>OW386545.1:20194139-22594139 GCA_936435175.1 Glyphotaelius pellucidus | reverse complement strand
CTTCTACTCAACCAGCCTTACGAGAAGGAGCCGCCGAACGATTATTTTTTTGCATTCCGAACACAAAACTGGTTTTAATTTAATAAGGAATCTATGCGCGAGTCTGTTTATAGAAACATTTAAACAGGTAGAAGTGTGATATTACAGTAAGAATGTAGATAACACAAAGCAAATCGTAATTTAAACTACTTTAAACGTACTTCTTTTTAAAGAGCAATCTTGGGAAAAGGTCTTTAAAAGCGCAGAAATTGGTATGAAGGAGATAAAAAAATGGCTCGACAAAAATCTTCTTACCCTAAACACCTCGAAAACCAAATTTTTAACATTCAGTAAAACTAAAACTGGGCAACCTAAATCCGTCCCGCTTTTACATCTGTATCCATGTACTACTTTACAAACCACAAACTGTGACTGCGAAAAAATTGAGCATTCGGATAGTATTAAGTATCTTGGTTTAACAGTGGATTGCAAACTAAAATGGGAACTTCACATAAATTCACTTGTAATGAGTATCCGGAAACAAATATATATTTTTAAAACTATTAAAAGATGTATACTTTTCCCTTTGCCAAAGCATTTTAATTTATGGTATATCGGCATGGGGTGGAGCCGCAGACACATACATTAAGCTGCTTAACAGCTCATAAATCACTTATTAGAACTATGTACAAAAAACCATATCTTCATCCCACTGAAAATCTTTTAATTCAAAACAAAATACTTGATATCAGGAAGCTATTCATAAAAAAAATTATCCATATAAATTGCATAAAATCATCACCTTCCCACATATCTCACTCCCAGAACACTAGAGCTAAATCTAACAAACATTTACAAGTGCCAAAAATAAAATCCACTCTTGCTAAAAAACATGAATCTTACCTCGCACCTTCCATATTCAACATTTTCTTAAAAGAAACACAACACATAACTCAAACCAATAGAAATCGTAAATATAAAAACTTTAATACGTGGTTATTAAACAAAAAAAGGGATTGCATTAACAAGCTACTTGCAAACTGAACGTGTTAATTTTTTATACGTTGTGTATTATTATTTAAACATATATTAAAATTAAAAAAAAAAAAGAACTTTCATACTGAAAATGTTCAATTACTTTATATATGTTTGTTAATTTTTTTATATTTAGATTATTATATGTAGGTTATCCTTTGTATTTTTATTTATGTTTTTCTTTTGTACTTTGTATAATTATTATTTAAGTCCTTCTTTTGTACTTTGTATTTTTATTTATCTTTACTGATATATGTAATTATAGATACTGCTACCCGGCTCAGAACAGATATTGTCTAGTGAGTCGGGTAGCGCACATATATGTAAATGTAAATAACTCTTTATATTAATAAACGCCCGGGTTACCGGCACCTTTAAAAAAAAAAAATTATCGTTACACCATATTTTTACCACAGACTTTCTTCGTGCAATAGAACTAATAAATACTGATGATAATGTCCAATAAACTTTAATATCGACACATATGTTGTATGTTCAGTTTTAATAGATAATCAAATTTTTCAGATGATGGGAAAATAATAAAGTTTTTTTTTTTCCTTTCAAAGAAAATGTATACCAAGTAACAAATGCTGTATTTGAACATTTAGTTTTTAATAGCATAAAGTTATGATGGAGATGACCATTTTGCGTAAACATTATAGCAACAGCTCAATTTCAGTAAAAAAAACTGGAAAAATGTAACCCCTGTTGGTATAATAATAAGAATCAATGTACCTACACTGTAAAATAAAAAAAAAGTGTTACTCACAGGCGAACCAAAGTTATGTCCGATTTCGTGTGCCAGAGTTACGTGTGAGACCGCTGGTGGGACGTGTTTGCCGTAGTTCAGAAGTGTCACTATGCCGGTGTTTAATGACTTCAGACTGCCGCGGTAATGCTGGTAAATTTAACAAATAATCTTCAGTTTATACATAGATGTAGAATTATTTGAAACATAGAAAACTTACGTAGGTATCAATAATATAGACATTAAACATATCGAAAACATCCAAAATATTCAAGTTATGGCCAAAAGTCCAAATAATCCGACAAAATAGACAGAATCCAAAATTTTACTTAATTATTTTTTTTTATTTTTAATGTGAATACTGAACCAAGAGTCCAAACTTCTCCTGACCGCCTGGAGCCAGTGGGACTATGGCATTCCCAATTGGGGTACCTTGTGAGGCTGAAGATAAATGGGGAGGGAAAGGGGAAGGTGAAGAGGAAGGTCAGGAAGTACCTGACTATTCAAATCTAGTCACCAAACTCGGCTAAAGCCATTTCAAACAAAGTTTCAATTCTGAGTGGTGGTCTTAAGCCAGGGTGATACTGAGAGTATCTTTCACTCTGGAATGTGGCGCAAATATACCCTGTATTATTTTAAATTATTAAATTGTGAATATACAAATCAATCAAATAAAATTTTCTTGCTCACAAAATGCGCCGGGATTTGAACCCGTGACCTCCGGATCGCTAGTCGAGAGCCTAGCCCCTAACCAAGGAGATCTTGAGATCTATTGTATCTTGAGAAATATTGAAGATATTCAAAATATTGATATGAATCAAAATATTGACAATAACTGACGTAATATTAAATTTATTGGCAAAATTCAAAATGATGGCAATATTGACATTGTACATTATTATTTGTGGTTATACAGGGCCGGTCTTGAATCAAGTGGCACCTGACGCTAGTAAAAACCTCAAGGGCGTTGTATTAGGTGTTAGGTTCGCATCTTGGCTCCTTGGCACCTTGGCAAGTCGGCGCCCGGAGTGGACCGCTCCAATGGGGCCCGCACAGAGCCGGCCCTGTAGTTATAAAAAATGCACAATCACCACAACTCGCTTGTTACATTTGCATTTGGGACTGGACAGATCTTAATGAGTTGAATAACTTACCCCATTTTTCTCACAAACACCGCCAGCATTCTTGAGATCACCGGTCCAGGCTAATCCCAAAGTTCCCATTTCGAAATCTCGATATGTAAACATGTACGCCAAACAAAAGCCATCGTAATCTTCCTCTGCAAAAACATCAAATCCAATCAGTCGACATAAACTTAGTCAACAACAATTAAAAATTTATCGACTTTTGGAATCAAATAATATAATAAAGCAGCCCCTTTATGGTCGCAATAAAGAGACCGAATGAAACAATAATAAAAATAATAATTTCAACTCTGCAGCAATTGCAACTCGGATTCAATGAACTGTAGAACTCGGATTTGCTTTGAATTTACGTATTTTTAAAATTGGAAAAGTGTGTTTGGAGAATTCAAATCGCAAGTATAAGTTGAATAGATTCCCCTAACTTAACAAGCAGATTGCAATCTTTAGAGCACAGGCGTCAGGTAGGTATGCTGTCCTTGTTCTATCGGTATTACAATCGAAGATGCTCCGAGGAACTAACGTCATTGGTCCGGCACCGTTGCATAGATCCCCGGGCCTCTGTGTTTCCTCCCTCCTATGATATGGGTTATGGGTCTCTTCAAGAAGTCTCCTCACGGTCTAGTTAATTTTTGGCATGGTAAAGGAATACTTCTTTCAAAACTAATCAAACTATGTACGTGCTCTTTTAATAGGTATCAATAATATTTAAGGCGATGCACCACTTTGAACACATTTGAAATCGGGCCGCTTGCAATAATACTTCTTATTGAAATGGTGATAAGTTCGAAATTCCCGCTTGACATCAGCCGCCTGTTTTGATTTTCGCAAGAAAAAAAACATCACCAAAAAGTGTGTTTTATTTTATTTTGCAAAGTTCAGGCACAAATATTTAAATGTTTTACGTTTCATTTTCATTGTTTCATTTTCTACAGTACTTAATTTGCCACATTATTCAATAAAATGATAACCGAAAAGGGGTTTGTAAGAAGGAGATTTTGAACTTTAAAGTAGTTTTTAAAAGGCCTTTTTTTTTAGGCTTAAAAAATTATAAAAAAAATTCAATTATTTCAAAGACCGAGACGATTCTACTCGCAGCATTTAATTAGAGCATCTAAATTAGTTTTAAGCGATCAAATTTTCAAACCACAAACACAAAATTTTGCATTACTTTGTAGTGCATTGCCTTAATACAAATTGCTTAGTAATTGTTTTCAAATATGTATTAACCCTTTGAGGACTATCACCTATACGTGCGGCCATACTTTTTTATTAATTTTTTTATATTTGTAAAATGTTGAGAATCACTGAATTTGTCCAAATATAATTTATAATGCAATAAGAAAAGGTTATAGTAATAAAAAGCTTCGAAATTAACTAGTGCAGTAAAAAAGGAAAGAACATAATTAATTAAATCGAATACTTAAAATTAAGAAAAACATGAAAATTAACTCACTCTCAGAATGTAAATGATAAAAAAATAACTCACTAATCAAAGGGTTAATTATGTCGGCATCTGAACAATATACAACAAGATAGATGTAGATTGAATTTAGCATGAATATAAATTAATTTGTCATATATAAGCAATTATTGTGTTGTTAATTTATGCATAGTTTGCATACTCCTTCTTAATCCAATCACAGAAGATACTAAGAACCAAACAATCCCATTTCATGTCACAAGAATGTATTTGAATATTAAACAGAGAATGGTACAAGGTTGTCAACATGATCCTACTGGCTCTAATTATAATTACCAAATGCATGCAATGGCAATATTATTAGAGGTGTGTACATGAACTTCAAAAGATATTTGATCATCAGAATAACCATTTAGACGTAGGCGATATTTCAAAACAGATGTATTCTCTTCTCTTGTCTAATAGTCTTTATGTTGAGAATGTGATTTTGGGTGTTGTGGGCAGTTTTAGTAAAAGGTTGTTTACCTGAGAATAATTCTAGAAATTTTTCCACTCCGTAATTGTTGGGAAATCGGTAGAGGGGGTCTTTTAGAGCTTCCGCCGTGTGGACTTTAATCCTTTTGATCATGAATGTTATGTTATCTGGTTTACCATCTTGATTAAAATCTGGAAAAAATAATAAATAAATTACTAAATACACTAAAATAAACTATATCCGTAGAAATAAACACAAATTTTCCCTATTTCATAAAAAGTGAACCAACCGTGCCCTTCTTAACAATATAAAGGAGGATACTGTGTTTTTACTTATGATGACAGAATCTAAAACAGCACAGGTTCTTCTAGTGAAGTGTTCACAAATCTATTTACATACAGTTACTGATTATTAACACTTTTTTGTATTACTGAAACTTATTAACTATGTAAACCACTGTAATAATCTGTTGTATGTATGTTCGAGAAAAGAAAAAAATAAAAATAAAACAACTTCGAATTATGTAGCTCTATTGTATTAACCCACAGCTTCTCAACCTTATTTTGCCCATTGCCCACTTTGAAAATATTTTTTTTCTCTAGAGCTCCCCGTACGTAATTAGCGTGTTTTTTTTGTCTTTAAAGGCCTTTTTTTTTATACCTACCCACACCCTCACTGTGCCATCTAAATTTAAATTTTAATTTAATAATTTTAAATATTTTATACCCTTATTTTTTTCTGGGTTGTCTACTGCCTCCCCCCCTGAAAGTCTTAAACGCCCACAAGGGGGCGTTATCGCCCACGTTGAAAACCTGTGTATTAACCCCTCAGGCAAATTTGTCCTGTTTTGCGAACAAACAGCTACTAATAGAGTCAATTTATTAATTTTTGCGAACGGCTCATATGGTCTCATAGAAATCTTTGTGCTTCCTTATTGTCATGATTGGAAATATGATCTAAACAGTGTTAGAAAGGGGAAAAAAAACACGTTTTATTTTCAAATCTGGAAGTCAGCCACAGAAGAAATAAAATGTACAACTCTATCTCAAGCATTGTGTGATGTCTGATACTTATTAAGTTTTTTGAGTTAATTCTACTTATAATGAAAATAATCTTTATATTACATTTGTCTAATAAAATGTAATATTAGTTCAGTGTTTAGATGAAAAAACGTAGGGTGAGCCATTTTCAAAATTTTTTGTGTTTACATAAAATCTTAATATTTAAAAAATTAGGTTTATTTCTAATAATAAAATTTGAAAGCGTATTTAATCTCCTTACAAAAACAGTTTTTAGTTTTCGGAAATATTCAGGAATATTTCAATTATTTTGATTTTATTGCGAAGCGGAAATCCACACAGATTCACCGACCTTCTGACAGGGTCTTTAAGAAATATAAAGGTCGACATGACAAATGCCTGGGAGTTCAGACTTATTTTAGGCTAGAACTCACCGTTTGAGGGTTTTTGCTGCTTTAAAGAACAGATTTCCACTTTAGATGTAGTTAAGTTGAAGACTTGCAAAGTAAAAAAGAGATAAAAAAACATACCTGTAACTCTATAGATTGAGTTGACTCGTTGTACGTGCCGCGTCATGACTTCGATGCAAGCTTCCTCCGACCCAAACTTTTGGTAAAACTGGTGGTCACCTTGCAGGTACAGCATACATGTCGTTTTCTTCGGATCTATAGCTGCCCTCTTGTTGACGTGGCGCAAAGCGTTATCCGTCATGTTCCCCATAAGCGACGAAACATACGTAAACCCTATCGGTTTCTTATTAATGATATCATTTGGAATGTTGACTTTAGTCTTGATTTCAACGTGGTTCTTTGAGTTTGGTCGTGAAAAAATACTATCGTCGCTATAGCTGTCTTCGTCGTAACTATTGATGAGGATTCCTCTCGTACGATCGGTGCTATTTCTTAATCTATGAACACCCGGTTCTATGTTTGATTCGTCATAGTAGGGGATGAACAAGTCAATGGGAAGGCTCGGATTTTTTAGTGAAGTCGTTTCTTCTTGCGATTCGTCATCGTAACCTAAATCTGCCATCTTCAAAATATCTAATTCTTCGTCCGGTAGCCATCTCTTAGCTCTTTTCAAACTTATTTTCCGTAAACTATCTATATCACTATTGTATTTTACAAATGTACCCTGATTTACGAAATTATTAATTGTTCTGTGCTCATTTAAGTTCTTCTGATGCAACACGTGAGAGGCGCACGGCTTCTTGCCGTTGGCTGATGGCTGGATGACATCTGTCGATTTGTAGATGACTGAATGTATCTGAGGATGGCTCTTGCCGTACCGGTGCAGAGGCTCTACATAGTAGATCTCGTTCTTGGTGTGGATGGTGCCGTCAAACAGTCCGTCTGATGTTATTATCCCGTGTGCCGAAGAGCTTTCATCATCTGGAAATGAAAACAATACAAATTTACTCAAAATTGCCAATTAAAAAGGCAAAATTTTACTTACGACCAAACACAAAGTTTCTTTTTGAATAAAAAAAAGGTAAAAAAGAACTAGCCTAAGTAATAATAAATTTTTTTTTAATTAGAATAACATTCTTTTATAATAACTTTTGAAGGAATGATCGCAACTGGGACACAAACCCAGGATCTCTAGTCTTGCCATTAGCTTTTTATTTTTCTGTGTTCTTTTTCATAATTTCGTTTAGATTTATTAGTATTATCTTTTTCTTCAATGTATGAAAATCAATATTTGTTTGTTTGTTCGTATTTTATATGCTGCCATACCGTTCATCCGATTGCCATGAAACTTTGGTGATATGTTGTGCGCACGCCCGTGAAGGTTATAGGCTTTATATAATGGTAAGCTCTGACGTTATGAAATTTGTATAAATGAAAATGTTTGTATTTTAGCGACAGGGAGGAAAGGCAGGAAGAGGAGGGGAACCGGAGAGGTGGGGTTTGCGGGTGGGCAAGGGGGGAGGGGTAAGGCGGGGAAGGTGGAAGGGGAACGCGGGAGAGGAAGGGGACTAGGGAGGTGAAAGGGAACGCGGGAAAGAACATGCAGGGAGAATCAATGTATTTCTTTCAATGACATTGCAACGCATGCCAGGTAGCATGCCAGCTAGTGATAAATAATATTTTTTATGGTTGATTGGTTGAATCCACTAAAAATTAAAATTTTTGTAAATTTTTAAAAATAATTTGCTAACACTTTCTTTTTCCATTGTCTATTTTTATAAGAAAAGCTAATTTAATAATCCAGTAAACCAAATGAAATAATATTAAACAAATAACTTTACTGAACAAATTTAATTTTACATGAAATAAAAAAATCTAAAATGGCTTCTACTTGCTGTGGTAATAATATGTTTGTGATTTATAAAAATAATAAAAGTTTAGGCAATAATAATTTTTTTTTTTTTTTTTTTTTTAATCATTTATTCCAGATCTCGGGGAGGGTGGTGCAATCCCACGAGTTCCATATTATACATATATAATAATCAAGAAATGATGACAAGATATAAAAAGGATACATAAAAAAAATATTTACATGGTTAAAGAAATTTAAAAGAAAATAATAATAATAATAAAAAAAAATAAACTTTTTGTTTTAATCTATGTCCTCAGGAAGTGGATCCATCGCTTGTAGATGGGACCCTGCAAGAAGTGGAATGCTGCCATCACAATACTATTTTCGCTCGAGGCTAGTCGCGTTCTGTAGTTGGTGATCCGTTTTTTCATTAGTGCTCGGAATCCGGGAACGCACCCTTCTTCAAACATCTCGGTGGCACTGCAGTACCAGGACAATCCAAAAAGCGTTCGATATGAATTGTTGTACTGTACTTCCATTCTTTTTAGTGATGCTTTCTTAAAGTTGGTCCACATCTCCGAGGTATATAGGCTCGTACAGTACGTATTAAAAAGTTGCCTTTTTGCACCTGGGCTGCACTTGTTAAATCTTCGAGAAATCATATTTGCCCTAATGCACAGTGATCTTCTCTGTCGCTCAATATCCGAGTCGTCGTTGAGGTCCGCTGTTATGATGTGTCCTAAGTATTTGACCTCAAATTTTTCAACTATTTTTGTATCGTTTAGGCTGACGGGTAATACTTTTATGGTGCCTGCACCTGATTTGAATACTATCAACACAGATTTACCTAATACAAATTCATCAATGCCTAATATTAATATTATGTTATTAAACAAAGTCTATGACCTTATCATGGCTAGCCGAAATGTTACTGAAACTAACCTTTTACTTTTTCCAAGCAATAACTTACAAACAACAACAAAATAATTTCTACGTAAAATAATAAAGAATTTAATAATATAATAACTCTTGAAAATCGCTGGAATAACCAGTTCCTTTTTTATCAATAATGATCTTCTAACATAAATACCAGTAGGTATATTTTTTTATTGTTGTACTTAGTTAGTTTTAATAGTAGAGAGTTTTAAGAAAATAATTTTCAAAGTTTTAATTTTTCGGGTCTCCCGAAATCGCACCAAATCTGTGGTTGGCTGTGTGACATCACCAGTCTCAAAAAGCCAACGTTTTATCGCAACGGTCACTGTATTTAGGGTTCCACGCTAAGAGTATGGATATTAGAGAGACGGCGTGTGAAGTGTGCAAACGCGTACAAAGTGTGCTTTTTCGAAAATTTTACCGGACGGTTTTTAGGCGGCTGACATTGGCTTTTACACCTCGGTCGCGTATAGAGCTCCCAGTAAAACGTTCATAAAACTTAGAAAAATGGTCCACTGCGCCGTAAAAGTGTGTAAAAGTAGTTCTATGAAGACCTATGAGTAGAAAGACGGTCTTACCTATCACATATAAGTGTTTAAACATCGCTTAAATATGTATTTTATAATTTTCGACGTGTTCATTTCGAACGCCACCGCCATCGGCCCGTTGCTATCACGTGCACTCCGAATGGCAATGGGCCGAATCAGTCAACTTATTTTATAAGTAAAAATATTAATAATTAAAAATTACCACAAAACTTTTATTTTTTTATTAATCATAACGCACAAAAATAAAGTTATGATTTACTCGTGTCATAGGTATGTGTTTTTCATCATTTAGTTTATTCATTTTTAAACATTTTTACTTCGTGGGTTATCCAAATAACGGCGGTACCCATGCCCGCCTCCCAAATTGAAATTATTATTATTATAGTGGTCACCCAATGGTCGAAATTCGACCATAATTGTAATGTGTTTTTTTATGTATTTTTTATGCATAAAAAAATATATTAACATTCTGCACTCCTCTAAATAAACTATAAGTGTGCGAAATTTCATACTCCTCCGTCCGCGCAATTTTCGTAAAAAGGAGTACAAAGTTTTTGCTTCACGTTTTAATATACCGATACTGATGATGATGATACCGATATTCTAAATATTAATTATTAAGCATATTATATGTATATCTTCTTTTCTTAATTTTTTTCTCTACACATAATAATACCTATTATCTATGTAAGAACCTACCCCGAGATTATATTTTTAGAATTTAATTTGTTCAATAATATCATTAAAAGGTTTTTTTTATTCAATTACCGCTTATTGATTTACGAAGTATTCCTTGAAGCCAATCAACATAAAACAATTTTTTTTTGTGAAGTTTAGTAGCAAACCCAGCAATCTCCAATGTTGTGTGAAGCAAAAGCAGCAATCTCCAGATTAAAAAGTTATTTATCTTTTTATAGACTTGCATTAAACAAAATCCGGGGATGCAAATAATCCCTGATATCCAAATACCATTTGATGTAATTTTTTCAGCTTCTCGCGAAATCCCATTTAATATTTACAACTTTTTTGCCTTTTTTCTCAAAAACACAAGTGGGAGATTGCTGCCTTTGCTTTTGTACACCTCATTTTATTCTCCCAAAGAATAAAAATATCCGTGGACGCATCTGATAAACAATTTATCAGTGTTCCAAAATCTGCATTAATGCGAAAAAAATGCTTCGTTTCATGATTAAATAATACACCGTCATTTATAATACACTGTTATAATATGTATATTAAAATCCCTTGGTACTGAAACCAATTCAAAATTACAATCGATATAAGATATCATTTAAAGAAATGTCAAATGCGACATGATTATAATTTCAAACAGTATAAAACTTATGTACATAATTAAACGTGTATTTTTACAGCAAATTATGTCGTTATACAAGCAATAAGATGATTCTTACTTAGAAGCGTTTATTCCACAAAATTCTGCACTTACGTAGTCAGTATTAAACTAGAATAAAATATCTCTCATCTCCGTATCAACTGTATAGAAGATAATCCGAATGTAATCGATCTCCGTCCGGGTTTAAACTACTGACGGCTTAAATAATTTTTCAATTCCATCAACAATGTGGAGCAATAACAGCGAAATCTTAACGCAAACAAAACCTGAGTTTCATTGGCTCAATATTCTTACAAAAGCTCAATGAAGTGTTGACTAATGGACTGATTCCGAGACCAGTGACGTCAGTATCAGCAGATTCAGTCGCACAAACCAAACGGTGCGTTTTAATGTGATGGTGTTTTATTCGTTTTTAAATGACGATTTATAAAATTATTACTGATATATGTATTCAGAATCAGCGTTTGTTGATCTGTATGAATATATTTTTAAGCCCTAATATTTTTCACTGGAGTGCCTCATTGATAGAAAAAATATGTTAACACACGATGAGGGTAAATATGTATATTAATTTCCTCTAAGTAAACATAGATAAAGCAGCTTTAATTTTATTAGATTCCGGACAGCAGTAACACGTTTCATTTCATACTATTACTGCAATTACACTAATTCATTAAAATAATATAATGTCACGTCATTTTCTCAAGGGAAAAACGTCCATAGCGTGACCAACCGCTGGCTGGGAGGACTGTACACCACTGAGGCCACCACTGCTACTTGTAGTCAGTGGCGGCGGGTGTTATTCGAAACTAAGCCTGAAAAAAAGCCGTCACAAACCATAATATAAAACTTTTTATATGAATTCCAACTGTTACCAACTGTCAAAAATCCAGTGGTATGGTATTCTCGATAATTAGGGTACGTTGCGGAAGGGAAGTGTCTAGCTATTCAGGTCCGGTCACTAAACACGGTTAGGGGCCACCCATAAATTACGTCACACATTAAGGGGGGAGGGGGTAGAGAAGCCTGGCATTTTGTGACAAGGGGTATGGGGGGGTCATCGGCTTTGTGACGTCACATGCAGTGCATTTGTCACAAAAATATTATCCCTATCCCATCCCGCCCCATTCTATCCCATTTCGCCCCCCCGTTGTGGTAAATATGATCGTTACAATAGCTACTTAAATGTCGACGAAAAACTTAAAAATATTACCAACTCTACTGTTTTGATTATTTTTAGATGTAAAATTCCAAAATATGTGACGTCACATTAGGGGGGAGGGGGTCTCACAAATGTGACGATGTGTGACAGGGACAGGGAGGGTGGGGGGGGGGGAATTATGAAATTCGTGTGACGTAATTTATGGATGGCCCCTTAACGCCGTCTGAGGGAGAAATCCGAATGAGGGAGATGCATGAAAATGCTTATACAGCTTTACTGAAAGTACCTTTTTCTAGACATAGTTACATCGTTTGTCTCAGTCTGAGTTGGTTTCATTATGAGTTGTCCGGTCACCGTTTGACAGTTACGAAATCAGCTGTTCGCGGGCCGCCATCTTGCCATCCGCCGTACACGCTAGCGAGTAAAGTTGACCCCCTTTCAACTTTTTCCTAGATTGTTCACAATCTACTAGCTAGTTAGCTAGTAATACGATTACGTTGGGTGGGTTTATTAGCAGATAATGAATTCGCCGGCTAGCAGCTTGTAAATTCGCTCGATGTAATCGAGGCTTTAGATTTCCAAGCTTTTCCACTGTTTAAATGATGAGGACATTACCTTGGAGTGTTCCGGAATACACGCTGGCAGTGTTGAAGGCCACCGGGCCGCTGGTGCCGTGGAACTCCGCATCATCAGCGAACACAGAACCAGGATCTGGATGGAGGCGCAGATGGAAATCCCTAAAACAAGGAAATTACACTATATTCATATTTGTACTTGAAACGAGTTACCTTGTAGCGTTTCATGACAGTTGATCTCCTTACAGTATTTATATACAACATGCAGTCGGTTTAGTGAAAATACGGTATATCTACTTGCACAAAATATAACCAAGTGTCTCCGAAAAGGTAAGCAGAGAGGATGTAGGTACCACCGACTAACAAAAGTATAAAACACATTCTCGTTCATATGCATCAAAGAAAAACTACTTATATCTAGTATACTCGTAAAACAGCGTATAAGTACAAAAACTTGACACCGTAAATAAATTAGTTTGATATTCACTAAACTTATTAGTAAATATATTATTTAAGTGGATTTTAGGTTTCAAATTGGTAAACAATGCAAAAAATATATTATTTTATAATAAATATCATTTCGGAGGGGGGGGGGACTGTTGGGGGATCAATAGTCGGGTCACCACTTTTAATATAGACCATAGGTTCTTAATGTGGGCGATAACCTTATAGCGTTTGAGACTTTCAAGTAGAAGACCCAGAGAAAACTAGGGGCGTTGAGGAAAACTAACTTTATTAAAATTTATCTTTCCTCAAAAATATCCCATTGGGTTTAGATATCGCAACCAACCAGAATTGATCCTAAATCAGTACTCACATAGATGTATTGCTTACGTACAGCAAGTTAAAAACTTGTTATTCGACTTCATAAAAGAAAATGGCAGTGAAATTGAAAAGTTTTTCTCTTTTCATATAAATAAAAAGAACACATTGGAAAACTTTTCGAATAAATAATGCAAAAAAAAAAACTTGTCTTATATTCAAATTCGGTCAACGTATAGATATGCTTGTTATTCCTTTCTCGCTAAAAACAACAAGCAGGCGTGAACAAGACAAATAGCTGTTTATCAACGGTCAACGTATAGATATCCTTTCTCGATAAAAACAATGAACAGACGTGAACAAAACATATAGCTGTTTATCAACGGTCAACGTATAGGTTCGCTTGTTATTCCTTTCTCGCTAAAAACAACAAGCAGGCGTGAACAAGACAAATAGCTGTTTATCAACGGTCAACGTATAGATATCCTTTCTCGATAAAAACAATGAATAGACGTGAACAAAACATATAGCTGTTTATCAACGGTCAACGTATAGATACGCTTGTTATTCCTTTCTCGCTAAAAACAACAAGCAGGCGTGAACAAGACAAATAGCTGTTTATCAACGGTCAACGTATAGATATCCTTTCTCGATAAAAACAATGAACAGACGTGAACAAAACATATAGCTGTTTATCAACGGTCAACGTATAGGTTCGCTTGTTATTCCTTTCTCGCTAAAAACAACAAGCAGGCGTGAACAAGACAAATAGCTGTTTATCAACGGTCAACGTATAGATATCCTTTCTCGATAAAAACAATGAATAGACGTGAACAAAACATATAGCTGTTTATCAACGGTCAACGTATAGATACGCTTGTTATTCCTTTCTCGCTAAAAACAACAAGCAGGCGTGAACAAGACAAATAGCTGTTTATCAACGGTCAACGTATAGATATCCTTTCTCGATAAAAACAACGAACAGACGTGAATAAAACAAATAGCTGTTTATCAACGGTCAACGTATAGATACGCTTTTATTCATTTCTCGCTAAAAACAACGAATAGGCGTGAACAGGACAAATAGCTGTTTATCAACGGTCAACGTATGGATACGCTTGTTATTCCTTTCTCACTATAAACAACAAGCAGGCGTGAACAAGACAAATAGCTGTTTATCAACGGTCAACGTATAGATATCCTTTCTCGATAAAAACAAGGAACAGACGTGAACAAAACAAATAGCTGTTTATCAACGGTCAACGTATAGATACGCTTGTTATTCCTTTCTCGCTAAAAACAACGAACAGGCGTGAACAAGACAAATAGCGTTTTGGAAGGATATCATTGTCGGAAGAGAATACCACGAACACAACGCAAAGTTTGGGTCAGCTATAATTGTGCGACCTATATCAATAATATTATAGACGAAAGGTTTCCAACAAAATTACAAATTGAAAAAAAAAAGCGTTCTATCAGAAACTCTTGGAAACCCACTCAATGAGAGGACCCGAAATTCCCAACGCGAAACCATTTTTTTGAAGGCCTCTCATTACGGCAATTCAATTAAACTCTCAAGATCTTTTGGTATATTCTCCCCAAACACGCACAATAACGAGTTGCGGGTGGAAAGGCGACCAAGACCAAGGCGAGAGACAACGTTGAAAACGGATTTTCAACTGCGTATTATTTTTAAATGAAAATTGTTTTCTACCCTCTATTCTGATAGTATTAATATGCTAGCGTCTGTGCAGTCGAAATTTAAGAACCCGATTTCGAGCACAACCCCTGGAACTGCTAGTCGATAAATTATTAATTTACAAAACAGGATATATGCTGATACGAGATGAAGAATGACCCAAAACCCCGTCACTGGAAAAACGCCAACGGCATCCGTCACGGCTCGAGTCGAGCTACGCATTGTAGTTTGTAGCTTGCGAACTTTGTTACAGGTACTTTACAGGTACCTACTTTCGTATGGTTCCATTTATTTTAAATAACTAAATGCATCAGAATTCGAATTGAATTCTTTTGTTTCGATTTTCGTTTTTTTTTGACAGACAGGAGCTTGTGAGAAAAATGTGAATCTGCATAAAAACATTAACTGAGATTCTGTATAACTTATAAAATAAATTATCGAACCAAGAGACTTGTGTTTTGTTATTGAGCCCACATTGATACCCGACCCTATCAATTGGCGCCCAACGTGTTTGTCAAATCAATGAACAAGTGGCAACACACCGAACAAAAGTGGGCTCAAAACACTTACAAGTGATAGCGACTCAGTAAAAATGCCACAAACACGTAGCACAACAGCGGACAACGCTACCATGACTCTAGCCCAATCCTCAGCGGATGTACCAAAGGAAACAACTGAGAGGACAGAAATTCTGACGACAAAAACTCCTGAAAGCATCAATACCGAATTCCTAACAGTGTTAGCAAAAACACTCGCTAACATGGCCGTGTGTAAAAGGGAGCCTCGCCTGGAGGTAATATTTTCTGGGAGACTAGAAGAATTTCCACGACTCTTCCTGGAACGGTGCGAGGAGTATTTCCAAATAGCTAACACCTACGAGGAAAACAAAACGAGGGTGGCAACGGCCCAGCTCAGGGACAAGGCGAAGGACTGGGCGAATACGTATAAACACCCAGAATGGTCGATTTTTAAAAGATTTTTCCTTCGGGAATACGAGGGACCAGAAGTGGAACTCCGACTTCAAAATCAGATCTACTATAAAACACAGGAGAACACGGAATCCTTGGCAGAGTTTATTGCTAATAAACAAAGAATGTTTGCACGACTCCACCCTACAAAAAATCTGTCGGAGTTAGATGTATTTGTGCCTGCGTTTTGCAATACCCAGATGTTACCCCAGTACATACACGTATACGCCACCACCATGGAAGAGTGGATGAACCAAGCCATGAGGTTTGAAAATTCTAAAGGCAGATACGAGATTCTAGGCCAACGCCAAACAAGAAGCGATTCATCTCCTCGCCGGTCAGCGCAACAATATTCTCCGCGTCGCCGTTCACCTCAACGCAATTCAACTCAGCGTCGTTCACCGCCACGCCGTTCGCCGAATCGCCGATCGCCATACCGCCAGCCTCCAGCCAGCGATCCCCAGCTCAACAAAATAGAAGAAATAGAAGCTCGGGAAACCGGTACCGCCCGGGAGCTCGTTACTAAAACGGCAACCCGGGCAAAGAAGGAGGAAACCGAAACAAATCGCAGAGTGCCACACGGCAACAGTAAGTTCCTTTCTTCCAAGAGTGAGAGTCAGCATAGAGGGGCAAACCTATCAGGCGTTGGTAGACTCTGCAGCTTCACACTCTATAATAAGAACGGGCATCGCCCAAAGTACCAAATTACAACAATCCTCGATTCAATGTCTCAAGTTGGCGAACAAAAGAAATGTGTTGCGAATAAAAGGTACAATATTGATAAAATTCGACATCCAGAATACAACACGGGAATGGAATTTTCTCGTGGGAGAAAACCTAAGAGAGGAAATCATCTTAGGACGCGATTGGCTATCCAAAGAGGAAGCTTCAATAGACTTCATGCGGAACTGCTTAAATTTCGGAAGCTCAATCAGAACATCCACCCATTTTGTACCCGTTCGCCAGGGACAAAATAGTAACTATGTCTAAGGGCCACTATTAGATCGAGTCCCAGAACAGGAGAAGAAAGAATTCGTGGATCTTTTATCCGAATATAGTGAAGTATTTTCCCCCTTGACAGGCACAGCGAAAGTACCACCACACAGAATCCACCTGAACACCGACAGACCAATCTGCGTCCCACCACATCGCCTTTCGGACGAGAAGAAAAAGGATTTATACAAACAACTGGAAGGGATGCTAGCGGATGGAGTAGTAGAAACCAGCAGATCCCCATACAGTTTCCCAGTAGTAATGGTGGCCAAAAAAGGAAAAGAAGGGCGACGATTCTGCATAGACTACAGAAGGTTGAATCAAGCAACAATAACCGAACCCTCCCCGCTGCCAATCATCCACGAAACACTTAAAGACCTGAGTACAGCCAAGGTTTTCACAGTATTGGACCTTAAAAGCGGGTACTGGCAAGTGCCGATGGCACCAGAAGACAGAGAGAAGACTGCCTTTACCACACCAGATGGGGGCAGTTATCAATTCCGAGTAATGCCATTCGGATTAAAAGGTGCACCCAAGACCTTCCAAAGAACTATGAGCCAGCAAGTATTAGCCGGGTTCCTAAGAAAATTTGCCATGGCCTATCTGGATGATATCGTTGTATATTCCGAAAACTTAAAAGAACACTTACGACATCTCCACCTCATCCTAGAACGATTAGCAGAGTTTGGGTTAAAATGCTCTCCAGAAAAATGTATCATCGCCACAGACGAAATCACATACTTGGGACATACAGTCAGTGCCACGGGCAACACTCCCCAGAGGCCACACGAAGAAGCCATTAAAAATACACCATCACCTCAAACAAGAAAAGAGCTTCGCAGTTTTCTAGGAGTGTGCAACTGGTTGAGGGAATACATACCAAACTTTGCCGAGATGTCAGCACCCTTAACAAATCTTACCAGAAATAAGATGAAATTTCAATGGACTGGAGAAGCCGAAGAAGCCATGCAGCAAATAAAAAATGCAATGGCCGGGCCACTGGAACTCAAGAGACCCGATTTTAGTAGGGAATTCGTGCTACAAACGGACGCAAGTAAATTAGGAGCCGCAGCAGTACTCTTCCATAAAAATGAAGATGGTTCTCGAGATGTGATATCATACTCGAGCACCCGGTTCTCACCAGCCGAGGAAAGGTACCATAGCAACGAACAGGAAGCACTGGCAGCAATATGGGCTATTAAGAAATACCGGCCTTACTTAGAAGGGAGGCACTTTAAGCTCATCACAGACAACCGAGCTCTAACATGGTTAAACGAGGCAAAGAACGAAAGAGCCAAACTCACAAGATGGGCCCTACTCCTACAAGACCACGACTTTACTGTAGAGCATTGTCCGGGGAAAGCTAATGAGCTCGCCGACGCGCTGTCTAGAAACCCAGGACCAACGCAAATGATACTCGAAACGGTGACCGGAAACACCCGAGAAAGCTATCCGGAAGTCGGCGAAGATAACGACATAAACCAAATAGACTCTGACGAAGAGGAAGCCCAACAAACCCTAGCAAGTGTGGTAAAATCAGGACAACCGACAGATCGGGAAACAAGGAAAAGAATAGATCGATGGAGCACTCTAAACGACAGAGAAATCCTAAACAATGCCATCGATATAAATCACTACACAAGATATAACGTCCACCAAGGAATACTCTGGAAAAGAGACGAAGGAAAGATGGACCGGCTGGTCGTCCCTCGAAGCACAATTCCAAGAGTTCTGGAAGAATACCACAACTCGGACACCGCAAACCACCCGGGAGCAGTAGAAACAACGAGAGCAATATCAGCACACTACTTCTGGCCAGGAATGAACGAAGAGATCCGCAGACTCGTTCGCCAGTGCATGACTTGTGCCACATCAAAGCGTGGCCCAAATAGACCCGCGGCTCCTCAAGGAGGCACAAAACCAAATAAACCATTTGAAGTGGTCGCCGCTGACATCATGGGACCATACCCAAGAACCCTCCATGGAAACAAATTTATTCTTATTAACAGACTTATTCACAAGATGGGTAGAAGCGTTTCCGATTAAGTCTAGTATTGCAAAGACCATAATCCACCAGTTAGAAACGAAAGTGTTTCCAAGGTACGGCTACCCGAAACGCATTCTCACGGATAACGGGCGACAGTTCAACCACCGCCAATGGTTAGCCGCAATAGAAAGATGGCAATGTAATCACTGGACAACAGCTATATATCACCCACGCTCAAACCCCACGGAACGGAGAAACCAAGAAATCAAAAAAGGGTTGAGAATTCTCCTCAGAGATTCGCCTCACAACGAATGGGATGACAAACTGCCGGGAGTAATAATGACGACCCGCAACAGAAGGAACGAAGCGACAGGCGTGTCACCCAGTCAAGCACTACTGGGATACGATATACCAGGAGAGTGGCAAGCTTTCCCAGAAAATGCAAATGAGGCAATCGTCATACCCCATCAGCGAGAACCAGCAGATGAGGAAATAAGAAGAAATCAAGCAGCGTACCAAGAGAGGTACGCCCCAGCGGTGGAAGCTTTGCTTAGATACCAACAAGGAGAAGAGGTGTTAGTAAAGGAACATCAATTATCTGGTTCTCCAGAAGGAAATTTCGCAGGATTTGCACCTAAATGGAGTGGACCTCACAAAATCCTCATGAAGAGTGGAAGAGGTAATATATACTGGGTAAACAAAAGAGGTAAACCCACTAAAATCCACGCAGATGAAATTAAAAGGGCACCCACAATCCAAGAAGCCCGGGTGGAGGATCAAGATAACGAGGTTTTGACTCAAGAAGCCCGGGTGGATTGATACGAGATGAAGAATGACCCAAAACCCCGTCACTGGAAAAACGCCAACGGCATCCGTCACGGCTCGAGTCGAGCTACGCATTGTAGTTTGTAGCTTGCGAACTTTGTTACAGGTACTTTACAGGTACCTACTTTCGTATGGTTCCATTTATTTTACATAACTAAATGCATCAGAATTCGAATTGAATTCTTTTGTTTCGATTTTCGTTTTTTTTTGACAGACAGGAGCTTGTGAGAAAAATGTGAGACTGCATAAAAACATTAACTGAGATTCTGTATAACTTATAAAATAAATTATCGAACCAAGAGACTTGTGTTTTGTTATTGAGCCCACATTGATACCCGACCCTATCAATGCTATGAAATTACTTAATTTAATGACTCCGTAATAATGAATTGCTGTTCCTCAATCAACATTCTACTAATTATCCATAATTAGTTATCATTCTCCTGTATCCAGAATTTCGAGACTTGTTAACGCAAGTCAAAGCATTGAATTTTTTGGTGTTAGCCTAAATGACTTTCGGCAGTCGAAACAAAATGTGTAATTTTTAAAGTCTTTTAAATCCATCTTCAAGCTTTGACTAGTAGTCTTCTATATGTTCTTTATATTATAATTTGTCAATGCTCTTCATTTATATGTACTTTCCTTTCATTGTCATCTCTTTTTATTTATTCGTGTTAATGTTATGTTTTTAATGGGCCGTTTGTCCGTAAATAAATAAATAAATAAATGTTCTGGGAAACTATTTTTTTATGTAAAGCAGTTTTATTATATTTATTTATGAGTCCTTATCACCAGGCTTCGATTCCATTACAGTTGCCCCCCGGTAACTTATAATGCGCGTATAAGTATGCCAGGGGGTAATTATAAACGGTAAACCAACTTACACAAAACATAACCAAGTATCCCCGAAGGGGTGTGTATATAGAGAGGACGTACCGCCAAATAACAAGAGTATAAAAAATATTTTCGTTATTTGTTTTTGGGGTGTTATGCCGTGTTGCGCTACATCCTTCTTTAGCCAACGTTTCGGACAGCGTTACAGCGTCCATCATCAGGGCAGATGTGTAATTGTACATTGTACACAACTGAAAAAACGTTTGTATTAAAAAAAACAAATATATACCTTCTAAAATAAGTGAAAAAACGTGTGCAATTTATAATAATTTTCGGAGCATACTTTGCGATTTTTTTCTATCGATATTTCATATAATTGCCGTTTCGGGGTGGGGAATGTTTAGATAATATCTATCTTCAAGAATAACATATATTTTTAAAGAGCTTTAAAACTTGTATTTAAGGAAAATTTATAATAAACCGGTAGAAATGTGGGAAGCCGGAAGGCGGATGCCGAATGCCAAACAAAAGAAGCCACAGAATTTTTTTACGCATTTTTAAAATATTTTATTTAGCCAAGAGGGAAATACGAAAAGGCTTGCGGGCCACACGAAATACCTGGTTGCGTATTACTGATGCATTATGTGAAAACATTTGGCGCAGCTAACAAGAAGTAATTTTAAACTAACATTCCTTCCATTTAATTTAAATGATACATTATTCATTTAGTTTGGTTGCCAGAATTCACAGTTCAACGAGTTGCCAACTCTGCCGATTCTTTGTTTAAAATAATGGCATTAAGTTATCGAACAAGACACTTCTGAGTAATGAATCTCCCTTCAGCAGGAAGTAGAAAGTAGGGTAAAGTTTACCATCAGGCACAGGTAATCCATCAATTCTGCAGTACCTAAACACCCACCAACGTACTGTAAAATGGGATGATGGATGTCCTGTCGTTGTTATGTAAATCCACGTGTGTCGTGTATCAAATAAAAATATACACAAGGTACTTGACGGTATCCATTAAAAATATTGGCAAGCGTATTTTCAAAATCGTAAATATATATTTTTTTATTACATCTCCGCACAGCTGAGTATTAAACCTACTACTTACCTATTTATAGGACGTGAGTGCAAATTAACTAACCACTAATCCTCCATTATATTTTGTTTTTATAAATACTGTTGTAAACGAAAATATTCAAGTATAAAAGATGTGCTATCGGCAGTTTTTACTGGGTGGGACTGTGTTTCCTGGCGTCGCCGATATTGTTAACCAATACTACTGCACATTTTCAAAAAATCAACTAAATGAATGAATTATTTCCGTATTCAAACTATGCCCATCGGGTAGTAGTCCGCTGACGGTCGGGCAGCCATATCTCTTGTATTTCAATATCGTTGGTTGTAAAAATAATATATATTTACAGCGAAAATTTACGGCCATCATAGCATATATCTTGAATTTCAATATCTTTGGTTGTAAAAATAATATATATTTAAAAATAATATTTATTTACAGCGAAACGTCTAAAACGGGAGGAATTTTGATTATTAAAGAAAATGGAAGGATTAATTTATTTTTATTTTGTGCTTGTGTAGATCTGTGAATAATCGCGGGATGTTACAATTATTGAAGGATTCGTGAAGCTGAAAGTATTTATAAAATTCTTGGGAGTACCCAGTATGCGTTGCAATGCCACTGAAATAAATAAAGTGTTTGTGTTTTAATTCTTTATTAAAGTGCTTTTGCATTAATTTTTTCCTACACTACTTTTTTTCCGTCTGTGCGTACACGAATAAATCTGAAGGTTTTCCGACGCATGAGCAGTCCACACGCAGCTGTGCACGTGAGAAGAGAAAGATTTTACAAATTTACTCCGTGCTATCCCCTACCGCTACAATGTCTCCCTCTGCTCCTCCCTTTATTATTATTTTGAAAAAATTATCATTATCTATCTCGCAATAATTTTAAAAGTTGCCGCCAAATTCATGAAAAATCGATTTATTTAATGGCTTATATTTTTTACATATTTTCAGGTGTGTAATTACGCATCTGCCCTGATGATGAACACTGTAATGGCTAAAGAAGGAGGTAGTGTGACCTGGCACAATACCCCCAAGATAAATCGATAATATGACACGATAATACTTTTATCGTGAAAATCTCTAATATTATTTAAACCACCATGTTTTCTTATTTTACACCATTTTATTTTCTCATTACAATGCTCTGTAAAAATAAATTACGTGTCTGGCTGTTGAAACACTTTAACCATTTTTTTTCTTCACAACAATGCTGTATAAATTATCTAATTATTATCATTGCGATTTAATTGTGAGAAGAATAATGATTAGTGGAATGTTCCTTTGACGGAGTGCCTACCTGTTGTGCGCCTTGAACCGGAGCTCCAGGGACCCCCCCTGCCCCCCCTGGGCCCCCGAGGGGGAGGGCGGACTCCTGCGGCCCCTGCCCCGGTCCGGGGGGGAGTAGCGCGCAGCCTCCCAGTGTCTGACGAACTCGTTCAGCGCGAAACCTGCGAAAAGAGAACAAAATTAATAAAAAATTCCGAAAATTTGTGTATTACCCCCCGGGGAAACGCAAGACGACGAGCTTGTAGTCCATAAAAAAGACACACCGCTGTAACATCTCTTTTTGTTACGTGTATCGTTTATAAGACAGAGAGGGAGAGATTATAAAGGGGTTATCACCGGCAAGACAAGAGCGTTGGAAGCACATTTTCTCTGAAGGTGAAAAAATGCGAATATGAAAAACGCAATGCCAGGAAAACAGTCTAGATAAAACGCGAAGAAAAAAAAAATGTCCCCGTAAAATTAGAAGCGATGGGCGGGAACCATGTGGGTTTTTGAAATATATTCTCTACCGTATATATTATATAGATTACTTCCGACGGTAGAAGTTAAAATGCTATTTTAAATAAGCCCCTACTTTGTTCCTTGTTATTATTACGGGAGGCGCATTATGTGAAAATTAAAATTAAGGAGAAGGCTTCTAATACAAAAAGGCTCGTGATAGCATTTACAAAAACGCTCACTACTGTTTTAAAAAGTGTACTTATTTTTACGGCGGTCTGAGTACCATTCCCTGGGGAAACCCTTAACTCCCAATTGTATAGAAAGTTCGGCAACAATTTGCTGTCCTTATGATGGATTTTTTTTTTGTTACTGTAGACTGACTCAACGATTGGGTTTTCATATTTGACATTACATATTATCTTTTTCAAATAAATGATTTAAGTTTTTCGTAACCGTATTATTTTTTTCTGCCATATTCGATTAGATATCATTATTTGTTGTACGATGTATCCGACAAACACAGTGTATTTTTTTATTTTTTTTTAAAGTTTTCTTTATTTTGATAGTTTTTTACATAAATTGGGAATTTTTCGACCACTATGCTAGGCATACGCCCGTGTTATGGTGATCGAAAGCTTGAACTATTGTTATTTTAACATGATTTTGGATACCAATATCAAACATACTAATTTTGGTTGTCTGCAGTGCTTGGTTGTTTGTCCCTGTGATATGTGGTTCAATAAATTTTGTTTTGAATTTAAGTGTGATTTTCAAAATTGGAACTGATCATGTGAAGAATTCAGTTAAGTGATAAAGTAGGTACCTACCTATAATACAGGGTGTACCCGAACGATTTTAATTCCTGAACATATTTGGAGTAAAAACGTAGATATAAGTGTAGATTTTGTATTTCGATGTTATTTTTTTATAATTCAAAATAATAAAAATTATTTTTCAATCACATGTCGTAAATTAAGTAGTCGGATACAGCCTAGCGTATCACGTAGTAAGTAATCCTTCTCGTTAACACGCGAAACAACGGGCGTATCACGTGATCCTGTCGCGAGGGTAGAAGCGTGATCAGCGGCGACGTGTGATTGAAAAAAATATCTTTTTAATATATTTTTTTGTGAATAACTCACAAGGGTTCCCAACTGCCCCTGTCTGGAGCCATCGAGGGGGGGAGGGAAAAAAGGTGGGGAAGTACCTGGCTATTCCGATCTGGTCACCAAACACGGCTAAAGCCATTCCAAGCAACGCTTTAATTCAGCAAGTTAAAATCCTTCGGGTACGTGCTGTTACACCCTGTATTTATAATATCGAGATACATAATACGTTGACAATATCAAGGAGGATACGGTGTTTCTGCTTACATCGACAGAATAGCACTTAACCCCAAACATGGGAACACCTCAGCACAGGTTCGCCTAGAGAGGTGATCACAAAATACTACTACTAACCTATTTACAGACATTTACGGATCATTAACATTTTTTTTCTTATTACTAAACTTATTATCTATGTAAAAAAATATGCAATAATTTGTAAAGCGTATGTTCAAGAACAGAAATAAATAATAATTATTTTTTTTTATTTTAGCTTTTATGAGTAAAAACTCAAATTGTAATATTTAATTAAATGAAGACACTATGAGCGAAACCGAATTGCATATCTACACATTAGCGCAGTGGTCAAGAGCACTCGCCCGGAAAGTAGAGAGGTCCTGGGTTCGAGTCCCAGAGGTGCAAATATCTTTTTCTGATTTTTCTGTTTCCAGATTTTCGATTGAGTTTCGCTCATAGTGTCTTCATTTAATTAAATATTACAATTTGAGTTTTTACTCATAAAATTGAAAATAAAAATAAAAATAATATTCATCCTAGACTTGCAGAGAAGTCAATAGATGTCGCACTTTAAATAAAATGGATACAAATTTATCCAGACACCATCTAGATTGCTTTTAGTTCGGGTTTGAATCTTGCAATCATACATAAAAATCGCAGTCAATAAAAATATACGTTAAGAAAATGAAGATAATATGGGTGGTTCTTAGTCGAAGCATGGTACAGTTAAAAGTTACCGAATTGGATATCGACACCTTAGCTCAGTGGTCAAGAGCACTCGCACAGAAAGTAGAGAGGTCCTGGGTTCGAGTCCCAGAGGTGCAAATATCTTTTTCTGATTTTTCTGTTTCCAGATTTTCGATTGAGTTTCGCTCATAGTGTCTTCATTTAATTAAAGAAATAAATTAAGTGTGGTACCTAAGACCATATCAATAAAACAAGTGAACATTCCACGAAATTCATTAAAAAAAGCCTTAAATTATTTTTAATTGTGTAACATCAAAATGATTGTGTATAACGGCAATTGAAGCCTTAATTTAACTCCAAAAGTACATAAACCCAGCATTTAACAGCGAGGTGGGAGTTGGGTGAGCATGTTTCTAACAAAGGCTCTACAAAATCATTAGGTGTGTAACGAGCATAAGCACAAAATAATAATGGAGAAATTTTTATGAACCTTTCTCTCGCGTATCACCTTTGATGTTATTTTTAACAGGCTGTAGCATTATTAGGAAAAATATGTAAAGTTTCACGCCTAAAGTGTTTTTTGTAGTATGCCGTAATCTCGATGCTTCCAAACATTATATTTCGACAATCTATACTAATATTATAAATGCGAAACTGCGTGTGTTTGTTTGTTACGCGTTGACGCATAAAACAATAAAACGATTTTTAAAATTCTTTCACCAATAGAAATCTAAATTATATGCGAGTACTATAGACTGTATTTGATGGTAAGCTCTGGCGTTATGAAATTATAAATATTAATATACTATATTTATTATACGTTTTCTGTTCATAAGTAAAGCGAGTTGTTGCTAACGTGAGAAAACAAATCGTTGCCGTGGAAACGATTTTGATATTTCAGGGGTCGTAGTTAATAACTATCTATGTAAATAAAAATGAATCTCTTAAATGTTCGTGCGAGCATAACTTTCGGACGACTGAACCAAAATGGATAATTCTTTTTTTTTACTACTGGTGAGCTCTGGCATTGTGAAATTTAGGTAGCACGCGAGCTGTTTGAAAACTGAATGTACCGGGAATGACTGTATGGAATGCGGGAAGAGGGGGGGGGGATAATTGATTAGTGCAAGTGCTACAGTAATTATCCCCTAACACCATGCGAGCGAAGCCGCGGGTAAGAGCTAGTACCAAATAACAGCAAGCTCTTTAAATCATGCTTTTTTGGTGGTTCTGAGTTGGTTTCACTCTGAGTTGTCCGGTCACCGAATTAATGTATCCGTCATCCGATCAAGCTGAAACTTGGCAAATACACTTGTTGTCGATGACAATGCATTATATCAAATGTTGGTGGCAATTATGCACACACACGCGGACATATACGCATTTCTCTGAAATTCGATGACGTAACAGCACTTAATACACGAAATTAATGTCGGTCCAAATCCAATCAGAATTTGCCTCAGATGGGAGCATGATTGACTTCAGTTCCAGGATTCAATCCTCAGTCAAACAAAAAAAAGTTTTTTAAGATATCTGAAAATAGATCTGTTACAGTAAAAAAGAATGTTTTTTACGGCTTAATTTCGGAATTTTAAACATAAAAATAACAGTGTTGCCCAAGTTCTGTTTTATTACTCTGAATTTGGCAATTTCAGATATAGCCTCGATGTTCTCACCGCAATAATATTTAAAAAACGATAATTTGTACAGTGCCATTTCGGGAAATAATATCGCCTCAGGGGCGCTTAGATAACGAAGGTGTTTAAGGGAGGGTCAATCTACGCCACTGGGAATACAATTAATTGGTTTATCGGAGGAAGGTTTGGGTCGTTGCGTGGAGTGTTAAACATGACCCAATTCGGGGAACCCACCACACATTTACAACATAATACACGTGTATTTAACGTTAACGTTTGAAAGGGAAACTTGGCCATTGGGTGTGAATGGAATGGCCTTTAATATAATTTTGTTGAGGCCTTCATTTATTACATACCATTTTTTTGGAAAGCTCCCCAGCGCATGATAGAAATTACGTAGAGGACGGAATTTAGTTGTGTTGACCTATCCATTCCAAACAGAAAATCCTGTGCAAATTTCATGACGCCAGCTTACATTTAGATCTGGTATTTTTGGAGCTTTAGAATCAGCTTTTCTGCTAACACAGGGAAAAGTTGAAATTTAATCAAATTATCATAAAAAATTTCAATGTCAAAATTCGTTTGTGTTTGTTTTTAAATCTTTATTTAGATAAAGGTAAGCAAGTTATTCTTTCATTCAGATTAGGAAATACAGTTGAATTAACAAAAAAGTAACTAAAATATATTTTGTCATTTTACGAATAGTGCCAAGACTTGTTCTCTTAGTAGGTTATTGTAGAGTATTGATTATCCGTGCATTTTCAGCTTCTTTCAATAGATGTCGATAGGTTAGTTTGTAATACGAATTTCTACCATACCCCAACAGACAGTAGATGAGTTAATTATCCGAAGAATACCATCTATCGCTGTTCGTGTCTTAAGCACGAATGATGATGGCCGAAGGCTCCAGTAAGATAGGGCGGACTTCCACTGTCACTCCGCCGGAGCCACGAAACCAAATAAAAAAATTAGTCTATACCCAACATAACATTGGAAACTGAGAGACCAAACAGATATTATAAAGATTTTGTCCTTTACAAAACACCCCTTTGTGTGCACTTAAGTTTAGTTTTGGGAAGCCTAAAATCTCGATAAATACTTAGATATGGAAGGTTTTATGTCTAACACTCGACGGTAACAGATTACTTTCCGTCAGCATCTCCAAAGATGGCTAGGCTTTGAGTGAAATTATTTCTTTCCCGTGTGCCAACTAAAAATAATTTCGCAATAACTCAAGTATGAATAATTTCATAATAACTCAAGTATGAATAATTTCGCAATAACTCAAGTATAAATAATTTTGTAATAACTCTAATGAATAATTTCGTACTGATAAACAAAATAATGTTGCTACGTTGGTTTAGGTTATGTATTTGTGCACACGTAGATATTATAATATAATAATTTTCGATAGATATCTAATTCCACGTACTATTTATTCCATTTTCCTGAACACATCTCATTGTATTTGTAAGGTTTCGGCTCGCCCGCCTTACGAAAATACACCATCTTATTTCACGGGATAGAAAAATACTGATTCAAAATCATCGATGGAAATTAAGTTAAATCAAGCGTCTCAATTTTCATGGCAGAATATCAACATAACGAGACTGTAGCGATCAATGTCACCGGCTTAAATAAGTAGCCCGTAAAAAAAACAAGTCAAAAATATTTGATACTTTTTGAAGTTAATTTTTAATGATCACTGTGACCTCAATACGCAGGATTAAGAATGTTAATAGGTCATCGATGAATCAGTCATTTCATGAGTCAATCTGACAATATTCTTATTGAAATGTGGACTTTTTGGAGAGCGTTAACTATATCCTAATATTCAAGAAATTAAATGTTATCCTTTAGTTATTTATGAAATGGGCATCTTTGGGAGAATGCTAAAAGTATCCAGGACGGATCACTTGATTAACGAGGATATATTACCTTGGTATGCGGCGTGAAAGAGAACTCCTTCTCACAAAAGGTGAAGCAAACATTAAGAAAATGTTGGACATCTTTAGGAGAATGCTAAAAGTAACGTGAACGGAACATATAACTATCGAGGAAGTGTCATTTCGTATGCGGCACGAAAGAGAACACCTTCTACGAAAGGGGGAAATGGAAGCTAATATTCAGAAAATGCCGGGGACCATCGGTAGAATGTTAAAATTGTGCTGGACGGATCACATGACCAAGGAGGAAGTGTTACTTCGTAAGCGGAATAAAAGAGAATACCTTCTCACAAAAGGAAAGCTAATGTTCAGAAAATATCGGGCACCTTTGGAAGAATGCTAAAATTATGCCGGACGCATCGCATGACTAACGAGGAAGGGTTACTTCGTATGCGGCATAAAAGAACACCTTCTACAAAAGGGGAAAGCTAATATTCAGAAAATGTTGGGCACCTTTGGGAGAATGCTAAAATTGTGCTGGACGCATCGCATGACTAACGAGGAAGGGTTACTTCGTATGCGGCATAAAAGAGAATATCTTCCCTTTGGAAGAATGCTAAAATTATGCTGGATGGATCACATTACTTACCAGGAAGTGTCACTTCCTATGCAGCATGAAAGAGAACACCTTCAACAAAGGGGAAAGCTAATATTCAGAAAATGCCGGGGACCTTCGGGAGAATGTTAAAATTGTGCTGGACGGATGACTTGACTAACAAGGAAGTGTTATTTCGTAAGCGGCATAAAAGAGAAACAAACGAGAAGCCAATATTCAGAAAATGTTGGACACCCTTGGGAGAATGCTAAAATTGTTCTGGACGGATGACATGACTAACGAGGAAGTGTTACTTCGTATGCGGCATAAAAGAGAATACCTTCTGATATACAACGACTAACAAGGAAGTGTTACTTCGTATGCAGCATGATAAATCCGCAGGGGTATGCAGAGAGGATAGATCGCAAACACTATGTATCGGCACTCCTTCATATTATATACCACATTCATAATATAAATCGTATTCAAGTATTCTTCAAGTATTATTCAATAAAAAAAAATACTTGTAATGGGACGTCAGCAGGTAACTTGCCATTGTAACAATATGGGGACTAACGCAGAATTTTAAATTCCTTCATGGATCGACTGCACAATTCAGGAAATAAGATAAATACCATCCGATGTGTCGATTTAGTACCTATTGGGTACTCAACGGGTATCGAAAGCCTATCAACGTATAAAAATGATGTTACCAAAATTTGTTCGCCATCATCAAAGACGGCTGAAGCCGTTTCAAGCAACGTTTCAATTCTGATTTTTTTTTTTACATGAGCTCCACACAGGAGGCCCTGAGGAAAATAATTTTCCTCAGGGCCTATTTCATCTTTGGGGATGCTGTGTGGAGGGTTTTTTTTAAGGAAAAGAAGGGAAGGAGAGTTCTGGGAAGGAAAAAGGTTTAAGGGGTGGGTAGGAATCTGGGGTTCAGTGTATCCTGGTCATCCACCTCCAAGACCTAGACAAACTTCACCCCATGAACCCGGGCACCCCTGCTAAACCACCAAACGTAGCGAACCACTTGGGGTGACCTATGGCAGAGGTGTTGGTTATCCATTCCCGCCTCTCAAATTGATAATTGATGAATGGTGGTCTTACACCAGGTGATACTGAGAGTATCTTCCACTCGGGAACGTGCCACCAAATTTACCTAATATTATTTTAAATTATTAAATTGTGACATAACACAGATCAATCAAATAAAATGTATTTGCGCACGCAAAGATTTGAATCCGCGAATTTCGGATTGCTAGTCGAGAACCTTACCACGACCCTCGACCACGGAGGCCATGCTATCATGTCACTTGTTTCTTATTATGTGGACTCTATATTATTTTATATTATATCCTTATTTTTAAATTCAATATTTTATTATGAACCTACGATGCGTGTAATTTAATAAAAAGTCCAAATAGGGAGTGAATAAATGGCTACTAGAACGTACCCAACTTCTTCTACCACTAACTTCCGCGTCGGTTCGAGCGGTTAATATCCACGCTGCAGGGGCAAGACAAAAAGACAATTACAAAACTATATTAACTTCACTTGGCAAAATATTTCCTACAGACTTAAGTTAAAAATGGTGGTGTCACTTGACAGGAACACGCGATTCACTTCAGATTAATAATTATGTACCCTTACCACTTTGTCTGAAGCTGAAGTAATGACAAATCAGGCGTCTAACCGGTTCGTGCTAAGGTTATGCCTGTGTCAAGAACGATTGCTACGTTATAACGTAGTCCGACAGTACCTTAAGATTGCAAGTTGTAAATTTTGTCAGATAGATCGTAATAATTAATGGTCTGTTAGTTACGATACTCAAGGTTCTATAAATGTCTTGTCAATAAGTGCATTACATGAGTGTCCGACCGAAAGAGGATTTTCTACCGAAACCGAAACCGAATCTTCGGTATCTGTCTCAGTTTCGGCCTAAACCGAAACTTTTTAAACATGTTAAAAATCTATTTTTTTCTGAAATTTGGCTTATTTTTTACACTTATTCACTATTATACAGACAGTTGTTAACAAAAAAAAATATATTACTGCTGCAAAACAAACAAAAATTACAAAAAATAACAAATTGCAAAAAATAACAAATCTTGGAACAAAAATTTGTCAATAATCAACACTTACAATATAAAGGAAGAAACTAACTAACTAACTAACCATCGCGCCGTTACCCCGCAGGGGTAGGCAGAGAGGATGGACCGCCAGACAACTCGGTCCTGGCACACACTCTTTGCTTCACTCACATTCATACATCGTCTCATACATACTCTTCTATTATTCTGACTTTTGACATGGCCCGACTCAAGTATCTGATTCACCTGATCGTGCCATGTCTTCCTCGGGCGTCCCCGACTTCTACCATTCACATTTGCGTCATATATTCTTCTTACACTACTCTCTTCGTTCATTCGCTCTGCATGGCCAAACCCAAACCCAAAATATAAAAGAAGGACCTCATTAATTGAATATTTTAACCGGCCGGCGAACTTAGCTGATGATGGCGGGTGACACACGAGCCACGAAGTCCGCCGATCGACGCGCGATAATTCGCGAACGCAGATTTTCTGCCGAAACCGAAACTAATGCCGAAATTAGATTTTTTTGCCGAAACTTGCCGAAACCGAAACCGAACCTTCGGTCGGTCATTAATTACAACATCACTGTGAAATAGGAAATAAGGGCGGAAACTTTTTTGCCAATTAAAACTTAGCGGTATTTGACATTTTATTTTCTTTTAAATGCCCAAAGGGCTTTTACAGACAATGCTGGATATCTTATTATGAAAACATAACATGTAAGAAGGCCTCCATGTAAGGGGTAAGACTCTTGACTAGTAATTCGAAGGTTGCGGGTTCAAATCCCGGGGTGAGCAAATAAATTTTATTTCATTTATTTGTGTTATTTCGCAATTAATAAATTAAAAATAATATATAGTACGGTTAACGGTTCCATGACAATTGGTTCCCCGACAATTCGTGTCCCGGCGTACTTTTATACAATGAAACTTTGAATTCAAAGATATTAAAATTTTCAATATCTTTGTAAATAATTACATAAAATATAACTAAGTGACCCCGTGCAGAGAGGATGTACCGCTGAATAACCAAAGAATAAAACATATTTTCATTCAAATGCATCAAGGAAAAATCTGCTTCTCTATTTACTGTATGCACCAGCGCGTATGTACAAAAAATCGACACTGTGAATAAATTCTTTTGATATTCATACCAACTTATTAATAAGGGTATTTTTGAATGTATGTTTTATGTTTGAAATGGGTAAATAATGCACAAAAAATATAATTTTATAGTAAATATCATTTCGGGGTTTTTGTCGGGTCACCGTTCCAGACATTCTGATACTCTCATTATCATCATTCAGAATCGAAACGTTGCTTGAAATGGCTTTAGCTATGTTTGGTGACCAGATCTGAAAAGTCGGGTACTTCCCCACCTTCTCTTCCCGATCTCAATTCTCTTTCTCTTCCCACTACCTTCAGTCGTACAACACATCCCAATTGGGGATGCCATATTTTCACTGGTTTAGACGTTAGTTGCATATTATTTCAACTATTCAATAAGAAAAATAGTATTGCGAACTCGTGCGAAGCTAAGATTTAACAAATTGTGATTATTTATCAAACAGTATTAATAGCCTTCCGTCTGAATTTCAGAACCCGACTACGCTTGCATGTCTGACGCCACGCCTTACGCTCCGCGCCACAAATAGCCCTGTGAACGTGGAATTTCAAACAAAGCTACGGTTGTAATTCGGTTTTTAATTTAAAAATTCGTCACAAGATGTCGCCACTTCCATCGGCAGGTTGTATAAGTACTTGCCAGGCAAGTATAAGTACTACGATTTAGTGAACTAGCAGTATCCCTCCGAATATGGAAAGATTGACGGTAATACTCAGTTGTATCAAGCGGCTTTATATTACACGTGACGTCATTGCTTATCTCGGTCACTTTTTCCCGATGACTATCACTGGATGACAGTGGATCCGAGGAACAGGCTATTTTTAGGACCAGTTCCTATTGGATTTATAAAGTGGTCACAAACACTAACTGGGCGAAGCCGAACCAAAAGCCGCCTTTCTTTTTTAACCGTTTTAAATTCGGCATTTAAAACGGTTATTAAAAAGTTATTATTGATAATAATAACTGAAAATCAATCAAAGCTTTTGCTCTTGCGAGCGCACCTATGAAAAAATCATCAGTGACGTATAATTTTTACTTGCCTAACTTTATTAGCAAAATATCATTTATTTCCCAAAATCAGTTAGAAAGAATAGTGCTACCATAACGGAGAAAATCTGTAACATCATTAGTTGTAATCTGTTGAAATTCCTGGCAGAAAATCTTTTCATCGAATTTCTCTCAGGATTTATTCCAGGAAATCCGAAAATTGGACGTTATGGCCAGGGCCCGGGGGAATCGCAAATCCTGGAAGTGTGCTGAAGCTGGAGCGGTGTAATCTGACTAGTAAGGGAGACTATGTTGTAAAAAAATGTGCCTCTCTGTATCTACTATGACAGCATCCTTTGAATTTTAAGGAGACACATTTTTCCAGGCAGAATTATTTTATCATGTTCTATGTTCAAATGTGATATTTATACACATTTTTGTGGCATTAAACTTTACCCGCATCCTGCAAATCGAGGAGCCTACCTGGCTATCGATCACCTCTCCATCTGGTAATCCAGCAATAAAGAGAAAACGGGCTAGGAAAGAGCTTCAATTTAGTCAAATTTAATAACGCGTTAAAATAAAATTGATAACACTGGGGTAATTTCAAAAACGACGAATATCGTTAAAAACGTCTGGAAGATATAAAGTTAAATAAGAAAAAATAACTTTATATCTATATTAAATTTAAGTTTTACACTCATAATTATTGATTTGAAAAACCGCACACTCCGGTTCAAAAAGGTTGTAACGGGTGTAACGTCATTATGGCATAGAAAACGCCAAGGTCTGGTAAAGCCTAGATTACATTGAGCGAGTTTACATACAAGCCGGTAAGTTTAAAAGCGGGTGAATCGGCGAGTGAGATTGTCATGATGACACACAAAACTGTCTACTCGCTCAGTAGCGACAATAGCAGCTAAAATAACGGCTCTCACTCGAACCAATTCGATTGACATTTTGTAAAAAACTGAGCTCGCAGCTAGCGCCACACGCTAGCCAGTAGCGAGAATTACGGCTCCCGCGCGAACTAATTCTGACGTTACGAAATCAGCTGTTGGTAGGCCGCCATCTTGAGCGAGTAAAGTTGACCACCTTTCAACTTTTTTCATAGATTGTCCACAATCTGCTAGTTAGCAAGTAATACGATGACACCGAGCGAATTTACCAACATAGTGATAGTGAATTTCCCAGATAGTTGCTTATAAACTCGCTCAATGTCATCGAGGCTTAAGACGGCTGTCACCAACGTTGTACGGCGTGACGTCAACGCCGACAAATTTAAAAATGAACGTGTTGTTTTGGCGGCAAATTGAATATGGCACAATTTAAATCGCTTTAGTAAATTTATTTATCAACATAAAATAAAATTAAAACACTTTCATATATATAAGTATTGAATAAAACATAATACTATCGTGAAAGGCGAGCAGCTTTTTGTTTGTTAATAAAATCAAATACGAAGAGACAATTCGTTAATAGATTGCTCGGCGATCTGAAAAGGCCGCCGCGTGTCCAATAAAAGCGTGATTTTGCTCACAAATTGATTCAAGACCCATTTAGATCAGACTCGCGACGGCATTGGCAAAACCCTCGCAATTTCAGGAATTGTTTGTCTGCGCGGTAAACAGTGAGCGGCAACTGAAAACCTTCCGTCAGAAGAAAAGCAATAACAGTTTGACGTCCCAACCCAAATAATACGACAAAGACGTCGTCGTCCCTTAAAGATGGAATACAAATAATAATAATGGGGTTACAATTAGTGTTGTGCAGCCGGGAATATCCCCGACCTAATATAAACTTATAAAATAATATAATTATATATAAATTTATTCTTATTAATGAGGTTGTCTTTTGAAGAAAATGTAATATATTTAAAGAGCTAATGACGTCAGAAAAAATGGTTTTTCGATATCTCTAAAAATAACGAAGTTATGAGCTTTCAAAGCGAATTTAGGATAAAACAAATCTCGTAACATGAGGTAAAGTGCTGCTAGGCCCCGTGGGCGGCTTTTGGTTCGGCTTCGCCCAGTTTGAGTGTTGGAGACCATTTTATAAATCCGATAGGACCTGGTTCCAAAAATAGCCAGTTCCTCGAATCCACGGGATCCAGTGACAGCTAGTCACCGGGACCGGGACGTCATATTTATGTAATATATAGCCACGCGATTGGAAGATTCAAGGTTAGTAATTCTTGTGGATGTTCGACAAAAATTCGGTGAGCACGTTATAACGTGCAGAAAATGCGTCAAACACGGTGACCGGACAACTCGGAATGAAACCAACCATCTAGTGAAGTCGAGTGATAAAAAATAAATATAAAAAATTGTTAAAGTAGGTTACGTTAGGTTAGGTTTATCGGCTAATTTAAAATTATTTTTTTCAAAGCTTTTAATGATTTTTCAAGGAGGTGTAAGTTGACTTTATTCTCAGTTGGCATGGAACCGTCAAACACATTAGTCGTCCGTCTTTAGTCGTATGCGCTCGTCGTTCTTATCATCGAAGAACAAAAATGGATAATATTCGGAGTAATCCTCGCGAATTTATTGAAAATTTTGTTAATTTATATCGCGAAGAAGAGTGTTTATGGAATACGAAGCAAGCAGTTTGACATTTGACCATATATTTGACCAGACATCTGAGCCAACTGAGCAGCATCTCATTTCGAGCTGCTCGAGCTGCACGAAACGAGACGCGCGCCGCTCGAGCGTGTGGATTCCAAGTCGACATGTTTGATCTAGCCAAACCGTCGAACATGAACGGGCTTGGTTACAATTTGTAAAAACATGAAATTTCATTGTAAGAGACCACCTCACAGAAATTTCAACATTTAATGAAAATTCCCGCAATATTCCCCATTTCGGGAATATTCCCAAAAAATAAATTCCCGGGAATTTTCCCATCACTAGGTATAATCATGCGGCGGAAATCGAATGGGCGGCCTTGTCATCACGAACTGAACCCTCCAGCTATTGCCTTATTATTAGGGTCGTGTTCCTTTTGGGCTGGAGTCTGGAGTCAGGATAATATTGATATTCTAGAAGGTTTGGCTCGGTATGGTCTGGGTAGGTACGAACATGGTTATGGGCGTACTTAAATTACTGCTATTATAAATTCGGCTTTAACAATCGAGTACATACGTATTTCTAGCTTGGAGAACATACTCTCCAACACACTTCTAAGAAATCTTGCGTAGTTCGGTTGTGTTAAAGATTTCTAGGCTAATGCGAGAATTATAAACCAAGAAATTAACAGTTTCCTCTATAATCATTATAACTTTATAACAACTAATATCCGTTTAGTGCTAAGTTTTCGAAACACGTCCATGTGATTTTGGGGGAATCCAAGTATTATTTCTATGTGAGAAAATCTTATGTAGGCATTCTTGAATCAATTCCTACTTGTTACAAGTTAGGGGTCGTCCATTAATCACGTGATGTTTTTTATTAGCAACTTTTTAACCCCCTCCCCCTGGTGATATGTGGTGAGGTTTTAGACTACCCCTCCCCCCATACCCAAAATCACGTGTATTTTTTTAGTACAAAGTATATTGAAATATTCAGAATATTGTTTTAAGGCAAAACATACTAGGCAACGAATTGCATGTATTCGGCGTCAAAATCACAGACTTACTGGCGACTGGTGAGCCGAGCAATTGTCGCAACGCGCGGGGACGCCTGGCAACGGTGAGTCAAGGCCACGCGCCGCTGCTTGGTTTAGAAATCGTGCGTTCAACGAAAAATAAATACAAGTGATATCTCATTGTATCCCCCCCCTCCTTGTGATATTTCGTGATTTTTTTCCGAACCCCTCCCCCCCTTTCGAGCCTCACGTGATTAATGTACGACCGCTTACAAGGGTGCCAGCAAGGTTTACGGCCTCCATGGTTGATTGGTTACGATCCTTGGCTACGAATCCGGAGGTCGCGGGTTTAAATCCTGGCGTGTGCAAGTAAATTTTATTTAATTAATTTTTATTATTTCACATGTATTCATATAAAATAATATATATAAGGTATAATTGCGGCACATCTCAGAACGGTAGATACTTTCCTAAAGTTGCACTAATTAAAGTAGATGGCCAACAGATGGCTTTGCTAGCATTATTTGTGATTTGTACCGAAAGGCACCTTTTTCGACACTAACACAAACGAACGTTCTCTTAATGAGCATAACATACATACGCACATTTTGGTTTCGAATGACAAAATTTGAACATGACGTTTGCGTCATTTTGCGTACTTAGTTCCTACCTTTGCTACCTTACGGCGCTGCGATTGTTTAATTTTTCGAATTCCGCGCCAATTTTTATACATGTTTTTTAAAAATATTTTTGTATGTGTGAAATGATTAACTGCAATAATTTAGTACATTTTTATACATTTTTGTGCCAGTAAGGTAGAATAGGTAGTGCTTTTGTGCCTGCCTCGACGGCCTTTGTGGTCGAAGGTATGGCTCTTGACTCGCATTCCAAAGGTCGCGGGATCGATCCCGGCGTGCGTAAATACATTATTCGATAAATTTGTGTTATTTCACAATTAATTCCTTTAAACTAATATAAGTTATATTTGCGGCACGTTCCATAGTGGAAGATACTCTCAATATCGCCCTAGTGTAAGACCACCATTCAGAATTGAAATGTTGGCTTTAAAAGACTTTAGCTGTGTTTGGTGATCAGATCTGAATAGCCAGGAACTGCCCCACCTTCCTCTTACCCATCTCCTTCCCCTCCCCACCACCTTCAGCCTCACAACATACCCCAATTGGGAATTGGGACAGCTGGGACTCTTGTGAGGCATGCACATAAAAAAACGGCACGCCCGTAATAGTATAAAAAACTGCAGCAATTAGTTCAGAATCACAAGCGTTTTTGAAACGTTTTAATCAATCTTAAAGTACACTTGCTATACAATAAAATTTTTATTTTTCATCCTCTAACATTGAACTTCAGAGTCAAATAAATTGCCACTACCGGATTGGCCAGGTGGCACCTATATTGCCCCCAACCCACCCCCCCCAAAATCGTTTTAAGTTGGTACAGTTCAAAAAATTTCAAATTGAATATCGCTTACGGGATAAGTTTTGAAAGTAAAAGACTATTCCCGGACATTGCTTGGTGACTTTATTTACATAAAGCATAAAGGGTTATCCAATAACCATTTCACCAACGCATCAAATAAAACAAAAAATGAATATGCAAAGTTTTTTAATTTCCAGCGTGTGAAATTGATGATTTTTAAAAGTGAATTTAAAAAAATAATATTAAATTAAGGCACACGATTAAATGGGGCAAAATAAAGAACTTTCATTTTATGAAATTTTAACACACATCATACAATATTTTTTGGTGCATGTTTTATTAAAACTATTACCTGGCAAAAACATTTTGGTCTAGAGTGCCGACTGCCAAAACATTTTAAACCGATTTAAAACAAACAAAAATTGGCCTTGCTGTTGGAGTGGCGATTGCATTCAAACAGTAACGAAACAATTTGAATAGGTAAACAACAAAGGGTAGAAAACTCAACACACTACAAATATATATATGTTTATATATAAGAATCGAAATGCGTTTGGGGATTAGTGAGGTCTATGTATTGTTACAGCATAGGAAATGTTTGATACTTTCAAAATACCTTCTTTAAACCCCCGCGAAGGTTTCTGGATCATTACAACCACATGACATACATCTGAAAAGTTTTTTAATCATCACAAAAACTCTTGCGAAACTGTCAAAAATTTGATAAAGACATTTTGCAAAACAATGATTGTTTAGTTAAAATTCAATTTTCAAAACTCGTTACTTACATAATAATTTGAATCGAATCAAGAATTATAGATATTTTAAATAGGTACCTATGTTAGTTACCAAATTTGATTGATTGTTCTTATAATATTTGATTGTTCTTATTATTATAATGAATATTTGTAAAATATGAAAAATGAAAAATTAAATTAAAAAAATTGTAATAGGTGGCATGCGAGCTGCTTGAAAACTGAATGTACTAGGACTGAATATGTGGACCGCGAGAGGGGGATTGGCGGGACGGGGGAGCGGGAGAGGGGAGATGGAAGGGGGACGCGGGAAGGGAACAGGGACGCGAGAGGGGAACGTAACGGAAAGAACATGCAGGGAGAAATAATTTATTTCTTCGAATATGGCATTGCAACGCATGCCGGGAACCAGCTAGTATATTATACAAATGTGTCGTTTTTACGCAAAATAATAACAATTAATTCCTCAGAAGCACGTGAATAATTGTAGTAGTGACATGGCGTGATTGCGACAAAGTTTTCTAATTAACGTTGGTCAGAAAGTAAGAAAGTTGCATGCAGAAAATACACTCGTATTCATTCGTGTGTAGTAAAATCACAATACGTATCCCGGAATAAATAATAATTTACTGTCAGTAATCAACATGAGATCAAAAATATGGACACGTAGATATAAGCGCATAATACGTACCTTTTGGTGTATAATCTTTTTAGCAAAACTAACTAAAAGCAGAATATACGAACTGCTAAAAGCAGTTGATGTTCGAAATACTCGGACTAACATTTTTTTTTTCATGCTTAAAAGCCTCGTCAAACAGAACGCGTAATTTACGCGGCGTACGGCGTAAAATACGCCGCGTACTGTACGCCGCGTTGTGTTGTACTGAACTAGTCTGAACCGGTCAAACAGAGCCGAGCGCGTACAGTACGCTACGCTCTAGCGCGGCGTTAGGACGTCGCGTTGTATTTTTTTACAAGATTTTATTTTACGCCGGGCGTTCTTGCTCGACTGTGATAAAAATGATTATTGAAAAATTAATTGAATGTGTCCGAAAACATCCTTGTTTGTATGAAATGAGTTAAAAATAGTTCTATGAAGGCAAGATTATGGGATTAAGATTATGCTCTGCTGTACGCTCTGCTGTACGCTTTGCTGTACGCCGAAGCCGTCAAACAGAAAGTACGCGGCGTTAAGGCGTTTTACGCCGCGTAAATCACGCCGTCTGTTTGACGAGGCCTTAAAACTGTCGATATCGACTGCGTGTATTCCCAGCCTGAAAGTTGAAAAATGGATCCCAAAAATATTTATTACATTTACAGATAGTGTGATTTTGATATGATTATCAATTATTACATAATTAACGTTTAACGTTAATATTAACGTTTATTTTGATATGATTATCAATTATCACATAATTAACGTTTTTAAATGTATCTCTGGAAGTACAAGTTCAAACTTTTAACATTTTTAAATGTATCTCCAGAAGTACAAGTTCAAATTTTTAACGTTTTTAAATGTATCTCTAGAAGTACAAGTTGAAATTTTTAACATTTTTAAATGTATCTCTAGAAGTACAAGTTGAAATTTTTAACATTTTTAAATGTATCTCTAGAAGTACAAGTTCAAATTTTTAACATTTTTAAATGTATCTCTAGAAGTACAAGTTCAAACTTTTAACATTTTTAAATGTATCTCCAGAAGTACAAGCTCAAATTTTTAACGTTTTTAAATGTATCTCTAGAAGCACAAGTTGAAATTTTTAACATTTTTAAATGTATCTCTAGAAGTACAAGTTCAAATTTTTACATTTTTAAATGTATCTCTAGAAGTACAAGTTCAAATTTTTAACGTTTTTAAATGTATCTCTAGAAATACAACTTCAAATTTGAACTGCTTTTTAAACTACATACTTCTGTATAACTGTAAAAAGCTCATTGTGAAATTATTTCAATAATTAGGAAATCGAATCAAAACATTCATTAAATTAAAAAGTCATGTGTTTATTTACAACTAAACAAAACACAAAATGAAAATGAAAGGTGGTATTCCTTGTGTTTCTGCAGTATTCTTCGGCAAAATCATACAATGTTTTCATCATTAACAGAATGTGTGTATATGGTCGCAATACTGCTGCTGCAACAGCCAAAAACCAAATTGTTCAATTGTTGATTGATTTTGAGGTGTGTAAAAAGCTTATTATAAAACGGCTAGTTTTTCCAACATCGTACAGTTCTTATTTATCGTTGTAGAGTCACTGGACACAGGGAAAAAGTATTTTCATAAATAGTGGTGGTTACAGCGGTATTGCTTTCCTGCGACGAATATAAACAAAATGATATTCATAGCGCAATTTCGCAAAAAATGTGACTTTCAACCTTTCAGTCTTAAGATATAGTTATAAATTATAGTATTCCATGTAATTTATTTATAATACCTAAGTTTGTTAAAAGTTGTAGGAAAAAAGTTATTTTGCTTATCTTATAAGATTTATGGTAGAGGTAAATGTTATGTTATAATCTTCTAGTGCTTGCAAGTTCTAAGAAATAAGGTATTATGTTAAAAGTTACAGGTATAAATTAGGTATCAGGCATTAAACCTGTTAATCAACGAAGTTAAGTAAGGTCGTAAGATAGATTAAGTTAGGAGTAAATTTCTAAGTAAAAAGTTTTCTTGAGCCGTTTGACTTATTTTAAAGGAAAGCTGGGGTGATTAAAAAAAAGGGGTAAATTAAGAATCTTGTTTTTTATTAATTATCACACACAGGTACATGTTATCGGTGCTATAGACTTGCTACAAAATGTACACAAAATTAATCGCGATTTATGATTAAATTGAAGATTTAAACCATAAATAACAACAAAAAAAAGTGCAGCTTTGTTAGATCTATTATTTATATTGACAACAAATAACCGACATCTTGTGTTAATATTCAATAAATGGACTTTACATAATGAACTTTTCTTATGTTTATGGGCCTGACTAATAAACGTGTTATAAATTTTACAAAACTGATAAATAAATGGTTGTTTCTTAGTTGTGTAAAATTCAAAACATATTTATTAGTAAAGGAGAATTTAGCGAACGTAAATGAAAATTAGCTTCTATAGAAAAAAATAACTTTTTAGGGTTAAGTTGGATCTGTTGCATTTTGGATTTAGAGGTTAAAATACGATAGATCATTTCGCAATACTTTTACACGAATTTAGTATCCAGTATGGAAAACCGTTAAGGCGCGGTATACCCGCTCAAAAAGAAGAAGATTGAGAGACATGTAAATATGAATGTTAGAGAGAGAGCGCGCTAATGTTAAAATCGATAATATTTAAAAATTGTGAAAATTGTGAAAATGTTTAATAAAACACGACTCGTTTAAAATAGAGCAAAAATCTCGTGAGGGTTGTCTAAAACAGCATTTAAAGAAACACTGTGAATTTTTTCATACTTATAACTTGTAAAATAACTGAAAAAAAGTGTTTATCATACTTTGCGATTTTTTTCTATCGAGGGAATTTCATATAATTTGCGTTCCGGCGCGGGGAATGTATAGGTATTATCTTAAAGATTAACATTTATTTTTATTTTTAATTTAAGAATTATTTTTTTAGAGCTTTAAAACTTAAAGTGTTTAAGGTACACATTATGTAATAAATCGTTCGAAATGGGGTATGCCGCGGAAAGAATCACAAAACTCCCAGCGAGAGGTCGTGAACACCGTCATCGTTGTAGAATCCTTTCCTTTATCGTTTTCATAAAAGTAATGAAGAAGATGATCGTCGATTACGTACGTCCGAGCTCTCGCCGGGATTAGTACATGTTATGTACTTCATGTAAACGTAATCCGGTGAATAGTGCAATTCTTGACTCGTTCAATTCGTCGAATGAATGATTCAACACGCGGATTGACCCACAAACATCAGGCGCGAGTGACGGGATAGCGATGGGTGGCGGTGGTGATGCCATATCCCAATAATAATAAAAAATAAATGTTTCAGGGGTAAAAAAAAACGTGTGCACTATTCACCATGTTTTGAAGGATAAATAAATCGTACCGTGTTTTTTTTTTGTAAACTTTTTATTGAGAATTTATTTAAGAAAATAACAGTAGGCAGTATCTAAGTCAATTAACTACGTGCTTTATTGAAAAAACCTTCTATTTATAATTTTCCCGTGAATAATTAGACAAAAACATAAAATAAAAAAAAGATTTTATTTTATTTTTTTACTTATTAATTACAAAAATTATTAATTGATGTTCAAATTGTAGAACTCTGTTTTAAATTAAATAAAAATAAAAACTAGCAGTTGAAAACCCGCTCCGCTGGTTTTGCAGCTAGGCCCTGCGGGCGGCTTTTGTTTTGGCTCCGCCCAGTTAGTGTTGATGACCATTTTATAAATCAGAAAGAAACTGGTTTCAAAAATAGCCCGTTCCTCGGATTCACTGTCATCCAGTGATAGCTAGTCACCGGGACAAAGTAAGCGGGACGGGCAACGACGTCGTATATATAGTCGCTTGATACTATCATTCACAACTGAGCATAACCGTCAATCTTTCCATACCCGGAGAGATACTTTAAATTCACAAATTCGTAGCACTTATACCTGCCAGGGACACGTCCCCATGCGACCTGCTAACGGATGTGGCGACATTTTTGACGAATTATTGAATTGAAAACCGAATTATAATGGTAGCTTTGTTTGAAATTTCACGTACACGATGTTATTTGTGGCGTGGCGCGTACGGCGTGGCGTCAGATACGCACTCGAAGCCGGGTTCTAAAATTCAACAGCGCAGACGTTACCCTATTAATAACGTTCGATATAAATAATGCGGGAGAAGAAATTCTTCCGTAACTCCAATAATTTATTTTTCTACATTTTACAGTACGTAGTGTAGGTGCCTAATTAAAGTATTGATATGATATTGCTTTCATTTTATTGACGTATTAGGTATTTATTGACAAATACAATAATTAGATATAGAGACATTGTGAACATTTCAACCCGTACTCAAGTTTAAGAACTACATTCCTGAATCCGGGATGATAAAGAATCGTAAATCTCTCTCAAAAGTACACGTTTTTGATGAGCGGTAAAAAAACACGTCTTGTCTTTAAAAAAAAATGGAGGTGTAAATGACCTAAAAAACCATGAAAACATGGTAAAAACCATGCATCGGGCAACACTGGGTGGCACGGAGGCGGGCCAATCGACCTCACCGATTTGGCAGTTAGAATTCAGAAAACGTGTGCAATTTCCATGTAACGGTTAAAAGACGTAACACCAAACAACTCGCGTATTACACAATTTTAGGAAAGAGAGTGTTTAAATTTTAATAAAATTCCGTTTCTCTGTACAAGCGTTGCTTAAGCTTAAAGAAAGGCGTTGTAATTGAATTGCATGTAATAAATTTCAATTATTAAAAAAAAAATATACAAACAGGTGTATCAGTAGGTACCCAAAAGACTTTTAACCAGCGATTCCGTGTTATAGATTTTTTTTAAATTTTTTACTTCAAAATGCTACACCAGTGGAATCACTGTCAAGGGGATTTGCAGAAAAAAACGAATTACAGAGCGTGATTCACACCCGGTGGGTGCGGCAAGTGAATGCTCCATCGCGAACGGCTGCCACGCCGAGACTAAACATCGCAGAGTGCAGCGTAGTGGGGATTTAGCGTGGGGGAATCAGGTTGCCGGATCGCGCGTAAAATCGTTCCTCGCGACCGCATCACTTTGGATACCGTATTTTACAGACAGCCGTGGTATCTAATAAAATTCGTTATGTTAACTTTATGTTGTATTATACCATTGGTTGTACATATTCTTATATTTATTGCATATTTCTTATTTGTAAATATACCTTAGTTATAGTTTTTTTATTGGCCCGCTTGTCTCGTTGGACAATCAAAGATATTTAAAAATAAACTTATAATAAACTGACGACAAAAAAGGTAAAGTGAGTCCCAATAACTATAAACAATTGTTATTTACACACAGGAGAACACCGGTGGCAGCTGATAAGTTCTTCTTCTTGTAGAAGAAATGGTGGACAATAAGAAGTACCTACGTATGTGAAAATACTGATAAAAATAACAAAAAAGTAGAAAAAGTCAATCGTGTGCAAGATCTGAGTTCTGTCATTTATATTTATTTAAAATGTCAGAGACTTATTTAAAACTTTTTACAGACTTAAAGCTATATAATGTTTTCTACGATAAAAATCACAGATTCAAAACTTCTAACCTTAATAAATGTTAGGGTAAATAAACTTGGAAACATTTACGAAACAAAGTTACATCGTTCAATACTGAAACTTTGCTTGATAAAAAGCATTGCTATTTAGTAGGGTGGGCCGCCAATGAATCGAAGTTTTATCGACGTTATTCCCTCAGGGGAGGCAAAAGTTTCGTACCTACTTATGATTATTTAGATTATAACCAAATTTTTATTTTTAAAATTCAACTAGCTGACCCGGAAAACGCTGTTTTGCTTGAATAACTTTTTTAATTGTTGATTGAATTACTAATATCGATATTAAAAAATAGGGGTTGATGGTAGAAGGGTGAAAATTTAGAGCTGTATTTATTTTTTAATGCCTCACCGTAAAAAAATAAAAAATTTGTCCAAAAAATAAAAAAATTTAAATTCAGGGTGGACCAGGTTAACTTTAAGGGGTATGAAAATTAGATGTTGGCCGATTCTCAGATCTACCCGATAAGCACACAGAATTTCATCAAAATCGGTCCAGCCGTTTCGGAGGAGTATGATAACCAACACTGTGACACGAGAATTTTATATATTAGATAAGGTAGTTTCTGGGGCTACATGTGAGAGTTTGAGTGATTTTGTGAAAAATATATACCTAATTTATTTTACATACTATTTAAGTTTCAGCAGTTTGTTTATCGGAGTGTAGCAAAGAATACATTTTCTACAGCTTTGCTCAAAATCTCTAATCATCTGCCGCTATTATTATTTTTTTTTTAAATTATTTAATTACCGTATTATAATTTTAACATTTTTAGAAGATGCATATGAAATATAAAAAAGTATATTATTTCCTTAGTCCTCCTCACTGGGAGATCCCGTGCTGAGGGGGATTATGTTTTGGATAATTTTTCAGTGACTTCTTTGGTACAACTTCATGGTTTGGGTAAGGTTTTTTCAGTAATTTCTATAACGATGTTTTTAATATAGCAGTAAGTTATTTTTTAAAAATTATTTCTGGCTTTTACCCTTCAAAGTTTACTGTTCTAGGCCGTCATTTAAAATTACAGAGAAGGGAAAGATGAATTTATACATTAATTTTATTTAAATGTGCAAATTTCAGAATTATATAGAAGATTGGAATTGGGTTCAGACTTAGAAGAGATAAGATGTTGAATGGAGGGGAGGCAATTTTAGATACTAGTAAGTTATTTTTCTAAAAGTTCCACGCAAGATCAAAATTCGTTAAATATAGTATAAAAGATAAATAACTAATACATTGGGTGGGTGCTTGTTGTGGGGACGTTACAATATGTAAAATAAATGTATCAGTAAATAATAATAATTATCGAATTTGGGGAATTTAAAAATACAAATTTTGAAAACTGGCTTCTGATTTTGGACCAAAAGCAGCACTGAATATAATATAAAAAAAAATCTAACACATCAGTATCTATTTGAAAAAAAAAAAATTGACGACCCACCCTAATGTTAAGTGACTTACCTAAAGAGCCAGTTTACCCCCATTTCTCGTCTCTATTCTTAGAATTCTTAATTTTAGGGGAAACAGACTGCTATGCGACCTAGATAAAAAAAAAATCATTTTTAAATGGTTTTATCCATTTACTTGAGAAACGTGTTACGATAAGATCCACAATGGGAAAGGAGCGAAGCCACCGCAAACGGCTTGCGTTTTCCTCGTTCCTTTTCCATAATTCGTGGCTCAACTTGCATGCATATGTTCGCAAATTTATGCGCAGTATAAGATGCCGATTTCCCCCTTTATATTATCTATTTGTACCTCCTCTCGAGTATCGTAACTACCGCACCTAAGTTTGTATCGATTCCCAGGTTTCCGTATCCATTCCTTCCGGTTCCCGCCATAGTCCACGGGATCCGCCGTGTGTTCATAAATAATGGTTTTCTCATCGATAAATACGTGACCAGGTTATTCGACTCCGTGACTTCCAAAAGTGCCCGAAATCAGAGGTACTTCAAGATAGACTGAAGCGTCTGCGCAGGGGTCAGGAACATTTCACAGAGCACTGTTAATTTTCCAACATTTTTAATGTTTTCCTGCAGTCCAAAACACGGATCTACCGGATTTGGCTGGAAATATGTGGACAATTGGGCTGTCGACGAGGTATGAACAAAAACACGAATAAATCATACCAGCCATACGCTTCCTCCTTCTTCTTAAGAGCCATTAACCATCGGCCGAGAATTTAAATTTCATCGAACGATGATCTTGCGATTGTACCCTTGCAACTGTACAGGGCGGTTCCGATGAGAAAGATAAATTATTCTCCGTACGAGCATTTTAACATAATATCGATTTTATTTCATCCGAAATTTGCTTTCATAATTTTCTTCACAAAACAAGAGCGCGGATCTTTTTTTATGATTTTATTTGAACTTAAATTAAAATTTTGAAAAGTAGCTTTCTCAAATAATTTATTGATTTAATTTATTTACTGCGTGATTATATGATTTGAAATATATGTTGTATAATACAAAAATTTGTTTGAAAATTTAACAAATCTGCCAACGATCTACAGGTAAAACCTTATTGTACTAAAAATAAATATATTTTCTAAAAATTAAAAAAAAAAATACTAGATAAAATTTAAAAGTTATAATCAATTTTTTTTTTTAGAAAGGAGTCAATACGTCTACAATTTGATTTAAAAATGACACCGGTTTTGTCTGGTTTTTTCTTCTTAATCTAACGTTATGAAACGTTTTCCAATGTCCATCATCATCAGGGCAAACGTCTAAAAAGCTGGATCAACGCACATTAAATATTATCGACTTCAGATTTTTATCGGTATTAACCTAAAAATATTTATATACCTATATTTATATTTTTAGGTTAATACCGATAAAAATATGTTAAAACTCCTTATTTATATGTATTTAAATAATACAACTTTTTTCATGTGTTAAATGGAATATTAAATGGTGAACGTGTGTTAAAGCCGGCGAGCTCTCTATAATAATTAGTAGGTAAGATTACATGACGAACAAGGCGTCTCAGCAACACCCAGTTTGGGCCGCTCCAATTGCGCCTTTATAAGGCCTATTGGCCTTTATAGGCTCTATTTGGCTATAATGTATGAGAGACATACTATTCGAAATACGAGAGATGAAAAAACATGTTCTCGTCTATCAGCTGCCGTTTCTGCCTTTCCTTTTGACACCATTTACTCATTACAGAATAATTTATTAATTTAAAAACCAGCAAACATTAAAACGCGCCGCACAGGAAATATAAATATTTACCCCACACCTAACAAACACAAAATAATAGCCAACCGTTAAACGGTGTTTTAGTTACACATTGTATAATGACCATACAATTTAAGATTCGATTTAGTACTAATAAAAAAAAAATCTCTAAATCTATTTTTAAATCCAGCAGAATCGCATTTTGCATCCCACGTACGCGCAATTATGATTATTTTATGCCAGTTTCAATATTAGTAAAATTTATCAATTATAATTAATTTTCACCCCGTTTTTTGGCAAGCTTCTCAATATTTGAATTATATAATTATTCCACTTTAAAAAGAGTTTATTATTCTATAAATAAATTGGTAACATTTTTTAAATACTTCCAATACTTAGGGCCACGCTTCCCGGCGCAAAAAGAAGAAGATGGAGAGATATGTAATTACAAATGTTGGACAGAGCGCGCTAATATTTTCAATGATAAAATTGAAGCGAAAATTATGAAAATGCTTAATAAAACATGACCAGTTTAAAATAGAGCAAAAATCTCATGGAAGGTATCTTCAGTATCATTTAAAGAAACTTTGTGAATTTTTTCAATTGTAAAATAATAGAAATAGACTTGTTTTAAATAATTTTCGGAGCATACTTTGCGATTGTTTTCTATCGAGGGAATTTCATATGATTTGCGTTTCGGCGTGGAACGTATCTAGATATTATCTTCAAAAACAACATATATTTTTTTTGAGCTTAAAAACTTCAAATGTTTAAGGGAGATATGTAAGAAATCGGAATAAATTCGGATAGTGGCGGCTTAATTATCGTCCAAGTACATATTTTTTGTTCTATTCTCTTATATTTTTAATTATTGCTTCAATGAGTTCACTTCATGTTGTATCGTTTTCTTTTCCTTTCAATACATTATTATTGTGTCTATATACTATTATGATGTGATTTGACTAATACTAACCTAATATACAGTAACACTTCATCTAAAACATGCGAACACCTCATCACAGGTTCTCCTAATGAGGTGTTCACAAAACACTATTACAACCAATAACAGTTAACTGATTATTTTGCACTCTACTGAGGTTTTACATTGGGAACTCATTTGTACTACTTGCAGTTATCATTTATTTACCTGTAAATGTACGAGTAAAGAAATACTTCAGTACAGTAATACCTCATCTAAAACACGCGAACACCTCAGCATTGGTTCTCCTAGTGAGGTGTTCACAAAACACTATTACAACCAATTACAGTTACTGATTATTTTGTACTCTACTAACGTTTTACATTAGGAACTCATTTGTACTACTTGCACTAATAATTCATTTACCTATAAACTGAATGTACGAGTGTAGAAATAAAAATATATTATTACGTAATTACTTGAAAATGCAGTTGCGAAGCCCCGTAAAAGCAAATAGACATTGATTGCATCCAACGCAGGTTAAATGTGTAAACCAGCTGTTGTATTTATTTAACAGACTGTCAATAAAAATGTTGCCAGTCGCTGGTCTACGCCAAACGCGGAAAATCACGGACTCGGTTGGATACGCTGTAAAACTTTTTTTTCCATTAGCTAAATAACTTTTGTTTGCAGTAGGGTGTATTACAACCCAGCGGCTTAAAGCAAACTGTAAATATTAACCGAGTTTACACGGAAAATCATCACTTTGAGAACTGAAAAGTTTTCAAACGAACTGACAATGTAGGTAGATACATTTATTTTATGTAATTTAAACCGATTTGAAGAACGACTGATGTCACCTGTTTACATTTCGACTCCTAGGCTCCAGGCATGTACCAATAAAATTGATAAGAAACAATTTGGATTTTTAGAAAATGTATTATCAATTTCAGAGGAATTAAAAAAAAAAAACTTGCTTGGATTTTTTTTTTACATTAGCTCCGTACAGGACCTGAGGAAATAATTTCTCTTAGGGTCTATGTCATTTTTGGGGATGTTGTGGGGAGGGTCTTTTGAGGAAAGGAAGGAGACGAAGTTCTGGGAAGGAAAATGTGTGAGGGGTGGGTAGGAATCTAGGGGTCAGTCTCCAGGAGTGGCGGACGTATGAATCCATCCCTCCCACTGTGGTGCAAAGCGATGTTCCGATAGAGTTCAGCTGAAGAGCTTAAAAGGTCTCCCTCAACCAATCTCCCCCGATCAGATGCATCCACCACCTAGATCCGGACAAACCTCACCCCATGAACCCGGGCATCCCTGCTAAGTAACCAAACGTAGCGAACCACTTGGGCAGAGGTGGACATAAATTGTCATACGAACATGCCCATTTATCTCTTCAGCGTATTACTAGTAACACATTCATACACCATCTCATACATACCCTTCTGGAATTCTGATTCTTAACATGGCTTGACTCAAGTATTCGGTTCACTCGATCGTGCCATGATTTCCTCGGGCGCCCAGACTTTTTCTACCATTACCATTCTCGTCATATATTCTCCATACACTCCTTTCTTCGTTCATTTGCTCTATTTGCCCAACCATCTAAGCGTCTATTTCTTAATCTTACTCATTACGCTTACATCAGCCTTGCGTTTTTTGCGAAATTCCACATTTTTTACACATTCATATACGAGTATTTATGATTTTATCACACATATTATTATACGAGAAGTTAATGTTAGTAAGTAAGTAACATACCTAACTTTATTTAATTTACCAAAATTAAGGAAAAAATTCGCTTGCTTGGGATCATCTACTAGTAATTTTAATGATGATTTTAATAAGTAATTTTCAGCGCCTAAATAATACAAAAATGTTTCTGAAGCGTTCAGTTTTCTATTAATTTGTACTTACGCCAGTCAACTTTTTGACACTGATTGGCCCAAGTCACTTGCAGAGTACGGAGTTATAATAAACTAGCACAGACCCGTGAAAAATCACGGGAAATTACAATCAAATTTTGAAAAATACAATTGTTGAAATAATTTTCAACGAGTTTTGAGCCATAATTTCAGATCAACAGTTGATCAGTATGATTGGAAACAACGGCCGTAACAATGTGTTGTGATGTTGAAGAATAATGCATAACTAGTGGTCGCCTAATGGTCGAAATTCGACCATAATTAATTTAATGTGTGATTTTTTTTTTAATTGATTTAATGTATTTTTTTATGCACAATTTAAAAAATATTAGCAATCTGCACTTCTTCTCTATATAAAATATAAGTGTGCGAAATTTCATACTCCTCCGTCCGCGCAATTTTCGTAAAAAGGGGTACAAAGTTTTTGCTTCACGTATTAATATATAGAAGATAGATAGATAGAAGATGGATAGTTAAAGATAGAAGATGACAACAAGCGATAAAGTAGGAACCTACCTTCCTGTAATATAATATTTCAAAAGAAAATTATTTTAATAAAATTATATTTTTCAAAAATGGAACGTAATATTCCGTGACATATACAACAGTCCAAACTTGAAGACGATTCGCTTACTAATAAATGTATTTTAATATTTACGCAACTGATAAAACAACCATTTACAATGCATCAATTTTTTTGTCAAATTATCGAGGCCTCTGACTAGTATTATGGTGTCATTTTTCGCCTCATCAATTTTTAAATCACAATATTAATTAATATAGTGTCATTATAAAATCTAATGTTCCTTTAATAGGTACCTGGTCTCATATGTAAGAATTCGATTTCATATATTTTCCAATTTACATGATCTAACAAAATTTCAAGATTCTTCGTACGGCGTGGAATTTAGCTGAAGCTATTAAACTCTGAACTTCTGAAGTAATTTAATCTTTCTTGACGCCATAGCTTTTATATCATTTTGTTCGCTGTGTTAATTAGTTCAATTTATTACATTCTCTACTTAATATAAAAATAAACCATCTTACAAGTTCACTTCATGTTTTTCCAGAAATAACTACCTTTTACACTTTTCAGAAAAAGTTTTTTCATTCCAATATAATCTGGTAACTTTGTAGATCACCGCCATGCGGCGGTTTATAAAGGTCGGGAAACATCTCAAATTCTAGTAATAATATCTGGATTATATAACAACCAAGACTGTTTTGGTAGAGTTGGGTTAAGTTTATATATAATCCATCAGGTATTATGACTTTCTGTGAAATTCTATCTAGTAACATTATGTTATAATTGGATTATATCAACCAAAGCTGTTTTGGCTACGTTAAGTTTGGATCAACAAATGTGATCAACAAAGGCGAATTTATTTTATTTAGAAAAGCTTACTAGCGTTAAGTTCTTCCAGGTGTAGCATACTTTTATTTGATTTGTTTCTCAATTATTTCTGGCTTTCACCCTTCAAGGGTGATAGATCATCTCTAGGACATCATTTAAAATTACAGGGAAAGGAAAGGTTAATTTATATATTAATTTTATTTAAGTGTGCAAATTTCAGAATTATATGAGATATTGAATGGAGAGGGGCAATTTTAAATAATGCTTGATAGGAGAAATATTACAATTTGGGAGGCGGGAATGGGTACCGCCGCCCCGGGAACCTTTATTGGATAGCCTCTGTCGTGGGTCACCCCAAGAGGTTCGCTACGTTTGGTGATTTAGCAGGGGTGCCTGGGTTCAGGTGAGGTTTGTCTAGGTCTTGGAGGCAGATGACCTGGACACACTGAACCCCAGATTCCTACCCACTCCTTAAACCCTTTTCCTTCCCAGAACTCTCCTTCTCTTCCTTTTCTTAAAAAACCCTCCACATAGCATCCCCAAAGATGACATAGGCCCTGAGGGAAATTATTTTCCTCAGGGCCTCCAGTGTGGAGCTCATGTAAAAAAAAAGATATTTATTTAGAGAGGGATGACAAAAAAATATGAGACCTAAAGTTCCCACGTCAATACAATTGAGGAGTCAAGGACATGAATATTTGATTAATTTGTGTTATTTCACAATTAATTCATTTAAACTTATAAATAGTTTATTTGCGGCACGTTCCAGAGTAGAAGATACTCTGAGGCCCTGGTGTTAGACCACCATTCAGCATTTAAACGTTGCTTGAAATGGCTTTAGTCGTGTTAGAATAGGCTTTCCCCACCTTCCTCTTACCCATCTTCTTCTCCTCCCTACTACCTTCAGCCTCACAACAAACTCCAATCGGGGATGCTATATTCCCACTGGTTTTAGACGGGAGCAGCTGGGACTGTGAGGTATACACATAAAAAAATATATACTTTATTAGGTCATTATTATTATAAGTAAAAGATTATTATAAACAAGGGCGAAGCTTTAACAATCACTTGGGGGGATTCGACCCGAGGGGTGCTTCGATCCTGGGGGGGGGGGGGGGGGAGCAAAAGGGAAATGGGGGAGGGGATTGGAAAATGTATTAGAAAAAAAATTTGGGATCTCTACTGGCCACAACTTATTTACATCACATTGATAAAAAGAGATGGTGAAATAATACTGTTCTATTTTTCAGGAACATAATCTGTGAGTACTATTTTCTTTTTTCCTGTGCAATACGATGGGGGTGAACCCCATGAGCCTTCCCTTCGCACTTGATTATAAATATTATGTACTTTATAAATTAGTTACGTCCATGTTTGTAATAGCACAATGGACGTTCAAGTAAATAAATACATATTTTAAATCAATGCCAAAGTAATATAATTTTGTAGACAAATTGTAACAACGCGTTTATCAACAATGTTTTAAAGGTCGTAATTTCAGAACGTCGTTACGTATATTATACGGGTATTTTTAAGCATCTGTGATCACGCCAAGTAAAATGTTCGGCATTACAGATTTCATAAACTAGAAATGAAAAGTGAAAAGCGACACAAATGATGAAATTTTAAATTCATTATCCGATAAAAATGTCACAAGCGCGCGGAAAACCTAACTTAACGATTATGGACGCACGAACAGGTAGGAAAAACTAGAGGTAATTCAGAGTTTACAAGATTAACTGGCACTCAAACATAATGCTGTACAACAAAAGCCACCCCAACACCCCCCCAACTGCCCAAACAAAGTTATTTTATTTTTTCACAATGGCGCGCACACAAGGGGTCCGGCCATTCACAGAAACGATAAAAATCACAAATGATTAAGATAAAAAGTTTTCTTATATACTATACAAGCAGCGTTACTTGTCATTCAGAGGGTTTTCTAGAAACCCCTAGTTTAACACTTTTAAAAGCAGGAAACTTGTTTGTTAAAAAATCTTTAAAATTCTTTCTCGTGTTAATGGAATATTTGTTAGAAGATGAAGATAAGTTAATAAATAGGGTGTTTGTTCTTCTAGGATGACGAGGGATCTTTTGGGATATTTATCTCTTTCGAACTTTTTCATATTATTTTATAATACTAATTATATATATATACTAATTTTCATTCTTTTTATTCTTTAATACTATATTATTTTATCTTTTATATTCCCTTATATTATTGCTTATTTAAAATGTTAATGCGCTATATTTAAAATCGACCACCATAACACAGGCATGTGATTAGCATTAGCATGGTAGTCGAAAAATCCACAAATTATGTGACCATCAAAGCAATGTATAAAGAAAAAAAATATATGGTCTAAAATTCATTTTGAAAGAAATATTCAATAACAAAATATTTGTTTACAAAAAAATTATGTTTTTCAAGATGTTTTCATTCGTGATGTTATTATACATTTAAGTTAAGAGATCGCGAAATAACGTTTTTGTGAAATTTAAACCTTCAAAAAAAAAAATCAACCCTTATAAACATTTATTTTTTACTACAATAGGTACATCTGTTTTTAATTTTCGACATAGTTGCGCCATCTTTTGTACCGGCTACTAGCAGTTTCAGAAATATGCTTGTGGGTAAGCGTGTGTGTGCGTGAGCACCACCAAAAATTGATAGAATACATTGCCATCGACAACGATCTGCTGAGTGAAAAGAAAAGAAAAGAAAATCGAAAATCAAATAGATGTATTCAATAAGTAAAATTTTTAGTAGCGAAGAGTTCTTTCTGATCTAATCCAATTTATATAAATAAAAAAAAACACAGGAAAAAACCCCAGACTTTATGCAGAAACGGGCGGCCCATTTGATTATATTATCCTATCTTAATAATGTTAAAAGCACAAGCGTCGGGAGGGAATGCTGTCCTTGATCTACCGGTATTTCGATGAAGACGCAACGCAACTGATTCCTTTGACACCGGTGCACAGTCGGGAAACCCGCCAAACGCGCGCTCAACATTTGCACACAATTGAAATTTTTCACATAAGAAAGGATCGTTCTTGGAATTTGTTCTTATTTGATTTTTTTCTTTTTTACGTCCATCCTACAACATGGATATTTTCAGACCCAGATTCACTCTTTCCTTTCCACAAAAAGACCCCCCACACAGCGTCCCCAAAGATGATATAGGCCTTCAGGGAAATTATTTTACTCGTGGTCTCCTATGTGGAGTTAATGTAAAAAAAAAGTTGATATTTTATTAATGCGAAGCTACGAAAATAATGGATTTTATCCAATTTAGAAGTCACAGAACGGCCCTGGTGGTTACAATGTAAAATTTACACAATATGAAGAGAATAACTTATTTTCCTTTGTAAGTGTCAAGGAGTTCTAAGAATAAATTCAATAGTTCCCAATTTTATTGTTCAAGGAACATGGCGCGGGTGTCCCACTTCCAGAAAATCTATTTACATAGAAAAGAGCTGGTTTCCTCCTTATTCTTTACGGGGAGTACGAAAGATGTTTGCAGATTGGGACAAGGCGACAGAGGGACAAGGGGAAGGGAGGTATTCTCCGGATTCTTATCAATGGAGTAGACGGTCAGGATTAAACAGTGCTGAAAATGGATTTCTTAAAACAAAAATACTTATTTGGATTGTTGGTGCGACAAGTGAAATATTCCGGCGTGAAATTATTTATTTATTAACGACCTATTTAGGGGCTTTTATGTATAGTAATAGGATAGTAAAAATATACAGTAATTAGTGAACATAACTGAACTGCTTCAGTAGCAACATTTTGTATTTGTTTTTTATTTTATTGACAAATTAAGATGTCTACTGAATGGGTATAATTATTTGCCTCCATTAGTACTCTGGGCAAAGAGGAATACATACGGTAGTTAGTCGCACAATTAAGGGCACCTGAAATGAGACAATCAAAAAAACTCATAAAAGGACCAGACCCTAGACGAACCAGGAAACTATTCGATATGAACAGAAACTCGCTGAGGGAACGTAGGATTACTAACGTGACACTGCCATCTCAGCAGACACATGCAGATATTGGGAGTGGAAAACACCAATAGATGCAAGAAATGTGAAGAGGATGAAGAGACTCCAATTCACCTATGGTGCCAATGTCCTGCCCTGGTAGGAACTAGGCTCAGATACCTGGAGAGACATACAGTAGAACCAGAAAACATAGCCACATATCAAATGACAACCCTGGTGAACTTTATTAAAGGGACTGGGTTGTTATTAAAGGATTGAGGTAAAATGGGAGATAGCACAATGAGCGTATGGCCTAAGTGCTCACGGGAATTACTTGTAAACCGACTCCGCCTTAAAAAAAAATAGTCCCACAATTTCTATATTGAAATAAATCCCGATTTCTAATATTACGTAGTGGAATCCGAAAACTAATCAATGCAACAATTCTGGACTATCGACTACATCATTTAATATTTTATATAAAAATGTCAAGTCTGTGAAAATCCTTCAATCTGACAATTTAAGCATATTCGTATCTTAAAGAAGTGTTGTAGTTCAACATTTCCTAGAATACCCATTTTAAAGTTTATAAAACGCAAGAATTTATTTTGTACTCTTTCAAAAGCTTGTACATGAATATTATAATGTGGGTTCCAGACGGGTGAATTGTTTTCAAGGTGACTTCTAACAAAGGCAAAATATAACAGTTATACATTTGATTTTGTTGAAATTTTTAGTCAGCCTACTTATAAACCCCAACATTCGTAAGCCATTATTTGAGATTTCCATTAAGTGGTTAATAAATTAGAGATTTGATTGAAAATTGATGCCTAAGTCTTTAATTTGTGTTAATGTCTCAAGAGCATTATTATCAATGTTGTAATTATGGAAAACTGGATATTTTATTCGAGAAAATTTGACTAATTGACATTTTGAGATATTTAAGTAAAGTCTATTTTCAGTGCACCAAATTAACAATTTGTTGATATTATCTTGAAGAATGTTACAATGGGAAATATTTTGAATAATTTGTTTCTATTTGTCAATTAAAATATATAATTACATCTTAAAGAAAAATTAAAATATTTGTTTTTGAAAGGCAATTATTCCGAGGCAAGTATTTTATAATATTTGAATTCGTATTCCTTTTACTTTAATTTTTAACAATTTTGGTGATTTTTTTGTTATTTATTTTTGGGGTGTTATGCCATGTTACGTTACCTCCTTCTTTAGCCAACGTTTCTGACAGCGTTACAGTGTTCATCATTGGAGCAGATGAGGCATGATGGATACTGTAACGCTGTCCGAAACATTGGCTAAAGAAGGAGGTAGCGCAACACGGCATAACACCCCAAAAATAAACAACAAAAATAATTTTGGCCGTGAAAACCTACAATCAATTTTGGTGATTTTTCAAGTTTACAGTTACAAATTTTTTTAATTATTATTTTTTTAAAATTATTTATTGACGAAGATAATATAACAACATACATTTTTTTGGTATATGCCACCTCACTAGGTTGAGTCTGTTCCGAGGTTTCCGATGGGATTTGGGTTGTCTTCACTTTAAGTAAGATATGTAAATCGGCATAATTTTGAAAGTTATACCGCGTAATTGAGTAAACTACTCGTATGTACATGTTACACTGGTCTGGATATTCTTGGAAAAGGAAAACCTGGAAATAATTGACCTATCAGGCCTCAATAACACCGCTAACATTTCTAAAGCACCTAAGTATAATTAATTTTGCTTTCCAGAATAATTCAACAAATCAACGTGATTGGTTTCAATCTAGATATAATGTCATTAAATCTACCCATGTATTTATACGCAGTAAGATATATTATAATGCATGCATTATGCATTTTGCACATACTCTCAGCATGCAGTTCTGTCTTTAGCCTGCAGGCTTCAATTAATATTGAGGTTAAACTGGTAATCTAGGTTTACTTCTAATATATTTTAAACGATATTAATGAAAAAAGCGTGTCGTAATTATTTTTAATGGTTTGTCAATGTCATAATAAGCTATTAATGCACAGTATTTTTAATTTTACATGTGCAATAGATACACGTCTAAGAAAAAAATTGTTTTGAACTTTCAACACGTTAAAATATATCTCACATCATTAAAACGCCAAAGTGGATGTCGTAATATTATTTTTCACTTCTAACTATAACAGACAATTTTAGAAAAGTTAAGATCATTTATTTATTAATATATTTTTCAAATATACTAATATTGTTGAAGCAAATATGTGCACTTCCCTTTACTCCTCATTCCTCCACCCCACCCTCCAAGTAGCTATCCCTGTCTGACAGTGTGTGCGCAATATACCTACGTATGTGACATTTACAACAATAAGTTATCGTACAAGCAGTCTTTTAAAGCAATCTGTGCAATGATCACCATATTGATCTCTCAGTGCAATTAATTATCGACTGTTAATAAATCTTGACAGTGACCGCCTGGTACTCCCTTTGTGTGTATAATTTCGAATCTCTTATGTGTGATTTGCAATGATCACCATATTGATCTCTCAGCGCATTTTTTAAAGTTTTTTTTTACATTAGCTTCACCCAGGAGATCCGGAGGACAATAATTCCCCTCAGGACCTATGTCATCTTTGGGGATGCTGTGTGGAGGGTCTTTTTAGGGAAAAGAAGGGGAGGAAGTTCTGGGAAGGAAGAAAGTAAAAAGGGTGGGTAGTAAACTGGGGTCAGAAGTGACGGACGAATGAATTCATTCCTTCCACTGCGGTCCAAATCCTGCTGAGCCCTGTTGTAGTCAAAAGATCTCCCTCAACCAGTCTATCCCGATCCGGCCTGCCACGCAGTTGGTGAGCAGACGCATCCGCCGCCAAGATCCGGTCAAACCTGACCATGAACACGGGCACCTCTGCTAAGTCACCGAAAGTAGGGAACCACTTGCCAGAGGTGTTGGTTATCCAATAAATGATTCCCGGGGCGACGGTACCCGCCTTCCAAATTGCCTACTACGTTAAGAAATTTTGGCAGTGAATAAATTAGAATACGTTATGTGTGATTGTGCAGTGTTTACCATCAGCATTCCTCCGGGCCATAAGAACTATTCTTATCAACATAAAGTGAGCATTTGTTATTTGTAGCAACAATTGATGCCTCAGTGCGTTTACTACGAATCTGTCATGGGCTTGTGCAGTGATCACCGCCAGCTGTGTCCCTCAAGATCAAAATATCGATTCACCATAATACCGCATCTGAAGAAATATAGGAGTAAGTTAGTTCTAACAATTATCTAATGTTTTCCAACTTCCACATAGTGTTGTGTGAATCAATAATTATTATAAACTTGAAAAGTTTCAGTCCACAAATTGATTCGCGGAGAATACTTGCCACTAGAGAGACACTTTTAAAATAAGATTGGATTTATATAAACTAATTAACATAAAAGAATAATAAAAGAAAATAAATTGGCAAGAAAACCTAATAACCTGCAGTAATATAAAAGTTTCTAGGTCGGTCTCATTCCATATACAAAATCGAAAAATAAACAAGACATAATATCTGATATCTGCAATGCGAACTTTTGACTTCTAAATGAAACTCTTTGCCAAAAAACTTTACATTACCACTTGACTAATGTAACAGAGCCAAACTCGAGTGACCTTGTTCTTAATATTACGTTTTTTAGAATATGCGTAGATTCTGCCCACGTTCTTCTCACCCCCGCAATCTTAAATTCAACTAACAATGGACAATATTGTTTAAAAAACTACAAACTAAAACTGTTGTGTTTCTACAAACCAAAATGGGACAAGCGACATTTTAAATAAATAAACAAACGAGTAATATGGTGGTCAAAATAATTAATTATTAAAGCCTCAATTACATCGGTAAGTTTAAAAGCGGGTGAATCGGCGAGTGAGATTGTCATGACGACACACAAAACTGTCTACTCGCTCAGTAGCAACAGTAACAGCTAAAATAACGACTCTCGCTCGAACCAATTCTGTTGACATTTTGTAAAAAACTTGAGCTCGCAGCTAGCGCCACACGCTAGCCAGTAGCAAGAATTACGGCTCCCGCGCAAAACTAATTCTGGCAGTTACGAAATCAGCTGTAGGCCGCCATCTTGAGTGAGTAGCAAGTGAAGTTGATCACCTTTCAAATTTTTTCGTAGATTGTCCACAACCTGCTAGTTAGCAAGTAATACGATGGCACTGAGCGAGTTTACTAAAAGATAGTAGCTTGTAAACTCGCTCAACGTCATCAAGTCTTAACACGCAGTATTGAAATTATTGTAATAAACTTAAGTTAATTAAACAGAGTTTTTAAATCCCACCTGTAAAATGATGTAAATTTTGTCGATAATATGCGATAGTGCAGGTAGCTATGGTAAATATATTATGTATCACTGGCAATTAACGTAAATTGGCATTACATTGACAGACCAGATCATTTCACATAATTTTGAAGCGAATCGTTTCGGTATACTTTAAAGTACAACCAATTTAAATACTGTTAATCCTTTCAAACAATAAAAGTATTTATCAAACCTGAAAAATAAGAAACTTTGGAGACAAAAAACTACACTCATTCATTTCTAAAGCAAATAAAAGAAACGGAAATAAAATAAACATAAAATAAAGTAGCCTCCCAACATCCGCATAGTTGTACAGGGATCAAATTCACGAAATCTATGATTTATTAGACATCGGATTATATACAACGTCAAAGTAAATAAAATAAAAAAAGTATATTTTCCACAAAAAAAATTTTTGGAGAACAAAAGAACAGGTTTTTTAAAACATAATTCTTTTTGATAAATAAAATCACATTCCTAAATCACCACTTCGTAAAAAAAGACAAGAATATCGACCAGTTCTAATTTGAAGCAATTGAATTAATAAGTTTTATTTTTATCTTCAAAGTAAAAGCACTACTTAAAAAAACTACTTAAAGGCACTACTTAATTGGGACTTTTCTTTTTCTGCAATATTTCTTTTTTATTTTCCTACTATATTGTATTATTTAAAATAAATAGATCACAGAATGTACAATTATACGTTTGCCACAACTATGAAATGTGATAAAGCTTCAATAAATAAAAAAAAAATAAAAAAGCTCTTATTTTGAAGAATTTTATGCTGAATAATGAGATTAAAATTACTTTTTGACAAACAATGCTCAAATACGCATTATTCAATGATACGTGTGCGTAAATTAATAAACAATTAATTATTCAATGATACGTGTGCGTAAATTAATAAACCTGTTAACAAAATATTTTTGGAACATAAGTATGTACCTAAAACAAAAACATTCATAGATAAAACACAATTATGTGTAATGAAATCAGACCACCAAAAAAAATACGCAAAACAAAACAGCTTATTCTACAATAGGATGAAATATTAAAACGGCTGTCGGAAAACAAAAACTATACACATTAATAAATTCAAAATAGAATGTAAATAAGTTATATGCAAAAGCAAACTTTGGAATGAAATACCGCTGTCTATTCGAATATCGACATCATTGCAGTGCTTCAAAAAGCTCTGCGGCGAGTCGATACCTACTGCACAGTCAACCGCACAACATCATTGATAAAATCTACAAAAGAATACCGTTGTAAATGTTTACTTGTGTTCGTAATTATTATATTATTTATTTTGAATTCTAATTTTATTTGCTTTATTATGAATTTTGGTTTTTTTTTCCTCATTTTAATTATATTAGAGACACTACTGAAATCCAGCTGTATTCCGGGATAAATCTTGAATGTACTCGTATAGCTGACCATTTTTTCAATAGAACCAATGTAATATAAGAAAAGGTGTATAAATATAAATTTTTAAAAAGATTGTCAAATTATTTATGTTAGCCGAGGATTGCCAATTGATTTTTTTCAACTTTGTCCTTTCTAAATTATTAGCTAAATGATTATGTTTATAGTAATAATAAGCCAAATTAGTATTAGCATTCTTCTGCCAAATTTAAAGCATATTATATTATATACATATATTTATTATTTACAACTTAATCGTTAAAACAAAAAAAAAAAAAACTTTTTTTTTTAACTTTAAATCAGTCCTCAAAACAATGGTCACCCTACAAAAGTCTACATGTTTACATGAATGTACTACCTAGCGCCAGCAGTTTAGTAATAATCTCAACCTGTAAGAAATGCAACAATATTGTTCTTTCAATATCTGTATAATTTTGTGTTATTTTGTTAATTGTAGAATTGTTAACCTCAACACAGGCTTGTCCTAGTGAGGTTGCAAATTGTTTTGTAAACATTTTTACCTGCAATGTAAAGATACAATAAATAAATAAATAAAATAAATAAATAAATATAAAAAAAATTGTCAACGAAATGTTTTTATTATCCCGAGCCAATAACAAAGAACTTCTCCAAACTCCTTTTTCCAAAACCACCTTTGGACAAATACATAGCTTGTAAACCAGCACTACCAGCTACGATCAGACAAACTGAATCCTTGACAAAATTCAAACAAGATGTAAAGAAATGGATTGTGTGTTGGACGCCACACTTGCAAACATCTGTAAAATAAATCACACATAGACAGAAAACAATTCACATACGACCTAATCCATATAAAATAAATTAAAAAATTGAATCATGTCAAATTTAATTCCATAAATAGATTTCACAGGATTTACAACTGTACTTCATCTCTTCCTACATTTATATGATAACTCTCTTTAAAGTATTTACCCACACTTCCAATCACCTTTCTATTTTTATTGTATTCAAATGGTTATGTATTTAACCTTAAATATTCTTATAACTACCAAATATGTTCCTTAAATATGTTCATTTATGTACCTCTAAGCCTGTCTCGACACTGGTATATCCTAGTGAGACAGGCATCGAAAAACACAATGTAAACATACTTTATATAGATAAATAAATAAATAAAATATTCCTATAATCCAATATCTATTAGTTGCCTGTATGGGATTAAGCGAATATAAATAATTAAAATATAAAAATCGATAGCATAATTGCAGTATAGATTTTTCATTGATTTATACAGACTGCGCAATACCAATCCGAAAAGCTTCAGATTTAGATATTTAAATCAAGTAAGACGCAACTACGTACCGCTGTATTTTAAAAAAGATATCATTCTGTGACATAAAATGTCAGCAATTAAACGATTTTCAAAAATATTTGGCTAGGAAGAGTATTTTCCATTTGAAGCACTCCAAAACAGCAATCCTCCCATTCCCTGCATTCCACCACAACCAACACACAGCACATATCAACGAGGGCCAAATTCCAGGCAAACAATGCAGTTAAGTTATGATGTATGGCCGACATAGGACAATCGTAAATTCTCGTTTGCCTCCCAAATCTAGAGCAAACCCAAACACACATAAACTAGGAGGCATAAAATACTAAACATAAGCCATCGGGCTAACATTTTTCGACAAGGATAAACGACCCAATATTGGCATCATATTGAATACCCTTAAGGGGAGAGTCTCACCATAAAAAACACAATCCTCGTTTTATTTATTCACAAGCAATATTTAACAAATTTTATTAAAAAAAGTCCATACACTGATGTTTTATCGAGACATTTTTGTTTATTGAGTAAGTTTTTCAATTCACGTTAATAAATTAATATTTAAATAAACGTGTAAGTTTCACTCTTTTTTATACAGAACAAAGGATAAAGTGTTTTGACTTATTTTTGTGGGAAGCCGCAAGTCAGAAAAATGTGTGTCTTTTGTATGCCTTCCACTGGAGCGACCAAGCGAAATAAATAAATTTACCTCGATTGCTCGAGATTACCAGATCATTTTTTAAATTTTTCACCAACATTAAAAAAAATCACAAGACATAAAAACTTATTATAGTGCTATATAACCAATGAATTAACCTGTATTCTACCGTTTATCTCATATTTGAATAATGAAAGGTGCATATCTATGGACTAAGGACTTAATTTTAACCATAAACAGCTGATCAGAAATTCTGCGTGAAAAAATATTTAAATTTTTTATTTTTAACATCGTTCTAAAATAATCTACGAAGTTCGGATTTGCGACATCTATGATCATAATAGATAAAGCATCTCAATAGCTTCATTTTAAAATAAATGGCTGGCCATGTAAATGTTTTATATAATTACAAAAAATGTTTTACAAATGGTAGGAAAATGTGGTCCAATTTCGGACCGCTATCAATCACAGAAAAATAAAAGTAGTCCATTTTTCGACACAAAGTGGATAAATCACCGCAAATATAAGTAATAGGCATAAAAATCGCTTGGCAAACGGAGTCTAGAAACGCTCGATTTCGTGCAAAAAAGTGGTTTTTATTTATTTTGTGAATAGTTTTATAAGAAAGAAAAAAAAACGGTAATAAAGTTAAACTGTAGATAATCAGAACTAAGTTGTTTCATATGTACGTTCATACATTTCTAATAAAAAAACGTTTTTTAGTAATTTATGTTTAAAGTTTTTATAATGTAATTAACAATTTAATTTATATTCTATTCAAGGGAAACGATAGGAAAAGTTTTAATTTATCCAAAGCACATTTTTAAGCATTTATCGTGTAAACCAATTCGCAGCAAAGATTACTCGAAAATAGTATTTAGCGTTAAGCTAGCCAACAGCTAAATGGATCAACAAGGTAATATCGGACTCATATCGCAATGTTACGCGATATTGATCTCTTATAGTATTCTATAGAGCCCAACATCGCATAACATTGTAGAGTCAGATAGAATCTGGTTGTTCTAAGGGTACGATATTTCAAAGCTCCACAGTTAATAATGGAAATGAAATAGTTGGGTTGTTCCAGTGATGCGCACGAGACGGTTTAAGTGCAATTTTTAGAGATTTTTTTAAAACCGCTGATACGAATTTGATAAAAATCATAGCGAGACTTTCTGCCGTTCATGAATTATTCTGACTGATAAAACAAACAAAAAATAGTCTAGTGCGTCAAGTATTCATCGTAGGCAGCACACGTTCCATAAATATATTTAAAAAATACCAAAATAGTCGCAATTTGGAAAATATTTGGATGCTCAAAAATGAAGGATTTAATAAAAACATGTCACCTCCACTTCTCAGAAACTCTGCTACAAAGAAAATATTGTGATAAATTAGAGATTTAAACATATTGAAGACACATTTATATTCAGACGAGACAAGAAAGCGAAAAAAATGGTACCAATTTTTGGCCTCCGATTGTCCTCCAACACAAGCAAAGCTCTAACGGCGAACGACCGGAAACTACCTAATATTTAAACTCTGCTACAAAGAAAATATTGTGATAAAATAGAGATATAAACGCATTGGAGACACATTTATATTCAGATGAGACAAGAAAGCGAATAAAATGGTAGCAATTTGTGGGTTCCAATTGTCCTCCAACGCTTCAACGGCGAATGACCGGAAACTACCTAATTTAACCCGTTAGGTCTGATACAGGTTTCTTAGAAATCGTTGTGTCTCCCTTACTATCATGGTTAGAAATATGATCTAAACGGTGTTAGAAAGAGAAAATACCACGCTTTATATTAAAATCTAACCTTTATATAAAAGTTAACCGCAAAACAATTAAAATATACACATAAATGAATCCAAAGTTTCCGACCGCAATTTGAAAAAAAAAAATTATGAAACTTTGAGAATTTTTAATTAATTATATTTACATAAAACGACAAAAAATTAATTAATGAAAACATTTATGGTACATTTGCCTAATAAATTATGTGATGCGTTTTTATTTTTTTCGTTATCAATAAATTTTGTTAATTTTTTTTTTACATATTTCAAACATTATGTTTATTTAGAATTATAAAATTTGAAAGCGTATTTCGTCATCTTTCCATAAGACTTTTTAGTTTTCGGATACATTCAGAAATATTCAATTTATTTGGATTTTATTGCAATACGGAAATATTTTGACCTTCTGACAAAATACGGTCGAGGCCTGAGAAATTAATAACGGAACTCGGTTGGAATTTGTAGATTTAGAACGTAATAGCGATTCTAATTGTCTTCCATACACGTCACACGATCGCACGGAACAAAATTCCCCATATTCTCTTTTATTAGTTTCAGAAAATATTAATTTCGAAAAATGTTTAATATTCCATTCCACGACTGGGTAAATATGTGCGATCATGCAATTCCATAAATATCTCCATTCAAAAGTTGTTTGAGAATGTAATATGTGAAGAGAAAATTTTGTACCGCTCCGCTTTGTCAACTCGAATCGAATTAATTTCTGGGAAATGCATGCTGAAAGCTATTCCAACTTCAATAAATTTGCAAAATGAAATGTTTGATACTTTGAAAGTAAACATATTTTTTGTAAATAAACTTTCTATTAACTGCTAACTAGTAGTACCTACTGTGAACGGTAGAACTGATTACTAGTGGTCGAAATTCAACCATAAAAAAAAAAATTCAACCATAAAAAAAAAAATTTATGCATAATTTAAAAAAAATATGAGCATTCTGCACTCCTTCTCTATATAAACTATAAGTTTGCGAAATTTCATACTCCTCCGTCCGCGCAATTTTCGCAAAAAGGGGTACAAAGTTTTTGCTTCACGTATTAATATACTGACTGATACTGATGATGATGATGATGATTCCGATTTGATAGCTTGTAACACTCATGCGAACTCTTGCGGAGTAAAAAGGTAACATCGAACACGGCTACCGGACACGGAACACACAAACAAAATTACATTCAGACGAAATGCACAATGCAAAAACTTCGCTATGCTCAAACAATAAAATTATTAAAAAACAAGAGGAATAGGTACCTACCTGACTCGCCGCCTGTCATATAAAAAATCTTCTACTTCTTGACTAACTACAACCTAACCAGAAGTAGGCAGAGGGGATACACCGCCACACAGCTCTTCCTTAGCACGCTATTTAGTCCAGTCACAAGCTAAAAAGGGGTCAACCTCGGAATGAAACGGAATAAGCGGAAAATTTGTTTCAACCTTTATTTTGGCATTCTAAATGTTGTCTCAAAAGTCTCGTAAGGTCACCTGTGAGCGTCCTTAGATAAAATGTCAAAGGTCGCGAAAATCAGTTTTTTGGAAATATCTCGCTTCCTTTGCCTCGAATCGTATTTGCATTCGTTATAAAAATTGTAGAGTATAAAAATCTCTACAATTTTTTTTTAAATAATTTTTTATACGCTTAGCCGTTTTTAACATAGAGCGCAAAGAGTGCGGCGCGCTCAGTCATACATAGTGCAAGGTCAATCGCGAATCCCAATGACGTTACAAATCTTGTGATTTCAGAGTAAATTTTGGTTTTGATTTATTAAATAAGAGAAAATTAGAAACATACTGTTAACAGACAGACAGTTCTAGAACTCTACTAGTTATATTCACGAATATGAATTTTACTTTTTAGACGTTAATGATCATTCTATGAAAAACGACTTTACAGTATTATTAACTACCAAATACAAAAGAAAAATTAATATAAAGTAGCTTTTACTTTAGAAGACTGTCTCCTTAATTGTGAATATTACCCTAAACATGATGTATTAAGGTACTAAGTTTGGGATATAATAATAAAGTAAGTCGAACATAACGATAGTCACTATCGTAAATGTGAGCCGCGTTCAAGCGGAAAGCGGAATAAAACGGCTTATTCCCTAAAGACAAATCCATCACTTTGTCATTCCTTATCACAATAACTATCAGAACTGAAGGATTATCATAACCTTCGTATAACAAATATGATCCCATCCTTCATAATTTAGTTCTACGTCAAATCACAGTGAAGTTGTTTGAATAGGGTAAACAATTTTCAAAATAAAATTCAATACTTGTCAAAATTAAGAAAACTAGTAGTTTTGTGAACAGTTTATAGACCTCGCATCCAAAAAAATATTTCAGATTTTCTCAATACCAAAACCGAAATTTTCCCTGAAATTATAAGATCGTTACTTATATATATAACATTGAGCGAATACAAAAAAAATATATACGTTTTAAATTAAATATCCCACTTGAAGACTTTAAATATAACTTCTTATTAATTATTCTAAAAATACATTTGAAGATAGACGTAAAATAAACCTTTTATTGAAAATACTAAACTCTAAATTCGACTGAAGCGAACTCCTGCAACTCATAAACTTACGAATACCCACAGTAACAACACGACAAAATCCACTATTCTACTGCAGCATTCATAAGCGTAACTACATTGCCCACTCTCCGCTACAAAGACTTCACACTAAGGGAAATAACTAAATCAGTACTAGGTGATGTTGACATATTTAATATCAATTTGGCGAGTGTTGTGGATCATGTAAAATATTTATTCAAACACTATTCCTAAAAACATCTTGTATTTTTGCAAATCTATCAAATCGTTGTATTTTTCAATAAATTTGAAAAATACAACGATTTGATAGATTTGCATTTGCATTTGCATGCGTTGTATTTTTCAATAAATTTGAAAAATACAACGATTTGATAGATTTGCAAAAATACAAGATGTTTTTAGGAATAGTGTTTGAATAAATATTTTACATGATCCACAACACTCGCCAAATTGATATTAAATATGTCAACATCACCTAGTACTGATTTAGTTATTTCCCTTAGTGTGAAGTCGTTGTATTTTTCTGTTTCTTGTATTTTTATGACAGGTGTGCATGTTTTATCTAATATAATTTTATTTTTATTATTTCTTTCTTAAGTTTCAGAATTATCTGTCATGTTAAAATTGTACTACCAATCACATAAAAGCCCCCTGGGCGTTAAATAAATAAATATGACAGTTTATTTCAAATGAGGAATTATACAATTTGTTCAAAGAAAAGTCACGATTTCATTAACAATTCAATTTCCAAATTTTATTTATATAGGTGTCTAAGCACCATAACATTGAAAAGTTCAGTCAAAGTTAGCGATCTAGACAAAGTAAGGGTTACTTGAATAATAAAGTGGATGCAGCAGATTTTCGAAAACGCAAATCAGTTAACTATCTAGTCAAAGTTAAAATATAAAGTAATTAACAATTTTATTATAATTCTATTCAAGCGAAACGATAAGAAAAGCTTCAATTTATCCAAAGACAATTTTTGGTATTCATAATGTAAAACGATTCGTGGTAAAGATTAATCGAAAAAAGTTTTTTTTTTTTTACATGAGCTCCACACAGGAGGCCCTGAGGAAAATAATTTCCCTCGGGGCCTATGTCATTTGGGAATGCTGTGTGGAGGGTTTTTTTTAAGGAAAGGAAGGGGAGGAGAGTTCTGGGAAGGAAAAGGGTATAAGGGGTGGGTAGGAATCTGGGGTTCAGTGTGTCCTAGTCATCCACCTCCAAGACCTAGACAAACCTCACCCCATGAACCCGGGCACCCCTGCTAAATCACCAAACGCAGCGAACCACTTGGGGTGAACTATGGCAGAGGTGTTGGTTATCCATTAAAGGTTCCCGGGGCGGCGGTACCCATTCCCGCCTCCCAATTTGTAATTTTATTCAAGCGAAACGATAAGAAAAGCTTCAATTTATTCAAAGCACATTTTTTGTTATTCATAATGTAAACCGATTCGCAGTAAAGATGAATCAAAAATAGTGATTTCACTTCAGTTGAAGTCTAAAGTCAACTGTCGCATAACTAATGCAAATGTAAAACATTAATTTGAAAAATCCTCTATTTCTCTTGTATTCATACGAAATCTAAATAGAAATACCTTCATTCGGATTCACGTGCCTGTAAGACCCGCTATATAAATCACTTTGATGGGTGAAGAGATTGGGCAATACCACATTACTTCCTAGCATCATGTCGTAGTCCCTGCGAACGTCGTAAACCCCTTCTAAAGGGTTACAATTTCGGAGGTAGTTTTAAAATCACTACCTAGTATCAAATGTAACATGAAGGAATAATCCGAAAATATGTGTTTAACGCTGGTTACAAAACGTACCGCAATAAACCCACATCAAAGGAGAAGGCATGGGAGTAATATCACGCAGCCTTGATTCCTTCGGAGCTTAGATGATCCTTGGGACCCTCTTCCCTAGGTAGGCCCGATGAACCATTTCTAATATTAAATAATAACAAATTTTTAAATCGATTGGTAGCGGAGTAGTTCGAAGAATTGCGTGGTACCTAAACGTCGCTGGTTGAATTCTCTGCACAATTATTGGGGTCAACCCGTGTAAAAGCTCTTTTTAACGCTTTTTTGGGAATTTTTTTTGGCGAACAAAATAAACATACAACAGTGTATTTATTTTTCGTTGAACGCACGATTTCTAAACCAAACAGCGGCGCATGGCCTTGACTCACCGTTGCCAGGCAACGATTTTCCCGCGCGTTGCGACAACCGCTCGGCTCACCAGTCGCCAGTAAGTCTGTGATTTTGGCGCTGAATACATGCGTAAATCGTTGCCTCGAATGTTTTACCTTAAAACAATATTCTGAAAATTTCGATATACTTTCTACTAAAAAAATACACGCGATTTTGGGTATGGGGGAGGGGGAGCCAGAATTCTTCGGGACAAGAAAGTGTAAGCTTATGTACCTTATATCAATGGTCTGCCCACAGACGATATAATGGTATTATTCCGAAACTGAAGCTATAAAAGCAAAGTTGTTCGGTTGGGACCTACAAAACCAACCTCTATAGAGCCTAGGACCTAGGAACCCGGATAATATAATATTATATATTGTACAGCTGGCGAGTATTCAATTTGGGACGAACATACGAAAAAATAATGAGTTTACAAACTGCAAAATATTCCGACCAGGAAACATATAGGGTATGAAAACATAATGAAATTCAGGTGGGTGATACGTGACAAAATCACGACGAATATCTAACGAATTTCCCAAAAAGGTACAATTTTAATGAAATTGGTCCAGTCTCTGTTTACCAACGAAAAGTTTTCGGGTTACTATTCGAAATTTTCAATTATTCAAGATCAGTGAAGGTCAGTAGCACATCTCATTGAAAGTTCAGTTGAAGATTCAAAACATTCTCTCAGATATTCGAAAAAGTCGTGTTGGTCTTTTCCACATTATATATATTTTTCTAAAGGAATTTTATCGCATAACTGCACCAGCGATTAGCGACCCAGCAACAATATACATTTCGGCGATTCATTAAAACTTAAGATGAAGTTATGCGAAATAATGCAAGCTCTACAAAATCATGTGTTTTTGTTTTGAAAATTTAATCGCTTAGAAGTTTTATACATGCTTCAATTAAATACTGCGAGTAGAACACATCTTGGCCTTAGAAAATACCGACCATTTTTTATAAGCCTAGAAAAATAATAAAGTATTAGGTCTATAAAAAAACACTTTCAAGTGCAAATTCTCCTACTTATAAACCATTTTTTGGATTTGGTTTTATCGTAAAATGTAGGAAATTCAGTTTTTTTTATAATAATAGTAAAAAAATGATATTTATGCTTAAACTTCACAAAATAAAATATGCATTTTCGCGTTGTTATTTTTGACATCAATCAAGACGGCCGGCACTCGACAAATTTGGATTTTTAAAATGAACCTTATGCCATCGACGTAGGAACTATGCACTTGTCACACCCATTTTGTATCAGTTCCGCCCCGTTTGCGGTGGGGAATACACGTCCCTAGACTCCATTTGGTTTGGTTCTGTGAAATCAATTTTAAATTTCCTTGTTATTAGAATAAACAATGCGTAAGAAAGGAGTTAATGTTTTTATGGGCCTTTACGAAATCAAACTGTAAAAAACAACTCTCAAATATCTTTTCCAACCTTTCCAAAAGCTTTATCTCAAGTCTTGACAAATATTTTTAAATCCCGCCCAAAAACAGGTGTGGCGATTTCGATTTTTTCCTGGACTATTGGATCACCTTAAAGTAAAAGAATAAGCTAAAGAATATAATACAAAAAATATAGTTAAAAATACGAAAATCAAATTGTTCGTTTTTAATAAAAAAGTAACTAAGTAACTCCAGTAATTAACTAATTTTTAACAAATTAATGCACTTTTCACAGAAAAAATCTGTTGCAAAATTCTTGTAAAATACTAATACAAAGGTGCTGCGAACTCAGGTAGCTGATATTAATAGAAATATAGTATAATCAGTAATTGAAAAAGTTAATTTTTGATTGCTCACTTCATTGTGCCATGTCTTCCTCGAGCTTCCCCGACATCTTCTATACCATTCACTTCCATATCATACATTCTACTTACTCTTTCTTTGTTCACATGCGCCTCATTTTACCACACATAATTATTGATTTACTTGATCGCGCCATGTCTTCCTCGGGCGTCCCCCACTTTTTTTACCATTTAGTTCCACTTCATACAACCCGGATTCAATAACCTTATTACATGAACGGTGCAATCCCTATCTGCCATATCATCTTCAAGATTTGCAGGTTTACCTCTCTGGTACAACAGCACCACTAGAATATTTTGTACGACCCTACGAAATATGATAGAAGGTACCATAGGTGCTGAAATTCATAGCGCACCTATGAGATTTTGATTCATTTCGGACTAGCTTTTGGCCGGTCATAGATGAGTATCATTCGGATGGGTGAATTTGTTGGGCACGAAAATTTTTATTTATATAGATAGATAGATATTAACTACGATTTCACGCAAATATATCAACAACGTTTCCACGGCAACGGTTTGTTTTCTGACGTTAGCAATAACTCGCCTTTGTTAGCGACAGAAAACGTAAAATAAATATAATATTTATAATTTCGTAACACCAGAGTTTACCATTTTATACAGCCTATATTACTCGCATATAATTTAGCTTTCTATTTTATGTTAATATTAATATGTTTTACTTATAATATAAATATAAAATATTAATATTTATAATTTTATAACGTCAGAGCTTACCATTATATACAGCCTATATTACTGGCATATTGGTGAAAGAATTTTTAAAATCGGTTTATTGGTATATGCGTGAAAGCATAACTAACAAACAAATGCAATTTCGCATTATAATATTAGTATAGATTTCTTTATATTTTTTTATATTCACTTCAAAACGCAATTTAAAGAAATCCGCCACTGTTCAGGATCAATAAGCATTTGGTTTCCATGGCGGAATGCGAATTTGACGGAATCATATCTCGCCTAATGAACTCGAGGCGACGCGTTCTCGGATTGGCCGAAATTCGTTTAATGGCTTTGTGACAAGTTTATTAATTTGTTCCGGGATAAATTATTAACAGGGTTAGTTTGCCAAGTTTAAAATCAACAGAGCCTTTAGAGAACAAGGACTTATAATAAGCGCGGAAATGCTTTCAGGATTCAGCTTTCAACTTTCACCATACACAAATTCGACCAGATATTGAAAACTTTGCTGCCGAAAAGCAAACACTCCTTTCGGAAAGCTAGAAATACACCCCGGACAGTGGCGGATTTGCAGTCTTGGCCGCCCTAGGCCCCGGGCCATGTAGTAAGTACCAGCCGCCCCTTTCTCATTACCCATCACATAGAAGGTGACCGGCCAACTCGGAATGAAACCAACTCAGAACCATCTCAGATAAGCCATTTAGAGTGATAAAAAATGTAAATAAAAAATTGGTTAAATAGGTTACGTTTAGGTTAGGGTTGTCGGCTAATTTAAAAATATTTTTTTCGTAACTTTTAATGACTTTTTAGGGAGGTGTTGAGTTGACTTTATTTTCAGTTGGCATGGAACCCACGTAGAATACATAATGGAACTACTTTATTGCCAACTTTTATCGAAATCAATTCAGAAATTTAGTTAACTATAATAACTGCTAGTTTGTAATACTTTCTAAGGTTTCAAGGATAATTGCACACTTAAAGAAAACATTTAAAACGGTTTTATTTATTTAACTAGTTTAACTAGAGGTGTATTCTCACACAATATAATATATTAGGTGTTTCACATTGTGTTACAAAACTCGTTTGCACTTAAGCGCAGCAAAATCATTAATTAAATCTTCGCAATTCTCTTCTTTCCTTAAAAAATCTGCTTCTATGTTAAGCAAAGCAAGATCGTTTAACCTTTGCTCCGCCGTTGTTGTGCGTAAATAATTTTTAACTTGTCGCAAACAAGAAAACGGTCGTTCTCCAGAACAGTTACTGGCGGGAGTACACACACATACGAAGAGCAATATCCATGTTTGGGTAAATGGTTTGAAGATCTTCAGTTCGTAACCATTTCAACAATTTGACAGCACTGTTTCGATCGTCATTTTTTACACTGCAGTGAGCACGAAAATGGAACATTCTTCTGAAACATTTTCTTCTAAGTTAGTAAAATAAACCGTTTGCAATAATTTGGCCTTTTCTTCGACTCCAGACGCGCTTAGTTCCGTCAAGTTAGTAATACAATTAAATCTATTGTAACATAATTTATCAGCATCCTGTCGTTTAATGAGTTCTTCTGACGTTGTATCAATTATTAGCAAAAAAGTAGTGATTCTGATATTTTCGCGACCGTTTATTTGTTATCATTTCGCGACCTTTTATTTCTTGTTATCATCAGTGACTTTTTTGTCACGATTGGCCGCCCCTAATATCTGGCCGCCCTAGGCCCGGGCCTACTTGGCCTTAGGACAAATCCGCCACTGACCCCGGATATATTTGCCTCAGGAATATAACCGCATCTTTATCTACAGGGCGCTGCTTTGGGGGCTATAAGTATAATAAACGTAGTATATAAAGGGTTACTGCCACAGAGTGGGTTGTCAACCAAGTCCCAGAAAACATGGCGTTTTATGTCGTGAAAACATGCCCGGATTTAGAGGCGCTTTTTTCCACGAACGGACAAAGGCAGGCTTTAAAACCAAGATTGACCTTTCAAGGGACCCTTGGCCAACAGGTTATGGTTAAGGCTGACGTGAGTTCTTTCCAGAACAATGTTAACGTGAGCACTTAATTGCCGCTATAATGAGGACGATATGAATTTTCATTTTAATGGAGGACTCGCCTAATTTCAATGAGACATAAAAAATATATATTACGAGTATATGTATTATCTTACGATCTTTATAATATATTCTAATAATTATCGTGAAAATGTTTTGGGCATAAATAATAAGATACGAGAAATTTTTTGTACTTTTTTTTTACATTAGCTCCACTCAGGAGGCCCGAAAAAAATTATTTCCCTCAGGACCTACGTCATCTTTGGGGATGCTGTGTGGAGTGTATTTTTAAGGAAAGGAAGGAGATGAAGTTTTGGGAAGGAAAGGGGTAAGAAGGGTGGGTAGGAATCTAGGGTTCAGTGTGTCCAGGTCATCCACCGCCAGATTCAGACAAACCGCGCCCTATGAACCCGGGCACCCCGACTTAATCACCAAGCGTAGCAAACCATTTGGGATGACCTATGGTGTCGGTTATCCAATAAATGGTTCCCAGGATGGAGGTACCCATTCCCGCCCCCCCAAATCGCTTATAAGTACAGAGCACAATTTATAAATTAATGTTCGTGAATATGGCTAGATTTTTTTCGGTCAACTGTCCGGAACCAGTGGGACTATATTTTCTCACACAGACGCCTTGGCCTTGACGAAAATAATTACCCTGTATGCCTTTGTCATCTTTGGGTAAAGGGCATTTTTGTGGAAAGGAAGGAGTGAACCTGGGTCTTGAAGAGATGCATGTTGTGGGAGAGAGGAAACATAGAGGCCGGCAATTGGTTGCACAGCCGAGCTGATGTCAACTGTGTACAAATGTTGGACGGTAGTTCCTCGGATCATATTCCATTAAAATATCGGTAGAACAAAGACGGCATCCCCCCCACCTGACGCCTACGCTGTAAAGATTGCAATTCTTTTGTTAATAAATAAGAATCTATCAAACGGACCGCCTGTTTCAGCTACAGAGTCGAGGGTTTTATCAGGTATTTTGGGGTTCCAGACCAGAGGTATGCCAGAATATGGCATTGTATGTTGTGAGATTGAAGGGAGGAGATGGGGAAGGAAACTGGAAGGAGGAAGGATGCAAATTACCTGAACCCGAGCGGAACACCCGTTCCTAGTTGATATTGGCTGTCGTTGATTGATTGCGTCGTTCCTTCGACTCGTTTTTATACATACGTAAGTCGTCTCGTACATATAATGTAATTATAAATCACGAATCTCTACAGCCCTTACCTTAACCCGACTTATTCCCGGGTTACCGATAACTCAACAATGTTTGAAAATCTCCGACTACCACCACAATGTTGTTTAGTCGTGATGGAGGACTTAGTCAGCCGAGGAACCGAACACGCGACGCCCGGATGGGACCCAAACGCGATGCCCACTCAACCACTGACTGATCCTCTGTATTTACATTGTACTCTCTTGTGTCTTTCACCGGGGCGATACTGAAAGTATCGGAGAGGTAGATAATAACAATAATAATAATTTATTTCACATAAAATTATACAACAAAAAATATGCGGAAACTTTGACTAGCCAACTAGGAATGGATCCTGTTGTAGGCCAGTCAAATTGACAAATTTAGTTCATATCATAATTTCATATTACATTGTTTAATTATATAACATATTATTTATAGAAGGAAAAAAGTATTGCGATTGAATTCCTCATAGAAGCCTTAGTTAAATATACAATTTTGTACTTATAAGAAAAAGATTAAGCGAAGAGAAAAAATAGGTGACCGGCCAACTCGGAATGAAACCAACTCAGAACCATCTCAGATAAGTCATTTAGAGTGATAAAAAAATATATTTAAAAAATAGGTCAAATAGGTTATGTTAGGTTAGGGTTATCGGCTAATATAAAATTATTTTTTTCATAGATTTTAATGACTTTTCAAGGAGGTGTTGAGTTGACATTATTCCCAGTTGGCATAGAACCGAAAAAATAATATCTTAAAATACAAGTTTAGTATCGAATGCTTATGCTTAACGGTGGATATAAGTTTGGTTATTTAAATTGCTTGCAAAAATCGAGAATCGAGACATTCTTCAAGCGTGATTACAAAATATTATTATAAACGTGCTTATGTTTAACAATATACGAATGCTTATGTTTAACAATAAATAAATGTTTGGTTATTTAGATCGCTTGCAAAAATCGAGAATTAAAACATACTTCAAGCGCGAAAACAAAATATAATAATTTACGTGAATGACGTATCCCCCAACTTTATATAAATTCGTAATTCATCGTATTTATACAATTATCAGGATAATAACCTCGTACTAACTTGTCTGGATATATAAGGTAAAATAAGCTGGCCACAGTGGTACGACATGGCAAGTCTCTAATAATTTATAATTTAATTAGCGTAGCCGGGCTATTAGAGATTCTATTTCAGCTTTGCGACATTACCCACATCACGGTCCCCGTCAGCTGTCATGTTCCTCATATTAAATATTCAATTAATTAACTGACTTTTGTAAGTAAAGTTACTTCCTTTTACCTATTTTATTGACTCACAGGGTATAGGTTCATTCTCACCACTTAATTAATTAGTTAAACCTTACTATACGTGTTTATCCATGTTTCAATTAGGCAACTAGAATTAACTAGTTGGAGCATTAAAATTTGTGGAATTTAAGTTTTTGCGTGTCCCAACTAGGTATACGTAAAAAAATAGTTAGTCTGTTTCTTATTTCCAAAATATAAGTGACCGGTCAGTGGTTGAGTGGGCATCGCGTTCGGGTCCCACCCGGGCATCCCGTGTTCGATTCCTCGGCTGGCTAAGTCCTCCATCACAACACAAGCAACATTTTCGACTTTCTGTGGTGGTAGTAGAAGATTTTCAAACATTGTTGAGTTATTCGTAACCCGGGAATGTTCGTCTTTCTTTAAAAAAAAAAGAAAAAAAAGAAAAGACAATTTAATTATACAGGATGCGGCAGCATAACTTCCTTTTTTTTAAATGCGCGCCATTCAGTCGGTTGATGTTGTAGCGGAGCACTAGGCATCTCGTTTGAGAGGCGAAACTATAAAGTTTTTTCCCGACACAGTTTAGTCGCCATCATGCGTTGGAACAGTGTGTTTGCCGGTGAGGCCTACTTTTCGAACGGATGTTCTGTGATCATGTTTTGTTCACAGAGCGCCTCATCTCAATTAGGGGCGATTTGGAGTTTGTCCCGATTTGTTCACTTGTGATTTTTTTCTATGGAGTTTTTTGAAATCCCGTGTTTATGTGAACCGTCTAAGGACCCTACAAGATTTGAAGACAGGAAGACAGACTTATCAGTTAACATTATACATTTACACCGTTTGAAAATGTACCATGTAATTGCATAAAATGTTGTCATTATATACCTGCTGACAAACTACATAAATAGCTTAGCAGGTTTAAATGTTAATAAATAAAAAAATTAAAAAGATTAAAATATACAACAAACGATTAAGGTCCAACCATAAATTACGTGACACATTAAGGGTGGAGGGGGGGGAGTAGAGAAGTGTGGCATTGTGTGACAAGGGGTATGGGGGGGTCATCAGTTCTGTGACATCACATGTAAAAGTCAAAATTATTAAAACGCTAAAAATTTTTAGATGTAAGATTGCAAAATATGTGATGTCACACTGGGGGGGAGGGGGTCTCACAAATGTGAGAGAGACAAACAGATTGATACCATCTTATAATTCAATTTTTCAACAAAGCTGATTTCAGAGTTACCTAGTTATAGTACACGATATTTTCCTCGGCATAGGAGTGAGAGTTATTTACAAAAACATTAATTTAAATAATATTACAGCATATTTGCGGAACGTTCCAGAGTGGTAAAATATTTTCAGTAGCGCCCTGGTGAAAGACAAGCATTCAGAATCGAAACGTTGCTTTAAAAGGCTTAAGCCGTGTTTGGCGACTAGATCTGTATAGGCTGGTGCCTCCCCCCCACCTTCCTCTTTCTCATATCCTTCCCCTCCACGCTACCTTCATCCTGCCAAAATAGCTCAATTGGGGATGCCATAGCTCCAGATTGTGGGTGCGGTTGGGACTCTTGTGCGGTACATAATAATTTTATTTTAAATACAATTTTCAAAAACGGAAAGAGTACAACGTTTTCAATATTGGAACTGAACTGTGTAAGAAAATTGTAAGAATAATCTTTTCAAATTTAGACAAATGATAAATTACCTACCCAAGACGATTATTTTTATTTTATACTAGCGCAGATCCGTGAAAAATCACGGGATATCACATTTACAGGATTAGTGAAGCTGAAAGTATTTATGAAATATTTATCTTAGGATCAACTAAACAAAAGTAGTAACTAGTATGAAATAAAAGAAGTCGATTATTTGCCGATCGTTAGAGAATTTCTAGTTTTGGGCAAATTACACCAAATTCGTGCCAGAGATATTAAAAATAATTTCAAATTGAGGTTAAAAGATTCACGTTCGCGGATAAAATATAATTATTGTTATATTATACGTGTTCTCATTAGATAAAAGGCCACACAAATCCACCAAACAATAAATGTCTTCCTTTTTCATGAAAAGATACTGTAAACTAAAATGTATAAATTTTTTTAACCCTGACAATAAAAGATAATAGAGGTCGTATGTATAAAAATCAGTATTTGTTTGTTTGTTCATTTTTTATGGGCAGGCATACCGTTCATCCGATTGCGATGAAACTTTGATAATTTGTTGCGCGCATACTCGTGTTTCTATATATAATGGTGAGCTCTGGCGTTATGAAATTTCTATTAAAAAATTATAAAAGGTGTTGGAAAAAGAAGTGTATTTCATATGGTTTAGCGGCAAGGAGGGATTGCGGGAGGGGAGGAAAATCCGGGCGAGGGAGGGGAAAGAAGTAGGGGAGGAGAACCTGGATGGTGGGGGGTTAGCGGAACAGGGGAAACTGGAGGGGGGAAGGTGGAAGGGGAACGAGGGTGGGAAAGGAGACATAGGAAGTGAAGGGGGATGGAAAGGGGAAGAATGGGAAAGGAAATGGCGGAAGAAATTTCTTTCTTTGAGCATTGGCATTGCAAGGCATGCCGGGTAGGTACTAACTAGTAGGTAATAAAAATAAGTAATAAGTCTTTAGATTTTCACGGTCAAAAGTATTTTCGTTCTTTGTTTTTGGGGTGTCATGCCGTGTTGCGATTGTGACATAATTACACATCTGCCCTGATGAGGGGCCATCCATAAATTACGTCACACGAATTTTATTATTTTTTGACCCCCCCCCCGTCCTTGTCACACGCTGTCACATTTGTGAGTCCCCCTCCCCCCTAGCGTGACATCACACGGTTTGCAATTTTACGTGTAAAAGTAATATGGTAAGCCTAAACGCTTGTGACGTCACAAAGCTGATGACCCCCTCATACGCCTTGTCACACAATGTCACACTTCTCTGCACCCCTCCCCCCCCCTTAAGGTGTGACGTAATTTATGGATGGCCCCTGATGGAAACTGTAACGCTTTCCGAAACGTTGGCTAAAGAAGGAGGTAGCGCAACATGGCATAACACCCCAAAAACAAATAACGAAAGTAATAAGTCATCCAAATAAACGTATTTATGATTTAATTCTTCTGCATTCTAATATTTCCTTGACTAATATTGGTATCTGAACTTCGTTGTGGACTGCTAAAGACGCTTCTCTTACAACTTTTCACCTGTCACTACTGTATAACAATGAAATAACAAAACATGGGGTGAGCAAAAAGAATAAGAGAACGATATATAAAAACAAAACGAGCATAAAACATTATAAGAATTTTCACTGGAGAAATTAATGTTAATTTATATAAATAGTGCGTATTTAGCTGTATCTCCCTAGCTATACCGGGTGCTTCCATTCAGCTGGGACCAGTTAATACGATAAACAACACAGACAGAACTATTAATCCAATCAACAAACTGGTTTCCAGTATTTATTGGCAGAATCAATAGAAGCCACGATACTAAAAGTCCAATAAAATAAGTACCTACATTGTGAGGAAACTTAATTAAAGCCGGGGATAAATTACTCGGGATGAAAAGGCAATAACCATTGTATAGCATACACGTCTAGATAACACTAATATATTGGCTTACTTAAACCAGAATAATGCCCTAGAATATGTTATAGATTCTAAGAGTTTATCCCCTATTATATGGGACACAAATTTGCTCAGAATCTTGGAGAAAATACAATATGGCTGCGCTATCCGAATTTCGACCGATTTCTTACATATCTCCCTTAAAAACATTTGAAGTTTTTAAGCTCTTAAAAAAATAAATGTTATTTTTGAAGATAATATCTAGATACGTTCCGCGCCGAAACGAAAATTATATGAAATTCCCTCGATAGAAAAAAATCGCAAAGTATGCTCCGAAAATTATTTTAAACAAGTCTCTTTCTATTATTTTACAAGTTATATTTGTGAAAAAATTCACAACGTTTCTTTAAATGATACTTAACACTTCCTTACCGGACCGGGGGAACGCACCTACACTAACGAGAGTTTTACGCTGTATCTATGTTGTTTTTTAAACCACGTACCCAATAATTTGAGTTATCTTAGAAAAACTATTTGGTTATCGATTTGCATTAAAAAAATTAATATCGCATTACTACTTTTCTTAAAATTAAATAGTTTATAACAAATTCCGGTGACTAATCTGTGCCACCCGCCCCCCTTCCCCTCTGTTCGGGCGTACCCCGTCCCTATCCGCTGAATGTATCGGGATAATTCTAAGCGATAGCAAGTAATTTCTAAGATGTTAGTGGAAAGGACTAGATCGCATTCGTTTACACTGCGCATCTCGTTTGCTCTTTTTACAATGCTATAATGTTCGCTTGCCGGTCAAAGATCATTCGGTCTGAGTCGTTTCCGGTGAACGCCAATCGCCAGTCGAGATTCGGAAACAAGGTGTTATGTTGGCTATCGGCCCGCCTTCTCTGTTTTCTATGTAAAAATACACGTTATGGTCTAAATTCATTAGAATATTAATTATGACTTTATTTATGAAACGATTTTGAAAATGACTACTGAAATACGATGATTATACTTCCCTCTAATCATTATCATAACAAATTACAAAAAAATATGTCATTAACACCCTTTAATATGCAAAACAAATTGGGGTCCCCGAGTGACCCCCCTTCGGGTCATGTGTGATTTTTTTCGTTCCGGGACGAAAAGGTTAAGATACGTTCTACGAGATTTTTGCTCTATTTTAAAAAATTCATGTTTTATTAAGCTTTTTCGCAATTTTCTCTTTACTTTTATCGTTTGAAATATTAGCGCGCTCTCTCCAACACTCGTAATTACATATCTCTCCATCTTCTTCTTTTCGAGAGCGGTTACGGGGCTTTAAATACAAGATCTTAGTTTATACAATACCAAGAAAAAAATATCTGAGATGTACAACTGGCATTAGAGATTTTAGTAGGCGGCCAAAAGTACATACATTTAATAATAAACGTTTTTGAGTAATAATTTAATAAAAGTGCAATTTCTTTAGCACCGTTGTGATTTGAAACTCGGATGAAACGGTAATGGCACTAAAAAGAGACAATCACATCTATAACGGGCCGGCGTAGTCCAGCGGTAAGGCTCTTGACTGGCTTTTCGAAGGTCGCGGGATCGAATCCCGGCGCAAATAAATTTTATTTGATTAATTTGTGTTATTTCACAATTTATACATTCAAAAAATTATTTATAGTGTATTTGCGGCACGATCCAGAGTGGAAGATACTCTCAGTATCGCCCTGGTGTAAGACCACCATTCAGAGAAACGTTGCTTGAAATGGCTTTAGACATGTTTGGTGACCAGTTTTGAATAGCCAGGTACTTCCCACCTTCCTCTTCCCCATCTCTTTCCCCTCCCCACTACCTTCAGCCTCACAACATACCCCAATTGGGGATGTCATAGTCTCACTGGCTCCAGACGGGAGCAGTTCGGACTCTTGTTCGGTATTCATATAATTTTTTTTTTTAAATATATGATTAAGTCTGCGAGAGGATGGGATAGAATAACACCTTACTTAATTACAAAACCTAATTGGCCGCTTTGATTATGATCTCGCTTTTCAAGGCTCCTATTGGTTGAGATTGTTTTGGTGAAGTTTGTGTGTGTGAAATGCACTCGATTTTAAAAAAATATTAGTTCCATGCAGGAAGCCCTGAGGAAAATAATTTCTCTCAGGGCCTTTGTCATCTTAGAGGATGCTGTGCGGAGGGTCTTTTTATGGAAAGTTCTGGGAAGGAAAAAGGTGAAGGATACGAATCTAGGGTCAGTGCTGTCAGCAGTGACGCACGTATTAATCCATCCCTCCTACTGCGGTGCAAAGCGATAGACCAAGAGAGAGCAGCTGAGTGGCCAAAGGGTCTCTCTAAACAGAACTCTCTCGATCCGGCCCGCCACGCGGCTTGTGAGCAGGCACATCCGCCGCCAAAACTTATACTCACCTCACCCAATGAACCAAAAATAATTCACAATCTGCTCGTTCAAAGATGGCGTTAATTAAAATACTTAATAACCTTCTTGCTACGATTATAATATAATCTATAATTATGTATATTTAATTTTATTTTGAGAAGCTCAAAATTTAAAGGACTAAATATGCCACAATTTACAACAAAAAAAACTGGAAAAACTGTTGTGACTAGAAAATCGAGCACTATTTTTAATGAACCGAAAAAAAAATCTGGGATTATTAAAAAAAGAAAGTGCTTATACAGAATTTAGACCAATATAGCCCAATTAAATAAATATAGAATAATTGATGTTATTATGTCGGACGATTAAAAATACATGAGATTCATGATTTTGAAGATCCCTAAAAAAACAATCGACTTGAGTATTCTTCTTTGTAAGTGAGCGTAGTCAGCACAAGAGCAGTTCGATCAAAAATTCAAAAATCATTTTCTAGATAATGTTCTATAAAAGATTCTGAGAAATTCATTGTCTTGTGTAATAAAGGCAAAGGGCCTAAGGTTGAATCTAGAAGTCTATGTTTAGGTTCAAAAGAACATAATTCTCTAACGAAAACCCCGTATCAGCAAAAACTTTTTACAGTTCAGCTATAAAAATAAAACCGATGCTGGAAAATCGATATTTTTCGATTTAAGAATCATTTTACACCCACAGTTTTGCTTCCCGGCTTCGCCCGAGTGCCAATATTATTTTTCACAACAAAAAAATTTTAAAAAATCGAGCAAACAATATTGGGTCTTGTCTTTTTGTTTATAGTTAATCGGAAATTTCATTTCACCTTAACTCATGACTAGTGAGGAAAATAAGAAATTCATATATGAAAATAGTTACATTGCTTGACTAGTAATCCAAAGGTCGCGGGTTCAAATTCTGGCAATTTATTTAATCAATTTGTATTGTTTCACAATTTATTAATTTAAAATAATATTTAGTATATTTGCGGCACAGTGTGAAAGATATTCTCAGTAAGCCCTGGTTCACCGTTCAGAATTGAAACGTTGTTTGAAATGGCTGTAGCCGTGTTTAGAGACCAGATCTGATTAGTCAGGTACTTTCCCACCTTCCTCCTCCATCTCCTTCCCCTCTTCAGCCACTGCATCTCGAATTTCTACCGATTTGTTACATATTTTCCTCAAATATTAAGTTTTAAAGCTCTTAAAAAAATATATGTTATTTTTTAAGATAATATTTAGACGTTCCCCGCGCCGAAACGCAAATTACATAAAATTCACTCGATAGAAAAAAATCGCAAAGTATGCTCGGAAAACTATTATAAAAACTTTTTTTTTCACTTATTTTAGAAGTTATATGTATGAAAAATTACACAGTGTTTCTTTAAATATTCCCCACGAGATTTTTCGCTCTATTTTAAATGAGTCGTGTTTTATTAAACATTTTCACAATTTTCGCTCAAATATTAGCGCCCTCTCTCTTATATTTACATATCTCTCCATCTTCTTATTTTACGTATACGACGCCTACGTTAGTTCAGTCACGCAACATACCCCTATTGGGGATGTCATAGTCTCACTGGCTCCAGACGGGAGCGGTTGGGACTCTTGTGCGGTATTCACATAAAAATTTTTAAAAAAGATTCATAAAACCAGAACGCAACGTTAATGCTCTAGAAAACAGATGTTTTAGTTTACTGTTTATACATCGATTGAAAAATTGCTGGCGAAGCTTTCCTGATTTACGAGATAATTGCTAATTGCACGATGACCCCATTGGATTTCGTCGGTAATTTGTAATTTTATTATTAGGGAATTCGCTGTGTTATTAGTGTAAAATACTTCTGAAATCGTGTATTTTAAGTCAACTGTGGTGGTAAGTATCCGCATACAGTGGGAATTTGTTTTTTGGTCGTAATTTGAAAAGTAGGACATACGTGATGATTACACAGTATTATTTGGTTGGAAACATGATTGGTGGGAATTCAATAAAGCAATTTGTGAAAAAGAGATGGAAAATGAGAAAATCAGATTTTTTTAAATTAATAAATTCTCTTTTTTTAAATTATATTTACGTGTTATACAAGATGTCCGGATAATCGTAGTAAAAGTGGGAAACTAGTGAATCTACAATTCTACAGTATAGTTGGAGTCGATTTTGTAGTGGTAACTTTTTTTTTTATTTCAGTTTTCATCTTCAAGTGAATCGTGTCCGAAGTTTGAATTTTTCAGGTCAATTTTGAAAAAATTCTGTCTCCATAGGGTTAATATTAGATATTTATTGTCTTTCACCCGGCTCCAAAAGTTTTAAAACCCTTAAGTTGCCGAAAGCCCAAACTAAGGAAAACTAAGATTTTAAAAAGAAATCTCGAAAAACTTTAAAAATAGGAACCTATGAAAAGGAATTGTGAAAATGCTGACGAATGTTTTCAACAGTCATTTTTTTCTACATAATCTCCACACAGGAGGCTCTGAGGAAAAAATCCCTCATGCCTTTGTCATCCTTAGGGATGCTTTGTGGAGGGCGTTTTTAGGGAAAGGAAGGAGAGGAAGTTCTGGAAGGGAAAAAGTTATGACGGGTTGGTAGGAATCTGGGGATCAGGGTGACGGACGTCACTCCTGGACAAGTCACTCGCGGAGAGGTAAAAAAGTCTCCCTCAATTAGTATCTCCCGATCCAGGGTTGCAGTAGGTAGGCAAATGCATTTGCCGCTAAGACATAGATCCCTGGCACCAAAGATATTGAAATACAAGGAGATGTGCTATGATGTCCGCCCGACTGTCGGCGGATTACGATCTAATGGTGCTAGTTTGTATACGGAATTTAGATGATTTTTCGAAGGGGTGCAGTAGTACGGTAAACAATATAGTTTGATTACGGAAAGAATTCGCTCATTTAGTTGATTTCATGAAGTAGTAGTAATATTGGTTAAAAATATCGGCGACACCAGGAAGCACAGTCCCACCCAGTAAAAACTGCCGATAGCCCATCTTCTTATATTTCAATATCTTTGCCTGGCACCCATGCTAAGGTCGCCAAACGTAGCGACCCACTTGGGGTGACCGTTGGGTGTTGGTTGTAGAATAAATGGTTCCCGAGGCGGCAGTACTCATATCCGCCTTCCAAATTGAACTAATTGAGTAATTTGTCTTCCTTTTTGTGGCAATTAACAATTAATTGTCCTCCTTTTGTCTTATTTGATCTGGTAACCCTAAGTACAATACACTGTGTACACCTAAATCAAAGCTGACAGTTGAATGCGATGGCGAGGATCGAATTGTGTTCGTGTTGGGAGCACTTTTAGCAATTATCACATCAATTCTAACAGGGCTTTACATCGGTGTTCACCTCGTAATGTAATTCTATTTATTACTGTTCGTAGCTAAATGATTAATTAATAAAATTAACAACGAATTTACTGTTTATTATGGAGAGTTATGGGGTATTTAGTAATTCTTCGTCGAATGCCTTAATTAATTGCGAAATTGTACTAGGTATTTTTATTAAGAAAATAGAATTCATTTGTAATTCAAATAACAATTCTACGCTTCTCTTTTAAGCCATGTAATATCTAGTATTATATTATATACTAGTCACAGCGAAAACTCGTACGTTTGTCATCGAAGATTGTCCCCTCTCACGCGTCTTGTATCACAACCAAAGATACATTAAAGATATAATTTTATTAATTTAATTAAGTTGACTGCCGGCAATCGAGGGGTTTATTGAGATAAAATAATCTTAGACAAGCAAGTTACCCGCCTTTACTAGACGATGTCTGTTCTGAAACGGGGAATAATACAAAAAATTATAATATTGTGAAAAGTGAAAAAGGAGTGCATCAAAATTAATACAAAATGAAAATAAAAATTGTATAAATCAAGAGTAAAAAGGAGACTTAAGACTAAAAGAGACTAGAGAATAAAACACACAAAAAGAGACTTTTAATAATCTTTATTAATTCTGGACTAGGAGTGATGTACTGTGCACGTCATACTAGGAAATCTGTTCAACTCTGGGGCACTTTAAAACGGTGACCGGACAACTCGGAATGAAACTATCTCAGATAAGTCATTTAGAGTGATAAAAAATATAGATATATATAAAAAAATGGTTAAATATGTTACGTTAGGTTAGGGTTTTCGGATAATTAAAAATTATTTTTTTCATTGCTTTTAATGACTTTTCAAGGAGGTGTTGAGTTGACTTTCTCAGTTGACATGGAACCCTTTAAAACATAGGCTGTTTATAATTTAAAAAAATAATAATAAGAAGAAAAATAATAATTGCACGATGACGTTGCTTACGACATCTCGTTGAGTAAAGTAAACAAGAAATATTTTGCAAAAAAAATCTTCAAAACCTGGTACGAGTGCAATTCCACTGAGTTGCAGCCTGCATTGTGAAGTTTGCCCTGATGCTAGGCAATCTCAGAAAGAAGACAATACCAAAAGAAGAATTTTTCCACTTAATGTTGAAATAATGTGAATACTGAAGTACCAAACTATGATATCCCCGATTGGGATATGTTTTGAGGCTGAAGGGAGTGGGTAGCGGAAGGATATGGGGAAGAATAATATTAGTCCTAATCATATCTGGTCAACAAACACGGCTAATACCATTTCAAGGAAAGTATCCTCGTATACAAAACCTACCGGTGAAAATTGACATCTTAATTTCGCACGATACTAATTAATAACTATAAACCATTTCCATTGAAAATTGATCGAACCTCAAAAAAGCTAACAAATCTACTTCTTCAAAAAATTTCAAAACATCTTGTCAACTAGGGATTTAAAAAAAATTACTCTCACTTGGATACGGAATAATAGGATGGGGAGTCAAAACACGTAAAACAACTAAAGGTATCCCAGAATTGCGTCATAAATACCATACTAAAGGTCCGTATAGGGACGTCAACAACAGAAATTTTTAAACAGTACCGAGTACACAGAAAATCTATGCCAAAAACATTCTGGCTTATCACCTCAAAAATGACACAGAGGTACATACCTCACATACTCAAGAAACCAGAGCCAAACAAACAGACATACTAAATATACCAAAGTGTAACTCAATCTTTGAACAAAGAAGCTCTGAATTTTTAGCATTAAGGGTGTATTATAACAAACATCCACTCAGTATCAAACAAATTAAAACAAAAAAGAACTATACTAAGAACAGAACTATCGGAAAAATAACTTAATATTTAAAACATGCCATAGAAGTTTTTGGAAAACCTTACCCAAACCATGAAGTTGTACCATAGAAGTCACTGAAAACTTATTGAAAACATAGTTTCCCTCAGCACAAAATCTCCTAGTGAGTACGAATGTAATTTATGTCTATTATATATATCTATACTAATATTATAAAGAGGAAGGATTTGATTGTTTGTTTGTTTGTTTGTTTGTTTGTTTGTTTGTTTGTTTGTTTGTTTGCATCGAATAGGCTCCGAAACTACTGAACCGATTTGAAAAATTCTTTCACTGTTGGGAAGCTACACTATTCCCGGGTAACATAGGCTATATTCTATTTTAAAAAAAATTAGGGATCTTTACTAAAACTACAATAATGTAACCCAAGGTGTAAAAAAATTACCGAAAATATTCTTTAAATCACGTGCGCTGCAAAAACTATTGATGATAGAATAAAATAATGTACTACAACTTTGTAGAACACATCATTATCTACAAAAAATGTGGCGACAGCATATGTCTAACTATTATAGTTATGCCACAATAAGTGTTCTTTTATTTAAAAATTTTAATTGAAATGCCGCCGCTAGAAAAGACTCTTTATTTGTATCTTGATATTAATTCTTATCAATATAAATTATTTTATATTCGAGACTGCTTCAATGCCTTTATATAACTTTTTGAATTATTCAATTCGGACATCCCATTCAAAAGATATCACGAGTTTAAAAATGTAAGTATTATACAATGTTAGCGTCACTGGGGTACGGGCCGTACGGAAGGACACCAACAAACAATCAAATCTTTCCTATCTTATATATAAAAATCAAAAATTGTTTGTTCGTATTTTATACGCTGTCATACCGTTCATCCGATTGCGATGAAACTTTGGTGATTTGTTGTGCGCACGCCCGCAAAGGATATAGGCTATTTATAATGGTAAGTTCTGGCGTTATTTAATTTGTATTAATGAAAATGTGCGTATTTCATATATTTTAGTGGCAAGGAGGAAAGGCAGGGGGGAGGAGAACGGGGGAGGTGGGGTACGTGGGTGGGAAGACGAGGGATGGGAAGGCGGGGAAGGTAGAAGGGAAACGCGAAAGGGGAAGGGGACTCGGGAGGTGAACGGGGACGCACGGGAAAGGACATTCAAGGAGAATCAATTGATTTCTTTGCATTGCAACGCAAGCCGTGCTTTGTGCTTTGGGTTTTAGCTTTAAGCTTTGAAATTTAAGCTTTGAGCTTTGATTCTTGAGCTTTAAGCTTTGAACTTTATGCATTCAACGTTAAGCTTTACGTGTTGAGCTTTAAGCCTTGAACTTTAAGATTTGATATTGAATTTTGAGTATTGAGCTTTGTGCTTTGAGATTTGTGTTTTGAGCTTTAACTTTGAGCTTTGAGCTTTAAGCTTTGTGCTTTGAGATTTGTGTTTTGAGCTTTAACTTTGAGCTTTATTTTTAAGCTTTGTGCTTTGAGTTTTAAGCTTTAAGCTTTGAACTCAAGTTTAGAGCTTTGATATTAAGCTTAAACTTTGGCCTTTAAACTTTGAATTTTTGCTTTAAGCTTGAGCTTTAAGATTGAGCTTTAAGCTTTGAGTTTAATATTTGAGCTTTATGCATTCGGCTTTAAGCTTTGAGCTTTGCGCAAAGCATAAAGCTTAGCGCTAAAAGTTGAAAGCTTAAAACTTAAGGCTTAAAGCTCAAAGCTCAAAGCTTGAAATTCAATGATTTAAGCTCAAGGCTTTAATCCCAAAGCTTAAAGCTCAAAACTTGAAGCTAAAGCTTGAAGCTCAAGGATTTAATCTCAAAAATTAAAGCTCTAAACTTAAATTCAAAGCTTAAAGCTGAAAGCTTGAAGCTCAAAGCTTTAAGCTCAAGGCTTTAATCACAAAACTTAAAGCCCAAAGCTTTAAACTCAAAGCTTAAAGCTCAAAACTTAAAGCTTAAAGCTCAAGACTTTAATCTCAAAGCTTAAAGCTCTAAACTTACATTCAAAGCTTAAAACTGAAAGCTTGAAGCTCAAAGCCTAAAGCTCAAGGCTTAAATCTCAAAGCTTAAAGCTCAAAACTTCAAGCTCAAAGCTTAAAGCTCAAAGCTTGAATATTAAAGATTAAAGCTCAAAGCTTAAGGTTAAAGCTCAAAGTTTAACCCTTCAAAAATTTTAAAGCTCAAAGCTTGAAGCTCAAAGCTTCAAAAATTTGGCGTATTTTGTCAAAAGGTAAAAATGTTTCGATATATATCGATTTCGCAATAAAAATTCAAATAAATGGAATATTTGTAAACGTATCGAAAAACTAAATAGGTACTGGTTTGGAAAGGTGAAATACGCTTAAATAAATGGTATTATTAGAAATTACAAAAACATTTTTTAAATACAAATTTTTTTAATGTAAACTTTAAAAAAATTAAAAAATACTCAACTGACATTTTTGATATTAAAATTACTGATCTATAGAAAATGTGTTTGTTTCTGTCTATGTTTGTGAGATGTTTTGCGTTGCTAAACCGTTCATCCGATTGCAATGAAACTTTAGGGATTTGATGTGCGCATTCCCGCGATGGTTTATATACGTGTAAAGTGAGTTCTGGCATCATCTGGGACGAATGGGAAAGGGTAAGTAGAGCGATTTTTTTTCTTTATTAAGTGGCATAGCATATGCCGGGAACTCGCTATTGTATTTAAATGCCTGTGTCAGAATTTGGTAAATTGAATTATGTAATAGAAAGTACCTACCCTAAAATTCTAAATCTATACTAATATTATGAATGCGAAACTGCGTGTGTTTGTTTGTTACGCTTTCACGCATAAACTAATAAACCGATCTTAGAATTTTTTTCACCAATAGAAAGCTACATTATACGCGAGTAATATAGGCTATATATAATGGTAAGTTCTGGCGTAACGAAATTATAAATATTAAAATATTATATTTATTTTACGTTTTCTGTCGAAAAAGGCGGGTTATTTTTTTTTTTTTTTTTACAGTTATTTTTTTTTTTTTTTTACAATACCGCACAAGAGTCCCAACTGCTCCTTCCCCTCCCCACTACCTTCAGCCTCACAACATACCCCGATTGGGGATGCCATAGTCCCAACTGAGCCAGTGAGACTATGGCATCCCCAATCGGGGTATGTTGTGAGGCTGAAGGTAGTGGGGAGGGGAAGGAGATAGGGAAGAGGAAGGTGGGGAAGTACCTGGCTATTCAGATCTGGTCACTAAACACGGCTAAAGCCATTTCAAGCAACGTTTCAATTCTGAATGGTGGTCTTACACCAGGGCGATACTGATAGTATCTTCCACTCTGGAACGTGCCGCAAATATACTATTTATTTTAAATGAATAAATTGTGAAATAACACAAATGAATCAAATAAAATTTATTTGCGCACGCCGGGTTCGAACCCGCGACCTTCGGATTGTGAGTCGAGAGTCTTGCCTCGGGACCACGGAGGCCGGCAGTTATTGCTAACGTCAGAAGAAAAGCAAAACAAATCGTTGCCGTGAAAACCATGTTGATATATATTTTTTAAATCAGTCATCGTAGTTAATATTTATCTCTAAAAAATGAATCGCCGAAATGTATTTACGCGCATGACTTCCGAACAACGGCACCAAATTGGATTTTACTACTGGTGAGCTCTGGCATTATGAAATATGCAAAAGGTGGCATGCGAGCTGTTTGAAAACTGAATGTACCGGGAAAGAATGTATGAAATGCGGGAGGGGGACTCGGGTAGGGGGTTCGCAGGAGGGGGAGGAGGGAAACCCGGGAGGGGGAGGGGAATCTGGGAGGGGGGAGGGGAGCTTGGGAGGGGGGTTCGCGGGATGGGGAAAGGGGTATTGGAGTGGGGGGAGGAAAGGTGGAGGAGGCGGAGTAAGAACGCGAGACGGGAAGAGGACGCGGGAGAGGAAGGGGAGGCGGAAGGGGAACGGGACGAATGGGAAAGGACACGCAGGAGAAAATAATTTATTTATTAAATGGCATGGCAACGCATGCCGGGTACCAGCTAGTCTTCTATAAACGTAAAAATTAAAATAAAGTAACTAAATAAAAAATAAAATAAGGTATTACCAAAAAAACATTTTAATGGAATCGATAATGTACAAATTGCTGGCCGACTTTCGAAGCGCGAATAGTATTTTTTTAGGAGAGACAAATATTTGGGATTCAAATCATTGCCAATTTGATGCTTGGATAAATATACTAGCCAGTTCCACGCATGGACAAAGTGTGTATGCAAGCAGGTGGAATAATAGAATGTAGGTTTGTAGAATACAGAAAAATAAATAAGATGAAACATTCTTAAAGGGAACATGTCCGTAAAAAAGTACGGAAATTCGGAATATTATACGTTTCGTTCAGTGTGATGTAGATCAGTGCTTCGCAACCGGTGTGCCGCGGCACACTGGTGTGTCGTGAGCCAGATACAGGTGTCACGCGGTCAAATACATACTTCATGAAAAATATTTAATCATAATATTGTCAATTCTTGAACATATAGAATAGAAAAATATTATTCCTAAATAATTTTTCAACGGTCCCCCAGTGCCTGGTGCCAACTGGTGACTGGTGCGTAGTACGCTTTGCACATGCCCAGATCCAGACGAGCCACAGAACGGAGAATAATGACCCTTCGGCGCGCGCCGAGGTTCATTATTATTTGTAATTTTTCAACGGTCATCCGACGCCTTGTGCCAACTGGTGACTAGCGCGTAGTATGCTTTGTACACGCCCACATCCAGACCGAATGAGCCACAGAACAGAGAATAATGAACCTTCGGCGCGCCGCCGAGGGCTCATGCGCAAGAGTTATGGTGGGTTTAAACTTGTCTGACGTGTCGTGTCGTGATGTGCTCTACATGTCGTGTTCTGACGCTTTGTGATGATATTTTGAATCAATACAGTCATCAAAACACATCACTGGCCCGTCACACTGGCATCACACTTGTCTGATCTGTCGTGACGCGGCACGCGGCCGCTCCCGCGACCCCCACCTTTACCGCTCTGACGAAAATCGCGATCGCTTCTGATGCGACACGATACAACGCAACGCATCACATAGCGACACACTAATATAAACCTCACCTTACTAAATGTATGAAACCGATACCGTTCTGATGCGCCACGACACGACATGTCAGACAAGTTTTAATCCACCATTAGAGCGTATTCACACACATAGCATATCACTCGCCATATATTCCCAATGGGAATGTATGGCGAGCGATATGCTGAAATAAGCCAAGCTACATCTTTTATAGCTGTGGGTGAACACGCTCTTATGCGGACGCACGTGCATGCGCTACGTCGCGTCCAGCGTCGAATTTCCCGTCATAACTGGTGGATTGGAGTGTCCCGAAACGGGAGAATTTTGTGTCTAAAGGAATTTACAGGATAACGGCGGAATCGATAAAATAACAGAGTACACCATTTTAAAGGCGAAAATAGCATGTATGTAGGAGACGAAAGTGAGGAGAAATTAATAATATGATCAACACCGGGTGTCTGACGAAATTCTGATCGATGATCAGCTTTTGATGTGCCGGGGCATTCTAGGAAAAACTTCTGTTGTGTCGTAGATGAGAAAAGGTTGCGGAGCACTGATGTAGATGGTGGAGCGGAAGTCGCCCGGAAACCGGAAAATTTTATGTTCCAGCGACAGTCGTATCACTTTCGGTCGGGAGTTTCGGAGAATACAAAACACCTCAATTTAAAGTGAAATGCCTGCCCTAAATCGCCACGGTGTAAAATCCAGCATTGGGATAGAATTCCAGTTGGGAAGCTTTAAATATAAGAACAACAAGTTTTGTGAATTTATTTATTGTTTTTAAGTTTAATTTGTAGAACTCAATTTAAATATTCTTTTATTAATTCAACAATAATATATTTTTTTTTATTATTTATTAAAATTACAGAGAAAATTTTGTACAATAAATAGAATAGACCCACAAAGCTGTCATATGGCAGCTTGTCTGCAGGTTCTAACAATTTAAACATTCTTAATATAATATCTAAGAAAATATTTGTAAATACATTTATAGTTTTAAGGAAACATTAGAATTGATCACATAGTAGTATTAGATAATTTAACTTACAACTATAAATATATAAGATATTTCAATATACCTATCTAATAAAAGATATGTAGGCAGCTATATTAAGATATTCAAAGATACATGGAGTTTTCGTTCATTAACCATAGTTTTATCATTTTAGGACTTAGTCTCTCATTTTTTTCAAATTTTATGTTTTTATTGATTTTATTGAAAATCACTGGTATTAGATATTCAAGAGTACGGCTTCCATATTTATTTAATATTCGAGGAGTTTTAATTAATAAATATACTTACAAATACAGTTTATTTAGTGTGTGAAACTACAAAATGCTTCAAGAAAATAAGGAGCGAAGCGAGGGGCAAAAGCTGTGAAATTCGTGATTGGATAAATAACTCGGAAAAAGGAGTTTTTTTTATACAGTGTTAAGGGACATAGTTGATTTTAACCAGTGATTCCTGACTATTTGGAGTAAAAAATGAAATTTTTAGACCAAAAGTTGTAAAAATTTCATAACAAAAAAATTTAATAAAAAAAATATACAGGAGTACCGTTACTCCAGCCGTTGCGTGGAGGGTTCATTTAGGAAAGTAAGGAAGTGCAGTTTTAGGAAGGAAAAAGGTATGAGGGGTGGGTTGGAATCTGGGGTCAGTGTGTCCAGGACTGACGGACGTATGAAACCGTCCCTTCAACTGGTGCAATGCGGTGTTCTGGTGGAGAGGTTTTAAAGTCCCCATCAACCAGTCTTTTCCGATCCAGTCTGTCACGCAGTTGGTGTGCAGATACATCTGCCGCCAAGTCCCGGTCAAAACTCAATCATGAACTCGGGCACCCCTACTAAGTCGCCAAAAGTAGCAAAATACTTGGTGATACCTATGGTAGAGGTGTTGGTTATCCAATAAATGGTTCCTTAGGCGGCGGTACCCATACCCGCCTCCCTAATAAATTTGAGTATAAATTTTGTAAATAAATAAAAACATATTGAGAGTTGATAATAAATACTAGTTCCCCGGCGTTGCACGGGCTTAAGAATTTTTAGAAGTCAGATGTATACAGTGACCTGCCTCTTGTTTTGAAGGTCAAGTACGCAAAATTTCGTAAATCTCAGAATAAAACTGTAGATTTGTATAAAAATCAAATCCACCCGCCCGCCACAAACAATCGTCTTCATAAACATAGAAGATAGATAATATTTGCTACTTATTTTAAATGGTACAAACGCCAACTTCTTTTATATATATCAGTTCGAGAATTCGTATTCACTCTGCGGACTATTCCATCAATGATACCTGTCAAATTACTCCGTTAGACGTCTTCCAAAGACAGCCCAAACTTAGTTAGTTCAATCGGTCTTCGTGTTTTGAACGTTTTACAAAAAGATATGTTTTCGTACAAATTTCCATATGAAAACTATATTGGGACCCTTATGAATATCATCGCTTTAACTAACGATTTCACAGATAGTTTTCATTAGATGAGAAATAATATTTGGTACATAACCATTAAAGCATCTGTCATTCGCCTTTGCCGTTAACAAATCATCAAAAATACATGCGAAACTCACAATATCGAACAGTAGTACAGGTTCATAATCAGTACTAAAGACATATCGATTGTGTTTTGATAAAACCCTACTAGTCACATTATTGGGAATATTACTTTTCAGTGGTTTTATGTAGAAATTCGTCCAAGTAAAATACGGTAAAATAATTTTTGCTGATTTAGGCTTTTTAATTTTTTTTTTATGAATACCGCACAAGAGTCCCAAATGCTTCCGTCTTGAAGCCAGTGAGACATGGCATCCCCAATTGGGGTATATTGTGAGGCTGAAGGTAGTGGGGAGGAGAAGGAGATGGGGAAGAGGAAGGTGGGAAGTACCTGGCCATTCAGATCTGGTCACCAAACACGGCTAAAGACATTTCAAGCAACTTTTCAATTCTGAACGGTGGTCTTACATCAGGGCGGTACTGAGAGTATCTTCCACTCTGGTGCCGCAAATATACTATATTTTTTTTATTTATTTATTTTTTTTTTATTTTTTTATTTTTTTTTTTATTAATCTATAAACATAGGGTTATACATAGGGTTTAATTGATGCCTGTCTCACTAGGATTTACCTGTGTTGAGACAGGCTTTGACGTACATATTTAAAATTACAAGAATATTTTAAGTAACATACAAATTCAATTGTATACTATAAAAATGGAAAGGTGATTGGAAGTGTGGGTTCACTTTAAAGAGAGTTATGTAAATGTAGGAAGAGATGATGTACAATAAATGATGATGTATAGTAAATTCTGTCAAATCTATTTATGGGATTGATTAATTAATTTGACATGATTCTATTTTTAAGTTATTTTACATGGATTAGGTCGTATGCAAATTGTTCACTGTCTATTAATGATTTACTTTACAGATGTTTGCAGTAGTGTGGCGTCCAATACTAACAATCCATTTCTTTACGTCTTGTTTGAATTTTGTCAAGGATTCAGTATGTCTGATTGTAGCTGGTAGTGTATTGTATAGTTTGCAAGCTATGTATTTGAAGTGTCTTTGTCCAAAGGTAGTTTTGGAAAAAGGAGTTTGGAGAAGTTCTTTGTTTTTGGCTCGGGTATTGTGCGTTGTTTGTGTTGTTTTGTATGATGTTTTGTTGTTTTTGTGTAAATTAACTAATATGGATCTTGCGTAGAGTTGTTTAATGTCCATAACGTTGAAAGTATTGAAGATCGTATCAGTGCTGGTAGTAAGAGGCAGTTTAAGAATAATTTTTATGATAAGTTTTTGTGCTTTAATGATGGGATCGAGGGCACTGGAATAAGCATTACCCCAAGCTAAAATTCCGTATTCGATGTGAGATTGGCATAGTGAGAAGTACACTGTTTTTAAAAGTTTTAAGTCAAGGAAGTTGCGTGTTTGTTTGAAAAAGTATATAGATTTGCGGATTTTGTTTGTAGTGTTATGTATATGTTGCTTCCAATTTAGGTGTGTATCAAAGGTTAATCCTAAATATTTGATAATGTTTACTTGTTCTAGGCATGGGCAGTCACAATTCCGGTTTAAAGATGTATTTTTACATTTGTGTATTTTTAATGGAGGGATTAGGTTTGACTTAGGAATATTGGAGAGACTAGACAGTAAGTATTTTGTTTTCTGTACATTTAGTGTTAATGTGTTCGAGTCAAGCCAAAATTTTACCTTTTGAATTCCTTCCTCTGCTTTGGAATATGCGGTAGGCCAGTCTTTCGCCTGGAAGAGGAGGACAGTGTCATCGGCGAAACTGACAATAGTGGCATCGATGTCTAGGTTACACAACTCGTTAATGTATATAAGGAAGAGCGTTGGACCTATGACACTGCCTTGAGGGACCCCGTAACTAATAGGCAAAAATTGACTCTTTGTTGATCTGAGTTTAACGCATTGGGATCTGTTAGATAAAAAGCTGGAGAGGAGGCCTAATTCATTATTCCTAATACCTATATTGAACATTTTGCGTTCTAATTTGATGTGTGAAATTGTATCAAATGCTTTGCATAGGTCGAGAAATACCGATAAACATTTCAAACCATTGTCCAGGTGGCCAGAGATATGGTCAATGACCGTGGCTATGGCATCGTTGGTGCTTTTATGGTTTCTGAATCCAAATTGCCGCGGCGATAGTAGGTTGTTGGTTTCCAGGTATTCCATCAGATTATTATTGACGATCTTTTCAAATACTTTGGACAGGGAATTAAGCAACGTAATAGGACGATAATTACTAATATCAAGTTTGGAGCCTGTTTTGAAAATAGGGATAATGAGACCTTGTTTTAGAATGGTGGGAAATATGCCTTGGCGGATGCTAGTATTAAGCAAATGAGTTAATGGTTTAATTATACCAGGGGCAATTTTTTTAAGAACACTGTTAGGTATTTCATCAATACCGGTGGAAGAAGAGTTTTTGAGCGAGTTTATTACTAAAGAAACTTCTTTCTCTGTAATCGTTTTAAGAATAAAGCGGGTTGGGAAATCATCATTGATTGTGCGGTCACTAGGGCCACGCGTATCGTTATTTACTTGAATTTTTTTTGCTAGTTCTGGACCTATATTTGCAAAGTAATTGTTTATATAATTGACTATTGTATTGGGGTTTGATGTGAAGTCTACGGTGGTATCATTGATATTGAGAGAGTTTAAGGTGTCAGTGGCTGTATTTGAATTGGTAGCTTCCTTGAGAACTTTCCATATTTTTTTAGGATCATTGCTACATTCGGAAATTTTTTTGTTGTAGTATAGATTTTTGGCTTTCCTAATGACTTGTGTGCAAATATTTCGGTATCTTTTATAGAAATTATGGAGTGTGATATCATATGGATTTGTGGCACATTTTTTATGTATGGAGTTGCGTTTCCGAATGCAGTTGATAATAGTGTGGTTTATCCATGGTTTGAGAGGTTTGATTGCTCTAGGAATGGTTTTTGTGGTGATTTTGGTGTTTTGGACAAGGGTGTCTTGTAGGTAGGTAGAGAAGTAGTTCCAGGCCTCCTCTATGTTTTCTATATTATAGAGTACGTCCCAGGATTTGGAATTAATCGTTTTGTTAAGGTTGTCATAGTTAATTGTTTTCTTCGTTATTTTAGTTGAAGCTTTGCTTTGTACATTGTGTTTGGAACTCATTGTGAATGAGGTGGCGTAGTGATCTGTAATAGATGACGTGTGGATTTCGGAGGTGAATTGGTTGGTTGATTTAACCATAATATGGTCGATGCAGGAGGAGGAGTATGGCGTACATCTTGTTGGGGAATTTATTGTGCTTTCCATTCCGTGGAACATGATTGTATTTAAGTAATCTTGGCACTGGGGATGTTCATTGTTTTTTAAAATGTTAATGTTAAGGTCTCCCATCAATATTAAGTTTTTTGTATTGTTTAGTTCCGTTAGATAGCAGTTCAAGTCATGTAGAAAGGAGGAGATATTAGGTTTCGAAGGAGAGCGGTAAAGTGCAATGATACAGGTGTTGACGTTGTATGTTATTTGCAGACAGTTTGAGTTTGAAATGTGAATTTCTTTAACGTTAAATGTGTTGTGAGTGTCGTTTAGTGTATATGCTACTATGCCATCGTTTTGTCTGCAGTGGTTGGAGGTTTGATGATGGGTATAATTGGGGATGTTTTTTGGATTATAGTAAGGTGTTAGCCAACATTCTGTCAGGATAATTAGGTCATATTTAGTTTTAGTAAGGTCGAGTTGGATGAGAAACTGGTCAAAGTTTTTATTTATCGATCTAATATTTTGATGGTAGATTGATAGGTTTGATTTGTTAGACGTTATATTGGTAGTTACAGAATCCATTTTTGTGTGATGTGTACATTGAAAAGGACAATTTCGTGACATTTTAAGTTATTTTTTTTAAATCATCTACATGTTTGATATAGAAAATTTTTTCGTTGGTGAGGCGCCTCATCATGATTCTACCTTCCTTGTACCAGACATAGGTATAATTTTTTTCTTTGGCAAATTTTTTTGTTTGCCATAAAAGTTCTTTATGATATGGGGTGAGTTCTTCTCCAATGAAAATCTTGTCTTGGGCAAGTCCTTTGATAGCAGCGTAGTTTATGTTTCTTCTTACGGCGATGAAGTTGTCTCTTGTGGTTTTATTTTTGAAGTGAACTAGCAGTTTGGGGGGAGCATCGATACGTCTGTCCGGTATTCTTTTTACATCGTTTATTTCGCTATTTTTGATTTCTAAGCCAGCCGCTGCAGCCACTCTTTTAACTATTTCGGTAGCCTCTTCGTCACTTGTTTGTTTAATGCCGGCTATTTCCAAGTAATTTGAGCGAAATTTTGATTCAAGTTCCGATAGTTTGATTTCAAGATGTTTTATGATGGTATTTTTGTCTTGTTGATCCTTTTTGATGATTTCTATTTCACCTTCAATTTTTTTGTTTTGTATGAGAGTTAGGTCTATCTTTTTTATAATTTCGTCATACTGATTACTTATGAATTCTATGCTTTTTTGGGTTTCTGCTGTGATCTTTTCCATTTTGGTGATTATTTCTTTTTTAATATTTTCCATATTTTTATTAATGTGGAGAATAATTTTTTCCATATTTTTATCATCGATTTCAAGTGCACTATTTCCTATACTTTTGGTTGTTTTATTAGTATTGGTGTTGTCTTCTTCCGAATCGCTAGATGTCACTTTTTTTTGGGGTTTTTTCTGCCTATTCATTATGAAAAGGTTTGAAGATCGGATAATTATTTGATATAAATAAAAATAAAATTTTATTTTTCTGGATTTGATAGGATTCGATCGTTGTCCGCTAGGTCCGCTCAGTATATTTTCAGCGAGCGCGCTAGCCACTACGCTATGGGCCGACTGTGACGCACTGTGAAGATAGTGCAATATTAATTGACTTAGGCGCAGTTACGTTTATAATAATCAGATGTTTGTTTTGTCAACAATACTCGATGTCACTTTTGCAGGTTTATAAAGACTTAATTACGTTATTTAAGATAGTTCAGAAATCACTAGCTTAGATATTTCACTGAACTGATATTAACGAAAACAATTGCCGCTAAAATGATTGCTATAACCGTACTATGGGTTATAAATTTCTATGATTTTTGGGAGCGTTTTTTTTTAGCGTGCACTCTGTATGAATTGTATGAAACTAATTTATTTATAGAACACATGTAACATATTAGTGACACTTACATAAAGAATATTAGATCACCATACTAGGCGGCTGCCTGTCTCATGGTGACCAATGGATAAAAGTTATGATTTATGAAGTATGGAGTCTAGTGTGAACATGGATTTAAGTATAAATGACGCTAAAAATTGGAAAAATTATAGTAAAAAGTAGAAATTATAATAAAAAGTAGAAATTATAATAAAAGTAGAAATTATAATTAAATATAATGAAATAATAATAATAATAAATTATAATAAATATATTATTTTAAATGAATAAATTGTGAAATAACACAAATTAATCAAATAAAATTTATTTGCCACGCCGGAATTCGGAATTCGAGTCAAGAGCCTTACCGCTGGACTACACCGGCTTAATACTAAAAACTAAATGTACTCGTAAATTTTTTAGATTATTTCAAAAAAACCAAAGATGAAAATGTTCAACTCTCGAATCTTTCATAATAATAAATAGAATTACAATATTTTACATAAAAAAATTTGAAAAAGAAATGACCACTTTCATATAAATTCCAATTTAATTAGTTTTACAAATTTGTAAGTATTCGTTTTTATCGTCTCCTGTAAAGTTATAATTTTGTACCTTGAGGGGTTTTTCCAAACAGAAGTCCATATTATAGTATTTTTTATCAATATTTTATACCCAAAACGAGATAAAGTGCAATATACGTAAAACAATGACAGAAGACAGATGTCAAAAGATGTCCGCCATGTTAAACTGTACGGAAGTGGTACCAAAATAGAACACGTTCTTCTTCCATCACGAATCCATATGAAAATTTGACGTAAAACGCCCACTAGTATTCACAAAGGTTTCAGAAATTTAGGGATCGAAGATAAATTTTGTTAAACTTAAACTCAGTACGTAGGTGTGTTGACGTCAAAGTATGTCTAATATTTCTAATTCAAAATTCCAGAAATTTACATTTGAAGTTACAGAGAAAAATGTTTTTTACCGAGCGCAATCTCACCCTCACATACACCCTACCCTCTCAGACAGAAAAGATTTTGAAGAGAAATATAATTCTGCGTCAAGCAGGGCCAATTCTAAAGGTCCGCTTAGATGCTCCAATACAAAAGGGCCAGCACCGGCCCTGTCGCTATCTATTTATAACACAAGAAGCAAATAAGTAATTTTAACAAACCGTCTAAATATTTTTATTATTTTTTGTGGAATTTCTGGCTCTGCGGTATTCACTTTTAAATCACACTGAAAAATTATTTTTTTTAATCAAAAGGTGTAGCAAATATCTAGTACGGATATGCACTACTTTATTTATTTGTAATTATTTTAAATTATAAAATATAGTACATTAAATAAATCAATTTTTCATGACTTTAGAGACAACTTAGGCAATTATTTGTGAGAAAAAAACTAACAAAAAAATATTTTTCTGTGTTTTTTATAAAAATATAAAATAAAATAAATTGAAATTGAAATTATAAAAAAAACAAACAATTTGATGGGCTTAAATTTAAATTACAAATGACCGATTTACGTTGTAATACAAATTTGTCGTATGTAACTTAAAAATTCTATATAAGAAAATGCTTTTTTATCGATTTATTTTTACTTCATTATATTAAACACTAGTGAGGGCAGGATTATTTGTTTAATAATCATAATTAACTCACAAAAAATGCCAAAGTTGCCACTAAAACTATGCAAAATTGAATTCTTTAAAGGCCTGTGTTTTTAAATTTAAAACATCTATACTTAATATTTTAAATGCGAAACTGCGTGTGTTTGTTTGTTACGCTTTCACGCATAAATCAATAAACCGATTTTAAAAATTCTTTCATCAATAGAAAGCTGCATTATATGCGAGTAATATAGGCTGTATATTAAGGTGATCCAATTTTTTTTTTAATATTTTTCATTCGGCCACCCCGTGAATTTGTTACATGTATTGAAAGTAAAAACATAGCAAAATTTCAGCGAGATAGCACAAGCAAAAAGGGGTGCTCAATCGAGTGTTGTTTTTGAATTTTTTTCGTAAAATGCTTAATTTTTACTTTTTGTTACACGAAAGTTTCGTTTGTTAAACAATTAAATATATATTAAAATAAGCCACTGAAGAGTTTTACAGACAAATTTAAACAGTCTTGATACTTAAGTACTCTGTGAAGTGAATCAGTGTAATAAAATGTGTTCATCTACTCGAAAAAAAGACGAAATATATCTACTCGGGGTTCGAGATATTGAGCCAATGATGAGGCTTAACCAACTTACTACTCTTCGGCTAGTTTTACTCCGTTATCACCACATTTGAAAATTGAATCCAAAAATCTGCAAGATTCCGCGCATATACTTATTCAAGAACTTATAAAAGTATGGAGTAAATCTAGTATTCCGACCAGACAACAAAATCACTGCTTTGAAAAACTGATTCAGTTTCATAAGAACTGTCTGCTATTGAAGAAAATAAGAGGAAAAAATTTTGAAGCACAAAGAAAAAGAGAGTTTCGGTTTACAAAAAACTAGACAAACTTTTTGATATTTCCCAGGCAAGCGCTTTGAATTTGATAAAAATTGCAGAAGACGGTAATGCAAAAAAACTATTTGGAGTACCTAAACTTACTGCAGGAACGGGGGAACAAAATCTGATGCTATTTTTGACACAATGCAACAGTGGAATGTCACAAATAAAGTCTGGGCTATGAGTTGTGACACTACTGCTTCAGACACCGTTGCCAAAAAGGGAGGTTGTACTATTTTAGAAGAAAAGACAGGACGTGATCTTTTGTGGCTTGCTTGTCGTCATCACGTATTTAAAATAATGCTTTCAAAAATATCAACTCTGTGTTTTGGGCCATCTAGCTCTTCTCAAATCCCACTTTTCAAAAGATTCAGCGATATTTGGGAAACATTAATGAAGAAGCACTTGTCTTGACCTCAATAAAAACGCAGAACGGTTCGCTGAAAATACTCTTGAGTCTTACAACCGCTCTATTTAGAGGGAATCAAGTTTGTGATGATTACGAAGAGCTAGTAAAGCTAGTAAATGACTTACTATTTTAGAAAAGCTTAAAATTGTACGAAGCCATTGATTACGAAATTAGTATAGCAGCTAGGGGTGTCTTAGAGCGTCATTTATGGTATTTGTCAGATAACTAACTAACTAACTAGTTGCATTTGCCTTGTTTTCTGACAAGCTGTCTGATGCTGAGATACAGGCCATTGTTCAAAAAATAAGTTCTGTTGGCGGTAATTATTCAGTACGAGGTGATTCTGCTAAGCTGACGGGGGTTACATTAGAAGCTTATGCAACACAAATAACGTTGAAAATGCTCTTATTTCTTGATATCAAGGACTCTTTCTTGCAATTACCTCCTGAGACTTGGAATGACAATGTTGATTACCTTCAAGGCAAAAGCGGCGTCAAAAATGTGCGTGTTGTTAATGACACAGCAGAGAGATTATTTTAGAAGATTACAACACGATACTCACTAAGAATGAGGAAGAAAGGTAATTTTTACTTCACATCGTTGAACAAAACGGAAAAATCGTTTTTACTGAAACATCCAAAAGGAGTTAACAAACATAGTTTTGAAAGATTGCGACTAATATATTATGTAAATTATTGCTTTGTTTCCAAATTTTGTTCAAATTTAAACTTATTTGATTAGAATACTTGAAATATTAATAAACCTTAAATTACGCGTTTTCTTAATATCCTGAACTTTTTGTCAGAAACTTCTAATTCGATGAGCACCCCCTTGTATATAAGATAGGGGGCTGAAATTTTTTACACATAATAGAAATGGTAGGTGTAACAAATTAAGGAGGTGGCGACACCTATATTTGAAATAGTTTTTTTTACTATGTGGGCCTGGACCACCCTACTGTATATAATAGTAAGCTCTGGCGTTATGAAATTATAAATATACGTTTTCTGTCCCTAACAAAAGCGAGTTATTGCTAACGTCAGAAAACAAATCGTTGCCGTGGAAACGATGTTTATATTTTATTTCAGGCTAATTAATATCTACCTACATAAATAAAAATGAATCTCCGAAATGTTTGTACGCGCACCAAATTGGATAATTCTTTATTTTACTACTGGTGAGCTCTGGCATTATGAAATTTAGGTGGCACGCGAGCTGTTTGAAAACTGAATGTACCGGGAATGAATGTATGGAATGCGGGAGGGGGAGGAAGAAGGAGGGGGAGAGGGGGGATAATTGATAAGTGCAAGCGCTACAGTAATTTCCCCATAATACCATGCGAGCGAAGCCGCGGGTAAAAGCTACTAAATAAAAAAGTAGCACATAGCCGTACTAGACATTTGCTATATATTTTGGATAAAAAACATAATTATTCAATTCGGTTGGGTATTTTGGCCTCAAATTTAAATTTAAGTTTTGTTTGAAAAGGTCGCGCAGCTGTTCCTCACAATTATATTATGAACATTATCAGCACTTGCACTTACATTGAAAGCATTGAAAGTGTGTCAGGTCGTGGTTCGGATTTAAAAAACCTATAAAATGATGTATCTATCTACTCGGTTGTTTCCGGTTTGCAACTCCTGACCCACATTAGCAAATTCCATTGCCAAATAAACACATCAAATAATGCAAAAACAAACCCACGCGTGGACATCTACCAATATGCCTGAGTGATGGTGATATGCTGTATCTCCAAAAAGCTAGTTATGACTAACTAAACTAAAAGTTGTAACAAATTCGTATTTTACAAGGTTAAAGGTTACCTTCATTCAAATCACTGTTAAACATATTTATATTTAAGTTTTATTTTATGTGAACGCCGCACAAGAGTTACAAACTGCTCCTGCCTGGAGCCAGTGAAACAACGCCATCCCCAACTGAGGTATGTTGTGAGGCTGAAGGTAGTGGGGAGGGGAAGAGGGAGGTGGGGAAGTACCTGGCTTCTCAGATCTGGTCATCAAACACAGCTGTAGCCATTTTTATAGCAACGTTTCAATTCTGAATGGTAGTCTTAGAGCAGGGCGATGAGAGTGTCTTCCACTCTGGGACGTGTCGCAAATATACTATACATTATTTCATATTAATAAAATTGTGCAAAAACACAAATCAATCGAATCGCCGCCGGGATTCGAACCTGCGATGTGCGGATTGCTGGTCGAGCCTTATCCCTCGACCACGAAAGCCATCGAGTTGGTTACATCGATAAAAAAATTACAAGTGTGCAGTTCACACGCGAGAGAAGTGAAATCTTCAGAAATTAGATTTCTGTAGACAAGAATGGGGAAGCTACGAAGAGCCACCCAAAGAGGAGACCGATTATTCTACTTCATTCTGTCGCAGGATAAATCCTGTAGATGTATGTGTTTGTCTCTTTTTAGTGTCGCTTTTTCGTTTCATCGAGTTTCATAACGATGCTAAAGAAGTTTTCACCTCAAAAAGGAAGAAATTTCAACGTACAATCTTCTCAGTCACTCTACTTCAAATATATGTCACTTTTAATTTATTTGATACATTTGTATGTGTATAATAACTGAATAGGCTAATATTACCTTCAACTTTAACGGCTCCATTCACTTTATCAGATGTGCTCTAAGACCTAACAAATCAGAGTCCTCGATAGTTCGCGATCGCACTGGGACAGGAGTGCTCCTAGCGGGTAAAAGTGTGCTCCGGCTGCTAATTATTGGTACCTAATTTTTTATTATATCGCAGAATCGAATAAAACCTCCCAGCATCTCAGTTCTGGACAGTTTCAGAGCATCCCGTTTGCGCGATAAAAGACAAAGCAAAACGGTTTACAATCAGATTTTTCACAAACGAAAACACAATAAGCGTGACGACATTTTTTTCTTGTGACAGCAGTTGAATTTTTCAGAGGGGCATCCGGGAAAGTTTTCCGAGAAGTTGTTCTAAGGACAATACAATTTCCCTGGAGAGCTTCCTAACTGGAATAAGATTACCCCGGACTTGTCTTGGGGGATTGAATAATGAATTCGTAATTTGTATATACACTTTATATTATAGCAGGCATACTGTGTATCCAGGGACCTCATTACATAGGTCGCTAACGTTAAGGGGGGAGTCTGGTCCAGCCGATTTTTTTGCAAACCCTTTTTTTTCAAAGATAAAATTTATTTATTGTCGTTCAAGAAATTTTTGTTACTTGTAAAGGTACATTTGAACAAGAAAAAACACTTTTGAAAGTAAATCTATATATTTAGATATAGTGGCCGCAAACGAAGGTCCGACCCAAAGATATTGAAATATAAGAGATGTGCTATCCGCAGTTTTTACTGGTGGAATTGTATTTCCTGGCGTCGGCGTCACCGATATTGTTAACCAATACTACTGCACACCTTAAAAAAAAAACAATTAAATGAACGAATTCTCTCCGTATTCAAACTATATTGTTAACCAATACTACTGCACACCAAAAAGTCAAGTAAATGAACGAATTCTTTCCGTATTCAAAATTCCTATGCCCATTAGGTATTAGTCCGCCGATGGCGGCCATCGTAGCATTTCTCTTGTATTTCAATATCTTTGGTCCGACCAAATCGGCTGGAATCCTGGAAGTCTTTGGAAATCATTGAATTAAAAAACAAAAAACTGAATTAAAAAACATGAAATTAAAAAGAAATCATTATAGTACGAATGTAGAATGTGCATGAATCAAAAAAAGTTGTTGATTGCGAAATGGTGATCATAAAATGAAAAAACGGTCTTCATTTTGCAATAACTTTGTCCTTTAATATTATATTTTACAAGTCGGGGATCATCCGCGAATAAATTAAATTTCTTTAATTTAAACTATGAATAAAGTGAATCGGATGAAAATTCGATGGGCTACAATTCCAGCCAACTTGAAGAACGTGGTTTTGAGAAAAACGCGTTTAAAGTTTTCGCTTGTAACCGGGACGCTCCGTTTTCCGGTCTACCTGCTTGGCGCGCACCGCTCCTAACTATATTTAAATGTTGAATTTGGAATCTGTTCTCCACATGTGTAGGAAGATATTTAGACAACAAAAAAAGTCAATATTTTGGATCAGCTGGACCAGAGTCCCCCCTTAATGTTGGACGTCTGTAAATAAAATTATGTACATATTATTATTGTAACGAAATTACAGTCAATTGAACAGAAACACTATTATTTAGTTAAAGAGTCTCAATCGCTAGTCGCGTATTTATAAAGCTGTACCGTTTCAGTCACGGTGACTGTGTACATTAGCTCCACGCGTACTCGTAAATCCCTCAGGGCCTTTTTCATCTTTGGGATGCTGTGTGGAGGGTCTTTTAGGTAAAGAAAGGAGAGGAAGTTCTGGTAAAGAAAAAGGTTTGAGGGGTAGGTAGAATCACAGCGAGAAGAGGTAGGGTGCTGCTAAATGATATCTCTAGGTCCCTTGACATTTTCAACATGGGCCTTGAAGGTTTCAAGACTAATTTTAGGTAACAACTCTAAACTATGTATTATTATAATTTTTTTCATTAAAAGTTATGAATATTTTATGTGTTTTGTAATAGGATTACGTTAATCTGTAATGCACCGAGAAAAAAAAAAACAATCTGTTCAGGAGTGACGGACGTATGAATCCATCTCTCCCACTGCGATGCAAGGTCGAGAGAGTCTGACTGGAGATGTCTAGGTTAGGAATCCGTCAACCAGGCTCTCCCGCCACGCGGTAGGTGGGCAAACGCATTCACCGCCAAGACCTAGACTAATTTCATCCAATGAACCCGGGCATCGAACCACTTGGGGTGACCTTTGGCAGGGATGTTGGCAATTTAATAAACGGTTTCCGGGGCGGCGGTACCCACACCCGCCTCCCAAATTGAAATTATAATTAAAAAAATACGAGTGTGCTTTAGACCACACGACTGAAGTAAAACTTTTATGAGAGGAAGAGAGAAAGAAAATGTGCGCGCGCACTTCTCTCTCTTGCTCCTATAGTGTGATACAGACAATAGGCCTGCACTGTGTCTTAGATATACGAAACGTAACTGGCTAAGAGAGAAAGAGAGAAAGAAAATGTGTGCTCGCACCTCTTTCTCTTGCCCCTACAGTAATATACGAAACGTAACTCTCTCTCTTTCTATCTTCACTAACTTATATCTCCCCCTCAACTTCCAATCGCCTCACCCGACACTTTTCGTAACGCTCTCGTAACGCATTCACCAGCTTACTCCCCAAGTCAAGCGTGCGTAAGGAAGTTTTACTTCAATAAAATGCCCTCTTTTTTGCTCCACGTAAACTTTAATATCATTAATAACAAGTTCGGTGTAACTTAACAAACTTCAAATGATTTATGCAGGAGCCTGCCTACATAACGTGTGTGTCCAATCACAAACAAATCGTGAATTTTAATACGTAACAATTTCGTGAACAAAGGCAAAAGTTTTGTATTCTGACAACAACGTGCTGATTTAAAGGCATTAATCTCGTGCTTATGAAGGCTTAAATATTAGCTTGCTGTGTTTAATTTATTTATGGTTTCTCTGGTTTGTACGCCGTTGATAATCTTGCTTATTTTGTAGGACTTCAATACTAATTTAAAATTTTAAATATCAAATCAATCGAATACTTACATTTTTAAAAATATATGCATACGTTTTATTTCACTCTTCTAGCACTAGCGTATATTTATTTATTTTATTTTAGGGAAATCAATAGTTTACAACTTGATTAATTTATACAAGTTTAATTTACCTATCCAATTTAAAACTAATTATAGATTTCCTCATTATATAAAATAAAAAGTAATCTTACAATAGCTAAGAGAAATTACATTATTACAACAAGAGGCAGTACATAATATAAGTCGTTCCATAATATATCATACATTTTTTATACATTAATTCATTTTTAATACATCTTTAATATATTTTTAATAGATTTTTTATATTTATTTTCATTACAATTGAAGATATCTATTTCAGAGAGAATATTATTATACGTTGAACACAGTCTTATAAGGCAAGCATTTTTATTTGAATTTGTATTGCAGTGTTTTAAGTATATGTAGTAAGTGCTGTAAGACCGAATCGGTGTAAACACAACTAATACAAATAAAACACACGAAACTGCTTAAGTCTGAATATGATTTTAATAAAACATAACATGAACATGGTTTTAATAAAAATAATAATGTTAACTTGTTCCCTTTTTAAGAGGAACGCATGCGCGGCCCATTTTGGCCAGTTTCATACAAATCTTAAATTTGGATTTAAGATCAAAATACCCAACCAAACTGAAAAATTATTTGTGCAATCAAAAGTTTCTCGAATTTTGCCCACATAAAAGAATTCTTCACAATCAAATAATAAATAATTTATAATAAATTTGTATTGAAACTTGGGCAAGAGGGGTTAGTAACTACTGGTTTCTAATAGTAAGAAAGTTGTACAAATTTAGAGAGGAATTTAATTTGATAAAGGATTACTCGAGGAAAAGTTGAAAGCTCAGATTCTTGTAAAACGATTATCTCGTCAGCAAAGGTTTGCTGCTTCTTGTAACAAGTATAAATGATACCAACCGGTGTTTGATACAATGTTCCTTCAACTTCTACCATACCAACTTCTATAATACTTGAGGAACTCGTACTTTAAACGAGTAATTGTTCTGAGGGCATCAGAGGGGGAAATAAGTTGTTGGAAATAATAAAGAGAACAGAAAAAGAGGAGGCGGAAAAGTTAGTGCAAATCATCGTTGCTAACAACTAACAACTTACAACTATCTTTAAGCCAAATCACGAGCCCATTGACCGGAATATAAAAATATTAGAAGAACATATTTAGTGTATGGCATACTTTCCCAACATCTTACCAATTACAACAATGCGCAACATGCATCAGTTCTATTCTCGACATTGAAAAAATCTCTTTCAGATAAGTTTTCACAATGCAATCATTTAAATTAATAATATATGGTTTATTTGCGGCACATTCCAGAGTGGAAGATACTCTCTGTACCACCCTGGTTTAAGACCACCATTTAGAATTGAAATGTTGTTTGAAATGGCTTTAGGGGCCATCCACAAATTACGTCACACTTTAAGGGGGGGAGTAGAGAAGTGACATTGTATGACAAGGGGTATAGGGGGGTCATCAGCTCTGTGACGTCACATGTAAAAATCTAAATTATTAAAACGCAAAACTGTAAAATTGCAAAATATGTGACGTCACACTAGGGGGGAGGGGGTCTCACAAATTTAATGTGACGATGTGTGACAGGGAAGGGGAGGGGGGGGGGGGGGTCAAAAAATCATGAATTTCGTGTGACGTAATTTATGGATGGCCCCTTAGCCGTGTTTGGTAACCAGATCAGAATAGCCAGGTACTTTCCTCTTACCTGTCTCCTCTCCACTTCTTTACTTTCAGCCTCAAAACATACCCCAATTGGGGATGTCATAGTCTCACTGTCTCAATTGAAAATTTGAAGCAGAAAAAGATACGGTCGCATCTAGGAATTGAACCTTGGACCTTAGCCTTGCCATGCTGGGCATGCAGGCTCTACTCTACATCTGAGCTAATTCGACCCTATCTCTTCAGTCATATTTAACTGTATCAAACTTCGAAAAATATCTTCATTTACTTAACGCATATTTTTTAATTAACATAATATGTTAATTAAAAAATGTTATATTTGTAAGATTCTCCCCGAACTAAATGCAATCTAGTCTTGAATAAATATATCCTTTTTAATTTAATGTGCGACATCTTTTGACTTTTCTGCAAGTCCATGACGAACTTTTTTTATTATTTTTAGTTTGTTAAAACTAATTTTTAAGCCGTGGCGTACCCCATTTTTACCGATTTATCACATGTACCTTAATATTTTAAGTTTTAAAGCTCTTAAAAAAGTATGTTATTCTTGAAAATAATATGTACACACTTCCCACGCCGAAACGCAAATTAGATGAAATTCCCTTGATTGAGAAAAAGCTCCGAAAATTATTTTAAACAATTTGTTTCAGTTAGTTTACAAGTTATATGTATGAAAAAATTTATAGTGTTTCATTAAATGCTGTTTTAGACAATCTCCATGAGATTTTAGCTCCATTTAAAACGAGTCGTGTTTTTTTAAACATTCTCACAATATTCGCTTGAATATTATCGATTTTAACATTAGCGCGCTCTAACATTCGTATTTATTTATTACTAGCTTTTCCCCGCGGCTTCGCTCGCATGGTATTACGGGAAATTACTGTAGCGCTTGCACTTATCAATTATCTCCCCCCCCCACCCCACCCATCCCCTCCCGCATTCCATATATTCATTCCCTTACATTCAGATTTCAAACATCGCGCCTACCACCTAAATTTCATAATGCTATAGCTCAAAGAAAAAAAGAATTACTTATCCAATTTTGTTCATTCGTTCGGAATTTATGCGCTTACAAACATTTCGGATGTTTATTTTTAATTAAATATTTGAAAGTTTGTGAATATAATAAAAAATTACACTATTTATTCAGTTCATTTATTCAGTTTTTATAATCGTTACGAATTATATTTTTAATGTAGGAACTGACATTTATTCCAAAACAGAAGCTTGTCCAAAAAAATAAAACAATTCTAATATTTGAATTTTCTGAAGCAGTAGCAATCGTTTCCATGGAAACGATTTTTTTCTGACGTTAGCAAAAATTTGCTTTAGTTAGCGACAGAAAACGTATAACAAATATAATATATTAATATTTATAATTTCATTACGCCAGAGCTTACCATCATATACAAAATATAGTCTGCGCATATAATTTAGCTTTCTATTGGTGAATGAATTTTTAAAGTCTTTATTCTCGAGCAGTTTCGCATTTATAATATTAGTATGGATTTACATATCTCTCCATCTTCTTCTTTTTGAGCGGGTATACCACGCCTTAAGGTTTCGAGTAAGTACCTCTTACCAGATTTTACCAAAGATTTTTGAAGACGCGTGTTGCCTTACTGGCTAAAATATATATTTTTAAATTTGAGTACAGTACCTACATATCTTCCAGTTTTTTTATCAGAGATTTTTCAAGAACGCATGTTGCCCATAGCCATCATTACGACGGATCCGAGTATATCAATTATAATTATTTCACGGGCTGTTAATTTGTTTCGGTTTGGTTTCCGCCGTCTATAAATCACCCGCAGTAGGCTGAAGAGGTTGCGCACTGATGGCGGCCGATGGCATGAGAAAGCATTTTAGATCAGTAGAACATTCTCGATTTCCGAGGAAAGGTTCATACGACTAACTCGGAATGAATGGCGCAACGCGGGAAAACACATTTGCGCTCGAATCTTCCGATTCATCATCTTCTGTAAGTTCGCCTTAACCCAATAAACCCCACATTGCTTGTTCTCGTTCTTTGTCTATCCGGTGATGGTAAACACTCATTCTCATTAACAATGCTAAACAATACTTAACATTCGTTACAGAGGCGCGGTGAAGTAATAATACTCGGGTGAAAAAGCAGTTATGTGACGGCTAAGGAAATTGCCCTAGTTTAAAAAAAGTTTGCAGAAACAAAAAAGTTTTATTTTATACATATAGGCAATATTTGAGGGCCAGAAAAACATGATTTTTACTTGGAAAACTGAACGGAGACGGTTTACGGATAGTCCTCGTGAGCGAGTGATTCTACTTCATTCCTTCAGTAACCCACTCCCATTGATAAAATTCACCAGGATTGTCTTTGGATATTTGGTGTCTCCTGGTTTCATAATTGGTCTTCTTCTTTGCCTTGTTACCATCAGGACGGGACATTGGTACCATAATCTCTTCATCCTCTTCACCTCCTGCTTTTATTTGTGTTTTTCACTCCCAACAGCTGCTTGTGTCTCCCGAGATGGCATTATCCCGTTAGTAGTTCTAACCAGTTCCCTCAATGAGTTTGCATCCATATTGATGTATGTGAGTAGTGTTGCATGCTAAACTGCTTACGAATAACAGCTTCAGATGCACTTATAATGAACAGTATATATTGAAAATGAAATGAGACGAAATGGTGTTTTTTGGAATTGGGTGATAATATGTGTAGGAAAAACAAAGTGTGCAAGGAAAGGGAATAACCAATCACTGTATCTCTGCAAAGGGACAAACGACACAAACACAATATAGTTGCGTAGTTCCATCGCGATACATGAGGTAATTATCGCCACAATAAAACAAACGAGTACCAAACGATATTATGTACTTCCGAGATGGTAAAATTCCTTCCTTTAACACTAAGAACTTGCTTCCAAGGTAATTAGTAAAAATGCACTCGAATTTGCACTGTTTCTTGCCATTGTTCCAAATTTCAAATACTTTTCCAACAAGGTGAATATTAGGTTAGGTTGTTCATAAATATGTAGATTAAAAATTACATTACTAGAATTACCTTCCACAAAGTAGATTCTACATGCTATACACATTGTAGAAGGAAAATGTAATTACAATATGACTAGTATATAAAGTATTAACGGTTAATCTAAATTTGGAGATTTAAGGGATAATTGGAGCTTATTTTTTTATCAGAGGAAAAAAAAATTGGGCAAGAAATCATCCATCGAAATAGCGTGATATAGTGGTATGGCATATGGACGTGTCGGTGGGTCATTTGCGGTACACCCGGGCGCAATTGTCTCACGTGAAATATTAGCGTTTTTGATAAAGCGGTGTTTTGGTTGCGGCATAACTCCATCCAACCGAATTTATCGGTTTTCTTTTATTTTAAAAGCCGAAATAAATCAGAAAGTCTGATAACAAACAACAACACACCTTTGTTCGGATCGAAATTCAGAATTGCAAAAAAACACGGTTCTACGGTTTTTAGCTCAGACAATTTGCGGAGAGTTACTTTTTAAAGAGTTCAATCTGTGGAGCGATCGGCGGAGTCTTTTGTGTTCTGATAAAATGCACAAAACTTCAATTGTAATTCTGTAGAGATTTGCTACAATCTCTCGGAACCGTTCGGCGGAACGTCTCGAACTGTTGCATAATACAAATAGTGTGTGTACAGTTCTGCAGTAATGTCTGACTATAGGTACAAGTTTCTCACTGGACCGGTACGAGGAGAGTAGAGAGTAGTAAGTAAGTACCTGCTTGGACAAAGACAGAATCTATTTGTGGAAATTCTCCAAATCAATAACATTGTTGGGACTCGGGAGATACGGACTTGTGAGCAAGAAAAGAAAGTTCGTCCTTATCAGAAAATTCAACCTCCATTGTTGAATTTTTTTTCTTATATTTATTTTTGGCCTCCTTATTGGAAATGGCATGCAATGATAACTCAAGTCTCAGGAGGCCCTAATGAAAGTATTTTCACTCAGGGCCTGTCATCTTTGGGGATGCTATGAGGAAGGTATTTTTATGGAAAGGAAATAGAAGAAGTTCTGGGAAATAAAAAGGGTAGAAGTGGGTAGGAATCTGGTGGTCAGTGTATCCAGGAGTGACAGACGTATGAATCGTCCCTCCCACTGTGGTGTAAGGAAGTCGGTCGAGAGAGTCCGTCTTAAGGGGTCAAAGGGTCTCCCACAAACGGCCTCTTCCGATCCGGCATGTTGCGATCACGCAGTTGGTGCACAGACGCATTAGCTGACAAGACCTGAAAAGACCGACGAACCTGAGCACCCCTGCTAAATCACCAAACGTAGAGAAACCTGGCGTGACCTATGGCAGAGGTTTTGGCTACTCAGCGAATGGTTCCCGGGCTGTTCCCATACCCGAATTGAAATTCAGTTTCTATTCCCGCCGCCGAGTATAATCAGAAAATGGATGATAATTTTTCACTTCAATTCCGTCTGATGATTGTAAAATTTGTTGCAACTTACTTTAAATATTCAACCTCCTTGCCTCTAATAATATTAGTCGTACAGCTCAAAACAATGATAAATAAAAATAGTCAAGTGTAGTAAAGTGAAAACAAAGAACGATGTAAATGCGAGAGTCCACGAGCACCAGTTTATTTTATTTTTCTTTGCGCTACGGTGCGTTACAGCACAAATTTCTAAGATTTACTAACTTTAATCTGAATATTCCAATTCAAAATATTATCTATGTCCTATTATGGAACAACTCAACATAATTACGCTGTCAGATAAGCGGATCATCAGGATTACATAAAATCATCAATAATTGCATTGACAACCCTGAAATTCTCGCCAAAATAAAATTTTACGTACCGACCAGAAATACGAGGCAGAGTGCTACCCTTTTCTGCGACAATTTTAAAACAAAATATGAGGCTCGTACACCATAAATAGACCACATCATTTTGGAAAAAAATTTGGGAATATTGTAGACATGTTTGAAGATTCCGTACATATTAGTTATAATACGATGTCTTTATAATTGATTACTTTACTGAAACGTATGATTTCACGACTCGTTAGTGAATACACTCTTAATTTTAATTTGTCTTAATTTATATATTGAATATTGTGTGCTACGTACTGGCCTATCACAACTTATTACTTATGTTTGTTAAAGCCCATTAGGGCGTAAATAAATAAACAAATTTGTAGTGTACATTATTTGTTACACTTGCAAAAAAATATTGAATAAGCTCTTCGGTGCCGATTCATTTGTAAAAAATAAAATAAAAGGTGACACACGTTTTTTTAATCAATGCCTCACCCTCACACTTTTCCATCAAATACTTTTCTTGATTTTTACACTTTGTGATGTCTCCCTAGCAAATGGGACGTTATTGAATTCTTCCTCCAACAAGACGCGCGCTGGCGGTGGAGCGTAAGTGCGTAAATTGAATTGGCGTTTAACGAGCATCACCTGCAAATACCATCAGCTTAATTTGATCGCATTTTTTCAGCGGGGTTGAACCCCTGACCTTTGGCAGGAGCTGCGCGTGTCACCGGCAGACTCTCGAGCAACTAGGCCGAAATATAATGCGGGGGATTAAGTTTTTAGACCATTTTACAGATTTTAAATGAACCATGAAACCTAATTGGCATGAAGCCTAAAGCCTTCGTAAAATTCTAAAGGTCACAAAGACTGCGATGGGCTGGCCGCGTGGAGAGAATGTCGACAGGACACAGGACACCGAAAATTATGGGAGCCTCATTGAAAGAAGCAAATGGTGGACTGACCGTGTTATGAAAAGGTCCGAGAAGTGGTGACGGCAGATTAATGAAGGAGATTGTATCTCGCCCTGGCTGACTCTGGGTTTTGTCTATTCATAGAACAGTATGACAGACAAACCTACAAATCGTCGTTGCATATAGAATATGAACCATGTGACTCTGAGTACATTCTGAGAAAATCGATGAAAACTATTTTTAAAAATAACGAAACTGAAAATAACGATTCTTTTTATTGACAAAGCTGGAAAAATATATTTCATTCATATAAGAATATATTTATTGCAAATATTAATTATTTTATACCATGTATATAGAAAATCACATAACAACTCGATTTTGTCACATGGTTCATATTCCACGCACAGTTTCGTCACATGATATATATTCAATGTGCAGTTTTCATCACAGGGTTAATTTTAAATACGATATTTAATTCAAATTTATTCAAATTTGACAGCTCTTGATTTGATTACAAAGCGTGGAGTTTTCCCTTTCTAATACTATTTAGATCATATTTCTCACCATGTTTATGAGATATACAGCTGGGACAAATATGGTCTCCTGTGATTATAAGGGAGGATAGTTTAGATGTAGAATATGAACCATGTGGCATTAAAATGCTAAATTTTGGTTTGCTTTCTATTTCCTTAAATATCCTGTTTCTCGTTCCAGTTTTCCTTAATGTTTCAATTCAAGCAATTCTTTTATAAAAATAATCCAGAAGGAGACAAAAATTATTTACTGAAAATTTATTTTGGTCGGTTATGTCCTTGCTATATCGCATTACGTTAGATGTCTTACCTTGTCAGATGAATGCGGAACAAACGCGAATATCTCGAGTAAAAGAAGAGAGGAACACTTACCTGAAACAATAAAAAAATACGTTAGAGACAGTTTATGTGGACTTAAAAACCATTCACTGACCAACTTAAAGATCAACTGGGCTTTTACAATTACGTGAAATGATCAACAACTTGTTGGTAGATATTTGTAGTATATTTGAATGTGTGTGATTTCAACGTCTCTCAACAGATGTCGTCAGAGTACGTAGTTTCAATGTCTCTCAACCAATGTCGTTATGGTATGTAGTGTCATTAGTAGTACTATATGATAGGAACAAATGTCGCCCGTTCGGCTCTAAACCCGAATGATTACGAAGATATCCGATCTACAGGCGGGCACCTTTACTAGGCGGCTGTCCTATGGTCCTCTTCGTGCCACAGATCAAGTCAGAGCATCTTTTAGAACGGACGTTCGAGGTCAATTCGTTATTCATTGTACACCCGATAACAGTAATAAATAACTGGCAATCTCAACGAACCAAAATATTGGTGAAACACCCGATCACCATCTACTGGATTCCTAATCAGTGGTAATACCAGTTCACCAAAATATAAAAAATACGAAAAGAATACATTATATTTAGGTTGAATAGTAATGTGAGTGATTTAGTTAGATAATGTATTAGAGCATTTTTTGAGGAATATTGGTGGAATGTTGTCTGGGCCAGCGGATTTGTCAGTGTCAAGGAAAGTAATTTCTGTTCGCAACACTTTTGTTAGGCAATTTGTTTAAGTGTGTGGTCTTATTAAATATGTACTCAGGTATTTTATCAACTGGGGTTACTTCATCTGGGGTTACAGATTTACATAAAAAATAAAAATCATTTTCAGAAAAATGGGGAAATAAGTAAGTTATTTTAGGGAATACACATAAAGTGAGCGTATCTAAATTTATTATCATCATGATAAAACGTATCTTAAAAAAAGAGATTATATTAAATGAAAATTTACAGTAAACAAAAGAAAAAATATATAAATAAATGAAAGAATATTACTTTGTTGGAACCAGTATATTTTTTAGCCAAAGCCAACATCCGTTACTTCCTCGGAGCAAGATACATATTTACTAACATGACTAAAAAAAAATGGATGAACACACATTATTAAGTGTTGCTGTGGGGGTGGCAGTGTGACTAGGGATTAGTGAAGAATGGGGCGAGGAGATAGAACAGACTGTGTTTGTACATTCAAAAGAAGAAAATAAAATAAAATAATAATTTTTTTTATTTAACTTTTATGAGTAAAACCTCAAATTGTAATATTTAATTAGATGAAGACACTATGAGCCAAACTCAATCGAAAATCTGGAAGCAGAAGATTGGTACAGTTAAAAGTAACCGAATTGGATATCGACATCTTAGCTCAGTGGTCAGAGCACTCGCCCGGAAAGAAAGAGGTCCTGGGTTCGAGTCCCAGAGGTGCCAATACCTTTTTCTGATTTTTCTGTTTCCAGATTTTCGATTGAGTTTCGCTCATAGTGTCTTCATTTAATGAAATAAAATTATTCAACAACATTAAAAAGCAATATGTTTAGACTATACTATTTTACCCGAATTCTTGTAGGGAATAATAATCTATGGACTCAGCATATTAGTGGAAGTGGTGGGTCAAAAGGGGTTTTGTAATTTGAGCCAGTCTAGGCCTTAGAAGTCCCCATGTGGACTTCATCAATCAGGCTACGGAATGAACAGAGCGGGCATTCATTGTTCACATATTCGGTGGTCTGCATCGCATCGCATTCACACATCGCAGTCCTTTAGACCTCACCTGGGCATCATGCGGACACAAAGACTATGCGAGTACTTGTTACAATGAATAGAAGATCAGAATTGAACCAGTGATGAACCGAAACCACACATACAGCGCGAGAATTGGCCCTGTGATGCATATGCTAACAAAGAGTCCACAATGAAACTAGAAAAATGAATTGATATACGAATATCAATGCTGACGGTGAATCTAACGATCACAAATGCCCCTTGGCTTAATTATACAAAAACTTGAACCAGGTGCTTTTTGCTTACTTTTTCAGTGTGTTTAAATACGAATCTTGTGTATTCAACGAACACACATTACTAGAAGGCCACTTGCACGCATTTAAAAATAACTTTGTTTCTATACTAAGATTACCAAAATGGAACAAAAAAAAATCTATTTAAAATTGATTAATATGATTAAAGTTTGAATACGATTATCTTGTTTTTATTTTTATACATTTACACAGATTTTTTTTTTTTTTTAATATAGCAACACTGAGATTTCTGTCGCTTTTGAAGTTGACAAGGGGGAAATGGGTGTAGGACGGCGAATTTTTAGTAATTTTTTTGAGACATAAGGAATATATATATTTTATTTATACCTTGAAGTCATTTTTCACATATCTTCAAAAGCTTATTCAAAAACTTTCAAATATTTTCCTCAAAAAATAACGGAGATATCAGCTGCCGCGCATTGTAGTCGCCATCCGGCTGGGCAATTTGTGTAATTCCTAGTGGTCACAATTTTCATCCGAAATCTATTTTTCAAAAGAATTTACCTTTTTAAGTGTTTCTACTATTTCAATCTCACTCCTCACAAAAAATTGAAAATTAATATTTTTTTTTGAGAAATGTGAAAATTTTGTATGAGTTTTTACCATTCTTTTGTACGTTTTTTTTGGAATAATAAAATAGTTAAAATAAAGATATTGTTTAGAATTGAGGTTCAAATAGAGCGTATTTAGAAACTATCTACTGAGTTTTATAACGATTGATCAAAAACTATAGGAGCTTCTAGAGTTCTAGAGGTTACACACATTCGAAAGAAGGTAGTTTATTCTCACTTGTAATTGTAAATATAATATTTTAATACGGTCGAATAATCAAGAAATGCTCTTATAATCGTTATTAGTTACGTCAGTTGATTATAGAATTGCAGCATTTTCCCCACATTTCCACAAAATACCGATTCGGTTTAAATTCTTGTTGATTCCCCGCAATTTGGGGAATTCTCTACGAATTGGCACCCTGTTTCGAAGGGGTTTGGCATTTTTTTATTGTGATTTTTGGCTATATAATTAATTTTTTCGCACCCATAATTTACGTCTGGTTTTTCCGGTTTATAAAAACTGGTCCGGTTTAAAAAAAATGTGATGCAAGTGGCCTACTGAGCTGCCTTTTTTAAGAATATCCAATCTAAATGGTATTTACACTTGTGCTTGTTGAGCGCTGTAAGTCGCAACCTTTTATCTCCAGGTCGAGGATTGGAGTAGAGTTGTTTACCTAGCCGTTCTAGCCCCCCTAGCCGATCCTACGAGCAAAATTCCTTGTTGGCCCAGGGTTAGGTTAAGATTAGGAATGCAAAGCACGCTTGAACAAACCAAAAATGATTATTATGTACATAATTTACAGCGGGATAAAAGTTGCTTTACACGTAATGCATTATTGATAAGGATGCGGATAACGGATATAATTATTTTTCTAAAACGTCGTATTTTTATCAGTTTTCACACGGCATTGTTATCAAGTTTGTGTTAGTAATTTGTGATAACAAAAACTAATGCTTAATGACAAAATATGCTTGCATAAAGTTTATAGGCATAGTACTGGGAGGCGGGAATGGGTACCGCTGCCCCGGGATCCTTTATGGATAACCAACACCTCTGCCACAGATCACCCCAAGTGGTTCGCTACGTTTGGTGACTTAGCAGGGGTTCCCGGGTTCATGAGGTGAGGTTTGTTTAGGACTTGGTGACGGATGCTTTTGCTCATCAGCTGAAGACCGGATCGGGAGAGAGTGATTGAGGGGGTCTCTTTGACTTCTCCAGACGTAAAATCGGAAACACACTCGGAAAATCGCCATGCACCGCTGTGATTCGACACCGATTCGATCCCGCGATCTTCGGATTGCGAGTCAAGAACCTTACCGCTAGATCACGCCGGCCGTCAATATTTATTTCATTTGAATAATTATAATTTAAAGCAAAAATAAATAAAGTAGCTCACATCCGTATTAGGTATTTGATTTGCCTTTTGATTACAAAAATAATTTTTCAGTTTTGGTGGGTATTTTGATCTCAAATTCAACATTAAAATTTGTATGAAACGGGCCTGTATCCCGGTAAGACAAGAGATCCTGGTTTCGAGTCCCAGTTGCGACCGCTACCTTTTTATTTTTCTGTCACTTGTTCTGTTTCATGTTTCGTGTAAATATATTAGTGTTATCTTCTTCTTCAATAAAATTTACATTATTTCATGACTAGCTAAAGGCATGATGATTAAAAACATTGCGCGTGCTTTCTGCCATAAGTATTGCAACATTTGTGGAAACAATTCAGTACAGAGAGACGAGAGAGATTGGAGTGAAGTGAAGTGAAGTGTAATGAAGTGGGTGGCGAAGCATTTACCGGGAGGGTTTTATTGCTAACTTCTTCGAATTTTTCACTTCCTTCTCCCTCTCTTTTGTCTTCCAACTTCTAATCAAATTGTATGGAGATGTAATAATATTATTCTGTTACTTTTTCTTCGGTCTTTTCGCGGAAATTCCAAATTAAATTATTCAGAATGCTTCTTCTGTTTGACAATGTTCCCCTTTATGAAAGTTTAAACGTGCTCCAAGCTCCAACAATCAAAAATCTGGACAAAACCTTTGATATTTTTTTTGGAATAAAATTCAGATAGGTCTTTTTTGCGATAATTCAATGATTGGCTATGTGCATAATTCAAAAAACCTTATCTGCTAATTACAAATAACATACAAGATATTAGGAAACTATTTATTAAAAAGATAATTCAAATAAACTGCATAAAATCCTCACCATGCCACGTTACTCACCCTCAGAACACAAGAGCAAAATCGCACAATCAACTTGTAGTGCCAAATATTAAATCAACTTTTCCTCAAAAACACGAATCCTACCTCGCACCTCTCATTTTCAACACCTTCCTAAAAGAAACCACTTATTGCATCACTTAAAAAAACCTACAATTGTTTTTTAATCATTTTAATACATGGTTACTACAAAAAAGGGCATGCATCACCAAGCTACTATCAGTAATCTGATCTTAATTCAGTCTGTAATCCTTATTCAATATTTACATATATTTATTATCACATTTAAAGTGATTTTTTTCTTTTTTATGCTAATGTTTTACGCATGTTTAGTTGTTTTCTTTTCTTTTTTGCTAATGTTTTACGTACGTTTAGATTTTGTAAATTTTTGATTTCATGAAATTATGTATACTCCATGATAACCTTTTAACATTTTCCTTTTTAGATTTTTGGTTTTTATGGCACTTTGTACCTTTTGGTAACCTTTGGTAACATGGTAACTTTTTAACATTTACCAATAATTTTTTTTTCTCGATTTTTGTTTTCATGAAACTTTTAACATGCTTTAATGATTTCAAAAAAAAAATTGTAGATTTTATATAGTTATGTTTTTTATATGTAAGTATATGATTACGTATATGTATGTGGATATATGTTTTTATGTATGTACGTGCATCTACATACATATATATGTACCCGTCTCGGAACAGACAGTGTCTAGTGAGGCGGGTTACTTACTTGTTTATATAAGATATTTTATTTTAATAAACGCCAGGGTTGCCGGCAAATAACAAAAAATAATAATAATAGCTGAAATTGACTGTCCCAATTAATTCGCACGCCACCGTAGGTAGTGTAGGCACTGTAGACAGTGTAGATGGTTTGTAGGAAGGTAGATAGGTAGTGTAGGTGTTAAAATCTGAGTTCAAAAAATTAAACTTTTTTCCATATGTTTCTGACTTTCACCCTTCAAGAGTGTTCTTTGTCATAATTTCAAATTATGTAGAAGGGAGAGGTGAATTTATATATTAATTTATTAATTTAGGCAAATTTCAAAATTATATAGTGAGATGCTGAATGGCGGGGAGGCAATTTGTGACTGCCCATGCCTAGAACAAGTAAACATTATCAAATATTTAGGATTAACCTTTGATACACACCTAAGTTGGAAGCAACATATACATAACACTACAAACAAAATCCGCAAATCTATATACTTTTTCAAACAAACACGCAACTTCCTTGACTTAAAACTTTTAAAAACAGTGTACTTCTCACTATGCCAATCTCACATCGAATACGGAATTTTAGCTTGGGGTAGTGCTTATTCCAGTGCCCTCGACCCCATCATTAAAGCACAAAAACTTATCATAAAAATTATTCTTAAACTGCCTCTTACTTCCAGCACTGATACGATCTTCAATACTTTCAACGTTATGGACATAAAACAACTCTACGCAAGATCCATATTAGTTAATTTACACAAAAACAACAAAACATCATACAAAACAACACAAACAATGCACAATACCCGAGCCAAAAACAAAGAACTTCTCCAAACTCCTTTTTCCAAAACTACCTTTGGACAAAGAAACTTCAAATACATAGCTTGCAAACTATACAATACACTACCAGCTACAATCAGACATACTGAATCCTTGACAAAATTCAAACAAGACGTAAAGAAATGGATTGTAAGTATTGGACGCCACACTACTGCAAACATCTGTAAAGTAAATCATAAATAGACAGTAAAAAATTTGCATACGACCTAATCCATGTAAAATAATTTTAAAATAGAATCATGTCAAATTAATTAATCAATCCCATAAATAGATTTGACAGGATTTACTATTCACTGTACATCATCTCTTCCTACATTTACATAACTCTCTTTAAAGTATTTACCCACACTTCCAATCACCTTTCCATTTTTATAGTATTCAATTGAATTTGTATGTAACTTAAAATATTCCTGTAATTTTAAATATGTACCTCTAAGCCTGTCTCAACACAGGTAAATCCTAGTGAGACAGGCATCAATTAAACCCTATATAAAACCCTATGTTTATAGATTAATAAAATAAAAAATAAAAATAATTTTAGATAAGGCTTAATAGAAGAGAGGATATTTATTTAGAGAGGGACAACCAAAAATATATGCGATCTAAAATCATCATTACGGCATAAATTTAACATCCAAATTCCTCTATTCTCAACACAACAAATGCACAATAATTATATTTACAAAGGCATAAAATATTTTGATAGTCTTCCCCAAGAAGTAAAAGAAATAACAGATTTCGTATCATTCAAGAATAAGGTCAAATTAATCTTAAAAAAAATTAACAACCATAACATCACCAATCAAAGTGTTATAACTTCATTTCATGCCATATTAAAAAATAACGTCAACATCCCAGTACTTAAGTTTATATTTTTTAATGTACACTCTATGTAAAATTGTGTTATAATAATGAAATAATTATGGAATAACTCCTACGCCAAGCTCAAGAGCTAGCATTCTTAATTGGCGTAGAAATTCATTAAAATCTGTATTTCACTTTTTTGTTTTGCCTAATATTATGTTCAATGCTGTAACAATGTTATAAATTAAACATTTAAAACATAAATAAAGTTTCCACTTCTATAGCACAGAATGCACAATTTAAGACTTGAATTTTAAAGAGGTGAGAAGGAACGGAACAATATCCAATTCTCATTTAAATAAGTGATAACAATAATTAAATTAATTCGAATAAGTGTTAAGTAAGGCAACACCGATTCCTATGTGGTAAATTTAATTATCTTTTGAATAATGCAAATTTCAATTTGGGAGGCGGGAATGGGTACCGCCGCCCCGGGAACCTTTATTGGATAACCTCTGCCATAGGTCACCCCAAGTGGTTCGCTACGTTTGGTGATTTAGCAGGGGTGCCCGGGTTAAAGGGGTGAGGTTTGTCTAGATCTTGGAGGCAGATAACCAAGACACACTGAACCCCAGATTCCTACCCACTCCTTAAACCCTTTTCCTTCCCAGAACTCTCCTCCCCTCCCTTTCCTTAAAAAACCCTCCACACAGCATCCCCAAAGATGACATAGGCCCTGAGGGAAATTATTTTCCTCAGGGCCTCTTGTGTGGAGCTCATGTAAAAAAAAAAATACAAATGAAAAATAAATAAAAATGTACAAAATAAAAAGAAGTAAAGATTAAAAAAAAAAAATATTTTTTATTTATTGTTATTGTATTTTGTAGTTTAATTTTTTACTGTTAAATCCGTACTAAAAATCTTACACGCGAAAAACATGATTTTTAATCCATCAAAACATATTTTTGTGTAAAAATTGCACGGTTTTTTTCACCTCTGAAACGTGGTTTTTCGTTTTTAAGATATGGCATCACTGATAGGTACAGTTTGTGGGTAGGTAGGTACTGTAAGTACTGTACCAGGTACCGGCGTGACTAACTGCCACACGAACGAGGAAGTAAGTGGGAGGCTGCGTCACTCACGACAATGCAGAATAATACTGGCGGGGCTCGAAGTCTCCTCTGACCGGAGACAAAAACTAACTATATCTACCAAAGTAAGATTTTATGATGGGATGATGTACTCGCACAGGTAAAGAACCGCACAAAAATATCGCATCAATCACTCGATTTAAAAAAATATTGATATAAATGAACAAGTTGGATGATACCAATAGATTTTTTTTACACTAAGTCCATACAAGAGGCCCTGAGGAAAATAATTTCTCTCAGGGCCTATGTCTTCTGAGATGCTTTATGTCTTTTTGAGGAGAGGAAGGAATATACTAAAATATAATTTTATAAATTGAAATAACACAATAATTTTGTTTGTAACCACGATTTATTTATTTTTTTCTATTAGCGACCGGTTTCGCTTTACATAAGCTTCTTCAGGCTATAAAAATTAAACTGATCAAAAATATACATTGTGTGAGCTAATATACATATAGAAAAGGACAAAACATAAGGATATAGTGAGAGGGTAAAATCAACAACTTATGTACATAGTGATGGAGAGAAAGAGACGGGGGTACCTAATGATTCATAATATTACAGGGACAAAACGTCGCTTGAATAGGTGATTAAGGGATAAGGTGATTAATCCACGTAAGATGTTGATTTAACCCTCTCACTCTATCCTTATATTATGTTTTGTCCTTTTCTATATGTATATAAGCTCACACATTGTACATTTTGATCAGTTTAATTTTTATTTCCATCTTCAGGGTTTCGTTTTTTCTACCACCTACCGGTTTCGCTTATATAAACAACGCTAAACGGTGCTATTAAACAACGCTTCCAAAACTATTGATATATTTAACTGTAGCCTCGAAGAATTTAAGAGGTATTTAAGCGCGACAGATTACTCGCTATATGTATAAATCTTCTTTCTACTATTCTATTTCTACTATTTATCTATAAATGTGTAGTTTGTATCACATGTGTATTGTAAATGGACACACAGTCTGTAATACACAAAAAAAAAAAAAAATAAATAAATAAAAAAAAAAGCGAAACCGGTAGGTGGTAGAAAAATTAAATAAATCGTGGTTACAAACAAAATTATTGTGTTATTTCAATTTATAATATGTCAAACCACAAAGTTACTGCTTTCTACCAAAAAATATAATTTTATATCATAGAATTGCTCTTACTGAGAATATTTTGAGATTCTGGTAAAATATGGAACATTATGCCATTGTTCGTATAAACTTTTATAAGGTAATAATTTAACTAATGAATTTTGAACTGATTGAATATGATTTACATTTGTTTTACAGGAAAGTCCCCAAGCTGTAACTGATTTCATATTATTACCATGAGCTCAATTTCATGATGAAAATACTCGTAATAATCTGAATATTGGATTAAATTCATTCATTTCGAATTCCCGGTGTCCCTGGATGACCTTCCTTCCCCTTTGAAGGAATCTCGCCAAAGAATTTGTATTTCAAAAACAGTTCCCATCTTCACTGAGTTTGGAGCCCACTGACTGGCTGAAATATGGAATAAAGAAAGTACGAAATTACTTGGACCCGTCTTTTGGATCTTTCTTTCCTTTCTTCTTGTGCCATTTATAAGTTTCAGCTATTTTAAAACAAAAAGGTTCAGAATACCCGGAAAGTGTTATGAAAGTACGATATTGTACCGGGTTCTGATGTTTGAGCGCTTCCGCTTCGGAAATTAATAAAACCTTTCGAAAATTGCAAAAAAATAAGCCGTTTTCCACGGAACAAATTTTAAAGTAAACTGAAGAAATAACGCTGATGCAAGAATTCCAATGAAAAACGATATAGAAAATTTAATTTCACATAAATAAAGCATACAGAAGTTATATCCGTATGCATAGAACACAGAACAGAAGCATATAACAAAAAGGAAACACACTTTTGTCAAGTCAACAAAATGACAAAATGACAAAAAAATGACGCAAGGGATGTGCATATACGAGTCCTATAATTTCATTACCCGCTATATCCGATTTTTTTCCAAATTGATCTGAGTATGACACCTTGTTCACATTTATGCGAGGAACAAGATGAACCCAAAATTGAGTTTCAAAATCTCCCTTATCACGACCAAAAACAATGTTAAAACTTCGAGTGAGAAACAAAACCCGCTATATTATTCAAGAAGTTACTATCAAAACCCGCTATATCGGAATTCAACCAATCACGAGCAGTTTTGCCAAGATGGCGGGTTTAGAAACTCGCGCGCCAGGTCAGTTGAGTTTCAAAAGCCTCTATTTCGTGAGAAAATCACGAAGTGAGTATCAAAATCAGCCATATCCATTTTATTAAATATTACTAAACATACATTGAAAAATGAACACTTCTCCAATTATTATTACTCCAATTCATTATATAAAATATTTAAATCCCTTTATTTATTTACGCTAGAGATGTGACAGTTTTTTGCGGTTTTCTCCGAATAAGTGAAAGTTGATATAGCGGATATAGAAACTAAACGACTCATAATCCTCTGGAGCATTTATGGCCACATTTTGGTCAGCGGGTGCTCGCGAGTGTTCGCAAATTGGCCAAAATATGAAGAGATATTTTAAAACATTTTTGGATTTTTTCCTGCGTTCCAGCGTGTTGCGATCTTCGGATAATCACAAGACTAACTTAGTAATTTCACAGTTTTACAACAAGAGATGTCTCGCACCTTTTTAACATTATTTGTTATGGACATTCCGCGAACCGAAATTTTTGTGTTAACATCATGTGTTCACATATTAAAAAAAGCAAGGTCGAATTAAAATCTATATCTATGATTATCAACTAGGCCACAGACAACATACAGAAGTCATACTATTTAACCACTCGGTCCCATAAGCTTGTTTTCACGATAATACAACACTACCAAACATGTGTATGACGTGTGAGGCATACCTGACTTAGTAATATTCTCCAAATAGGTACCATGTATTTTAAATTTATTTAATGAGGGCGGGAAATTTCGAAACCGGACGGTCAAAAATTTTCCAGCGCTCATGGCTGAAATTGATCATATTGCAGAATACTCCAGTAGATAAAATGAAATACTAAACTTTTAACAATTTTTGAAAGAGAGAATTTCGGTATCACATTTCGTGTGATACCGAACATGAGTTGCACTGCCCAGAGTAGTGGACGAGCATTCAGGATCATTGTAAAGAATCACATTCAGGGTCATTGCAAGTAATTGCATCCAGTAAGAATGCACTTATTTGCATGAAACACGTTGCGCGACTCTCTTATTGTACAGCCTTTACATACCATAGTTCACCTTTCGACAGCCTTACCTTGTCCATCATAAAGACTGCCTTGGTACAAACATAAAATATATACAGATCTCAATTTCCTACCCGCAGTTAAGAAACTTGTCCAGAAACATGAAACTGAACATATTATTATATTTCGTTGATGTAATGTTCTTTAATCCCGGTGAGTGAGATTATTTGGAATATAAGTTCGGGAAACTCCAATAAACATCGAGGTTCCTCGAGATTACATGCTTTATTTACGTTATCGTATTTACAATGAATATTTAACTGGACCAGACGTTCGTTCTATTCGATGCTCTAAGTCAGTGGTCCGGTACCGGTACCGGTCCGCGGGTCAAATGGCACCGGGCCTCCCAAGGTTCTGCTTAAAGATCAAAATTACCTTAAAAAAATCGAACATACCCAATAAAAAATTAAATAATTATCGACAAAAAATAATTATTCAGTTGAGAACCCCTTCACGCCAAGTTGCCGACGACACAATACCTTCGAAGGAAAGAATACGACTGGGCTTCCATCTTGCGCACTCGCATGTATAACGTAAAGAGCTCGAGTGGGACGCAGCGACGTAAGTCACAGCTCTTATATTCTGCTTGCCCAAACGCAAGTGGATTGCACGAATTTTATTAAGAATGCGTGACATAAGTACTAGCACGCGTTTGATTGTATTGGGGACTTTATTCCCGACTTTCAACAAAATACTTCTATTGCAACCAACGAGAGCTTATTATTATGTGAATTTTAAGGCGATTTATACATTTTAGATGTCATAGTAACATGTAATATCAAAACAATCAAAAGCTGTAAAATTATCAAACGTTGACCGGTTCGCGGCGAAAAAAAGATTGGGGACCACTGCTCTAAGTTATTCTAAACCTGGAGAACCCGACACTGCGAGAGCCCAGCTGTCTATCGAGTATCATCGGCTATTTCCGTTATAGTTCGTGCACTAGACACGACGACGATATTCGCTACTCTTCTAAGATACTACTTAACTGACATCCTAACAACTAAAACTATATATAACTGTCTGTTGAAGGATGTTGAAACTACATATAATATATAATATTATAATCCTATATATCACAGTTGACTTTGAAAGCAAACACGCTAAAAGCAAACTAATTCGGCAGACATTTTTAATTCGAGAGTTTTACGGTGTCCACCACACGTGATAAAAGCATTTTTATCTAATTTTATCACAGCATAACGTGATATAGCTACATACATTAAGTTGTTCTTTTTTATGTTTTTACTTCGGTGTTCGCCTAATTAGGTCACTAGAGACCAGTTCTAAGGTGAACAAAGGTATACTAGTCACATGTTTACCTTGGCGTACGTGATATAGAAGAAAGATATGTATAAGGAAAATACAGACAAATAAAAAATAATAAAAGAGTAAATTTATAAGAAACATTAATTAAATTATACTAATAAGATACTAAATTTGTTCCGCTGCTGATTTAGGTAATGAAGTTATGTTAATAGCCCCAGGGTGACCACCGATTAATATTACTCGAGGAGCTAAAGCTTGGTGGGTAGTAACTTGCAGAAATCAAAAATAATTACAGCTTGAAACGGATAACTTTGTAGGCAGCCATTTGAGCAACTAAAGGCGCCATGTTTTTGTTAATCGGCTGTCAAAACGTTTTCAATTGTGTTCCTTTGAACTTAATTGTTTTTGTTTTAATGATTCAAAGTATTTCAGCTTTAGGAAAAGCGATGCACGAAACATTATATCAAAGGTTTTAGAATTTATAAACTTTGAAAACATAGATTTCAGATAATTCAATATTAGGAATTAGGAAGAGCTGCCGCCAGTTTAATTGCCAATTTACGTATTTTAATGTTATGTTCTTCTACAGCGATAGCGGAAATTTGAAATGCTGTAAACCAGAGGTCCCCAAACTTTTTTTTCTCGTAGACCACTTTCAAAATTTTGCTGGTCACGGTGGACCCCCTGCTGGTACATTTCTACCGTATTCCCAAAACTCGACACGCGTTGTACTGAATATTGAATGGCGAGGTGTGGTCTATCACAACGTAGATCTACGACTTCTTCAAACGGGGGCAAAATGGACCAATACTTGAGATTATATTTGCCACGACGGAGGGGGCGTAATGGGATATGGAACGTGGGGGGGGGGGGGGGGGGTATGTTCCCATTCCGCCCCGGGAGTTTTAAGATCTCATGCATAACCGGTACAACAACGTGCGCTGTATGCCAGCCACTCTGTTATGGAGGGTTCCATGCCAACTGAGAATAAATTCAATTTAACGCCTCCTTGAAAAGTCATTAAAGGCTTTGAAAAAGGTAATTTTAAATTAGCCGATAAACCTAACCTAACGTAACAAATTTTAAATATATATATTATTTTTTATCACTCTATATGACTTATCTGAGATGGTTCTGAGTTGATTTCATTCCGAGTTGTCCGGTCACCGTTATGGAGAGGGCGTAATGGGATATGAGACGGGGGGTGGGATGGGTTATGGAAATGGGGCAAGTGGGGGCCCACGAAACCAGTTCGTGGACCCCCGTTTACAACTTGTGGACCCCTATTTCTTTATCGCGTCTACGTGGACACCCGTCGGGTCTCCCGTGGACGCCTAGGGGTTCACCTGGACCACTTTGGGAATCACTGCTGTAAACCATAAGATGTTAATTGTTCGGGAGAACGAAAAGAAAGTTTATTTTTTCAAAAAATATTATCTCCTGTTTTTGCAATTATGATTTTTTTATTATAAAATTGTTTTGAACAGATCTCAGAATACTTGACATTTTTTGTAATTTTTTTAAAAACAGGATATAATTTTATTTTTAATTTTTCAGAAAAAAATCCTCTTACAACGGACGTCGTAAGTACACACTAATTTTCCTAGTAATATTTCCACGACGCAGATCGAAAGAGAAAAAAAGAAGGAAAATGATATACTCAACGGATATTTAGATTTCTTGTCATTTAAAGCATTTTAAATTTCCGCTTTAGATATGTTTATCTATACTAATATTATAAATGCGAAACTGCGTGTTTGCTTGTTACGCTTTCACGCATAAACCACTAAACCGATTTTAAAAATTCTTTCACCAATAGAAAGCTACATTATATGCGAGTAATGTGGGCTGTATATTATGGTAAGCTCTGGCGTTATGAAATTATAAATAAACGTTTTCTGTCCTAACAAAATCCTGTTGTTGCTAACTTCAGAAGAAAAGCAAAACAAATCGTTGCCGTGGAAACGATGTTGATATATTTGCGGAAAATTTTATTTCAGGAGTCGTAGTTAATATCTATCTACACAAATAAAAATGAATCTCCGAAATGTTTGTACGCGCATAACTTCCGAACGACTGCACCAAATTATAAAATTTGTATAAAAAAAAATGCGATAGGTGGCACGCAAGCTGTTTGAAAACTGAATGTACCGAGAATGAATGCAGGAGGGGGGAGAAAGACGGGGGAAGTAGGAGGGGAACTCGGCAGGGGGGTTCGTGGGACGAGGGAAGAGGGGGAGTGGAGTGAGGAGAGGAAAGTTGGAGGAGGCGGAGTGGGGACGCGAGAGGGGAATGGGACGCGGGAGAGGAAGGGAAAGTGGAAGGGCAACGGGACGAACGGGAAAGGACACGCAGGGAGAAACAATTTCTTTAATAAATAGCATAGCAACGCATGCCGGGAATTTGCAGATAATATTATAAAGAAGAATGTACGGGTTTGTATTTTTACATAAATCTACAGATTTATTTCAAATTAACTTAATTTTGCATACTTGCTCTTCAAAACCAGTGGAAAGTCATTGTTTGTGATTTCCCTGTTTGTGGTGTCACATAATATGATTTCGAAAAAACCGTTCTCATCCACTTTTCCCACCTCTTAAAGTAGAATAAAGCCCGGGCAACGCTGGGTAATTCAGCTAGTTTTATAATGGCATCTGTTTTAGTTTCTTGGGTACCGTGTAACGCTAATAAAGATTAACACTAAAAGCAACCTAATTCTGCAGACATTTAAGCCGTGAATTTTTTAATCTCTGACATTTAAAAAGCTCGCCGATGTTTTCAGGATTAAAATCTAACACTGTTCGGAAACAAAGTGTGTAGCGGCTAGGGACCATAAAACGAGTATAGAACACTCCCTGAGCACAAATATAATCTCTGGATTTTGTTTAAATTTTAAGTATTTTTGTAATGCGTGTTGTTACAGCACCCTTGCGCTGGGTGGCAACTGGAGGGGAGGAGGGTGGTCTGACGCCTGAATAATTATTACACAGAGCTTATCTTTCCGAGATTACTCGAGCATGACTCAGGCCGTACAAAGACGTTCGGCAACTTTCAACAAATTTTAAGGCCTTAGTCATGACAGAAAGCCGGAGCCAGCTCGCTGTCTGATAAATTTGGCCTTAGCTTATGACTCTACAAAACTGAATGTAATATTATATATTATTATATTACCTACCCGCGGTAGGCTTCAGTTTTGTGATGTTTTTAGGCTTGGATGACGAGGCTGTACGCGAATTTTAATGTTTTTCAACCTCGTTTCGTAGCACTTTTTTTGCAAAGATGATTACATTCATTTTAGGTTAAAGTAATATCGAATAACAATAACACCTAAGTTGGCAATATGCCAGTGAGAAGGACGCTTGGAAGGGAAAAAAGAATATTAATAAAAGGCGGTGATGTTGTCTAGAAAATTGTAAAAAATCGTTTTTGAATAATGAGATTTTAGAATGATTAGAAAAGAAATTTAATTATTTATTTATTGTTTGAAACATTTACAGAGAGTTAACAATTATTACAATAATATAATTGCCGTTGGGATGTGCATAGATATTAACACTCCAATTAGAAATGTTCACAGCATGAGTAATCAATGTTTAGTTATTATTAGACAGAAATGTTTGTAGTGATAACATATTAACAAAATAATGATAATCAAAAATAAATATAAACATAGTAGTGTCAAATATAATACATGACCCTCAGAAAAGGAGAACATTATTTATATTATCAGATTCACATGATGTTGTGACGTATTGCCTGATTTGTTTTATTACAATATTTTTACATCCACTATAACGTGGAATATTCTAAAGGGTACCTAGTTGTAGTTACCTAGTCCTTTGAGTAAAAATGCGCTTAAAGATATTTTCAAATTTACAAACAACAATTTTATAAAACTTTCTTCCCATTTTTTTACATTAGCTCCACACAGGAAGAAAGTTATTTTTCTCAGGGCCTATATCATCTTTGTGGATGCTGTATGGAGGTTTTTTTTAATGAAAGGAAGGAGAGGAAGATCTGACAAGAAAAAGGCATGAGGGGTGGGTAGGAATCTGGGGATCAGTGTGTCCAAGAGTGATCGACGTATGAATCCATCCTTCCCATTGCGGTTCAAGGCGAGTGTTCCGAGTTCGAGAGAGTCCTGCTGGAGAGGTAAAAAGGTCAGTCAACCAGTCTCTCCAAATCCGGCCGGCCACAGGGTGGGCAAACGCATCCGCCGCCATAAGTTCATGTTCTTTTCATTTCAAACCTCTTCAACACACAGTTATAGAACTTATAAGGGATGATCGGAGAGTGCTGCCGAAACGCAGCTGCACTAGTAGCCGATAAATAATGAAAAAGAGACAAGTAATAAGAATGTAAAGGGAAAAAGAAGCAAGGACTGACAGAGAAAAACCCTCTCTGACCATAATCCATTTTACGCCAGAGAGGAAGAAGTTGGTTTGTGGTCCTGGGTTGGTTGATTAACCGGTAACTATTAATAATTTAATTTATACCTTTGAATGTAGCTATTTGTGATTATTCTTTACAAATAAATTAAATTATATTACATTGTTTAAACCACTGTACTTTTTATATACGCCGACCGGTTTCGGAACAACCGTTCCTTACTTAGGGCAAAATATACTTCGGTTTGTTCCTGTTTCCCTTAGGGGGCACACTTTAATTACGTGAGCTCAAAATGGGGGGGGGTCCAGTAAAATCTTATCAAATCTCATTTAAATTGAGGGGGTCAATAAAAATCTCACGTCAACTTTAAAAGAATTTATATTATTATAGAGATAATAAGGGCAAAATAGGACACTTCAAAAGAAGTGAAACAATTAAATTGTTTCACTTCTTTTGAATTGTTTCACTTCTTTTGAAGTGTCCTATTTTGCCCCAGTGTACCTGAAAGTTGTATTATTTTTATTCTTTAAGCCGCCGCTAAAAAAATTTTGAATTCGAATTTCTACCGATTTCTTACATATCTCCCTTAAACATTTGAAGTTTTAAGCTCTTAAAATTTTTTTTTGCTCTATTTTAAACGAGTCATATTTTATTAAATATTTTGACAATTTTCGCTTCAATTTTATCATTTAAAATATTGGCGCGCTCTGTCCAACATTCGTAATTACATATCTCTCAATCTTCTTCTTTTTGAACGGGGAAGCGCCGCCTTAAGAAAATAAATATAGTGAAAATAAACCTCAACAAGGGGGCCATCTAAATTATTAAAACGCAAAACTTAAATGCAAACAAAAATCTTAAAAATATTTTCGACTACTGTTTTGATTATTTTTGGATGTGAAATTTCAAAATATGTGACGTTACACTAAGGGAAGGGGAACTCATTAATGTGACGATGTGTGACAGGGACGGGGGGGAGGTAAAAAAATCATAAAATTCGTGTGACGTAATTTATGGATGGCCCCTAAGGGGTGAGGGGATCCCACCAAATCTCACCAGGGGGGGGGGAGTTTAAATTGAAAAAAAAAACAGTTCACGTAATTAATGGATGCCGCCTTTTTGGCTCGATTATTCATTTGAATTTCTACGTACCAAATAATTTTTTTTTTTCATTTCCAAGTACAATTTTTTTTTAATTGCATCGAGATTCAATACACATTTTTATGAAATAATTTTTCGTAGAGTATTTTTACATAGCATCTTTGCACGTGAACGACCTGTTATGGATTCTATGAATAAAAAACACTTTAACACTTTTTGTTATATTTATTTGTAAGTCTTTACAATTACATTGAATACATTCTTATATACTAGAGTTTTAACAGAATTAAATGTCTCTAAGTGAATGTTTCCAAACTGAAATCTAAAATGAATCTGAATCTGAAACTGAGCGTAATGTATTTTATAGCAATCTTATATTTAAATAGTGTGATAAATAAAGTTAATTAATAATAAACATGGAAATGAACAATAGACAAGAGATATGGCGACAATCATAAAGCTAACTTTGATACATATTGGTGCGACGGACAAATAATAGATAGTGAACGAAGCATAATAGGTTCAAAGGTTGTAGCAATATTAGAAAGGTACATAACACCTTCCTCGTTAAGATGAGATAATATGGCGTCCATCATTATCTCACATCAGTTCGAAGTCTTGTACTTCGTCTGAGCGTTAGGGATTCATCAGTGGACCCGGTAACGTTTTCTTCCATTTCTACGTTTGTTTCTCTTTTGTCTTTTGTTTTACAAATGTTCAAGTAATTTATTAATCTTAAACGAGAATCACCTTTAAAATGATTTTTTTTAGATATGTAACACTTATATAGTTTATATAAAATGTAAATGATTATTAAACTTAAAAATACATAGGAAAAATAGTTATTTTTTATAATTCTAATTACAATATGGTCTTCGGGGATATTTTCTAAGTCATCGTACATTTTATTTAGCTTATGGCTTGCTAAAATTAAATCATCCTTATCTAGAGTAAATATTTTTGGTATTATTAATGGAATATTAATTTTGACATTTTGTGTTTGGTTTATATTGCAACAATTATCATCAGTTATATTGAACAAAGGAATTATTGATTTTGAAGCTGTTTGGTTAGATATATTATAATATCGGTCTTCTACATTAACAATCACTGTTGAACTAGTGTAAAGTTTGCAGTTTGGCTTTATAATTAATATTCCTGTATTCTGTAATTTAACATCGGTTGGTTCAGAATTCTTACATTTAATTGTAACCAATGTTGGTCTAGGGAGCACAAAAATCCATTTCGTTCCTTTATTTGTAGTATGCCAAATTTCGTTAATCGTATTCATAATTCTGGTTTCACAATTCGGAGGCATATGAGAAGGTTCAATTAGTAATTCTATTTCACAAATAGATCTTTCATGTAGATTATAATAAATGTTTGTGGTTTTACAAATCGCTTTATCTAAAACGGTCTGTTTACACGAATCTATATTATCAAGAGTAACATAATTTGTTTTACTCTCGGCGATAGCTAAATATTTAACATTAGGCATAATAAAAACATATAAATCGTCTTGTCTTTTCATAGGCAAGGGTATTAACTTGTATAAATTATAGCTTACATAACTACACAAGGGGTTTGATATAACAAAAATGATTCTTCTATTTACATACGCAATATCAATTTTTACCATTGACATTAAAATATTAACATTTTTTATATTTGGTGGGACAGGATAAGATACGGAATTCGGTAAATAAGGCAAGGATTTACTTATTTCTTCAATATATTGCTGAGGTGTGATAATAAATGGGTGTATTATATTATTTTTGGAAAGCAATAATGCGTTTATGATAAGTGTATATTCGTTTTGTAATTCTGTTGTGATTAAATTCAATAGGGTAAGATGTTTTTCTATTTCTTGCTTCAATTCTAAATTAAATATAACATCGCTAATGTTTGTAGTAAACGATTTTAATTTTTCGAAATTTTGATTAAATATTTCTTCATTTCTTTCAAGATTAGTTATTGTATTATTAAAATTTGTTATTGTTGTTTTCACTATTTGAGTTTGCTGTTTTAACATATTATATAAGTCTTTATCGCCTGTGTTTAGAGAATCAATTGCTTCATCATAATAAAGCGCGTCATCATTATCTAAGGTTCCAAATACAGTTTTAAATACTGTACCTACCATATCTATCCAACCACGTTTTACTCTTATTTTTGGTTGTCCTATAAATTGTTTTAGCGTCTTATCCTTTTGCTTTAATACTATTATTAGTTGATGTAAAATATTTAAATGCGGTTCGCAAGGAGAAAAACTTTTATGCATGATTTTATCGTCATTACATAATAGTTGTATATTGCTATATGTTTTATCAATTAATATTAACTTATTATCAAAATATATGTCTAAATCAATATATGTCACTACATTCCAATAACTCTCTATAAAATTAATCATATTAACGTGTTCATAGTATATCCCTGCGGATGAAGATATTTGCGTCCAGTTGAATCCATTGCCGTAAGGCAACCATGTCATCAATCTGAAACAATGGCCTTTTTTAAACGATTGAAGTGTACTTTAACATATTTTTTCTTTACTTGTATAGTACAGTTTACTTTTGAATTAATTTTAACAATTCTATAGGGGCCTTGATAATTAGGTGACAATTTTTTGGAATGATTACTTTTTGTAGTTTCGTTTCTTAAATAGACTAAATCGTTAACGTTATAAAGTTCATTACTAGAAATGTTCTTATCAAAGTTCTCTTTTGCTTTTATCTTTTGGACTTGAACATGTTCGCGTGCAATTTCTTGTGATTTGTTTAGTTTCAACTTTAAATTGTCAACATAATTATCATATGTATATTTGAATTGAGGTTTTTGTGTTAATGACGTTGGAAGTTCTGGTTTTAAACCGAAAATTAATTCGTATGGCGTATACCTAGTACTGGTATGAGGCGTTGTATTATACGAAAACATTGCTAAATTTATCCATTCGTCCCAATCTGTTTGCTTTTCTGAAATGTAATGTTTTAAGTAATCTGCTAAGGTCGCATGAGACCTTTCCAATGCACCGTTGGACTGAGGGTGATAAGCTGTTGTTTGGATTTGTTTAATTTTAAATAGTTTCGCGACTTCTTTTAAAATATTTGACGTGAAATCTTTTCCTTGATCTGTAAGTATTCGATTTGGTATTCCGAATTTACAAATGAAGTTATTGACTAACTCCTTTGCAATAGTAATTGCTTCATGATTTGGAATTGGAAATGCTTGCGAAAATTTTGTTAGATCGTCTTGTAACGTGAGAATATATTTATTTCCATTTTCGGATAAGGGTAATGGACCTACAATATCTAAAGCTATCCTTTCGAAAGGTTTCTCGGAAGTTGTAGTTATTTCCATTGGATGAATAAATCTTTTACGAGAAATTTTATTTTTTTGACATGATTCACATTTTTTTATGTAATTTCTTATGTCTTTTTTCATATTTTTCCAAGTATATCTCTCTTTAATTCTATTATACGTTCGGTGAAACCCTGAGTGTCCTGATTGTGGAGAATCGTGATTCTCCTCTATTAATTTAGTTATATCCTTGGGATCTGGATGACTTATTTTATTTTTACAAATAGTTACCATGATTCCGGAGTTTGCAAAGACGTAATAAACAAGAGTTTTTATTTTATTCCAATTTAAATTATTATCACGAGCTAGTTCGGGAATTGAAAGCGATTTCTTTTCTTGTGAAATTAATACATCTTTTAATTTAAGAAAACAATAGAAAATATCTTCGTATGTTGGTTTATCCCAAAAATGTTCCATTGTTATAAGATGGTAAACGTTAAATATGTTATTTAGTTCTGAATATAATATATCTCTTACATTCGTTTTACTTTTCTTTATGTCATCGTGATTATTGATTAAATTCCTTATCTCCATAGACAAACCTTCGGACATTTCCTTATCGTTGGAAATAAAGTTACATAAATTATCTTTCCGTGTTAGAAGACTTTCGTCTATTTCAACAATATTTTTGCAGTCAATAATGGTTTTATCTTTATAATGAGACTTTATAAATTCTTCGTAAGAATTTGGTTCTGGGTTTATTCTAAAGTGTAATATTTGAGAATGATCAATTCTAGATAACGTATCGGCATTAGAATTTAGTTTTCCGGGTTTGTATATTATATTATATTGATATTCTTCCAATTTTAAACGCCAACGAAGTAAGCGAGAGCCAGGGTCTTTTGTATTAAACAACCAAACTAAAGGTCTATGATCCGTTATTATATTGAACTTTACACCATACAAATAAGGTCTAAAATGTTTAACTGCGTAAATTATAGCTAAAAGTTCACGTTCTGTTGTTGAATAATTTGATTCGGCTTTATTTAGAGTTCTGGAAGCAAAGGATATTGGTAAATCCTTAGAAATCTCGCCTTGAGATAATACTGCACCGATAGCGAAATTACTTGCATCTGTGGTGACATTAAATGTTTTACTGAAATCGGGGAACTGTAGTATTGGTTCTCGAATTAAATGATCTCGAAGTATATCAAAAGATTCTTGTTGTTTTTCCTTCCAAATGAATGGAACATCCTTCTTTAATAATTGGGAGAGAGGTTGAGCATTTTTGCTAAAATCTTTAATAAAACGTCTGTAATATCCAGCCAGTCCTAAAAATGACTTAATATCTTTTGGATTTTTTGGAATAGGGTAATTTTTTATGATTTGAATTTTATCTGGGTTTGGTTTAACTCCATTTTCTGATATAACGTGACCTAAATACATGACCTCATTACGCATAAATTCACATTTATCCGGCTGTAGTTTTAAATTGTGTAATCTTAATTTTTGGAATACTTCTTTTAACCTAATCTCGTGAGTCTCTATTGTATCGGCATAAATAACTATATCATCTAGATATGCAAAACATCTTAATCCTTGAATACCAGCTAAAACGTTATTCATAACCCTTTGAAAGGTTGCTGGACCGTTTTTTAATCCAAATGGCATCCTTAAAAACTCGTAATGTCCTAGAGGGGTGGAAAATGCTGTTTTTTGTGAATCTTCCGGTTTCATTGGGATTTGGTGAAATCCTGATGCAAGATCTAAAGTTGTGAAGTACTTTGAGTGTCCTAATTGATCTAATATCTCTGTGATGTTGGGTAAGTTGTAAGCATCGCCTATAGTGACCTCATTTAATTTACGGTAATCAATCACCACTCTATATTTGACTTGACCTTTTGCATCTTTCTTCTTGGGCACTACCCACAAAGGAGATGACCATGCTGAATTTGAATCTTTAATTATTCCTTGGTCTAACATTTTTTTTATTTGATCATTTACTTCCCTTTTGTGTACCTCGGGGTATCTATATGTTTTTGCGTGTATTGGAGTCTGTGTTGTAGTATTTATTTCATGCCTAATTAAATTGGTTTGACTCAATATATCTCCTTCTAAGTGAAAAATATCATTATACTCTCGACAAATTGAAAAAAGTGATCGTTCTTCTTCTTTATTTAAATGTTCAGTCCGTAATGATGCTTTTAAAAGTTCGTACCTATTATCAATATTTTCTGTTATCTTGTTGAATTGAAATGCGTTTTTATTTTTGCATTTAACTTTCCTTTTTATTGTTCTATCATCGCAATCATCTTCTAACATTTTGCTATCTTTTTCATTAAATTTTTCTAATATCAATTCCATTTTCTTAACTTTTACTTCTTTTTCTGTCGTATTCAAAATAGACGTAATTGCTTTTGACTTCGAATTAACCTTTGTTATACTTCTGCAAAGATAAACTCCTTCCATAATTTCTATTTCGGGGACGAGTCCCTCTCCTATTTCAGGATTCAAAACATTGAATTCAACTAAGGTCTCTGTGCGAGCCTGTACAATAATTACCGAATTATTGTTTTTAACATCCGAACCTTTGGTTTTAAAATGGATTGGCATAGCACTATTACCTATACATAATGTATTATTACTGTAATTAATTTTGGCATTTACTTTTCTTAGGAAATCATTTCCGATAAGTCCATCGAGTGGAACATTTGTTGCTCGAGGCAATAAATGCATCTTATTAGAAATTGGGATACCGTTGAATAATAAGTTCAATTTGACAGATCCTAACGTTTGAGTCGATTTTTCAGCGTTAATTCCTCTAATTTTAACTATTTCTTTATCGTTATATTCTGTTTCGCCATCTAAAACCATGGGGTTTATTAGTGATATATCTGCGCCACTGTCTAATAATAGTTTGACATATTTGTTTTTACATTCTTTAATAGGAATTTTGATGTACGCTGTAATGTTTTCGAGGTTATTTAATATTCTACCTGTAAAGTATTGACCTTCTTCGTTTCGGTAGGGAACGAAGGGTCTTGGAAGTTTTCCGAAGCTTTCTTTTCTAAGAGATTTTTATATTTCCAACAATCTTTTTTGTAGTGTCCACGTTTTTGACAAAAGAAACACGTTATTGTGATGTTTCGATGTGCGTTTGCACTATTATTAATTTTACACTGAGAATTTTTTGAAGCGAAGTTACTAAATGATTTTACTTGGTTGACCCGTTTATCTTTATTGTGGAAGCAATTAATAGATAAATGTCCTGATTTTTTACAAATAGAGCAGAATTTTTGGTTTGAATTACTCTGTTCTTTGAAATTGAGCATTTTTTCTTCGTTTATTGCAAATGTTGAAGCTTCTTCAAAGGTTTTTGGGTTTCTAGCCCTCAAAATAATGCTATACTGCGGTAATGCGCCCATTAAAAATGCTTGAAGAGCCATTTGTTTAATCATAGAATTTTTTCCTATTAATTCAGTGACATCTACAGTTTCTGCTTTGGTAGCTCTCAATAAATTTGAATAACACCTTTCAATTCTTTGGGTAAAATTGAGAACACTCTCATTTCTATTTTGTTTACATGTCTGCAATTCTAATAATAGTTGTGGAAAACTTTTCGAATCAGCAAAATTTTCTTCAAGAAAACTTTTATACTCTTCCCAATTACGCAAATTTCTACATGATGTTATTAAATCAGCTTTTCCAGTAACTTTGGTTTGAATAAATTTAAAAATAATATCTTTTTGAGCTTTAGATGCTAGTTTATAAGCATAATCACAATTTTTAATGAATGTGTGAAGATTATTTGTATTACCATCAAATGTACTAATGAATTGGGTTAAAAATTGAAGAGATACATCTTGTTCAGTCATTTTTAACAAAGTGATAAATTTAAATTAATAATAAAAAGATTTGAATGCTACAAATTTACAACTTTTAAAAATATTATATGAGATTCTTTAGAATTCATGAAACAAAAATCAGACTTACAACAATATTAAATACCACTCCATCTTCAGCAAGGCAGGTCCGCGACGTGAAGGTGAAGTTTCTTCCTGATATTCGGCTACTTGCACAGCAAAGGGCAACAACGTACTTTATCAAAAATACTCAGCAAGGCAGGTCCGCGACGTGAAGCTGAAGGTGAATTATCTTCTGATATTCGGCTATTTGCACAGCAAAGGGCAACAACGTACTTTATCAAAAATACTCAGCAAGGCAGGTCCGCGACGTGAAGCTGAAGGTGAATTATCTTCTGATATTCGGCTATTTGCACAGCAAAGGGCAACAACGTCAACAGTCACAAATAATTATAAGTTACTCATAGAATCCAGAGTTCTTTAGTTACAGTCAAGAATACCACAATATTATCGAAATAATGTTTCCATGTAGTATTTACTTAGACCATATCGCACTTCTGACACCAATTTTTTGTTATGGATTCTATGAATAAAAAACACTTTAACACTTTTTGTTATATTTATTTGTAAGTCTTTACAATTACATTGAATACATTCTTATATACTAGAGTTTTAACAGAATTAAATGTCTCTAAGTGAATGTTTCCAAACTGAAATCTAAAATGAATCTGAATCTGAAACTGAGCGTAATGTATTTTATAGCAATCTTATATTTAAATAGTGTGATAAATAAAGTTAATTAATAATAAACATGGAAATGAACAATAGACAAGAGATATGGCGACAATCATAAAGCTAACTTTGATACATATTGGTGCGACGGACAAATAATAGATAGTGAACGAAGCATAATAGGTTCAAAGGTTGTAGCAATATTAGAAAGGTACATAACAGACCCAAGCTAAAAAATTATTTGAAACTGACACCATGTTTGTTCAATCTCCCCAATAAGCTTGTCTTCTTGGATTGACTTATTATATTTTTTCAATCTCGACTTGCTTATAAGAAGGCGCAAGTATCGACAGCAAAAAAAAACTGTTTTAAAACGTCGCGATTCATAATAAGGGGCATAGTGACTTGTCATTCCAACCTTGGAGAAGTACATTACAGTTCGATGCGAGAAGAAAGAAGTTTAGATCCGCTTGGCCCTATTTGGAGATGGACGTTGGCCGTCGTCGGGATGAGCCGACAGCCTCCACTAAGGCTTTGAGGCATAATACACAAGGCAGTATGGAGGCTATAGGCTACAGGAAAGTCAGAAGAGGATGCTTTAGTATGCAGGTAGTGCAGCGCCACGATGCAATAATAATGCTTGACCGCAAGAATATCACGACCGTAACCCACTTCAATCTGGATGGAGTCTTCTTGCAGAGCAAACGAAAATCCTTTTTTTTAATGCAAAGCTTAAGAGGGAATAACCAGAGAAAACCGGAAATATGACATTTTTAAATCAAATTTTAGACGTATTGACTTTTTTCCACAAAAAATTATAAATTGATTTCGAAATACAGTTCTTTTATCTAGTAAAGCTTTTTTTAAATGTTGATAAAATATGTTTATTTTTGGTATAATAAGTAGGTCGTTGGCAGATTTGTTAAATTTTCAAGCAAAAATTTGTATTATTCAATAAAAAATTGTATTATGTATAACACATTTCAAATCATATATATAATCATGCAGTAAAATAATTGAATAAATTATTTGGGAAAGCTACTTTTCAGAATTGTAATTTAAGTTCAAATAAAATCATAAAGAAAGATCCGCGCCCTTGTTTTGTTATGAAAATACTTCAGTTTGTCTATTTATTTACGATCTTACAAACTAATGTATTTAAAAAAAATACATTCCTATCTCGCCTAGACATTATTGAAAAATTATAAATACATATGATAAAAAAATAATTACAAAAAGTACATAAATTTAGAAATAAAATCGATATTGAGTTATTTTGTTAAATTGCTGGTATGGAGAATAATTCATCTTTCTCATCGGATCCGCCCTGTACAGTTGCAAGAGTATGATCGCAAGATCATCGTTCGACAAATTTAAATTCTCGACCGCTGGTTAATAGCTCTTAATGTGAAATCACTATTTTAGATTAATCTTCTATGAAGGATCAGTTTACAAGCCAAAAACATGCTTATGATAAATTGACGCCTTTTGTATCGTTTTGCTTGAATAGAAATTTAAAAAAATGTAAATTTATTTAAAAAAAAATTTAAGCCTTAAAGATGATTATTGAGAAAATTGGAAGATTTGTTGTGCGCACGTGAGTGGTTTGATAATGTGTGTATTTCAAATATTTCAGCGGCAGGAAGGGGAGGCAGAAGGGGGAGGGGTGACGAGAGAAGGGAAAGCAGGGAAGATGGAAGGGGAAAGCGGGTGGGGAAGGAGATGCGAGAGGGGAACGGGGATGCATGGGAAAGGACATGCAGAGAGAAAAACTTTATATCTGATTTAATTGAATAGCATTGCAACGCATGCCGGGTACCCGCTAGTAAAAATATAAATTGAATTTATAAATTATCGTCGTTATCAAATTTCATTAAAAAAATTCATCAATCGTCATATTACTTAATTGGACTTGCTTCTGTTCTAAAATGGTGTACCGATTTATTGTGTTCTATTGGCACATTATCTTGGAAGGTCCTAATATCTTTACTAATGAGCTAATAATGACTTGCTTACTAATCTTTATAGCTTTAGTCCTGGTTTTATGAGGGGGTAGCGTTAATACTCCATCCAACGTATTAATACATCATTTCTGGTCGACCACGTGTGATTGTCCGGCCAGTGGAGAGGAATGACTGAGCGTATCGCTGTATGACGCGTTCACTGGTAGGTCCCGTCCAGATTATCCATCTTAAGTCTTCAGATGGGACAGATACCACGTATCATCATTACGGCCATACAGAGTGTTTGGCAATTCAGGCTGTACAATACAATTTGATCTCGTCCAGGCCGTCGCCCAGTGGCACAGCGCACCCCAACCACACAGAGTTCCCCAAGTCCCCGATTTATATATTTTTTAATTATTTATTTTTATTAAATCTTATGTGTTCTTTTTTATATGGCAGACAGAGTACTGCACACATTATTATTTTAAAAAATATTGTTATTGGAATGCATCTTTAGCACCGTTGTGATTTAAAACTTGATGAAACTGAATCGAGCGTCACTAAAATGAGATAAACACATACATCTATAGGATTTAGCCTGCGAGAGAATGATAAAGTAATAAAATATTTATTTAATTCACGGGTACTCGGTTTCAACATAATACGATAAGTCCCCAGTCCCACGCAAGTCACTTTTGGTGTTGTGGTATGAAGCGCCTGACGAACCTCCGCAGACATTTAGCAGACCAAGGATCGATACTATATCCAATCATCAAACTATTCCAAAATGAACAGGCAAAAGAAAGCGACATCTAGCGACTCCCAAGAAGAAAACACAAATACTAATAAGATGACCAAATATATAGAAAAAGGTGCACAAGGAATTCGACGACAAAAATATGGAAAAAAATCATCTTTCACATTGATAAAAAAAAAGTGCTTCGTAGTCTCCGCACTCTAGTCTACTTTAGTTTTCTGAAGGTTTCACTTCTACATCGTGTGCATTGTACACTCTGATTATTTTAATTATCTAAGGCTCCATTATAAACGTTCAAAAAGAAGAAGAAGATGACTTAACTTGGTTTGAAAGCGACATACGTAAACACGAATGCTAGAGAGAGATAAAATAAAACGATTATAATTAATAAGTGTAAAAAGGGGGTAAGTATTTATTGAAACTAGACTTACTTAAAATAGAGCAAAATCTCTTGACATCTGAGTTAAGTAGCATTTAAAGAAACACTTTTTATACTGATAGCTTTTCATACCGATAGCATTTTTAAAAACAGAAACAGACATGTTTTTTATAATTTTCGGAGCATACTTAACGATTTTTTTTCTATCAAGGGAATAAATTAATTACTTTTTCTACTCAGCATCCACAGCAGCAAGAGATAATCTTAAAAAAAACATATTTTTTAGGGCTTAACTTAAAAGTGTTCAAGGAAAGTACTTTATATGTCGATATAAAATCGAAATGCAGGGTTTTAACTCCGTGACTTAGCGGTTAGGGTTTTCGATTTGCTTCGATTTGCATTCGGAAGCAGGCTATTTTCCGTCCAAGCGCGTAATAGACGTTTTCTGTGCATTAACGTTATTGTGAAAATTTAATCTCTGGATGGCAAAAGAAGCTCAGGATTTCCCGGGAAGAAACAAAGTACGGATAATAGACAAGCAATCAACATGATGAAGCAGGGGATATTTGCAGGGTTGTGGGGCTTTAAAGCCTTATATATTAAGGAATGCTTTGAGGAAGAATACATTAAGGGATATGAATGAAATGAGGAAGAGAAGGCAAAGAGGGGCTTATAAAAATAAAGCTATTCAAATCTGGTTGAGAATTAGAAACAAATGTTCATATTGGTGGTTTTTCGCCAGATCGTTCCGGAAAGTATATTTCACAAATAATTATTATAAAAAATATATATTATCTTACAGTCCCATCTTAGATATGTTCCCTTTCACCGTCCGATCTATCTCCTCCCCCCACTCTTCACAAACCCCAAGTCACGATCCCATCCCCACCCCCACGCTGATGTATAGCATTTAGGCACGGAACTGGAGAGGAAGGATGAAGTAGACTGAATGAAATGAGATCCCTGAGGCGTGTGTATGGTAAAACCGTGTACGATCGTGTTAGAAACGTGGAGATCCGCAAAGAATACAAGGCTGATGTAAGCGTAATGAGTAAAATTAAGAAAGGGACGCTCAGATGGTTTGGGCGTGTAGAGCGAATGAACAAGGAAAGGAGTGTAAGGAGAATATATGACGCAAATATGAATGGTAGAAGAAGTCGAGGACGCCCCAGAAAGACGTGACACGAACAAGTGAATCAGAGACTTGCCTCGGGTCAAGAGTCAGAATAATAGAAGAATATGTATGAAGGAACGGTCAAAATGAAACCGGTCGGCGTATATAAAAAAATAGTGGTTCATAGAAATAAATATTGTTTCATTTATCAAAAAAAAACATAAAATTATGCAATCCACCGGGTTTTCAACTGATTGTCAAGAACAAGACAATCAAGACAACTGATAGTCCAGAACCAAAGTTTCTAGCTACGAAGATGTTTACAATTATTACGACTAATCTAAAAAAAAATATGCAAAATTAAAATTACAATAAATTCTGGAAAATATAAAACCCTGAAACACAAATAATTCCGTCGCAGATTACTTCACTGACGATACAATTTGCAATGGATATAATAGTTTGAATAAAAGTTTTCCAATCATCCACCAATCACCGTATACGTAGGTACAGTACAACTATAGTACCGTGTACGTGTATTGCCATGTTTTAATTATTGTTGTCGGAAATGTTTTGTGTTGAAATAACGGCACTTCGCTGGATCTTCGTACTGTGAAGAGTGCTCACATTATTGATATTCCAGAATCAGCGATGGCGAACGAACGAGAAACTTTACAAGAACTTCTTTTTAACGGCTAAAGTAAATATTTTGCCCGAACATTTTAAGAGGCAGAGAGCTCATAACAAAACTAACGATAGAAATGGGCCAATTTATTAATACACTCGTAAAACGTTGTTATAAGAGTTAAATTTTATAATGCCTACTCAAGTCTTTAATGTTTACTCTCAACTAGAAGTAGTGAGGAAAGTTTGTACATGTATTTTTTTTATTGCCAGCTTTCTTAGCATCGGGCTGTAAAACTTGGAATAAATTCCCACCTGAATTAAGATGCATAAAAAATCCAACTGAATTCTGAAGGAAATTTTAACTTACCTCTTCAGAAGGTGGTAGTTATATAAATAAAAAAATCTCATTTCGAAAGAAGCCCAAAGCAACAAAATATTCTCGTTGAACGAAAAAGAAAGATGGGTATATTCAGAATTAACAAGAATTAGTCGAAGAAAATATTATTGTGAATTCTGAATTTGAAATATGAGATAGAATATTTTTTAATTGCAAAAAAGGTTAAAAAATGGCAAAAAATCAATGTTTCTTTACAAACATTAAAAAAAATTATTTTCAATTTTTTAGGGGGAAATTAGGTTCATATAGAGGCGACATATTTCTTAAACTAAATTCAAATCCTATTGATTTGAGATGAAAACTGTGGCCTCCAGAATGCACACACGAAGCTATGTCTGATGGTGACTTTCGATGGATAGCAGCTGATAATTTTCATATTTTCCGAGAAAATGATTAAAAAATTTCACAATATTCTCTTGAATATATGTGTAAAATGACCTCAAAGTTTAAATAAATTATATACATTTCTTCCATGCCAAATAATCATAAAAATCATTAAAAAAACCAAGTCCTAAATGTATTTTCCCCCTTTCAAGGCGCTTGGAACGAGAGATTCTGGGTTCGAATCCCAGTTGTGACCATTACCTTATTATTTTCTGTGTCTTGTTCTTTTTCATATTTTTGTTTAGATTTTTTTATTAGTATCATCTCCTTCTTCAATGATATTATTTCATTTATCTCCAACTTATAGATAATTTAACTGAGAATAAAGTCAACTCAACACCTCCTCGAAAAGTCATTAAAAGCTATGAAATTTTAAATTAGCCTTTAACCCTAACCTAGCATAACATATTTAACCAATTTTTTATAAATATTTTTTTTATCACTCTAAATAACTTATCTGAGATGGTTCTGAGTTGGTTTCATTCCGAGTTGTCCGGTCATCAATGTTTTCGGATCATATTATAATACTAAAAGGTTTCTGTTTAATCTACGTCTAAATTTAGACCATCTTTATCTTATTTTACTTAATTCTTGACAGTTTATGCCACAATTATGAACCCTTTTCACAGTATGGTAGGGCTCCACATATTTAATTTAATTTATAATGATGCCGTCTTGTTTAAATCCATAATTAAAATAAATACCCATTTAAGTAGTTTGCTAACGGTGAATTTATTATACATAGGTTATTTTATAACTTTGTAAAGCGGTCAGGGTGATGCTTTACAAAAAGGTGGCAAAGAAAATAAACATTAGTTAGGTTATGTTAGGATAGGTGTTAAGCTAAAAAATAAACACCATAAAATCACAGTAGATAGTACTAGATCTTAAAATACACAGAAGAGGTGAACCCTACTAGGTAGGTACCTAGTAAGCAATCTAAATTATTTTCTCGCTGCTAAGGGTGGGTACTTTGGCAAAAACGCTTTGGAAAATGACTGAACATGACGACATCATTTCATGCGTGAAAGTAGAATTGCGAGGCGCAGGTTTACCTACGACAGAAGTCATATCACTACTTTATTCCGCGAAAGAAAATCTTGTTTTTGAATTCATATTTATGAAAAAAATACTCTGGGATGTGATTTAATATTTTTTACAGCAGATATTACACGTAACCAATGAACGTGTGCTGCGTTAAAATGTACATTTATTGTTTTATTTATATTCTGTACAGTACAATACCTGAGTGGACGCCTGAGATTATCACTGTTTATTGTTTGTAAGAGATATATACATACAGTTTGCATGCAGAAGACATAATTGGAACAATACAACACATGTTATATGAATATGGAAATTGATTTGATGTGAGATATGTAATACAAATTTAAAATGAACTACTCCCAAAAAGCGATGTCAAAATTGTCACTACAATTTAAGAATTTTTTTTTGACAATAGTCAAAACATAATAATTACAACCACACGACAATACATATGGAAAGTTTTTTAATCATTACAAAACCCTTACGAACCTGTCAAAAATGTCGCAATTTGAGAATGAAATTTTGCAAACCATCGTTCAATCAAAATTCAATTTTCGAATAAACTCTTTAAATTAATGAATATATTTGAAGTACTCACCTATGATACTAACCAAAATCGAATACTTTTAATCTAATCAAGAATTATAGGTATTTTAACTATATTTTAACAATATAATATACAAAGATGAATGTTTCAAAAATGAAAGGAAGGAGAGAAAGTTCTGGGAAGAAAAGAGTATGAGGGGTGGGTAGAAATCTAGGAGTCAGTGTGTCCAGGAGTGACGGACGTGTGAGTCCATCCCTTCTCCGCCGCCAAGACCTGAACACACCACACCCGATGAACCCGGGCACCCCTGCTTAGTCACCAAACCCTGCTTAGTGACCTATGGCAGAGGTGTTGGTAATCCAATAAAGGTATCCAAACCCGCCTCACAAATTGCGAATGACATACAGCATGGCAACTTTAGTTCCTCCTCTGGCCCCCTGCAAATTTATCACAGTCAAGCTGTACTTCACATTTAATTTATTTATTTATTAACGCCCTGGTTGATAACGAATAAAATACATCGAAAGTAACAGTAAAAAATTAACAAAAAGGATTTAAAAACAACATAAAATACAATACACTTGTTATGTTACATCACAATAACTTTAAAGAAACATAGTAAAATAAAATACATATAAAACTTTCTATTACAACACATAAATACTTTTCTCACATAAACATAAATAAACACGTAAACACCTCAGCACAGGTTCTCCTAGTGAGGTGTTCACGAAACATACAACAATACCTATCCACAGTTTCACCTTCACAAACCTACCATACACCCAACATAATAAAATTGCAAAATATATTATGTAAAAATGTTTTTCAAAATTGATCTATTATGTTAAAATGTTAATTAATAGGTAAATACTGTAATACATAGAAATAAATAAATAAAAATATATGTATAAGTATAATAAAAAAATAAAAATTCAAAAAGATATTGTTACCGCTTATAATTTTTTGCATTAACTAAAAAGTACTGAATTAATTTAGCTTTAGTGTCAAAAATTAAATCGAAAATATCAGCGACGTCTATTAAGGGGGGGGGGGGGGGGGGGGTAAGATTTTAAAGGCGAAAAAAAGGTACATTTTCATGATTTTTATTAGTTGTTATGCCGTGAACTCCATAACTCGTTACCGGATCATTTGAATCAAAAAAGTTCGAAATGCGTTTAAAAGGTGATATGTTTTCCTAGGTAGTAAGAAAAATTTTGTTTTTTAGATTTTTTTATTTTTTGCAGCATTTTGAAGCGAAAAACGCTATTTTCGCTAAAAAATTTCGGTGAGTTTGTAATCATAAAATGAAAAAAAACAAATGGTAAAAAAAAACTCTCTCTGACTACCTATTGATTTATGTGTAGAAATAGTGTAGAAACTTTCAAAAGGAACAGTCAAAAATTTTGAGTTATGATGTTCACGAATTTCAAAAATGTTGTTTGCGAGAAAATCGATTTTTTATACTCGAATCGAGCATGAGGGCCAGTCGCTTGAAACGCAGTATCTTCGTTAGTTTTGCAACGATTTAATTGAAATTTTGACACAACATTTTCGATATGTTGTACATTCAGAATTCATTTTTTAAATGCAAAAAAAGGTTTTAAAATCTTACCTTCCCCCCCTTACGTTCATTGCCTTAGTCTATATAAAATAATATATTCCATATAGTATTAGAGAGACATGTGTAAGGACAGCAAATTTATATAACAGGGCAGTCAAATTTGAATAAATAATTTTATAGAAGAAAAGGTTAAAAATATTTTTTGAACCAGAATAACAGAGTGGCAAGAGGTATTAACTTACGTCATGTGCACAATACAGGCAATCACCCGCTGCACAAGTACCTAGGCCGGGTGACTAGATACCTACACCAGATTGTATGAACTCACCTTCCATTGAAGTAGGTACGCAGACCGAGTGACTAGGGTACCTTCGGTACACCGTGTTTCAGGGCTACACCGCGAAACTTGAAAAAATCCTAATGTTCTCAAACATCAATTCCACTTTACAATATCCGGTTTACGTACGTACCCACCGGTCAACCATTCGTTTAAGGCGACGCACTTTAAAGTTACGAAAAATCTTGTGTTTTGGTTTGCCTTAGTATTTTTAGTCCAGAAAAAAATTAGGTATCAGGTATATGAAAACTGCTTTAAAGTTCACAATCTCCTGCTTACGAATCCCTTTTGTTATGGTTTATGGTTTCATAAAATAAAACAAGCTTTTGGCGATGTTTTTTCTGGAATAAATCAAAACAAGCGGCTGGTGTTAAAAAAGGGAATTTACTTTTTGTTTTGAAGAGTTTTACTTTTAATTTATTTGTGAAATTAAATTTTAATTTTTCTCTTACCGGTTTCGACACTTTTGTGTCATTCACTAGCACACTTAAAAACTGATACGTGAATGATACGAATGTGTCGAACCGGTAGCAGAAAAATTAAAATTTAAAGTAACAAATGTACATGAAATGTAAAATTCTTCAAAACAAAATGTCTAGAAATAGTTACATAGTTAACGCCTAAGAAACACAACAAAAAATGTTACTTTTCGCCATCTACATTAGGAGCATTATTAAGCCGCCGCTATCCGAATTTCTACCGATTTCTTGCATATCTCCCTTGAATATTTGAAGTTTTTAAGCTCTTAAAAAAATCTATGTTATTTTTGAAGATAATATCTATACAATCCCTACGCCGAAACGCAAATTATATGAAATTCCCTCGATAGAAAAAAATCGCAAAGTACGCTCCGAATTTTTTTATTTTCAAGCCTGTCTCTATTATTTAACAAGTTATATGTATGAAAAATTCACAGTGTTTCTTTGGACGTTGTTTTAGACAACCCCCACGAGATTTTGGCTCTATTCTAAACGAGTCGTGTTTTATTAAACATTTTCACAATTTTCGCTTCACTTTTATCGTTTGAAATATTAGCGCGCTCTCTCCAACATTCTTAATTACATATCTATCCATCTTCTTCTTTTTGAACGGGGAAGAATGGAATGAAATAGATCAGAAAGAATAGGCTTTTCTGTGGCTATCTAATATCTTTTCTAACTCAAATTTGAATCAATTTCAACTTCTGTTCTAATAATAGACCTTAGATTTTCATAGAACGCACCATTGGAGGTTATCCACCACTTACTTGCCATGGCATAAGTAACAGAAGGTTACTCCTTCAAGGCTCTCGCAAGATTGTAATTTTTTTGTAAACAAAGCTACATTTATTTATTTTGAACGAACCTCCAGTGTCCCTGCATACGTTGTTAATAAGCAGTATGCAAGTGCTTAACAGGAACAACAACATAGGTTAGTAGGGCTAATATGAATTAAACAAGGCAAAAGAAAGACTCATTCATTGCATCGTATAAAAAACCTGCAAGCACCTGTATAAAATAGATAACATAAAAATACAATAAATCTCAAATCAATTGGCAAGTACCAATAAAAAATGAATACATCAGGTGGGGACCCAGTCTTAAGAATGTAGGAATGGGCATAGCCAATCAGACGTTATCTCTTGTTCGGTCAAATAGACATCGAGTTTAGCGAGCAATTAGCGGTCTGCAGCCAACGGCATAAGGTTAAGTATATCTTCTTTTTGATCTTGATGAAAAAAAATCCTTAGATTCATATAATTTTTACGTGGTAGGTGCCACACAAAACCACATCAACCCTACCTAGGACACGAAATCAAGCTGACCTGCTAAGTATATAAGATCCACAGGCCAATTGGATTCAGAGTTTCGGCTTTAGCTAAGGTGGTTTTGCCGAAACACGGTGTAGATACACGTAATACAACGACCCTTCTATTAAAATAGGTACTGGTACCGGGACCGAGTGACTAGATGCCATTAACTCACCCAGTACCCACATCCGAGTAGCTAGGACTAGTGATCAGCTCGTCAGTTAGTGCGAGCATATCCGCATGGCTGCTCCGGGGTTTATCAAGGATAAAATGTGCTCTTCACGCTCCGCTCATCGAGAAGGTCACGGGGCTCGCGCTAATTGAGATGGAAATCTCCCGGGTCAACATTCTAATAGGGTACTAACCTTAAAACGTAATGAGTAATGATACTAATTATGATACTCTCCATAATCAAATGAAGTCATTTCGAGGTTGTAATGTATTTCAGGGAAAGTAAGCAAACCTCTAAAATGAAGACGGAATTTTAATGACACAAGTAAAGAAGGCGTGTACAAAAATATGAGGCGCGCAATTCCGTCGTATTGGACGTAAAATTTGGCCCAGAAGACCTAGAAAATGAATCTTATCGAGGGGTATATTTTAACCCCTGAGGCCTCGAACATATTCTGTCAGAAGGTAAGAAACTTTCACCTTTACAATAAAATCCAAAAAATTGGAATATTTTAGAATGCATCTGAAAACTATTAACTGTTTTTGAAAGGCTTTTAGATGTTATAATTAGAAATAAACAAATACTTTTTTTAAATATTCAAATTTTAAATGCAAACATAATTTTTTTTTTTAAATCGATCTTGCTAACTAAAATTATAGGTAACTATTAAACAAATGTTGTCACGGCCGATTCCGCGACACGAGAGTGTATGAACTGTAAATCCTTTTGTTGATGAATAGACCATGGATTGTGTTTTGAAGTATGATCGAAGGAGAATAGGTTTTGAGAGGAAGTCTCTTACCTTTTGACGGCTTCTTATGGCGATTCAGGATCGATACTGGCTTCCCAAATATATTGGCACAACACCAGGTTTTAAGCAACGACATTTTGATTTAATAAAAATGAAATTTTCTATTATTTGCGATATTTCGAAAGAGCGAGTTGTGAGCCATGTCACTATAATTGCAACTGTACAAGTAGGTAATGTAAACTTGGGTGGCAACATTGTTCAAATTTTTCACATGTAGGTAGGAACATCTTCTTCTTTTCCTGGTAGAGACTTTGAGGAAAGGAGGAAGAGAAAGGAATACATGATTGAAGGACTTGGGGAATATGGAATAAGTTTTTTTTTTAAACTTTTTCAGAACCAAACAAATGTATTGCTAACGTTATTGTCACCTCACCTTTTTGTCGTTTCATAAAAAAAAAAAAATTATAAATTCACGAAGTTTCATACATTTTTCTCAAATTGGGGTTGGAAACTTTGGTTTCTTAGAGGTGCGCGTTTTAATTTTTCTGTAGATAACTTCCAGATTCGAATATAAAGAATAAATTTTTCTTCTTTCTAACTGCGATTAAGATCATATTACTTCCCCTGATAGTAAGGGAGACACAACGATTTCTATGAGACCTAAGTGAGCTGTTTCCAAAAGCGAACAAATAAGCCTAGGGGTTAATTAATTCTGATGAACATATTAATAATTATAATTATAATATGTAGGTACTTGGGTATTTTTGTTACACAAAATAAAACATTTGAGCCAATAGTCTAGGAGACGTACGAGGTAAACCCTACGTCATCGAGTACACGGATGAAACTACTTTGTAGTTATAATGGACATTTAGAAAGCCTTAAAAAAGCTGGTCTGCCGGTGCGCCTCTTGGCAGGAGCCGCGCAGTCATGGAAATAGCGAGCGATTTTTTTCGAAAAAATTACGTCATCGAGTACACGAACCGGAATGATTGCATATGATAAAGGTCGATTAGTAAATGAAAAAAAGCAGGTCTGCCAACCGACAGCCTGGCACGTTCGCAGGCAGCCGGCGTCAAAGTGGGATAAAAAATAGTAAATTTTACGTCATCGAGTACACGAATGAAACCAACGAATAACTGTAGTCTAGATCATCCTATTGAAGAATTTCTTGGTCTGCCGACCAGCAGCCTGGCAGGTTTTTTTGTACGATGCAGCTGGGCACGCGAAACCGATATGAAACGGACGAGGTTCGGAAATTTCCGTCGTTTTCCGGACGAACGCAGCTCTTACGGCGACGGTGCGGTGGTTTTTCGAACTTCCAACCACTATGGTCTATTAGGCAATTTTAAAAGGACTATTATTATTATAAATTTGTACAGTAAAATGGGCACGCGACAGCGGTGAGGGGCACCGCGGCAGGTTTTGTTTGTGAGTTGTTTGGCGTCGAAAGGCTCGCCAGACCGATGGGTACACTCGGTACCCTCAAATTATTTTTTTTTTATCATTCTCACTTATTTTTTGAAAATATGGCATTCTTAGTTTTTAAAACCATAATGAAATAAAAATAATAATGAAGATATTGAAAATAATTTTAAAATGGTAAAAATACTTAAAAAAATCGTACACAAAAACCTGCCAGGCTGCTGGTAGGCAGACCAAGAAATTCTTCAATGGGATGATCTAGACTACAGTTATTCGTTGGTTTCATTCGTGTACTCGATGACGTAAAATTTACTATTTTTTATCCCACTTTGACGCCGGCTGCCTGCGAACGTGCCAGGCTGCCGGTTGGCAGACCTGCTTTTTTTTCATTTACTAATCGACCTTTATCATATGCAATCATTCCCGTTCGTGTACTCGATGACGTAATTTTTTCGAAAAAAATCGCTCACTATTTCCATGACTGCGCGGCTCCTGCCAAGAGGCGCACCGGCAGACCAGCTTTTTTAAGGCTTTCCAAATGTCTATTATCACTACAAAGTAGTTTCATCCGTGTACTCGATGACGTAGGGCTTACCTCGTACGTCTCCTAGACTACAAGTTCACAATTACGCTCTGGGGGCCAAGAGTTTGAACTTCGGCCGCGGCCGTTGTACCAATATTCGCCCTCACTGTCTTCAATGAGTGAAAATTATTTTAAACACAGAAGCAAAAGCGCTTTTATAGAAAACAGGATATTATATTATCGAGCAATTTTTCCGGATGCTTTAATAATAATTCACCTTACATAACTTTCTTTAATGATAATAAATAACGTTAATGATTCAATTTATTTAGCATTTTTATTATAAAACATTGTTATTAGATTGGAGTGGTGAAATGATCCACTGTAGGTAATTTTAAGCTAATGATTTTAAGACAAAAGGGCCTCCTTGGCAAAGTGGTGACTTACTATTCCTTTTTTTTCGTTTGATTTCAGTGTTTTTTTAAAACACCCTCCACACAGCATGTGGGAAATCTGAGAAGGAAGAAGGTATCTGGGGTGGATAGAAATCAGGGCCTCAGTGAGACGGGCGTATGAATTCATCTCTCCCACTGTAGTGCAAAACGATGAGTCGAGAGAGTCCTGCTGGAGAAATAAAAATGACACCCTTAACCAGTCTCTTCAAATTCGGTCCGCGTGGGCAGACGCAACCGCCACTAAGACTTAAAAAATCCTCACTACATGAACCCGAACACAAATGGTGAAAGACGAAGAATACAAAGTAAAGAATACAAATTACTGTAATGAATGTGGATCCCAGTTTAAATAGGAACAAAAGAATAATGTTTGGGATTCTTTCTTTGGACATGAATTAAGGTGCAAAAGGCATGTCTTGTATGAGAGCCTTCTCTTCACCATTTACCACCACGTGATAAAATTTACTTTAATATATTCTATAATTATACGAGTTATATTATTTTATTTAACGGTCCCGAACACGGTTAAGTCACGACATCTTAAGCCACCGCTACCCGAATTTCTACCGATTTCTTACATATCTCCCTTAAACATTTGAAGTTTTAAGCTCTTAAAAAATATATGTTATTTTTGAAGATAATATCCAGATGCGTTCTACGCCGAAACGCAAATTATATTAAATTCCCTCGATAGAAAAAAAATCGCAAAGTATGCTCCGAAAATTATTTAAAACAAGTCTATTTCTATTATTTTACAAGTTATATTAGTGAAAAAATTCACAATGTTTCTTTAAACGATACTTAAGATACCTTCCACGAGATTTTTGCTCTATTTTAAACGAGTATGTTTTATTAAGCATTTTCCCAATTTTCGCATCAATTTTGTCATTGAAAATAATGGCGCGCTCTGTCCAACATTTGTAATTACATATCTCTCCATCTTCTTTTTTTTGGGCCGAGAAGCGTCGCCTTAATTATGAAGATTATTTTCCCTGTGAAGTTATTGAAATTACCATAAAAGACATAACATAAAGGACATAATGACAGAATTTAGTAAGTATCTGTATCGCTATTGTACTAAAAGTTATATATATATTTCGCGTGAACAAACTTGCTAAGTGATAATGATTTCAAAACTTAACCAAAGTTAATGTTGTTTGCTCTCCCGTTAACTAAGATTAAACAAACCAACTAACTAACTCACTATTAGTGTATTTATTCACATACACTACTAGTTAATAATATTTGGATCATTATTTGTGTAGCATTTTGTGAAAAATCACCTTAAGGGCGCTATGCAAATTTAGTACATATTTCTACAATCTTAACTCTAACTACATACTAGATAAACCATTATAATAACTTTTGGCTAAAAATTGCATCCGCCGGTTCGTCCATCACTGATACAAAACTAAATGTACAATGCATTTGACTAATGAACGCGATTCTGCGTAAAAATGTACACTCAGTTTGTCAAATAAGAGTAGAAAACATATGAGGGCGCCACTGTTGTTCAAATGGCAATACTAAACATATAACTCACGGTGTTAAGCTGTGTAACCGACATTTTTATAAAAAATTAAAAAGGCATAACAGTGAAAAAAATATTTTTTCATTGCAATATAGATACCCACTAATCTCAAAATTAGAATGCGTATAGGTATATTATTATTATATCTTTGCAATTTTGTTTTAACATAATGAAGAATGTAATAAAATAAAAAGCACAGTTTAGAAATTGCTCACATTTATTTAATACTAGCTTAAGTACCTAGCGTTGCCCAGAATGCCCAGGCTTTAGATCATGTCTCTAATTTTAGATATGAATATATTTAACTCATTCAGATCTAAAAGTAGTGTAACTAAACTCACCATTAGTGATTATTTCTTTCTATCTGCTGTTAAATTTAAATTTACAATAAATTAAATGAAAGAAAATCACTTTGTAAAACACCATTTAATCAAATTTATGTCATTAAGTAGGTACCTTAACAACAGTGCTTCTTCGATTTTTTTTCTTTTTCTTTAAGGACAAAAAATGTTTTTTAAAATGTGGTTTACTGTGTTCTATACATTTAGTGTAGTTAGTTTAAAATAATATTTGGTAGATAAATTGGCGTTGCCAGCCTACAAATTTTGAAGTTCCATTATTTATATTTTCTACTCTTATTTGACAAACTAAATGTTTTATTTGTGCTCTGAACGTATAGAAAATATCCACCAGGATTAAATTACCAGGGAGGTCGCTTGAGATTTGATTGTTTATTTAGATGTAATTTCAATGTTTCTTAAAAGAAGTCGTTAGTATAGGTAATAAATTATATGTAGTTTTATGGTATCTCAACAGAAGTCAATAGTTTTACTAAATGAGAGAGATAATTTTTGCCCGTTCGGGTATTAGACCGAAGATAGGCGAACCCGACTGAGAACAGACATCGCCTGGTGTGGCTGTTAACTTCTTTGCTTTTTTTAGATTATTTTATCTCAATAAACGCCCAGGTTGCCGGCAATTAAACTAAATATCCGATAGGTTGGCACCTTCAGTGAGCATTTCCACTGCTTCAGATTATTATAGAGCATAATTTAGAATGGACGTTAAGTCCAGTTAGGTATTGATTGTAAATGATACGATAATAAACAAAACTCGAACCGAAGAAATGATTGAAACTTCCGAACATCAGAGTTGTATTTATTGTTCATCAGAGGAAACAACAACCATCCGTTAGTACACCGACGAACCATCACACAAATTCACCGCACAAACTGGTAGAGAGGATCAAACGCCACACACATCCATCTTGGCACACCTTTGATTCCTGAAGGTTTATAAAAGTCTTCCGCTATTCTGACTCTTGACATGACCCGACTCAAGTAATTGATTCACTTGATCGCGTCCTGAGACGTCCTGAGGCGTCCCCTACAGAAACTGACATTTCAATTTGTGATACCAAGTCGCAGAGGTAAACGTCGGGTGAAAGCAACATGAATTCCCAAATTTCTCGTTTACATTACACCGCGATTCAGAGTAGTGCCGCAAAACTCCAGGGTGTGATCATTTATGAAAATCTATATGATTCGATTGTATCACCCCAGCCAGGAGCACGCCTCTCCCGGTGAGACCGGTACACCATGGGACATACTCGTATTCTGTGGATGAGGAGGATTTTGGAATTAAATCGACCGGTGTACATGGCAACTAATAAGTCAATATTGAAATGTAGGACGAGCTTTATTATTATTTTTTTAAGTTAAAAGTTCTTTAGCACCGTTGAAACTCGATGAAACGAAAAATAGAGACACTAAAAAGAGGCAAACACATACATCTGTAGGATTTAGCCTGCGAGAGGATGAGATAGTATAATCGGTCCTCTTTGTATATTCTTTCAACAAGCAAAATTATATTTTACTTTTATTTTTAATTTAATAAAGAATATGCAACAATATCACGGCATTTGCCCAGTGCGGTAGTGGAAAAGCATGAAAAACTTATATGAATAAAGAAAAAATATTTTATATTCGTATTTAATTTGGGAGGCAGGTATGGGTACCGCCGCCCCGGGAACCATTTATTGGATAGCCAATACCCCTGCCATAGGTCACCCCAAGTGGTTCGCTATGTTTGGTGACTTAGCAGGGGTGCCAGGGTTCATGGGGTGAGGTTTGTCTAATCGCGACCAATGCGTTTGCCTATGTGCTGTGTGACAGGCCGGAGCGAGAGAGATTGGTTGATAGAGACCTCTCTAGCCGGACTCTCCACTCATCGTCTTGCACCTCAATGGGAGGGATGGATTCATACGTCCATCACTCCAAGACACATTGATTTACCCCTCACCTTTTTCCTTCCCAGAAATTCTTCCCCTTCCTTTCTCTAAAAATACAACATCCCCAAAGATGACGCAGGCCTCCTGTGTGGAACTAATGTAAAAAAATCAGAGTATGTAATTCACACGCGTTAGAAGTGACACTAAAAAGTTAGATGTCGCTTTCTTTTCTTTTGCTTGTTTTTTTTAAGTGGTTTAAAGATTGGATATTGATTTTACAAAAAAAATTTTTTTTGGATTTCAACCCCCCCTTTGCTTGATGTCTTTATCACCGCTGAGACTTGTTAGGCACCTTGCCAATTACGCTAAGGAAGGCACACGCCGAGGTGCGAATTTACGGCGTTATATTAGAACCGAGTATTTGTGTAGAACTGAATTGTGACGCACTTCCGTTTCACCAGGATTTCAAGCCACTAACGGCGCTAAAGAAGTTTCACTTCAAAAATAAAAATTAAATCAATATTCACAAACCCTCTTTTCCACAGGTTGTATGCAGCTATTAAATATCTGATGAATGGCGTTAATGTTCCTAGTATTTACTTGAGCTCATAAACCCGTCTCTGTAGTAATATATAGTAATACTATTATGAACTGGGGATCGAATAATATATAAGAACGGCTTAGTAGGTGTAAGCGAACGATGGAAAATGGACCGAGAAACGAAATTTACCGCTCAACCATATCTCGCGGCAAGACAACTTCCACAAAACGACGCAAATATTATATTTTGGTGGTATTATAAATTCGTACAAACCAAACGATATTTTGCGGGAAAGGCCCACACTTTTAACCATCGGCGTAGATGTCAATAGATGAGCCCTACGTCAGCAGAACAAAACGAAACGAAAACGAGTAACGAAATTGCCCTACTAAACTAAAAAAAAACTTACTTGCATCCGCGAGCTACACAAGTATAAATGTAAATTACATATTATGTCAACTGAAATACTGAACTTTGACATTTTGCTTCTTTATGACGTTTGGCTTACTGACTCGGAAATGGTTGCTCTATAGCCCCCCAGCGGCAGAACGCGGTATTACAAAAACTCGGCCCACCACAACATCAGTTCGGTTTCTTTTGGGTACCCCCTCGTAAATGAAATCCTCAGAGCGGGAGATCCTAGTGATATCATTACATTATCGTGTATCGTTACAAAAACGAAGATAATACACCAATCTGATAGTATTGTACCCTAGCGTCTGTGCGGTTAAAATTTAAGAACCCAACTTCGAGTACATCTCTGACGCCACGCCTTATGCAATTAATATATTTACTTTTTAGATTTTTGAATAACTGCGAATAAACCACTGAACTAAACAACAACATTTCAATAGAAAACGTCGTCCAAAAAGGAAAAAGGTTTTTATTGTATCGATCGATGTTTTTTGGATACCTGCAAATATTTCTTGCGTTGTTTCTAAGGTATATACTACCTACTACTACTACTACTAAAAGTACCCAGTTTCTAATTAATTCAAAACATCCGATTTTTTCACTTACTGCAGTGTAGTGCGGGTGTACGGTTTATGGTCCAAAAATGCATTTTACACAAAAAACCATTAGGTATATTCTTTGTGGACTTTCTCGGACATTCAACGGAGACAAAGCTTCCAAAAATATCCGTAAGATTTTACAAACATTGTAATTATCAAACAACTATACTTTGCAAATGTACGAAGCCATTCGAGTTTGCGTCAACTGTGTGGTCTCTATTTTATGCATTACTTATAAACAAAATTCAGTCGATTCAGAAAAGATTCATATATTATATACATTTCTTATAAATCGCACAATCGATTTAATAATTATTTGGATGCAACAAAATTTTTCAAAATTGATACATTTAGTGTACGTATACAATTCTCAGATGCAATGTTGCTATATAAAATCGTAAACAACATTACTGACTGTCCAGAATTATTGAACAGAATTGATTTAAAAGTACCTACACGGCACACACGTTCGTGTAATATTTTAAACGAAAAACACTAATACAAATTCAAATAAAAATGCTTGCCTTACAAGACTGTGTTCAACGTATAATAAACATTCTCTCTGAAATAGATATCTTCAATTATGACGAAAATAAATATAAAAACTCTATTAAAAATGTATTAAATGAGTACAAAACTGCATAAATGTAATGATATATTATGGAATGCCGTATAGTATGTACTGCCTCCTGTTATAATAATGTAATATCTTTTAGTTATTGTATAAGATTACTGTTTATTTTATAGACACATAATAAAATAGGATAATGAGGAAATCTATAATTGGTTTCTTAGGTAAATTATACATGTATGAATTAATCAAATTGTAAACACGATTTCCCTAAAATAAAATAAATAAATAAATGCTACGGGAGCGGCGCGACGTTCATATTTCTCTATTATTTATGTAATAACGGGTCCATCTTGACAATCTTATATCGACGCACCAAAAATTCACCAACGCTCTTGAGCCTGAAATAAAGTATTACTGTCTGTAAATTAAATTAAATTTGTTCATTGATGAAGTGCCATTTGAAATCCGAGAAAAAATCGTGGAATATTAAATCTTTTCTCTGTTTAGCTGTACCAATAACAACGCAGTTCAAAACCTACAGAATAGACAAAAATACTACCGTCAATATTTACCACATCAAAAACATCGATGAGATCACCGCCAGTTTAATATAAATTCCTATTTTTACAATAACAAGATTTCAGAAGATAAAAAGTCGTGATAGTTTGTTTTATACAAACATTTTATCAAGTATAAAATGACGTAATAAAAGCACACAAAGCGCACGACCTTCAGTTATTGTATCATCAACTAGAAAAAAGGTTGCAATCATTGTGATGAGCGTAAGTTTTTCACACACATAATAGATATGTAGATATAATAGGAAAATGAAGGCATCATGGCTTGACTAAGTGAGTTTTGTTTCTAGCTGGTAGACAGTGAATAGTATCTACGTCAGTAGCCTTGATAAACTAACTAGAACGTAACAAAGTATTGAAGAGTAAATATTGTATCAGGGAAAACCACAATCTGGAAAAGATTTAAAGAATTTAGATGAAATCATTTCTCTCAATCATCTTAAAGTTAGACATTACGTCGCTTTAGTTCTTAATTACCCAAACGACCATTAGAAAATTTAACAGGAAAGGAAGGTTTTCTTTCATTATTTCAACGAAACATTATTAAGATAGGTGTAGGAATAAGATAAAGCTATTTCCGTAAAGGTAAAGTTCTCATTAGTTTAAATAATCCTTAGTTAAGCCATTAACAATAATTTCTAATTTTAAAGTGGAGTTTGAACAAAAACTAAAATGGTCGTTTGGACAATTAAGAACTGAGGCGATGATTACTTACGTTTATCCTATTCGAATAGCCTTGCAGTGTGTATTGTGAATAGGTACCCCAGAAGTCAAAAAATATAATATTAAAAGATGGATTAGAGAAGATGAATTAGAGAAGATGGATTAGAAGCTAAGAGCTGCATCCGGAAGCGAAAGTCCTGGGTTCGAGTCCCAGGTGTGACCGTATCTTTTTCTGATTTTTTTGTTTCAGATTCTCGATTGAGTTTCGCTAATATTGTCTTCATATAATTAAATATTTATGTTCGTTTGGATGAGGCGAGTACTCGTATGATGAAATTGAACAAACTTTAAACATTTCTTCTTTAGAAAAACGTAGAAAGGATACTGATCTAATTTGCGTATTCAAAATTATCAACAGCATTACTGACACATCTGCTTTGTTACAACTCATCCAGTTTAACATCCCTTCCCGTAGACTCCGAAATAATGAATCCTTATCAATCAACATTCTACTAATTATGGATATCATTCTCCTTTATCCAGAATGTCGAGACTTGTTAACGCAAGTCAAAGCATTGCATTTTTTGGTGTTAGCCTAAATGACTTTCGACAGTCGATACAAAATGTGTAATTTTAAAAGTCTTTTAAATCCATCTTAAAGCTTTGACTTGTAGTCTTCTATATGTTCTTTGAGTTATAATTTGTCAATGCTCTTCATTTATATGTACTTTCCTTTCATTGTCATATCTTTTGTTTATTCGTGCTATTGTTATGTTATTAATGGACTATTTGTCCGTAAATAAATAAATAAATTTCGTAGGATTCGGTCCTTGGTACGCTGAATGTCTGGCCACTAAGTAAGGCTTTTCAGGCGTTTTATACCACTAGACCAAAGGAGACTTGCGTGGGACCGTGGATTTATCGTATTATGTTGGAACCGAGTACCCATGAAAAAAATTATTATTTTATTGTTATCTCATTCTCTCACAGGCTAAATCCTGTAGATGTACGATGTTTGTTTTTTTTGTGTCGCTCGCTTCTGTTTCATCGAGTTTCAAATAACAAAGGTGCTAAAGAAGTTTTCACTTCAATAAAAAATGAAACAGGAAAATAAATTGAAACTCTGCGAAGTTTGAGAAGTCTTCTCATATTATATAACTGAGAGATGCCATAAAAGGGGAATTTTCGATAAAAACCAAAGTAATAATCTAGATTCAAAAGTGCTGACCAAACTTGGCTCCTACATAGTTTTTACTTCCGAGAGAAATCTTCCAATTAGGTTGTTTGCGCAAGGCTGGGAATCTAAGGAGAGAAAAGTAAATAGCAGATGCACGGGTTTAAATTATTTCTAAAACTTCACCTCGGTGGCCACGGCCGGGTCTTAATATTACTTCGTTAATTAGACATCATCATGGAGGTAAAACCGTTAAGGTGTATTATAAACATTCTCTAAGTTCAGAACATAAGTCTAAACAATTATAAACCTAAACCTAAATCACCTCAAGGGCGCTGTACAAATTTATGATTTATTTCTACAATGCTCTCTCTTCCTACTAATACAGACTAGACAAACTATTATAAAATAACTTATGGCTAACAGATTGCATCCACCGATTCTTCGATCACTAATACAAAACTACATGTGAAGAAGCAATAAATATGTATAATGTATTCGAACAATGAACGAGAATCTGCGTTAAAGTATTCATAATTTATTTATTTATTTATACACGCCTTGAAGGCTTTTACAATATCACGTTATTAAAGATACATGTGTTATTCAGGAGTATAAGCATGTAGTATGTAGCATGATAAACTGGACATTAAGGATATAAGCAAGTTCAATATATATGTATGTAGTGTCATTGTAATGAAAAGGTGAACAAAGGAGTTAATTAGTTTAGTATAATAATGGTAAAACAGAAGAACTTAAGGTACTATGAAATTTGTTATAGAGGAATGTAAATTTACAATGTTTATTTTGTTATTAACTTAAACGCGAATAGTTGGTTCTAAAGCAAGATTTAAAGAACAATGCAAAATTAACAGAGCAATAAATAGTACTTATGGAAATAATAATAATAATGCTTTTCGATTGGACTAAAAACATATTAAGCCAAAGATGGACGTAACAAAAGTTGCTTCTTTTGATATAACGTACCAATTTAAAATATAATAAATTATAATATAAATAATCACACAACTAGGAATCTGATTGAAATTTATTACAAATACATGAAACATCTTAATTATACTTAGATATGAACCATTTATTATGGATAAAACCTTCACAATTTATTGTTGTTGATAAATCCTTTTTAAATCCTTAACTCTTACGTCGCACATACGCAATTCAACGCATTACCTAATTACCTAAAACTTCCAGCAACAAACAAAAAAAACATAGACAAAGGCTCTAAAAGGATATTTTCTCCAACTAACTGTATCAAGTCTGTCTAGTCCAATTTAAAATCTGTGTACTGTTCATTAAACTCCTAATTAAATTCGTGTTCTTGTGTAAAAATAATTTTCTTTTAGTTGTATAATGTTGTCCTTCCCGAAATGAGTTTTATTGAACTCATTGGGAGTAATGTATTAAATTTGATGCAATAATTTTTTTTATATATTATCACTAATGAATAAAAAAAAAATAATAAATTTGTTTTTTGATTCAACAAACTACATAATTTGACTTGGGTTGGTTATGCATTAGCACAACGATGTATATAGGGCTGAACACGTGTCAGACATAATCTACATTGAAAAATAAATAAAAGTAGGCAACGCAGGTAATATTATTGTGTCTGGAATTTGGGTTAATTCAATAAAGATTTTCGGAATCAAATTCTTCCTCCGGGATTTAAAAATGTGGGAAATTGTTGGTTCATTTCAATAGAGAACTCCAGTGAAAAATATTATGGCTTTAAAAAAATATGTTCATATAGACCAATAAACGCTGATTCTGAATATATAAGTTTTATTTAATAATATTTAACGTAGAGTTTTAAAAAAAATATTAAAAATTCCATTTTAAAACAGTTCATTAAAACATCCTGTCAAGTTGGTATTATGGAATTTGTGAGGTGTGACGTCACTGCTTCCATAAAACGCTCCAATGCTGAAATTCAAAATGGCGGAAGTCGAACAGCTGAATCCAGTTCCCTACGAAATTCATGCTTCGGTTTCCTTAATATTGATTTCGATTCGTAAAGCTAAAAAAACAATAATTTCAAACAATTTTTATACCAATCTCCCGTAATAATATTGAAAATATAATAATATAATAAATATAATATAATAAATAAATAATTACACCTAAATAACGTTTTACTAATTGAATAGTTTCATCACTTCTTCCTTACAAAATGACAACATCTGTTGAAAATAACTAAAACTTTTGGGCAGATGACGTCACAGGGCCAGATGACGTCACGGTGGTTTTCGAGGATCTTGAAAAATTAAAACTTTGACATTTATTTTAACTATTAAAACTAACTATAAAAATAAAAATAAATGTGCAGTTATTTAAGTTAGAAAGTCATTATTCATAAAAAAAATTAAAAATAGGACTGGAGTTCTCTATTACAGTGTTTCATCTTAGTAGTACCGTATATTTCTAGATCTCAATCATGTAGTATTTTAGCTGGCCAATATAATTTCGCAATCAGCGGGAAAAACTCCGTGGAATATTTGGCAATCTCCGCGGAGGCTTTGACATCGATACTGTTCCCCGCCGACAAAAGAATTACGACCAAAGAAATTGGATTAGAAATTTCATCGGAAGAAAGAATAAGTCTATTGGCCATGGACGTCATCGAAGACTTGTATAACCACCCCAAAAAGGTCAAAATCAATAAATATAGAGAAGAATGTAATGAAATATCAAAAGATGGTTCCTAGTAGCGGTAATTTGAACTTTCAGAAGAATAATAATATTACGCATAAAACAACAAGCACATAACAGTGGAATCAAGGAAAACAAGTTTGAAGATGAATGATGACGGAGGTTTTGATTACATCGGTAGTTAGAGTGGGTGCAAGCTTGCAAAGGTCGAGGGTTCAATCCCTGTAGACAGCTGTAGATAAATCATGTTATTTAAATGTAAGCATATTATCATTAATGGCGTTGACCTTAAACTTTTCGTATCCAAGCGAATTGACCAGACTCCAGGAAATGAAACGGCAGAGAGAAATTATTCACCTCTCGTGTAAATCTGGTTTTGGGAGTTGATTACAGGCATTCGGGTCATTACATTAAATAAATTGTGTCGGTATTTCATTCAAGGCACATTATTTACACTTATATTTTGTTCGTATTTCTGAACCAAAATATATACTATATTTCTTGTTCCCGACTGCCCAAGAACCAGTGGAACAGGCATTTCCAATTTGGGGAACGTAGAGGCAAAGAGAAGGTTCACATTAGGTCGGCCAGATGTGTCGGACGAATATTGGAGTTTTGTCACTATTTTGCTTTCGGGTCGGATATTACCGGACAACTCACAACTGGCATTGTGTCGGACGAATATTGGAGTTTTGTCACTATTTTGCTTTCGGGTCGGATATTACCGGACAACTCACAACTGGCATTGTGTCGGACGAATATTGGACTTTTGTCACTATTTTGCTTTCGGGTCGGATATTACCGGACAACTCACAACTGGCATTGTGACAGCCAGCCAACGATAAAAGTATCGGCATGTCATAGTGTGAACAGCTAAAGCCTACAACAGACCAACAACAAAAGTGGCGATCTGAACTAATGTGAACCTGCTCTAAAGGAAGTGATTGAGGGGAGTACGCTTTTTTAGGGTAACTTATCTAAACACAATTCTAACCATCTCAAGCAGTTTTGATATTGATTTGTGGTCTCCCACCAGGGGAATACTGGAGTAACTTCAACTTTGGAATGAGATATAGGTACAATAATTGTTTTAATAAATTTATGATTTGTTCGGTCACTTATGAAAGCTTCTCTACCTTTTCAGAAGAACGAACTCAAATATCTGGAGTAGAAGAAGAGACACTTACCTGAAACAAAAAGAAAAAATTACATTAGAAAAACAAGTCGATAAGACAATTTGAGTAAATTAAACGGGAAGGTTAGGAAATGCCTGGCTATACAGATGTGGTTACTAAACAGATCTATTATCCATACGATTTCAAATGCCATCAGAATTTAAATAACGTTTTAATTCTGGTGGTTGGTCTCTCACCGGGGTAAAAATAAATAAATATTAAAAAAATTACATTTGACAATGCTAAAATATTACATAACATTACTAGCGCAGACCCGTGTCAGGTATGTTTTTTAGGTTTTCACGGCCAAAAAGTATTTTTGTTATTGTTTTTGGGGTGTTATGCCGTGTTTTGCTAACTCCTTCTTTAGCCAACGTTTGCTCATCTGCCCTGATGATGGACACTGTAACGCTGTCCGAAACGTTGGCTAAAGAAGGAGTTAGCAAAACACGGCATAACACCCCAAAAACAATAACAAAAACAGACCCGTGTCAATTAAGAAACAGTAAATTCTTGACACAACAGTTTCAAATTTAAAAATGACAATTATGATAAATGTCTGATAAAATATTTATTTATGAAATGACCACGGTATAAATACACCATAAACAATGATTACATGTCACAAAAGCATAAAAGCATAAGAAAATATTAGAAATAACTGAGAAAAGATTAACAATTAATAGTGGCATTTGATCGTAAAATGACATCATCATTGTAGAAGACGTGTCGCTTGCTGAGGATTGGTTTGTACTCCTGTATTTTTAGGTTTTTTTTAAGCTGTGAATTGAAGTATATGTTAGTTCGTTCAAAACTCAACCAAATACGTTGTTCTTTTACTTACAGGTAGATTAAGCCTTGTATTTTTTTAAAATATTTATTGCAATTGGTTTGAAATAAAGGAAATAAAGATATAATTTTTTGAAACTCAAAAAATTTTATTTTTCAATGCGAGTTTTTGTGGATATAGTACAAACCAATCCTCAGCAAGCGATGTGCATACAAATCTGTACCTTAAAAGATAAACCACGTAAGTCTATAGCAATTGGTATGGACTTACGGTACAGAAACTATAATGTATAAGTAAAGTAGACTTAGATTGAATTAATATTGATTGAAAAGGACAAACCACTAAATTAACTAAAAGGTACATAAATTAAAGCTTAAGGTACATAAATTATAATGCATAAGTTAAGACTTTATTGTAGATTAAATTAATATTGATTGAAAATATTTGATAGCACAGCCTTTTTGTACCTACCTCCTTCACATTTAGATCCACCAATTCTGTATATCTACATTATTAACTTCGTGCAACTTAAGTATAAGCGAGCGTTTGAAATACTCAGTCCTGATATTGTGACATTTAAACAGGATTTTGAAACGAATGGCTCTTGTAGGTATATGAAATTCAATGAGGTTAATTAAATCAGGGCTGCATATACTACCGTTCCCAATTTCGAACATAAAATTCTTTAAACTGAGAGTTTTAATTCTTTCATCAAGCAATTTATAGTTTATACTTTATGCTTTCAATGGGAAAATCGTAGAATATTATATTGTAGTTAGGTACTTTATCGTTTGTCTGAATTCTTGAAACAATCAGTCGCATTTTGAAAATGACAAAACAAATCTCAATTCCGAACCAGAGATACAATCCCAATCAGACCTACAACCGAAATTAGTATGTTTGGTGGTGTATTGATGGTGTAGTCGTATGAATTTTTAGTTAAATATCAACTCATTGGGTTTTGAATCCTCAAGCTCTGGGCTCAAAGTGTGTCAAGGAGGTCATTGAAAAATGGCCTTTATTATGTAACGTGCCAGAAAATCCAAGAGAATTTCCACAAGTGCCCGCCGAAGGGGGTTACAGAAAGTAAATCAAACACTTGCTTATTACTTAATTATTCAAAGACGAACAGAACAAACTCAAAACAACTTTGCTTGCTCTTGTATTGCTTTCGTAGAACGTTTAAAGCAATCTGGACTATTTCTCTCAGTTTAATCGAACTGTTAAAATGCAGAAATTTAATAAAGTGAGCAAATTTTTTTCATTACTACTTACTTACTTATTTGAGATGTCTCAACAGACGTCACTTAATTAGTTTTTTTAGAAGAGTGTCGACTATGGTCGTTCGTGTCGAATGCACGAACGGTTACGGAAATAGCCGATGAAATACAGCAACATGATAGACAGTGGGGCTCCGGCAGTGTTGGGTTCCCTAACTTCAGAAAGGTTCCATATCAACTCAGAATCGAATCAACTCAACACCTCTTTGAAAAGTCATTAAAAACTATGAAAAAAATAATTTTAAAATAGCCCTAAACCCTAACCTAACGTAACCTATTGAAACATTTTTTTATATTTTTTTATCATCACTGTTAATAACTTTTCTGATGAGGTTAATTGGAGTTTTCCCGAATATATTTCAAGCAATTTCAGTAACAGGGGTTGAAGTACACTACAGCCACTTTCAGATGTAAGGTTATCCTTGGCTCCCGAATTTGACAGTTTGATATTTAACAGGTACGTTATGGCTCAAGAGTGGTAGATACTCAAATCACTCTGGTGAAAGACCACCACCATTCAAAATGGAAACGTTACAGGAAATGCTTTACATGGGGTTGCAGACCAGATCTGAATAGCAAGGCACTTCACCACCTTATTCTTTTCCATCTCCTTCCACATTCTCCCCATGCCCGTCCATCTCTTAACATGGCCCAATCAGAGATGCCGTAGCGAAAATGACTGTCACTTTAATGTCATGGGTGCAAAATTTCATCAATCTCGGAAAAAAGCTGTTGATTTGTATAAAAAACTGTGACCGGACAACTCAGAATCAACTGAACTCAACACCTCCTTAGAAAAGACATTAAAAGTGATGAAAAAAATATACAAAAAATGCTTAAATAGGTTAGGTTAAGACTATCTAAAAAAAAAATCATAGCTTTAATGACTTTTCAAAGAGATGTTGAGTTGAGTTGATTATGAGTTGTCATTGAAAAATCAAGTCCATGCGAACCTCTCGCAACACGTTCTTCACAAATAGAAAAGGTAAATGAAATCTTCGACTATAAATTTTAAAAATACAGGAAACACCCTTTAATGAAATTATAGTGCCATGGGTAGACCCAAGTGGTTCGCTTAGTTCGTTAGTTCATGGTTCGTTTAGTGACTTAGCAGGGGTGCCCGGGCCAATGAGGTGAGGTTTTTTTTCGAGTTCATGAGGTGAGGTTTGTCCGGGTCTTGACGATGGATGCGTCTGACCACCAACTGCGTGTCAGGCCGAATCGTGAGAGACTGGTTGAGGGAGCCCTTTTGACATCTCGGAACATCGCCTTGCACCGCAATGGAAGTGATTTATTCATAGATTCATCGCCACAGGAGACACTGACCCCGAAATTCCTAGAAACCCCTCAGAACTTACTCTCCTTCCTTTTTCAGCATCCGCAAGGATGACATAGGCCCTGAGGAGAATTATTTTACTGGTTGGAGATAATGTAAAAAAAATTATGAATATTATTGAAAAAATATTGAAGCGCCCTCTATTTTCCTCTTTTTATTTTTTGTAGGACAGTACTTTTGTTTCATTGTCTGATTGTTAGTGGTGATTGGTGATGTGATCCGTTTAACCGTATTTTGTTATTTCGTCTGCCGAATGAACTCTGCCGGATAAAACAATATCAAGCAATCAAACACATTGCGCAACCTTTTGTTTGGCAGCCTTTGAAATTCACCATCGCATCGCCCACTTTCTTCTTGCCATTTCACATTGCGTCACAATAATTCACAATGGAAGAGCAAAGATTGCGCGACGACTAACGGGGCATTTTGGCGAATGCTCGGATCAAATAACCTGATGTACCTACTAAGATAAAACTTACAATTTCAATACATGGAGCCCGGAAATTAGTGGCATAAACGGGAAACTGGTAAACTACGTCACATTTAACGGCCTCCGTGGTCGAGGGGTAAGGCTCTTGACTCGCAATCCGAAGACAGCGGGACCGAATCACGGCGTGCGCAAATAAATTTTATTTGATTAATTTGTGTTTTTACAATTATTCATTCTGCTAACAAACTAATTTTGCAGTTATGCGGGTGTATAAAATGAAGATTAAAAAAAAATAATAAAAATCGATTTCAACGTTAAAAAAAAAAATCAGGTACGCCTCACAAGTCACATTTTATGTTACATTTTCGTGTAAACAAATTTATGGGTCCGAGTGGTTAAAAATAATATAAAGTATATTTGTACACTCCAGAGTGGAAGATACTCTCAGTATCGCCCTCAAAGGCTATTCCCTAAAATTTGTGATTAGAGATCATTTTCCCGCGAGAAGTGCTGTCAGATTTGTGTGATTTTCTACGGCTGTTATTTGCTTTTTCTATCGGCCGATGTCAAAATTTCAGCTGTAAGCTCTCACGTATTTTAGTTTGGGTCGTTTTAAACACGAATTCCTGTAAGTATGCATGATTATTTATTCATTTAACAGCTGTAGAAAATCACACAAATCTGACAGCACTTCTCGCGGGAGAACGATCTCTTATCACAAATTTTAGGGAATAGCCTTTCTGATTGAAGACCAGCATTCAGAATTGAAACGTTGCTTTAAATGACTTTAACCGTGTTTGTTGATCAGATTTGAACAGCCAGGTACTTCCCCACCTTCCTCTTCTCCATCTCCTTGACCACCCCACAACTGTTTTTCTTTAGCCTCACAACATACCCCAATAGGGGATGACGTCGTCTCACTGGCTCCAGATGGGAGCAGCTGGGACTCTTGTGAGATATTCATATAAAAAAAAAACATTGAGAATCCAAAAAGATTTATTATTTAGATGCAGCATTCCCACCTGACGCCTGTGCTCTAAATATTGCAATCCGTTTGTTAAGTTAGGAGATGTTGTTTATCAGTTGTGTAAAAATTAGAACATGTTTATTAGTAAGAGGGAGGGCTAGTGTGTCTAGTTATCTAAGTAGACTGCTCGTCTGGTTACGTACTCGTTATCTAGTGTCTGGTTAGAGGCAGGTGTGTAGAAATATTAATCCATTTAAACCACCAGCTGACGACTTTCACTCAAACCGCGGTCAACCTCTTCTGGGGTACTGTGTACTGTACTGTAAGCACTGTCGACCTCAAATAAACTCGTCATTACGCAACAAATAAGGCTTCGAAAAGCCATACTATAAATGCAGGCAATAAAATAGATCGATATTACTTTTCGAATTATAACATTTTCGATGGCTGCAATGTTTTATTTATTTAATCAACTCTATACATATAACTATAATTTTTTATGACTTTATGTCCGGGCTAAATCTTACCCACAGGAAAAACTAAATCCTTCCACACAATTTTCCACAAAAGATCATCTAGTTAATCCACGCTATGCAAATGTACTATATAACTAAAATAAATACAAAACAATACTAGAACAACATGTCAATCAGTAGAAGCGACCGGTTCTCATGTGACAATTGTTAACTGTGTACAAATGTTGGGCACGCGGTTGGTGTGTTTCCTGACTGTGCACCGTTACCAAAGGAACCAATGACGTTGGTTCCTCGGAGCATCATCCATTGAAATACCGGTAGAATAAGGACAGCATTCCAGTGCTCTAAAGAGTGCAATCCGTTTGTTAATCCATCAAGCTAAATTGTTCTCTTTTCGGAACTACTCATATATGTCTCATGGGAAAAGTTGTGTCTTCCTTACTATCATCGTTAGAAATATGATCTAAACGGTATTACAAAGAGAAAACTTCTTTCAAAAAGAAGTGTTTTCTCTAATAATAATAACATAATAAAATAATAACATGCACACCTTCAAGAAACCAAAGTTTCCCGCCGTTATTTGAAAATAAAATTATGAAACTTTGGGAATTTTTTATTAATTATTTTTACATGAAACGAAAAAAACGTAATTTAACAATAACGTTTAAAATACATTTGCTTAGTAACATATGTGGGTTTTTATTTTTTTTATTTACAAAATCTAAAGGTGAGCCGCCTTTAAAACTTTTTTACGTTTGCCTTCAAAAATTTTATATTTCAAAATATATGTATTTATTTGGAATCATTTAATTTGAAAGCGTATTTCATTACCTTTCAAACACAGTTTTTAGATTTCGGACACTTAAAGAAATATTTCATTTATTTGGATTCTATTGCAAAGGGAAATATTTTGACCTTCCGACAAAATAGGCCCGAGGCCCGAGGGATTTAAGATTAGAGAATCTATCAAACGGACCGCCCGTTTCTGCAAAGAGTTGGAGGTTTCGAGGATGGTATAAGAAGCTAGGATGTGTAATGAACGTAGGTCGGGGACTATGGAATAATGTTGAAGGTATGTCTCTGAAGAATGTACGATGCGAACGAGGTATAAAAGGCCAGTAGGCGTGTCAGTAGCTCTCTTCCATTTTGGCCCTTAAGAGTTACATTTTAAATAAAATATACTTATCGTCCCGCAGGCTCTTATTTATCGTGCCTTTCTAAGGAAAAAATACACATTCATTTAAAGAAATATATATAGGATATAGCTATTATAGTCCGAGTTGTTTGGCGGCCCGTCCTCCTTTTTTACATCCACACAGGAGGCCCCGAGGAAAATAATTTCCCTCAGGGCCTATGTCATCTTTGGGGATGCTGTGTGGAGGTTTTTTTTTAAGGAATGGAAGGGGAGGAGAGTTCTGGGAAGGAAAAGGGTTTAAGGGATGGGTAGGAATCTGGGGTTCAGTCATCCGCCTCCAAGACCTAGACAAACCTCACCCTATGAACCCGGGCACCCCTGCTAAATCACCAAACGTAGCGAACCACTTGGGGTGACCTGTGGCAGAGGTGTTGGTTATCCATAAAGGATCCCGGGGCAGAGGTACCCATTCCCGCCTCCCAAATTGAATTGGTTAGTTAGTTAGTTAGAAAGCAATATTGGATAACCAAAACCCCTGCCATAGGTCACCCCGAGTGCTTCTCTGCGTTTGGTGACTAAACAGGGGTGCCCGGGTTCATGGGGTGAGATATGTCTAGGAAAGGAATCAGCAGTTTCTCAAGTGAGAAGAACCAATTTGTCAAAGAAACAGGATAACAAATATATCAGAGAGCCGTATTATAATGAAGGGAAGGGGAGAGGGGGAGTGGAATCGCACCGTGGTAAAAATTTGGTGGAATGATAATTACGATTTGCTTTGTGTTATCTACATTCTTACTTAATATCACACTTGTCCGTTTAAATGTTTCTATAAACAGACTCGCGCTTAGATTCCTTATTATATTAAAACCAACTTTGTTTTCGGAATGCAAAAAAACTATCGTTCGGCGGCTTTATCTCATAAGGCTGGTTGAGTAGAGGTGAAATAGCAATTCATGTCCAAAGAGCCGCAGACGACTATGCAAAGAGCCGTATGCGGCTCGCGAGCCGCACATTCCGACCCCTGGGCCGGGTCGGGAGATCCTGTTTGCGACCTTTTGACCTCTCCAGCCGGACTCTCACGACCCTCCTAGATACACTGACCCCCAGATTCCTACCCACCCCTCATACATTTTCCTTCGCAGATTTTCCTCTCCTTCCTTTCCCTAAAAATACCCTTCAAACAGCACCCCCGAAGATGGCCACGAGGGAAATTATTTTCCTCAGGGCCTCCTGTCCTGTGTGGAGCTAATGTAAAAAAAAAATCCATAAATAGGTAATCTTATGTAGGCCTTTTGGTTGGTGGCATTTATTTTCAACCAATTCAGATACAGTACGTAGTGTGGTTGTTGCTTTTCTTTTTAATCTTCAAAGGAGGAAAGGTTGGGATTGAGAAGTATCGAGTTAGTTGGAAGAGGAGCAGCAAGATGTGATATATCTTAAATCCTTTTTGAATACAGGTAGGCACTTTCGTAAAATAGCTTTTCTGCGATGGAAATCCACAGTTCGCTATAAGTAACGACGTTCATATATAATTCACGCGACATAAAAAGTTTTCAGGTTCTTCTACAAAACCTGTGGCGAAGAAAAAGAAACACAGGTCCCTTGGGGGATAGCGCTTGGGTATTCCGTTACTATCTAGGGGGTGAATTTTGTGGTTCCATGCCAACTGAGAATAAAGCCAACACAACACCTCTTTGAAAAGTCGTTAAAAGCTATGAAAAAGATAATTTTAAAATAGCCAATAACCTTAACCTAACGTAATCAATTTAACCACATTTTTATATTTTTATTCATCGCTCTTAAGCCTCGATGACATTAGGCGAGTTTACAAGCTACTATCTGGGAAATTCACTATCTGCTAGTTAAGTCGCTCAGTGTCATCATCTTACTTGCTAACTAGCAGACTGTGGACAATCTACAAAAAAGTTGAAAGGTGGTCAACTTTACTCGCTACTCGCCGGTGTTCGCCTAAAGATGGCGGCCCACCAATAGCTGATTTCGTCTGTCAGGATTAGTTCGGGCGGGAGCCGTTATAGTCTAGCGTGGGCGCTTGCTGCGAATTCAAGTTTTCTACAAAATGGCGAGAGAGTTGCAATGGCGCGGGAGCGTTATTTTAGCTGCTACTGAGCGAGTAGACAGTTTTGTGTGTCATCATGACAATCTCACTAGCCGATTTACCCGCTTTTAAACTTACCGGCTAGTAGCTGGTAAACTAGCTTAATGTAATTGAGGCTTTAATGACTTTTCTGAGTAGTTCTGAGTTGGTTTCATTCTGAGTGCCCGGTCACCGATTTTTGTCACTACACAACACTGAACATTAAATGTCAATAAACAAAACGAAATGAGTCTACTTTCTTTATAATTTTACGCGAGGCCGCCAATACATAGGGGCTATCCATAAATTACGTCACACATTAAGGGGGGGGGGGTAGAGAAGTGTGACATTGTGTAACAAGGGGTGTGGGGGGGGGTCATCAATTCTTTGACATCGCATGTAAAAATTTCAATTATTAAAAAGCAAAAAAAAAATTTAGATGTAAAACTGCAAAATATGTGATGTCACACTAGGGGGGAGGGGTCTCACAAATGTGACGATGTATGACAGGTGCGAGGGGGAGAGGAGGGGGGGGGGGGGTAAAAAAATCATGAAATTCGTGTGACGTAATTTATGGATGGCCCCATATTTCCACATCATGAGTATCTTTAATAACTGTGCTGCGTACTACTTTATACGTACTTACATAAAATATGCGATAATTTGTACTGTATACCATTTAAAGTCTTTTAAAAAATGATGTTTTGTAATAAAATATCATTAACGTGCACAATTACATATAAAATCATGTAACCGCGTGGTCACGATCCGTAGAAATGGGCCATTCAGTTAAGTTGATTACTTTACGTCGATGCCTCTCAAATAATAAAGAAATGGGGCCAACGACAAGCCAGAATTATAATGGTAGGCGTTGTTCTACAAAATAATAATTGCGGAGAAAACAAAGTAGGTACTTCCACAAAACAGAAGGCGGAGATAATACCATCTAATGGCAACAGTTACAGGCAATACGGCAGTGGTTCTCAAACACGTGGTGTTCGGCGAACATGGTCACAAGTGTTCCGCGAATATTGTGCGATGTTATGAAAGCGACTTATTGGCGAGAAAGCTACGTTGAAATAAACTTGAAACTTTTTTTGTTATTTGTTTTTGGGGTGTTATGCCGTATTGCGCTACCTCCTTCTTTAGCCAACGTTTCGGACAGCGTTACAGTGTTAATCATCAGGGCATAACACCCCAAAACCAAATAACAAAAATACTTTTGACCGTGAAAATCTAAAAACGTATCAAACTTGAAACTGTCATAGAAACTGTGAAAAACTTCGTGAGGTATTTTATTAGACACGACGACGATAGTCGCCATTCTTTTAAGATACTACTTAACTGACAACTATACTAACGTCATCTGTTGAAGGATGTTGAAACTACGTGTATAATCTTATGTATTTATTTATTTATACTGGGTTTTACAGATGTTCGCACTTACGTGAGAACACAATCCAGTTATAAAAACTCAGTTATTAAACAATTACAAAAATCTACAATTACATACAATTAAATACAGATACGTACAATTAGAAAAACAAAAACATCACAAAAATACAGAATTAGATACAAGCTCACTCAAGATAGATCTTGTTATTGTACGTATCAATACAGATACGTACAGTAAAAAAAAACAAAAACATCACAAAAATACAGAATTATGTACAAGCTCACTCAAGATAGATCTTGTTATTGTACGTATCAATACAGATACGTACAGTAACAAAAACAAAAACATCACAAAAATACAGAATTATATACAAGCTCACTCAAGTAACACATTACATTGAATGGCAAGAGACATAAGAAATACGCGAGGCATGCATAGAGGGCCAATTATTGACACAATATAATTAGTTAGTATTTTTTACCAGCGCCAGAACTTTTTTTTTGAATCCGTACAAATTATATAGGTACCCCAGATTCAACTTATTTATATAACTTAACTTATATATCACAGATTTCATGGTAATTATAGTTATTTATTTATTTATTCTTAAGTAGTCCTAACAATTTACATCGGTGCTTTCAGAGCAGGAGTCGACAGACTTTCAAGTAAAAAGAGCCGTCAGGGAAACAGGATGATAAATATATCAGAAGGGCGATTCTGTATCTTTTGCGACAGCCTAACGCGGTAGAAGTGAAACCTTCAGAAGCCTACCTAAAGTAGACAAGAGTGGGGAGGCTACGAAACACCGCGCAGAGAGGAGACCTTAATTCTATCTCATTCTCTCGCAGACAAAATCCTATAAATGTATGTGTTTGCCTCTTTTTAGTGTCGCTTTTTCGTTTCATCAAGTTTCAAATCACAATGGTGCTAAAGAATTTTCACTTGAAAAAAAAAATTGGGTTTATTTCTAGATACCTATTGTAATTTTGTGCGCTGAAAACCAAACATCATTACAATTACATTCCCCTGAAATGACAACCTTAAATGAGTTGTTTCTATAATTGAGCTATAAATCTCGCATATGGCAGCATTTGCAATTTATTTTTATCGCGTGTCCCTTCGACGGCATGCTTTCCAATAAAACTAAGTGCTTTTCAGATATAAAATAGCGGAGTCCAATCCAATGTCCAATCAATAACAGAGGAAAACAAACTAGTTTATTGACCAATCATACGAGTGAATTGCTCCATATTTTGTTTTAACCATTTTCTACGTCAATAATGGAGTGATCTTATCGGTTGACTGTAATTATATGGCAGCATGAAATATATCAAAACGAACGGACACAGGCGTAAAATCATCAAGTCATCAGCTTTTTGTATTTTTTATTATTATTTATCAGAAGGTTTGAAATCTAGGGATCGCAAACTATTCGCAAGCAACATTCAAAGCAGAATGATTTTGTTTTAGAAAAATGTGCTGTCATCGTAATCTGCGATTCACTGCGCAACCGACTTGCGCCGGTATGATGATTCGTCAAGTACGGCTAGTTTTAAAAAATCATGGTTATAGTGTTTAATTCAATTTGGGAGGCAAGAATGGATACCGCCGCCACGGGAACCTTTATTCAATAACCAACACCTCTGCCATAGGTCACCCCAAGTGGTTTGCTACGTTTGGTGATTTAGCAGGGGTGCCCGGGTTCATGGAGTGAGGTTTGTCTAGGTCTTGGAGGCGGATGACCAGGACACACTGAACCCTAGATTCCTACGCACCCCTAAAACCCTTTTCCTTCCCAGAACTCTCCTCCCTTTCCTTTCCTTAAAAACACCCTCCACGCAGCATCCCCAAAGATGACATAGGCCCTGAGGGAAATTATTTACCCCAGGGCCTCCTGTGTGGAGCTCATGTAAAAAAAATCGTTATTTATTTATTTTAAAGTATTTTTCATTTATTTTTTAATCTGTATAAATTTTGATGTAGGTTAGTATTTTTTATGACTGTCTCACTAGGATCTACCTGTGTCGAGACAGATGTAGGAGGCACGTAAATGCGTAATAGTAATACATACATAACGTTCTTTATTTGATAGAATAATCTTCCAATAAGAAGAAAAATAAAGGTAATAGGAACTGTAGGTTAATTCTTTTTAAGATAATAAAATTACAAATATAGAAAAAAAAGATGGAGTAACCAGATCAGATTGGATAATTTAGAAGTACTAGAGCTAAGGAAACCAAAGTAATTAACAACCAAATAAATCCAATACTTAGGTTGTTTCCCATTGACTAAGAACACTCACTTCCCAATTCTCCATCTGCCCTTACTCTGAATACTTCTTTCATTGGAGCTCAGCCGATTTTTTTCAACCCACTGTGAAAACAGAATAAATTATTTATAACACATGTTACTAAACTGTTAAACTTTATATACTGCCCTGCAGAAGCTATGGTTGTAGCGAGACCCGGTCGGAAAAAAGAGTGAAAAAAATAAAAGTGGTGTTTACTATAATAATATAGTAATAATAATTATGGAAATTAGGTTTGACAAGATTATATTATTTCATTTATATTAGGTTATACGTATATTGATATTCATATTATCTAATTGTGATTGTTTTACAGATGTTTGCAATAGTGGGACTTCCTATATTTGCAATCCAATTCTTTATTTCGTGTTTGAATTTAGACGTTGATTCTAGTAGTGTATTGTATAGTTTGCAAGCTGTGTATTTCAAATATCTTTGTCCAAAGATGGTTTTAGCAAAAGGAGTTTGGAGAAGTTCTTTGTTATTGACTCGGGTATTGTGTATAGTTTGATAAAGACGAAAATACTTGAAAAACTTGATTTTCTTTAAAATAAAAAAGTTTATGATTTTAATATGAGCGGATACCTAATAATAGGCTGGTCGATCTCCAAGGCCTAGCTAGGTCTAGGTTCAAAACCCGGCGTGCCCGAATAAATATTACTTTGCTTGAAATGGCTTTAGCTGTGTTTGGTGGCTAGATTTCAACAACCAGGCACTTCTGCACCTTCCTCTCCCCATTCCCTTTCCTTCCCCCTGCTAATTACTTTCAACCTCACAACACACCCCAATTGCGGATGCCATAATCTCACTGGTTCCAGGCGGTTGGGAGCAGTTGGGACTCTTGGGCGGTATTCACATTTAAAAAAAAAATCAATCGGAAGCCATACATGTTCATATTTGTAGCATAAACAATATCCACACTCTGTGAAACAATTTTTCTGGAAGTAGTTAAAACTGATGTTGCAAGAGCACATCCATAAATTTAGTTTACAACATAAGGTAAAAAAAACCCCGCCAGAAACACATAATAAACACGAAGCACATTTTCCTACGAAAACAAATCGTGATAGTGTTAGTAGTTTCCCGGCATTTGCAGTATTTTCTATGGAGAACCTTACAGAAAATGAACATAGGAATTACAATTAAGTTTGGTAGCAGCAATACAAGTAGTTTTAATAAAAGCGAAAAATAAAAATAAAATAACGGATAATAATTTCGATCATACGTGATACTTTTGAACGAGCATGAATTAAAAAAAAATATATCCGTCAAACTCATTATTTTACAGGCTATTAAATTACGCAATGTGGTATTTTTGTGTTTTTACTATCGAAAATAATTACGATAATGAAGGAAGGTTTTATGTTGAACAAATTTTCTACAAAGATAAAATTTTAGATTCGCCGCCAAAATGGCATGTTCGTTTTCATTCGTGAATTAAGCGGCGTTGACGTCACGTCAGGCAAAGACAGTGATAGCTGTGTTACCAGCCAGTGGCGTTTTTTAAGTCATAATGACGTTGTAGCCAGTTGGAACCGTTTCGAAATGTGCGGTTTTTCAAATCAAAATTTATGTATGAAAATATAAAATTACACATTTTTAGCATTGATCAGAATTAAAATTTGAAATGATTTGCCCGTGATTTGCTTGCACGTTGAATGTCAATGCACTGACCTTGTGATTTCACAAGGGGACTGACTAGGTGCAGGTATGAAATTAGGAAAAGGACAGGAATAATCTCTAATAGGTACCTACTTATAAAAAGGTAGGTATAGCCACGTATAAACTAATGCTACGTATAAACAGGTAGGTATTTGAAAAGGTTAACCCTAATATGTTGAAATCCGTAAAATCACTCGGGGCAAGAGGTTACGTAGCTTTTCATAATAGACCTGTTAAAATCGGATCAAATAATGCAACTGTATACATAATATTGACATCCAACACACTGACTGTTTTTTCTGCTATGAATCCACTGAAGCGTGGAGTTGCCAGTTACGATATAGTTCAGTGGGCCCCATTCGATAATCATTTTCAACGAGTTTTTTCTGCCGCCTTTTTTTTATAGATTATGACATTCTGATGGCGTTATAAATCCGTTAGCAGCCAAGCCATTGATACAGGCAAATGTGTGAGTTGAAACAATGTATGTATTGATAATTTTTTTTTTTTGGTAGAAAGCAGTCACTTTGTGATTTGATTTATTAATGCAATAAAAGAATTGCTTGTGTGTGATAAAGCGTCACCTGAAGAGGTGATTAAGGAATAATAGGATTTTTGAGTTATAAACTCATAATACACTGTTAAGTTTTTTTCTTTATTACTTTCGTTAGTGTGTACAGGAGAGACGGACGTATGAACCCATACCTGACGGCCTCCGTGGTTCCGAGGCAAGACTCTCGACTCACAATCCGAAGGTCGCGGGTTCGAACCCGGCGTGCGCAAATTAATTTTATTTGATTAATTTGTGTTATTTCACAATTTATTCATTTAAAATAATATATAGTATATTTGCGGCACGTTCCAGAGTGGAAGATACTATCAGTATCGCCCTGGTGTAAGACCACCGTTCAGAATTGAAACGTTGCTTGAAATGGCTTTAGCCGTTTTTAGTGACCAGATCTGAATAGCCAGGTACTTCCCCACCTTCCTCTTCCCCATCTCTTTCCCCTCCCCACTACCTTCAGCCTCACAACATACCCCAATTGGGGATGCCATAGTCTCACTGGCTCCAGACGGGAGCAGTTGGGACTCTTGTGCGGTATTTCATATATATTAAAAAAAAAATACCTCCCGCTGCGGTTGAAGAAGATTTAAAGAGATTTTTTTTACATTAGCTTCACACAGGAGTTCCTGAGGAAAATAATTTCCTTCAGGTCCTATGTCATCTTAGGGAATAGGGAAAGCTAGGGTTTTTTGGAAAGGAAGGAGAGGAATTTCTGAGAAGGAAAAAAGTATGAGAGGTGGGTAGGAATCTGGGGGTCAATTTGTCGTATGAATCCATCTAATGCAACCGCGGTGCAAGGCGATGGGTCGAGAGATTCCGGCTGGAGAGGATAAAAGACGTCCCTCAACCAGTCTCTCTCGATCCTGCCCAACACACGGGAGGTAGGCAGATGCATCGGCCGCCAAGACCTGGACAAATCTCACTCCATGAACCCGGTGCTAAATCACCAAACGCAGCGAACCACTTGGAGTACCAATGGCAAAGGTGTTGGTTATCCAATAAATGGTTCCCGGGACGGCGGTACCCATACCTGCTTCCCAAATTGTGGAGAGAGACCAGCTGGATAGGTCAAAGGGTCTCTCCAAATCTTTATCTCACGATCCGACCCGCCACGCAGCCGGTGGGCAGGCACATCTACCGTCACTGCGATGAACCCGGACACCCATGCTAAGTCACCAAACGTAGCGAAGCACTTGAGGTGACCTATGGCAGAGGTGTTGGTTATCCAATAAATGGTTCACGGGGCGGCAGTACCCATACCGGCCTCCCAACTTACTTTATTTGGCCATCTCTGGGTAGGTACATCAGCGTGACCTATTAATAAAATAAACCGCAAAGATTTTAAAAGGCTCTTAAAAATAATTTACGTCTGCTAATTACGTTAATTACGACGCGTAAAGCGAGCCCGAGGTGATTTTTATTACTAAACGGCGCTATTTAAAAATGACCGCACCATAAAATCACTACCTGGGGAAATGAGAAAAATGGGGGATTAGGATAAACGAAGCAATATTTAAAAAAATAAATCATATTAAATTATGATATTCTATGTAAACGTAAAGGCGGGTCCCCTCCGACCGTTAACTTAAACAAATGCTTTGACATTACTATAAACATTTTTGTTTTCCGTCTCCTCCGTTTGTTGAAACATGGTTGAAAGATTGGGGCGAAGTTCGCGCGGTCAGAAACAATTTGGCTAATGGTCTGTGGTAAGGTCCACGCGGACACTTGGCGTTTGACGTTTGGCGTTTACATGAATGTTAAAATGCGTTCTCGTGAAGAAGAGATGCTACATCAGGGAGAAAACTTTTAAATATATTTATTTATCAGGAAAAATTCCCGACTAATATCGATTATTGCATGACCTTAAGTTACCATTTAAGAATTTCGAGTGCTTAATTAATTACTTAGACATCAAACATCGAGTTCTGATGTGAAATTTAGCGATAAGATTGTAGAGGAAGTATCAAGGAGAACACGCAGATTTCAAGTTAGACTTTACTACCTACCTCAAATTTTTATTAAATAGAATCCGTTTTGAATTGGTCATCGAGTAATGTCTCATCAGACCGGCGAATCCGTGCAATCCTGGTTCCGTGAACATTGTCGATGCACTGCTATATCTTCTGAATCCAAATATAATTCTGCATGCATCGTTATATTGGATCCGGAGTCATTTCTTCGAGGTGGTTCGGTAGTGACACCATGTTTCACATGTATATAGACTAGTGCAAAATGCATTGAACAATAAATTTTTAACATGGTTACTTCATTGGAAGAATGTTCGGGCAATCATATTAGACAATACACTGATACTTCTCCTCGGTCGTTTAATATCACCACCATCCGAGAGGTTAGTGATGATGTGACTTAAGAATTGGTCTGTTTTCACAGCGGCGTGAAACGCCACCTGTGGTTGCTTCGTCCCTTTCACATAATTCGTGGCACAGCTCGCGGTAATACCTACCTGTTTATACGCAGCATAAGAAATCGCAAACAAATTTAGAAATGCGCTTTCTTGTTTTACCTCTTTAGGGACTGTCTCGGTCACCAGATGAAAATATCCATTATTTAATCCATTTTAGGAGCTTTTATACGAAGCAACTAACCATTACTAACGTTTCAATAGGACAAATTATTCAAAAGCCCAGTCGGTGGCGAGGCAGGATTCCCGGAATAGGTCTGCCATTTGCCCCTTAGCAGTACTGTTACCAAGAGCAATCTGTTAAATAATACGCGCGTTGTCGTTGGGAACCTGAAATAATGATTATTATTCAGCTTTGATGTCTTAATGAGAATTGTTACAACGTGATACTATTGCCATTGTGAGTGGGCTCGCCACGTTTCTCTGGACCCCAGACGCTTTGCGTGGATGTGGAAAAAACAATTGTTATCGACCCAAGTTTCTGCCCTCCATCAATGTTATTATTGAATCTAATTAATGCTTTTTGAAATGGCAATATTCAGCACGTGGCAACACACGGGCTTGCGATGAAGACCATTTATGTTCCCAAATAGGGTTGCCGCTCCTTACCACACAGACTAAAGTGTCTTAGAACATTCGACGATTTTTGTCGTTTTTCAGTTCTGAATTCTCCAGAATTTTTGTGTCCCGGGAGTCCCGGGACAGGCATTCGCTCAAAAATTTCCTTGAAATGTTTTAATCTTTCGAAATTTCCCTAGAATATTTTTAATTTCCCTCCAATATTTTAAATTTCCCCTTACACGCCTTCTTTCCACTTACTTTCCCATTAGAAAATTACCAACCAATAGTACCAACGAAACGTGTTTTTTTATTGTGATGGTTTTTATTCACTTTTAAATGACGATTTATAAATTCTACGTACACTAATATACAATAGAATTTATATACTTAGAATCAGCCATAATATTTTTCATTGAAGTTACTTGTGGGTAAATTTTCAATCGAACTGGTCACGCTCAATACGAATTTGTTTTAGAAAAAATCTTTAGATTCACCTTAAGTACTATAAAAGGCAACTTTTTGCATTTGGGGTGATGGAAAACAGTGCATTTAAAATACTATACGCAAGGATTTCGTAGCCGACTATTTTATAGCAAAAATAGCTGTAAAGTGTAAATATTTGTTTTAAGACAGACAATTACGAAAAATAATACTACTCAATAATACTACTCCGCGCAGGGGCTGTTCAACTAGAAAATGAAATGCATAATTTCGTTTGGTAATTTATAATATTAGGTTTGACAGAATTACCAGGCGTCATAAACGCCTGGAGGCCAGTTCCAAGCAATTCATAAACTTTTTTGACGGTAATTAATTAATTCACCGTCGAGCTTTTAGCCACAGCTTTTAGGCAATCGGTAAAGCACGAAATAACGAAGCCCAACAAAGAAAACATTAGCATAATGAAGAACAAAAGATTTTAGTCGGTGAACTCTTTCTGGATGTTTTCGCAAACAACCTCTGGAATTAACGTGGCTTTTATTGCAATATTTCTTACAGCAACTGTTCCTACTTAAGGCAGTATTCTAGTCTAGAAAAAAAACATCTATCATATTCAAAAATATCTTCTCAAAAGGATTTTTCGAAATTCGCATTATTTTAAACGTTATAACCATTTTAATGTCGTGGTTTAGACGAAATCTAACCAGCATTTAAAAAGAACAAAATTTAAGCGCATTTTTCTCAAAACGACTTTTTTGAGACGGTTGACACGATATCTCAAGTTCTATTAAACCAATTTACTTGAAATTTGGTGAGAGTCTTTTCTATACATTACTTTATCGCACGAACTAGAACCATAAAAAAATTTTAATTTTTACTATTCTAAAAAAAATCGGAAAAGTCTACAAAACTGGTAAAATGTCTTTATTTCAGACGGCCGCCATTTTGTGAAAAAAAAATTACGACTTCTCCGGGGTTCACGCCATAGCAGCCTTTGTTTGGATTAAAAATTAATTTGTTTTTTTTTTCAAATTACTAGGAGGGTTGCAATCGTGTCAACCAGGGCGCGCCATATTTTTGAGACCCCCACTTCAACACCCCGCAAATTTTTAATTTTTTCGTTTGATTTTTTTTTACGTATTCTTTAATGTTTAATAAATATTTGGTAAAATAATGGCAACAAAAATATTATTGGTTTTTTTTTTATTGCACCTGAAAAAACACCTATAATTCATGCTTCTAGACTAGAATACCCCCTTCAGTAATTATAATTACTCTCAGACACGATTATTTAATTAATAATCGTCAAAGATAAAAAAATGCGATTTTTATAAAATCGTACCAACCAAGTATTGGTCTATCAATCTTAGTTGCCTTCTTCACAGTACTCACTCAGATGCATAACATACACACAGCGTATTTAGTTTAGACAAAATAAAATATACAAATTGTAGCAGACACAAATAAATCTATTAATAACTATTCGAACTTAAAACAACGAGAACTGAGATTATTAGGTTCGTAGGCGATTTTGGAAAATTCCGCCATCCTGGTGATAGGCAGCCGCCGGTCGTCACGCAATGAAATCTATAAATCAGCATGTTGGTAAACACTGGCTTCTTGAGTTCGATGATTTCGGTACAGTTCGGTACAGATACTTTTTATTGACCACAAAAATATCAAGAGCCAGTTGTTTCCCAGAACTTGAACAATTCATCAAATTTCAAAGTTAGTTTTCAAGTTCTGTGAAAGTACAAGTCAAGTTCTGTTGTTATTAAAGTTCTATGAAACAACTAGATCGTAATGGAATAATAAGAAAACTTGAAGAGAACATTCACAGAACTTAAAAATTATCCTTAAATTTAGATGAATAATTATTCAAGTTCCGTGTTAGAGACCCGAACATAAAATACTTGAATGCGGCCAAAAAACATCTCACCGAAGATAGTCGACTGAAATCATTCACAATAACGTATAATTAATGCATTTTTAAACGGCCTACTGACCATCCAATTTGCAGAACTACTTACAGGACTGCAAGCAGGGTCTCGGCAAAACCTACTATTTATAAAATTACTAGCTAGTAACCGGCATGCTTTGCTATTCCATTTAATAAAGAAATTGTTCCTCCCTATAAAATTTCCCGCAAATATATCAACATTGTTTCCACGGCAACGATTTCTTTTCCACGGCAACGATTTGTTTTGCTTAGCAATAACTCGCTTTTGTTAGCGACAGAAAACTTATAATAAATATAATATATTAATATTTACAATTTCATAATGCCAGAGCTTATCATTATTTACAGCCTATCGTAATCGCATTTAATTAAGCTTTCTATTGGTGAAAGAATTTTAAAAATAGTTTTATTGTTTTATGCGTGAAAGCGTAACAAACAAACACACGCAGTCTCGCATTTATAATATTACTAGTGGTCGCCCAATGGTCGAAATTCGACCATAATTAATTTAATGTTTAATGTTTTTTTAATGTATTTTTTAGGCATAATTTAAAAAAAATATTAGCATTCTGCACTCCTTCTCTATATAAACTTTAAGTGTGCGAAATTTCATACTCCTCCGTCCGCGCAATTTTCGTACAAAAGGGATACAAAGTTTTGCTTCACGTATTAATATATAGAAGAAGATAGATTATAGAAGAATAGATATAGATTAATATTCCCTTGCCAGCCGTTGGAATATCGGCAAATCGGATGGTGAGTAGACCCTATTAAAATTAGCTTATCCTTGACGCACGTATAACCATATAATATACCCATTATGCTTATATTGATGTTTAAATGTGGCTTAATTCAATATATTTTTTCTTGTATCAAATGTATTCACAAAAAAAAAACATAAATAAGAACAGTGACAGAGTGGTTCCAATGAATACATTAGCAGCTTTCCTTTGAGGCCACCTGCCCAGCAATATAAAAACACAACCTCAGTCATCCTATGAGATGGCGATAAAGCCGACAGCTAACCAAAATTATGTTGATATTGTGCCCGTATGAGGTGCGCTTTGTGCCTGAAGTATTCAGCCCCTATGCAAAAAATAATAAGGCAGAATCGATATAATTTAGGGCCAGTTGCATCGAAAATATTTAAAGTTACTTTTTAATTGAGGGAATAACCAGACAAAACCATACCAAACCAAAAATATGTCATTTTTAAATCAACTTTTAGACGTATTGACTCTTTTTCACAAAAAAATATAAATTGATTTCGAAAGACTGATATTTTATCTAGTGAAGCTATTTTTTTAAATTTTGAGAAAATATGTTTATTTTTATTACAATAAGGTTTTACCGTAGGTCATTGACAGATTTGTTAAATTTTCAAACAAAATTTTGTATTATACAACATACACTTCAAATCATATGATTATGCAGTTAAATAAACCAATAAATTATTTGGGAAACCTACTTTTCAGAATTTTAATTTTAGTTCAAATAAAATCACAAAAAAAGATCCACGCCCTTGTTTTGTGACGAAAATACTTCAGTTTGTCTATTTATTTACGGTCTTACAAACTAATATATTTAAAAAAAAAATTACTTTCTTATTTGCTTAGACATTATTAAAAAATTATAAATACTTATGAACAACCAATAATCACATAATGACATAATTTTAAATGTTTTATCATCACGAGTTTGAGCATTTTTGAATGTGGGTATTTATCAAAGCAAATTTGGAATGAAATAAAATCGATATTGAGTAATTATGTTAAAATGCTGGTATGGAGAATAATTAATCTTTCTCATCGGAACCGCCCTGTACCGTTGTAATGGTACAATCACAAGATCATCGTTTGACAAGATTTAAATTCAGGGCCGCTGGTTAATGGCTCTCAAAGTTAAATAAAAGTAACATTTTTTACAAAAATGGTATGTTTCAATTTCGTTTAAAAAGTCAACTAAACAGTAACAAAAAAGCTACTTTTATTTAACCCAGCATTGATGAGAGTTTAAAGTTAGATTTTGGTAAAGTTGTTAGCTGTCATCCGTCAGAAAGAAACGAAATTTTGTTTCAATAGAAAATAATGATAATAAATTGGTTGTCTGTAAAGTTGGTTTACGGACGATAATTTTACGTGATAACGTCATATAATAACGATGGAGTGGAAGAGAGATAGATGCGTCACAAGCCGAACGCTTGTTCCGCGCTCTCGCTTGCACGCTCGGCTCAGGCGGAACGTGACAACGTGACAATGAGTCATGCTTTTTCATGAGTGCAGCCGGCGTTCATCGATTTATAAGACGTTATCACGTCAAAAATGTCTCGACAACCCGGGTTTTGATAATCAATTGATTGGATTATTGATTAGATGGATTTTATTGCCAGATTTCGGATCAAAAGGCATGGTTAGGCAATAACTTTACTCATTGTCAACAATGCCAATGAGATCACTAGATTTACAAACAAGTGCTTACTCAAACTTATATAGGTACCTATCCTTTTCAATAATTTATACTAGCACTGTAATATTTCAATAAGTGCAACGGCACTGAAACAAAATAATTTTTTAGTCATGTCAGAAATCATGATGTTTGTACTGAGGACCAGGTTCTATACTATTGATTTTTTATGTAACGGGAACGATGCAAAGATGTACAGGAGACATCTCTGGGTTGCATAAAAGTATTGTTTCGTGTAGACAGGTTTAGCAGAGCAATAATAGCCCGCCTTCGGCCACAATATAATAATATCATCATTCCACAAACGTTATTGACGTTTTTAAACTAAATATCAAATAACCTTCACAAACTCCATAAACGTCAAACGCCAAGAAATCGCCCCGATTTGGAAAGCGTGGACACCTCTAAAAATAAATTTTGTTTAATGAAAACAAATTACTTTGTGTACACCACTATTTAATTAACAATATCAACATGTTTAACTTATTATCCTGATGAAGAAAACATAGTTTTCGAAACATGTTGATATTGTTAATTAAATAATGGTGTACACAAAGTAATTTTTTTCATTAAATTAATAATGACGCCACAAAGTTGAATTTACGAAGTTTGAAGAAATAATAAATGTTATGTTTATTTGTATTTAAAAATATCAAATCCAAGGAAAATTCGAAGCCATTTCGATAGCAACACTGGTAACTATAAACTAACTTTTTTAATGTTGATGCAATTCAATTGTGCTGAATTGCAGCTTAACTTAGTTAGGGCTGAAACTCGGTTTAAGTATTTAACTTTAAACCTTACTTTAATTATTTTCGATGCAATTGCCCTAAGTCGTTATGAACCGCGAAGAGCTACAACAATGGAAGGAACCAAAATAATATTTAATACCCGTATAATAATATATTCTTATCTTACAGTTCAGGCATTACAAACAAACAAGTATAGACAAATAAGTACCTAGAGACAAAAAAAAATAATTGTATTAATAGTAAAATGTATCACAAAAACAATTATATAATATTCAAATATTTGTCCACATTACATCCGCAATTATGAAATAGGCCCTGAGGGAAATTTTTTTCTTCCTGTGTGGAGCTAATGTGATAAAAAGGCATAGAAATATTGTCGAGAGATTGATTGGAAACTATTGCAAAAGGTTGCATCGACAATGAAGAACGTTTTGTGGATTATTAATTTGTGGAGTGTTTTTAAAACATTACTATTATACAGGGTGTTAAGGCACGTGCTTGACTTACTTTAAACCAATGATTCCTGACATTGTAAATGAAATTTGGTCTCCATCACATTTTTTATATATATTTTTTTAAATTTAAAAGCTCAAAAATAAGTACGTATTGAACAGTTAAAGTCGGAGTGAGGGGTTGGGCGGTTACTCGACTAAGTGACCAGTGGTCAGATGTGGATTTTTTTTTTGTTGGTTTGGTTTTGAAGACAACATTTTTTGCAAATGTTTTTCTTTTAACATTAACTCCTCACAGGAAATATTATTACAGGCATCTGGTTTACAGAGATAAATGATGAATTATTATTTTTTTTTTTAAATATGTTTATTCAGTTTTAATTTTACAATATTTTATTTTACAAATCTTACGAAACTGATCAATCAGTTTGATTGTAAGAAATCTCTCATTTTTTCTAATTATTTAATACAGTATACTTTTCAGTTTTACATAGTAAATATAATAACTAAATATAATACTTAATATTAAAATACTAATTATTACGACAAACTAATTATTATAATGTTTTAATGTTTATGAATTGCGTTGTAGTAAAAATATTTTACACAGTACAAACATACGGTGAGAAAATAAATAGATAGGAACTATTTTATTTGATTTCATGTTCTTCGGAGGTAGAAAGGTTTAACTTTTGTTTTGATTTTTGAATAAGATGTCTCATTTTTGATATTTTCAGGTAATGCGTTAAATATTTCCGGAATTTTATGACTTTTTGTTCTATCTCCGTATACATTTTGAGATTTATTGACAATAAACATTTGTGCTTCTCTATGCCTAGTAGGGTAGTTGTGGTTTACAGGTTTTTTGAATTCTGTATTCCAGAATTCATCTAGCGTTAATTGGTAATTTACCTTACTGTGTATAGAGAGGAATAATTTTAATCCTCTCATAAAATGAGAATTTTTGTTCAGTAATTTGTGAACACTATTTACATACATAGTAGTAGAATTTAGTAGTATATATTTTTTGCCTGAAAAGAATATAGATAAAACAATTTATTAAAACTAAATGAAAACAAATCACTTTGTAACACCACTTATTTGACCAAAATTATCATCACTCTTGAGGTGATTTTTCACAAAGACGGCGCTATACAAATCATCCAAGTATTATTATTATTATTAGAAATTTGTGTTTATTGTCATGTGTTAATTTCTACCAACCAATGCAGATTCTTAGAAGGAATAAAAAGTGCATTTTGCATTTCGTTCTGTGTGCATGTAAGGTAAATGAAAAAAAGTAGGTAATGTAAAAAAATAAATTAAATAAAAATAATCATTACATAGTAAAAAATGAAGTCGCTCCCGCTGTATGTACGCTTAGGTCTTTTAAACTACGCAACTGATCTTCATGCGGTTTTCACCAATAGATAGAGTGATTCCAGAGGAAGGTTTATATGTATAATACATGTATATTATAGTAGAGAAAAGCCGAGAAATTCAAAGATTCAATTCAGGCAGCGGGCAACGGGCTGGCAAGCGGGCGGTGTGGATTTGATATAATTTTTAATTTTTAATTTTTAAAAAGAAAGACAAACATTCCCGGGTTACGAATAACCCAACAATGTTTGAAAATCTCCTACTACCACCACAGAAAGCCGAAAATGTTGCTTGTGTTGTGATGGAGGACTTAGCCAGCCGAGGAATCGAACAGGGGACGCCCGGGTGGGACCCAAGCGCGATGCCCACTCAACCACTGACTGGTCGACGATACGATATGTATGCAAATTAACAGATGGCGTTGGTTATAAAGGTTGGGTAATGGTGTTGTGTTTCGTTAGCCACAGCAGTGTGTGGCCGGGTCTGTTAGTAATAAATAAAATCATTCAAGTTGCGACAGTGGAAAGGGGAAGGTGGATGGAAATGAAGCAATATTCTGGTAGGAATACAAATAATATATTCAATTTTATTTATCCTTGAAAACGACATTTGAGAGAGCACCCATCCATCCGAGGGAGGACAGCCTGTCCAAAGGCATGGTGCTTAACCGCGAAAAAATGCGAGTGATTTAGGGATGTTTATTCATTTTTAATCATTATTGGGGTGAAAGTAAAATATTCACTTGATATTTCGACACATCTGCTAAGTGGAGTAAAGTAACTGCCTAGCTGCCTTTGTAGATAGGGGTTAGCGTTTTAAGGTGAGAGGACACCTGCTAATTTAAATTACATACATAATTTAAAAAAAAACGGTGTCACCTTGGCAAATAATTCAAAACTAGCAGATAAAAACCCGCGTCGCAGGTTTTTGCTGCCAGGCCCTGCGGGCGATTATTGGTTCGGCTTCGCCCAGTTTGAGTGTTGGTGACCATCCGATAGGAATTGATTCCAAAAATAGCCAGATCCACGGATCCACTGTGATCCAGTGACAGCTAGTCACCGGGACAAAGTAACCGCGTCAGGCAACGACGTAATATGTAATATATAGCCACAACTATTATTCACAACTCTTAGTATTACCGTCAATCTCTCAATATCCGTAGAGATACTCAAATTTACAAATTCGTAGTACTTATACCTGCCAGGGGCACGTCCTCATGCGATCTGCTAACGCAAGTGGCGTTTGACAAATTCTTGAATTCGAAACTTTGTTTGAAACTTCACATACACGATGTTTATAAGGCGCGGCGCGTACGGCGCGGCGTCAGAGACGCACTCGAAGCCGGGTTCTTAAATTTCAACCGTACAGACGTTACCCTATTAATAACGTTCGATTCGATTCGATAATTTCTTCCTCAATTATTGGATGAAGAAGAGGTCAGGGCGTCTCATTTCTCTTCTCCAATCCAACTTGTCAACAACACGCATCACAAAAGTCGAAGAAACAATGCGAAAAATTCATAATTGTCAATTGACAATAAGTAATAATGTGTCACGACTGCACTTTCTTCAAAGCTTGCTGCCTCATTAACAATTAACGTAAACGATTGTTCATTTACAACTGAGCGGACAAAAATTTTACGATATCTGCACACGCCAATATTAATACTCGCTGCTTATTCCGATAGTTTTTTTGTCGATTGGCTTCTGCAGGCGACTATATTGTTGGTCATCGCCGTTATCGCGACTTTTCTGTACGGCCAATATTAGGGTGGGTTATTTTTCTCGTCACTTTTGTCGACCAGCGCCATTTTGAAAATTTGACATTTAAACAGTCCCTGTTGATTCTCAGTGCGTTTCAGATATTCAAACAAGCATAACTGTAATATTGTTACCCAAGTTTGTCAGCTAATCACAGAGTGCAGGAGGATTCGTTAAAAAATTCAAAATTCAAAATGGCGCTGATTGACGATTTGATGTTCATTAAATATAGCAAGACATTGAAAAATCCTTAGTCCTTTGACGGTGAATGTTAAGAAAATTAATTTAAATTTTTGTTCTACTTTACGTTTGGTGACTTAGCAGGGGTGCCCAGATTCATGGGGCGAGGTTTGTCTCAATTCGGGAAGCGGGTATGGGTACCTGGAACCATTTATTGGATAACCAATACGTCTAGGTCACCCAAAGTGATTCAGTACGTTTGGTGACTTAGCAGGTGTGCCCGGGTTCATGGGGTGAGGTTTGTCCAGGTCTTGGCGGCGGATGCATCTGCCCACCAGCTGCATGGCAGGCCGGATCGGGAGAGAATGGTTGAGGGAGTCCCTTCGACTTCTCCAGCCGTGCTCTCTCAGAACATCACCTCGCGCCGCAGTGGAAGGGATGGATTCATACGTCCGTCACTCCTGGACACCAACCCCGAGATTCCTACCCACCCCTAAAACCCTTTTCCTTCCCAGAACTTCCTCTTCTTCCTTTCCTAAAAAGACCTTCCACACAGCAACCCCAAGGATGACGTAGGCCTTGAGGGGAATTATTTTCCTCAGGGCCTCCTGCGTGGAGCTAATGTACAAAAAGAAATTATAGTAAAAATAAATTTTTATTTATTTATTGAAACAAAATACATATACATTATAAACAAATACTTTGACCGTCCAACTAGGAGATTTCCCGTTTTAGGACAGTCAAATTTCCTGGTTTAGTTCACATTAGGTAGTTGTTGTTTTTTGTAAAACATAATATTGTATCTAATAATTACAAATGTAAACATCATTTCAAGTACAATGTTATAAAGGCCGTAAAGCAGTTAAATATAGTGATAGTTGTAAAAGTACTGAGAAAAGTTACAAAGTTTAAATAAATAAAATGATAATATATTAAAACTATAAAGAAAACCAAAATATAAACTCATTGTTTTGTGAACAGAAAATAAAAACTAAATCTTAAAAATAAAAGCTTAATCTTAAAAATAAAAACTAAATCTTTCATCGATATATTTCCTATCCGAATGTTCAAACAGGAAATATATCGAAGTTTTTTTATTTTTTTATTTTTAAATTGTTTTTAAGAAAATATACGATAGGTTTGAGTAGAGGCAATCTCATTATTTTTATGTATTAATAATTTCATGATCTATCTTATATTTTAATAAAAAAAATATATAAATATATATATATAATAATAAAAATAATTTAAACAGTAAAGTGAATGAGAGATATCGAAGAGTTCTTCTCCGTAACTGAAAATTGAGAAAGATTATAAGTCTGATAGTACTAGTAATATAATTCTGATAGGAATAAATAGTTCTATAATTCTCACAGTGTTTATTACATTGGAATCTCAATCAAAACTATATCATGTAAAAAAAAGAAGGCAGGAATCGTTATCATTTGAAAAAAAAAAAAAATAAGTCATAGAAATGACATATTTGCATAATGCTTTCGTACACAATAGCAAAAAACGAATAAATAAAAATATAAATATATATTCCAGTTATTTTAATCTGTTTGTTGTTAAATTGATAATTTTGTTTATGTTGCCATCTGTTAAATTTTTTAAAATTATATTACACACAGTCTTGTTAAATTTCAATATATTATCAATGATACAAATAGTAACTTTAATCTAATTATACACATTTATATAAAAAAATACATTCATTAGCTAATTGAATGGTTGCTGTGTGGTAAGTTTCCTAAACAAGGTGAACAGAGTAATCCAGAATCCAGGTATATGCTAACATCAGGGAACAATTACCTTCAGCTTTACAATATGAGATATATAAATGAGGTACGGGTCACAAATTCGCTGTTTCTATGTGAATAATTTGTGTACAAATTTATTTTTTAGAGAGTTATTTTGATTTATTTGAGACGTGTTCATAATATATATTATGTAAATTTTTCAGAAGTGAGATACTAATTTATTGACTAGCTGACAGTAATAATAAATAATTGCGTGAGCGTACATAACATTTTTGTTTATCTGTTCGTAAGCATAGATTCGCAATCGCATCGCAAATAAATGATTATAAACAAAAAATCAAAGAAAACTCGCTCAAAATATCATACGCGGCAAGTTATGTAGCGTTGTACCGGGATTTCAAAGAACAAAAAGAACTTGGAAAGAATTCTAACTACATTATTTTTACAGTCAATCACAACGCTCAAAAATGAAGCCCCCGAGAGCTGTGATTGACTAGAAAAATAATGTAGTTAAAATCCGAATTTCTTTTACTATTTGACGTCCCAGTGTACACGCGTCATCAAACTTCAAAGGATTAGGTAAAAAAATAATATGCGGGTCCAAAAAGGTTGAGTATATTTATGATATTCACAAAATTCAATCCACAAACCACATTAATACATAATATACAAGTGGAAGTCACTCTCAGAATCGCCCTGGTAATAAGATCACGAATTAGAATCGAAACGTTGCTTGAAATGGCTTTAGTCATGTTTGGTGACTGTAATATCTGAATAGCCTGAACTTTCCCACCTTCATCTTCCTTGTATCCTTCTCCACCACACTTTCTTCAGCTTCTCAACTCATCCCAATTGAAGATTCCGTAGTCCAACTGCTTTCGGTTGGTCGGGAGCAATTGGGATTCTTGTGCAATATTTCATAAAAATCTAACCACCATCGCGGAAATGTGCCCAGTTTGGTGGTTGTACGCGCTAAACTTAATTGCTGACCTGAACTTGATATTAAAGTTTGGCGTGTAATGTACACCACATTACAGGTACAAAAAAATTACATTAAGAAAATTAAAATTGACAATAAGATTTAAAATAAACTAGCTGCTTCCCGGCATGCGTTGCAATGCCATATTCAAAGAAAATAAATTGCTTCTCTCGGCATGTCCTTTCCCGTGCGTCCCCGTCCTCCTCCCGCGTCCCCTTCCCCTCCTGCGTTCCCCTTCCACCTTGCCCGCCTTCCCTCACCACTCTCTCGCTCTCCCATCCCACCAACCCCCATCCCACGCTCCATAAATTCAGTCCCAGTACATTCAATTTTTAAACAGCTCTTGTGCCCCCTATAACATTTTTTTAAATTCAAATTTTCATTTTTCATATGTTACAAATATTAATTTTCGCACATAATAAAAAAAAACAAATACATAACAATCAATCAAATTTGGTACCTAACGTAGGCACCTATTTAAAATATCTATAATTCTTGATTCGATTCAAATTATTATATAAGTACTTCAAATTAATTCATTAATTTAAGGAGTTTTGAAAATTGAATTCTGATTTGACAATCATTGTTTTGCAAAATGTCATTCTCAAATTTTTGACAGTTTCGCAATAACTTTTTTGATGATTGAAAAACTTTTCAGATGTATTGTCATGTGGTTGAAATAATCCAAAAACCGTTGCAGGGGTTTTAAGAAGGTATTTTAAAAGTTTCAAACATTTCCTACGCTTAATATAGCAATACACTAATACGCAATACTTAATATGCAATTACTAATCACTAATCTCCAAACACATTTTGATTTTAATATATATAGATAATATAGGTAGCACTTAAAATACAGTTTCGAACTAGTTCATTTTTGTCTGTGAAATTTAATAAATATTAAAAAATTGACTAAAAATATCTTTTCGAACATAACCACGTCGGAGTTAACCAAAATAAATACGTCATTATTTGCGAATTAAAGATAAACCTCTAGGAATTGCTAGACTTGGTAAAACCCACATCCCCCCAGGGAGGGGTTGTTTCTGGTGGGTGGAATCTTGATTAAATGTCACACAAACATTATGTCCCGAACAACAAACGCACATTATGGAAACTGCGTCACAAAATTTCATAAAAGGATTTCATAAAAGGGAAAGGACATTTCATTTCATTTTGTGAGTCTATTTCATAATAGACTCACAAAAAATTAAAGCGTATAAATGGAACGCAAATACAGATATCGCAAACAGAGTTATCATATGACCACATTATTATCACATTGACGGCCGGCGTAGTCCAGCGATAAGGCTCTTGACTCGCATTCCGAAGAACGCGGGATCGAATCCCGGCGTGGCAAATAAAACTTATTTGATTAATTTGTGTTATTTCACAATTTATTCATTTAAAATAATATATAGTTTATTTGCAGCACGTTCCAGAGTGGAAGATACTCTCAGTATCGCCCCAGTGTAAGACCACCATTCAGAATTGAAACGTTGCTTGAAATGGCTTAAGCTGTGTTTGGTGACCAGATCTGAATAGCCAGGTACTTCCCACCTTCCTCTTACCCATCTCCTTCCCCTCCCCACTTCAGCCTCACAACATACCCCAATTGGGGATGCCATAGTCTCACTGGCTCCAGACGGGAGCAGTTGGGACTCTTTTGCGGTATTCATATAAATTTTTTTTAATATATATCAGAGCAGCATTGCCGGCATACAGCATGTTTCTAATGAACTGTTAGCGTCAGCGTGCGTGCTGATGCTATCGGCAGGGTTGGAGAAAGCTCCCACCTATTTAATACAAATTAGTTGCTGTATCTGCCCCAAATAAAAACTAGCTCAGGTTCGGTGCAAGCAGGGTTTCTCTTAACCTCAAGGCTAGTGCTTGTGGTTCGGAACTTCACGCTTCTCCATCCCCCCAGGGCCTCTCTCGACAAGCAAAACACGGTAGGTTATCACATAAATAGTTTATTCAATTCTAGGAGACACAATAATACATAAGAGGAACGATCCTAGCTGAAAGTTAGTTTGAACGTCAGTCTCTGCTCTCTACACGCGTGGTTAGGGCTTCAAAACATTTAATTGCACACAAAGGGTAACATGGTAATTGACTCACGTTTGGTTTATGGGCCAACAGCGGCTTTACGCGCTTGTTCTCCCGGTCTCAGCAGCGTCCATGCGCGGACACCGGAAGTGCACAAACGGCGAAACTGAACTTGTGTCGCACATGTTCGCGCGGGACGTGGGCCCGGGAAGCTCGCTTGCTGAAGACTCGTTTGAATGGCCGTGTGCGGCGCGTCTCCTGATCCGTGGGTCGCGGGAGGGGTGATGCGCCTGCGCATTACCGTCCCGCGGTGCAACAGTATTTTAGGGCTCGATTCGCTGACTGTCGAAACATGACGGTACTTAAGACTCGATTCCTTATTCTTGTAACGTAACACTTCCCCCCTCGCCGCAATAAAAGCGACGTGGCAATGGAGCTGTAGGGCTAATAAATCCTCTTACCCTTTCAGCACTTGTGCCAAAAACATTTAAGAGAAACGAGGAGAGAGAGAGAGAGAAATTCCTAGCTGGAGAATAGTTATGAACAGAACACAAAAGAGATGATACATGGTGTAACAAGGAATTGTCAATAAATGTATATAAAGGCAGTGGCATACATAAATACAGTTGCAAAGAACAAGGATCTGTTGAAGAAAGGTACAAGGGTTATGCAGTGATAGAAAAAAAAAACTCTAAAATTGTATCATTGGTCTGTGAGCTAATGTTTGCGAACGTGGTTTGCGTAGGATGTCTGGGGTGGTTGAACGTTTCACTGAAGTTACAAGGTTACTTTGTCACAGTAACCTGGCCCATTTGAGATTACACTCAAGGGACACTAGGGCCTTTAAGAAAATACGAGGAAGAGAACACATGATGAGGCTTCTAGGTGGTGTGGAGAGTTCTACCTGTCACAGAGGTCGAAAGGGTAACTGCTTCCGGATCCTGTGGGTGAGCCAGTACGAAACCATTGAAGTATTGGAGAGTGGAATCGTAATTGGTGGTTGGTACACTGGTTTTTGTATGTAGTGGGATTGTTTTGTGAACAATCGTTGGTATTGTTATTTGCGCAAGGGCACAGGAGCATCAGCACAATGGCAGTAGGGCATTTGCATTATGCAGCAGGAACATTTGCATAATGGCAGCAGAAACATTTGCACAAGGGCAACAGGAACATTTGTATTATGCAGCAGGAATATTTGCATAATGGCAGCAGAGCATTTGCATTATGCAGCAGGAACATTTGCATAATGGCAGCAGGAACATTTGCACAAGGGCAACAGGAACATTTGCACAAGGGCAACAGGAACATTTGTATTATGCAGCAGGACTATTTGCATAATGGCAGCAGAGCATTTGCACAATGGCAACAGGAACAGGAACCAACCTAGAGCTGGCGTGCTCGGGTTTGTTTTGAGTGTCGGTTCTTTGTGGTGATACAATTCGCAACTACACGCACGACTCACACTAGGTTATGTTAGATGCGGTCGGGTGCTTTTGGTACGCAGGGATTGAAGGCAAGGGACCTCCGTGACGGTAGCGAGGGCAGCATGAAGAGGCGCAGATGTAGATAGGGTGCAGAGCTGCTGGTTTTTTTTTTTTTAAAATCCGGCAAAAATTATTATTAGAACAAAATTCTTGAAGTTTACCTGCCTAGTAGACCAATGATGAAAAAAGTTTGGAGAGAAACAAGTGTGCATGTTGAGAAAAAGTTGGATTTGTTTGGCGTGTAGAGAGAGAGACGGAGAGAGAGCTAACTAAATGTGGCTAATGCCTAATACATGTTACAAAGGTACGTATTCAAGGACAGGTTCTGTGTAACCCCTTTTGGTTTTTTTTCTTTACCAAATACATTTCCAAGAATACGTGGTTGAGGGATTGTACGTATAACAAAATTCCCCATTCGAAAGAAGTTGGTCTTCCATGACCTATGCTCACGTCTATACGGTAGCATTTTTTCTACTTTCGAAAAACAAAACATTGCGTACAAGATTAGTTATAACAAAGTGGGAAAGGAGTAGGAAGTTGAAAGGATCCGCGTATGAAGATTGTCCCATTTGACAAACGAAACGCCAAGTGCGTAACGCATATATCCCCATTCACGGATAATTTCGAGGAAGGGGGAGGGTGATAATTGGGAACATTTGAACGAAGAAAACTGCTGGGGACTCGGCTATTTCCGAAATTCGACCTCTGGGTGGAGGTGAAACAAGGTCTACAGCAGTCATCCTGGCACATTACAATAGTATTTGGTAGTGTTGGACAAAAGAATACACTGACATAAAAGTCTAATCCTCTACGTGTATTGGGCAGAAGATTAGGGGTCGTTTTATTCTCCTACTTGTTTGCGAGAAATGACAGACCCTTGCTCAAATCTCACAAACCTGGGGATTTTCTTTGTTCGTCTCCCAGACAACGAGTTAGGTGTTTTTTTGTGTCCATCAACTTAACTCCCACGACACGATGCCCCATAATCATGAGTGAAGCGTATGATTAGTCCTTTTGAGATAGTAGATAGTTCCTGGGTTCTTGTGACAGGAAGTCCACGGGCATATTAATGATTACAAAAAAGGGGTGTGGACTACATTGAGTAGTTCACACATAAAGGTTTGATATTATTTCGTTCGCACGATTCATGGTGAGTATTATAACGTCTTCACGTATAGCGTACAAGATTGCAAGATCAAAAGATTTGCAAGTAAGTTTTATAACGTCTTCACGGATAACAATGAACGAATTACAACTGGGTTGCCCAGTATTGAAGGGAGGTGCAAAAGACTAGGTATTTATGACATTTCTGACAAAAACCCACAGAGTAATTATAACGGGCTCCCCGTATCGCATTTAGTAGATATTCTGAGATTCCCATCTATGACGGCAGATTTTATAAGGTTCCCACCTATGATGGCAACAAAGGTTAACGTTCATATAAAGGTACCTATTCAATACAGACGGCGAGACATACTGATGTACTTAGTACAACAATACCGTAGCATAATAAATCCATATTAGCGTACGTTAAAGACTTGCACAAAGGCAAAAACATATTTGAAGATCTGGCCAAGATTTTATACTTCAACAATTAAGGGACAAAAAATTTTGGCGTGCTGATGGAATGTGAATTTCATCTAAGCTTACCGCAAAAGAGATCCTTTGTGGTACAACCCTTTTGGTTACGCACAGAGTATCGTATCGTGATGGTACAACTTTTGTTGTACTTACACGTACGATGGTAGCAACAATACAAGACATGCGCTTATCGTTGTTTGACAAGGAAAATTATTTACATTGGTCCGATTTGAGTGTTTAAGACCTTCTAGGTTTTACTTACTTAAACAGACTGCGATGGACACACCTTGGTGTTATGAAAATTATAATAATGGGATGGGTTGTTCACAGGGTGGTTCACTTGGAGACCTGGCTTCTTGTTGTGACCTCGTACTTTGCACGTGATAAGTCACAACAAGGCAACCCCAAAATTTCAGTTTGAGCAGTTGAGACCCAGGGTGACTCAATGTTGCTGAAATGTTGTAAAAAAATTTATCGTTAATGAAGAGGCACGTTGAAAGTTGTCCCTTTTATAACGATACTTTCCAGACTCCACATCCAGTTCTGGGGAGAGCTAGAGCAATTTGGGTTATTTATTGAGCGCCATTCTATTTTCTTAAAAAACAGAAAAAAACTTAGAACGGGTAGCAAACATCTGATACCGCCGTGGGTTTACACAGGTTTGCTTACCTAATTTAACTACATATGACATAAGGGTTAGATGCACTTTGGCGAGGACCCGATATTTAATGTACAAAAAAATTTTTCTAACATTTAGAAAGGGGTGACGAGGTATGACATGATGATGTGAAAATATGATGCTGCTAGTTGTGACGATGCACAAAACCTTGGGCACGTAGTCTCTGACTACTTGCAGTAAGCCACAGGGAATTCCTTTCTCCGAAGTGATCAATTTCAGGTAGAGGTGTGCATGCTTAGAAAAAACGATGTTTCCAAGGTTTGACACCTGGGGCAGCAATTAGAGGCGAATGACTGATGATGACGAGATATTTATACAAACAAAAATAAAATAAAATGAAACGAAACCACAAGGGAGAATTATAATTTCTTCCATGACTTTGGCTACAGTTGACACCACTGTGCCAGAGCTAGAAAGGTTTCGTTTGAGTGTCCTAATGAGTGACAATCGTTTACGAGAGGCCGCTCATTAGTGACGAAACAAAAGGGTTGACTTCCATAGTGATCCATGTCACGGTGTAGACGAATGGTTGCTAGGAGTCAAGGAATAACCGTTGGGGTTATACGGGCGTGGCAATGGAGTTTGTTTCCATGTTACCACTTTTTACAATGTCCTTTATATGGTAGTTACCTATGTGTTTACCAGAGATGTCGGACAATCGGTAAACCAGGTCTGAGATTTTCTTTAGGACTTTCGTCTTTACAAAACGGGGTGCCAATTTGGCAGAGAAGTACAGCGCACCTTGTGACAGAGTGTTGTTTCTCCTCCAGACGATGTCTTCTTCCTTGAATGTGACGTGCCTCCTGCGAAGGTTATACCTGTCGGCGCTCTTTTGGTGGGCCAATAGTAGAGCGTCTGTTACTTCACTATAGATAGCGGAGAGTTCCTCCAAGCGGTGGGCGTAATTTGCTGCGGGGTCTGCTGTGGAGGAAGGGACGGGTGGAAGGCAATTGTCAGGGTGTAGTGAACCGTGAACTACTTGTTCCATGCCGTGTTTGAGAAAAAATGGTGTATAGCCTGTAGCGAGGTTCACCGTGTTGTTCATGGCTGCTTGTATTTTGTCTAATTTTTTGCACCATGTGCGTTGGTCTTTGCCAACCAAAATTGCCAGGGCCGTGTTTATGGTTTGGTTGTACCGTTCAACGGTGTTGTTCTGTGGGGTGTAAAGGGTGTTATAGAATACATCCTTTATACCATATTTAGACAAAAACTCTTTAAATTCCAGAGCTATAAATTGTTTACCATTGTCGCATATTATAGTACGAGGGGTACCGTAGGGTATGAAAATATGTTTTTCCAATAGATTGGTTATTGCTGCTGCAGTTGCCCTTTTCAGAGGAAACAACCAGCAGTATTTGGAAAAGATGTCCACTACGCTGAGTATATGCATGTAACCGGCGTAGCTTCTAGGGAAGGGTCCAATGAGGTCCATAGAAAAGGATTGAAGTGGTCTATCGGCACGCTTGGGGTTGCCCATTAGACCAGACGGTGGTGCCGTACTGTGCTTGTATGCCTTACAGATGTCGCACTTGGAGATGTATAAACGTACTTGTTTGAATAGACCCGGCCAATAATATCTTAAAGATATTTTTTTGAATGTTTTGAAAGTTCCAGGGTGTATGGAGTCTACGGCACTGTGGTTATCAATAATAACTTGTTCTCTATTTTCGAGAGGGACTACCATTTTCCAGGCATAGTCCTCTAAGATTGACAGTGGAGGCTTGCAGTTGCGATATAGTTGTCCGTTCTTAATTATAAAATTCGGGAACTTTTGTGGGTTGTCACTGCATCCTCTAAAGATTTTTTGATACCATACGTCTTTTGTGGGGAGACTAGAATTGGGTAATTCGGCATTTAATGTTGCTATCTCGATCCTAGAAAGGGCATCCGGGACGATATTATCCGCGCCTTTACGGTGGATGACATCGAAGGTATATTGAGATAGGCGGGACGACCAGCGAGCCAATCTCCCAGAGGGGTTGTCTAGCGAGATCAGCCATTTTAGGCTGCTATGGTCTGTGACGACGGTAAACTTACTGCCCTCAATGTATCCGCGGAAATGTTGAATGGATTCCATGACTGCTAACAATTCTCTCTCGGTAATCCCGTAGTTTTTTTCGTGTTTATTTAGGGTACGAGAGAAGTATGCCACGGGGTGTTCGCCGTCCGTAAAATTTTGAGTGAGGACTCCTCCGATTCCGACGTTTGATGCGTCCGAATGGATCGTAAAGGGAAGATTGAAGTCGGGGCAATTCAGTACTGGGGCTGATTGAAGAGCCTCTTTCAGGGAGTTGAATGCTGACTCAGTCTCTGCAGACCAGGAAAAGTTACTGGTACCTTTACGGATTCCCGTGATTTTGTTGAGCGGCGCCGCGAGAGTTGAGAAGTTTTTTATGAATCTTCTGTAGTAACCGGTGAGTCCGAGGAAGGCTTTTACCTCTTTTGCATTTGTAGGTCGGGGAAAATTTGTCATAGCCGCTACTTTTGTGGGGTCTGTTCTTAGGCCTTCTTCGTCTACTATGAAACCCAAGTATCGTAGGCGGTGCCTGCAGAATTCCGATTTCTTCAGGTTGATAGTCAAACCGGCCTGTTTGAGTTGTTGAAAAACCTTTTCTAGAATAAGTATATGTTTTTCAAAGGTATCGCTAATGATGATCAGGTCATCCAGGTAGCAAAATAAATTGTTATCAAACTCTGGGCCAAACAATTTATCCATGAGTCTTTGTAGTTCTGCTGGGCTGTTTTTTAAACCGAAGGGTAGTCTTTTGAAATGGAACATACCCCTGCCAGGCACCACGAAGGCAGTCTTTTCGCAGGAGCTGGGATCCAAAGGTATCTGCCAGAATGCTTTGCTTAAGTCTATGGATGAGATGTATTTAGCGTTTCGAAGTCTGTCCAGGATGGAGTTGACCAAGGGGAGCGGGTAGGCGTCTGATATTGTACATGCGTTGAGGCGTCTGCTGTCGAGGCAGAAACGGGCTGAGCCGTCTTTCTTTGAAACTAATAAGGTGGGGTTGGTCCATGCACTGCGGCTGGGTACCACCACTCCCAGTCTTAACATATCGTCCAATTCTTTTTCCAGCGTTTTCAATTTTTGTGGAGCTAGGTTGTAATACCTTTGTTTGATTGGGGGGCCTGTTGTTTTTATATGGTGATGTACTAGGTTGGTTAAGCCTAAACCGCACCTTTCGAAGGAGATGGATTCATACTTGTTGATCATTTGATTTAATTGTATTGTTTGTAAGGGGTTCAAGTTTTCGTAGGGTATTACCGTACGGATTTCGTTTACTTGGGGAGTGACGGAGGGGTTGTTAAACAGTTGCGGGGCAATTTTGAAAGCCATCCAAAAATCCACTCCCAAGATGAATTTCTGTGTGATTGTAGGTACAACTAGAAACTTGATCCAAACTGTTTTTTGGTCGCAATTGATCGGTAGGGTTAGAGAACCGATGACGAGTTGTGAAGTGTTGTCTGCCGTGGTAACATGTGAAGAATGTTTTCCCATTTTAAAACCACAGTTTGTGAATAAGGTGTGGGCGTTGTCGCCCAGGCAGCTGACAGAGGCGCCGCTGTCTAGGAGACCTGAAAAAACCACGTTGTTTATGGAAAAATGCGCGAAGGGTCTACCGTCTATTGCCTGTTTGCAGCAAACTGTAGAGAGGGGTAAGGCCTGTTTAAAAAATTTGACGTGTTCCAACCACTCCGACCATTCCTTTGGCCTATGGGAGGGATGGTCCGGGGGGTTGGGGTCTAGTTTTTTGTCTTCCTGGCTGTCCAATTGGGAGGGGGTCTGGAGAAATCCATAGGGGGTTTGATGAATCTGAGATCCGGGATGGACGTTTCGGTATTGTCTTGGCGTGGTCTTTTGCCAAACTTCCTCCCTTCATCTCTTCTTGGAGAACGATCGACGGATCGCCTTTTGTTAGAATGGGTGTCTTTGGAGGATAAAAGTTTTGCTTGTTTAAAGCAGGCGGCTTGGGAGTGACCAATCTTGTGGCAAAAAGAGCAGGATTTCTTTTCGTTGTGCTCCGGTTTTATGCCGGACGAAGTGCTTGGGCGAAAGTTTTCTTTGGGGAATCTTTCGTCTCTCTTCCGATCCTGGTATGCCTCTAGTAGCTGGCAGACATCTTTCAGTTGCTCCAGCGTGGCAATTTTCTGAGAAGTAATGATGTTTTCGTATCTGGGGAGAAGACCGTCGATTAAAACCGGGAGAAGTTCCGCTTCAGGGACAGGTTGGGTGAGCTTTATATTGATGGCCTCTGCCCTCTGTGTGAATCTAGCAACAGGCTCTCCAGAGTGCTGCTTGATAGCGAGTAGGGATAGCCTGACTCTGTGTTGGGCCTTTTTTTCTCCGAAACTGGATAAAAGTGCCACCTTGAGTTCCCTCCATGAGTTTGTTTTTCTCTTATGTATCCTGTGCCAGGTAAGCATTTCAGGAGCGATGAGGTCTATGAAGTTCCTGTGTAGAATACTTTCGGGGATTCCTCTGACTTGGGCTATTTCTTCTATTCTGTTGATGAAATCCTCCACATCCGTGAGTCCGTTGTATTTCGTCTTCCAGGTTGTCAAATCATATATTTTCGTCTGTTCCTGGGCTTGTACCACCAAGGGTTTTGCTTCGGAGACTGTGAGGGAGGTAGAGATGATTTCTGAGGTGTCTTCCTGTTGAAACTGCAACTTCCTGATGTACTTTTTGTTGTAGAAAGAAGCATATTGAATAAGGCATTTTTTGGATTTATTCCTGGGAGAAATCTTTCTACTTCTCAGGGCCTGTAGTAGTTCTTCCTTTTTTGACGTAGAAATGTGGGGGATTATACCCAGCGTGACTTGAGGGACTTCCATAGTGTATAGGGTCGTGTCAGGGTGACCTTACGTTGGGAGAAAAACGAGAACTCGACTCTTTATCCGTAATTGGAAAGAAATTTTTGCCAGGGATTGACCACTGGGGACGTATATATATTTTTTTTTTACAAAATGCTTCTGCGAAAAAACGCGTATTTGTAAGTGTTTGGGTTATTTGAAAATTTGGGCAGAGGTTTGCCTCTGGCCACGTGCTTTTTAGGAAAAATCCAAGCGTTTTGGAAAAAAAATTTCGAAAATTAAAAAATCGAAAAAAGGAAAAAATCGAAAAAATTTTCAGAGTCCGAAACTGGAGAAAATTTGAGCAGCGATTTTCCTCTGGCCATGCGTTTTTAAGAAAAAATCCAAGCGTTTTGGAAAAAAATTTCGAAAATTAAAAAATCGAAAAAAGGAAAAAATCGAAAAAATTTTCAGAGTCTTAAACTGGAGAAAATTTGAGCAGCGATTTTCCTCTGGCCATGCGTTTTTAAGAAAAAATCCAAGCGTTTTGGAAAAAAAAATTTCGAAAATTAAAAAAAAATCGAAAAAAGGAAAAAATCGAAAAAATTTTCAGAGTCTTAAACTGGAGAAAATTTGAGCAGCGATTTTCCTCTGGCCATGCGTTTTTAAGAAAAAATCCAAGCGTTTTGGAAAAAAAAATTTCGAAAATTAAAAAAATCGAAAAAAGGAAAAAATCGGAAAAATTTTCAGAGTCCGAAACTGGAGAGAATTTGAGCAGCGATTTTCCTCTGGCCATGCGTTTTTAAGAAAAAATCCAAGCGTTTTGGAAAAAAAATTTCGAAAATTAAAAAAATCGAAGAAAGGAAAAGTCGAAAAAATTTTTCACAAGTTTTCGTGGAAGTAATTTGTTTGAGAATTCAACAATATCTTGGGGGCATGGTTTCATTACGCGGCTTCCTATAGCCTGATTTTATACAGCACCAATTTTTTGGTATTTACACGCGAATTCCCTTCGTCTTTTCGACAAGATATTACCTTCTTTGTCAATTGACAAGGTATTATAGTGTCAGATGTCAAGGAATCCACGTCAACGCGAATTTAGTATTTTTTGCATTATTCGAATGTGATTCGGCATGGCCCGGTTTCAGCAGACGACAGAGTCAAAAATACTTAATTGTCAAATGACAGAAAGAATTTAAATCCACTTGTTCCCTAGGTGTCAGCAAGTGTCCGTTTAAGAGACGTACCAGCGTGCTGCAATATAGTATATTATTAAAAATATTTAGCACTTTCGAGACCAAGCGGATGATTTGTTTATCATGTACATGATTTTAATTGTTGAATAAATTCTTCTTTAATTTGTGTTTATTTCCACTATTCACTTGTATTGAAAATAGCAATTTTAATCGGCCGACACTTTGTAATCACTGTATTATTCGCAGCGACAACTTCCTAGGTTGGGCACCTTGCGTTGGAATACCGGTAATATTTTGTCGAGTGACGAGTCACAAATGATAAAATCGCGCCCGTAATAATTTAAATTGTGATTCGAAATTACGTTCGCGCCGAGATTCCTGTTGGAAGTGCTAGACAATTGGGAATAAACAATACATCATAATAACATTTCAGAGTTTACAATTGTTGCTTGGGAACGAGGCCGTGGTGGAACAGAAAAAAAATTTAAATGGCCCCACGTTTAGCGCCAGTGTTAGCGTCAGCGTGCGTGCTGATGCTATCGGCAGGGTTGGAGAAAGCTCCCACCTATTTAATACAAATTAGTTGCTGTATCTGCCCCAAATAAAAACTAGCTCAGGTTCGGTGCAAGCAGGGTTTCTCTTAACCTCAAGGCTAGTGCTTGTGGTTCGGAACTTCACGCTTCTCCATCCCCCCAGGGCCTCTCTCGACAAGCAAAACACGGTAGGTTATCACATAAATAGTTTATTCAATTCTAGGAGACACAATAATACATAAGAGGAACGATCCTAGCTGAAAGTTAGTTTGAACGTCAGTCTCTGCTCTCTACACGCGTGGTTAGGGCTTCAAAACATTTAATTGCACACAAAGGGTAACATGGTAATTGACTCACGTTTGGTTTATGGGCCAACAGCGGCTTTACGCGCTTGTTCTCCCGGTCTCAGCAGCGTCCATGCGCGGACACCGGAAGTGCACAAACGGCGAAACTGAACTTGTGTCGCACATGTTCGCGCGGGACGTGGGCCCGGGAAGCTCGCTTGCTGAAGACTCGTTTGAATGGCCGTGTGCGGCGCGTCTCCTGATCCGTGGGTCGCGGGAGGGGTGATGCGCCTGCGCATTACCGTCCCGCGGTGCAACAGTATTTTAGGGCTCGATTCGCTGACTGTCGAAACATGACGGTACTTAAGACTCGATTCCTTATTCTTGTAACGTAACAGAACATTAGGGCTAATTTGTTAGCTTTTTGTATAGATCGTATAGATTTCATAGAAATCGTTGTCTCCCTTACTTTCATGGTTAGAAGTATGACGTAAAGGATGTTAGAAAGATAAAACAACACACTTTATGTTCAAATCTAGAAGTTAACCACAAAATAATTAAAATGTACACCTTTAAAAAACCAAAGTTTCTGACCACAATTTGAAATTATTTTTTTCATGTACGACAGAAAAGTGAATTGACGATAACGTTTAAAATGGGGGGGGGGGGGGGGGGGGGGGGGAGGGGGCTCAATTATCACGGATTATACTTTTGTTAATATTATGTATCAAACCTTCTTGTTTAGGAAGTTAAAACAGCAATTCTTTTGTATTTTAAGTACTGAGTTGCTATCTCCTTCCTTCTTGGATTCATTATATAGTGTCAATTTTTAATTAATAATAATAATACCCTTTAGTACGTGATTCGTGCGTTTTTTTGTCTTTTAGGTCATATTTTTTTTAACCTACCCACGCCCTCACTGTGCCATCTCAACGCCCCCTAATTTTCTTTGGGTCTTCTACCGCCCCCCTGGAAGTCTGGAACGCCCCCTAATTTTCTTTTAGTCTTCTACCTCCCCCTGAAAGTCTGAATCGCCCCCTATTTTTCTCTGGGTCTTCTACCGCCCCCTGAAAGTCTTAAACGCCCACAAGGGGGGCGTTATCGCCCACGTTGAGAACCTATGCTCTAGTAGAATTCTTTAGCAGTAACTCGCATATTTATTTACGTTAATGGTAGTATTTTTTGGCCACTAACGACCCTCAGCAGCAGACGGTCTTCGAAATGGGAATAATATCGTCTCAGCTAAAAAAATCCCATTAATCATCTCTCTGTGTAATTTAACCCGCTAATCCGTCCAAATGAGGCGCACTTAATAACCGCGGTCAAATCATACAAACGTTAGCATTTTTCTACGAATCGGGTTCTTAATTACAATTACAATTGAATTGGCAGAAAGCACATGCACCGAACATGCTTCTTTAATTTATTTATTTTTATTTATTTATTAAAAGAAGTTTATACAATGAACAAAAAATTGTGTTAATTCATCCGCCATGCTAGGGATGTCCCTGTGTTATGGCGGATGAAGTTTACAGATTGTGTAGGTACAGTGTACAGCTATTAACTTATGCAATTCATTTAAGTAGTTTTAGTAACATATTTAGTAACAAATTAAGTTAGTAATTTAATTAACACATTAAATTAATTTATGTTACGAGTTGTATCAATTATATTACAATTTAATTAGCAGGCATATTCACATACTGTTGTAATCTTGACATTGAAAGGTATGTGATGAACCAGGTGGCAAATGGCAATATAAATGAATAGTAAATGAACCGACATTATTCATGAAAAATAAACGTTAGGTTATAACTTATAACTACAACTAATGCTGAATTGTTTTTTTTTTTTCTGTTGAAAAATCATGCCGTTTCCGCACCAGCAGGCAGAGAGGACGGACCGCCAAACATCTCGGTTTTGACATGCACTCTTTGCCCCATTCACAATCATAGATTGTCTCGTACATACTCTTCTATTATAGCCCGATTCAAGTATTTGATTGAACAAAATAAGTGTGCAAAAAAATCTGAAATATATCAGTTTGTAAGACCGTAAATACATAAATTATCATTTTAATAACTGTTGTATGCCATGCATACACAAGTGAACTATATGTTTAAGCCCTTTTTTTTCAAGAACCTATACATATAAACCTTTTTTTAAAAGTAATATGTTAATACGCTTTTAACTTTCCAATTTTATGTTTTATTCTTTCTCTTCTTTTCATTTCCCCAATTTTCCATCTTTTTGTATAAATCATGTTCCATATATATTCACACTTATCCTAATTTGACTGTCCTAAAACGGGAATCATCCTAGTTGGACAGTCAAAACATTTTATAAATAATGTACATAAATGTGTAAATATTTTACTAAATAAAAATGAAATAAATATACAAACTGATGTATTTTCGTCAGAAAACATGTTCGCGGATTTTTTTTTCATGATTTTAATTGAACTAAAATTAAAATTCCGAAAAGTTGCTTTAATTTATTTATTTGTTATTGTTATTTATATTTATCGTTTTTGCAATTTATTATTTCTGCAATTTGGGAGGCGGGTACGGGTACCGCCGCCTCGAGAATCATTTAATGGATAACCAACACCTCTGCCGTAGGTCACTCCAATACGTTCCGCTACGTTTGGTGACTTAGCAGAGGTGCCCGGGCTCATGGGTGAGGTTTATCCGGATCTTGGCGGCGGATGTGTCTGCCTACCAGCTGCGTGGCAGGCCTGATCGGGAGAGTTTGGTTAAGGGAGACCTTGTGACCTTTCAAGCATTGGAACATCGCCTTGCACCGCAGTGGGAGAGGTGGATTTATACGTCCGTCGTTCCTGGACCCACTGACCCCCAGATTCCTACCTACCCGTCATACCTTATCCTTCCCAGAACTTCTTCTCCTGCCTTTCCTTTAAAAGATCGTCCACACGGCGTCCCCAAAGTTGACATATGCCCTGAGGGAAAATATTTTCCTCAGGGTCTCCTGTGTGGAGCTTTTGTAAAAAAAAATTTCAACGATAATTGTTTTTAAAAAATAAAATCATAATGTAAGGTGCTCATTGCATGATAACAGTTTCAATGGTATTTGGGTTGATGTAACAGTTGATTATTTATTTATTATCAATGAGGTCACAGTTGTTGGCGAAATGTTGAAAGTGTGAAAATCTGGGATGGTTTGTTTGTTCAGACAATGAAACGGAAATTAGTGGAGTGATTACGGTCACTGCCAGTGGCGTGTCACCTGCCCCCTGCCCCCTGCCCACGTTGTTAACATGAATGTGCAATGACAATAAACTGATTTTATGGTGACATTGAACTCACAGTTTGAAATTATTCGAAAACAAAGCTTACAAGGAACAGCAAAAAATCTATTGTCAATTGTCAATTCGAAATATGTCAAATTTAGATAAGGGGCTTTGAAGGTATATCGTTGAATAATGACACCCAGTCTTTTGAGATGGCTTAACTTCGTGATACGTTATCGCAAATCCAAACGTTTCTGAATCTCTGTGAAGGCTAAATTATTTACTTTTGGGAATTCTCATCGGTCTCGTAGAAATCGTTGTGTCTCCCTTAGGCCCTCCGTTCATGGAGATACTTACAAACTACGTGATTGTGACACAACCACAAGTACCCTGCAGATGTACTACTTTTTAAAGCTGGTTTCCGTACACGGCACTACCCGAATTATACTGAACTTGATCATTTTTCACGTGCAGCCGTGGAGTTAACACGATGTCGAACGATGTCAAATGACTTTTTTTCCAACATTAATCTATGCCTTCTTCACTAAATCCTTTCTTGCGTATTCTGGTAATGTAAAGTTATGTAAACACGCATTTTTATTCACTTCCAGAACAAATCTAACATTACTTTCATGTTCAGACGCCATTTCTGTCAAACGTCAAACGAAAGTAGCAGACACGAATGCTACAACGCGTAGCGCGCTACCAGCACCGTCGTTAGCGCGCTACCGACTTCAACCTGACATCCGTCGCGCAGCGCCGTGTACGAACACCAGCAAAATTGTATGGCGGGTACCCACGAGCGGTGTGCGTGCTACGCGCATCAGGCTCGAATAGTTTGTAAGTAGCTCCATGTACGGAGGCGCTTACTGTCATGGTGAGAAAAATGCTCTAAACGGTGTTAGAAAGAGAAAACAAGACGCTTTATATTAAAATCAAAAGTTAACCAAAAAAAAATTTAATGTACACTTCTATGAAACCGAAGTCTCCGATCTCAATTTGAAAAAAAAATTATTAAACTTTTAATTTTTTATTATTTATTTTCACATGAAACGACAAAACAGTGAAGTGACAAAAACCTTTATAATACATTTGTCTAAAAAAATGTGTGTGTTTTTCGGTTTCAATAATTTTAATTATAAAAACATAAGGTGAGCCATAATATAACTTTTTTATTTTTGCATTAAAAAATATTATTTCGAAAATTATGTTTTTATTTCTAATAATAAAATCGAATGCGTATTTCAACACCTTTCAAAAACAGTTCCTGGTTTTCGGATATTTTCAAAAATATTTCATTGGATTGGATTTTATTGCAAACCGGAAATACTTTGACTATCTGACAGAATACGCCACAGGCCTGAGGGTTTAAAAACCAAAAATAACTTACTTTCGTAAAGAAAAACCTTTGAGGTTATGGCCCTTTGATTTTATGACACAGACTATTTTTTAAATATATTTATGTTTCTCCCTTTGATTGCACATTCGTGCAAACCATGGGATAAAAAATAGAGAATAACACAAGAAGTGCCTTGTGGACATGTTTCGTGATCCAATTATAGGCCCAATTTGGACCTGTAATACCATATTCCATACCAAACTGTCTTTCACCGTGATTACGAAATTCAAATGAGATGCAGATATACAATTTCAGGCAAGTACAAGAGATACAGACCGCACGCTTAATAGTCTAGAACCAAAATACACGTCAGTGGTACATTTGTTCCCTTTCAAATTTGTACATACGGCACTTTTGGAGTCAAATTCTTTATTCTATGGTGCAAACTGACTAAGCTTATTTCCACCAAAGAAATAACGAACTTAATGAATAATGAGTAATGACACAAGAGAGAGCGGGACCTTGAATGAACACATATCATTAATCTCGATGACGGGGCTGTAATCACGCTGTAACCTCTAAAAATACCCCCGAAAACGAAGACATGCATTTCCGGGAAAATATTTTATTTTAAAATGTTAAAACGAACAAAACATTATAAAATTTTCTTCATTTTGTTGGACGTATTAATATTCCAACAAAAAAGCTGAAAAATCTATTTGTTGAAGCAAAATCTCTCAAACACAACATATGTTTATTTTTTAAATTCACATAATTTACACACACACGATATGAAGTTTTAAAATATCTTTAAACTTATGAAAGAAATAATCTGGACAGTAACATTATTAACTAGTAAGAGTCAAAACACTGATAGGCTTCATTGTAACGGTTTCGTTTTGAAATGAGAATATGCTCAGTTCCTATCGGGATATCATTTATCCAGTTCCCACCTCTCCCTAATTATCACCTTTTTTCTTTATTTATTGCTTTGATGGTTACATAATTTGTAGATTTTTCGACCACCGTGCTAGGCCCGTGTGGGTTGTCTTTGCTATCGACCTTGCTGAAAAAGTATTTGAAATTTGGAACAATGGCGAGAAAATAGTGAAAATTTCGAGTGCATTTGTTTTGAAAGTAGAAGATTTGGAAATACCTTATAAGCAAGTTGTTGGTGTGCTTTTCATGTACACAATCTCGTTTTTAAGTAAAAAGAAAAAGGAGTTTGACCATCTCGGAAGCAGATACATAGTATCGTTTTGTTGAAGCGATAATTACATCGATGTATCGCGTTGGAACTATTATGTGCTCTGTCGCAGAGACAGTGGTGAGTGATTGGTCATTCCTTTTCCTTGCATACCTTGTTTTTCCTACACATACTATCACCCAATTCCATTTCTAATCGTCTGTTTTAAAGCTTAAAGTATTTAGAGTTCATTTTCAAGTGCATCTGAAGCTGTAATTCGTAAGCAGTTTTGAATGCAACAGTAACAATTCCCTCATTCTTATTTTTTACTTATATCCTCGAGTCAAATTGCGCGTTAATAACTTTTTTTTTGTTTTTGTTACCTTGCTTTGCATTTATCACCTATTTGTTTCTGACTATGTATGAATCAATTATGTATTCTTATTACACATCATCTTTTTAAGTAATTAAGTATTCTTTGGCTTTTGTTTTTAAAATTTTCGGAAATTGTTTTTTACTTTATTTATGAAACATTTTGATTTTAAATTTATATTTATAACAATGTATGTGTTTTAGCAGTGGCAATGCAAAAGCGTTTTTAAATGGACGTTGCATTACCTTACAAATTAATTGTAAACTGTTTTAATTAGAAAACTGGTGTGTTTCCCAAACAAACAAAAATAAAAGGTGCACGTAATAAAACGAGAGGTGAGTACGGAGCTCTCAACTCTCAACGTCAGGACAATACGTAATAAAACTAATAAACCTTATATAACATTTTCAAAGAAATCGAAGAATACGTAAGACAATTTGGTCGTGATGTAGGAAATTTCCTTTGCGTAGTATGGTCACTGCTTTGTGGGCGTTTTGCGCCAGCAGCGCCGCGTCACGCTCCGTAATCATTTGGGCGGCGCGACGTGAACGTTACACCGTGCACTGTACATGTACATCTCACAGTAGGTAAACTAGTCCCAGGAAGAGATCGTATGCATGTCATTCACGATCGTCCTATAAATCTTTCTTCTCACACGTCTTATGCGAACACGAAAAAGACAGAAGATACTAGAATGTCTAATTTCTTTAATCATATTCGTATCTTCTTTTCGTGAAAGAATGTTTTTTTTCAAATAGTAATTAAATTTTTATGGTAAAACAAACTTTATTTTATTTCATGAAATTCACACCACGGTAAAAGAAAAATCGATGAGGTAGACGTTTAACATTAATTACATACTTATGCTTTAATAATTTTACGGTAAAAATAATATGATATTATCGTTATGAAGTACAAAAGTTCCTGTCCGGGACGACTTTTTTATAAATTTGTAAAATGACTTCGAATTTAAATGTCACGAATGAAATGGTAAAGAATTTGTGAATATTGGAATTTTTTGAATATTTGAAAAACAAACTAATTTATCTACCTCTGGTTTTTTTTTTGGTATGATATATATTTTTTAAATGTTATTTAACCATTAATTTGTAAAATGTAACTTATAACATTGTATTTCGATACAATTTTATGTTATTATTAATATTCAAAATTATTTCTTCAGACATACATTTTTGACTGAACAAGTAAGTATTAAGTAAATTAAATTCTGAACTAGCTGGTTTCCATAAATTTATTAATGTACTTATGCATAAAAATATATAACACATTTAAATCAACGTTTAAGTACTTGTTAATACTCTAGTTAATAAATATATTAATTATAGCAATCAACTCAACACCTTTTTGAAAAGTCATTAAAAGCTACGAAAAAAAATATTGAAAAATAGCCCATACCTAACTTAACGTAACCTATTTATTTAACAATTTTTTTATATATTTTTCATCACTTTTAATGACTTTTCAAAGGAGTTGAGCCCATTCTTAGTCGTCCGGTCACCAATGTAAAGGTCCTGTCAATTTTAGAAGAATGGTCACTGTCACTCATCAACATAATAAGAAACTAGTTCCTTCCGAATGCTCCGTGACGACGTGGATATGACCACTGCCTGGTTTTACTTTATTCGTACATCATCCATTAACGATTCGGGCAATGCGTGAGCACTTTCATTGTTGAAATAACTTATTATCCGCGCCCATTGTGCCAAAACTGTCTCACGTTGTCACCGCGGAATATATAAATACTGAATTCAGCACAATTATGAAAATATATTAAAAAAGTGGAAAATTCAAGTTGATTGAAATTGTATATTGAATTTCTCTGTTCCATATAATCTTACAAGTAGATTGATCTTTCACTGGGAAAATATGTATTTTTCAATGAATTGTTTCAATGAATTTTGAAAAGTCTTATAAAGTCATGAAAAGTAATAAAAAAAAGGTTAAAAAGGTTTCCTTATGTTAGGTTTTAACGCTGTTATTTACTTTTAACCCCTCAGGCTAATTTGTTTGGTTTTCGAAACAACTAATAAGCTTTCATAGAAATTGTTATCTCCCTTACCATCATGATTAGAAATATGATCTAAACCATAGGTTCACAACGTGGGCGAAAACCCCCCTTGTGGGCGTTTGAGACTTTCAGGGGAACGGTAGAAGACCCAAAGAAAACTAAGGGGTGTTGAAGAAAACTAGGGGGCATTGAGATGGTAAAGTGAGGGCGTGGGCAGGTAAAAAAAAAAAATGGTCTAAAAAATACAAAAAAAAAAAAAAACACGCTTATCACGTACTAATAATCTTACGTGTATTATTATTATTATTAAGAATTGACACTATATCATGAATACAAGAAGGAAGAGGGTAGCAACCCGGTAAGATCCGCACCCTTGTTTTGTAACGAAAATACTTCTGTTTGTCTATTTATTTACGGTCTTACAAACTAATATATTTAAAAAAAAAACATTATTATTTTGCTGAGACATGATTGAAAAATTATAAATACTTATGATCAAAAAAAATTACAAAATATATATAATTTTAATTGTTTTATCATCAAGAGTTTGAGCATTTTTGAATGTGGGTATTTATCAAAGCAAATTTGGAATGAAATAATATCGATATTGAGTTATTATGTTAAAATGCTGGTATGGAGAATAATTAATCTTTCTCATCGAAACCGCCCTGTACCGTCGCAAGGGTACGATCGCAAGATAATCGTTCGACGAAATTTAAATTCTCGGCCGCTGGTTAATGGCTCACGTAAAAGATAACACAAAAAAGAGTAGTTGAAAATCAAAAGGTACTTAACCACCATTTTGACTTTTTTTGAGATTTGAATGCCAACACGTTCTCTTGAATCATAGCTATGTTTGAAATATTATTTCAGTGCCAAAACATGGTTAAATCCTTAGTGATAGCTTGTTAAAAATCGTCTTCAATTTCAAAACGTACTTAAATCCAAAATCATTTGTTTTCAAAACGCACTCAACTCCAACAATCAGTGGAATGGGCCATGGAAGTGGCAACCATATTGGTTTTTTAACCAATCAATGAGCTATTTTCAGTGCAATGGACACCATTACAAGAAACACATGTTTTGTGAGTGGTTTTGAAGTTGATGCGATCGTGATTTTTGTGAGATATATAAATATATAAATGTATATATAAATTATGTAATTTCTTCACTACACTCCTAGCAGAGAAATATTATCATACACACTTTATGAGTTTCAAAATGTGACTTAATCCAAAGACTTCACTTTCAAAATGTATCTAAGTCCATTCTTAAATATTAAATAACTAATTAATTATCTATCAGATTTACATTTCAAATGTGCATTTAAAATGTTTTATTTTACCGTTATTTTTACAAAACATTTAATTTTACTTTTTTATACTTAAATGCTATGAAACAATTTTCTTGCTTTTGCCAAAAATTTGGTTGGTGGAGATAAGTACGTTTTGATATTCAACTACTCAATTAATACAGAATCGCCCTTCTGGTCTCCGTAGTTACTTCGTCATTACGTTTCGCCAAGAACGCGATCTTCGAAGCCTTGTATCGAATTAAAAACGGCGAACCTGTTACCTAATGGCCTTTTAGCGAGATGATTAATGTACCTAACGACGTCATTTATATTAATTTATGACCCCGTAAGGGGTATTAAAACTATCATGCGCTGTCTCCGCTGGGAAAGTACCAAGTACTTACCTCATAAAATAGGGATTCCGCATATTTATGTCTCGGCCCTATACAGTACGGAAACATTATTGGGTATAACATGTTTCTCCATTTCATGAAAATATTGAAACGGGAGTACGGTACCGTGAAATAAATGGTTCGGTGATTTACACGTCATTACAAAAATATTAATTACGATTTTTAAGCACAAAAAGCTTGATAAAATTAAAAGCACTTAATTTAAAAATGTAATAAATATCGGAGAGTTGAAAGTTGAAACCAAATTAATAAAAAAATACATTACCGAAATAAAACAATTACTTTGTTTATAACCACGAAATTTATTTAATGGTTTGTGTAACCCTAATAACTTTTGTTTGCTCAAAACTCACATTTTAATAATTTCCGGCGAATTCGTAACTAAAATAACTTTTTTATTCCTACAGATCCCTGGGGATTTAAGTTTTTTATATTTAAAATTAATAAAAACAATACCTTACCATTAATATATTTTACGTACAACTATTTTAAAACTTTATAACCAGTTTTTCAACTATAAAGTTAGCGTAAGCACAAGATTTTATTTTTCTAGATGATGAATAAATATCTTCGGGAGGGATTCATTTAGAAACATCTTAAATATTTGTAATACGTTCTTCAGAATTAATTAAAATGAACGCGGCGGAAAGGTCGAATCTCCAGGAACGCTACGGCGAATTCGACCGTACGTTCGTCTAATACGCCGTGCCGCGGGCGTATATTTGTTTATGCGCTTTCTTCACTTACGTCGTTAAGATTCCCACATTATTTGTCTTCTTATTCTTTTCTTTGATAGAGCAAATTCAACAGTAGGTCCGTCCAATACACGGGTCGTCGCAATTTGTATACACGGCTCCTTTACTTACGTCGTTAAGATTCTGAATATATTTTAGGGTATATTGTCGTCTTAACACAAACAAATACAACACAACTAAGGCAAATAGCCTTATTTGCACTATGCTTCCACTATGTTTCCCGCGTTTACCATTATGAATGTCTGTTTCAACAATGAAATGCTTCCTTTGTATATGAAAATGCATGAAAACAATATGGCATTTCGCGCAACCTCACTCAACAAAGAAAGAATATGCACCTCACCACTCACCACTCACCACATGTGTTCATTTTAGCGATGACTCGACACTCACCAAAGCACCCTATTCAGAAAACTGCAAGAAAATTGACAGCACTCACCTGGAACAAAGAGAAAAATCATAATTAAACACTGTTTCAAGGAGAAGAGATAAAACAAACAAAAAAAACAAAACAAAGAGTGTGCAATTCACACGCGGTAGAAGTGAAACCGTCAGAAAAATAATGAGTGGGGAGACTACAAAACATTTTTTTTTATCAATGTGAAGGATGATTTGATCCATATTTTTATCGTCGAATTCCAATGCACCTTTTCCTAAACATTTGGTCATCTTATTAGTATTTGGGTAATTCTCATCAAATTTCGAAATTTGAGTCCCGAGTCATTGGTGCTGAGTCACATGCTTTAACTATGTATGTACTGTTTTGTTTAAAAAGAAAACGTAAACGCTAAAGAAAAACAAATATGATCAGTTTGTTACCGTACAAGTCATTCCCTCACCTTGTCCCTTAGTCCAAAAATATTTACTAAAAAGCCTGTTCATTTCAAATAAAACAATATTCTTATTAATGAAATATTGCGAATATATTAAAAAATATAGTTTTATTGTATATCAAAACTTTCACTGCACAACGACGAATTTATAAAAAAGAAAATTCGATTTTAAATACGTCCCGCCAAATAAAATCATTCCCTCACTGTATTATAGATATTCGATTTCTGAACGTATCGAGCGATATTTATGAACGCAACCTTAAGTTTTTAGAATGTGGCAACACTCTAAACTGTTTCAACATGGCGATTTCTTCTTAACTGTAGGTGTGTTTGTGCAAAAAAATATTACGTTGAAAATAGTTAAGAGTTACACTTATGGCGGTCATTCCCTCACGTTAAGTATATGTATAAGGTACTTTAGTACATATGTACATGTTTCGTTGTTTTTATGCGTTTTTGGGAGTAAAATGCATATTCGAAATGTTAAAAGCGAATTGAGGTTATGTGCCGGTGTTTTTTTAAAATTCATCATTCCCTCACGGCATTTAGAAGTTAGGGATGATGGTTGTATGAGTATATGTATATACTACATAGAAATATGTATGTATGTATTATATACAAAAATATGGAAGACTAATACTCCTAAATAAATATCTTATAGCTACATTTTTGATTTCTGCAAAAAAAAAGCAATTTTTACAAAAAAAAAATATTTTATATCTGAAATTTCGAAATTTGATGAGAAATACCCATTTGCGTTTTCTTCTTCAAAGTCACTAGATATTAGATATGATAGATAGATAGATTGATATTGTGATAGGTGTTTAAGATGAAGCTATATCCGTAAAGGTGAAGGTCTCGTGAGTTTAACTCTGAACCTAGTGGCTAATTATTGTGTTTGATACTTTATTTTTTATTTTAAAATGGAGATTGAACAAAAATGCACAATCAAAATTATTCAAAAGGAGATTGAACACACTGGAATGGAGATTGGACAACTTATTCATAAAGATTTTCCGTTCTTGATTGTTCAAACGATGATCTCAAGTTATATAAATATGAGTTTATTTTCAATATTTCTATTTTTGATTCTATTCTGATTTCGAGTCACTGAATCTTAGTTAGGTATAGTTATTTAAGCGTGACAGCTATTTCGTCTCCCCAAGGCAGCGGAAGATGATGAAATGGCGGCCGATTTAAATTTAATGCATTTTTACCGCTCCGTAAATAATTAGGAAATTATACGTAGTAGTAATAATAACGTTTCATTATTCTATTATCAATCTTCAGAAAATATTTAGTTACCTACCTGTAAGAAATCCCACGGTCTCCATTATACGCAAATGCAATAATTATTCATTTTGCGGTGTGAAATCTCAAAGAAGACAATGATTTTTTTTAATAGACCCCCCGATCTATGAATTACACAACGGGCACTTAACCAAGTCGAAGCTGGAATATTATACGAAAAGCGAAAAATATCTCGTATTTCAATGCATTCCTGTTTAATAAGGCAATGCACAACTGAAATGTAAAAATCGTGTGTTGTTGGTTTTAACCCAGAACAGTTTTTTGGAGAGTGTGGCAGGTTATGTCATACCCATCATGTTACTTATTTGCATGTATTTTTTGTTTATGACCTTCAAACCTGTTGTTGCTTTGAGTGGCTAGAGGTAAAGGGTTGCGGGAGGGAAAAGTCGCGTGATGACAGTGTCGCGCCAGCATGCGCTCGAGTTATACGCTTGCAAACTACGTTCGGGTATGTGATACCCTGCCACATAGCTGGTATACATACCTATTTCGTGAAAAAAACTAACATTACTTTTTCTACTATTTTAACTCTTTCTTTGTTGCATTGTAGATTTTAATAGAAAATGGACGTTGACAGTGAAGAAACCCGACCTCGGTCAATTCTGGAAGAAGTGTTAGAAAGTACTTCCTATGAGGCGACCTCATCGGAAGTATTTTCTAAGTAAAAACTGCACTGATTTGTTCCTAAGATGTTCCTAAAATTTTTAAATTTTTAAATTTTGAATTTTTTTTTTTTAGTTTATATAGTTATTTGTTTCATTTTCTTTCATATATTTAAGTTTTTTTTTCATAAAGCTTATTTTTTTTAGTTCCTTTGTATTTTTTTTAGAGTGAAAATTTTTGTTGAAAATTCGTAGTGACTTTTTTAAGTAAAATATAAAAATTGTTAAAATGGCGCAAATATTTTATTTCCAATACGTTATAATATAGTCTTGCTACAATAAAAAATAATTATAATTATTTTTCTTAGAATCAAGTTTTACAATCAAATTTGTAAACGGGTATGTCATACCCTGCTACATTGTTACATTTTTCACCACACTCTCGCCAGGTTAAAATTAGTTAAGATTAGAGCGCTCAGAACAATTTAAAATGCTTTAATTAAATACTGCGAGTAGTACACAACATATTTGGCTTTGAAATAAAGGAGTACTTTTATGATCAGTCTTTTTATAAGCATTTAAAAACTGCTTTAAAGTCCAAACTTACTTAAGTTCTTACGAACCCCCTTTCGGCAATGGTTTTATTATGTAATGGAAAAAAATATTAATTCTTTTGAAAATTATCGTAAAGCATTTAAATATTTGTGCCTCAACTTTTCAAAATAAAATAAAACACGCTGTTTGGCAATATTTTTTCTTGAAAAAATCAAAACAGGTGGTTAGTGCTAAAAGGGAATTTAAACCTTATTACCGTCTAAATAAGAAATGTTATTGTTAGAGGCCTGATCCCAAATTTTTACACGATGTGGTGCATTGCGTTAATCCATTTAACAATTTCGTCCCTTCTTTTGCAACCCAACTAAACCCTAATTTTCTGGGTGTGGTGAAAAGTTGAATGGTGCATTCCCAACCTCAATTGGGTTTCGACCCACAATTAGGTCAAATGAGCTTTTATTAGATACTACATACACATTTTACTAGTATAATCTGCACTGTTAAACATTCATTAGCCACAGCTTTGCCCCTTTATCTGGGAATTTTATAAAACTCATGGATATTTATGTTATTATCACTTTTTTTTTGTACCAGCTAAAGCACCCTGCGTTGCCCGAGGTTCATTCTGCTTTAAGGGTTGGGAAAAAGGAATGGGGGTGGTTTTAGAAATGTAGACAGCAAAGTTCCTCTAGAACAGCGATTGTCGACCTTTTAGCCTGCGTACTCTTACTACAAATTTGTTTTACCCCGTACCCTCTATCTATCGTGTGTACGCGTGTAATGAAAGATATGTTTAGTTTGTATTTTTTCAATGCTCTCATTATTACATGCGTTCAACAATCAAATTACACAAATACAATTAATGTAATTTTATGCAGAGTGTCACACGATTTCGGGCATTTTTAATCAGTGAAATTGAACAAATTTTGTTCCATGTCTTTTTATTTCGACGAAAAAAAATCTATGTTCCCCATACACAACATAAACTCATAAAGTGTATTGAGATGATGAATTTTTTTTAACCTCGAAAAATTTTGTGGAAACAAGTTTCTAATTTATCAGTTTTTATTTTTATTTTTTTTATTGTATAAAAATTACATACAATGGGAATTTGTACCCGCTATGCTACTGCAAGTAGCTGGTCAGTTGTTAAAATAAAAGCCCGATTTCCTGTTACACCTGTATAATCAATCATACAATGTTAACATACAGTCAATGTGACCCTCGAGCTTGCTTTGCAGAGCAAAGTTTGGCTCAATTTCACAAACTTAGGTAGAGCCTCAAGTCTAGTTCAGCATCTAGACGATTGCGATATTTAAACGCATAGCAATAAAATGTCTTTTCCCAGCTCTAAAACCTACATTCGTGCCACGATTTGCGTAACCCCAATTTTAGCTTCGCGAACCACAGGTTGAAAACCTGCTCTAGAGCGGGTAGGTAAAATTTCATTATCATCAATCTCACAATAAAATGGAAGATTTGTATAAAAAACAAACCCACAGACACTCATCTTCGTATAGAAGATTATCCATCCCTTAGCTCCGGTTCTACTCACCCTTATTATTTAAATATCATCATTAAAACTGGAAGTTGACTAAGACAATTGTTATTCGGAATGTTAATTAATTCATTAGTAGATTTTGGAAAGTAGTAACTTGGTTATTTGAATTTATCGTTTGTTTAAATTTATCATTTGTTTAAATTTATTATTTGTTTGAATTTATTAATAATGGATGGAATTATGTAAGTAAAAGATTTGAATTAATCACTAACTTTTCAGAAGAGTAATTAATTCATTAAATTAGTTTTGTGTTTATTTTGGAAATTTTAATATTGAAATTAAATTTTGAATTCGTGTTTAACCCTTCAAGCCTCGGAAGGATATTACCAGCCACAAACATAATATTTCCATTAGGGATTCTGACCGGGGCCTACATAAATTATAAAAATATATTTTCGATAATGCGAAGGCATTTTATTGTTTTTCTCAGTTTATCTCAAATATTTACTCTTGATTGCATCGATAAAACCTAAAAATTGTCAAAGTGTATGATTACAGATTGGCGGGAATTTTTCGTTGGCAGTTGAAAGCAAAAAAATATTAATCGGACGTTATTAATACCCTAGCGACTGTACGGACGAAATTTAAGAATCCGAGTCGGAGTTGTCTCTGACGCCGTGGCATATGAAACCATCTGTGAAAGTGAAGTTTGTGACTTAAGCTACTAATAGAACAGAATTGAAACAAGCAGCTAATAATATCACAAGATGGCGCCACTTATGTTAACAAGCTTGAGGAACGTCGGCTGGCAGGTGTGAGTACTCTTGGATTTGCATTTTCATTAATCTCTCCAGTCTGGATACGGATGACTGTTTGTGACTACTGTGATGACGCCCGCCGCCCGCAGGGCCTAGCAGCAAAAACCTGCGAAGTGGGTTTTCAGCTGCTAGTATATGTTTATTATATAAACTGAAAAAAAAAGTTTTCTTCCTAATTCCCTACAACAAAGGATGAATTTTGATGTTGCGAGACAAAACGTTTCGGTAAATTTATTTGTTAACATTTTCATGTTTGATATTAAAATTTTATCATTCAGAAATACCGGTGTTGATTTCAAAATCAAACATCTAAAATAAAATTTTCTAGTTTCTAAAATGTTTTTTATGACAACTTCAAAAATAAGCAATACATACATAAAATACACAGCGCAGTTCTTAAGCATTCTGAAATTCCTTAAGAAATTTCCGCGCCAATAAAACATACCAAATACGATAAATATACCGAAAATCCTAAAGGGTTAAAGAAAATAACTAATACAACGATACTATTCAAAATTAATTCAGTAAGAAATTATAAACATAAATTCGTAATAATATATTATGTTATGGTAAATAATGAATCATCTCCATAATTAATTAAACCCTAGAAATGAGTTTACGTTTAATTGCAAATTGTTAAGAGGAAAACGGGGCGCGTTTGTCCACGCAAAGACGTTTCTCAATTTCCTCTTCGAATTTTAACACTACTGCAAATATTTTTCAATACACATATAGACATCGACCACTGACGTGTTGGAACGTTTTGCTTTTTTTGATAAATTGCTTATTATAGGAGCTAGGATGAATCGAGTAAAGATTAAAGTAAAATAGTGATTTAGCATTAAGCTTCACCTTAACACAATAACACTTTTAAAGGGATGTTTACTGTTGCGTTTAAAGCCTTCGTGCGAGAATTTTCATTCTCATTGAATCGGAGCTGTTCAAATAAGTTGTGATATACGGTAAAGTGATTCCTGAAAGAAATAGAAAAGATATTTAAAGGAAATACAGGAAACGGTAGAAAATGATATGTTTTATGGATTGGAAACTATTAGGATCGCCGTTCCACGGGAAACAGGAAATGATATTTCTTACGTTGTGGTCGCGGGCGGTCAGAGGAGGTAACGGCCAAGGAAATTATAAATATTATTATACTCGTAGTTTCCATGAGCGTTGTTATTTATTCTTACTGCCCCTCAAAAAGAAGAAGATGGAGAGATATGTAATTATATTTAAAATAGAACAAAAATCTCGCGGGGGTTGTTTAAAACACCATTTAATGAAACACTGTGAATTTTTTCGTAGATAAAACTCTTAAAACAACAGAAACAAACATGTTTATAATAATTTTCGGAGCATAGTTTGTGATTTTTTTCTATCGAGGGAATTTCATATAATTTGCGTTTCGGCGCGGAGAATGTCTTGATATTATCTTCAAGAATAACATATTTGTCTAAGAGCTTTAAAATTGAAACAGCCTAACTAATAACAAACGCCTTAAGGGGATCCAATAGTCCAGGGAAAAATCGAAGTCGTAATTCACGCCCATTGAGGGAGGAGTTTAAAAATATTTGAGAAAAAGCTTTTGGAACCGTTGAAAAAAGTATTTGAGATTTTTTTTTATAGGTTGATTTCGTAAAGACCTAAAAAAACATTAACTCCTTTTTTACACATTGTTTATTGTAACAAAAAGGAAATTTAAAATTAATTTCACGGAACCGAGCGACGTGGAGTCACACGTCTGTTCCCTGCTCCAGCCAGGGCGTTTCCGAATGGAAGTGGGGTGTGGCAAGCCAGTAGTTTTTCGGTGAACGACATAAAGGTCACTGAAAATCCGCATTCGTCGGCTGCCAGCCGTATTGTGAAATAACAACGCAAATGTGCATATTTTATTTTATTTTGTGAATATCGGGCGTAAATATCATTTTTTTGCGATTATCATAAAAGAAACTAAATTTGCTACAATAAGCAATAAAATCATATCCGAAAAGATGTTCATAAGTAGGAGAGTTTGCACTTGAAAGTGTTTTTTTAAAGACCTGTTACTTTATTTTTTTCTAGGCTTATTAAAAGACTTATAAAAAAAATGACCGATATTTTTAAGGGCCAAGATATGTTCTACACGCATTATTTAATTGAAGCATCTATAATATTTCTAAGCGATCAAATTTTCAAAACAAAAACACATGATTTTGTGTGATTTTGCATTATTTACTATGGCTTCATAACGATCGTTTAACAGCATTTCTGTTGCTTGCGCGGCGAACTGCATTTTTACACTTTTACTAATAACATGATCACATTATTATGTAAGTTGCATTGTTTTTCTTGATCTGCGAATGCGCGCCCATCTTTTGGGGCATGCAGCAGCCATCTTATTTTCAATAAATTCGAGGTTATTTTTTTTGTGACGTGTGAAATTTCATGCGCAGTTATTTAATGTTTTTAAACATGATTACCGTTAAAATGATCGATTCACTACTATATTGGCATAACAGAATAAAATTTCAATTATTTATTATTTGCGATATTTTTGTCAGTTTCTGTGGTTTCATAATGTCTTTTGATTTTATTAACATAAAATTATAGTTTATTTCGAATAATTTATTTTTTATCCACTTAAGTGAAATAAAATTTCCATAAAACTAATATTATTCAATAACATAATAAGCTTGTGCGTGTGTAAATAAATGCCAAATTCGAGTAATCAACGTTTATATTGTTCGAAAATGAATTCAAATTGTCAGAATTTTTCAATTACTCTATTGGAATATTTGTTGTAATTTTTTTATAATTTTAATTGTAAGAACGAAATAAAAAGTGAGGTGACAGTTTTTTTCCAAATTTATAATAATCTGTTTTTTTGAATTTTGAATAATTTAAAAATTTTCTACATTTTGATTAAAAATGTTTTTGGTAAGTTTTTTTTTCAATTTTTTTCCGTGTTTGAAGCTTAAAATATGTCAATTTTTAAATGCTAAAGTATATTTCAAATAAAAATCTAAAACGTAATTTTATCTAGTTTTTATAATGGTATTTGTTTTTACAACATCTCCAAGAATTCGTTCAGAAATCATTAACAAAACAGTCGTATACAATGGATAAACTACCCCCTCAGGCTGTGCAAGCCATGTATATATCTTCCAATGAACAATTTTTTAATTAGTAATGTTTCCACATCCGCGGCCGTTTATCAATTGAATAAAATTTTCAGTGGGTTTTGTAGTAAGGCTGTTAATGTAATGTACATATGTAATAAATCGGTAGAAACGGGGTATACCGCTGCTTAATGCGGCAGCCAGCCTAGTGGTTACCTATTGCATTCGGAATGCTATTTATAAGGGGTTATATAATTGTTTATTAGGTAGACACGTTTGTCTACCTAATAAAGAATTAGAAGTATTAGAAGTTTAAGTTTTAGTTTAAAAAAAATCTAAAGAAATTGACTCCTCGTTATAGTACAAAAGTATACTGCCTGAAGAGGCTGCGGTTGTAGCGAAATTTGATCGGCATTAAGTGTAGGTATATAAATTAAAAGCAAATTTACTATGTTATCGTTTAATTTTAAACTAGCTGGGGTACCCGGCTTTATTCAGTGAGATTGAACTGACGTTCAAACCCACGATAGATCTTGCTTTATATACCCCTACCAATGGGTGGCACCACCCATGCAAAAAAGGCTTCGAATGGTCCACAATGTTTCAGAACATTCCACAAAATTCGAAAGTGTTCTGAATTGAATGAATGTTCCACAATGATCTGGGATGTTCCGGGATGTTCCCGAACGTTCCAGAATCTCCAGGATGTTCTGAAATGTTGTGGAATGCTCTCGAATGTTCTGGACTGTTCTAAAAATTTCTAGAGGGCGAAACCTCCAGTCCTTACATCTTCAAAAGCACGCCCTTCAGATAAAAACGGGAACCTTCTTCATAGATTGGGGGAGAGGGATACCACACCATATAACTCCCTTGATCGTACCGGGACTCATTTCTGAGTTTTAATGACACGAACATTGTAGTACACTTTCTTTTATAAATTTCATTCAAAGAAATAAATTGTTTCTCCCTGCATGTCCTTTCCTGTGCATTCCCGTTCCCCTCCCGCGTCCCCTTCCCTTCCCTTCGCGTTTCCTTTCCACCTTCCCCGTCTTCCCTCACCCGCTCCATAGTCCCGCCAGCCCCCTCCCACGTTCCATATATTCTCAGCACATTCAATTTTCAAACAGCTCGCGTGCCAACTATTACAATTTTTTTAATTCAAATATTCATTTTTGTATATTATAAGAACAATCAATCCAATTTGGTAGGTACCTATACAAAACATCTCAAATTCTTGATTCGATTCAAATTATTATACAAATACTTCAAATTAATTCATTAATTTTAATTTAAAGAGTTTTGAGAATTGGATTTTGACTTAACAATCATTGTTTTGCAAAATGTCATTCTCAAATTTTTGACAGTTTCGCAAGAAAAAACTTTTCAGATGTATTGTCAAGTGGTTGTAATAATCCAGCTAACTTGGCGGGGGTTTAAAGAAGGTATTTTGAAAGTTTCAAACATTTCCTATGCTTAAATACGGCAATACCTACATAGACATTTCACTAATCCCTAAACACATTTAGATTTTTATGTTTATAGATATTGATTGTAAGTCATATTACAAGTATCTGCTTCATATGAACAAAAACTAATCAAATATTCAAAATATAATATACAAATTGACAATCAATATTCCAATTGCTCTGACATACCAGCGCACAGTTAGTAATTTTAAGTATCTAGGGTAACTTTATTATTTTAGTATATTTTTGAGAAATTATTTATTATTATATGAAAAAATTGTTAAAAAAAACATATTCCGCGATTCAACCTGGTACGTCGTTTTTAATACTTAAGTACTGCAATATACATATATATAAAATCAAGGTTCCGTATGTTTGCTTTCGCAAATCTAGGAAAGTAATCGATATATTGACTCATTTTTTTACAGGACATTGCATTTTAGCAGAAGAGTGTTTCTATATATAATGGTAAGCTTGGCGTTATGAAATTTGTATATATCGATCTGTATATCAAAAATCGCCTTGGTGCTGAAAAAATTAAAAGTTGTTAAAGTAAACCCTGAATACATCACAAAACTAAAGTCACTTTGACACTTTAATGTCCACTAAACACAGAAAACGAAAAATTTTGCCGGATGCATTTTTAAAAGTCTCGAATTCTAAACTTAAAGGAAAATACGTTTTGAAAAATCGTTAGCTCAATATTTTACACTAAAACACAAGTTAAATAGTTATGATAATCACCTGATTTCCTATATTCCATCATAAAGATTAAGAAAAACATAGTAGTTATACTATAACAAACTCGACAGACATAAAATTACTCGTTTGCGTTTCGAGGTAGTGAGTATTTGCAATGGTCGCATACGTCGCAAGCAACAATTTTTTTTTTTTTTTTTTTAAATCTAAAAAGATTAGACATTTAGGTACCCAATTAAAATAAAATTAAATCCAGAAAGAAACCTTGGGTTTTATAATGAAGTTTTATATAAAGGTACCCAATTAAAATAAAATTAAATCCAGAAAGAAACCTTGGGTTTTATAATAAAGTAACGCTAGATACCTCAAATTACTAACTGTGCAGCGGTGGGAAAATGATAAAGCGGTAGATTTGCAAATTATGTACATCCTGAAGTTACGGCTGTCAAATAGTCGATCTAAGTTACGCTGCTATAAACTATAAACAGCAATAAAATATTCACATTTCCACGGGCAAGGCATGATTATATGATTATGCAAACAGAAACTAGCAAAGTAGTTTGCGTCGCCAGGTCAGGTAGAGATATGAGTTACGGTTATAGACTGGGATATAATATTAAGTACACCATGTCAATAAAACACGCCCAAGAAAATGCATTTTAAAGACGGGAAAACATAAAACTGCACTCGGCGCTGTGGAAGAGAAGTGGAAATATTCCGTGTATATTATTATTTGCAAAGGAAGAACATCCATCCTCACACAGTTGTGTCAAGGCGAGGGCTTCCCTAGAGATGGGAATAACTCCATGATAAATAATATTGATTTACGACACTAACAACACAAAGGGTAGAGGTATTTGAATTCACAAACAATACCTACAAATTATAAACTAGGCAGAGATGCTAAAACATTTATTTATTTTATTTATTTATTAGTTTTATTTTAGTAAATTGTACTTTTAAGTTTACAATTTCCTAATTAATTATATCATATCATATTTCAAACTATATTTTTTCTTGTTTTATGTATCTCCTACAATACTTTTGAACTTTCCAATTGGTGCGGCCTTTAAAGTTTCTGGTAGAGTGTTGTATAACTTCATCCCTTTGTATAGTAAACTGTTCTGCGTATTCGCTTTGTCCTTTTTTGTAGTCTGATTTCCTTGCAAGTCCTTGCGTTGTGTCATATACAAGTTTTATTTATATTTTATTTATTTATACAAGTTTTTAATCGCTTTTTATCATTTTGGGAAGTGGGAATGGGTACCGCTGCCCTGGAAAACCAACACCTCTGCCATGGGTCACCCCAAGTGGTTCGCTACGTTTGGTGACTTAGCAGGGATGCCCGGGCTCATGGGGTGAGGTTTGTCTAGGTCTTGGCGGCGGATGACCAGGACACACTGAACTCCAGATTCCTACCCACTCCTCGTACTTTTTTTCCTTCCCAGAACTCTCCTCTCCTTCATTTCCTTGAGAAAACCCTCCACACGGCATCCATGCCTGCAAGCAAGCAAGTAAACAAGCAAAAATATATTCATTTATACACGTATACATAGATTTATTTTCGAATTAGAAGGCAATCTGTCATTTGCGAGAATTTCCCTTTATTCATCTCAGTTGAAACCTGAAATCGTAACAAATAAGTAGGCTATTGCGTATATAAATGTTGGTAATTCTAACACATTCGCCATCCTCGCTCTTGAAAGAAGAAGACTCCCTTGCTAGAAAAAACTCACCGTAATAACATCAAATTCTTCGCCGAATGAGAATCCCGCGTGTAAAGCAAATTGGATCTTAGTCTCCGGTGCAATATTCATGAGCAGGCCATCACATTTCCCCGCTCATTCATTTTTGTATAAAGTAAATACACTTAAGATTATCTTTGTATAATAATGATGCTTTTAAAAATATCCACTCTCCTCGTTTCTCCGTTTCATGGCAAAGGAGGTATTAAATATTATGGAAGAACGAACTACGAGGCTGCTTTTGACATCATTAAGAGTTTAGTTAAAAGTTTAGACAGGACTAAGAAATGAGTGTTTATTTAGTTGTACATTAGTATTAAAGTACAGAATGGAATTCTTTAGAGGAAGCCTTCACCTTCGCCTGGGAGAGGGGCTCTTGCAAACGAATAATTTAATATCCCATATTACATTTTTCAACAAGATTGTATATAACATTAATTATAATTTTTATAACTCTGTAAGATACCTATTTTCAAGAAATAAAAGGCTTATTATTATTATCAAAGTACAGCAAAATTGCAAAGGTAAAATAATAAGGTAGGGGGAGGCGGGGCTAGTTGTTACAAAAATGAAAAAAAAATTGGACGACCGTTTATTCATAGAAACAAAAGATTTATTACATTAATTGTGCACACTTTTATCAACAACTTAACTTTTTTAATAAAAATGTAGGCCACAAAAACTATAAAATAAAAATAAAAAAACATAAGTAAATGTAACAACATGCCCCTCAAGGGGGGGGGGGGGGCAGTTGTTACACGGCAGGGGCACATTGTTACAAACCAAAAATATATAATTGATATCGTGTTGCGTTTTTTGAATCCAAAGAAGAACAGTGAGCTTTATTTTTTTATTTGTAAGATTCTTAGATATTGTCTTCTCCCGTTGATTTCGCATATCGCAAAAGGCTTTTTTTTTAATTTTCTTGCAAAACTTTCCCTCTCTGCGTTGTTTTCTTGTAGTTTCTAACCATTTTAAAATGTATCTAGAACTAGATAAATTAATATATTAGGTTATGAGGGTTAAAATGAATGTGCTCCTCCCTGAGAAACAAAGCGTCTATGTGAGGCACATTGTTATATGTAATAACTTGCCCCCTAATCATTGTAACAACTTGCCCCTTTGACGAATTTCATAATAAAAATGTAATATCATTTACACGAAATTTACAACGGTTAAGAAAAATGTTCAGAAACTAAGCAGAAGGGTGTAAAATGTCAAAAATATAATATAAATTAACTTACCTATTATGGTAAGGTGACAATATGACTTCAAATTCTTTCGACGAAAGTTACTTTGCGTACCCAAAATTCAATTTTATTTATTAGATTTTTTTGGAACATCATAAAGTTGATGAAGCTGATGTGCTTTCATTAAAAGTGCAAGCAGAAACTAATGCAGCAATATCAACGACCTTTGAACCAGCAGGAAGTATTTTTGGAGTAACTTTCCAGATTAACTGGTTCAAGCTTTCATTATTATTTAGCCTTGAGCGCGCAACTTCCTAAGGCTGTATCTCCGAAACTATTTCTCGGATCGTCTTGAAAATTTAGGACAATATTCTAGAGATGTTGTAGAACCTAACAAGATAATAATAAAAAAAAATGATTTTTTGAAACCGTGAAACCCATGAAACCCCTTAAGCCCCCGCTATCCGAATTTCGACCGATTTCTTACATATCTCCCTTAAACATTTGAAGTTTTTAAGCTCTTAAAAAATATATGTTATTTATGAAGATAATATCTAGACACGTTTCACGCCGAAACGCAAATTATATGAAATTCCCTTGATAGAAAAAAATCGCAAAGTATACTCTAAAATTATTTAAAACAAGTCTATTTCTATTATTTTACAAGTTATATTTGTGAAAAAATTCACAATGTTTCTTTAAATGATACTTAAGATACGTTCCACGAGATTTTTGTTCTATTTTAAACGAGTCATGTTTTATTAAGCATTTTCGCAAATTTCGCTTCATTTTTATCACTTAAATTAGCGCGCTCTGTCCAACATTCGTAATTAAATATCTCTCCATCTTCTTCTTTTTCAGCCGGGAAGCGCCGCCTTAAGGCACTGCTTGCAGAACCCTAAACCGAATTATTATATTACCGACGGCCCGACAAATTAATGGCAATAATAATAGTTTGGCTGGAGGCTTTGCCTTTAAACAATCGAACACACAGAGACGCTGCATGTAGTCCTGCAAGTAAATCTGATAGTAAGTAGCGCGTTTAAATGATCGGTTCTGCTTGGGTTCGTTTTTTGAGGCGCGCCTCAAAGTGAACCACACCCGACCGCGCAACGGCTACCGTTCATTTCGATTCCATATGACTTCCCCACTCCCCTCCGCCCCCATGAAATCAGCGACTCTCGGAGGCGGGCCCTAACTCTGCCTCCCTAGCATATTATTATACTGCTCGGCGCGGCGAGCGAAAATCCGCGTGTAAGATGAGTTACATAAAATAAAAACAAGCAGTCCTAGTGAAATACGAAAATATTCATTTATTTATTTATTTAAACGCCCGTGGGGCCTTTACATATAGTGCAGTACATGTTTTGGACAAAATACAGGAAATAAAATTTAAAATACAAGAAAAAATATAGGTAACGTAAAATATAAGAGTTGACACAAAGTAGGTAACATAGAATATAAGTTAAGTAAAAATAGAGATAAAGATAGTTTATAAAGTAGGAAGAAATAGTTGGCACATACGTCGTTTGAAGTTTGACAAATTTATATTCAAATAGGTACGAATAGTATAATTTTCCAAGCTAAATAAACATTTCAATTCCACAGAGGCGAGAAATTATCATCAACGTTCTTTACTTTAATCATGACTAGCTTTTACCCGCGGCTTTGCGCGCATGGTATTAGGGAGAAATTATTGTAGCGCTTGTACTTATCAATTAACCCCCCCCCTCCCACCTCCCGCATTCCATACATTCATTCCCGGTACATTCAGTTTTCAAATAGCTCACGTGCCACCTAAATTTCATAATGCCAGAGCTCACCAGTATTAAAAAAAATATATATATCCAATTGGGTGCTGTCGTTCGGATGTTACGCGCGTACAAACATTTCGGAGATTCATTTTTATTTATATAGTTAGATAGATATTGACTACGATTTTCCGCAAATATGTCAACATCATTTCGACGGCAACGATTTGTTTTCTGAAGTTAGCAATAACTCGCTTTTGTTAGAGACAGAAAACGTTTAAAATATGATATATTAATATTTATAATTTCATAACGCCAGAGCTTACCGTTATACACAGCCTATATTACTCGCATATAATGTAGCTTTCTATTAGTGAAAGAATTTTTAAAATCGGTTTAGTGGTTTATGCGTGAAAGCGTAACAAACAAACACACGCAGTTTCGCATTTATAATATTAGTATAGATCCTAGAAAATGTACAAATGTCCAAAGTTTTGAATATAGACAGTGCCTACCCATATAATGATTATGCAAGCGCGGGAAGTATAAATGTTGCCAGTCGACCAGAATCTTATTGTTCGCGATTTAGGTAGAACGGGTAGGCACCTTCCATTCTCCCACAGGATAGCAATATAATATTTTACATTAGTATGCACATGTCATAATAATTTGAATCGGATGTGAGGTGAACAAAGCCTCGTGGTAATAAAAGCACAATGGCGGACAGGAGGGGAAATGGGTGAATAGTGGGGAGGAGGTCAACGCTCCGGATGGTAATGAAATCATAAAAGAAACAACAGTGGCAATTACAAGACATAAATGTATAAAAAATATATAATAAAATATAGCAAATAGCATGCAGTTTTTTTTTTCATGAGCTCCACACAGGAGGCAGGATAATTTCCCACAGGGTCTATATATCGGACGGGTGTCCTCTATATTGACTGTAATAAGGATGCTGGGTTCTAGTCGGCGAGCTGCTGCGCTCAGGGCCTTATCCGGTTGATATCCAAGGTCGGAAGTAAAAAGGCGATTTGTAGTATTGTAGAGGCGAAAAGAAGCGGTCCAATGAGAAGAAGTAGCCAGAGTATTTGTTGCGGTGAGTAAAGTTCCGATGCGACTTGTGTGGGAGTCCGAGAGTGGCTTGTGACTGCGAGAGTGTGACGTGTGACAGTGTGACCGCGAGACTGTGACTGACCGCTCGGAACAGAATTTGGCGCTATTATATACGCCGCCGCATGGCCGTGCACGATATTGGCTCGCACTCGACAGAAGTACACCTTGTTTCGTTGTGTATTTCTTTGCAGCTTTGTGTGTTCTCGGGTGAGAACTAAATTATAAAAATGATTTATTTACGCACCATTACTTGCTGGCCGCTCCCTTTCATGTAAAACACTTATTCCTTGCATTTTTATTAAACACAATAAAAATTCCAAAACATTAACCAGTGGGTGTTTTGCACGACATCAGTATGAAAAAGCTTTTTATCTTTTAAATAAAAACATTTGCATACTTAATTTTAACAGAACAATTTGTACGCGAGTCCAATATTTTAATCTACATATTTTTATTTGAAGTAACTATTGCAGGACTCGCGTAAATTTAACATTCATTACACACATAACTGTTCATTTTAATATGAACCATGAGAACGAGCGCGCTGATTGGCTGGTAGTTGGCGGACAGCTGAAATGGCGAAGGGAGGGGATGCGACGTAAATACAGCTGTTTTTTCTTCCTCGGCGGTCAGAAAGCTGTTTCGCATCATTCGGGCTGCATACACGTTCGATACAGTCTATGTCATCTTCGGGGATGCTGTGTGGAGGGTTTTTGACGTGATAACGTCTTATAAATCGATGAACGCCGGCCGCATTCACGAAAAAGCATGACTCATTGTCACGATGTCACGACGTCACGTTCCGCCTGAGCCAGGCGTACAAGCGAGGGCGCGGAACAAGCGTTCGGCCTAAGCGTTCAGCGAGAGCGCGGAACAAGCGATAGAGAGGCACGATCGGCCTAAGCGTTCGGCTTAACCGTTCGGCTCGTGACGTTATCGCGTAAAATTATCGTCCGTAAACCGACTTTACAGACAACCAAATATTTTAAGGAAAGGAAGGGGCAGAGAGTTCTGAGAAGGAAATGAGTTTAAGGAGTGGGTAGAAATCTGGGGTTCAGTGTGTTCTAGTCATCCACCTCCAAGACCTAGACAAACCTCACCCCATGAACCCGGCACCCCTGCTAAATCACCAAACGTAGCGAATCACTCGGGGTGACCTACGGCAGAGGTGTTGGTTATCCAATAAAGGTTACCGGGGCGGCGGTACCCATTCCCGCCTCCCAAGTTTGTTTCAAAGACAATTTTCCGACTTTACCCGCGGGCTTATGTTTAAAAAATATATTTTAAAAATATCATTCAAGTTACACAACAATGGACTTATACGGTTATACAGTAATATGCAGGTTGTGAAGAGACTTTTTTTTTAAATACTACTCCACACAGGAAGCCCCGAGGAAAATAATTTCCCTCAGGCCTCATGTCATCTTTTGGGATGCTGTGTGGAGGGTCTTTTAAATGAAAGGAAGGAGATGATGTTTTAAGAAAGAAAAAGGTACGAGGTGTGGGTAGGTATCTGGGGTCTACGGGTCCAGGAGTGACGGACGTGTGAATCCATCCTTCCCACTGCGGTGCAAGGCGATGGGTTGAAAGAATGCAGGAGAGGCAAGTGGTCTCCCTCAACCAGTCTCTCCCGATCCGGCCTGCCAAGCAGTAAGTTGGCAGACGCGTTTGCCACCAAGACCTAGACAATCCTTACCCCACGAACCCGGGCACCTCTGCCAAGTCACCAAATATAGCGAACCATTTGGGCTGACCCATGGCAGAGGTGTTTTTTAAACCTTGCGCGGATCCCCTGGCGTTGTTCAGGGGGTCCGCGCAACTCAATTTTAATTTTCTACGGACCCCTGAATGATCTTGGGAACCCCTGTGGATCCGTACGGACCTCTTTGGGAACCACTGCGCTGAACGATGACGATGGGCGATCAGACGGGCGGTCACAAGCGCACTTACTGAGCAGGCACGCACGCACACGAGTGACGACGATCGTCGTGTGGCCCTCCCAATTTTTTTCTTATTCATACGGACCGCCACCAAAACTAATACTAAAGGTAATTTATCATTGAAGAAGAAGATGAATGAAAATATGAAAAAAAACAAGACACAGAAAAACAGAAAAAACAATGGTCGCAACTGGGACACGAACCCAGACCTCTCGTCTAACCGGGACGTGCGCGTTTTCCAATTTCGCTATTGCCACCTTCTGTCAAACCGTCATATTTGTCAATCTCATATTTCAAATATTTAGAATCATTAATATTATCTCCAACTAGTTCTTTTTTTTTTTTTTTTCTTTTTCAAAAAAAAAAAAAACTAAAGGTAATTCCCCACCTTCATCTTCTCTAACTCCTTCCCTCCCCACAATATTCAGCCTCACAACCATAGATGATGGTGATTACGGATGCCATAGTCTCAATGCTATACCCCAATCGGTAGATGTTCCGTACAAAAACATAATAAAAAATTATCAATACAAGAATTCTACGACTGCTTCGAGAACTTTGTATTGCATATTAGGAGATGAGAATACCATTTCACAAACTTTTTGTACCTCACGTCTATTTGCTATACCCCGATTGGTAGCTGTTCCGTACAAAACATAATAAGAAATTATCAATACAATAATTGTAAGACTGCTTCGAGAACTTTGCATTGCATATTAGGAGACGAGAATACCATTTCACATACTCTTTGTACTTACTCGGCACCCATCACCAACCAACACAATATCTTCTACACCAGCTATCGGCGATTTATTGGCGGCCACTGTTCAATAATATATTGTGTATAAACAGTGTTTGGTAATGGCTGCGAGGGTTTTAAAATTAAAGGTTTTTGTGTTACTTACCGGAAAATTGGACAAGCGAACTCCCAACAACAGGTAGTTAACATTGCACAGCTCATAATTACCTACGTTCTGTTTTAATCACACATGTTCAAATCTAATTTATTAAACGGTTAAGAGGAAAAGCTGCGCGGTCTTTTTCTTAGAAAACTTACATTTGAATTTGAGGCCAAAATACTGAAAAATCATTTTTTTTATTCAAATGGTATAGCAAATATCTAGTACGGATATTTGCTCCTTTATTTATTAAAAAAAAATTAGATCATAAAATAATGAATTTTTCATGATTTTGGACATTATTTGTTGGTGTTAATAATTATTTAAAAAAATAATATGAAAAAAAGCCTTTTGATTGAAAAAACTTAAAATATAAATGACTGATTTACGTTGAAACACAAATTTGTCGTACAGAAGTTAAAATTTCTACCCAAGAATACACTTTTTTACGATGTTTAATTTTAATTTTATTTTTTACTAGCTGACCCGGCCACGCGTTGCTGTGGCTAACGAAACACAACGCCATCTCCTGGATGGTTACCCAACCTTTTAACTCACACCGCCGTCTATTAGTTTGCATATAAATCAAATCCACACCTCCCGCTTGCCATCCCGCTCATCCACTACATACAGACAGTCTCCTTTAATTATATATTTCAAACCAATTTACACAAAACCTTGACAAATTATTTATAAACCTAAACCTTCCTCATGAAGCAATCTATCTGATGGTGAAAACCGCATGAAAATCCGTTCAGTAATTTTTGGGTTTATCGCGAACAGAGAGACAGACGCGGCGGAGGACTTTAATTTATAATATGTAGAGGTTGTTATATTGCGGTAGAAATTGTTATGGTAGGGATTATTTTTTTAATAAGTAAAATAAAATCACAAAAAAATGCCAAAGGCGTCTTCAAAATCGGGCAAATTGAAATAACTTAATAGCCTACAAAACTAAAATAGCACACATCCGTACAAGATATTTGTTATGCATTCGATTAAAAAAATGTTATTCAGTTTAATTTCGCCTCGGGTAATTTGGCCTCAAACCCAAATCTAAGTTTTGTGTGAAAATGCCGTGCAGCCGTTCCTCTTAACCTCCATGGTAGATGTTAATGTTTATTTTGTAAGACAACATTGTATTTTTATAATTAAATAAATTTTGAATTGCGTCATTATACTGCAATTTGCATAACTGCACGTTGTGATGGTAGTTTCGGCCCTAAATTTAAAAAAAAATATAGAGTAAAATGTGTTCGTGTTTAGGGGGCATGCATTAATTACGTGAGCTCAAAATGGGGGGAAGGGGTCCAATAAAATCTCATCAAATCTCATTTAAACCGGGGGGGGGGGGGGGGTCAATAAAAATCTCACGTCAAATTTAAAAGAATATATATTATTATAGAGATAATAAAAAAATATTATTTCTTTAAACTTCGCAAATTCACTTTGTGGCGTCATTATTAATTTAATGAAAACAAAAAACTTTTTGTACACCACTATTTAATTAACAATATCTATAATATATATAATATACAATATCTATGTTTCAAAAACTATGTTTTCTTCGTCAGGATAATAAGTTAACTTAATAATAACTTATAAGTTAACTTATAAGTTCGTAGTTAATAAGTTAAGTTAACTTATTATCCTGACGAAGAAAACATAGTTTTTGAAACATGTCGATATTGTTAATTAAATAGTGGTGTTTACAAAGTTATTTGTTTTCATTAAAAAAAATACATTAAATTATTTCACTTCTCTTGAAGTGTCCCATTTTGCCCGCTGAAAAAATCTGATGGCTGTTATAAAAAACATTTATTTCGAGAGTAAGAAAAGAATTAAAAGAAAAACGTTCAGAGTTTTTAAAAGAAAAAAATGGTAAAGACAATATTGGTTATTTTCCATGTCCAGAATTTCCCGAATTGAAACAAGCGCCGAACAAGTGTCATTTTATAACAACTTTATTTTTTTTATTTTTTTATTTTTTATTAGCAACTATATAAAATTATTGTACATTCAAAATATAATGATGAATTTAATGTTAAATATTGTAATTCTTAGTCCTCTTCACTAGGGGGTCCTGTGCCGAGGCGGACTAAAATTGTTTAAATATATTTCATTTGTCTTCTATGTCGTTTTTAGTATTTACATTAGGGTTTTTTCATTGATCTCTTTCAGCCATATTTTTATTCTTGATTTGTATACATTAGAATTTTTTATTAGTTTTATGTCTTTGGGAAGGATGTTATGAAGTTTAGTTGCAAAGTATGTGTAGTTTCTTTGTCCGAATGTGGTTTTGTAACTTGGAATGTTTTTTATATCATTTTTATTCGACCTGCATGCACGGTCTAGTGGAGGATTCAGTATTTTTGAAAAGCTTTAATAATATATTTTTGGCATATATTTGTTGCACAATTTGGTACGTCAAAGCTATTAAAAATTTCAATTGAAGGCGTTCTAATGGGTACTTTCAATTTGGTCTTTATGATTCCTTTTTGAATCGTATTAAGGTTATGTATGTACTTATGTGTATCTGTAACTGTAGTGCAAATCTCACGTGAGGGGGAGGGGGGGGGGGGCACCAAATCTCACTTAATCTCATCAGGGGGGGGAGGGAGGGAGGAGTCTAAATCGAAAAAAAAACAGCTCACGTAATTAATGCATGCCCCTTACCTGGTACGATGGCAAAAGCATTTGATGTAAGTCAAAACTCTAACTCGAAAAGAATATATGCAATCATTTCAGATTAAAATTTAAGACTGTATTACCATCACTCAATGTTAATAAATACAAAAAAAGATGCTGTATGTTTGGGAGTGAGGTATTATTAAAGATCTTAAAAAGATAGATCGAGGGAAACTGAGTTTAATTTTATTCGGTTGATTACTAATCTAGTCGATTCTATTTTATACGCGCCTACAAATAAACATTTATCAAATTTCCAGCAATCCTTTATCGCAAATTAAATTTATTTCCCAGTAAATTAAACAAAAAAGGTGAAAATAACTCTGTTCGTCGAAATGACATTCAACTTAAAGGTTTTATGCTTCTGGTTTGTTCCCAAACCTGACCCGTTTCCGCTACCGAATGAAACTGCTGCCGTTGCGCCGTCACTGTGCACTGTGCAGGTTGCGAATTAATTAATACGAGTTGACAGGGGTGGCTCGCGGCTTGCTAATTAACAGACAATTGACATGGGGTGGAAGTGGAGCCCCGGTGCAGGGCGTTATAAGTGCAATTGCATTCACTGGTGCATGGAATAAAGTTGCAACAGTGCAAATAGAAACTCAACGACTTGCTTCGAAATATGTTCTTTGAATACGTTTTTTAGGTCAATTTATTGCGAACCCTTTACCTACGCGCGGTGTAAATATTAGGCGGCATAAAGTCAGAAGAGTGAAAAATTTAACTTACAACCACGACCTAACGCTCACACAAAAAAGCGAGCTCCCGGCAAGCGTTTCAATGGCACTTAAAAAAATAAATTATTTTTCCCTGCGTGTCCTTTCCCATTCGTCCCCGTCCACCTTCCGCTTCCCCTTCTCCTCCCATGTGGGGACATGTGGGGTCACGGGAGGGGTCCCGCGTTCCTTCCCCACGGTGACCGCCTTCTTCCGTTTACCCCGTTCCGCGAACCCCCTCCCACGTTCCCTTCCACCTAGCCCGCTTTACCCTCCCTCGTCCCCTCTCCCGCACCCCCCCCTCTTTGTTCCCCACCACCCCTCCAAGGCTCCTCCCTACCTACCGCTACACTACATGAAATATTCAAGCAACTCGCGCGCCACCTATTGTTGTTATTTTTTCATACAAATTTGATAACACCAGAGTTCACCATTATATATAAAAACCAGGCTTTTTTTACATTAAATCCACACAGGAGGCCCTGAGGAAAATAATTTCCCTCAGGGCCCATGTCATCTTTGAAGATGCTGTGTGGAGGGTGTTTTTGAGGAGAGGAAGGAGTGAACACAGTTCTCTTCAAGGCCCATGTTCACTCCTTCCTCTCCTCGGGAGGGATGAAACACAGAGGCCGGTAAATCGTTCCACAGCCGAGGTATTGAACTCAAGAACGAGTCGTTGAAGCGACCCGTTCTCATGTGACTAAAGTTAACCGTGCATAAATATTGGGTTGTTTTCTGTCGTGCTTTAGAATTATATAGACGTTTCCAACATAAATGTAATTACATTAAAAAAAAACAAACGCCATTTTGGCTGTTCCACGTGTTCCAAAAAGGAAAATAATTTATTAAACTTTTTAGTCGTAACTGTAAGAAAACATGAATTCCCGGACGAAGCCGGGTAATAAGCTAGATACAGAAAACACTTATTTATTAACCCTTCAGTCTCTATGTATGTATTCCAAATCAGAACCAATTTCCAACGATCTCATAAGTATTTTCTTTTGGAAACCTTTTGAAATCAGTATTTCATGTTTTCGGGAAAAGCCTATCCCGTGATTTCACCTTGTACCCACAATATTCGATTATCATTTCTTTGCCGGGGGAAACTTGATCAATTTCAAAGAGAAAACCTCAGCGAGGAGGGTTAACGTTGAACAGATGATGTCACTTACATAAATAACCTTCTACATTTTTCTCGGAGTCCGTATTACATGGGACAACAAACTGATCTTGGTACCTACACAAAGCATGACATTTTTATAGACTGATTATTTTATTCTTTTGTCGGAAAATTGATATTTTCAGAACTAAAACGAATTATTTCTCAATCATTTCCAGGAAAAAATCAAGAAAAATTCTGGATTATTATCGGGATTTTTTTGTTATATTACGCCGTGTTGCATTACCTCCTTCTTTAGCAAACGTTTCGGATAGGATTGCACTGTCCGTCATCAACACGGTATCACATCTACATACCTAGGCACTTCGCCACAATCTTCAATTACACTTTTACTCTGATGTTGGAAAAGAAGAAAGGAGCATACGAAGCCAACACGGCATTATACCCCGTAAATAAATCATGATAATACTTTTGGCCGTGAAAATTTCAAATCATATCTAAATGAGGGGTATGAAAGGTTTTTACTGTCAAAGGGCAGTACTTATTTATTAATGTAGTAGCGATTTTCCGGCATGCGTTGCAATGCCACTTAATAAAGGAATTGTTTCTCCCTGCGTGTCCTTTCCCGTTCATCCCATTCTTCCGCCGCCCCTTCCATTACCATATCCCTTTCCTCTCATGCGTTTCCCCTCCACCTTCCCCGCCTTTCCTCTCCCCGCTTCCACCCTGCCTCTGCCAACCTCCCACGTTCCATATATACAGTCTCAGTACATTCAGTTTTCAAACAGCTCGCGTGCCAACCATTACAATTTTTTTTTTAAATTTTCATTTTTCATGTATTACAAATATTAATTTTTGTATATTATAAGAACTATCAACCAAATTTGGTACCTAACAAAGGTACCTACTTAAAATGCTTATAATTCTTCCTTGTTTAGTAGTACTTCAAGTAAATTCATTAATTTAAAGAGTTTATTCAAAAACCGAATTTTGATGAAAAATCGATGGTTTGCAAAATGTCATTCTCAAATTGTGACATTTTTAACAGTTTCGCAAGAGTTTTTGTAATAGTTAAAAAACTTTTCAGATGTATTGTCATGTGATTGTAATAATTCATTAACCTTCGCGGGGGTGAAAAGAAGGTATTTTGAAAGTTTCTAACATTTCCTATGCTTAATATAGCAAAAAATAGATTACTAATTTAAATAGATATTTATAAGCAAGCATATTTGACAAACATGAATAGATAAATTTAAGGGTCCACTATTCGAATTTCGACCGATTTCTTACATATCTCCCTTAAACATTTGAAGTTTTTAAGCTCTTAAAAAAATATTTGTTATTTTTTAAGATAATATCTAGATACGTACAACGCCGAAACGCAAATTATATGAAATTCCCTCGATAGAAAAAAAATCGCAAAGTATGCTCCGAAAATTATTTAAAACAAGTCTATTTCTATTATTTTACAAGTTGTATTTGTGAAAAAAATCACAATGTTTCTTTAAATGATACTTAAGATACGTTCCACGAGATTTTTGCTCTATTTTAAACGAGTCATGTTTTATAACGCTTTTTCGCCATTTTCGCTGCGATTTCATCACTTAAAATATTAGCGCGCTCTGTCCAACATTCGTAATTATACATCTCTCCATCTTCTTCTTTTTCAAACACAATACAAGCAGTACTTAATAAGACAATATAAAACATCAACAGGAGAATTTGTCTGCACGCAGCACGAAATTTATTATCCCATGTAACATGAATATTGTCGTCACACCAAAACATCTTTCAAAATCCGTAACTAATAAGGCGTCGCGGTGCGTTGGTGTCGTTTCGTTATTAGCTATGCTATTACATTATTAGCTATCGGCGAGCAAAAACAAACGAAAGACGAGCGTATTTTGATACCAATTTAATCGAACGGTTCAACCCTCCCCATCATTAATGCTAAACCCACCCTTATGCACAGAGGCTTTCCAAGAGCGTCGGGGGAATGTTTGCTTAGTTTCGCTTACCGGAAATTAAATACGTTTTATTTTTTCAGGAAAAAACAATTATGAAAAATGTATTCATTGAAAACGCCTGGAGGTCGTACTTATGTATGAAAAAATCAAAAATAAAAATGGTTCAATTTCACAAAGTTAAAATACCAGTCAGAAATTACTAGCTGAGTTTGTTGATTTTTTTAATGTGAATACTCACAAAAGCCCCAGCTGTTTCCGTCTGGAGTCAGTGAGACTATGGTATCCCCAATTGGGGTATGGTGTGAGGCTGAAGGTAACGGTGAGGGGAAGGAGATGGGGGAGAGAAAGGAAAGGAGAGGAACCTGAGTATTCAGATCTAGTCACCAAACACGGCTAAAGCAATTTTTAAGCAACGTTTCAATTCTGAATTGTGGTCTTACACAAGAGCGATACTAAGAGTATCTTCCAATCTGGAACGTGCCGCAAACATACTATATATTATTTTCATTGAATTAATTGTGAAAATAATTAATAAAATTAAATTTATTCGTCCACGCCGGGATTCGATCCCGTTCGGATTGCGAGTCAAGAGCCTTACCCCTCGACTACGGAGGCCGTGTTTACGTGTACGTAGTAGATTCGTTCATGTGAATTATTGATAATAATTGAGAAATTTAAGAAAATAATAAAAGTGCTTTAGATTTTTCATTAAATTTGAATTTGCGACCGAAATACTGAACCAAACTGAATATTTTTTATTTAATCAAAATATGTAATTAATATCTAGTACGGACGTGTGCTACTTTATGTACGTGTGTTTTAAATTGTAAAATATAGGAGATAATTTATTTATTTTTTTACATTAACTCCACACAGGAGGCCCTGAGGAAAATAATTTCCCTCAGGGCCTATGTCATCTGGGATGCTGTGTGGAGGGTCTTTTTGAGGAGATGAAGGAATGAACATTGGTCTTGAAGAGACCCATGTTGTAGGAGGGAGGAAACACAGATGCCGGCAAATCGTTCCATAGCGAGCTGTTGAACTCAAGAACGAGTCGAAAAAACGACCCGTTCTCATGTGACAAATGTCAACCGTGTACATATGTTGGGCGCAAAATAGTTAAATTGTTCAAGATTTTAGAGACAGCTCTGACAATTATATACGAGTAATAATAATCGTTTAAAAAAATATTTTTTTTGTAATGTTTATTTTGTAAATATGACAAAATATTAAATAAAATAATAAAAATTATTAAAAAAGCATTTCGATAGTTTAAAATTTTTATTTCAAAAGACCGATTATCGTTAGATAAACATATCGTATATAAATTAAAATCTCTTAAAAAAAACACGATCCTAATTGGAAAAAAGGCAATGATTCATAGTAATTAGTAAGTATAATTTATCTGAAATACGAAATAAAATGTTATTAAAAACTTTCGGTTATAATAATGATTGTTAGGAACTTTCTTAGTAGGTGGTGGAAAATAGGAATGGCGTAAAAACTCACTGTAATGTGCGTAATGTAGCGGGCTGGGTTGATGTCCACATAAGAATTCACATAAAATGTTCCAAACTGTACAGATTGTATGATCACCACAAGTTATTTGAAGTCTTTGCATAACAGGTAATTTGCACTTCGAAAATATGAACAGAACTTCATAATAATACACTGCTTATTTGTCGAAGGTTGTCACTGCACTGATTTGCATGTGTAGGTAGAGGAAGGTAGGTAGGAATTTTGGGAGAGGACAATTATATTCCAGACAATGATTTAGAAAAATGACACTAACCCCATTTATAATGTGCATTATAGTTTGCATGAATTCATTAAATTCTTCAGAAGGCAAAATAGCTGACCGTCGTAATTATATAAAAAAGCAATTTTTCAATCGCACAATTTTAAGACGAGCACCCACCCATCTACAAAGAATGGCCACGAAATAACAAAAGAATATTATTATGAAGTATGATTAATTAAGGATCATTTCAAGATGCTCATCCGACAATTCCTTTGTTAATTTCACTTTGTAATAAAAATAAATCAAAGGGTGAAATTGATGGCAGCTGCTCCTTGAGTCACGTATTTCACATTATTCAGGCACGAGTTCTGGGCCCAAAATTCTAAACTTTTTGTTTATTTATAGCGACAATGACAAGAAAATGTAAAAGGATAGGTTTATATAAATACAGCAACAGGAGATTCAAAAGGATATGTGATATAGCGCTAGAGCAGTGATTCCCAAAGTGGCCAGGTGGACCCCCAGGGGTCCACGGGAGACTCGACAGGGGTCCACGCAGGCGTGATAAAAAAAGGGGGTCCACAAGTTGCAAGTGGGGGTCCACGCAAATTTATCTACAGGCTTATTCTCTATCTTTTGCGGTATCATTATCGAGATAACGGACACGATCCCCTGTCAGATTTTTGTGATTATTACATATTTACAGTAACATATTTTAGTTTAGATCGTTTTAAATATGAATTCCTGCAAGAATGCATGATTATTTACTCTTTTAATGTACGTTGTACGTAAAAAAAGCAAATAAATCACACAAATTGTGAGGAGATATGTCCGTTATCTCGAAAACGATCCCACAAAAGAAAGAGAATAAGCCTGCTGGTTTCGATAGTAAAGAACAAAAATGTTGGCTTAGCTTTACCTGTCAATGTAGGCAGATAGTACACTAGTATTTCGGTGAAAAATAGTCTTATTGAGACCCGTCCCGTGCCCATATCCCATACCCTCTCATATCACATTACCTCCCCGCCCTGTGACAGAACACAACTCCAGCGTTATATTCAATATTCAGTACAACGCGTGTCGACCATGGGAATATGGTAGAAATGTTGCAGCAGGGGGTCCACCGAAACCAGTAAAATTTTGAAAGTGGTCTACGAGAAAAAAAGTTTGGGAACCTCTGCGCTAGAGGATATAAAAGGAGTAAATCTAGTAAACTTCCGATTTCCTTTCTTCTCTGCTCTAAAAAGCATAAATTCGTTGGAATATTTGTTGCCAAAGAACATTATTTTATAGTACGTTCTGACAATTATTGTAAATATATGTGTTTTTATAATCAAGAAATGGACTTTTAAGTATTCCCCCAATATTCCCCATAAAAAGATTCTCCCCGCAAAGTATCCGATTCCTGAAAAATCTTAGAAATTCTCCGCAATTTTCGGAATTCCCCACGATTTGACAACCCTCATCACATCATTCTAAACTAAGCAAGCCCTTTTTTTTCAGTTAATATTCAATCTTGGGATGTCTTCATTTTTAACATAAATCTTGAGAAATGTAGAGATCCGCAAAGAATGCAAGGCTGACGTAAGCGTAATGAATAGGATTAAGAAAGGGACGCTCAGATGGTTTGGGCATGTAGAGCGAATGAGTGAGGAAAGGAGTGTAAGGAAAATATATGAAGCAAATGTGAATGGTAGACGAAGTCGGGGACGCCCGATGAAGACATGGCACGACCAAGTGAATCAGATACTTGAGTCGGGCGATGTCAAGAGTCAGTATAATAGAAAAGCATGTATGAGATGATGTACGAATGTGAACGAGGCAAGGAGTGTGTGCCAAGATCGAGTTGTTTGGCGGTCCGTCCTCTCTGCCTACCCCTGCGGAAAACGGCGTGATTGTTAGTTAGTTTGAAAGCGTAAGAGTTCCTTCATTCTGATGTCAAAAACACTATCCTTACAGATCAGATGCTAATATTTTGCATTAATGGAGTAGGGTATTCATGGCTCTTTTTTCTTTTTTTATGTATATGTTAATATAATTTAATATAAATTTAATATATATGGTCTGACTTGAGGATTGACTAGTCAAACATAGGAGCTTGACTAGTCAGACCTGAGGATTGACTAGTCGAACCTAGGAGCGCCGGAACTTCGAGGATTGACCATAACATCTACATAGAACATTAGCTTGTTTTTTCTAAAAAAAAAAAATTTCTAAATATTTCTAGTTTTGGTAAAATTGTATAAGCACACCTCACGGATAATACGGAACGTAGTTGTTGAAGTTCGATACACGGATAATACGGAATATTCATTTTTTAACTAATATAAATCAAATATGACATTTGTCAGAAGTACCAACCTTATAAAATAAATTCTCGTCAAAATAAAAATAGAAAAGTACCTACTTCGAATTATTCCTGCGTTGAGATTCAGGCTGCAAAAGCTGGATGTCATCATAATTTAGATATACATCCCAGGTTTTGAATGGTGTGTTTGGCAAAGCAGGGTTTGTCAACGGATGTGTGTAATTATTCTATTGGCAGCATTGATGAATGATTAATTGTCTATGAAATGTAAACCAAAAAACGATGAAAATACAAATGGCGTTATACCGCGCGAGTGAAATTATTTTAACCAAATTTAAATGTAACATGCATGTTTTATGCATATTTTTTCATCTCCCCCGACGTAAATACTCACTTTTCGTGATAAAAAAGCTAAATCTAACTGTTTGAATAAGAAATATTGCGTATTAACCAGTAAGCGGAGTAAGACAAAAATATATATATATATATATTTTTTTTTAAATAGTGGTGTACACAAAGTTATTTGTTTTCATTTATTAATTAATTTTTATTTAACTGTCATCAACTAATCCTTCGAAAACCGAAGAATAAAATATATATAATAACCGGAAGTGGCTCACTTTTGTATCGCTTTGTTCTTCGCGTTGCGCCGCCTAATTTCTCCCCCGCAATCTGAATTCTGGTTCGACGCGATTTGTAGACAGAAAATGATTTAATATAAACGCGTGTGCACATGAACCATGTAGGCAGGGATCATTAATATTTATCTTTATTACAGGTTAGTAGGTACCAGAGGCCCTTCTTTTCAAGGGGGCGATGTTGAAATGTGACGGGCTTGATCGAAATATTCAAATAATCGAATTATGTTTCGAATTAAACGCTAAAAATATTTTTATCAATGTCAAAAGATAGGAACCACATAACTTTCCACGAAATTAATATATTTTACGCGAGTGTTTGGATATTTGTCCTACAGCGAATAAGTGTGAATTATTGTTTAAGCTTTAATTAACAGTGTTTATAGGAACCACAATTTCAGCTAAATTGATGTATTTTAAGCGAATTTATGTAAGTAATGTTTCCTGTGGATATTTGTCCTACAACGAATTTAAGGGTGAAATATTATTTAAGCTTTAACTGTATGTAACATGTAACCTTTTTTGTCCTAGATGTAATAATAATAATAACCCCGATACAGGCGAACCCTAGTGGGGTTAATAATTACATGCTAAAACGAATTAAACTTGTGAAGAAGCAATAAATAAATAAAATAAATAATAATAGTTGGATAATTTGAAGAGCGCCGTTTTTGTGAAAAACCAGCTCAAGGGCGCTGTGTAAATGTATTTATTATGCCAAACATTTTTTTGTAATTTTCTTTACCGCTTTTGCAGTGTACCTACTGGCTTTCATACTGTTTTTGCAAAATAAATTAAATTAATTGTAATTATATATTATTAGTAAATGAAAAACACAAAATTTACATTTTACGTGGGTTCCTATAAACTAAAAAAATTAAAACTATTATTTTACGCAGGTACAGTACCTACCTAACATTTATTTTTTTCTTAGTTATATTTTATTGAAAAAGCCCGAAGGCAATATTTATTGATGAAATATTTCAAATATCAAATTAAAATGCTTCGATTTAGAAAAATTCGCATCATTTCGAAATTAATATTTCGATTAAACTCATCATTAGTTCAGTTTATTTATTGTTTGCCAGAAACAATAGACGTGCCTTTGAAACCCTCCGAGAATTCCACTAACAGGAATCAAGGGTTATATTTCACCCCCGATGCGTGGAATGTGTAATGGGAAGGGAAAATGGATAAAGGTGGAAATTCTGAAAACTTATTTGGTAAAGAATTTTAATTTACCATCATCGACATTTTCGTTTTTATCTCATCCGGCAAAATGGAGAAATTTTATGTGACGCCTTGAGGCCAAAAATATTTTTAAAGATTGCTTTCAATCATCCGATCATCACCGTTCAAATAGAGGCCCTGACACCAACGGCAAGATGGCCGCAGATAGTGTACAATTATTAGATTTTTATGTTATTAATTTATTTAGTTCTTAGAAATAAGAACATTCAGAAATTTAGCTTTAATAATAATAATAATAATGTTTTATTCCAGGATGTGGGGATAGTGCAATCCCACACGTCCCATATAATTGTACATATCTATATAGTTATACATATTTTAAAACAAAAGATTTTTTTAAATAATGAAATAAATAGGTACATAGAATAGGAAAAAATAAAAATATTAAAAAAAAATTAAAAAATAAATATCAACATAAAATCAATTCTTTGTAGGGCGTGGTCTGGGGTGAGCTCGGGCCCAGCGCTCACTCAGGAGTGGGGTTTGGTGCTGGAACGCTGCCGTCACCACTGTACTGTAGGAAGCCATTAGCCGCATCCTGGCTCCACTAACCCGATGTCTCATTAGACCGGCGAATCCGTGCAATCCTAGTTCAGTGAACATGGTCGACGCACTGCTATATCTTCTGAATCCAAATAATTTGGATAATCTAATTTATTTTCGGTTCTAGAATATTAGAACCATGGTGCACTATAAGCTTTTTTTTTAATAGAGAGAGAGATTATTAGAGAGGTTTATTACAGCGTGGAAAAGTTATTTATATGTATAATATTTGAAATTTTTATTTTTTTTAAGAAAGACAAATGTTCCCGTATTACGAATAACCCAACAATGTTTGAAAATCTCCTACTACCACCACAGAAAGCCGAAAATGTTGCTTGTGTTGTGATGGAGGACTCAGCCAGCCGAGGAATCGAACACGCGAAATCCGGGTGGGACCCAAACGCGATGCCCACTCAACCACTGACCGGTATTTACAGAGTGTTAACAATTATTACATTAATGAAATTGCCATTGGGAAGTGCATAGATATTAATACTCCAATTAAAAGTGTTCACAGCATGCATATATCAAGGTTTAGTAGTTGCTAGGTGGAGATGCTACTAGTGAAATAACAGAAATAATAATAAGCAAAATAAAACATAAAATTCATAATAATAGTTCTAAAAATTATACAATTCAATTTAAGTGCCAAATTTTATAAATCATAGTTTCTAAATGTAAGGATCCTCTGTGATAATTGTTTTTTAAAGGTATGGGGTTGGGTTTCGGTTTTTAAGTTTTCAGGAAGAAGGTTAAATATTTTAGGAGCTAGATGCATGAAATGTCTACGAGCTGACGTGGTATATACCTACAATTGTACGTAATCAAGGGAAAGGCCATACGTTTAAGAAAAACTCTGTGTAAACTGGTAAAACGCGGCCAACGCCGAAGACTTCAATTACTTTAATAATAATAAAAAATATTATTCCTTTGTAAATTGTTCTCTATTGCCCCTCTTTCCTCTACCCATTTTACATTTCCATTGACTATGTCTATTATTTATAATTGCGTTGTCTATGTCTATGACCATTGTTTTTATCTATTATTTATGATAAGTTATAAACCCTGAAGTTATATGATAAGTTATAAACCCTGAAGAAATGATCTTGGCTCACGAAACATGTTGGTTTTTTAAACAATAAAAGTGGTAAAAACTAAGTTTATTCATTTTTTTTTATAAGAAAAACTCTCTTTTTATAACTTTTGAAGGTTATTCCCATCAACGTAACATATCATTGAAGAAGAAGAAGATAACATTTATAATCTAAATGAAAATATGAAAGAAAACAAGACACAGAAAAATAGAAAAAGACAATGGTCGCAACTGGGACTCGAACCCAGATCTCTCGTCAAACCGGGACGTGTTGACGAGTCCCAGTTGCGACCATTGTCTTTTTCTATTTTTCTGTGTCTTGTTTTCTTTCATATTTTCATTTAGATTATAAGTGTTATCTTCTTCTTCTTCAATGATATACTAAGTTTATGATTTATTTTTAATATTATTATTGTTTTCGTGAAAAAATCACATCATGGGCGCAAAATCCTTTGTCAAAAAATTGAGATACGTTTGCGGTGAAAGTCTGAATAAACTTAATAAATTAATTATATTTTCAATTAATTTAAAAGGCGACTAATTTAGGCAATCTAATGAGTTGGCTTAACAAGAAGCCAAATTAAAATTGCTAAGTGACAAACCTTGTTTTTACCATAATTAATTCATTAAACGGTAAAAGCTTGTCTAAAAAATTTTCTAACGGAGCTTTTTCGCTTGACAGTAAAATGGTGTAAAATAAGAATTAAAACCTTAATTATGTGTGACAAAATAAGGAAAATAATTATTTTTTGATAATGTTATTTAATACCTACGATGTAGAATTAATGGCGTGTGGGCTTTTCTTGTCAACAACATTCAAACGGTGAAGCATAGCACAGGCCCAGTTGTTACGCAGAAATTCAAATGTATCATTGTCTTCAAATAGCCATTCAGCGTCATTTTTTTGGCGTGATGACGTCTTATAAATCGATGAACGCTGGCCGCATTCACGAAAAAGCATGACTCATTGTCACGTTGTCACGTTCCGCCTGAGCCGGGCGTGCAAGCGAGGGCGCGGAACAAGCGTTCGGACTAAGCGTTCGGCGAGAGCGCGGAACAAACGATAGAGAGGCACGATCGGTCTAAGCGTTCGGCTCGTGACGTTATAACGTTAAATTATCGTCCGTAAACCGATTTTACAGACAACCAATTTTTTTTAAAGTTTGAAAGTTCCTCATTAAAGCCTGATAGTATCCGCTCAAAAAGAAGAAGGAGAGATATGTAAACACGAATGTTAGTGAGAGCGCGCTCATATAAAAAACGATAATATTTAAGCGAAAATTGTGAAAATGTTTAATAAAACACGGCTCGTTTAAAATAGAGCAAAAATCTTGTGGGAAATGTCTAAAATAGCATTTAAAGAAACACTGTGAGTTTTTAAAGTGAAACTTCTTCAATTGAGAGAATTTCTCATAATTGCCGTTTCGTCGTGGAAAATAAATAGATATTATATTATGTTCAAGAATACCACGCAGTTTTTAAGTGCTTTAAAACTTAAATTATTTAAGGAAAATATGTAATAAATCGTTAGAAATGCGGGAAACAGGGTCTTAAACGCCGATTCTACGTGCACCATCAAATTGTATTGATCTGACAAACAAAACAACATGATAGTTGCCCTCTCCTGCTGATCACAATTTGTTCAAAAGATGAAACTGACTGAGAACCTTTTAGCTGTCAAAAAAAAAATTGCGCTGAATGGTCATTTAATGACTTTATAAATAGTGTATTTCTGCGAAACAACTGTAAAATTGAAACTCTGTGTAAAGACAGAGGAATAATTATATCGCAAACGGTATAGTTGGGTGACGTTGTGAGGTGGGCTAAGGGGGTCCTAAAGGCGGCGCTTCCCCGCTCAAAAAGAAGAAGATGGACAGATATGTGATTACAAATGTTGGACAGAGCGCGCTAATATTTTAAATGATAAAATTGAAGCGAAAATTGTGAAAATGCTTAAAAAAAATGACTCGTTTAAAATAGAGAAAAAATCTCGTGGAAGGCATCTTAAGTATCATTTAAAAAAAATGTGAAACAAACGAACATGAATTTTTTCACCAATATAACTTGTAAAATAATAGAAATAGACTTGTTTTTAATAATTTTCGGAGCATACTTTGCGATTTTTTTCTATCGAGGAAATTTCAAACAATTTGCGTTTCGGCGTGAAACGTATCTAGATATTATCTTTAAAAATAACATATCTTTTTTTAAGAGTTTAAAAACTTCAAATGTTTAAGGGAGATATGTAAAAAATCGGTAGAAATTTGGGTAGCGGCGGCTTAAACAATGATTAATAAGAGGTTTTCCATGGCATTTTGTACGATTTGGCTGGATTTTTTTTCTTGCTGTTTCAAATTTAGGGAGTTGCTTTTTATAAATTTCGTTACTGCCTGAAATTATTATGAATTACTAAATAGATATTTAAAAATCTTTAATATTTCCTGGCCCTTATAAATTCAGGCTAAGTGAAATCCTCGGATTATATCCGGTCTATGGCCATGTTACTAATTTTGACTTAAATCGCCAGTACCTACCAGTAGACTTATTTAAGCCATCAACAATGCATAACAGCTAAGAACAACACAAATTCAGTTAACTCCAGTGTTAGTTTAGCCTTAATTAAATTTTGACGATCCCGGGGCAGGGCGGAGAGATCCTTGACTTCTTGAACCCGGTGGCAGCGAGTTGGAAATCCGACGAAATGCAACGTTAATGAAAACTAAATTAATAAAATGGGATTTTTTAATTACAGAAAAATAAGTGAAGGATAATAGATAGATAATCTGATAACAGAAATGAAAAGAAGAAATTGCAAGACAAAAGACGCCATGAGTAAAATGCAAAAGATATAGTGACAGAGGCGTAATGAAGACCGCCATGATAAGACTCGCCCAGGCATGAGATTTTTTTTTTAATTTTTAAAAGAAAGACAAGCATTCCCGAGTTACCTAAACTAACCCAACAATGTTTGAAAATCTCCTACTACCACCACAGAAAGCCGAAAATGTTGCTTGTTTGTGATGGGGGACTTAGCCAGCCGAGGAATCGAACACGGGACGCCCGTGTGGGACCCAAACCACTGACCGGTCGGGATATCACGTGTATTTATTTTTCGTTGAACGCACGATTTCTAAACCAAACAGTTGCCAGGCAACGATTTCTCCGCGCGTTGTGACAACCGCTCGGCTCACCAGTCGCCAGTAAGTCTGTGATTTTGACGCCGAATACATGCGTAAATCGTTGCCGCGCATGTTTTGCCTTAAAACAATGGAACATTGTCTAAACTAGGAGATCTATCTTGCAGAGTATAAAAAGGGAAAAAAAACCTAGTGTAGCTCAGAAAGAATTTAATGAGTTTTGGGCTGATGCGAAACAAAAATATACCACAAAAGAAGAAGAAAAATATATGTTTTTTTACACCTCCCTTTATTATTTTTATGCCAGTCAAAAACAACCTGCAACCTTAATGTCTGTCTGGACATTTTTATCACGATGCTTAATTTTCCAAAATTTAATCAGAACCTGTATTTAAAGATAATATTCTGAAAATGTCAATACACTTTGTACTAAAAACATACACGTGATTGTGGGTAAGGGGGGGTAGTCTAAAACCTCACCACATCACCAGGGGGGGAGGAGGGAGTTAAAAAGTTGCTAAAAAACATCACGTGATTAATGGACGACCCCTAGGTTGAATCCACATCAATACCAGTTTCTGTAGCAACAGTGGCCCTAAGTTCAGCTTCTGCTAATAGTTGTTGCCTAGACATTTATGTGGGGGGAGTGCAAACCAGCACTAACACCCTAAACTATTTTCATTTTATCTTTATTTTATTAGTTCCAAGTCAAAGATTGTATCTAGATGATGTAAGTATAAATCATAATATAAGAATAATATCCCAGTCTTCACAGTCCTCCTAACTAGCGTTTCCTGATTGGTTTTTATATTTGTGTATTTCGTCTCTAGTTGTCTTTATAGTGTCTTCATAATGTTTGAAAGTTGATTATACAATGGACGCCCGAAGTTTAAAACGTGTCTCCACCATGAAAGATCTTGGAATCATGTTTGATAGTAGGCTGACATTTCATACTCATATTCAGATGACTCGTAGCACTTCATTGAGAATGCAGGGCTTTGTTCTGCGTACTGCAAGGAATTTTAGAGACACCCGGATTCTCAAAATTTTATTCAATTCCTTAGTAAGGAGTAGACTTGAAAGTGGGTCGGTGATCTGGAGTCCACACCAAGTAAAATATTCCCTCATGTTGGAGAGGGTTCAGGAGAAATTTCTAAGATTTCTATACATGAGGGAGTATGGCTATTATCCGTGGCTCTATCCTACCGACTTTCTTTTGGGTATGCTCGGAATGAACCATCTACGGGTCAGAAGGGATGTACACATTGCTACGCATTTCTTCAGATTGATCCGCGGATGGTTTGAAAACTCAGCTATTACGGAGAGCATTCATTTCTATGTTCCCGATGAGTATCTTCGCCACCGACAGCATAGATTGTTCTATCTTCCGGCTTGCAGGACTAACTTGCCAATGGTCATGCCGGTCGGGAGAGCAATTTCACTGTTAAACAGAATTAATTCGGATATCGACATATTTAGCGTTAGTGAAGCTGCCTTTAAAAGGCAAGCTTTATTAATGCTTGTATAGTTTGTATCTACCACTGTTACAAATGTATTTTAAAAACGAATTAAATGTAAAATTTTGTAATGTTTTTAAAAGAATAAAATGAATTGAATTGAATAATCACTGTGTTCTCTCAGTTGTGTTTTTACTTTAGTTTTAAATACATACCTGTGAACATTAATAATTGGTCTGTTTTTTTATCATCCTCTTATGTTTATTGTATTACTAAGACTGTTAATGTTCTTTAAATAAATACATTAATTTTAGTTTTTTGTTTGATAGGGTAGAGCGTCACGTACTCGTACATACGAGTAGTTTCGTATCATGAAATTTATTATTTCCCTGTCAAAAGTTTGTCAAAAATGTATTCAAACTGGGAATAACCAGTATATTTTGAGTATCTATATTAAACAGTGGAGTATTCAGATGTTTTTTCTGACTTAAAAGAAAAAAAGTTTTTGTAAATTTAAAAATTATTCCAATATTTCGTCTGTCGCAGTTCTAACCGAATTTTTATTGAACCCTTTTAGATATTTACCACATAACTTTTGATAATTGTCTTATTTCTTATTTGCAGCGACTGAACTGCTTTTGAGAAGTTGCCTGTGTGCTGACCGCCAATGAAATTTGCAAGTTGCTTTCCAGTGGATAATGATTGAGTTGCCAACTGGTTTTTTTTTCAGTTGCCCCATGAGCGGATGGGCTTACACTAGTAGTACTAGGGTCAGTCAAAAAGTAATGCCTCCTATTTTTTTCTCCTTTAATTGTCAAGAAATAAAAAAATGCAATTACATGAGTTGAAAACCACACTTTTGACGATTAATTTGTTGCTTTTCAATATAAAATCCGTCCATTTCCACAGCTTTGGTCCATCTTTAACAAGGGCATGTATCACATTGTTGTAAAAAGCACGGTCACATCCAGAACACCATCGTCATAACTTTTCCCGCCGATCACACAGTTTTGAATTTTTTTGTCCTTGGTGAGTTTGTGTGATGTCATTCCATTGACTGCCTCTTTGATTCAGGTAAAAAAAAATTAACCCATATTTCGTCTCCGGTCACAATTTTTTCCAGAAATCAAGCGCTGCAAGCGTTGTGAGGCTATTGTTTTTCTTGGTTCTTTATTCTGGCCGGTTAACTTTCTTGGTACCCACCTTGCACAAATTTTGTTGAATAATCAGTTGTCGAATAATCGTGATCACGCTGACGTTACTGAGGGAGAGAATGCGACATCTTTAGTTATCTGGGGTCACCACGAATGATGCCATCAACTCGCGTGCAGTCACTGCAATCAACGGCCTGCGCCGTTCCCCTTTTTGTCACCTCAGCTTTGTTACAGAGACGAACCCATCATCTAGCAGTGCTGTCATCTACTGTTGCATCATAGTACACATGTTTCAGTCTTTCATGAATGAGAATGGGCGTTTCACCTTCTACAGTCAAGAATCAATCACAGAACGCTGTCTATTACGAACATCATTTTACAAGCAACTGCAGTGATGCCACCTGTTGACGCAAAAAATTACTATTGCAGTAGATTGTAGAAAAATTTTGAGGAATAGCACCAAATCTAAATTTTTTTTTTTTTCGAAGAAAACTTCTTCATTAAGGGTTTTACTTAGTATACTTTAACTCCTGAGGATGTGAGCATCGTTCACAAAACATGTTGAGTGTATATTAAATAAAAGTGATGTGTACAAAGATATTTGTGGTTTCTAATTATTAAGAATATATTACCTTTTTCTTGAATGATAGATACAAATCTGTTAAATATTGTATGCCTTTGTAAACATAAAATGTTGTTTTTTTTTTTTTTTTACTGTATTTATTTTCATTAACTGTAAAGTAGGTTGCACCAACCAGTTCATTAGGATTTGATTGTCTCTATTTGCTTTCTTCTTTACAATTTTAAATTTTATAAATATGTTTTTTATTTATTTCAAATGGTAATGGATGTATATTGAGGTAGAACCTGCAGACAAGCAGCCATGTGGCAGCTTCGCGGGATTACCTATTTAAATTGCCAATTTTATCTGTATTTGTTAAGTATGTTTTTGTTGGAAATAATAAAAAAAAAATAAAATTAAATTAAAAAAAATTAAAAAAATAAAAAAAAACTAAAATTTTCACTTAACTAACTATTTAAGTAGAAAAAAATAGGAGGCATTATCTCGTATATTCCTTTATGTTTATAATATATTCTACCACCAGTGTCAAAACATTAATACATATAAGAAAGCGTTGATTATTGTCCCACTAGCTCCGAGCAAAGTAAAATTAACATAAAGTATTTATGCTATTATTAGTTAAGTAGAAAAAAATAGGAGGCATTATCTCGTATATTCCTTTATGTTTATAATATATTCTACCACCAGTGTCAAAACATTAATACATATAAGAAAGCGTTGATTATTGTCCCACTAGCTCCGAGCAAAGTAAAATTAACATAAAGTATTTATGCTATTATTAGTTTGTTCATGCTAAAATTTCCTCTCAATGAATACGTTACAGAGACGAGCTAATTGATGTTTGTCGCCTAAGAACAAAGCACCCCACAAACACAGGGGAGACAGGTTGAGGACCGGGGCGAGGATAAACACCTTGTCGGTGGTGCGGTCGCGGTCAGTGCGGACTTGCGGACTAGTGAACGTGTGAACTGCGGATGGCAAAGTGACTAGTGACTAACGCGCCGTACAAGACCGGGTCAATACAACATAATTCCCACAACAAATGATCGGTCATCAACACGGCTTCAGAGCACACATAAATCGTTCTGGTAAGACAATAAAGTAATCGAATCACTCACCTGCAAATTATTATTACTATAAATATTAATGCGGAGATATCGATTGGTCGGTGTGTGAAGCCCTGTACGTAAAATTCGTCAACAAGGAATTACAGTCTACAGGCTATTGAATAGCATTCCGAAGGTCGCGGGATCGAATCCCGGCATGGCAAATAAATTTTATTTGATTAATTTGTGTTATTTCACGATTTATTCATTTAAAATAATATATAGTATATTTGCGGCACGTTCCAAGGTGGAAGATACTCTCAGTATCGCCCTGGTGTAAAAGACCACCATTCAGAATTGAAAAGTTGCTTGAAATGGCTTTGGCCGTGTTTGGTGACCAGATTTGAATAGCCAGGTACTTTCCACCTTCCTCTTCCTCATCTCCTTCCCCTCCCCACTACCTTCAGCCTCACAACATACCCCAATTGGGGATGCCTTAGTCTCACTGGCTCCAGACGGGAGCAGTTGGGACTCTTGTGCGGTATTCATATTAAAATAAAGTTAAGAAGAACGGCTGCTCGGCCCTTTTCATACAAATCTTAAATTTAAGGATTTGAGGCCAAAATTCCCAACAAAAAATAAAAATTATTTTTGTTATCAAAAGGTAGGTATATCAAATATCTAGTACGGATATAATATCCGACGTTATTTATTTGTGTTAATATAGGCCATTTAAAGTTTTTTTTTAAATAAATTAAAAGTATATAAATAAAAATTATTTTACTGCACGTATACGACGAAATGTATAAAAAATATTAAAAAAATGTTTAAAAAAAAAACATTTTCATGGGCGTAATTTTAAATTATAAATAACCGATTTAGGCCGGAAAAAATTGTTGTACATGAATTAAAATAACTACCCAAATATGGCTTTTTAACATGCTTTATTTTATATTTTACTAGCTGACCCGGCCACGCGTTGCATGCAAATCAAATCCACACCGCTCGCTTGCCAGCCCGCTCACAGACATTCTTATATATTTCAACCAATTTACACAAAACCTTGACAAATTATATACCCAAACCTTTCTCATGAATCTATTGGTGAAAACCGTATGGAAATTCATTCAGTAGTTTTTGAGTTTATCGCGAACAGACAGACAGACGGACCGGAGGACTTTAATTTATAATATGTAGAGATTACAATTACACAATATCCTGGGTTCGAGTCCCAGAGGTGCCAATATCTTTTTCTGATGTTTCTGTTTCCAGATTTTCGATTGAGTTTCGCTCATAATGTCTTCATTTAATTAAATATTAGAGTTTGAGGTTTACTCATAAAGTTAAAATAATAAATAATAATTAAGTATTTTTCCAAATTTTCGAGCGCAAATTTGAGATGTTTGTCACCCAGTATTAATTTGAACGCCGAAAACGACCTCTCTACGTCAACTGACGTCATTGGAATTTAAAATTTGGCGCCATTTCTGGAGATACCTGTTTAGGCAGGGTATGGCCTGTGCCGTTGATGTAGGCATAAATGTTATTCATGTCTTCAAGACTCGGGTTCTTAAAATAATAATTTAAAATAGCGTCAAACTTTTTACGAATCTTTTCTGATATTGGATTAGGAAGGGCGTTGGCGAGTTTGATCATGGTTTTCAGTAATTCTATTGATTTAAGTAGAGGAAGGTTTTTTGTTTCCAATTTTTTCTATGGCCTCTGGTAACTTGTGGAAACGTGTTGAGATGAGGGAAATACTCTGTTTAATGGATGCGTCTTCAAATACTAGTTTACTTGACTGAATTGCAATGGACTCGGAATTGTCAAATTGACCAACTACTTGTTTTACGGACTCAAAATTTTCAGCATAGAATAACATCGCCTTTAGCCAAGTACCCCATCAAGTTATTATAGGTTCTGGCGGAAATGCTAGATTTAGCAAGTGCTGCTCTTTGTAAGAGTGCACACGCGACGGTGCTTTTAAAAACACCTTTCTGTAGAGGAAAATTTGTCAACATTCCCGTACTCTTGCCTTATCTCTTCTGCAAGGCGATGAAACCCGTGAGCTAAGCAAGTAATGTGCCGTAGATTTGGATAAAAAGTTTGCAGGACTTGACCAGCTTTCACCATGTATGGCGCGGCATCAGAAACAAATATGTACCTCTCGCTACTAAACGAAGTATGCACGATTAGGGAAAAAGGCTAAAATATGCATTAACGCCGTAATTAGAGAGATATATGCATTTGCATAAGCAAATATGCAAATATGCAAATGCATAAAATCCGACGTCTACTGATAACGTTTGATTGGCGAAAGCGATCGTTAATTCGTACTTACATTTTTATTGATGAAGCACAGCTTACCTTTCAAAAACGAAGATGGGAGAAAACAGTAACAGAGAACGACACTCACCTGAAATAAAAAGAAAAAACAAACGTTAGCCATTGCATATTGAGATTTAAAAAAAAACCATAGTGAGGACCAATATAGACTAAAAAAAAAAAAATTAAATACTAACGCAAAAAGTTGGTACGTCTTGTTAACATAACTACGAGATTTTATTGAAGAAAAAATAGTAATAAAGCAATGACAAATAGGGTAAACAATTACATTAGGAAGATAAACAAGTTTTTGTTAGAGTTCATGATTTAAGTCATATCAATAGAAAATATTGAAAAGTTTATTTGCGTAAAGACTGACAAAAATCATTTAGACGTGCACTCATTTTAAAATTTACGACCACTAACTAAACTAGGCCTGAATCGGTTGCCGAAATTTAAGTCTAATTTCAATTCAGACTCCGAGGAGAAAATTGATTACAAATACCGCAGAGTTACAAATTCAATTAGATCGGAAATCAGTCTCGGCACTTGACAGTCGTGCAAGTACTCCTTTGGGCGTGATCTGCGGATGCTGGGAGACTGAGCTCTAATAATGGCATCTGGTCAAATAACAAAATCACTGTTAACACATCAACTCGATGCCCCCAACAAAAAGAAAACTGTATGTACAAAAATAATAGGTGTACCCATGTTGAATGTAGTTGAAATTTGCGTAGCTCAAACAGAACATTACAAAAATATTGGTAGGGTTGTGTTAGGTTAGTTTTGTTTTTTCTTCACTTTTCTTGAATGTTCTGTTTTGTAATAGAACCATGGATGTTTTATCGCGATTCATTTTTGGGTAGCCAACGTAACGTAATGATGATGGCCACTGTAACGCTGTCCGAAACGTTGGCTGAAGAATGAGGAAGCGCAACAATAACCCAAAAAAATATTCACGTTAGCACTTTTGAATATTTAAAATCATATCCGTAAAGGTTGCCTAGAAAAATAAATATATTTTTTATTACACATGACCCAGCATTCCGAATTTCTACCTACATAATATACTATGTATGTTACACTATAATATGTTACTCTTAAAAATTAATATGTTTATTTTGAAGATAATCTCTATTTAGAAGTCGAGTTGAAAAGTAAATTGAATGGACTACCCTCGATCGAAAAAAAATCGCAAAGTATGCTCCGAAAATTGTTAACAACATATCATTGGTTTTGTTATTTGACATGTTATATAGGTGTGAAAAATTCACTTATTTAAAGGCTACTTAACTCCGATGTCGTGTTTTACGATAACTTTTAAACAACTCGATAAGTCGGATTTTATTGAATATTTTCACACGGGTCGCTTATGCCTATTCATTGTGAAATTTTTTTTTTTTTAATATTAGCGTGCTCCTTCTATCATCGTTTTTACATAATTCCGTTTCAAACCATCTTCAGTAATATTCATTTTTATTTTTGAATGCTGGTAGTTATAACGGAGGTTTGCAGGCAGCCAAAAGAGGAAGTAAAGGTGCCATGTTTTTTTTTACTGGGCTATCGAAACATTTTCCATTTTTAACATTTTTTATGTCATAATGCGATAAAAATGTGTAGTGTATTTGAGCGTATATGCATATGAATGTGTGTATGTGAATGTGTGTGTATATATATATATATATATATATATATATGAATGTGTATATGTGTGGTTGAATGTATGTGAATATGTATGTATGTGAATGTGTGCATGTGTGCGTTTATGTACGTGAATGTGTGTAAGTGTGCAAAGTTACTAAAGAGAGTGTTTTTATGTTTTATCGCTATTCTGGGGTTAGGAGTGATAGATCGGGTTTGTGTCGTATATTTAGAGTTGAGCCTTACATACGTTCTGAAGTTGTAAATCAATCAAATCAATACATATTTTAAAATAAAGTGTGCAATGTGCGTGCCGCTAAAACTCAGAAACGATTCCCGGAAGGATCTAGGGAGTTGTATGGTGTGGTAGCCCTCTATCCCCCATCCACGAAGAAGGTGCCCGTTTTTACCTGAAGGGCGTGAATTTGAAGATATAAGAACTGGCGCTTCGCCCTCTAGAAATTTCTGAACAGTCCAAAACATTTGAGAGTATTCGAGAGCATTCTACAACATTCCAGAACATCCCGGAACATTCTAGAATGTTGCGGAATGTTCGTGAATAGTCTGAGACGTTCAGGGAACATCCCAAAACAATGTGGAACATTCCAGAACAATCTCGAATGTTGTAGAAAGTTTAGGAACATTGTGGACCATTTTAGCCTTTTTTTTATGGGTGGGGGTATCTATTCGCAGGGGTTTATAGCAGTGGCGGTCCGGACTTTTCCGTGAGCTAGAGTGCTAAGATTGAAAAATACGACGTTATTGATGTTGTTGTGGCTCAATGTTTCGGCATTATTGGACTTAGAAACCAATAAAAAAATCCCAATAATTTCACCACTCTGCGGCCAATTTAAATTATATAAGCAGTTGGGAAAAATAATTAGCCGAAAAAAGTTTAGTAGAGAGAATATTTCAATAGTTTAACACAATACTGTAGTGGCGACTAACTGCAGAGCTAAGCACGTAAAGCTGTAAAACAATTGCATAATATTTTTGAAAATTGTTATCGTTATTATCATGGGTAGCTGGAAAAGGTTTTTGTAGTTTCTTGTGTTTATTTCGCTCCCAGCATTAGTGCGGTTTGATCAGCGGGTACCTGTAAAATATGGTGAGAATGATTGATCGACTGCGGTCGGTGTACGCGCTTGCAATTTAATACAACCACTTCATAAATAATAATATTCCTCTTCATATTTAATATACTCGCCAAGCATGTGGTTGAATTGCCTACAGAAGATTTTACGTACACCATCCAGTTTTTTCTACAGCCATCTTTTCGTTTCTTTTAATATGATTTTTAAAAATTATTTTGATTATGGGCCCATTTGAAATAAAATACTACAATGATGAAATAATAGTACCTACAACAAGTTGAACTTGAATAAGTAGTGCATACTTTGAAAATATAATCTGAAATATAAATCATTTTTAAATAATAAAACGAATTCATATTTCAAATAAAAGTTAATAAATAATACTTTTTTACAAAACAAGGCTTTATGGCACAATAGTAGATACAACTCAATTATTGACATGGATGATTGAGTCAGGAAGAATAATATTAAATTCATGCTAAAACCAAACAGAGATTATGATCTTCGTATCTGTTCACCATATTTATCATATCTACCTTTTACTGTTTTAATTTTAATTAATGTTTTAATTTTAATTCATTTATTAATTTTAATTTATTAATTATATTTTCATTAATTTTTCTTTATTTTATGTACGTAGTTCTTTTTCAAGAATAATTCATTTTTCTTGATTCACAAAAATAATTGAAGTAATTACCTAGGTATATACTATTATAAAACACTTAATATTGTATGTATACTTAAATAAAATAATTGATGTTTACATGTGACCTTAGAACGGGGTACCCCAGTAAGGACACATTCTTTTCTAAAACAATGTAAAAAAAAATAAAAAAATAAAAATAATAAATAAAATATGGCCTTGGAACAGGGTACTAACACACATTTTCTTTTTTTTTTGTTTAACCACTTTCCTTTTTTTAATCTGTAAACTAATATTTTTTAATTAAAAAATAACCAATGTTTACATGTGGTCTTAGAACAATGTGACTTAAGAACGGGGTACTCCAGTAAGAACACATTCTTTTCTAAAACAATGTAAAAAAAAAAAATTAAAAAAAAAAAATAACAATAAAATATGGCCTTGGAACAGGGTAACTACACACATTTTCTTTTTTCTCTTTTTCCACTTTCCATTTTTTAATAAAAGAATACATACCTATATTATACACAGTGTTCCACGAAAATCTTACTTTCAAGTTGTACTTTTTTTTCCATTAATACCCAAATAAAAAAAGTAATGATGAATTTATTATTTGTATGGCGTACAAAGCATTCGTATAAACACATCTTCATAATTATTATTTCTTCCCACTCGGTCAGTTGTTCTATTTAACATTTGAAATATGAGGGTGTCCATTTTAATATCCCAACACATGCATAACTCGCAAAACTAAAGCCACGATTACACTGGACAATTTTTATAATTACTTTATTTTTATTTTTTAGAATTGTTTTATTAAAAAAACTTTATCAGATTTTTTTTTTGATTATGTAGCACGGTGTATAACAGACAATAAACATATAAAATTAGTAAAATTGTGAATTCTCTACTCGTGTAGTAGCAGTGGCATTTCTCACTGTTGAATATTATTTGCCATGCAACGTGAATGAGTCGTTGAATCCATACAAGGACAGTGCCATACGAAACTCATTGCTGCGTGACTACTAACTGAACTGTTGCTATGTGGTTGTTGACAATTTATAGTAAATACATAGTTGTTTGGCACCAAAATCACCTGCAAACACGCGCGAGAAGTTTTAACAACCAATTTATAAGGGTATTTGCATTTACCAATGCACACACATTGTATATACATAGATACCGCAATTTTAAAAACATTTTTGTAGAAAAAACGAACACATTCGCGTATGATTTTGTAATGTATAATTTATTTATTTGTAAGAAACAAAAAAACTTTTACATAATATACAGTTATAAATATATGTACAAGTGAATTGAAGTCAAGTCCCAGAAGTTTCTTATGCTTAAGTTCATTGGAAATGAAGTTTTAATATCTTAAAATTAATTTTGGGTTATAGCATGGGGAGAGGAAGAGGAATATAGGAAAAGGATAGGAGATGCTCCCGATACATTCCATACTCTCATATTAATAATCGATCGTACGCGTTACTTCGTATCGATATTTCATTGGGTTATTACTTAAAATGTACGGGGAATTGATATAATAATATATTATTTAAGCTCTTGTAACTGACCGGAGCCTGTTGCAGTGTGCCTGTTCCTCTCCAATTGGGTGCGTTGTGAGGTTGAAGGGAACGGGGAGAGAAAGAATATGGGCAAGACGAAGTATCTGGCTGTTTAGATCTGGTCACTAAACATGGCTAAACCAATTTCAAGAAAAATTTCGTTTACAAATAGTAGTCTTTCACCAGTGCGAAATTGAGAGTTGGTTGGTTACTAACAATCACCCTGGAACGTACACACGAACGAACGTGCCACCTTTACATATATGTACGTACTAAATATTATTTTACATTGAATTAACCTATATTATATTGTTATTTATCCGCAATTTAAATACTGGTTACCGTTTTTTTAATAATCTTCTCTTTTTTTGTAAAAAATTGTTATCTTTATACTTACTTACATACTACCATATAATTTTTACTTTATTTTATTTATATAATTAAATATGAATGCATGTTTGGTTGCTTGTTTGTTGTTTACGTATTGCTATATTAAGGGTAGGAAATGTTTGAAACTTTCAAAATATCTTCTTTTGGCCCTCGCGAAAGTTTCTGGATTATTACAACCTTATGACAATACATCTGAAAAGTTTTTTAATCATTACAAAAACTCTTGCTAAATTGTCAAAAATGAGAATAGACATGTTGCAAACTACGATACTAACCAAAATCTAATCAAGAATTATAAGTATTTTAAATAGATTCCAAATTTGACTGATTGTTCCTATACTATACAAAATTGGATGTTTGTAATATATGAAAATTTGTATAAAAAACTTGCAATTGGTGAAAACTGAATGTACCGGGACTCAATATATGGAACACGGGAAAGAGGAGGGAACGGGAGAGGGGAAATGGAAGGCGGGGGAGGTGGAGGAGGAACGCGTGAGGGGTAGGGGAAATGGGGGGAAGGGGAATCGGAAGGGGAACGGGACGAATGGGAAAGAACACGCAGGGAGAAAAAATTTCTTTTTTTATGGGTTACATTGTGTTAATTTCACTGGAAAAAAAGTGGCATTGCAACGCATGCCGGGAACTCGCTAATATATTTATAAACCTTTAAAAAATGGTTCTCTGTACCTAACACGCACTAAATTACGTAAATGTAACATCATGTAGAAGCTCATCAGGACGTCGAAAATATTAATAAATAAATATGCGAAAAACAAACATAAAATATGTAATATTGGTTTCGAACCCGCGGCCTTAGAATCCAGTGCCGAGAATCGGCTACGCAATGCACGAATGCCATTTAAATGCACAGTGGTGAAAACACCATCCTTGGCAGCATCCATAGGAAAAGCTTTACCTTAGCATGTATGTAGTTTTATTGATTCAAAGCAGGTACAAAGATACATGTAACATTGTACAGATTAATAAACAAACATAGCCAATCCGTAATCAAATAAAATAAATCAAAATTCACGGTGAGCACATCTCAAAACGAAACAAAAAAATCATCGACGAAAATAGAATGTGACGAGATGTATCGGATGTAAGCTTCACAAAAACTTTTGCAATCTCCAATACTCCTCGAAATGTCGTTGATTAAGTTCGTGATAAAAATATCCTTGAGTCGAAAATTGGCTGAAAAAGTCAAGTTCAGATTAACGTTCATTCCATCATAGCCGGAGATAGGTACTAATTACGGGAAGGAGAAAAAGGAAGACTTGTAGGGGGAGAGGGGGGATTAAATGATGGAAGGCTTCTTCCGCCGAGGTACGATACGAAGGAAAGTAGAATCGTAGATACTTATCAACGTTGGAATTAAAAGTATCATCCGGGAAAACGTCTTACTTGGAAATTAAAAATGACTTATATGCTATATTTTCTCTTGCATGTGGCTCCTACAATACATCTTGAATCTACCAAAAGGCCGCTTGCATGGATTTCATAATGACTTGGAAAAAATCGTGTGGATAGATTTTTCTACTAAGATTACGAAACTTTTACTAAATTTTTTTAGAAATTAATATTTTTTTTAATATTTAATTAAGTAAATCCGTTTTTTGGGCTCATGACCTCATTACATGAAAATGTCCCGTCTCCGATAATATTCAATTAATTTTTTTTAATTCCACACTGATTTTTTTTTATATATGGCAACACTTTGATTCCCGGCGAATTTTTGAATTTGACACTAATGATACGGCCACACTGGGGCCAACTTCCAGCTGCGAACGTTTGGACGATCTGGCCCAACACATCAGTCTACGCAATATTATTACGGGATAGCGGTAAAAATATTATTGTAGCAGATAAAAATTGTTTAAAATTTTAATTTTTTTTAGCGTTACGAATCGAAATCAATATTATGGAAACCGAAGCATCGCCTGCACAATTGTAGGCAACTGACAAGATACAGCGCCGAATCAGCTGTTCGATGTCCGCCGTTTTGGAGTTCGGAGTTGAAAGGATGGCTTTCTGTGGAAGGGATCTGTGGAAGTAGCATAAAATTCACTTGCTTTATTGCCTGCGAACTTCGTTACAGGTACTTTATAAACCGTGTGGTGGGTCGTTAATGCCAAAGTAGCAAAACAAAATGGTGGACTTCAAGTAACTGTAACGTAGATACAAATACAAAACGCAGCGTAAAAAGTTAAAGTTTTAAAAATGGTATTCATTCTCATTCTTACATCCTTGCATGGAAGGCTTCTTCCATGACATCATCAGCGATTTGGGCAATTTTGTGAAGGCGATTTTATTGTTCGCAAAAATGGCCCCGTGTTTAGTAAAATCATATTACAATGCAGAATTAATTGAATACGTGTTGCTCGAGGGAAGAGGGCTTTGAACCAGACTACAAAGGTATCTTGGTTTGGTCTCAAAATAAAATAATCCAACAAAAATTACAGGTTGGAGTCCCAGGTAACTTACCAATAAAGATAACCTATATTTTTTGGACAAATTATCAAACTGAATTGACTGAGCAAGCTTTGGCTCAAAGAAGTCAGATTTGTTTTGAATTTAAGTGTCATTTTTAAAATCGGTACTGATTGTGTCAAGAATTCAAACAAGCAATAAATAATATTTTAACAGAAAATGATTTTAGCTGCCATTTTCAAAATTGGTACTGATATGTCAAGAATTCGGACAACCGATTAAGTGATATTGTGATCTATCCATACTAATATTATAAATGCGAAACTGCTCGAGTTTGTTTATGACCTTTTCACGCATAACAATATAAAGACTTTAAAAATTCATTCACCAATAGAAAGCTAAATTATATGCGCAGACTATATTTTGTATATGATGGTAAACTCTGGCGTAATGAAATTATAAATATTAATATATTATATTTGTTATACGTTTTCTGTCGCTAACTAAAGCAAATTTTTGCTAACGTCAGAAAAAAATCGTTTCCATGGAAACGATTGCTACTGCTTCAGAAAATTCAAATATTAGAATATGTTTTATTTTTTTGGACAAGCTTCTGTTTTGGAATAAATGTCAGTTCCTACATTAAAAATATAATTCGTAACGATCATAAAGACTGAATTAATGAACTGAATAAATACTGTAATTTTTTATTATATTCACAAACTTTCAAATATTTAATTAAAAATAAACATCCGAAATGTTTGTAAGCGCATAAATTCCGAACGAATGAACAAAATTGGATAATTCTTTTTTTCTTTGAGCTATATAGCTTTATGAAATTTAGGTGGCAGGCGAGATGTTTGAAAACTGAATGTAAGGGAATGAATGTATGGATTCGGGAGGGGGTGGGGGTGGAGAGGAGGGGGTATAATTGATAAGTTCAACCGCTACAGTAATTTCCCGTAATACCATGCGAGCGAAGCCGCGGGGAAAAGCTAGTCTATAATATAATATTTTTTTACAAGAACATTATTTGACTTATAGTGCAGGCGCTAGACGTAGTTGAGTATGCAAAATGTGAGGACCGAATTCCACCAATGGATTTGAGTTAAAAAAAGATCAAAGATTAATAAAGTGGATCTTGCCGGTCAATTTTTTGGTCCATTTTTTTTTAACACCCTCTACTCTTATTTTTAAAGGGAATGTATTGAGTACGTGATATTAAATCATTTTAATGATTATATCAGTTATAATTTATAGTTTTTCTAATGGTAAAGTGAAGATGGATTCTTGAATGAAAAAAAAGATATACATATTTATATATATATAAAAACAGCGAAATTATACAGAAATATGCGTAAAGTGGGCAAAAAATTACTTATTTTTATTTAAACGTTCGTTATTGATAGATTTACAAAGAGAAATACAACAGAAATATCTACATTTAACAGTTTACTAATGAAACTGGCTTCGACGACATCACTAACGTCACTGATGCCTTGAAAATGTAATTGACCTTTTTAATATCATTTCATTACCTTGAAAAAGGTTACATGAGTGTTTTCACTGCCTTCTGAACACAGTTAAAGCAAAGGTTTTCAAAGTGGGCGATAACAATTTTCAGGGGCGCAGTAGAATACCCAGAGAAAATTAGGGGGCGTTGAGATGGCACAATAAATAAGACAAAAAAAACACACTAATCACACCTACCAATAATCTTCCACCGTGACCAATAAAATTTTGAAAGTGGTCTACGAGAAAAAAAAATTTGGGAACCTCTGGTTTAAAGTAACTTACGTGTAAAAGCAAAGGCTGTGTTTATTTCCACTACGTATTATTAAACTTATTGTGAGATAAGGTTTCTTGTGAAATACCCCGATAAAGCAAGAGACTGAACTGACGCGACACAACACTTCAGTTTTGTCCGACTGTTCACGCAAGTTTGGTGGAATCACTTCAGCAAGTTGTTCAGTCGAACTTGATTCGATTAGTTCACGCCAAACTGACCATTGATCAAATTGAATATAAAGTCTAAGGGATGCCATAGATAAAACGCTTATTGCCAAATAATATGGATAATAGTATATATAAGACTTATAACTTATAAGTCTCTTATCTAGGAATCACTCTTGATTCTAAATTCATATTTGATGTACAAATTAAGTGCAAATCATTCAAAATGATGGGATTTATTCACAGAATATGTAAATCTTTCAAATATCCTCAATCAATTCTAACTCTTTACAATTCCTTAATTTGAAGTAAACTTGAATATGCAAGCACTATTTGGAATCCACATTATTGCAAATATGAAAACCTTGTAAATCAGTTAAAAAAAATACTAAGAATGTTATCCTTCAAGTGTGAACTACATGATCATCTTAGATCATATGACGTAAGTCGTGATTATTTCAAGATTGACCCTTAAAACTAGAAGGCAATTGACTGATCTAATATGTTTAAAATTATTCAAAGCCATCTTGATACTACATTATGTCTTAGCAGTATCGAAATAAATGTCCCCAATTCCCATTGTTTAAGACGCCATAACATTTTTCACATGAATACATTTAAAAATAATATCGCCTACTTTAGCCCTCTGACTCTCAGATGTATCGACTATACAACAAGATAAAGTGTGCTGAAGTAGATATTTTCGTCGATAATTTGTACGGATTGAAAAAAATGTTCTGGTGCTGTTAAAAAATACTAACTAAATTATATTGTGTCAAATGTCTCTCTATGCATGCCTCATTATGTATTTCTTACGTCTCTTGCCACTCATTGCAATGTGTTACTTGAGTGAGCTTGTATATAATTCTGTATTTTTATTTGTGATGTTTTTGTTTTTCTAATTGAACGTATTTGTATTTAATTGAATGTAATTGTAGATTTTTGTAATTGTGTAACAACTGAGTTTTTATAACTGGATTGTTCTCACGTAAGTGCAAACATCTGTAAAACCCAGTATAAATAAATAAATGTTAAATAAATAAGAAGCAAGACAGGATATTCTTACACGGAGAAGCAGGAAATAGATACGACATTGACAAGTAGGTAAGTGCCGTCTTAATTAGGTATGTTACTTCTTTCAATGTTATTTTTCTGTAATTCAAGGCGAACAGAGCACACTGGAAGGCCAATACCGTTTAACAAATAACTAGCACTAGATGAGCAAAATGGTGTCAAAAGTTAAATTTGGTGAAAAGATGAGGTACTAATGAAATCATTTTACGACCTCTGTAACATTTATCAGAAGGTTACAAGTGCCTCGTGTATTGAAAAAATATACATTGATATGGATTTATTTCATACATGCAGGTACCAGTTTGCTTGCCATAATTATTCAAAAGTATATTTTATTTTTATTTTATTTATTTATTGAAACAAAATACATATACATTAATTTCATGATCTATCTTATATTTTAATAAAAAAATATATAAATATATATATAATAATAATAAAAATAATTTAAACAGTAAAGTGAATGAGAGATATCGAAGAGTTCTTCTCCGTAACTGAAAATTGAGAAAGATTATAAGTCTGATAGTACTAGTAATATAATTCTGATAGGAATAAATAGTTCTATAATTCTCACAGTGTTTATTACATTGGAATCTCAAACAAAACTATATCATGTAAAAAAAGAAGGCAGGAATCGTTATCATTTGAAAAAAAAAAAAAAAAATCATAGAAATGACCAGCCATATTTGCATAATGCTTTCGTACACAATAGCAAAAAACGAATAAATAAAAATATAAATATATATTCCAGTTATTTTAATCTGTTTGTTGTTTAATTGATAATTTTGTTTATGTTGCCATCTGTTAAATTATTAAAAATTATATTACACACAGTCTTGTTAAATTTCAATATATTATCAATGATACAAATAGTAACTTTAATCTAATTATACACATTTATATAAAAAAATACATTCATTAGCTAATTGAATGGTTGCTGTGTGGTAAGTTTCCTAAACAAGGTGAACAGAGTAATCCAGAATCCAGGTATATGCTAACATCAGGGAACAATTACCTTCAGCTTTACAATATGAGATATATAAATGAGGTACGGGTCACAAATTCGCTGTTTCCATGTGAATAATTTGTGTACAAATTTATTTTTTAGAGAGTTATTTTGATTTATTTGAGACGTGTTCATAATATATATTATGTAAATTTTTCAGAAGTGAGATACTAATTTATTGACTAACTGACAGTAATAAAAAATAATTGCGTGAGCGTACATAACATTTTTGTTTATCTGTTCGTAAGCATAGATTCGCATTCGGCTCTTCCTAAGCTCAGAAGCCAGTCATTAACCAATTTACGCAGAATGCGTACACCTTTCGATTTCCAAGAATCGGGTACGAGGTTGAGCATTTTCGGGCCTAAGTAATAGAATTGCCTTTGAGCGAGGGATGTCATAGTTGTAGGTGGAACTACTGGATTTCTTCTTGAATGTCGAGTGTCATGATAATGTTCGATGGAGGGGTAGTGGGGTAGAGGGGTAGATATACCACAGTATAGTGATCCACATCAAGGGCGGTTTATTTAGGCTATTGCGTGTTGTAGTCTTTTAAAGTTCTCGAATCCAAAAGTTGTTTGATGGTCTTTTCAAAAATTGTTTTAAAACTCCGCGTCAAAAAAAGGATAATTCTAAGTTTTTCTTCTTTGATAAATCAAATCCAAAATTTCCTCTGAAATCATAAGATTTCCAAATAGGTACTTAATTTATCAAGGTATCCAAACAACTTTTGTCCAAACAATGGTTTCCCGGGTTCATGGGGTGAGATTTGTCTAGGCATTGGCGGCGGACGCGTTTGCCCACCCATTGCGTGGCGAGTCAGATCTAGTGAGACTGGTTGAGGGATTTTGATTTATCCAGTTGGACTCTCTCGACCCCTCGCCTTGCACCGCATTGGGAGGAATGGATCCACATGTCTCCAGGACATTGACCCCAGATTCCTACCAAACCCTTTTTTTCATTCCCAGAACTTCTTCCCCTCCCTTTCCCTAAAAAGACCCAAATATGACATAGGCCCCGAGGAAAATTGTTTTTCTCAGGGCCTCCTATGTGAAGCTATTGTAAAAAAAAACATACGATCTCATTGATGTAATTTTGTAAAACCTATAAAGAAATGAGTTTACAACTAAACGCATAATCATTTTACCTACCCACTGGAGCGCTTTTCGCCAAATTATGGCACTATTTAAAATACCTCGGAGTGCTTTGCTGCCAATTTTGGCAAATTTTCCCTTATTTGTAAGTAATTAAATGGAAGTTAACGATTTTATAATATTTATTTTTATAAATCCTAGGAATGTATTATAATAATCGACAAAAGACAGGTGAATTCATTGGCTATATAGGATATACAATCAGTTTGTATGTCTACATATTAAAATTCGGAGGTATGATTGCTTTTTAATGAGGGCGGAAAATATTCAAAATGATCACCAAAAAATGTCGAGCAATCGGAGAAAAAAGTTTTAAATTGCGCTGTCGCTCCAGTGGCCAACTACTATTAATAATAAGAATGCCTCAAGGATCCGCTTTAAAGCCACCTCAGTAATGCATTTAATAAGATAATATATTATTATCTAATGAATCTGATAAAATATTATTATCTGAACCACATACTTCGCTTTCTGTCAATCAATTATACAATACGGCATTATAGGATGGGGCGGTACACATAAAAATCAAACACAAACAATTTACATATCACAAAAAAACTAATAATTAAAACAATTTAAAAAAAACCCTATTCTTATGCGTCAGAACTTTTATTCAAACAATTTATGGTCAGAAAATTAAATGCACTATACTTCTACAACGCAACATTACAAATTTATAAATATAATATTCAAAATAAAGTTGCACCCTTTAAAAATAACAGAAATCTTAGGCAAACGTCAATACTTCCTACTCCAAAATGTAAAAAAAAAACAATAGGACAGCTAAATCATAAATATCTCGGTGTTAATTTTTTTTAATTGATTACCAGAAAAAAATTAAAAACATGAATAATATAAAAGAATTTAAAACTCACCTTAAAAATTATACTGAAAACGTGAACTGAATCACGTTAAATAAAACCAATGTGATAACACTCCCACCCCCTCCCCCCCACACAAACAAGCCCTGCTTATTTACGCGGGTACATCAAATACATCTATTATGTAATTAATTATTGTATACAATTTTGTTAGTAATACATGTATCTTTTTATGAATAATAAAAAATTTAAAAAAACATACATACAGACAAAAAAAATACATAATTTTATTTATTTTTATTTTTTATTTATTTAGTATAGTATAATACATTTATAAACATTATTTATGATATGTTTTGACTGTCCAACTAGGATGATTCCCGTTTTAGAACAGTCAAATTATATTGTGCATTCCTTTCGTAACGTCACTTAACGCGGCTTAACCGAGCGGTCATGTCCACCGTTCCGATGGTCCAGTGGTCTCGGGAGGCATTATAGGAAATTATCACTAATGGATTCCGTTCCGCGGCTAAACTGTTGTGTAACCCATCTCTGGCGGGACACGAAATAAAATGCCTGAGCGCACAGCGGCTTCTTCTTCTATTATTATGTTCTATGCAATCTTCCTACACATGTTGTTCTTATTTGCAGTGCTGCATCTCTATACGCCTATCGAGGTCAGGTGTCGAAAATCTTCGAACCTTTCATGAAGTGGCATTTTCCTTGTTAAGAGGAACGGCGGGGCGGACTTTTTCATACAAAACTTAATTTTGAATTTGAGGCCAAAATACCAAACCAAACTGAATAATTTTTTTTTTAATCAAAAGGTATTGCAAATATCTAGTACGGATATGTGCTATTTTATTAATTTTTGTTTAAAATTATAAAATATAGGTAAATAAAATTATTTTTTCATGATTTTAGAGGAAACTTTTGCATTTTTTTTGAGTTAATTATAAATGTCATGGTCAATCCTCGAACCTCCGGCGCACCTAGGTTTGACTAGTCAATTCTCAGGTCTGACTTGAGGATTGATTAGTCAAACCTAGGAGCTTGACTAGTCAGACCTGAGGATTGACTAGTCAAACCTAGGAGCGCCGGAGCTTCGAGGATTGACTATAACATAAATACTAAAGGTAGAATTTTAGGTTACTTAATACAAATTAAAGGATAAACATCATTAAAAAATCGAATGCAGTTCACACGCGGTGGAAGTGAAACCTCCACAATAACTGACACAATCTCAACCAATAGGAGTCTTGAAAAGTGAGCTCATAATCAAAGCAGCCAATGCGGTAAGGTTTCATTCTATCTCGTTCTCTCGCAGGCTAAATCCTAAGGGTGTATGTGTTTGTCTATTTCAGTGTCGTTTCCGTTTCATGAGTTTCAAATCACAACAGTGCTAAAGAAGTTTCACTTCAAAAAGCATTGCTTTGGGTAGAAATTTTAATTTACATGCGACAAATTTGTGTTAACAATGTAAATCAGTCGCAATTACGTCCTTCAAAATGCTTTTTTTTATTTTATATTTCACCACATTTCTCTAGAACATTAAGTAAAATTATTTTTTAAATACTTATCATTAACTCACAAATAATTGCCAAAAATCTCTCTAAAATCATGAAAAATTGATTTGTTCGATTACCTGTATTTTATAATTTAAAATACTAATAAATAAAGTAGCATACATCCGTACACACAGATATTTGCTATACCTTTTGATTATTTTTTTCAGTTTGTTTGTATAATTATTTTGGCCTCAAATTCAAAATTAAATTTTGTATGAAAAGCCAGCGCAGCCGTTCCCCTTAACTAGTCGGCTATCACGAGCGTACAATTTGTGAAAATTTCAAAAACGTTCAGTTCATAGTTCAGTAGCAAGTATCAAGTATAATAGCGCTTGTGAGTACCGCACACGAGTCCTAACAGCTCACAGCTCACAACCAATGCTGAAATAGGCCAAGCTACATCTTTTATAGCTGTGTGTGAACACGCTCTTAATCCTGAAGATTTACGCGTATGCCTCTTTTTAGTGTCGCTATTTTTGGTTTCATCGAGTTTCAAATCACAACGGTGCTAAAGAAGTTTTCACTTCAAAAAATAAAAATCGATTGTCTTCTGGAAAATATCCGTGGTTTGCTTCTAAACGGACCAATATCAGTTTTTTTTCAAATTTCACTAGGACAGATGCCATAGATTATAATGAATTTAACCAAATCTTACAAGCGGTATAAATATGATAATTTTTCTTTCTTTTTCTATGTTTACTTATTTTGATCGCACATCGATCAAACGATAATAATTACCTCTAATTCAAAACTCTCAAACTCCATGCAAATATAATAACGTAAAAACTCACCGTTCGACACATTTTACTGCTCAAACAATCAGTTTTCTACTTTACAGTTTATATTGCATCTATGATTCTTTGTAAGAATCAATCTTGCAACAGTAAATTGGAGAGCGATTTTAATAAATTCGTAACACCGCGGTTCGATATAAAAATACTTAGATTAAAAATAATGATGATGGAGTAAAACCGAAATAAAATAAAGTAATGCCAGAGAAAGGTCGTGCGTACACTACTAGCGTCAACGATGGTCGTCCTCTTTCTTCTCACACTTCTTGCATGAAAAGAAAAAAATACCAGAGTGTTCAATTCACACGCGGTAGAAGTGACCTTCAGAAAACCAAAGTAGATAAGAGTGGGGAAACTACGAAGCACTTTCTTTATCAATGTGAAGGATTGTGTGCAAGAATTGAAAGAGATGGGATTGGGTTCGAAATTGAGTAATCTGAAAGCATATTGCCTGTTGTACGCTGATGATGCGGTGCTGATTTCCAACAGTATGGAAGATCTACAGCCTCTCGTGTCTAGGATGAAAGAAATATGTATGAAGAATGAGTTAATGATGAATATAAGTAAGTTTAAAGTCGTAGTGTTTGAAAGAGAGACCTGCTTAAGTATCCATCATTTACATTGTACGAAAACAATGTAAATGATGAATACTTGGAGCAGGTGCGTGAGTTTGTGGATTTGGGAAGTATGTGTACGAGAGATAGGAAGGCTGATAGAGATATTGAAAGAAGGGTAAACGCAGGTAATTCCATTAAGGGAGGACTGAACGCCGTTGGCGACAACAAAAAACTGTCTAAAGAAACGAAGCTAGCCGTCCATAATGAAGTGTACCTACGATGATGAATGGCAGTGAAGCACGGAACTGGCAGAGGAAGAATGAAAGTAGACTGAATGCTGTAGAAATAATTTCCTTGAGGCGTATGTGTGATAAAACCATGTATGATCGTGTGAGAAACGGGGAGATCCGCAAAGAATGCATTACGGCGACGTCACCAACTGCAAAGTTATCCGTGTCAAGCTGTACTGCGTCCTCAACATTGAAACTCTCCTAAAACTGCTATATCCCGGCGGCAAAGTGAATCGCAAAGTAATTTAATTACGCCATAGCGCCGGTCCCACTCGAGACGTGAGTTACTTAACCCTAAATACAAATTGTTGTATAAACGTCGCTTAAAATTATTATTACCATCGTCCCGGCTCTTGCAAGAAAGGCCATCGCACGAGAGTACATCAGAACACGACACGGGAACATTCAACACACCGCGAGAGTGCATTACACCCAAATTGAATAAACCATTATGAAATTGCATTACAATGCATTGAATGCACATATGTGTGCGTGTGGCAATGCCGTCACGCGGAACATGACACTTTAACAAAATTCATATAATCAAGATACAAAAGTAAAGAGCGTGGGTTTATTCACAATTAATACAATCATATTTAAACATAGCTGGTTCACGGCATGCGTTGCTATGCGATTCAATAAAATAAATTGACTCCTTTCTTATGCTTTCCCGTGCGTCCCCGTTCCCTTCCACCTTCCCCGCCTTCCCCCTCCCTCGTCTCTTCCCTCTCCACGAACCCCACCTTCCCCCTACCTTTCCTCCCTCCTGCAAAAATATATGAAATACACACATTTTCATTAATACAAATTTCATAACGCCAGAGCTTACCATTATATATATATATATAGCCTATGTTACTCGCCAATAATGTAGCTTTATGTTGGTGAAAGAATTTTTAAAATCGGTTCAGTAGTTTCGGAGCCTATTCAACGCAAACAAACAAACAAACAATCAAACAATCAAATATTTCCTCTTTATAATATTAGTGTAGACGATTGTTATGTACATAATAAAATGGGTATTCATTTCACCTTCACAAACCTACCTTACACCCAACTAATAAAATTGCAAAATATATTATGTAAAAATGTTTTCAAAATTGATCTTTTATGTCAAAATTTATGTTAATTAATAGGTAAATACTGTAATACATAGAAATAAATAAATAAATAAAAATACAAAAATCCAGCAATTATATTGAACTACAACTACACTTTGTTAAATGATTTTAATATGCTCAAATTGTCAGACAGCAGATTTTAATATGCTCAAATTGTCAGACAGCAGATTTTAATATGTTCAAATTGTCAGACAGCAGATTTTAATATGCTCAAATTGTCAGACAGCAGATTTTAATATGCTCAAATTGTCAGACAGCAGATTTTCACTGAATATAAAATTCTAAATGATTTAGTTGATAGTCCGGTTTGAATCGATAAGCTTCCGGATTCCACAACGTAATACTAGAAGTCAGAATTTATTTCAATGCAGAAATTCATAACTACCATATATGTATTCCTCTTTGCCCAGGATACTAATGGAGGGAAATAACTTTACAAAGTCAGTGGACATCTTCAATTTATCTTTAAGATGAAGTTATACGTGAAATCCTATTTAGATTAATCTTTACGACGAATCGGTTTACATTATGAACATCAAAAAATATGCTACGGATAAATTGAAGCTTTTACTAGCTTTTCTATGTATTGGAATTACACTAAAATTATTATTTACATAACAAAAAATATAAGCGTAAACAACAAAAAAAATTTTTTTGCATGACTTAACTTTGAAGTAATATAAGAAACCATTTTTAAAAAATACCCCTTTATGGCTAAGACTATTTTTGAGGTTTTGTATATTCTAACTTTTTTTCATTCTAATAAAATTATGCACAAAATAAATTAAAACCACTTTTTCGCTTACTTGCCTCGTGCAAATAAAACGCTCGATTTTAAATTTTGAAGGCATGAGCATCGAAATATTTCTAGCGTTTATATTCCTCTTAAACAAATATAAAATATTGTTACTGAGGCAGTTCAATTATGTACAATAACTACTATATATTTCTAACTATTCATACGTAAAAGCCCTGAAAAGGGACCTTAATAAATAATTAAATAAATACATATGGTTCTGAAGAAAAATGTCAGATGTGCGATTTTGTACTTTTGCTTTAAAGTTTCGTTTCTGCGTTTATACTGTTTTTAAGGTCGAGAAATTTAGTGTTGTTGTTTTGATGATTTGCATTTCATTTGATTAAAAAATCCGGGTCACGTATCTATGGGTCACATACTTCGAGGGGAGAAATAGCTCCAATTAATATTAAAAGCCAAAATAGGGGGTCGCCGAGGGGCTGGTGAGAGACAAATGTCTTGGCTGCGAAATTTACGAGAGTGGAGCGGTATTAGAAGTGTGGAGGAGCTATTCCGGGCAGCGCAAGATAAAGATACATTTATCAGAGTGGTCGCCAGCGTCGGGGGGATCTGACAGGACACACGAAGAAGAAAAAAAATCTGGAAATATGGACTTTTAAATCAACAAAATGAACAAATAAGTAAGCCAAAAAAACAATTTTCAATTTTTAGCAGATACGACATTGTTCTTCGGGACCGTCGATACTATCACGAAATATTAATTGAAGATTTTAGGTGAAGTTTTAAATAGCAAAATATTTAAAATCCAGTCCTTTCTTCGTGAATATCGCACAAGAGTCCCAATTGTCTTTTCCAACCATCCGGAGCCAACGGGACTACGACATCTACCGCTATTGGGGTGCATTGTGGGGTGAGTGTAGTGGGGAGAGGAAGGAGATGGGGAAGAGGAAGTTGGGAAAGAACCTGGCTATTCAAATCTGGTCACCAAATACACCATTTCAAGCAACGTTTCAATTCTGAATGGTGGTCTTACACCAGGGCGAAACTGAGAGCATCTTCCACTCTGGAATGTGCCGCAAATATACTTTGTATTATTTTTAATAAATTAATTGTGAAATAAAACAAATTCATCAAATAATGTTTATGTTGAGAGTATCTTCCACTCTGGAACGTGCCGCAAGCAAATGTTACATTCATTTTAAATAAATTGTGAAATAACACATCGACTGTTTTACACAAAAATCCAATCATAGTATAAAGTTAAAAAATTTAGCATGCAAACATAAAAAAGTTTTTAAAATGGCTCACTCTGCTTTTTTTCTAACTAAAATTAATGATAACAAAAAAAAATACATAAATATTTTATAAACGTTTTTGTCACCTCATTTTTTGTTGTTTTAAGTAAAAAAAATTAATAAAAAATTTCCAAAGTTCCATAATTTTTTTTCAAATTACGGTCCGAAACTTTGGTTTTAAAAAGATGTACAAAGTGTGTTTTAGTTTTTAACATTTAGATTTGAATATGGAGCATGGTGTTTTCTCTTACTCACACCGTTTATATCATTTTTTCATTATGATTGTAAGGGAGACAACGATTTCTATGAGACCTATATGATATATTCGACCGGTCAGTGGGTGAGGGGGCATCGCGTTTGGGTCTTACCCGGGCGTCGCGTGTTCCATTCCTCGGCTGGCAAGTCCTCCATCACGACTCAAACAACATTTTCAGCTCACTGTGGTGGTTAGTGGGAGATTTTAAAATATTGTCGGACTGTTCGTAATCCGAAAATGTTTGTCTTTCTCTTTAAAACAAAAAATAAGTACTTACTTATATAAAAATGAGTTGTTCCTAAAAAGCGAACAAATAAGCCTGAGGGGTTAATCTTGATCGCTTTTCTTAATTTTTGACATAATCGTTACAATTTTGAAAACGATACTTAAATTCATAGCAAATCCGAGTTCATTGAAACCGAGTTACAATCACAGACTCACCCCGATAACCGAAATTAGTATTTTTATAATAATAATTCATGTCTTAAAAAAACACCCAATGAAAAACTCTTTCCTTTCTAGTCCCATAAAGAAACCCTTTCTAAAAGTATCAAATGAATCGTCACATCATTTAATCGTAAGAAATTGAACAATATTTTAAAGTAGGCATGTTTAATAAATATAAATATATAATTTATTATGTAAACATCCGGCTTTGACATACAATGCAGTACATATTTAAATAAAAGTAGTAAATAATTTTGATAATAACTGTAATGATGGAATATCAAAAATAAGTATTCCAAATATGTGCGGAAAAACCGTGCACTAAAAATCACCAACCGAAAACCTTTCATTTTGGAATTGTCAAAAATGAGCTCAAACATAAATCGATCGAATATCAAAAATAACATTGAATCCTATTCTAAATATGGCGGAAAAACCGTGCACAAAAAATCACCAACCGAAAACTCTTCATTTCGAAAAATCTTGAAAATGTGAAATGAAAAAAAAAAACACGGCACACCGCTGGTTGAAAAAACCTACCAATGTCGCGCTGGTGAGTCAACTTTCAAAAGTGAAAAGCATCATGAAAAGCCTTACTTCGAAAGCTATTTTAAGTTACACAATCTTTTTCTAATACCTTATCATCCCCTACTTTAATGTATTGGGTATATAATAGAATAGTGGTGTACAACACATGGTCCGTGAGCACATTTCGTGCCACATGGACTATAGAATAAAGAAAAACACTGGAAATGCCTTCTATATATATTTTAATGGAAACCAATGTCGCCACTGATTTAGTACCTCTTGGTTCCAGCCAATTTGTCACATGCCATCACTGGTAATTAAGTCTAGTAACCGTCCTACCACTCACTTTAACCCTAGCAATCCAATACCTACTGATTTTTTAAGTTTCAATTTTGAAAAAAAAAAACATCAAAAATGTCTAACTGAAGACCAAAATTGCATTTTTTACTCCAAATATTGTCAGGAAATACTAGTTAAAGTAAGTCGTCTTCTTCCCTTCCCCACTCACTTCAGCCTCACAATATTTAAAATAATACTAATTCATGGGTGGCGGGTGGCAATAAGTGGCGATTTGCGGGGTTGCAGAGTGAGGAGACAATTTTTTTTAAAGCAAGTATCATGCACATCACACCTACCAATTATACCTAACCTAGAAAAAAAAAAGGAGCTATGTGCTACTTATTTATGCCTGTATTTCCCCACTCCCCTCCGCCAACAATAAATCAGCGGCTCTCGGAGGCGGGCCCTACCTCTGCCTCCCTAGCGTATTATTGTATTGTCGTGTTGTTGTCTTGGCGCGGCGAGCGGATCTCTACGTGTGGCCGGCCGCGTTGCAGTGATGTGATGGGTTACACAATATAGAGACAACCAGTCCTAATGAAATACGAAAATATTCAAGGGCAATATTTGAACTGAAGTAACTTTAAGTGTTACGCAATTTATAAATTGGTAATATTAAAATTAAAGTTTTACTTCACGTGTGTATTCTTCGATGTGATCTTTTCTGCCCTTTCCGTATTTTTGTGGAGGCACAGACTCCCCTGCCTCACAGCACGAACCGCCACAGCCCACAAAGTGGTTGCTGCATGTGAAAGTACAAAACAATATGTTAATTTAACTGCCGTTGAAGCCTTAATCAAACATTTTAATCGACGAAACGTGTAGTTCTTTAAACCATTCGCTTCAAGTTCAAGAGAAAAATACGCGTGGAACTAACAATAGGAGGAAATGTAATTGTAAATCTGAGAAATGAATCGAATTAAAACCCTCCACGCGTTGTGCGTCGGGTTCAGCGATGAGGTCAATACAGAACATCCACATCTACAGCAAACATACTTACACAATAACATTACATTTATAATAGTGGTATTTAGTGATATTTCACACAAATGTCATTTTTTAACATCAAATATTGATAACTATCTCATCAGAACGACGGTAATATCGTCGTTCGACATGCGAAAACGACATGTGAAAACGACAAGAAAAAATGGTCAGGAGAGAAACAAACCACGACATTATTATAATTAGGGTAACGAGTACGGGTACCGCCGCCCCGGGAATCATTTATTGGATAACCAACACATCTGCCTTAGGTCACCCAAAGTGGTTCGCTAAGTTTGGTGACAATAGCAGCATGACTAGAAGGTGAGGACTCGCGACCATTCACCGACCATCCGGGCGTCAGCTCTAAGCATTGAGCTACCGCGCAAACCTTCACTCTGATTCGGCATTTTGTTAAATGAAGAACTCTTGTTGTTATGTCAATCATCACATATAATATCCAATCCTTTTCTTTTGTAATAATAAACACAGAAGGAACGCTGTTGATAGATTTGAAAAAATTCTGTCTCGTAAAAAAAACAGCAAAATGGTCGAGATGATAAAACAGGTATCTATAGATATCGCTCTATTAAATGAAGGAAAAGGGTTAGTAAGGTAAAACAGGAATCTACAGATATCGATCCATTAAATGAAGGAAAAGGTAACTACGGTAAAACAGGAATCTATACATAAATAAAGAAAATGTTTACCACGGTAAAAAATGAATCAACTAATATTGATAAATAGATGGAACCAGGGAGAATTCTGTTGACAATAATTAATAGTTGCTAGTATTATTGAGCAAAAATCTTGATAATTATAATTTTGTTCAGACCTTAAATTAAACACATTGCTAAGTAATCAAGATTAACGATAAATATATATTTATTTCCTAATGTCACTTAGTGACTTCGGACGTAAAATACACAAATTGTAAGGGAAAATAATAACGCTTTTTCTTAAAATAACACAGCGTTCCTACAAAATAACACTGAAAATGTCAGCAGAGAACTTTGGCTGTCCGTTATTTTCCTTAAAATAACACAGCTTTTCCAAAAATAACACAGGAAATTTCAGCAAAGAGACTTTGGTCATCCATGTTTTCCTTGGTCCTCGTTTCGGTGTTTTCAAACGTTTAAAGCCTTTGAGCGGGATTATCTGTGTGAAGGCAAATTAATAATATGCACAAGCAATTCGGAATACTTAATTGCTACGTTTGGTTTGTATCATTTGACTTGCACAAAGAATACTAAACGGATGGTGCAATATATTATAATATGCTGCGAGTACAGTTTATACAGCCAGCTGCATTGACTGATGAATACCAATGACTTTTTATCCAATTCTAAACTTATTGGCATAAACTGATAAAATATTATAGGCTGTTTTTTTTTCAGATCTGGACATCTGCACATGATCCAGAAACTGTTTTTAATATAATGAAAGCTCGAGATCTATTAAAAGTGCAATTTTATTATAAATACCTCGGATTAAAATTTTCAATTCATTATTACCAGAAAGTTTCAGAAATCCCCACACACGCAAGCTCAACTTAATTATGGGGATAAATTGTTTAAGGTCCTGAAACACATGCTCATAAATGAGCATGCTCATTTCCCTTCCACCCAAAAATCAATGAGAATGCTCATTTGGGCGTGTTACACATGCTACCAGTATCATTGGCTCATTAGTAGCAAGAGAACATTATGAGCTTGTGTGGCAGTACTGACACACGTGCTCATAAATGAGCGTCCTCATTTCCCTTTCCTCCTAAAAATCAATGAGCTTGCTCGTTTAGGCGTGATACACATGCTACTAGTATCATTTGCTCATGTGTTTCAGTACCATTACACATATAATTATAATATTATTGTAGCAAATCTAATTATTTTGAGCGTTTATTATTGATAAGTGTTCAATCTCGAATACTTTCTCTTTCTCGCATCACTTGTCTCTTACAGCTTAAGGACGAGGGAAGCTATTGGTTAATGAATGTGAACCCCGCCGCTAGGGCAGCTGACCGATATAAGGACATGTAAGACCTCAAGTTTTTAAGTTTGCCTTCCGGGGTTGCCCGCGCAGTTTCAGGTCTCCAGAGAGAGAAAAGATAATCGTAATCCCTTTGTTATAAAGTTTAACGAGCGGTTATGAAACAAATGGCTTCCTTTGGGTTATTTATTGTTAAAACACCCATAAAGCTACCATGATAGTTGCACTGTTTTACGATGATTGAATTGTGTCATACTTGCAAATTGATTGTACCTACTCCAATAAAGACTATGTATTTACCGTATGGATTTTATTTCATTACCGCCCGCTACATTACCTAATATATAAAATTCTCGTGTCACGGTGTTTGTTATCATACTCCTCCGAAACGGCTGGACCGATTTTGATGAAATTTTGTGCGCTTATCGGGTAGGTCTGAGAATCGGCCAACATTTATTTTTCATATCCCTAAAAGTTAAGGGTGGTCCACCCCGAATTTTTTTATTTTATTTTTTGGACAAATTTTTTTTTATTTTATTTTCTTATGGTGAGGAATTAAAAAAAAAATACAGCCAGCCCAAAATTTAAACCTTTCTACCATCAACCCCTATTTTTTTAATAGTGATATTAGTAATTCAATCATTTTCAACCCCTGAACTAAAAAAATATTTCCTAGAAATAATGTATTTGGCAAAACAACGTTTGCCGGGTCAGCTAGTAAATTATATAAAAATGGATGTATTTGGCAAGAATTTGAATTTTTGCAAACTTCAAACGACGTGTGTGCCAACTATTTCTACCTACATCATAAACATTTTTATCCCTATTTTTACTTAACTTACATTCTATGTTACCTACTTTGTGTCAGCTCTTATGTTTTATGTAACCTATATTTTATTTCTTATATTTTATGTTATTTCCTGTATTTTGTTAAAACATGCACTGCACCATATGTAAAAGCCCTGTGGGCGTTTAAATAGATAAATAAAAAATGCAATTTTTTTTAACGATGTAACCTTGCTTCCTTGAATAAATATAGATTGATGAAGGCCGTAAATTAATAATTTATTTTTGCCTAGAATGTAGGGAAATAAATATACAAATTCAGTGGACATCTTCAACTTGTCACTAAATAAATAGAAAATGTTATTACTGAAGCAGTTAAGTCATGTACAATAAATACTGTTAATTTTTTACAATCCATGTGTAAAAGCTTCCAAAAAAGGCGTTAATAAATAAATAAATAAATTTACACGATAAAAAAAAGTTTGATAAAGCCAGAGCCCAGAAGTCAAAATAGTTAAGTAAAGCCAAATTATAATGGTACAATGACAATCAAATAAAAAATCAACTCGTAATAAAGACAAAGTTTTTTTAGCATAATAGAGAAATGCACGTGTGCCACTAAAGGTTGATAGAACGCATTGTAATCGACAACGAGTCTATCTGCCGAGATTCAGCACGATCGTATATCGGGAATTGGGTTAATTTCCATTTCCAAGATTCGCATTCATTCACGAAAACAAAATCGAAATTCAAATAGATGTTTTTAAAAATGGAAGCCGATAAGAGATTAGAAGGGATACAAATATATTTATGAAGCTGAATGTTCACCGTACAGGAATATGCGGAGCGTTTCTTGCATGATTTATCGGAATGAAAACCAATATCAGTGTAAATACACTGCATTATGTACGTACAACGGGTTATTTCGTTTATGTTAAAGTTGGAAGTACCTTACTACAGGCAAATCATTTTAAAGAAGACACGTTTGAACATTTGTGCACACCGACAATATCGAAAGTTTAAAAAAAAATCGAACACCCTCCCCCGTCCTCTCTTACCCTGAAAATACCCAAAGATGCTGGGTGCGTTGCGATGTTTATCAATTATTATTAATTTTCAATTTTTTATGAGAAAAACTCTCTTTTTATAACTTTTGAAGGTTATTCCCATCAACGTAATATATCATTGAAGAAGAAGATAACACTTATAATCTAAATGAAAATATGAAAGAAAACAAGACACAGAAAAAAAAACAATGGTCGCAACTGGGACTCGAACCCAGACCTCACGTCCCGGTTAGACGAGAGGTCTGGGTTCGAGTCCCAGTTGCGACCATTGTTTTTTTCTGTTTTTCTGTGTCTTGTTTTCTTTCATATTTTCATTTAGATTATAAGTGTTATCTTCTTCTTCAATTATTATTACATTTATTTATTACAAATTTTATAATTGAATTTAAAATAATTATTTTCGCCTAGCATTAGTACCTATAGTAAGTACTTAAAGAAGTAAACCGTTTAAATGTAGATTTGTGATTTAGGTATAACTAGCTGGGGTACCCGGCTTACCCCTACCAATGAGTAGCCCCACCCATACAAAAAAGGCTTCGAATGATCCACAATGTTCCGTAACATTCGAGAATGATCTGGGATGTTCCCGAACGTTCCAGACTATTCCCGAACATTTCACAACATTCCAGAATGTTCTGGCCTCCCCTTCAGGTAAAAACGGGAACCTTCTTCATGGAGGGGGATAAAGGGCTACCACACCGTATAACTCCCTTGATCGTACCGGGACTCGTTCTTGAGTTTTAGCGGGACGCACACTTTCATACACTAAATTTTATAGCATATTGATATTGATAAAACTTTATTACGTTTTTTTATGTGACCTCACAAGAGTCCCAAATGCTCCCGTCTGGAGCTGCTGAGACAATGGCATCCCCAATTGTGGTAAGTTGTGAGGCTGAATGTACTAGAGAGGGAAAGGAGATGGGAAAGAGGAAGGCGGGGAAGTACCTGGCAATTCAGATCTTGTCACCAAACAAAGCTAAACCCATTTCAAGCAACGTTTTAATTCTGAATGGTGGTATGGTGGTCTAACACCAGGGCTATACTGGGAGTATCTTCCACTCAGGAATGTAACTTAAATATACTACATATTATTTTAATCTTATTAATTCTGAAATTTAAACCCGCGATCTCCGAATTGTTAGTCGAGAGCCTTGCCTCTCGACCATGGAGGCGAATTTACTTGGGCTAATCAATTGGGTTATACAAGAAAGCTGTATTTATAATTTTGTTTATATATTTCATTCCGTCTAGTTCACCATTATACAAGGGTCTCTTTAGATTGATTTACCTGTACCAACCTGTAGCAACCTACGTATTCCAGTGGCAGCACTGCTCTTTGATCAATGAGTAATTAAAAGCTTCTTAACTTTATGATTTTCAAAAAAAAAAATTAGGTATAATTATGTACACGGTGTCCGGAAACTCGATGTACAAGCGGGAATCTACATCACACAGAGAACCCAAAAAACTTTTTTTTTCGATGTGAGCATTTCGTTTTTTGCTATTTTTTTTTTCTCGTTAAAAAAACTTTTGGAGCCAGGACAACGCTTCGATTTAAGAGACAAACATTTGATATTAACTCTCAGCGACCGATTTTTTTCAAAATTGCAACTTCACCAGTTTCCCGCATTTACTATGAGTTTCCGGAAACAGTGTAGAAAAAAAAAACGTAAAAAATAAGTTTTATTTTACACGTGATCTGCGCAAATTTGAAGGATTTTGAAAATTTTTGTGTGATCTAATACTTAATCGGGCGCGTTTTTACGAAAATAATGTAGATGCTACTGTGAAATTGATATTTATGCTAGTGGCAAACGAGCTCTCATAATATATTAGGATGGAACAGGTCAAGCCCACATATATTATGAGAGTGCAGCGCTCGTGTACTGGCGCCATTAAAAAACAGGCTCGCATTTGGCATTACACTTATTGGGCACTTTTATATTTCCCATAGTTACGGCACGGCAACGGCACAAAAAAAAACAATAAACGTACGTTCTTTATCACAATAAAGCTGCAGCTCTTTCTTACACAATAAATACTAGAGAGACAAACGATGAGACAAACGATATTCGTATGTTCGCTTCCTCTAAAGGGAAAAGTAATCATTATTATTTTTTATTTTAACTTTTTATGAGTAAAACCTCAAACTGTAATATTTAATTAAATGAAGACATTATGAGCGAAACTCAATCGAAAATCTGGAAACAGAAAAATCAGAAAAAGATATTTACACCTCTGGGACTCGAACCCAGGACCTCCCTACTTTCCGGGTTGGGCGCTCTTATCCACTGAGCTAAGGTGGATAAGAGGATTACATTATAAAATAATATACGGATTACATTCATAAAGATGGCAGCCAATAAAAATATGCGTTAAGAAAAATGAAGATAATATGGGTGGTTCTTAGTCGAAGTATGGTACAGTTAAAAGTGACCGAATTGGATATCGACACCTTAGCTCGGTGGATAAGAGCGCCCAACCCGGAAAGTAGGGAGGTCCTGGGTTCGAGTCCCAGAGGTGTAAATATCTTTTTCTGATTTTTCTGTTTCCAGATTTTCGATTGAGTTTCGCTCATAATGTCTTCATTTAATTAAATATTACAGGAAAAGTAATAATTTTCTTTCCCTCGCACATATAAAAAAATGAGACGCCGTGTGCCACTGCCGACGACGTGCCGTTACCGTGGGAATTTTAAATTCAGCTATTTGGCGCTTTTGTAATTCCCACGGTTACGGCACGGCAACGGCACAAAAAAGGCAATAATGCTACGGCTCTTTCTTACACACTAAATAATAGTGAGTCATACTTAATATAATACAATTTATAAATACATTATGTACAAATTTTGCTTTAGATACTAATAAAAAATAATTAAAAAATACTATGTATGGGGAGGCTCACGCGATTCCACTATAAAACAAGTTCTCGTAGCACAAAAGGCAATTTTGAAAATTATACTTAGAATCCCCATCAGAACTCCTACAGGCTATGTTTTAAAGCACTGAATTTAATATCACTGAAACAATTATACAAAAGATATTCTAATTTACGCGTTCAAAAACAAACGCAGACAAACTCGGGCCAATTCACAAGATCCACATTACAACATACATTCCACCAACCTACTACTAAAACTACTTTTGGACAAAGAAATATGCAATATTTCTCTATAAAATTATTTAAAAATACCCCTTCTTGCAATAAAAACCAATAAAAAATCAACCGACTTCAAAAGAAGCATTAAGATATGGATTATGGACATGGGAAGGAAGAATATAGATACAATTTTGCAACCTAACAAAGATTAAGGCTTATATTGTGCTTTCTTCTAGATATAACTTTATTTTTATTTATAATTCAAACACGTAAACATATACAATGTGACCTTAGAACGGGGTACAGTAAGGACACTTATACTTTTCTAAAAAAGATTTGGTTGTCTGTAAAGTCGGTTTACGGACGATAATTTTACGTGATAACGTCATATAATAACGATGGAGTGGAAGAGAGATAGATGCGTCATAAGCCGTACGCTTAGGCCGAACACTTGTTCCGCGTTCTCGGCTCAGGCGGAACGTGACAATGAGTCATGCTTTTTCGTGCATGCAGCCGGCGTTCATCGATTTATAAGACGTTATCACGTCAAAATTGAAAAAATAAAATAAACGTATGTCTGCTTCCTCCAAAGGAAAAAGCAATAATACTATATCTCTTTCACTCGTAATAAAAAAAAAATGAGGTACCGTGTGTCGTTGCCGTCACCGTGTCGAAGCCGTCGGAATTATGAAGGCAGCCATTATGTATTTTTTGGTATATTTATTTTTTCTCGGGACATGCAAGTCTTTGTGTACGACACGCCACTGCATATATTTATTAGTCATTGTGTGTAGTACTGTGTATAGAATATAGGCAGCCCCGCGGCGCACAGGAAGATAGCCCGCTTTCCGATCGTAAGGTCACGCGTTCGACTTCCGTTGGATAAGGGAAAATGATTGATTTCAGTTTCCGGCCTCGCTTTTCTGATTGTCATTGTTCCGATGTTAATTGTTTTTTTAATAATTTATTGGCAATGGCCGCCTTATTTCTGAAAGGGAACCGTACAGGAGGTACTTTCATAAATCAAGTTTGGCAAATAATATAAAACACGTAGATACAGAACAGACCAGGCTGGTTATTGTACCATGTGATTGGAACCAAAAAATTGAATAGATCGTAAAGGGAGCTCGTAAACCTGACAGTATCATTCTTGTATTGCCTGTAATATAATATATCCAGATCACACTTTTCTTATTGGATTAACATTATTAAAATGAAGCTATACGTGAAATCCTATTTAGATTAATCTTTACGACGAATCGGTTTACATTATGAACATCAAAAAATATGCTACGAATAAATTGAAGCTTTTACTAGCTTTTCTATGTATTGGAATTGCAATAAAATTATTATTTACATAACAAAAAAAATATATAGCCTTTATATTTCTCTTAACATTAACATTATTGTACTTTTGTATGCATATCATAAAATTTTGCATTGCTTTCCCAAACATGTTTATTTCATAACATATTATACTAGCAGTTAAAAACCCACTCCGCAGGTTTTTTCTGCTAGTCCCTGCGGGCGGCTTTTGGTTCAGCTTCGCCCAGTTAGTGTTGGTGACCATTTTATAAATCCAAAAGGAACTGGTTCCAAAATTAGCCAGTTCCTCGGATCCACTGTCATCCAGTGATAGCTAGTCACCGGGACAAAGTAACCGGCACAGGCAACGACGTTATATGTAATATATAGCCGCTTGTTACAACTGAGTATTACCGTTAATCTTTCCATATTCGGAGAGATACTACAAATTCGTAGTACTTAAAAATGGGATGTGCACCACCCCATGAAACCTGCTAACGAAAGTGGCGACATTTTTGATGAATTCTTGAATTCGAAACCGAATTACAGCGATAGTATTGTTTCAAATTTCACGTACATGCATGTTATTTGTGACATTATTTCAGTCCCACCAGAGATTTTTCCTTGAAGATGCGCGGGCAGAACCGGAAGGCAACTTAACTTTCCAGAGTTAAAACATGAGCTTACATCGGTCAAAACATATGTAACATCTGTGGCATCTAACCAATAGCTTCGCCACTTCCCCTTTTTAGTAAATGACGAAACTATGCGGGAATGAGACGGTATTCGAGATTGAATAACTTAGATTTGTTATAACACGAGATTCTTCTTCTAACATTTCCTTTTGTCACATCATTATTGTTATGTTTTAATTATCAGTGTTTCATACAATATAATAAACGAAACACCATTAACCAGCCTTTAGTATGCTCAAACATAAATAAATAAAAATTAAAACTCATTCGAATAAATAAGTGTGTCGATATTGCCGATATGTGACAATTACGCTCAGCCCCGTTGATGACACCAATTTTGTTCACATGGGCCTAGTTTTAATTAAGCGGCCGATAACTTTCTTTCATGAAAGCGACAGTTAAGGACCAAACGACAGTTGTGCCTAAAAGTAAAATATTGTTTTTAAACATCCGTGTTTGTTCGGCATCCGAACATTCCGTACTGAGCAATTTAATCGAAAAATGTTTCGAAAACGATTATTTCGATTACTAAAATGTTTCCCGTTTGTTCATCATCACTATTAGAAGCGACAGTACACAAGTCGATACTTATTTTTTGTTGTACGAACGAATGTTATTTAATAAAACTTTGAAATAAAGACGTAATGCTTTTCTTTATCTAATAATAATGTTTGGTTCATTTCTATAGCGCCGTTTTCGTGAAAAAATCACCTCAAGGATGTTTTACAACTTAATTTATACATTATGTAACCTATACCTTATCACTTGACTCAACTACGATTTATTACCAGTAGCGACGATTTATTTATTATTTATTTATTACTAGCTGTAAGTCACTAATTAATCTTAGACTTAAAATTATATAATAAATGAAAAAAATAAGTTTACTATGTTTATTTAAAAAATACGATGAAAAATTAAATAAAAAATAAAACACCCTTAAAATGCACTTTTGGGTAGTAATTTAAATATATAAACAACAAATTTTTGTTCCGCCGGAAATAGCTAATTTATATTTTAACTTTACACCCATCAAAATGATTTTTTCAATTAATTTTAATTTTATATTACATCATATTTTTATAATAGAGTGAACTTATTTTTTTATTGTTTTTCATTTACTCACAAATAATTGCCAAAAAATAATTGCCTAAAATCATGAAATGCTAAAATCTTTAATGGTCTGTGTCTTATAATTTAAAGCAAAAATAAATAAAGTAGCTCACATCCGTACTAGATATTTGATACACCTTTTGATTACAAAAATAATTTTTCAGTTTGGTTGGGAATTTGGATCTCAAATCCAGAATTAAGATTTGTATGAAACGGGCCGAAATGGGCCGCGCATACGTTTCTCTTAAGGAAAATATGTAATAAATCGGTAGAAATAGGGACTTAACGTAAAGATGAGGCACGAAGAAAATGTTTAATGGTAGTTATATAATAAGTAAAACATATATAAAATTGAGAAGATGTCTGCTTATTACAAGAAATAAACCTTATTTCCTGAAATGAAACAATAAAATTAAGAAAATCTGTGAACAACACAATAAGAATATAGAAGCTACTTTTGTAGGTTGATACCATAAAACTATTATAAAAAGTTTACGCACAATAAATTGTTAAACCTTAAAGTGTGGATAGTCAAGGAGAGAGATAAATCGATCTAGCAAATCCTTTGGACTGAGTAATGAAATACTACGTCAAATTCGTTGTTTTATAAAGCAGAACGCACCTGGAATCTAGAGAATTTAATATCGATGGCAAAGCAAAGGCCCTACGCTATTGTGTCACGCACAAAGCGTAGGTTTTGGGCGTTGTTTGAACTCTAAAAGTTGGCTATAAATAAAATAATGTAAATACCTTCCTTCCGCGAGGAGTTGGGAGGGGCTGGAGTTGGAATGATAAAGTGCACTCGCGGCGGATAATAGAAACAGCAAACACAAGATGAATAGGAAACGCTAAAGAAGTTTGCCAATAGCGAAAGCGCGTTTAATGGAAAAAGCGAAAGAATGGTAGCAGCAATGAAAACACTATTCAAATAAGCGAAGAAGACTTTATTCAAAAAAGAATTTCGCCGTTCCGTGTTGAATTGAACGTGAACGGAAAATCGAATTGAACATCGCTCTATATATTTCATTTAGCGCTCTACGTTAAACGAGCATCCACAGAGCACACGAGCAGGGCCAGAAGCTTTAAGCTGCTACAAATTCGCGTTTTAAACCCTTCAGGCCTTCACCATTTTTTTAAGGGGTTAAAATATTTCCGCTTTTTAATAAACTCCAAATAAACGTATCCAAGTGTTTTCGAAAAGTGATGAAATACGCTTTCAAATTTACAAATCAAAATAAATATATTACTAACAGTTAAAAACCCGCTCCGCTGGTTTTTGCTGTAGGGCCCTGCGGCTAGCTTTTGGTTCGGTTTCGCCCAGTTTGATTGTTGGTGATCATTTTATAAATTCAATAGGAACTGGTTCCAAAAATAGCCGGTTCCTCGGAACTATTATGATCCAGTGACAGCTAGTCACCGGGAAAAAGTAACGGCGACAGGCAATAACGTCATATTTAATATATAGTCGCGTGGTACTATTATTCACAACTGCCAGTTACAATAATAATTGAAATACCGCCAATCTCTCCATATCCGGACAGATACTCAAAATTACGAATCCGTAGTACTTATACCTGCCAGCGCCATGTCTTCATGCGATCTTTTAACGTAAGTGGCGTCATCTTTTGGCGTTTGCTTAAATTCGAAACCGAATTACAAAATTAGCTTTTTAACAAGATGGTTTTGCGTACGGCGCGGCATCGGTGTTGCTTTCTTAGCGGATTCTTAAATTTCAACCGTACAGACGTTAGCGTAATAATATCGTCCGATTTTTGATAAAATCTTCGTTTTTTCTAACTAAAATTACTGATAACGAAAAGAAAACACAAACGTATTTAATTAGACAAATGTGTTATAAACGTTGCTGTCACCTAAAAATAATTAATAAAAAATTCGCAAAGATAAATTGATTTTTTACAAAATTGCGATCCGAATCTTTAGTTTCAAAAACGTGTACATTTTAATTATTTTGTAGTTAAATTTTAAATCCGAATATAAAGCGTACTATTTTCTCTTTACCTAAAATTTATCTAATACCGTTTATATCATATTTCTAACCTTATCGTAAGGGAGACATAACGATGTCTATGAGACCTATATGAGTTGTCCCGAAAACCTAATAAATTAGCCTGAGGGGTTAAAGCAGGTACAATTAGATGTGATGCAAGCGTGGTTCTCTTTCTAATACCGCTTAGAAACTAAAGTTTAGATCATGTATATTAGGTACCTTACCATTGTAACAATTCAAGTACCAATGCAGAAATAAACTCAGTAATGAACCGACTGCACAGTGCAGGGAATAAATATTACATGAACACCAACGGTACTGAATGTCTATCAGCCTATAAAAACATTGTTATTAGATCTTTATGTCTATATTGAAAGCTTTAAAATGTTTAATATGTATCTAAATTTATATGAATGTGCATCTTATATTTTACTCTGTTTGTTGTTTTTAAGTAAAAAATTTTATACTAGGTACTTATTTTAATTGTGTTATCTCTTTAATTTTTTGATTATATCAAATATATTTTTAATTTTATCACATGTAAACGCCCTAATTGGGCGTGTACAAATAAATAAATGAATATTTCTAACCATCATAATTGGGAGCCATTACAATTTTTATGAAACTTGTAGATACGAATTGTTCCGAAAAGCGAACAAACTAGCCTGAAGGGGTTAAGCTGCTACAAATTCGCGCTTTTAAGTTTAACAACGTGTATTTTACTAAAACCTTTTGTGTGCAGCGGTATTAAAGTAATAAAACGGCCAATTTATAACGGTTCAAACTTTGTTAATTTCCTTTAAACACGGAATAAAAGGTTTTTTAAAAATACGTACGAAGATTCATGCCCTTCGAAATATCGCTTGCTGAGGATTGGTTTGTACTATGTCCACCAAAACTCGTATTGAGAAAACAAGGTTTGAAGTTTAAAAAATTAAATTTTTGTTCCTTTATTAAAAAAAAGGGTTAATCTACCTAGAAGCAGAAGAACAACATATTTGGTTGAATTTTATATGATTAAAAGCATAATGATAAACGTAAAAGAAAATTTTTTTTCAACAAAATAGAAAAAGAATGATTGTTGGTTTGTACCATGTCCATACTTAGTACTGGTTTATACTTAAGTTGTATATTCTCAGTGGAGATAGATCACACCAACAGTATGTTAATCCTATGGCACGGTTTGGTTCTTATAATAAAAAAGTAGTAATCAAAAGTTTATTAAATAATAAAATAAAAATTCTTCATTAGAAATTAGAAAATAAAATATGTTCATATGAATTGTAATACAATTAAAGGCAATACACGTTGTTATTATTAATATATAAGAACATCAAATCAAGACAACTTAGTCTGCGTAGCAATGTCGCAACTCATGTTCAAAACAGATACAATTATGAAATTTTTTTTTACTTATCGTACTAAAATATCAATTAAAGGTGTATTATTCTACTAAATACACTGTTTTGATAGAACATTTAAAATATAAAATGTTAAATGTGCATCACCAAGTTAAATTAAAATGTTTTAACGTTTCCAATGTGTATAGCTGTTGCGCGCGCAGATAATGGAAAGCGTTGAGTTTTGGTTTATACTATGTCCATAAAATGGCGCATTTCTATTGGCCAGAATGGACATGGTGCACTTATATTTTGTGTTTACTGTGGAGATAGATTAAAAAGTGATGTTCAAAATGTAATTTTCCGGCGGAAATGTGTGTTTTTTTTTGTGTGGACATGGTAGATAAAAATATAACTTATATTACTGCATTCCACCATACCACCACAACACGGGCATGTGCCTAGCATGGTGGTCGAAAAATTCTAAAATTTATGTAACAAACAATTTCAATGAATAAAGAAAACTTAAAAAAAAAAAAAAAAAATTCACAGCTTAAAAATACACAAAAATGGACACAGTACAAACCAATTCTCAGCAAACGATATGCTTCGAAGGCAGAGTTACCGAATTCGAGCTCATTTGGTAAATTAATCTGTAGCCGCTTTGGGGCGGGTTTGGTGGAAAAATGCGATGTTGTGGTGAGGACTGAGCGAGCTCCATATTAACCTGGAATCGACGGTAATAAATCCTGGCTCGACTCGCTCCCTCTCCCTTCTCTCTCCCCCTCCAGCTACCATCTACTTCACCTCTCTCCTCACGCGAGGAAGGTTTATTATGGCAGACTTCCCCTTCGACCAATAACGACTGCCTTTACATAAGAGGGCAAAACATGGAGATGGGAGTAGATGCCGGAGCTGAGAGCTCGGAGCGGCGCGCACTGGGACTGGGACTGGATTAGCAACAGAAGTTACCACACAGATCTTTACAAATTTGTAACAGAGACGAGCTACTTCACTTTGAGCGGTCTTTTTCACAAATTACTTCAGGCGTCTGGTACTAAAAAGTAGTTGCACAACAATAAACTACGAATTCTACATTTATTCGTCGTCAATGCTTATTAGTTATTATTTATTATTATTTTTGACTGAGCATTGCGAAGTCCTACTTTTGCTCGACCGTTTTGCATTTCGTTTGTCTGTAAATTTGTTTGTACGTTCCGCTTCTGGTTCATTGATGATGGTTTTGTTATTATTTTATTCAAATGATATATTTTTTTCAAATGTGAAATCGTGGTGTTTATTTGGACTTATTGGCATTTTTTTCAATATTATGGTACTTACCTACCAGCCTGAAGAATGTTTGAAAAAATAAAATTGTTAGGTAGTGACGTTTCTTTGGATAAATTGTTAGATTATTCCTTATTTGAAATGTTTTTTTTGGTACGTAAAATATTCACGGTTGCTAATTAAGGGAGGCGGGTATGGGTACCGCCACCCCGGGAACTATTTATTGAATAACCAAAACTTCTGCCAGTCACCCTAAGTGGTTCACTACGTTTGGGAGAGACTGGTTGAGGAAGACGTTTTGACCTCTCCAGCAGGAATCTCTCGAAACATCGCCGATGGATTTATACGTCCGTCATTCCTGGACAAACTGAACCCCGAATTCCTACCCAAAAACCTTATTCCTTTCAAGAAATTCCTCTCCTTCATTTCCTGAAAAGACCCTCCACACAGCATCTTCAAAGATGACATAGGCCCTGACTTGCTACTGTGACGCGATTCTATTGTATTAGCACGTGTTCACTTATGATCCGAAAGGTAATTTATTTGGGTTTTCAGAAAAAACTAAATGCATTTTCCATTGATTTTCACAAACAATATCCGACCCCCTGTTTGCAATATGAGCGTGAAACATGGGTTTTAAAATCTGGCCGGTATTTTAACGGGAATGTCAAGGAAAAGCTTAAAATATCTCTTAAACTGATACCTGAACTAAGCCATTCATATTCAGCGACACAAAGAAATACATCTTTGCTGAAAGAAAGCGTAGAATTATTCATATTTTAGTAGTGGTGGAGTTACGATGGAGCTATTAATAAGAACAGGGTGGATGGGATGAAGAGCCGCCATCTAGCGGGGACAATGCGAAGGAGCCCCTAGCGGATGTGCCGCCAAGTTAGTTTGTAAGCGAATTTTCCGGCCAATATTCCTGCCGAGCCCTCCAGGGAATTTAAGGTCTCGAATAAAATTTAATGGCGCTGGGGGATAACATTAACTTGAAAAACTCAAAATGATTAGCTCGGCTTTTCCACTCTACAGAGAAAATACCCGAGCAATTGTTATTCTATCAATTATTAACGAGCACATCTTGTCTCCTGCAAAATGTAGACCTTTGTAAAACAACCCCGCAGGATCACAAAGAAAATGCGCAAATTCTAGAGAGGAAATTATACTAAAACCAACTTTCAAGGATAACATCAATATTAAATTGTAGAACGATCAGCGCGAGCGCACTATATAGCCACAAATCTTTTTTTAACCATGGCAACCCTGACCGCAGCGCGGGTACAGCTGTCATCGGAGATTCTAGAACTAGAAACCATTCGTTTCTCCGGGCCCAAGTCAATAGCATCGCTAATCGTTTTACATAAATCCTTCTGATATAAACGTGTCGTTAAATTGTACTACTTGTTCAGTTAATAAATGTAAAGTTTGTTACAACATCCTACTTTCATTTTTATCTCAAAACGACAAATATTAGCACGATAACACATGACTGTGAATCGGTAAGTATGGTGGATGCGGATAATACCCACTCCGCTAAAATATTTAGATTCTTCACCCGTACCAATGCACGACGTCGTCAATGGTGACCGGACAACTTGGAATGAAACCAACTCAGAACCATCTCATATAAGTCATTTAGAGTGATAAAAGAATATATATAAAAAAGTTGGTTAAATAGGTTACGTTAGGTTAGGGTTTTCGGCTAATTTAAAATTATTTTTTTTATAGCTTTTAATGACTTTTCAAGATGTTGAGTTGACTTTATTTATTTATTTTATTTATTTATTTGTTTTATTTTAGTAAATTGTACATTTAAGTTTACAATTTCCTAATTAATTATATCATTTCATATTTCAAACTATATTTTTTCTTGTTCTATGTATCTCCTACAATAAATTTTGAACTTTCCAATTGGTGCGGCCTTTAAAGTTTCTGGTAGAGTGTTGTATAACTTCATCCCTTTGTATAGTAAACTGTTCTGCGTATTCGTTTTGTCCTTTTTTTGTAGTCTGATTTCCTTGCAAGTCCTTGTATTATGTCTGTGAATGTCCTGGTTGTATATAATTTTGTTTGAGAAGTATTTTGGTAACATGTTGTTCACTATTTTATGGATAAATATCATCGTGTGCAGGGTCAACATCTGTTTCACGGTTAGCCAATTTAGTTCCTTCAACATTTTATTTACTTTTGAGAATCTATTTCGTCGAAGTATTATTCTCATTGCCCTGTTTTGGAGAATTTGAAACTTATTTTGTTCTCGTTCATTACACAGGAAAAGGATAGTTGAGCAGTAGTTAAAGTGTGGAGCAATAATTGAATTATAAATAGTGACTGCAGTTTTTCTAGAAAGTTTTTGCCGTATTCTTCCCAAAAAAGATACTTTTTTTCCAATTTTCTTTTGGGTATATTCAGCATGTTTGTTAAAAGTTAGTTTGGAATCTAATATAACTCCTAGGTATTTCATTTCAGTCACACTTTCAATAATTTCACCGTCAATTTTAATTTTGCTCTCACTGGATGTCTTCTTATACCCAATTACCATACATTTTGTTTTTTTTGTATTTAATTTAAGCTTATTTATTTTTAGCCATCTTGATACATTATTTAGTTCATTATTAAAAATATTTATTAGTTCTTCGTAGTTATCACCAATTAAGTATATTAGTGTATCATCGGCAAATAATCGTACTTTGCATTTTGAAAATATTTTCACCATGTCATTAATATAGAGTATGAACAATAGAGGTCCAAGGACCGATCCCTGTGGTACTCCTAATTTATTTTCCATTGGTTTAGAAAACTGATTATTTATTTTTGTTACCTGTTTTCTGTCTTTCAAATACTCTTCTATTAATTTAATGGATACAGATGAGAAACCAATTTCTTTAAGCTTTTTTATCAGTATATCACGATCTATAGTTTCGAATGCCCTTTGAAAATCCAAAAATATTGCTAAGATAAATTTATTACTATTCATTCCTTCCTTCCATTCTTCGACAATTACGTTTAGTGCTGTTTCACATGAGTTGTTGGATCTGAATCCTGATTTCTCTTGGTATAAAATATTGTGTTTATCTAAGTATTGCAAAATTTGTTCTTTTATTATCACTTCAAGAATCTGTTCATATTTTGGTAAGGTGTTGATTGGTCGAAATTCTTCACATTTTCTGGTATTTTTAACCTTTGGGACCGGTATAATAGTAGATAGTTTCCATGACTGTGGAAATTTTCCCTCTTCAATTGTCTCATTAATAATATTTAAAAGAGTAGATCCAATTACTGGAAAAGCATCTCTTATTAAGCCAATAGTTAATCCATCTGAACTATTCTTTGATTTAATTTTGTTTAAAATGTTAAATAAATATTCTGCATTTATTTTTCTGAAGACAAATAATTCTTTGTTTGAGTCGTTACTGTCATTTGTGGGGTTAACATCAATGTTGGGGATTAATTTGTTAATTTGAGTGATGCTTTCAATAAAATATTTATTAAAGCTATTAGCCATGTTTTCTTCATTTATCTCTTTTGGAAATATTACTATTTTTATGTCGTCTTTGTTTTCGCCATGTACTAATTCCTTTATGCTTTTCCAAATTTTTTTGGGATCACCTTCTTCTGAGTTTATTTTATTTTTTATATACTCATTATGCGTTCTTTTTATGTCTTTAGAGTATTTGTTTCTTGCTTTTTTGTAGTTATCCCAATCCATAGTACTATTAGTAAGGCATGCTCTTTTGTAAAATGTATCTCTATCATGTTGCATTATGCGAAGTTCTCTTGTATACCATTTATTATTGTTTATTTTATGTATTTTCTGTTCTGGAACTACTTCATCAATAGATTTTTTTAAGTTTAATATCATCTGATCAGTTTTTTTGTTATATTCCATTTGATTTATTTTATTCCAATTAACAGTCTCTAAGGTCTGAATGAAATTTTCTTTATTGTATTTTTTGTAATTTTTAAATGATATTACTTGTGTTTCTTTACTGGACTTGTATTTTTCTCTGTCATTTAGTATAATTTGAATGATGCTATGGTCGCTAATTTTAGGGCTATCTAGTACATTAATGTTTAAGTTGAATTTATTTGACATTACCAGATCAATCGCTGTTTTTGACGTATTAGTAATTCGTGTAAAATCTTTGACTAATTGTTTCATCCCTGCAGCTTGAATAATAGATTTCAGTTTTTTTGTGTATATGTCTGCATTCGCTTTGACATTTATATTAAAATCTCCAGCTATAATGTTAATATTTTCATCTTGTAAATTTTCCATGCACCATCTTTGAAAATATGTTAAAAATTCGCTCTTACTTGTGTTTGGCGATCTATAAACAACAGTGTATACACCTTTCTTATTTCCTGGTTTAATGGTGATGGCTAAGATCCAACACTGTTTTTCAAATTGGTGATTTGATATTACTTCATATGGAACTTTCTTACTCAAGAGAATCATCACTCCACCCGTATGTCGACTATGTGAGTCGCAGCGGATGGTATTATAATTTTCAAATTTAATTTCACTATCTTGGATATCTTCAGTCACATGTGTTTCACTCATCATAAGCATAAAAGGTTTCTTTTCCTCTAAAAGTATTTTGACCTCTTCGTAATGTGCTATGATGCTTTGTATATTCAGGTATATAATTTCATCTTTATCGTAATATTTTTTTATAAAAAAGAGATTCTGCTCATTTTTGCTTCTAGTTTTCTTTTATAAATTGGGCAGTCCTTACTCATGGCTGAGTGACTGCTATTTAGTTTCAGTCCTAATCTTTTACTTGTCATTATACAATTGATGCACTGGAGATCTTCATCGGTGCACTCTTTTACATCGTGATGTTTTGCGCATTTTTGACAAGATTGTAGGTTTCTGCAATCTATAGCCTTGTGATTAAACCCATTACATTTAAAACATCTCATGACATTAATATTATCGAAAACTCTACATCTGTCCCAACCAATATTTATTTTTCCTTCCTTTAACATCCTCTCGAATGTCTTTCCGTCAACGTCAGCAAATATGGTGTAACTGATTTGATTTTTAAGATTTTTCGTTTCTTTTATAAACGTTACTTTCAATTTTGAGTTTGGTTCAAAAATAAACTCATTTTGACTTTTCATTTTCATTTCTACTTCTTCAAATGAGTATTTTTCAGTTAAGCCAATAATTTTGACCGAAGGTTTTATTTCTTGTGGGATTTTTATATCGTATTTGTCTCCCATCAATCCAGTCACTTCATCATGAATTTTTTTTATATTGCTGGTATTTTTGAATTCTACTATTACCCCCCCATCCTTTAAATTTCTCATTCCTGTTACTCCAAAGTTTACTGGGTCAATATTTCCTTTAATTTCATTTTTTGTTTCAATATTTTCTTGATTTTTCTTTTTTGGTTTTATGATTACAATTGGCTCGTGTTTTTTTACCTTCTCCGCATATGTTTCAGGCATTATTATTTTTTTTATGTCTTTTTTGATTTCTTCATTTTTAGTGTTCATGTTATTGAAAAGCGATTTATTTTCCTGCATTATTTTTTTCATCTCATTAAAATTTTGGGTAATTATTTTTGTGAGCGGCCGGAGAATTTTCAATTCGCCCTTCATTTCATTATTTTCTGCCACTAAATGAGCTATAATGTCAAATAAATTATCCATTCCTTCATTTATTTTTTCTTTTTGGCCCATGGATATTTTTCCTTTACTTTCTGAGAGTGTTGTCTTCACGGAATTAATTATGATTCGTGAGTTAGTAAGGGCATTACTCACTTGGTTTGTCTCTATCAATATAGACTTTTCTTCTTCATCATCTCTATTGTTTTCCGAATCAGACGATAAGTTATCGTCCTCTTGTTCAGTTGGGGATCTTGGGGTTATAAAAGATTTCGTAAACGGGTCTGGATTTTTTACTCTGGGTGTTTTATTTCCTTTATCCATTTTTTAGAGAATAAATAATTTATATTTTATACACCTATTGCCATCTATTAAAGAATATCGGAAAGTAATATTTTTAAATTGGTGTATTTACCGCCATCTATTGTCAACTAGAGTAAAGTATTAATTTATTTTTGATATATTTATATATCTACTGCCATCTATTGATGAGTAGGCAAATGTATCATAATACGTCGGTAGTGTTTATATCACAGTGATTTGGCTTTTTTCAATTTGTTTTTCTTATTTAAAAAAAAAAACACTCACATACACAGCATTTACTCCAGCTTTACTGCAACACTGTGATGCCACTGTTACAATCGGTTTGTATATTATAAATAGACTTTTTTCACAGATTTTAACTATTTTAACGGAGCAGAATAAATACGTGACACCTGTCAACGATGATCATAGACTCTATTCTCAGCTGGCATGGAACCGTCGTCAATACATACACGCAGAGGTTCGTCCTTCATACACAATTCAGGAGGCTGATATGGGTACCACCGCCCCGGAAATCTTTCATTGGGTAACCAACACTTCTGCTACAGTTCCACCAAGTGATTCGCTATGTTTTGAAAATAATTAATCCGCGTTTGAAATAAGTAATTATTTTCCTAACAAAAAACTTTGAAATAAGATTTTTAATCAATAAGCCTCGACTAAACCAAATAACAATTTATCTTTAAATAAATAAAGACAATATTAGCGAAACTCAATCGAAAATCTGGAAACAGAAAAAGATTTTGGCAGCTCTGGGACTCGAACCTAGGACCTTTCCGGGCCGCGACTACCAATTGAGCTAAGGTCGTACTTCGACTAAGAACTACCAACACTTTCTTCTTTTTCTTAACGCATATTTTATTGGCTGCTTTCTTTATGTATGATTGCAAGATTCAAACCCAAACTAAATGCTATCTAGATAGTGTCCGGATAAATTTTTATCCATTTTATTTTTAATACGCGACATCTAATAAGCCTTCAGCTTTATGTACCATTTTGCCCATTATTACCTACCGTAACCTTTTATATTAAACCGCTACGTTTGGTAACAGGAGTGCCTGGATTCAAAGGGTTATCCAGGTCTTGGCGGTGGACGCGTCTACCGACTGTGTGACAGCCGAATCGGAACAGGCCGGTTGAAGGAGACCCTTTGATCTCTCCAGCCGGAGGGAGGAACGGATTCTTACGTCCCTCCTGTACACAATGACCCCCCAGATTCCTTCGTACCCACACCATGTACATTTTTCCTTCCCAGAGCTTTCTCTCTATCCTTTACTTGTTTTTTTTATATGAATACCGCACAAGAGTCCCAACTGCTCCCGTCTGGAGCCAGTGAGACTATGGCATCCCCAATTGGTTTATGTTGTGAGGCTGAAGGTAGTGGGGAGGGTAAGGAGATGGGGAAGAGGAAGGTGGGAAGTACCTGGTCACTAAACACGGCTAAAGCCATTTCAAGCAACGTTTCAATTCTGAAGGTGGTCTTACACCAGGGCGATAATGAGAGTATCTTCCACTCTGGAACGTGCCGCAAATATCTATATATTATTTTAAATGAATAAATTGTGAAATAACACAAATTGAACAATAAAATTTATTTGCCACGCCGGGATTCGATCCCGCGACCTTCGGAATGCGAGTCAAGAGCCTTACCGCTGGACTACGCCGGGCGTCGTTAAATAGACCATACATACATTATCCCCATAGATAATACACGCCTAAGAGAAATTACTTCGTTAAATAACCTATAATGATCACCATATTCCCGGCCACTTTGGAGAGCCAGTTTGGAAACTGCGATATATTTATAAGAATTGGTCGCTAGCGCGTAGGGCTGTTATTCAAACTGAAAACGTCAATAATTATTATTATTGTGTTCTTGCTTTAATATTTATTTTTTTAACCTCTCTACTTAATATTTTTATGCTGAAAATATCTAATAAAATCACGTGCTTCAATGTTTTCCATAAAATGTATACAGCCCCAGCGAAATATTAAATAATTTCGTGAATTCTTTGTACATTTGTTAAAAATTACAAACTTAATAAAAAAAGTCTCCATTGTAACGAAGGAACGTAAGCCAACAAGAAATATTATCTTCGTGAAAGTTTGTTTTAAAATCGGGTTATAAAAATAAAAGTTTTACGGACCGAGCTTCCCTGCAAAACTTGGAAATACGCAAACAGTAATTCGGAAACTGGCCTGGGTAATTTTCTCGCAAAGTGGAACTCCATAATTATGTTGTTTTTTCACTTATCATGTTAATATGCCAAAGTTCCAAGAATTGTCTGGATAATATTCCGTACCGTTTTGGAACGGTACAGTGTTGACAAAAAGACTACGTGGGTATATAATATAACTACTCGTAACTTCCTCCATATTAGAGTAACACAATGGCGTGAGAAGTAGAGACGCCCGAGATAGTTTTACATTGAAATACAGTGCGCAAGATTGGCCTTAGCGGTACAAAAGATTACCACGTATCTAATAGTCTGCTGTATTTTTTTTACATTAGTTCCACGTAGGAAACTCTGTGGAAAATAATTCCTCTCAGGAAAGACAAACATTCCCGGGTTACGAATAACCCAACAATGTTTGGAAATCTCCTACTACCACAGCATTAAGCCGAAATGTTGCTCGAGTCATGATGGAGGACTTAGCCAGCCGAGGAATCGAACACGCGACGCCCGGGTGGGACCCAAACGCGATTCCCACTCAAACACTGACCGGTCGAAAATCGGTCATCTTTGGGGATGCTGTGACGAGGGTCTTTTTAGGAAAAGGAGAGAAATTTCTGGGAAGGAAAAAAGTATCAGGTACGACGAATCTGGGGGTCAGTGTGTCCCGGAGTGACGGACGTGTGAACGTATCCCTTCCACTGCGGTGCAAGGCGATGTTCTGAGAGATTCCTACCGGAGAGGTTAAAAGGTTTCCCTCAACCAGTCTCCCCCGATTCGACCTGCCAAGCAGTTGGTGAGCAGACGCGTGCGTCGCTAAAATCCGAAAAAAATCATCCCATGAAACCGAGCATCCCTGCTAAATCACCAAACATAGCGAACCACTTCGTGTGACCTATGGCAGAGATGTTGGTAATCCAATAAATGGCTATGTAATATATGAGATAGACGTCGTATCATACATAGAAACCGTTAACAAAGTAAGGTAGATTAAGTCGATAGTAGAAGCTCACTGAGAGATCTGATGTGACTCTTAGCAGAATATAATATATATGATGCTGTCGGGAGTGGAAATCGCTAATAACTGTATAAAATTTGATGGGGGATGCAAAATCACCCTTTGGGAAGAAGGTTGTGATAGCGGACATAGCCAAATATACAATAACACCCCTGGTGACCTTTATTAAAGGGACTAGGTTAATAACAACAAACTGTCGAGAGAATATGGTGAAACATGCGAGATAGCACAATGGGTCTATGGCCTGAGTGCTTACAGAAGCTGTACAGAAGGGTCCCCGAACCAATAATAAAAATGACTTTTTATTAGTCTCAACTTTACCACCAGTGGTGAAACATCGGCTACTGAACCCCATTTATTTGAAGATTTCTCTCTTTGCTAAGTTTTTTCTTGTCTAGTAGATTTCCCTGTGTACCTACACAATCCTTAAGCCATGTACATCAGGAAGAAACAAATAATCAGAAGAGTAAGACGTATAGGGGAGACCTGTACAAAACCGTACACCGGGGTAAAACCGTATTACTCTAAAAAAGCTTTATTACTTTAAATATTCGCAAGTTAGCAGAAACTCGTCGGTACATGTCTGCTCGCTGGCGAGATACCACATGTTTTAAGTTTTAAGTCCTGATATAATTTTTACGGATTAATAGTGAAGTTATTATAATTTGCAGGTGAGTGAAATGTCAACTACTATAAATGTGTATATTTTACTTTTTATGTATAACTTTTGGGTGATTTTCGTAATATTTTTACATTTGTGTAAGAATGTCTGCATTTTTTTATCGGGGCACAACCGTATGGGGTAAAACCGGCCAGTATTCATTGAACCGGAATATTTTTATTACAGATTTTTATTTTATTTGTTTACACGTGTTACAAACAAGCCGCCTAGTTACCAAAGAAATCAACCAGACAAGACTGGGATAGAGAAAAATTACAGCAATTTTGAGTGCAATTGAAAGAGCAATGGGATACTTAAAAGCAGCAGAAACCTACGGGAACCTAAGGAAATTCACATTACAAGACTGTGACAATAAATACAGAAACAATCAAGATTTGGCTTTATCTACGACAAAAGGCCTAGGCCATTTTAAGCCTGCATTTTACACAATACAAGCCCAGTATACGGTTTTACCCACCCCACGGGGCAAAATCGGAAATATTAGAGGTCTTGTATTTTTTTTCCCTACATTTATGGCTAAGATTTTCTGACATGTTTCTTTTGTGTTTCCTTAGTAAAGTCATAAATAAAAAAAATATTTTAAACCTAATTTTATTTAAATTTACTAAACTACAGAGCTTATGTCTTGGGTATACGGTTTTGAAAAGGTCTCCCCTACATTATTTTCTTTGACCAATATTTCAACGGAATGTTCTTCTAATAAATAACGACTAACGTCATTGATCCCTCATCTGGATCCACAGTGGGAAAACATACCAAAACCGTACACGCAATTTGAACACTGTTGATATTTCCGCATGATAACGAGCCGTTTTAATTTCTTGTAGGGTTTGTGTCCTCTCTCCTAGAACATGGTCCTCTTCAAAACCCAGGTCCAATAATTACTTTTCTGAAAAAGACCCTTCGCACGCATCTTCAAACATAACTCCTACATAACCAAATTAACAAGGTGTTAACATAAAAATTACCACGTAGAAAATGAATACAAATTTTTTTTTTGTAAATTTTATTTTAACAATCTTTATCGATAGATATTGTTAAATAAGGGCATTGTTTGTTATCGATGTTTATTATGTCAATCACATGTCACACAAATCCAATCCTTCCCTTTTATAATATTAAAAACAGAAATCGTTGTGTTCGATGAGTTCGCAAATTTGAATAGAAAAAAAAACAAAAGAAAAATGGTTGAGATGATAAAACAGAATATAAAGATATCGCTCTTATTAAATAAAAGAAAACGGTTACTATGGTAAAACACGGATCTATACATAATACTGTTCTATTCATAATTAGAAAATGTTTACTATGGTAAAACAGAAATCCACAAATATTGGATAAAATAAAAGAACCACAGAGACATCTATTGACAAAATTAGATGCTAAAAATCAAAATTTATTATTATTTTGTGCCAATCTTAAATTAAATAGGTATTATAATATAACTAGCTTTTTTGCCCGCGGCTTCGCTCGCATGGTATTAGGGGTAAATTACTGTAGCGCTTGCACTTATCAATTATCTCCCATCCCCCTCCCGCATTCCATACATTCATTCTCGGTACATTCAGTTTTCAAAAAGCTCTCGTGCCGCCTAAATTTCATAATGCCAGAGCTCACCTGCAGTAAAAAAAGAATTATCCAATTTGGTTCAGTCGTTCGGAAGTTACGCGCGTAGGTCCCAACATTTCGAAGATTCATTTTTATTTACATAGATAGATTAGATATTAACTACGAAGCCTGAAATAAAAAATATATCAACATTGTTTCCACGGCAATGATTTGTTTTCTGACGTTAGCTTTTGTGAGCGACAGAAAACGTATAAGAAATATGACATATTAATATTCATAATTTCATAACGCCAGAGCTTACCATCATATACAGCCCATAGTCTTCGCACATAATTAAGCTTTCTATTAGTGAAAGCATTTTCAAAATCATTTTATTGTTTTATGCGTGAAAGTGTAACAAACAAACTCGAGCAGTTTCGCATTTATAATATTAGTATAGATATAGATTATTTGCGCACACCCCATTTCAACGCCGAAATCAAAATACAAAGTGTTTACATACCTAGTTTATTATTCAACAGTGCTTTTGTAAATGATGTATTATCTCCCCTCTTGGAGAACATTATTATATTATGAACTCGCGGACTTTTCAAGTGGGTACTTACGTATGATTAATACCTTTAAATAATAAATGCCTACAAACATATTACGTAAATACTTCTTTGTTCAAGAAAATCTCAACAGAACACAATAATATTCTTTGGATAAAGTTTCCTGGCAACACAGTCACACTGGAGGTGAAATGATATTAAACTTGCAAACAGTCGTAGGTAATCTTTATTACTGGATTCTATTTATAAGAGCAGCATTAATATCTGTCAGGGCTCTGTGATTAAGGTAAAAAAAAACTCATCTGCTGTGAGGATTTATATTCTCCGGGAGAAAGTCGGTTTATCTCGGAGATTCTGGAGGAAAATTTTCCAGGACATGACAAATTTCCGTCTGTGGCGGATTTCAATTTTAAATTACCTGCTTAAAATACCAATTTGCCAAACCGAAATATATATTGGGGTGCGGGTGGGTTCCTACTCGTCTTTAAGCTGGATAGAAAAGGGTAGCTGACTACCTACTTGATATCTAGTTTTTCATTTACTATTTATTGGATGGAACGTGGGTAGGTACTCGATTTACAAATAAGGGTTCATTATTATTCTTACTACGTGAAAATCCGTTAATAATGATGTGGAAAAATAAGTACATTTTCCACAATAACAAATCTGAGCTATCCGTTCGGTCGGCTCTCAGAGATAGCTGAAAATTTAATTAGTTCATTACAGGGTACTTAAATTACAATCCATCGATTAAAAAAAATTCTTGTTTGTTATGTTGGGGCAGCAGAACTTAATTATCGGTTCCATGGCAGTTGATCTCCCGACAGATGCCCTACCGGCATACTTATACACCATATGCAGTCGGTTTAGAGCAGTGATTCCCAAAGTGGTCCAGGTGGACCCCACGGGAGTTCCAACGGGGGTCCACGTATGCGCGATTAAGAAATGGGGGTTCACAAGTTGTAAGTGGGGGTCCACGAACTGGTTTCGATTGAGAACCATCCCGTGCCCCATATCCATATCCCATCTCATATCCCATTACGCCCCCTTCATAACAGAGCGACTGGTGTACAGCAGCGCACGATGTTGTACCGGTTATGCATGAGATCTTAAAACGCCCAGCTAGGCAAGGGGGGGGCGTAATGGTATAGGGGTGTACTGTTCTGGGAACATACCCATAACCCCCCAAATAAAAACCACTTGTGCGTTTGAAATCGTTACCTCTAAACTCCGTTTGCCAAGCGATTTTTCCGACTATTACCTATACACGTGGCGATGTAAGGCACATTAAAAATACGTTAATTTTTGGCTTGTGGTTTTTTTCTTAAACCGGGTTTAAGGTCGGCTTAATCATACCAAAGCTGAACCGGTGTGTAAGAATCTAACAAGTAAGACGGTTATGGTATAATTTATTTTTTACTGCCTCTTCAGAACAAGAAACGCGATAATCATTGTGCCACCCATTAAGCGGGCAAAACAATACGAAATCCCAGCGCTCGTTTCTGCAATAGCACAAATTTGCAATTTACTCGTCACAAATAATTATAGAAAAAAATCACACGGTTATTGCGAAATACGGTAGCCACAGTTAGGCGATTGTCGACATCTCATAATAATCATTATACGAGTGAACATTTTAATAATACGTAACTTTATGACATGATAGCTCATAAAATATACAATTCATTGAGCACCGATATAAAATCGAAAACTTCTATATCCTTCTTTATTACCCGTGTAGAACATTCGATATTTGAAAATGGGCGAGCTTTTTTTAGTGTCCGACCGAAACAGGACCTACCGAAACCGAATCTTCGGTATCTGTCTCAGTTTCGGCTGAAACCGAAAACGAAATCGAAACTTTTTTAGACATGTTAAAAATCTATTGTTTACTGAAATTTGGTTTATTTTTTACACTAATACAGGCAGTTAATACGTGTTAAATAAAATAACACAATAATTGAATTATGTAAAAAAAAAAAGAAGAAAAAAATTATAATACAGCTATAAAACAAACAAAAATTATAAAATTAACTAAACATGTTGACTACTTATTTGCGGCGTAATTAATACCTGGCGAGTGCGGCGAGTGAAAGCTCCATCACGAACGGCTGCCATGCCGAGACTAAGTGTTGCAGAGAGTGCAACTTGATGGGGATTTGGAGTGGGGGAGCCAGGTTACACGCCAGTGTTGCCGGATCGCGCGTAAAATTGTTCCTCATGACCGCAGCACCTTGGAGACCTTATTTTACGTACAGCCCTCGTAGATACGTTTTAAATAAGGTTTCTTCATGAATAAAGTGGCAATTTATCAAAAAGTCAACAAGACATATTTATAATATATTGTTAAAAAAAAATAACAAACTCATATTTCAATTCTGAACACATTTCTACGTTCGCTACCGTAAAATTAAAATATACGAAATAATTTTTAAAAAAAGCATTAAAAAGAGATTATATTTGTTAATTCCACTTTAACTGTCTTCCTTGACGTTTTTCTCGAGAAAAAGCAATAAAGGCACAAGTATGAGATCAGGTTCCAGCAATCACATAAAGTCGGCTGAGTTTGTGGAATCTTTAATTAAAGTCCGATGTTATTGACCATAATAATTCTTTTCTTCTCACCTCCATTCATCCGCTTCACCCTTTATTGCTCACATTATTGTTTTCACATATCTTTTCGCGAGAAAGAATGTTACCGGGAATTCATCGTCCCTCTTCATTAAATCTTAATTATTGTTTAAAAAAAAAATAATAACTTCATTTCAGTGAATGTGATATTGATAATTCATTTAATTAATAATTGAAAAGGTCGTAATAATTACGTAAATTGTAATTATTACAGTCAAATATTATTCAGAAATTCGTTAAATATTATGTTGATACTTCTTACAAGTAATATTATTATTATTAGGGATTTAGATGTTAAAGGGATTTCACGGAAATTATTGGCCCACCCTCTGAAAGACCCACCTTCAAGGCCAAACAAAACAAAAATAAAAAACATGCTGTTGATTAACTACATAAGTATTTTTGTTATTGTTTTTGGGGTGTTATGCCGTGTTTCGCTACCTCCTTCTTTAGCCAACGTTTCGGACAGCGTTACAGTGTCCATCATCATCCCATCATCAGGGATGATGATGGACACTGTAACGCTGTCCGAAACGTTGGCTAAAGAAGGAGGTAGCGAAACACGGCATAACACCCCAAAAACAATAACAAAAATACTTTTTGGCCGTGAAAACCTAAAAACATACCGAACTACATAAGTAATTTGCGTTGCTACGTCATTAAATAAAGAAATTGTTTCTCCCTGCGTGTCCTTTCCCATTCGTCCCGTTCCCCTTCCGCCTCCCCTTCCCCTCTCGCGTTCTCACTCCGCCTCCTCCACCTTCCCTCTCCCCACCCCCCCCCTTCCCCCGTCCCGCGAACACCCCTCCCGAGTTCCCCTACCCCCTCCTTGGTTCCTCCCTCCCTTCCCACGAACCCCTTACCCGAGTTCCCCTTCCCCCTCTTACATTACATACATTCAATCCCGGTACATTCAGTTCTCAAACAACTCGCGTGCCACCTATTGCAAATTTCATAATTCCAGAGCTCACCAGTAGTTTTATAAAAAATTACGAACAAAAAAAAGAATTATCCAATTTGATGCAGTCGTTCGGAAGTTACGCGCGTACATACATTACGGCGATTCATTTTTAGAGATAGATATTAACATCATAAAATATATCAACATCGTTTCCACGGCAACGATTTGTTTTGTTTTTCTTCTGACGTTAGCAATAATTCGCATTTGTTAGGGACAGAAAACGTATAATAAATATAATATATTAATATTTATAATTTCACAACGACAGAGCTTACCACTATCTACAGCCTATTTTACTCGCAGACAATGTAGCTTTCTATTGGGGAATGAATTTTTAAAATCGGTTTATTGGATACGCGTGAAAGCGTAAAAACAAACACAATCAGAGGGCAATTTAAAAAAAAACTTAAATAAAACAATGTTCTTATTTATTTACTTGATTTTGTCGTTCGGAAAGTTAAATTAAGTTTAGTAAAGAAAACTTTGTTAATTTATAAAACAAAAACTTTTAAAATGCATCAAAAATAGATTTCAACAAGAAAAGCTGCACCAGAAGGTGATTTTTTTGCACGGCCAAACTACGATTTTTTTTCTAAGAATATGTAAGACAAACCTTATTAATTAGAGCGGTTGATTCAAAACTTCGAAGAAAGACTGAAGTTTGTCGCTCAATTCTTTTTTAATCACTCCGACCCCTAAGCGTATTTACACGACAATGTAACAATAGCAGTCAAGCACAATAAGCTTGTTTTCAAGCTAACGCGTGTTCCCACAGAAATCGTTATAGCTCCTTCATTGTTCTAGTGACAACCCTAAAGCAAAGAGTAAAAGGTTCATATTAAATCAAGCTTCACATCTCTATTCAAAGTTGTCCATAGAAATACATAAAAAAATACTTATTTTGTAGAAACAGTTTTCACTCGCCAAATCGCCTATGCGCCGTTAGACATTGTTAATTTTTTATTAAATATTCTTGTATGAAATGGTAAAAAAGTGAGGTGACAAAATTGTTGAATATACATATATACAATAGAATAAGTGTTTTTTTTTTTACATAATCCGTGATTTTAGTATCGTGGTCACATAAAAACATCACGTGAGTCGTTTTAACAGTTTCATGTTTGCATTTTAAATTTTAATATTTATTTTTAATAATACAATTTGAAAGCTTATTTCAAAGTCTTTTAAAAAACAGTTTTTAGTATTTGGCTACGTTCAGAAATTTTTCATTTATTGAGCTTTAGTTGCGAAGCGGAAATAACGCAAAGTTTTTATAAATCTGACAGATCGTTTAAGACAAAAAACTTGCACAATGGCAAAATACCTGAGTGGTTAAAACAATCTTTTGAAAGTTTTTATTTAGCCAAGAAGGAAGTAGGTACGAAAAGGATTGCGGGAAAATTATTCATTTTAGTGAAACTGATTCTGTTCTTGAGGATTTTTTTTGTACCATAGTACTCATACTTTGTGTACGTCATTCACGAGTTTTTGGTGAAACTTAAAAACTTATTTTCTACTTTATAGTTAAGATTGCGAACGACTCGGGAAGTAAAAAAATCCGGTAGGCGTTTGACACAGAATTTTGGCTGCATTCTTAATTTTGCGTCATAATAGACAGCATGCTCTGTAGGCATCGATATTCGATGTCTGTAGGTCAAAATTATTCATGTTTCAAAAACAGGTTCATTGGATTCATTCGCACAATGACGGCATACACATTCTCAGGGTACGAGTCATTGATTCAGCGGAAAACCAAACACAAAAAAAATGCCAACAAAATCACTACATTCCAGAGTAGAAGATATAGATAAGATAATATAAGATATTTCGCCCTGGTGTAAGACCACCATTCAGAATTGAAACGTTGCTTGAAATGGCTTTAGCCGGGTTTGGTGACCAGATCTGAATAGCCAGGTACTTCCCCATCTTCCTCTTCCCCGTCTCCGTCCCTACCTTCAGCCTCACAACATACCCCAATTGGGGATGCCATAGTCTCACTGGCTCCAGACGGGAGCAGTTAGGACTCTTGTGCGGTGTTCATATAAATAAAATAAAATTTCATATTATTCCTCATAAAGTCCTCCGTCGCGTCTGTCTGTTCGCGATAAACTCAAAAACTACTGAACGAATTTTCATGCGGTTTTCACCAACAGATAGAGTGATTCATGAGGAAGGTTTAGGTAGGTATATAAATTGTCAAAGTTTTGTGGAAATTAGCTAAAATATATAATATTATATAAAGAAGAATGTCTATATGTGGCGGACGAGCGAGCTGACAAGCGGGAGATGTGGATTTGATTTGTAAACAAATCTACAGTTTTATGCCGAGGTTGAAGAAATTTTGCACACGTGACCTTCAAAAGAAGAGGAAGGTCGCTGTCCACATTTGATTTCAAAAACTCTGTGTAAAGCCCGGGCATCGCCGGGGACTTCAGCTAGTTTTAAATAAAACTCTCGGATCAAAAGTTGAATAAAAGAATATTGTGTTTTTTATGTGAATACCTCACAATAGTCCCGGCAGCTCTCGTGTCCAGTGAGACTTTGTGAGTGAGTAAATTTGGGTATGTTGTGAGGCTGAAGGTAGTGGGCAGGGAAAGAAGATGGTAAAGAGGAAGGTGGAGAAGTACCTAACTATTCAGATCTGGTCACCAAACACGACTAAAGCCATTTCAAGCAACGTTTCAATTCTGAATGGTGGTCTTACACCGGGGCGAAACTGAGAGCATCTTCCACTCTGAAAAGTGCCGCAAATATACTTTGTATTATTTTTAATAAATTAATTGTGAAATAAAACAAATTCATCAAATAATGTTTATTTGCGCACGCCGGGATCCGATCCCGCGACCTTCTGATTGCGAATCAAGAGCCTGACCCTCCGACCACGGATGCCGTCAAAAGGAGGCCGTCTAAGTAACTACCTTAAAGTTTAAACTGTGAAATATTTCCCAGGCTGGAAATTAAATAAAATAATTAAATTTACACGTAGGTACTTAACAAGCAGGTATTATTCTTAAACTTAGAACAAGCCTGAATTAACTCTGGAATTTAACTTTTTTATAGTTTTAAAGCCACTAAAAGGGAATATTCCGACTGCTTAATGCTATACTGGCCCGATCGGACCTCCAGATCGACTCACTAAACTTTGCAGTCGGGAGCGTCCAAACTGATTGTATATGTCAATCAATTATACAATACGGCATTACAGGATGGGGCGGTACGTATACAAATCAAACACAAACAATCTATATATCGCAAAAACTAATAATAAAAACAATTTAAAAAAAAACATATTCGTATTAGTCAGAACTTTTATTCAAACAATTTAAAGTCATAAAATTAAGTGCATTATACTTCTACCACCGAAAGTACTTCTATCGACAAACCTCACCCCATGAACCACCAAACGCAGTGAACCTCTTGCTGGTAACTAAGTGTTAAGGTTTTTTTTAAGCGCTTTATATTTTTTTTAGGTTTTGTAAACATACTGAATAGTGAGGAATAAATAATTTTCCTTACTTTATTATTAATTGGGGTCATTCATTCGTTTATTGATTTCTAATTGTTCAAGCAAATAGTTGGGGAAACAGATTCCGAACCCCACATAATACGCTCTCAATTAGTGTACCAGCAAATTGGTTTAACCGGTAATAAATCAATATGGACACCTTCAAAAATTGACATTTAAAGTCTTATAAATAAGTCGCCTGACAGTGGATTAACCACAGTTTGAAAATGGTCTTGTAAACCGAAACAGCTGTAACAAAAATACATACTAAAATACTTGCAGAAATTGATAATAAAACCCTCACCAGATATTAATGGCCCACCAGCAACATACAATTCGGCGATTCAACGTTTGTGACTAAAGAATGTAATATCGTAGGTTACAAAAAAAATTGTTTCAAACATGAAAATCACAATTTTACGCAGGAAACTGTTCGTTTATTAATATAAAAAAAGTAAAATTTTGAGTAATCAACTTATTTTAATAAAAAATTGAAAAAAACGATTCTTGCAAAATAATACTATTCCGTACAAATTTGGTGTCAAAAAATCTCTCGACCAGCTAGTATATTACCAAGGTTTGCCGCTCTGAAACCAACGGTATGTTTTGTATGAATCTAAGAAATAAAACGGAATTTTCAATATGTGCTGATATTCAAAACGCACCTATGGGAGATTTGCTATTCTTTTTGGACTCGCTCTTCGGCAGTACGAACATCATTCGGATGGGTGTATTTTTTAGCACGGAATTTGAATGGCGGCGCAAGTTTGGAAAAATTATAATTCTAGTTTGTCTTATATCGTTATATTTTTATTGGGAGTTAACTGCACAAACGAACTTTAGAGAAAATGGCCATTGATTATGTGGTTGTTATCGTTGCCGTTAAGGACAATCTAGTGAATTTGTTACCATCGGTTGTTGGCATTTCAGGCAAATTCTTTAGAATATGAAAAACCCACTCATTTGAACTGAGTCGGAGAAATTGAAAATATTATGTTGGGCTTACTGCTTATGTACAATTAGCTAAATGTTCCTTAAGCCTCGATTACATTGAGCGAGTTTACAAGCTATAAGCCGGCGAATTCACTATCTACTAGTGAACTCGCTCAGTGTAATCATATATCCTAGCTAACTAGCAGATAAATTCTTAAATTCTTACTTCTTAAATTATCAGATAGAAGAGTGTTAATTGATTTATTATTTTTTTACAAAATTATAAAATCTTTCATTGACAATAAATAAGAAATTGATAATAAAAATTTCATTGTCAATAAATAAGCCCTAATTTGCTGGAGCTAATTTGCATTAACATACCTGCCAGACAAACCCGTAGCAATGATATTTTTAAATGCAACAATAAACTCAATATTAATTACTCTATTTACTCACCAATTCCAAGAATCCATAACCTTGCGAATAAATACTGCGAATTTATAGATATATTTAGTGTTGACAATTTTGAATGTTTCAAAAGTCAATTAATCTCGATTTTATCTGCTAATAATTAACTTTTATTATTTTTTTGTTCTTTTCACATAATTTTTTCTCGTCCAAACTCTATCAATAAAATATATACTTATTTTATTATATTTTTTCTGTTCTATTTGTAGTAATAAACAGATATAATTGTTTGTTTATACCCTAATACTAACTAGCCCTTATACATTACACTTTGTTTTATTTCAGGTCTTATTATTAACAATATGTATAAATATTTTAAGCTGAATTGTATTAGTTTTTTTTTTTAAGCACAACTCGTACTATTTCCTTTCTTTTAATTTATGTTATAATATCCTATACCTAACGAGTTGTTTGCTTTCTTATTTATTCTGTTTTCTTGATTTGTAATTCACGTAATTAATATTGTGTATATAAATTTACGTCTATTCATGTAAAAGCCCATTAGGGCGTTAATAAATATAAAATAAAATATTACACTGACAAGTTTACTAGCAGATAGTGAATTCGCCGGCTAGTAGCTTGTAAACTCACTCAACGTAATCGAGGATTTATTCCTTCCGTGTATGCGTATAACAACAATTTATGGTCTTATGTAAATTACCTAATATGATTTATTTGTTAGTTGAATAGGTATTCCCTTAGAACATGTAAACTACATTTTTTTTATTAAACAACTTAAATTTGCATGCACTTGAGGATCCACGAACGATAGAGACTTAACGCTCCTTTTTTTAAATTGTGAATTCGGAGGCATTCACGGCTGAACTTATAAAAAGAGAGCAACCCCAGTCAAATTTTATCCACCCTACCTATATGGGAATGAGTAGGGTAGGAAAAAGATATATAGGAAAATCGGGAATACCAACCTGGCTTTTCAAATAATCTACCTGGCTATTCAAATAATCTACCTGGCTATTCAAATAATCTACCTGGCTATTCAAATAATCTACCTGGTTATTCAAACAACTTATCTGGCTATTCAAATAACCAACTTGGCTATTCAAATAACTTACCTGGCTATTCAATTAACCTATCTGGTTATTCAAATATACCAACCAGGTAAACACAACAAGTTTTTTTAAAGAATAGTGAGAAGAAAAACGTGAACTTTAAAAACTAAACGATGAAATCAAAATGTTATTCGGGTAGGTACCTACCTATTACAAAACTTTTGCAAGCCACTGACCGCAAAGAGCAAATCTTTTGAAATCTCTACTTACACTAAATACAATGTTCGTAGTTTGTTGTCTGTAAACAAATAAAGCACAACATTTACAAAATGAAAATAAACATCGGATGCTGTTGTCAATGGAATAATATGCAGATTTGAGATGAAAAAAAAACAATATCCCTTTCTCTCTTACCTCGTCCAATAGGTACGGGGTCAAGCGGCGTTGCCAAAACGACACACACCAGGTGGGCTGCGACAATCCCATACCAAATAATATTGCACATTTTTAACATTATATCACTATCTCATAACGTCTTCAATCAACACGCTTATAATAATAAAGTTTGAACACATTTTTACAAAACACACGACCAGACAAAGGTGCGAAGAACCATCTTACAAACATTTTTTAAAACCACTTTAATACATTAACGATACATTGTACACAAAGCAATACTGACGGAAAAGCTAGCGAATTTTTAATGCGTTGACTCGATTGACTATAAATTTATGAAACGACATAGTTTCAAGCAAGAATCTAACACGAAAAGACAATAACTATTTAAGAAAACACGACGAAACGTCACAACAATCCGCACAAACGATCCGCAGCATCCCCACCTCTAAACTGACGTTTGACAGCTTCCATGTTATCGAATACCTACATTCCGGCTCGGTAAGTAGGTATCCATACATAGCATACTTTTGGGTAGGAACTTGCGTATGCCGTTCAAGAATGGAGCGTAAGAAAAAGAATTCCCATAATTACAATAACAAAAATTGTCTCGGTACGATTATAAATCATTGAATGTTTTTATTTATTTTATATACATTTTACGATGAAGGAATTTTTGTATCAAAAGATTTAAAATATTTATTTTTACTAGTGGTAACACTGGCAAACATTTTGACAAGCTGCTACAATAGGGTTGTCAGTTTGTAAGAAATTCCTCAAATTACGGGGAATTTCTAAGAATTTCAACCGTTAGGGTATTTTGTGGGGAGGACCTGACGTAGGAGAATCTGACGTGACTAAAGTAAAACCAGGCAGAGGTCGTATTCACGTCGTCGTGGAGCATTCGAAAGGAACGGACGTGGTAACTTGCTACTCATAATATAAAAGGGTGACATTGACCATTCTTCTACAATTGACGGTACCTTTACAATATTAGGGGCCATCCATAAATTACGTCACACCTTGGGGGAGGTGAGTAGAGAAATGTGACAATGTATGACAAGGGGTATGGGGGGGGGGTGTCTTCAGCTCTGTGACGTCACTTATAAAAATCTAAATTATTAAATCGCAAAACTAAAAATATTAATTTCTAACTACTGTTTCATTATTTTTAGGGGAGGGGGGGAGGTCTCACAAATGTGACGATGTTAGACGGGGGGGGGGACATCGCGATATTCGTGTAACATAATTTATGGAAGGCCTCTTATAATATTTAATTTTTATGTATTCATCAATAAATTTGTGGAATAAAATATGTCATCATCGAAAATATGCGGGTCACAAAATGATGCTTTTTTTGCTTGTTTTTATATTTGGCAACAGTTTTGCAACTCGAAAGAAACACACGTTCGCGAAATGTCTACACGACTGTGATCAAAAACATTCAACATTCTTGTATTTTCTGTCTTTTTCGTTTTCATACAAGACGTGTGAGAGGGAAATTTTTTATGAACAGCTTTTAGGACGATCGTCGATGACATTCATATGACATCGATCTATCCGTGGAGCTAGTATAATAATACCAATTAAAATAGCATTTCCTGATTATTCAACCAAACAAAAAAAATATTTATTGCCACTGTACTGTCGTTTTCTTTCGCAACAAAATTTCAAACAAATTTCTACGTTCTAAGCCTTTATGAAAGAGAAAATGACTAAATAATAAAAGCTAATTTCAGTAGAATTTCGTTTCATTTTGGAGGTAAGGGAACTTGTGGGTAATTTGAAATCATTGGGTATTTTAAAACACTTGCATTGGCAGCCCCGGGATAAAATAATAATATTCTACTGTTCCTGAAAAGCGGTAGGTATATCATGCTACTTTTTGGAAAACAAATATTAAAATTACAAACTATTATTAGATCATATGTATACGTATGTATATATATATATTTATATGCATGTGTGCAGGTACATGTATTTATATGGATGTGTATGTATGTGTATGTTTATATAATATTATAATAAAACGATAATAAAATGTATAAAAAAAAAATAATAATTAAATAACTAATTTTCTACAACAACACATAAATACTTGTCACACATAATCATAAGCACGTCAACACCTCAGCACAGGTTCTCCTAGTGAGGTGTTCACGAAACATACAATATTACCCACACACAGTTTTACCTTCTCAAACCTACCTTACACACAACATAATACTAGGAAAAAAAAAAAAATCTTTTTGCTTACTGCTACTGAAAATTAACGTTTTGTACTCCTATGTAAACCTCTGTAATCAATTGTAAAATTGTGTATTCAAGAATAGACATAAATAAAAAATAAATCCCTTCACAACGACAGGACAGATTTAACGACGCCAAGAAAATGTGGAGATTCGCAAAGAATGCAAGTAAGCAAGCATAAGATTAAGAAGGGAACGCTTAGATGGTTTGGTCATGTAGAGGGAATGAAGAAAGGAGTGTAAGGAGAATATATGATGCGAATGTGAAAAGTAGAAGAAATTGGGGACGCCTGAGGAGGACGACTAGACAAATACAGATACTTGAATCGGTCCATGTCAGGAGTCAGAATAATAGAAGTGCACATGTGAGACGATGTATGAATGTGAATGAAGCAAGGAATGTGTGTCAATTGCGATGGCGGTATATTCTCTCCACCCACCCCTACGGAGAAACAGCATGATGGCTAGCTAGTTAGTCAAGAAAATGTTTCTTTGTTTACAAGTGGTATCAGAAAACATCAAAACCAAAACAATTTACTATTTTAAGAATTTAGAAAAATCATTTCACTGGATCAAAAGATGTTTTCATATTTACAAATAAAATTAAGTTTAAAATTAAAAGTAAGTTTTTAAACTTTGTAAGACAGGTAGATACTTACCTGCATTCTTTTTTTACCAACTACCAAAATATTTTTTTCACTTTCATGGCTTTTCACGCCAAAGGAGTGTTCTAGCCAATGTCAAGTGAATGATTTTGTAAATAATTTTGTAAGTGTAATTTTGGGTTAATATTTACAAATTTGGTATTAATAACAAGAACCTATCTACATAACATAATAATAATACGCTAAACTCTCACAATACAAGATGATTAATTACACACAACAAGTAATTTAAGCAACAGGAAATTAATAAATACGTTGATAAAATTTATAATACGTAAAAAATAAACAGCACACACTAAATAAATACATGAAACTAAACTTACAATTTTAAATTGATGCTGTTAATAGCCAATTAATAGTAAATTAGCCAAGACTTTATAAACGCTTTTATCCACAGAATGCATGTAATGTGTAGGGGGGCAATATACCCAAACTAATTAGGTCAGGGATGAAATTATTTATAGGGCTACTGAAAAAAATGTGGTTGACGTCCTCTTCACCAGAATCAATATAAATTTCATTATTTAGGTAGGCACTCCCTACATCTTTTTTTATGTATGTAGCTACCTACCTGTTTTCTATTAAACTGGATGAATTTCAAAAAATGAACAATTTTATCATCTTTTGTTTCAGAAGTTTTGGTGTCAAACATTTAAAATGTTTTGTGAGCTCTCAATTTAATGGCGAAATTTAATGAAAAGGCTTCTTTTATAGTGTTAAAAAATGTCAAACATTAAATATGGCATTCAGTATGAGAATTACGATAGTACATTGGTTACTAATTTTGGCATACTAATGCAGACACAAAACTTAGTTGATGTCACCCTAATGTGCAATACTAATTCAAATCATAGTGATCATTCTTTGAGAGTGCATAAAGTTGTACTAGCTGCCAGCAGTCTGTACTTTCAGGTAAATAATATTGTGAATGTTAAAATTTGTAAAAGTGCACAAATCAGCCATAATACATAATAATTATTGTGTGTGTACAATAAATTATGTGAGAAAAAATTGTATTTTAGGAAGTTCTCAAGAATTGCACTGGAGATTTACTCATCATTCTGAAAATAAACTTTGTAGTTCTGAAGTCATTGGTTGAGTATATGTACAACGGAAAAACAACAATTCTAGAATGCGATATGGATGAATTGATATCGGCAGCAAAATTTTTAAAAATCAAGGGACTACCGGAATTGAAGGAAGAATGTGGTTTGTCTTCATATTTCCATTAAAATAAATATTTCATACTCGCTTATAATAACAAATTATTTATGGTTCAGTTTTCCTCACGAAAGTTGTATAAGCATTTTAAGATTCGAGTTAACAAACAACTTGCCTCACCTGTACCTGGCAGCATCCATATCTCATTCCGACCGGCGAAAAATGTCCGAATTTTGATGGGCCTCACCAGTAAAGCTCTTCATTACTTACTGATTGAAACACAAGCGCGCGAAGGTACCCTACATAAGCAGCTCCCACACATTCAATCGACACCGGTGTGGTTCCCAAAAGCAGATTTATTTGCTGTCAAGATTTTTTTAAAGACAAACTCACAATCGTATGAAGCCGGTCGGAAAGGGATAAATTGAAAAATGGATAACCCCTGTTAATATACTTTTGAGATGCACAAAAATTGAACCTGAAACCTCTCAACTCATAGTCCAATGCATAGATAACTACGGTACTTGTAGAGGTTTTCTGGACGAGTGTATCCATATAATAAATATTATAATTTTTCAGAAAATCTACCTGAATTTACAGCGCCATTGATTTTTAAACAACCTTACGGAAACACACAGGAAAGCTTTCAGGTGTTATTTTAATTTCTTAATCCACACTCTGCTATGCGCATTCTATTATGCATGAACAATCCGTGTAAACATATTTTTTAGATGAATGAAGATAACAGATGTAGATCGTACATCTGTACATCGTACATCTGTTATCCTATATATATTGAAAATGCTGTGAAAAAGTTAGATTATGAATCATCAATGCTTTCTTTCAAAACTCTTTTATTTCAAAGTACAGTTTTGTGTGTCAAAAATACCACAAAAATGTTATTTTTTAAATACTTTTAACTCTCCATAGCCTTAAGGTATTTAGCCTAAGATTGTAGCCTTTTTCAATAATTACTTGCCTTCTAATATTTTTTTCCCTTGGCAGTTAAATGAGGGACAACGAATGATGCAGGAAAGTGGTATTCCATTCAATGTGCCTCATTCAAAGGATCCCAATAATGCGGTGGTCCGTATTCCAATAGAGATAAATAGCCACATCGGCAATACAGAAGAAATTCCAAGGGGCCGGAACAAATATAAGCAACATTATTATGATCGGTTCAATGACACATTTCCCAAAAACAAGTCAGGTCGAAGGAAGAAACACTACAATGTAATGTTTTCAGACTATATTAGACATCAGAGAATTTTTGTAGACTGCATTAAAACTCTGCATCGTCACACGGAAGTAATACCATTATAACAGCCAAACAATTATTTTGTGCTGTTACAACAGTATTGCTTTTCTGTGACAATATCATAATTTAGGATTAACATTGAATCAATATACTTTTTTCCATGAAAGCAGAGACAGGACTACAAGTCGAATGTTCTTGATCCCAGACAGTTGAATAGAGCTATTAGAAAAGTGCTGAGAAAGCAGGAGAAAAGTTCTCTGCAAACTATCCAGGAAATGAAAAATTTACACGGGCAACCAATTGAGGTACATCCTGGCTTGTTTTCACAAGATTCACACAAGACTTGCACATTGTTCATACAAATTATATGTTATAACAAGGTAATCTTATTCTAGGAGGAAGAGCAACTGAACTTAACACAAGTTGTCGATAGTATTTTATCTCCACATTTGAATTCAGATTGTGAAGAATTCATAACCAATAATGAACACAATGAGGAAAATATTGAAATATCTGAACAGCAATTCAGTGATGACAACCATACTTGGGCGATAGAGAGCCCCCACAAACTAGAATCTGCAGATATGAACTCTACACTGTCAGAATACGTAGACGTACTCAAATCAACCGGCCTTCCCACTGATGTTCCCATTCTATTTGAGTTGGAAGATGGTTCATACGTCAACATAAGTGGAGAAGTTCTTCTAAATATGGTTCAGAGTAACAGTGTACAGTATGAGGTTGTAGAGCATACAGCAGACACGCAGCAATTTGTACAGAGTGGCGTCACTAAAAGTATAGATCAAATATCGGAAGACATTGGCGGAAGAGGTGATGCGACTCTGGAGCAAACTTCCAACCCGGACATCATGGCTTGTCTAGAAGAGAATGCCCATCTCATGGGTGATTGTGAAATTCAAGATAGTCTCGATCATGACCTACAAATGGGACACTACCATCTTTGAAATCTCTACTTGAATCACATTCTCAATTCAGAATCGATACATGAAAAATATACGACTATTAAGATATTTATTGAAATGCAATATATTATTTATACAATTCTTATTATTAATGAATAAATCAATGGCATGTTTAATAACAAATTAATAAAAAAAGAAACATTATTTTATAAAAAATGTATATTTCATAAAAAGTACAAGGATCACAATTTGTACAATTGCCTTATCCCTACAGTAGGAGGTGTAGAGACTTAATTCAAACAGATTGTGCAGAATTACCTAATTGTACAATAAGATTAAAGAGATATTTCCATTTACGTATGAATGTACATTATATAATTCTTATAAGATGCAAACAACACACATCCTTTTTCATTATTGTCCGCTAACAAAAAGGCCGTTTGTCAAGTAGGTATGGAACATAATAAGTAGTAGGCGGCTGGCGGAGGCAAAAACATTGGGAATGTATGGCGAGCGATATGCTGAAATAGGCCAAAACCAAATGATCTTACATAGCTAAGTCTGTTGGCCCCATAAAACAAATTAAAACAGTCAAATAACGAGTTTAATTGTTAACAATTGGCGGATCTGGAATTTTCGTTCTGCCTCCGCATTCCGCCTCCTAATAATAAGGTAAAAAATACACAACGAGACAAATTTCCAGGTACACAATCACAATTCAATGCTTTGAAATGATTACTTTTTATTATGTATGTAGTTACATATTTTATTTATAATAGAATGTCACATTTATCTCTATAACCCTAGTACTTTTAGAAGTTTAGCTGGAGTGTACATTGAGAATGATATTTTTGAAAAATTTTAAATAAATGTAATAAAAAAAATCATTTCCTTGTAAGTAATTTGGTCAAAATTCACAAAAAATAAATGTTCGCCAATAATAATATAACACTGAACAAAAATACTGTCTTTAAAACATTACATATTTATTCTTTTTAATAATATATTGTAATGTATGAATAAAACAGCTCTGCAAACAGGTTTTTGTGATTGGTCATGCTTACATGCAATTAGGTACATTATACATAATGGTTGAAAATAATATTACCTAGGTATTGCATATTTAATTCTTTCTTTGTGTGTCGTAAATGAACGTTTATTGAAAATAATGTTTAAGATACATAATGGGTAAATAAAAGAAAAACATTGATTCAATGCTAAAGTTAATTTGAAGCAAACAATTAATTTGACATACATAATCCAGAAATATTTTGAAGATGTTGAAAGTCAGATCAAATAAGACAGATTTTTAATATATATTTTATTTTAGTAAATTATGGATGCTTTTGGAATAATTCTAACCACAAAATAAGAAAATACATTTAATAAAATTACATTTTCAGTACAGTTGTATAAAAAGTACTTTTATTTTCAATATCAAAATACAGATCTATATTTATATCCACGAGCAATCTAATGCTCATACCTAAAGCAAAACATTTACCTAAAACTAATATAATATGTGTAATGTGATGTACACTGAACATTTTATACAATATAAAACTATGAATAAAAATGAAATGGCTCGGATTGAGATAATCGTACAATACTTTACTGCTCTATCTTTGATACAGGTGCAATCTAAAAGTGAATGCTAATATTATTTGAAAAATATAGTTTTTATGACTCTTATACCTATAGTACAAACGTACAACTGAAATATATACAACTGTTCAAATCACCATATATTACAGAATGTAAATTTAAAACAGTTAAAAATTTCTCTGAAATAAAATGGTGGTATTGCTAAGAGCATCCATTTATCATGTGTACGTAATATGTAATTATTATTTTAGCTTAGCTGTAATAAAAGTGGAATGTGCATAAAGTATCGCAGTCAAAGCAAAATATAATATCTTATACATATACCTTAAAAATGAACATACTTAATACAAAAAAAAATTTGTACCGACACAATCATACGCACTTAAATCTTAAGAAAAAGGCTCGGAATTAATGTCACAACAAGAATGTAAAATGCTATAAAAAAATATTGCAATGTATAATATAAAAAAGCAAGTAAAAAGTTGCCTGTCTACAGCTTTTCAGACTGTTTGATCTGAATAATTAATAATTATGTATTTCACATGTAAAAAAATATTAATACGTCTTCACTTATGTAATATTATATATTAAATAAACTGGTGACTAACTTAGGAGCTCAGACTTTGAATAAAAAAAATAATATAAGAGATTCCAAAAGCAGTACGGGGCGAGATTCAAACATCAAAGAGGTTAAAAAAAAACTAAAAAAATTGTAACAAATTAAATTTTCAGGTAGTGTTCAAAGTAGCACTGTCAGATTGTTAAAAAATAATAACACGCCTAACATAACTACAAGTGAATAATATGTAAGTTTGTGATTTAAAGAAGATGCGTGGTTTTTGTAAGGGGAAGCGGTTTGGTAGTTTCCCATCTGGAATGTGTTGGCTGGTGAAGACATCCTCCCGTCGCCCCCGTTGCTGGAAGCCAACACTCTCAAGTGGTAAGTCTTGCCGGGAGACAGATTGTTGACGTACGCCTCCAGTTTCACGCCCACCGGGATGATTGTGTCGTTGGCCATGCTCATGTCCTGGTCCACGTCCCACACTCGCACCTGGGAATTATACGTCATTAAATCATGTTTTATTTTATCATTTTAACTCCGAACTGATTACAATCATAGCCACCTAAATAATCATTCATAAACAATATAATTTCGGATGTGTATATTTAACATTAAAAAATTCATTTTTGTTATATCTTTACTGCATATAATAAATTTACTAATAATTGGCGGTGTAATGGTCAGCATAGTTGCCTTCCAAGCAGTTAATCGGGATTCGATTCTCTATTAATTAATTTTTTTTTTTTTTAAAGGGGTTTTTCGTGGGTCTGCGCTGGTTATAAAATAAAACCATTTCCAAAAGGGGGTTAGTCAGTAGGAGATTTTAATCATTGAATATCAAGATAAAACTTATAAATCTATAAAAAACAAGAAACATAAAAATTCAGAGAAAATAAACAGGTTACAGTTGAAACTGGGAATCGAACCCAGGATCTCTGACTTAACGGGACAACGCCTTAAACCACTCGACCATTGTGTCCTATTTATTTGTGCTATTTTTGTCAATCACATATTTCACAAACAGAATTAACAATTTTATCATCCACTGATTTTTTTCCCCGTATTTTTGACTGCTTTCTTTTCGGAATGATTACAAAGTTCTAAAGAATTTATTGTAACCTAGAAGAAATACTTCAAAGCATTTTTTATAGGCCCTGACACTTTATTAATCAAAAAATGCTCGATTATAGCAAAGGTCAAGATGTCTTCTACTCGTAGTATTTATTTAAAGCATCTATAATATTACAATCAAATTTCAAACATGTGATTTTGCATTACGTACTTCGCAATGCATCGCCTTAAAAACTAATTGAACACTAGAACAGTCATTTTATCAGATTTGCTGATGAGAGAGAGAGTACTTAAGTGGGGCATGTTTAATTTTATATAAAGAAATTTAGTGGATATTATTAATAAAAGGGGTCTTACTTTGTAGCCTTGTATAGGTTCTTCTTCCAGCGATGGAGCGACATATCGCCACACGACCCGTACCGTTGATGGATTGACTCCGTACACATGCACCGATGATGGAGGCTTCTGAGGAGCTTTCCGGTATGTCCTTTCCAAGTATCGTTCACTCTCTGGACCTTCACCAGCAGAATTGAAAGCCATAACCTTGACAAAGTAGTAAGTGTCAGGCTGCAGACCAACAACCAGAGCCCAATTCCTGGTGGAACGTGACAAATAGTAAACACATTCTTCTTCCTTGTTGTCTTTCTTCCAGTACTTGAGCCTGTGGCCGATGAGCTTGCCTCGGATCCTCTCCCTCGTCTGGTCGATTGGCAGCCACGTCACGTTGAGAGCCGTGGAGTTATAGGATACAGCTGCGATCTGTTGAGGCGCCACCTGCGGCATATCTTCTGCAGAGAATATAGTGACAGGTTCGCTTACCGGCCCGGGGCCGACATCGTTGATGGCTTGTACTTTAACATCGTACTTTGTGTAAAAGTATTCGGGAGAGACATGCACCACAGACATGCCAACATTACCAAATTCTTTAAGTAATAAAGATTGGAACTCTGTATCGTGTTCGGTACGTCTCCAGAATATTTTGTAATGAATATTTGGACCATTTTGTTCTGAAGAAGTAATTGGTTCCCATGTGATGGTGAGGTCACCAATCTTTCCTCCTCCACCGTTTATTTTGTTGGGAGGCCTATACGGCTTATCCGAAGGCGTAGAGTGTTGAGGACTAGGAGCTGAAGTCACACCAAAACCGAGTTGATTAAAAGCTTGGATTTTAAACTCGTACACGGACCACGGGGCGAGGGCATTTTCAATAACGCCTTCCTTTCTTCCATTATATCTGTCAATTTCTCTTGCATAAATACTGCCACTGACATTGGTCCACGTAGAGTTCCAATTGGTTCTGCCTGTTACGATATATCCTAAAATGGGTTTACCGTTTGATGCTCCGTCAGTCCAGTGAATTGTGGCAGAGTTCTTCTTGATGCTCACCACTTGTAGGCCTCCGGGAGGTCCAGGCGGTCCCTCTACAACTAGCATGGTGCGTGAAGAAATCCTGCCAACTGCCGATTTCACAATACATTCGTATTCACCGGCATCCGAAAGAGAAACATTAAAAATATCAAGTAAGCCTCCGTCAATTTTAATTCTCTTATCATCGAAAAAGTTGAAGTCTACAAAGTTAGTATCCATGATTCGAATGCCATTGTGGGTCCAAATGAACGCTGTGTCCAGAAGTTCATCAGAATGCGCGTTGCAATGAAGGAACAAGTTTTGGTAAACTTGTGTTTGAATACGTGGGGGCAGTCTTTCAATGAATCGAGGAGCTTGGAGGACGATAAGTCTACCTTTACTCTCATCAGCTCCGTATTGGTTACTGGCTGAGCAAGTATACACTCCTTCATCATCGCGCGACACAGGACTAATAATCAAATTGCCATTGTCAAGAATTCTACGTCTACCACCTCCCCCAATAACATTATTATCTTTCTTCCAAACGAACTTGGGTCGGGGAGCAGCTTCCGGGTTACACAGTATAGTCACATTGCCACCTTCGGCTCCATAAGTCTCAGATTCCAGAGGTCTCTTTTTGAAAGATGGTTTTAGCGATAGAACTCTCAGTTGCCCAGATGAGAAAGAAGCCTTAAGCTGGTTTCTGGCTTTGCACTGATACATTCCAGGGTCTCTCTCTGGATTCAGGTATCTGATGGATAAAACATTATCTTGGATATGATACCTGTCCTTATCTTCGTTGGCCAGGCTTTCCATGGACAGCTCTTCACCATTTCGCCACCACGTATAATTTACATCAGGTATTCCAAATGCTTCACATGTCCAGGTAAGATCTCCTTTATTATCTACGTGCCTGTCTGACAGTGGAATGGTAAAGTTAGGTTCAGCTTGAACACTGAGAATGACGCTGTTGTTCATGGATGCTCTGTCATTGTTGATTGTGCACACATATTCCCCTTCATCCTCGACCGAAACCTGAGGAATGACCAAAATCCGACTGAAGCTCAACTGGTATGAATGTCTGGGAATTTCAGCACCTTTACGTGTCCAGTTGTAAGAAGGCACGGGATAACCGAATGCCATACATTCCAATCTCACTTCTTGCCCAACTACCGGCGCTTCGGGGAATACTTTGGGGAAATTATTAGGGAACTTCAACTGCTGATAATTAGAATGGGGGTTAACCATCAAGGGGAAAAGAGGTCCATTTCGACCTGTGTCCGAAACTTTACTTTGTACGTTACAACTGTAGTTTCCTCTGTCAATAGTTTCCAGAGCTGAGAAGTATAATCCTCCGTCAAATGATACAAACACCCTCTGATCTTCTTCGACGAAGTTAGGGAAGTACTCACGAACCCAGTAGTACTTCACTCCGGGATAGTGAGGAGGAGGATCACAGTACAAAACTTTACCCCAGTTCTGGTTTCCAGATTCCGAGGATCGTTTCAAGTTAAACTCTCTGATGAAACCAAATGAAAGTAGGACGCTTTCTGATACTATAGAGCCAAATCTGTTGGTGGCTTTGCAATGGTAGTGAGTTCGGTCAGCTATCTTGTCAGGATCATAAATGATGAGTGTTCCTCCGCTAACTGTGAATCTTTCATCCGACAGAGGGTCAATCTTGGTTGCCACTAGAATATCATTTTGGTAATCTTCTCTGAACCACTCATAGGTAGGTGTCGGGTAACCCCCAGCCAAACAACTTAACGATACATCGTTAGAGATAGAATTCTTAGACAAGTCAAAAGTTTTGTCAACGGGCTCCTTAATGAAATATGGACCACGCGGAACCTTCTCAGGATCATCAACATTGATTCCGTATGTGTAAGTTCTATCATCTCCGATCAAGAAGAGAAGTTTAGAAACATGAGCTTCGCAAACAAACAGAAGTGGTTCTTCACCCGTGACCATTTCGAACCCCCATCTTTTTAAATCATTTGAGAATTTGTAAGCCAGATAATCCTTTCCCAGAGAGTCATATTGGTGGGGAAGGAAGGCGTTGTCCATGTTGGTCAACTGAACACCATCTCCGTCATTCGTCCAGTATTGTGGTGACTGCTGCCTGGCCGATGTATACCACCTACGATGTTGAGGGTCTTGCCACATGAGCTGGTAGATCAAGAAGCCATGTTCGTCCACAGTATCAATGGAGACCAAATCTGATTCATATGCTTGGCAAATCTTTCTAGCTTCATTCCTCGGGCGAGCCGGAGACTTCATAAATCGATAGCAAGATTCTCTGAAGGGTATCCAGTGTTGGGGACATGTATATCTCTGTAAACCATCTTTCCCCCCATAGCTGTTGCCTCCTCCTCCATAATTGTTCATTCTGTCACTTTCTCCATCGAAGGAATCTTGACTAAAACCATCATCTCCGTAATTACCCTGTGGGTAGTTGTCATTGGGATAGCCAGATTGGGGAAAGTTATTGGATGGGTAATTACTCTGCGGGTAATTGCTTTGTTGATAGTTGCTCCCTTGGGGGAAATTGCTCTGCGGGAAACTACTCTGAGGGAAGTTGCTCTGAGGGTAGTTCGTTTGTGGAATGTTACTTTGTTGAACATACTGACCAGATTGTGGAAAGGTTTGTTGCGCATAGCTGCTTTGCCCTAGATTTCTTTCAATACTGTTATATTCTTGGGGAACCAATTGAACATTCACAATGGCACATGATAAAAACACTAGTAAACGAATCTTCATGTTGACAGCAAGGTTTAACTGAAATTAAATTAGTAAGAATTAGTTTTTGTTTATTCGATCACTTTGTTGTTAATCTAATTCTCTAATAGGTCAACTCTAAAAAACTTCCAGTGATTTTAGTAATATTTAACATAATATTAGGAACATTTTTTGCACTTAAAATCTGATTATTTTGAGAGTAGAAACGAATTAACGGATTATTTTTGACCCAAACAAAGCAGAAAACATTAATGTAAACAATCTGTTTTTATGCAATTTACCAAATATCAGACGTGAACAAAATACTTCTAAACGTTCTTCTGATAATTATACATTATTTATTTCAAACTGCATTGAAAACACGAATAAATACGTTAATAAAACAATTAACTATGAAATGACACATACCTCCACGCCTTCGAGAGTTCCACCCATTTTCGGTGTTGTCAGTTGTGAAAAGCAAAATAAAAATATCGTTAAAAAAGTAACCAACTAGAACTAGGTACTAGGTGTTTAACCAGGTCCTGCGTATAACAAATTTATAAAAATACTTTCCGACAATTTCTAGGTATTTGTTTTAAATATCTCACGTGCAAGATAAAAGTATTTGGTAGTGAATTTGCCGAAGACTGAAGATTTTTAAAAATTTTAAAGTAGTGGAAACATTACGACAAATAAAAAGAAATTATTTTAAAGTTGAGTGAAATTTTAAGCGATTCTTCTAGCCTGTCATATTAATTTGTTGCCAGTAGATAATATTAATTTGTATTCTGAATTTTTATAAACAGGTGAGTAGGTGGGCGTGTCCCGCTTATTTGTTGGAATTTTGTACACTAAACTCGTGATTCATGCACCACTATCATCGACCAACATATATATCGATGACTACTATGAATGATGGCTTGTATGATTTCACATCATTTTCAAAATTTTGCGTAATTTTTTTTCTTTATTAGTGTACAATACAAAGGTAATAGCTTATCGTCGATTCATGTAGTAAGAGGCTTGTGTGGTGGATTCTTATTCCTCCAAGAGTGGACTATTGGTGTACTGGATGGATAAAAAATAATAATTATTTACCTTTTTAATGCTTGACGTTTGGATGCAAATTAAAAATATTCAAATTAAAAAGATTTTTATTGTAAAAAATAAAACATAAAGTACGACATGTATTATAACCCTAGCTATAAAAGCTTATATTTTACACCACATTTCTCACTGTTTACCCAACAAACAATAAGTAAAAAATACATTCAAATACATCAGTAGTTTACATTTTAACGCTTTACTTCTAAAAGTACTTGCTAGAATAATGCTGGTGTCACACCCAGCGTTTTTTGGCTTGGCCTATTTCAGCATATCGCTCGCCATATGTATGTCCCAAAATATGCTGAAATAGGCCAAAAAACGCTGGAGCTTCGCTGGGTGTGACAAGCATAAATGACATTACGTTTCAATATTACTAGGTACAAATCAAGTACTTACGTCAGTAAAACGGTTCTACGAAAACTTAGAATCAACGCGACTCTGAAAAGTCATTAAAAGCTATGAAATTTTTTTGAAAAATAGCCAATAACCTGACCTGTTTATTCCGGTACGTGGAGAGGATAGTGCAGTCCCACACATTCCATAAGCGAAGAGAAAAAAAGAAAAGCAGTTGGACATGATTGTACTTAACCTGCAATAATCGTATTCACAGCAATTTTATGACTAAAAACCTAAAAGGAAACGATTGAAGTTTGTTTTTAAAATTTATTTAAATTTTTACTGTACCTACCGTATTTAGAAGTTGATTAAATTAATGACGAGATGCAAATGAAGATAATTTAAAATCATAATTATGTATTCAACAAGATTTATTTAACATTGATATAAACAACCGTACTCAAAGATTTAAAAAAATATCCTGTTAATGAGATACAATTTTTTATTGGTGTTTTGGAAATCTATCCAAAAAGATAGTCTTAAAAAATATGTATCGAATTTTTGGCAGCGTAAAGAAAAACCTACTTTAATGATGTTCTTTTTTTTCTTGTCGATAAAATGGATACACAATCCGAGTAGGACAAGACAAAGGGAAGAAAGTGTGATATGACAATGATATATACAGCTCACATGTCACAGGTGAAAAGGTGGCCTTCTTTCTTTCTGTACCACGTTTAGTCCAGTCAATGAATGGTCCAAAAGGACGTGTAGAGTGCGTGAGCAGGTAGGTACCTAAGCGATTCCTTCAGAAACTTGATCAGGGTGTAACTCAAAAACGTCTGGGGATTCGAAAATTACATATAGAATAAAAGTTGTAGATAATTTTATGGGCTTTTATTTATTCCGAAATAATGTTCCCCTGCAACGCACCGTTTTCGAGAGAACATGTAGACTTTTAGGGTGACCATAGTTTTGAGAACTGATTTAAAATAAAAAATAAAATTTTTAATTTTTTTTTTGTTTTAACGATTAAGTTGTAAATAATAAATAAATGTATAAGTATATAATGTAATATGCTCGTAATTCAGTATTATTGCTCGTAATAAATCGTTATTCAGTAGCCTTTGATAGTCCATAATGCTTCAGTGTTTCTAAAGTAAAAAGAGAGCCTCCGTCAGGGATTCATGGTTATGAAGGTTTTGTAAGGGCCAGTATCATCTTTGGGGATGCTGTGTGGTGAGTATTTTAGGAAATTAATGCGAGGAGTTTCTGGGAAAGGAAAAGGTGTGATTGATGGTTAGGAATCTGCGGGTCAGTGTACCAGAAATGTTAGATATGTAAATCCACCCCCCACTGCAGTGCAAGACGATGGGTCGAGAGAATCCGGCTGGAGAGGTCAAAGGGTCTCCCCTAAGCCGCCACTACCCGAATTTCTTCTACCGATTTCTTACATATAATCCCTTAAACTTTTGAAGTTTTTAAGCTATTAAAAAATATATGTTATTTTTGAAGATAATATCTAGATACGCTCCACGCCGAAACGCAAATTATATGGAATTCCCTCGATAGAAAAAAATCGCAAAGTATGCCCCAAAAATTATTAAAAACAAGTCTATTTCTATTATTTTACAAGTTATATTTGTGAAAAAATTCACAATGTTTCTTTAAATGATACTTAAGATGCCTTTCACGAGATTTTTGCTCTATTTTAAACGAGTCATGTTTTATTAAGCATTTTCACAATTTTCGCTTCAATTTTATCATTTAACATTCGTCCAACATTCGTAATTACATATCTCTCCATCTTCTTCTTTTTGAGCGGGGAAGCGCCCCCTTAACGGGCCTCTCCCAATCCGGCCCGCCATATAGCCGGTAGGCAGACGCATCCACCGCTGCTAAGACTAGGATAAACCTCTCCCACTGGACCCGGGCACCCCTGTCAAGTCACAGTTCAATAGTGAACCACTTGGGGTGACCTACGGCAGAGGTGTTGGTTATCCAATACAATGAATGTAACCCTGAACGGCGGTACCCATAACCCACCCCCCAAAATTAAAATAGGCTCCCATACAAATACAAATAAGTTAAGGCCACACTTCCCGGCGCAAAAAGAAGAATGAAATATATGAAGAATGAAATAAAAGATATGAAATTACGAATGTTGGACAGAGCGCGCTAATATTTTCAATGATAAAATTGAAGCGAAAATTATGAGTTTAAAATAGAGCAAAAATCTCGTGGAACGTTTATTAAGTATCATTTAAAGAAACATTGTGAATTTTTCCACAAATATACCTTGTAAAATAATAGAAATAGACTTGTTTTAAATAATTTTCGGAGCATACTTTGCGGTTTTTTTCTATCGAGGGAATTTCATATAATTTGCGTTTCGGCGTGGAACGTAAATAGATATTTTCTTCAAAAATAACATATATTTTTTAAGAGCTTAAAAACTTCAAATGTTTAAGGGAGATATGTAAGAAATCGGTCGAAATTCGGATAGTGGACCCTTAATAAGATGAAAATAGTGCACGTGTGTTCGCGCTATCGCACATCTTCTTTTTTCTAGGAATTAAACAAATTGTATTTAGAGTAGAGGTAAGGTACAGGTAAGTTAAAAAAAAAATTAAAAGTCCCCAATTTATTTGATTGCAATAAATGAAAGTTGGAAGATTTGGGATCGATTTCCTTCTGGGGCCATTTTGCTGATTCGATCCAAATAAATATAGTTTTTATTTGATTCCTTGTTTTTGTTCCCACTCCAACCAGCTTCCAGCGTAATATTTACCACTGAAAAAAAAACTTTGTTCAATATCAACTTATACACATTATTATTATTAAGGCAAAATACATAGCTAACAATGACTAAATCTTATATCTAAATTATACCAAATGTTAGATAGATTCATCATAATTTGGAAAAAAAAATCCAAAAAACACAGTATTTAAGATGAATTTGTTTTTAGATTGGGCATAATGGGCATTTAAAAAAATGATATGTTAGTAGTTGAAAATCAAAAGGAACTTATCCATCATTTTGACTTTTTAGATTTGAATGCCAACACGTTCTCTTGGGTCATAGCTATGTTTGAAATATTATTTCAGTGATAAAACATGGTTAAATCCTTAGTTATAGCTTGTTAAAAATCGTCTTCAATTATCTAAAATCATTTGTTTTCAAAACGTTATCAACTCCAACAACCAATAAGGACCATGGTATTGGCTGCCATATTGGTATTTTAACCAATCAATGAGCTACTTTCTGTGCAATGGACACCATTACAAGAAACACATGTTTTGTGAGTGTTTTTGTGAGTGTTTTTGTTGATGTGATCATGATTTTTGTGAGATATATAAATGTATATATAAATGATGTAATTTCTTCACTACACCCCTGGCAGAAAAGTATTATCAAACACAGTTTATGAGTTTCAAAATGTGACTAAATCCAAAGACTCCACTTTCAAAATGTATCTAAAACCATGGTTCAAAATCAAAATGTATCTAAGTTAATTTTTTAATATTAAATAGCTAATTAATTATCTATCAGATTTATATTTCAAATATGCATTTAAAATGTTTTATTTTACCGTTATTTTTACAAAACATTTAATTTTACTTTACTATACTTTAAAGTTACCCGTGAAAGAGGGGGAACAGTGGCGCATCCGGCACAACAAAGAACTGTATGATATATATCAGGCCCCTAACATCTCAGCCCACATGAGACTCCTCAGGTTGAGATGGGCTGGACATGTACAGAGAATGCCGGATACACGCGTCCCCAAGAGAATTTTGACTGGACACCCAGGTGGAAAGAGAAAAGTGGGAAGACCCAGACTGAGGTGGGAAGACGAGGTGCGACAGCTTTTCCAAATAACAAACTGGAAGTCAGCCGCTGAGGACAGGAGGAGTTGGAGGCGAATGTTGCAGGAGGCCAAGGCTCGATATGGGCTGTAGCGCCATCGGAGAGAGAGGGATACTTTAAAGTTAAAGCTATGAAACAATTTTCTTGCTTTTACCAAAAATTTGGTTCGTGGAGATAAGTACGTTTTTTTTATTTATTTATTTATTTATTTTTTTTTATTTTTTATTTTTTATTAAGTTAAAAGAAATATAATATTTCGCTTTCTTAACTTAAATACAGAGCATATTATGTAGTAGTTTTTAATTTTGTTCCAAAATCTTAAGTTTAAATAGGTTTTTTTTAAAGGTTTTTATATTCTCTTCCGTTTTTAGATTATCTGGAAGGAGATTATAAATGTGAACTCCCTCGTGGCCAATACTTCTCTTGCCACTTTCAGTCTTGACTGTATTTGTGTACAATTTATTGTGTTTTCTTGTATAATGTTCGTGTACTTGTGATGTTTTTATAAATGTTGTGTTTGTGTGTATAAGTCCATTTTGTATTTTGTAGATTAAAAGACATATGTTATATTCAATATTAAAGACATATGTTGTATTTAATATTCAACTACTCATGTAGGTATAACATTGAAAGAGTTCAGAATTAATCTACAACATAATCGGTTAGTTTGATTGAAAATGACCTATCACCCACTTAATTTGATCCGTACGTGGCTTACGGGACATCCTGTATACAGGCATACAAGTTTCGATTTTTATAAAAAATATTCTTTTTGATTACTAACTTGGTGAATCCAACTTTTTCCAGGTCATTTAATGAAATCTCTGCACGACGACCAGATCTGCATGTCAAAATGATAGGGGAGTTTAGATCCGGAATTTTTACTCCATATTTTTTCCGAAAATCTTCCGAACTGAGTTGCGTCAACTCGCTCACCACGAGATTCACTGAAAAGCAATTACAAATAAATATATATTTTGGGGAAAATTGTTCTGTGTACCTACAGGTATCGCTATCAAAGAAACTTTTCGAGCTGTCGGAAGTGCATGCACGTGTCGGAGTGTATTGGTGGTTCGAGTCAAAAGGCTTGAAAAATAAATATCTTTCGATAAAAAAAATTTGGGAGGCTTTCCCTAACCATTAATTGGAAAACCATCACTTATGCCATACGTCACCCCAAGTGGTTCGCTACGTTTGGCGACTCAGCAGGGGTGCCGTATTCATAAGGTCAGGTTTGTCCGGGTCTTGGCAGCGGATGTGTCTGCCCACCAGCTGCGTGGCAGGCCGGATCAGACTGGTTGAGGGAGACCTTGTGACCTCTCAAGCAGAACTCTTTTGGAACATCGCCTTGCACCGCAGTGGGAGTAGCATTTAGATATTTGCTGTGCCTTTTGATATAAAAATAATTATTCAGTTTGGTTGGATATTTTGGCCTCAAATTCAAATTGAAGTTTTGCGTGAAAAGCCGCGTAACTATTTTATTTTATTTTGTGAAGTTCAAGTACAAATATTATTTTTTTCCGATAATTTTCTAAAGAATTGAATTTCCCACATTATACAATAAAACGAATTGCAAAAAGGGATTCATAAATGCGAGATTTTGCACCATAAAGCATTTTGTATAGGCTTGAAATTTTCAAACCAAAAACACCTGATTTAGTATGATGTTGCAATAATTCGAATTGGATCATCTTAACGTGTGGAAAAAAACTTCAAGAAAAGACAAAATAAATATTGATGTATAATAAATAGCCTACTTGGCACATGGATGCTTCCAGGTATAAGTCCAGTTTCTTCAATCTCTTTGGCTTCCCTGATATCAATCAGGTAAACACCTGGAGTTTCTTTTACTTTTGCTACCTCATCGTACAGCGAGATGCGATCCATTCCTGAAACTGTATAAATTGTCGTTGTTAATGTTTAGTGTTATCTGACAACTCTATCAAACTTGGGTACCTGTAAACTTACAATCTTTGCTTTATACAGGGTGTATCAGTACGTATTCGAAGTTCAAAAGACTTTATTCAGAATGTTTTGCATTGCACTACCCCTGTACCCTGCCTGCCCGGGGCGGCAAAGCTGAATGAGCCCCCCCCTCCTAGTTTGATGTTTTGAGTTGATGTCATTTTACAAGCATTTTATTCAGTTCACATGGACCTCTGGTCCTGGGGGCTTCCAAACGCCTCCAAAATCCCTTTGATCAAATCCTAAACAAGGCTTTAAGGCACCAGGAAACAGTTTTTGAACGCGTTGAACGCGTTTTTCTCGGACCAACGTTTTTCAACCTGGTTGGCAACATATTAGAAAAACTATACATCCGATTTGCATACACCAAGTCTTAAACTATTCGAAAATCCTTTCAATATGCCATCACTTAGGGATTTTTTTATAACGGGCCCCCTTCCATTTTTTTTTATTAACGATGAAAATTTTCCTTAAAAAATCTAAAATAAAATTCTCTGGTCCGCCATTTTTTTCATATCAAAATTCCCCTACGTGGTGATTGACACTGAATTTTCAAACAGTTTAAGACTTGGTGCATGCAAATCGGATGTACCTATAGTTTGTTTAATATATTGTCAACCAGAAAGGCTATTCCCTAAAATTTGTGATAAGAGATCGTTCTCCCGCGAGAAGTGCGGTCAGATTTGTGTGATTTTTTACGGCTGTTATTTGCTTTTTATATCGGCCGATGTCAAAATTTCAGCTGTGAGCTGTCACATATTTTAGTTTGGGTCGTTTTAAACACGAATTCCTGCAAGTATGCTTGATTATTTATTCATTTAACAGCTGTAGAAAATCACACAAATGCTCTTCTCGCGGGAGAACGATCTCTTATCACACATTTTAGGGAATAGCCTTTCAGATTGAAAAACGTGTTAAAAAGTTTCGAGAAAAACGCATTCAAAGTTTGCTGAAGGATAATTCAACATACAAATTGTTTCCAACTGTTTCACATAAAATGCTGTAGGTATCTCGTCAAGCATCTTTCAGAAAATGAAATTTAAAAAAAAATGTCAATTTTTTTCCAGTGTCCTGGCGCCTTAAAGCCTTGTTTAGGATTTGATCAAGGGAACATGGAGGCGTTTGGAGGCCCTCCAGGACCTGAGGCCCGGGGCGGGTCGCTCCTTCCGCCCCCCGTTAGTCCGCCACTGCCGCTGAATACGTTCTGGAATAAACTATTATTAGTAAAAAATTTAGACGTCATTTTGTTGTCCGAGGATTTTTTTAATTAATTAAAAAAGAAAATATTTTTTTCTATCACAAATCGCCACTGATCTCACCGCCACACGTCGCAACAGACCCCTTTATCTCGTCTGTACAGTACCGCGACGTCAGTGGCACAGCTGGAACAAGACGGAGTGCTGCTGCCCCTAGGAAACAGCCTATACGGCCTATTGAAAAATCCAGGACCGATAGGTAGGTGTAGGTAGGTACTACCTAAAATCTGTATTCAAAATATTGCAATCGACGATAATGTCTCCAATGAAAGACATCCAAATGCTTAAAAATAAAATTATGGGTAAGTTTTTCGGTAATCGAAGTTAAGTTAATACAAGCCTCATTTTTAACCCCCGACGCAAGGAGAGGTGTTATAAGTTTGACGTGTCTGTGTGTCTGTCTGTCTGTGGCATCGTAGCTCCTAAACGAATGGACCAATTGTGATGCAGTTTTTTTTGTTTGAAAGCTGACGTAATAGAGATGGTTCTTAGCTACAATTCATGAAAATCTGTTCAGGCGTTTCAAGGTTATCAGCCTTTTTGTGTGTCGGGGGTTTCTTAAAATTTTGTAAATTTTACTTATCATATTGAATCTGTCTATCTGCTAGCTACTTAGCTCATAAGTACTTATCCGGATATCATAAGTATGAAACCAGTTTATTCGTAAGCTCCTATCTAGTATTTTAGTGACTCGTCTGCCTTGTAAAAATATTATGATGATTTTTAAATTTATTCAGGTATGATTTTTTAGATTTTCACTGCCAAAAGTATTATCGTTATTTATTTTGGGGTGTTATGCCATGCTGCGCTACCTCCTTCTTTAGCCAACGTTTCAGACAGAGTTACAGTGTCCATCATCACGCACACATCTGCCCTGATGTTGAAGCTGTCTGAAACGTTGGTTAAAGAAGGACGTAGCGCAACACGGCAAAACACCCCAAAAATAAATAACGATATTAAATTTATTGTTAATTCTTCATACCTACATGTGTGGAAGGTCTTTTTAGGGAAAGGAAAGAGAGGAAGTTCTGAGAAGGAAAAGGGTATTAGGGGTGAGTAGAAACCAGGAGTGACGGACATATGAATCCATCCCTCCCACTGCGGTGCAAGGCGATGTTCCGAGAGAACGGTTGAAGAAATCAAAGGGACTCCCTCAACCATTCTCTCCCGATCCGGCCTGCCATGCAGCTGGTGGGCAGTCTCACCGCCGCCAAAATCCAGACAAACCTTACCCCATTATAATTATTCGAAAAATGTTTCTTATGTAAGATGTTTATCATTGAATATGAACTGAAGGTGCAGATTTGTTATAAATCTTGTTTTTTTTTTAAATTGCGTCAGCGTATTTATATATCTATAAAATAACCAGATTGTAGTATCTACGTAACATGGCGTGGTGTCAATTTAGAATTCTCGTGAAAAAATTATGAAGATTAATGTAGGTCCGTATCCAAGTACTTAATTGAAATTAAAATAAGAAGATACGAATTTATTTAAAAAATTCTAAATCTAGCACATCAAAAAATCATTTATCTATAATTTTTCAACAATTTGCTACAATATTACTTTAGAGCCAAACAATAAAGACTTTCAAACACCATACAATACAGAAAGAAAACATCAGATAAAAAAAAAAAAACAAAACAAAAATACAGAATTTTTGTTTTCTGTATAAAGGAATCCAAATGTGTGGCTTAGTTCCTAGTTAAATTAAAAATGTATCTACATTGTAAAAATTCTAAGACAAGTGTAATACATAATAAGTATTAGAAGTGTAAATTAAAATGTTAAAACGTATGTTTATATTAGAAATAAATAAAAAAAATCACGCCGTTTCTCCGTAGGGGTAGGCAGAGAGGACAGACCACCAAACAACTCTGTCCTGGCACACACTCTTTGCTCCATTCACATTCATATATCGTCTCATACACACTCTTCGAAAATGATAAAGAAAGTTTAACTTTGAGTAATAAAACAAAATAAAAAAAATCGCCATTACGTACACTAAATAATAATCTAAATTTAGCATTGAGCGTTCGTACAAGGTTATAAATAATATTCACATAAAAATAAGATTACGTTTTGATCCATGTTTGATGTAGGACGCAAAATTTCCATCACATTTGAAGATGTTCAATTTTTTTCTTAAAACAAACATTATAAATAAAGCTATTGATATGTTTCTGTTCCTGAACTCGAGTCTCTGAGCTACAAACACGAAATGAAAAGGGGTGGAGTTACAGGGTAATTTTATTTTAGGATGTTGGATGCTGCCATATGATAAAAATAACGAAGTACTTACCTCTGTGATTATATATTTTGTTCAGGTCCAATTGTTTCACCGAACTTGAACAATTCATCAAATTTCAAAGAAAATTCACGTTGTATGAAAGTTCTATTCAAATTCTGTTATTCTATTATGGGCCAATGGTTTCTCAGCACTTTCACAGTGTTAACATCTTTGAAATTTGATGAATTGTTCACACAACTGGCCAATGTTTTTCAAAAAAGTTTTCGAATATTAGACTAATAACTAAGAACGAACGACCAATATTGATTAATTATGATTTTAGACGCCGAATAAAAAAATATTGACATTGAAATATTGGTGATGCTTTGGAGCACGTAGACATTTTCTGATTTGCATTAACCGTATATATTTATTATTAAAGCGTAAATATCATTCTTATACCACCACCTATATATCCATAAACAAATTTAAGCTCTTAAAATAACAAAAAAATGTGCGTACCTTTGACAAAAGAGAAACAAATACTGCAACAAATTGACAACAAACAGACGATAGCGACTGCGATATGCGAATTCATGGTCTTGTGCTTCGTGTTTGTTGTTCGTTCGAATGCCAGTAGTCGTCGAAATTACCAAAAAATGGCCTTGAAGGCAGGATGCTAAATAACTGCATATTTAGGCGCGATTTTTAAAATGGTGGTTAAACGCGGCAGTAAATGAGTTTTAGAATTTAAAGTTTTAGTAAGTAGATAAGTAGATACCTGATTGTTTGCAGCTTTAGGAAACTTTTTCGAATGAAATAATATGTATTTTTTATCTACTTATCAAAAAATAATGATAACGCACTCAGAGATAGTAATGATATCACCAAATTTCTACTGATTATTGGCTTTTTAATGGAATTATAATAATTTTGGGAAAGCCTTGTATGTATAACCAAACAACTCTAATGATTTTTTGACAATTACTTGATTAGAATGATGGATTGGATTTTTTATAAATTTATTTAAAAAATGTTCATAAAACTCGAAGCCCTGCGGAAGAATTAGAAAACAGAATTATTTTTCTCTTGCAATAAAAATATCGAAAGATGAAAAACTAGTTTCAATCAGAGGAAAGTAATAAACTAGACTGACCTGAAAGAGTCCTACTTACAAATTACAAAATCCGTTTTGAAACCAGTACCTACCTGCAAGATTCTACTATGAAACTTCTTGCGTGAATTGAGTTTGAATTTTGCCGCCTTAAGCATTTAAAAAAATATTTTCGTTGTGATATCCACCAATCAAAGGGCTTCACTTTTCAGGAAATAGTAATACCAGCTTGTAAACAAAAATCTATACACAGGGATTTTATTACCTACTAGTATATTAATACATTTTATTCATACTTTCTGAAATCAATGAGAGGGTAGGTACTTTGGTTAGATGTAAAGCATAATTAACACGTTGTAGTATCCCCAAACGATGCGATACCCCGTGTCTCCTAGTGCTGAACATGAATCCTAGTAGGATCCAATAGCGATAGATATTGATTAATGATTTTTTAAATGTGAATGCCTCTCAAGAGTCGCGACCGTCCCCGCTTGGAGCCAGTGAGAGTGTTGGGGTATGTTGTGAGGCTAAAGATAGTGGGGAGGGGAAGGAGGTGGGGAAGAGGAAGGTGGGGAAGTACCTGGCTTTTCAGATCTAAACACGGCTAAAACCATTGCAAGCAATGTTTCATTTCTGAATGGTTGTCTTACGCCAGGCCGATACAGAGAGTATCTTTCACTCTGTAACGTGCTGCAAATAATATATTATTTTCAATTAGTTAATTGTGAAATAACACAAATAAATCAAATAAAATTTATTTGCGCACGCCGGGTTCAAACCGGCGACCTTCGGTTTGCGAGTCGAGAGTCTGTAAGTATGTAAGTTTCATAGTAGACGTCCTTGAAAGAAGTTCCCCAATGTTCAAGAATCTTCCTCACATTTAAATGTGCAAATTTGTTGCTAAAACTCCAACTTACTGACGAATGAGGACGAATAATTCTTTCTAAGAAAAGGTGATTAGTAAATATATACAAAGATATTTAATAATTCAAATTTACACGTGTATTTGAATTATTAAATACCTTTTTATTAAGAACACGTTAAAATACATATAGTGTGGTAAAGTGAGGGGATTTGACGGCTGAAGAGATAACCAATAGCAAAAGAGGTAGGTAAGTACTAAGTCATGACAACCAAGACGGTAATAATAAACTCTACAATAGTACCCTTTACACGTAGGGTTCGGAGCGGGACGTGCCCCGCGCCACTTCAGGCCGCCGCGCAGAAAAGTAAAGACCGAAAGTAAGATAACGGTTTACGGTGCAGTTCACTGTGAGACTTTTCTGCGCGGCGGCCTGAATTGGCGCGGGGCACGTCCCGCTCCGAACTCTGCGTGTAAAGGGTACTAATGGTTTGTAAAGTAGAAGTTTTAATAACTTGTTACGCAATTTGCTTTATAAAAATAAAAGATTTATCATCTTAGATTTGGATTATGTTGGGTGTATTATAGTACTTACCATTATGCCTGCCGCCTACGGTACCTACTTATAGATAGTCTATTATTGCTGCCCCCGTGTTCATCATATTTTAATTATTATTATTATTTTAAATTTGAGACTATGGCATCTTCATGTACGTTGTGAGGCTTAAAGTAGTAGGTAGAGGAAGGAGATGGGAAAGAGGAATGTGCTATTCAGATCTGGTCACTCTGGTTCGCGAGTATCTTTCACCCTGGAACGAAACGCAAAAATATTACTGTAATGAATTAATTGTGAAACAATAAAAATGAATTAAATAAAATATACATCACACGTCGAGATTTAAACCCGCAACTTTCGGAGTGCGGAGAGATTAGTACTATACACACAGAGTTCGGAGCGGGATGTGCCCCGCGCCACTTCAGGCCGCCGCGCCGAAAAGTAAAGACCGAAAGTAATATAACGGTTTACAACACAGTTCACTGTGAGACTTTTCTGCGCGGCGGCCTGAAGTGGCGCGGGGCACGTCCCGCTCCGATCTCTGTGTGTAAAGGGTACTATTGAGAGCTTTACTCTTCGACAACGAGGCAGTTAGTAAAACTGCTGATACGCAGAGATTATGAAACTGGCTTCCAGGAAGAAATTTCCAACTAAATTTCCTTTGTTGGTTCGTTGGATCACAATTTTTTTTGGCGTAATTACGCCAAAATGTTCAAATAATGTCAAAGATTAAACATAAAATGATTTTCAAGATCTCGTGAATAATTTGGATCGATTTTATTTTTTGTTGAATAAGTATTTGATTTTTTATTTTACCAACCTACTCTTTATTTAGGTTCGTGCTGTGTTACAATATTGTCTGGATTATTTATCAAATTTACTGGCAACATTGACTGATTATTGGATGAGTTTACCAGTTACAGCCAAGTAAGTAAATGTAGATGCTAAATACATTTTTGCTTACACAGTCAGCGTCGTTTCAGGTTCCCATTCATTTGCCGGATTTGCCGGCCTCTGTTTTTCCTCCTTCCTACAACATAGATTTCTTCAAGACCAATGTTCATACTTTCCTATTCTCAAAAAGACCCTCCTCACAGAATTTCAGATGACATAGGCCCTGAGGAAAATTATTATCGTGTGCGGAGTTAATGTAAAAAAAGAATAAAGCTTCTATCACAACTCAAGTAACATTAATTTTGTTCTCAGTGATGGTGGTAGGAGATTTCGCGGTAAATATGCAGAAACGTAGGCACATTTTGTTTAAAAAAACACGTTTCAGTTACATAAAAATGAGAAACAATTATTTCAGTGTTCGGAAATGTTCATTGAAAAAAATAATAGTTATTTCGTTAAAACTAAAATAGGTTCAATATTTTAAAAACATGTAAAAAATAAACTATGAAGAAATTATTTATTGCGGCTCGGTGTACCACTTTTTTGAAAGGTAGCCTATTATTTCTATTTATTTTTACATAATTTTCCTTTCTAATGCATAAAGCATTTTAATGTCATTGCATGTAGTATGCAGGTATTTAAATTTATTTTATATGGAAGGTACTTGCCTGTTAGTTGATTTTCGCCCATTTTTACGGTCTGTCAGATTTAACCCAAGTACCCAAGACCGGTTTAAATAATACCTCTTCTTTCTTCAATTATGTCAATTCCGCGTTTGTTGAGGCTGGTCTTGAATCGTTCCGCTTGCTGTAAATCTACCTTCCCGCCGGTTATCAGTAAGTCAATTATTATTTTCTATCGAAGTTTACCAGTCCTTCATTGTTTTGCATAATATCTTATGATAACACAATCTACAAGATAATTTATTTGACCAAATCAACTTTTATTACTTATTCAGAACATTCCCAAGTGCTTCGGGTTTTCGTGGTTATTTAGAATTTCAAATCGGTGAATATATATTTTGTTTGTTTTTGTATTAGGTACTGAAGAAAAATTATCAAAAACATGCATCATGTTCCCTCAGGACCGCCAATTTTACCATCAATTTCAGCTTCAATAATTAATTCTAAATATATTGCCTTAAATATGAGAATACCATTTATTTGTGCAACTTTTAGCAAGATAAGTTTTCCAGTTTAGAAATAAGTTAAACTGATAATAATTATTACCGAATTGATCCTCCAATAAGATTTTCTTTGCTCGTAATTTATTGATCGATGCTTATAACGGTAATATATTATTAACTGTTATATTTTGCAGGTTAATGAACTTATAATAAATGGATGCTGTTAAAAAAATCTCAATAATTATTCCTCCAACGCCGCACTTTCATGCAAAGATTATGAAAATTACGCTTTGTTTGAAGAATTACTTCAAGAAACAACTATTTACGTGCACAAAATAGGTTATTAGTTTTGGTTAACTAAGTAATTCATTCGTATTCAGATTGAAACAAAACTCAGGTAAATAAAATGGCGGCAAAGGAATCGTTTTATATGGGGAATTTTGAACTTTGATTGAATAAAAGTGGAATTTTAATGCATCTTTACCATCTATCCAAATATAATTTACTTATTAACTTGTTTGTTGTAGTAAAAAGGTTGAAACGTTGTGTAAGAATCCCATCACGCCCAAAAAAAATGATAAATTATGATGTAACAAAGAGTCCACGAAACACAGTTTTGACTCACAAATTCCTTCAGTATTGATTTTCCTAGTTCCTACCAATCAAATAATAATAGTTGTATGATACGGACACATTAATTTTGTATTGATCGAGCTAGGGATGTGATAAAAATAAACTCCCCCACAAAATACATTCACAATCATTCTGACAGTACGTTGACGTGTTGTGTATCTTCATTCTCTAAAAATCTCTACTTTGATCTAAACTCTGATTATTTTATGGTACTTGAATGTATATTTTTTGTGGTAAAGGGAACAGAGTTATTTTCTTGTAATCTAATGAAAATAATTGGGAAATGAAAGAAAATACTGAAGGGATTAATTTTATTATTATGTACTTTAAACTATTTTCTTATTTCAGATATAACAAAATTCCAAGGCATTTTACCAATTTCGAGTTGTAATTTTGCATCGGCTAGAAACTTTTCCGATACAGCGATGGATCGTGTAGTCACCTATGAGGATGTGGTCACCTACAAGGACAAGCCCAAAGTCCTCCTGATCGATGTGAGAGAACCCGATGAACTGAAAGAAACTGGAGTCATTCCGTCCAGCATCAATATTCCAAGTGAGCGTCTCATTTCATCTTACTCACATGATATATTATTATTGCAGATGAAATAGGGCTTGATAAATGACAAAGTTTGGGCATTTATGAAACTTTGGTCATACATTCATCTTGTATGAGTCCGCCCAAAACAAACTGGATCAAGTAAGGTATCGTTTACTACGTTTTCATTTGTGCTAACTCAAATGAAACCATTTTTTTTTATATATTCAGTAATATTATTATTTAATACATAAAAGCAATTTATTATAAACAAGTTCTGCTATGTAATTATTATTATGTGTGACAGCTGTTTCGCCCTCTGAAGGCATTATCAAACTGTGGTTATACCACCTACAGACAATGTATTTATATCATTTCTAGACAGGTACCTATGATTTTTATTACCTGCGCCCTTATTAATTTCACCAGACCAGAATAACGACCTTCAGTCAAATTTAAACAATGAAGTAATTGGGGAAACTTTAAAAGGAACCTTTAATATTATCAGTCATTTTACTCGGAAGTTAATAATGGCGCAGGTAATAAAAACCATAGGTGCCTGTCTAGAAATGATATAAATACATCGTCTTTAAGGATTCTTATAAAAAGTTTAATGGATTCTTATTTTGACAACATTTCAATTTTTACGCATCAAACATTATAATTTAGCTTTAGAATATTTTATTTTCATTCCCATTAACTATTCATTTTAAACCTGCTAAAAAATTAGAATGTTATTTTATTGGCCAGCTGTGCTATGTCAAAAGGCATAAAATTACCATAAAACCACATTTTTGGTGACGGTTAATGGCATTAAAATGGAAATACGTTTAATGCAATAATAAATATGTTTAAAAACCATCTTATTGCTTCAAAACTGCGGTTACGCTCATTTTTTCCGGGTTAGTCTGCCAGGTGTGGTGAAGACTAAAGCTTTGAGATGCACTACCTTTTTAGCAGAAGGATCACTACCTATTTTTCAAGTGTTCGCAGGTCTACGTTTTAAAATTGTAGGACATGGTGTAAGGATTAACAAAAAAATATATGAAAAATTTCTCAAACAGAGTTTTAAAAAATTACTGCAAACATTTAATCTTATTTGTATAGCCAAGTGGGCCGTAAATGGGCCCCTGTGGGCTGCACAAATTAGGTTTGTAGGTCGTTTAGTGGATCACTGTTATGGGTTTTCAATTTCGGAGATGGGAACCATTTATTGGATAATAAATGGTTCCCGTCTTGGCGGTGACTTAGCAGGGGTGCCCGGGCTCATGGGGTGAGGTTTGTCTACGTCTTGGCGGCGGATGCGTTTGCCCACCTACTGCCTGGCGGGCCGGATCAGGAGACTGGTTGAGGGAGAGTTTTTGACTTCTCCAGACGGACTCTCGACCGATCGCGTTGTACTGCAGTGGGATGGATTCATACGTCTGTCACTCCTGGACACACTGATCCCCGTATTCCTACCCATCCCCAAAGATGACATAGGCCCTGAGGGAAATTTTTTACCTCTGAGCCCCCTTGTGTATAGCAAATGTAAATATATATATATATATCGCACATCCCATAGAAAAGTGTAATGTCAAATTTTTCTATTTTACGTTTTATCTCTGAAAAGTAAAGTGGTTGTGATTATCTATGCCCCATGAAAACTGTATTTTAGTTAGATCGCTCCTTCTCCGCAAGAAGTCGCTAGTATCTCTTCTCGATGGGACCGCTTGTTCATCATTCATTCATTTGTTTTCGCTTTCCTGTAAAATGAACTTTTTTGACTTACTTTATTTTCAACATTGAACTTGTTTCTGTACGTTTTTATTTAAATTTTTTTTTAAGTTTGAGCTTTTTCTAGTTTTTGAGAGTCATAAAAGCTGTATAATATTTGAGTAGGTAGGACCTATGAAATGAATTATGTTTTCATTATTACATAACATTACATTACTGTAACATCCTGCATTTTTGCTTTTGTACGATTCAATAATATAAATGTTTTATTTTTTTTGCTTTCAGTTGGTGACCTGGCTGCTTCACTTCAAATCCAAAGCGAGGAGTTCAAGAAGAAGTATGGCCGAGACTTGCCAAGCAAAGACACTGAGGTGGTTTTCTCGTGCAAGATCGGAGGGCGCGCCACCAAGGCCATGGAAGCAGCCATCCAACTTGGATTCGTTAAGTGAGTACTAGGCACACCATTGTAACCTCTCTCTCCTTCTCATAAATGATGCATGTGAGAGAAGGAAAGATTACAACAGAACTCTCAGTGGCAGGACATAACTGCCTCTACTCTTCCCGAATCCCGCAAAATTGATTGGATGTCTTTTAGGGTGTCCTTTGCGGTTCTTCTTGATTGAGAAGATTTGTTTATCTTATACATATTATTTATTTTAAATTCCAATAACAAATGTATATTACATTGTTAGTCGAAACTCTTTACTTCATTTTTAGCATTTTGATTTTTTCAATATTCACGCCAGACAAAAATTCACTTAAGAGCACAAACATTTTTCCGAGGAGCATTACTAATAGTAGATTAGTTCTGCATCTCGGAACAAGAAAAGATCAGCACGCAATGATATACTGGTAGTATCGTCACCTCTGTTGTAGAATTATATTGTTTATGTATGCAAATGAAATAGTTAGAAATTTTTTAAAATTATTTTTATTTCAGTTCCAAAGTGTACAAGGGAAGCTGGAACGACTGGGAAAGCAAAAATCAAGCATAAAAATCTTGCGTAAAGTTATTAGTGAAGAGATGCCTCGAAAATGCAGAATATAAATTTCAGATACAAGAACCAATATACATTGTTATTATTATAAGATTAATACTTTGAACAATCGATCAAATGTTATGAAAGAACACCTCATACATATTATAGTTGAAAAGATATTTTACAATTGTTAATAGTGTCAGTCAATTAGGTTATTCTTTTATCTCTATAAATATTTATATTATCACACAATAAATGTTTGGTTTCATTTTTATCTAGAACTAGCGAGTACCACGATGCCACGTAAAGAAAGAAATTGTTTCTCTCTATGTGTCCTTTCCCATGCATCCCGCTTGTCGCCCCTAATCCCCTCACCCGTCTGCTGCATGGTGGCCGGATCGAGAGGACTGGTTGAGGGAGGCCTTCTGACCTTTCCAGCCGGACTTTCTCGGCTGGAAAGCCGGACTTTCTCGACCCATCGGCTTACACCGCAGTTGGAGGAATGGATTCAAACGTCCGTCATTCCTGGACACACTGACCCCCAGGTTGGTTGGTTGAGGGAGTCTCTTTGACTTCTCCAGCCGTACTCTCTCGGAACAGCGCCTTGCACCGCTGTGGGAGGGATGGATTCGTACGTCCGTCACTCCTGGACACACTGACCCCCAAATTTCTACCCACCCCTCATATCTTTTTCCTTCCCAGAACTTCTCTTCCTTAAAAAGACCCTCTACACAGCATTCCCTAAGATGATATAGGCCCTGATTAAAATTATTTTCCTCAGGGTCCTTTAGGAAAATAATTTTCCTCAGGGTCTCATGTGTGGAGTTAATGTAAAAAAAATTGAAAAATGCAAACTTTAAAATTTATTTTAACTGTGAAATCAAAATTTCTAAAAAATATTTAAAAAAACTGGCATTTAAGTTGGAAGGTGAACTTTGATGAAAACGAAAAGATATTGACTAGTATTCCTTATAACAATACATAGAATTACCGATTGTAAAAGAGTGATCCAGGTTCAATCGTCTGCTGCGTAAGTACTCAATCATTTCACAAACAACATTTGTTGCTGTTGTATTATACTGATAGAAGTAGGAAGAATGTATGTATTGAATACACAGATGTTTTCAGTTACAAAGGAAAACTTTTTCAGGGGAGTAAGAACACAACAGTATAAATTTTATAGAAATGTTTTTATTTGACTATATTTCAATATAATATTTCACAAAATAAATAACCAAAAAAAAGGTGCACGTAATAAATTAATGGTGAGACCCTAACAACTAAGACAACACCATAATTAACGGGAAGTGGACTTAAGATTATCTGAGCAGCTTCATTTCAGGTTCAAGTAGTGCCATTTGTTCACTGAAACAAGACAAAATAACACATTAAACCAATCCATCAATTGTTTGCAAAACAATTATTTTCACACAAACAATGAGAATGTATGACATATTTTTAAAAAAGTATTTTCACCAATATCCCTGCTAAGTCACCGTAGCGAAACGAAACGTAGCGAACCACTTGGGGTGACCTATGGCAGAGGTGTTGGTTATCTAATAAATGGTTCCCGGGGCGGCGGTACTTATACCCGCCTCCCGTGTTTGTTATTTTTGTAATACAAAAAATGGATATAAAAAAGGCCTACCCTCCCACCCCCCACCGCACCCTCCCCACCACCCATCCATCTGATCCCCCCCGTAGCCACCCCCCTCCATCTCATCTCAACTCTCCCTCAACTTTCCTCTCTTGGGAGCAGTTGAGGACTGTGCGGTATTCACATAATAATTTTCAATAAAAAATATTTAAATTATTTTTTTTTGGAGCAGTTGGGACTCTTGTGCAGTATTCACAACAATAATTTGAAATAAAAATACATAAAAAATATTTTTTTTTGGAGCAGTTGAGACTCTTGTGCGGTATCCACATAATAATAATTTACCGTAAAAAAATATTTAAAAACAAAAAATTTCTCCTTGCCATCTCACACCTTACGGCTCTAATACAAAAATCACCTCACCTCACCACCTCATACATTTGTCCCATATGATACGTGACATGACTATCACACCTCACCTCATATTTGTCCCACATGACATGACATGAATGTAGTCCAATACACCAACCACCTCATACCTCACCTCATATTTGTCCCACACGTGACATGACATGAATGTAGTCCAATTCACCAACCACCTCACACCTCACCTCATATTCGTCCCATGTACATGACATTTGTAGTAATACAAAGAAAAAGAGTTGGTACAAATACATTTTGTGACGTGGGGGGACATTTTACGTTTTTGCATGGGACATTTGAGGTACCTCTTGTATGAGGTACTCAACACGGTAGTAATTTTTTTTAAACTTCCATTTCGTTTTCAAACATTAATACTTAAAAAAAAATGTAAGTAGGTAGGTACCAGTGGTACACAGTCCTTAAAGGCTGAAAAACTGTGCATACCCTAATGCTACTATCACACCAAAACCAACATCCAAAACTTTCTGACGATTCTGTAGAGGGGTAGTTCGTGCGTTGGAAGTTCGAGATGGAAGGTTGGAGTTGGCCCGGGATCGCCTCCGAGGCGGCAAACCGCGTCCGAATCAAAAGAGTTGGCGCAACTCGCATAAACCCGCCAGCCACACATCAGTCTGCACAATATTATTACGGGAGTGGTATAAAAATTGTTTGAAATTATTATTTTTTTAGCTTTAAGAATCGAAATCAATATTATGGAAACTGAAGCATCGCCTGCACAATAGAGAACTCCAGTCCAATTTTTTAAATTTTTTTTATGAATAATGACCTTCTAACTTAAATAACTGCATATTCATTTTTATTTTTATAGTTAAAATAAATTTCAAAGTTTTAAATTTTCAAGATCCCCCGAAAACCACCGAATCTAGTGTGACGTCATCATGATCAACCAAAGTATGAATTTTGTATGGAACTGGAACCAGCTGTTCGACTCCCGCCATTTTGAATTTCAGCATTGGAGCGTTTTACTGGGCATTATGGTCGTTTTTTGTACAGTTAGAGTTTTTGAATATTTTAAATAATATAGATAAACTAATAGAGATACTTTATTTTTGATACTGAATTATTTAGGCCTAAATAATGTTTCAATAAAAACAAAAACTATTATATGTCCAAATCTCTTTATAGAGGTTTATACCAATAACACAGAATGTCGAACGGCTTGCGTCTTACATTTCTATACAACTTTGACCCAGGTGACGCGGCGCGGTGACGTCACGCCACCAAAATCCAGCAATACCAACTTGACAGGGGTTTAAAATGGACTTTTTAATATTTTTTTTAAAACTCTACGTTTAATATTATTTAATAAAACTTATATATTCAGAATCAGCGTTTATTGGTCTATATGAACATATTTTTTTAAAGCCATAATATTTTTCACTGGAGTTCCTTATTGTAGGCAACTGATAAGATGTAGCGCAGCTGCAGCTATTTGAAGTCCGCCATTTTGGAGTTCAGAGTTGAAGGGTTGGCCGCAGCCACCACGTAATAAGCCAACCTTTCAATTCCAAACTAAGTTCAAAGTTGGGAGGTTGGCTTCGGTGTGGTAGTAGCATAAGAAAATCAAAGAACGATAAAGAGAATCTAATTAAATGAAAATAGAGAAATAATAAAAAGCAAAAAAATTTCAAGAAACAGGTACGGAAAAATCATTTTAACAATGTGTACTGTAAGTAGCGTAAGAGGGGACTGAGTGCGGGTGTTCCAAACTATTTTGAACCAATTGGAACCACCGTGCCAGTGTGCATAAAAACATTCAAATGTGCGCTGTTAAATTTGCCTGTTAGAACTTGTACATTAGTTTATTAAGTTGGCCACAAGAATCAGCGAAGGATGATATTCAATGCACAGTTTACACCAAACTATGCACAGCCTGCCTTTGATCACAGAGCAAAGCACACCGCATTACACATATAGTCCAAATTCACCAAATTATTCCAGGAATTTAATAAAAAGGAACCAAAATTTTTCATTACTATGGCAACACCAATTTTAGAACCAAATATAATATATTCAAATATGAGGTTATGTTTGACTCTCGAATCTAAAATTATTGACAATAGACAGGAAAAACAACAAAACTCAATTTTTGCCAACATTTTTAATTGCTAAAAGCGCTCATTTGATTACGAATGAATGAAAGTACCTAAATACATTTTGACACGGTTAACTTTGCAGTCGACAGAAGAGGAAAACTAACAAACAACAATTTTTTTAAATCTATTGAATTTTTTAATTGACAGAACCGACTGCAACGTTACCATGTCAAGCCTCACCTACGTTTGCGATATTAAATGGCCTAAATCACATTAAAAAAAACTTGAAATTTACAAAGTTTTCTTTTCTTCAAAATTAATATTCTAAAATTAGTTAGTTTTAACAAAATTTAATAGTACCCATCCCTAATGTTCATCAGAGTTAACTGTAACTAACTTGAAAATCCCAGTGCCGGAATAGAACTCAGGTTGTTCTGGGGAAAGCTTGCTACCCACTCAGCCACGAGTGAGGCTTCAAATGATCACAGTTTTAATTTCGGATTTTCATTTAATAAATATATCCACTTGTTAACTGCAAAAAAAAAAGATTGCTTAGTCCTAACAAAACATTATTTATCTTCATATGTATACATAAAGGGATCAGTTTGTGATTTAACATTACACTACATTATACACGGTGTCCAGAAACTCATGGTACAAGCGGGAAACTGGGGAATCTACATCACATTAGGAGTCGATTTTGTGGTATAACTTTTTTTAATTTGAGCTTTCGTCTTCGAGTAAATCGTGTCAGAAGTTGATTTTTTTTTGGTCAAATTCTTGTAAGTTATTAGTCACAATCATAGTACCTAAGTAATAAAAACTATTTAAAAGAAAAACAGAGATATCCAGATTTAAAGCATTATTTTGAAATCGCCCATTATTGAATCCATTATAAAAATAAAATATTCGGTGGTTCAACAGTTAAAAAAACAGCTGATCTGACCCTATGCACAGCTCGCAGCTCAAATTGCTTTGCTAAATGAGCTATCTCTATTTGCTCGGCTCAATTAACACGTGAAAGAAGAGACAAACTATATTTAAATTGAACAGTACTGCTTGGGAGTTCCCCGATTCCGGTACAATGTTTGTTCATGTTTTTTCCGCAGTTTATTACGGCGTGTGGTTCTGTTGACATCAATTAGGTTACAACTCTTTGCATTTTTAAAATTTATAACAAAGTAAGTTAAGTTAAGTTAGTGAAATTTAGACGGTCATTGAAGACATTCCTCCGGTAAGGAATCTGTGGTTTGTGGATTACAGTGAAATTTAGACGGTTATTAAAGACGTTCATCTGACAATCGTAAGGAATATGTGGTTTGTGATATACGATTTGTGAAATTTAGACGGTTATTGAAGACATTTTTGTCTGATAATTATAGGGAATATGTGGTTTGTGATATACGATTGTGCTCCGCCTCATTTTGGGCTACAAGTTCGAAGATACCTCTATGAAGAGTTCGAGGGCTGGTGGATGGGACGTGCTGGACCTATCGCATGGTCAACTGACACCAATGGACCTTTTTCTGATTTGGATTCGAAGAGTGCAACTATCAATCATAAGACGGGCCCAACTGTACCGGTGATAATTTTGAACAATTTGTTTTGTTTTTGGATTGGAAAAGGAACATTGCTACATAACGTAAGTAGGCAGCTACCTTTGCTAATACATAATTCTCTGTCGGCAAGCAACCCTAAAATGGCGGAATTTTTTTTTTTTTTTTTTTAAATGTAAAAATGCTCAAATCGAAAAACTTGATGTTTATTTGGGTTCTCTTTGTGATGTAGATTCCCCAGTTTCCCGCTTGTACCGCGAGTTTTCGGACACTGTGTATATTCTACAAATAAAATAAAAACTATTATGTACCCATGAAACCACATTTTGTTAAACTTTGAAAACAAAAATAGTGGTTTTCTTTCAGAGATTACAGTTTTCGCTAATAACTAAGCATCTAACGGCAGTTTATCATTTTTAATGACTTCAAAGGAATGATGCACTTCTGAGTTGTGCCACCATTAGTCAGGTTGGGCATATGCTGAGACGCAGACAGCGGCAGCTAACAGCAGCGCAGATTTTGTAATGTATGAACAAGGACAAACCGCCATCCGCTAAGGGCAGGCACATGCGGCGCAGATACGCATCTACTCTGTCTTGCGCCGAGTCGTGGCCGCAGCACAGTTTCTGCAGGACACGTGCGCAGGCGAGCAGTATTTCCCCATGAGAATCTCGCATTTTCAGGCAATCACTTTGCCAAATAGTTTTTTTGCACTTTGAAAGACTATAAATCAATAGTGAATTATTAATTTCAAAGTTAGAATCGGACTCGGAACTTGACATTCTTACAAATGACCAGCGCTCAAGCACACTTTACAGACATTTCTGCTCTGTACTACGCGGCCTGCTTTTCAGCATATGCCCAGCTTTACTGTTGTTTATTTTTTAAAGTTTTTTGCAAATTCTGTGGGTCCTGAGGTCTGCAATGGGCCAGTCATATGGAAAGAATGCCAGATGATGGGGCACTGAAAATCATCACCAAATGGGTGCCCAAGCGGATACGATCAAGAGGCAGATCAAGGAAGAGGCTCACTGAATGGACGGAGAAATTTTGATAGCAGAATTTTGAAGATTTGAAACAAACTGCCTCAGACCAAAGCCGGTGGAGAACATGTGGAAGAGGTCAAATTCCAAACAAGGATATACCACCAGGATGATGATGGTTGTCAACATGTACTATCAACATAATTAAATTCACATTGGCCATCTAACGAAAGATTTTTTGAAGTTCAAGCTAGTAATTCGAGGGTAATTTGGTGAGCAGTGGCTTGTAGTAATAATGAATTACCTATTGGGTCTACGGGGAGAGCAGGCGCTGGTGGGTCACTGGCATTGAGGGCCTCCGTTGCTTTGGCAGAGGAGATTTTGAATGGGCTGTCTTCAACGGTAACATTAGCACTGAAATTAAAATAAAACAAATTAATAAATTGATATCTTTCGTGACACTGTAAATTTAAGGGGGTGGGTTTTCTCATACCAGCTTTCAAAGTTAACACATAATATTATATTATTCAATAGTAAAAACAGGAAAAAAGCAAACAGAATAATGAGCTAAAGGATGGATTCTAAAATGCAATAATATGTACTGTACTTATCGAAGGATTTAAGTTTTGTAATGCAATCATTTTGAACTGACTTGATTTTGTGTTGATCAGTTGAAAAATAATAGTACTAATGTTGGCTTCAGATTCCAAAATATTATATGCAATTTTTTTCTTCAATTTTGTCAATGGAATATAAAGTGCCTGATCCATTTGCGAGCCGGAGAGATAACAGTATCGCTCGCTGGTTCTCGTTGCTGATCCACTGGCAAGCCAAACGGTGGACTCTCGATCGCCGGCTTAGTGACATGTCATGACAACTAAAGAAAGCTGTGTAAAGACGGCTGACTCGCCGCTCCGACTTGACTGGCCGTCACCACCTGCGTTTTATTATATTGAGGGCCAAGGATTTCCAACATGCACAGCTAGCCAGCCAATCAGACCCTTGTAAGGTTTTTAAAATCACGGTATACAGGTGTTACATTGGCGGTTTGTACATTTGGCTCTCAGGCGTACCAGCTACTTTACTCACAAATGGATCAGCGCCTTAAGACTCAATACATCAATTTCGTTAACCCATAACTGTGGGTTCGGGTTTAGCGACTTTTGCCTAGATGGCAATACTGATTACAGATACAGTGGTATCCCGTTTATTCAAACCCCGATAATTTGAAAAACATGCATAATTCGAAATTTTTGCCAAAAAAAAGTCCCCAGAAATTTTTTTCATACAAAATGATTTTTTTAATTTGAAATTTGCTAATTCATAATTCGAAATTTATTTTTGCCCGCACACGAAAATTTGTTTGTGTAATTTGAAAAACATTGATTTTTGCAAAAATAATAAAACCCCGTAAAATGTCGAATAACGCGGTTAACATCGTCCTAACTTGTATTATTATTTTTTAAGTCTGAATCGGTGGACACTGGAATGTCGCATTTTTACAAATCTACTTCGATTATACGAATTTACTTTGATTATCTGAATTAGAATGGCTGGCAGTGAAGGAAATCTGCAGCCATTCTAATTCTAATCGGAAATATTGTATTTTTATGAATATTTCGAATTGGTATCTAAATTTAGGGGACCGGCCGCGACGGGATTCGGCCGTGAAATTTAGATTTATGAGGAAATATATTGTATTTTTACGAATTTACTTTGAATATCTAAATTTGAAGAGCCGGCTGCAACGGTAATTGGCAGTGAAAATTTGATTTAAGCAGTATTTAAACGATTTTTTACGCACAGGTTCTGAATTTAAAGGGCTGGCCGTGATGGGATTCTGCTGCGGAACTTCGATTTATGCGGAAATATACAGTATTTTTTCGAATTTACTTCAATTATCTAAATTTGAGAGCCGGCCGTGGCGGTAATTAGAAATGAAAATTAGATTACGCGAAAATTAAGGGACGGCCGCAAAAATTTGGTCTACACGGAAAATATTGTATTTTTATGAATTTTCTTCGAATATAGGACTGACCGCAGTGGTAAACGCCTGCAAAAATTCGATTTACATTGGTATAAGTCCATATTATTACGAATTTACTCCCTACCCGAATTTGAATTTGCGGCCAAGAAACTCAATTTTTGGCAATTTTTTTTAGCAAAATTTCGAGTTAGGTGGGAATTTGTTAATTCCAAATTTTATTTTTGATGTCCCGTGGAATTCGAATTAACGGGAATTACTGTATTAATTTAATAATATTATAATAATGATCGTCATATTCGGTGTTTTATCTTCAGCCAGTTGAATAGAAAAATCCATTTGGTCGACCTTTATGTAACAAGTTATCAATGGGTAAAATATAAATAAATATAACAGAGAAAACATTGTCAAATACAACACTTTTAGATAACATTGAAAAACTGATGATAAATCTTTCAATATCTACATACTTAAAATTATAATGTAATGTCTACGTCAAAAGTGAAACATCATTAAATTCGTCATCACTAATCAGTGATGTAATGAATGTGTAGTTTCATGACCTTAAAGGTAAGGACACACTGATCCCACGTGTATAATGTATGTGATGCTAAGATCACACGCCAAAGTGCGCATGATCGTTGCATACATAATATTGTCTTATGTACACAACGCTAATTCTGATTTCAATGCCTTTTCTCTCTACCTTTTGCATGTCCCGCCGATCTGGACAGCGCAGATCGGTATTACTTGGGGAGCAAGTGACAAGTGTTTTCCTAGAGCATCTATTATCTTAGAAAATGTATGGATTGTTGACCATATGCATTGGGTACGTTGTATACAATGGACCGGAGCGTCCCTATCTTTAAAGTTACGTCGTGAAACGATATAGTTCACTCAGACACTACTCATAATCACAGCAATTTAAAGTGTTACAAGAAAGGTCATGAGGGTAGATCTATATTATCATTATATATGGATGAGTGGATTATGTTTTCTTGCTTCTGAGAAATGTGTATATGTTTGCAAAGCAAGAATTTATTTTTTTATGTGGTTACTTCACAAGAGTCCAAGCTGCTCCCTTCTGGAGCCAGTGAAACTATGGCATCCCCGATTGGGTATGTTGTGAGGCTGAAGGTAGTGGAGTGAGGAAGGAGATCGGAAGAGGAAGGTGGGGAAATACCTGGCTATTCAGATCTGGTCACCAAACACAGCCAAAGACATTTCAAGCAACGTTTCAGTTCTGATTGGAAGTCTCACACCAGAGAGTATCTTCCACTCTGGAACGTGCCGCAAATATACCAAATATTATTTTAAATGAATTAATTGTGAAATAAGACAAAATCAAATAAAATTTAACTTGTCAAATGCCACGGGAACAAACGAGAAAATTTTGCGATGTTTTGACTTTTACGTAATATTTTGCAGGTTAATTTTATGCTATCTTATGTAATATTTACTGAAACACATTCCTTGAATACTAAACTATGCATAAAAACAACATTACTTGCGTTTATTCGATGAATTTATACGTTTTACGATCATTTCATCGGCGTGAGAATTGACAGACAACAACTGACAGCCGAGAGGCGGGAAAAAATTCTAGGCCCGTGTCATAAACAATTCCAAAGAAAAAATATTGCTGCGCTAGGTGGGTTCACGGTATCTTATACCTTAGGAACAAGAATGCCCCAAGCGATTCTGACCTTCTTCTTCATACGTTTTCTTTATACATAAGGATTAAAATCGCATAACAAAATTATTTTTTAGTGATTATTTTGGCCTGCGCCGATGGTGCGCCGGCGCACAAGCGGCAATCTAGCGGTTAAATCTCATGATTCGATCCCGCGACCTTTTGCATGTCAAGAGCCTTACTCCTCGACCACGGAGGCTGTCGAAGGTTTTTATAAGCGTGCAAAAATGATTCAGTATGAATAAGTGCAAATATTTACCAAGTTATGTTATCAACATCGATCTGCTTCGTTATCAAGGATTTCCAGTAGTCATGAACCTGAAAACAAAATATTTGATTAGATAAATGCATAGCACTAATAAATAATTAAAAAAATATATGTACGATAGGAATCTTGATTACAACAAACAAATTTTAAGGCTGTTTCAAAAATGAAACACTTCTATAAAATACAAAACAAATCTATACTAATATTATAAATGCGAAAGTGAGTGTGTTTGTTTGTTACGCTTTCACGCATAAACCAATTAATTGATTTTAAAAGTTCTTTCACCAATAGAAAGCTACATTATCAGCGAGTAACATAGGCTGTATATAATGGTAAGCTCTGGCATTATGAAATTTGTATAAATGAAAATGTGTGTATTTCATATATTTTAGCAGAAGGGAGGAAAGGCAGGGGGAAGGTGGGGTTCAAGGAAAGGGAAGAGACGAGGGAGGGTGAAGGCAGGGAAGGTGGAAGGAAACGCCGCGCACGGGAAAGGACATTATGTATTGCTAATTGCTACAGTAATTTCCACCAAATACCGCGAAGCCGCAGGTAAACTGAATTTTAATATTCTATTTTTCTAAATTAAAATCTAAATTTGGAGTAAAATTTAATTTGATTTATTTATTTTTCATGCTCTCCGTAAAACGGTTATACACTAATATATCAAGGAGAAGATTACAAATTAAAAAGTGCACAGGGGCAGTTTTACTATTTTGTGACATGTGTCAAAAGATGGTAGCTGAACTGGCATTGAAAATGTCGATGGTCAATGCAGAATCTTTAAGCAGTTGAGTCGCTCTGCAGTTGAGTATTCTGATAGCCATAAGTACTCACTTTCGGAGCATAAAGTGTGTGGGATCCCCCACGAATATACTTATTAGGGACATGTGAGTTAAAGCTGGTTCACATTACGCTATCAAATATAAAAGATCATAGCACGCCAAATAACGCTCTCCATACAATCCCTTCAGACCGTTCACACCTAAGCGTTTTTAAGCGCAGATCAATCATAGACAATACACATCTCAGACGTAACCGCTCCAGAGGCGATATGTTAGAAGATAACTCTCCCCTTCTCCCACTAAAACAGGAGAGGGGGTCATTGTAATTACGGAGCTGCCTAGACCCGTGGATGACAGATGTCAAGTTGACAGATTTCAGTACAAAAAATATGCGTTCCGTTGCTGCTCCCTAATTCGACTGACCCCCTCTCCTACCACAGGAAGAAATATTTGATAGCCTCGTGTGAAAGGACTAAAGATAAGCGCTCGCGAATCAACAGATATCTGCTCGCAGATTTATAGCATAATGTGAACTAAGCATTAATCTCTTTCAACCTAGGCGGATTGAGTATAGTACTGAAGATTAGCTTCAAAAAATGTTTACCTAAAAATATTTTTCGGCGGGCTTCTAAGGTATTGAAATCGAGCATTCCTGTTAAGAACAATGATGGATACAGGAATGGATAGTATATAGCATATTCCCTAATATGCGGGTAACATAAACCTTTTTGTACTTATTCTATTTCTAGGATATGGTTTTTGTTCAGAAGGGGTCCAAATAATGGAGTTATACTCCAAAATGAACGATCTTGCATTACGAAGAACAAATCCAAGCATTTTGTTGGCATTTTTATTGACAAGTATTATGGTTCCATGACAACTCAAAAAAGTGTCTTGTAATGGCTCAAAAGACAGAAAAGCATAACTGCATTAACTTTCACACAGAGGACTGTGCAAATTCCATGACTCAGAATAGAGCGTTTGTGAATTTTTAGAGAGTCGTACAGACATTATGTTAAAAAAATGAACATTTCGGTAATTAATTGATTTTCTGCTTCTGGTTCCCTGAGATTGTCTATCATCAGGGTAACTTCAACCTGCTGGTTGGAACAATACAGTGAAAACAAACTTCTATCAGTCACAAAGATTTTGAAGCCATGTGAAACGCCCTTATAAGGTTTTTTCAAGTCTTATTTTTATATCCATTGTAAATCCTTATATATTAATATTGTTTTACTGTAAAAAAATTATGGATTTAACGCATAATATTAACTAACTATCACGTCGTTTCCCGCAGGGGTAGGCAGAGAGGACGGACCGCCAAACAACTCGGTCTTGGCACACACTCCTTGCCTCGTTCACATTCATACATCGTCTCATACATGCTCTTCTATTATTCTGGCTCTTGACATGGCCCGACTAAAGTATCTGATTCACTTGATCGTGCCATGTCTTTCTTGGGCGTACCCGTTTTCTTCTGCCATTCAAATTTGCGTCATATAGTCTCCTTTCCTCGTTTACTCGCTCAACATGTCCAAACCATCTGAGCATCCCTTTCTTAATCTTCGCTTGTCTTGCGTTCTTTGTAGATCTCCACGTTTCTCACACGATCATACATGGTTACACATTCGGCTCAGGGATCTTATTTCTATGCATTCAGGCTACTTTCATCCTTCCTCTGCCAGTTCCATGCCTCACTGCCGTACATCAGGGTAGATACCAGCACTCCATTGTGGACAGCTAGCTTAGCTTCTTTAGACAATTTTTTGTTGGCGCCAACGGCGTTCAGTCCTCCATTAATGGAGTTACCTGCATTTACCCTTCTTTCAATATCTCTATCAGCCTTCCCATCTTTCGTAAACATACTCCCCAAACACACAAACTCATCCACCTGCTCCAAGTATTCATCATTCACAACTATGTGTAAATTGTTTGCATACTCTCTCTTTCAAATACCACGACTTTAGACTTACTTACATTCATCATTAACACATTCTTCATACATACTTCGTTCATCCTAGACACGAGATCGTCCATTATTTTAGAAATCAGCACCGCATCATCAGCATACTTAATAAATAAATAAATAAACAAATAAATAAATAAATACAACAGGCAACATACTTTCAGATCAGTAACTTCAAATACTAACTTCGTTGATGACATTCCTTGCGAAAGCGGCATTCTTAGCTTCGCCGTTGAAGGCAAACTGGTTCTCAGGCTTGCCGTCAGGGATCTTGTAGATCTTAAACCACTCCACGCTGGCCTTGAGGAGACCGGGGAAGAACTTCTCCACATCGGCCACGTCCGACATCTGGCTAGCCAGCGGATCCCTCACGTCGATGGCAATCAGTTTCCAATCCGTCTCGCCTGGAAATTACAATGGAAAATTATGTATTTTTTTTATTTAACTCTAGCGAGTATCCGGCATGCGTAGCAACGCAACTCAAAGAAAAAAGGGTTTAGGTTTTAATTCTGTTTATTGAAGTGCTTTTGAATAAACAATTTTTTTTCCATCTGATGCGTACACCAATAAATCAGTAGGTTTTCCAATGCATGAGCAGGCCATACTCATGTACGTGTGAGAAGCGTGGGTTGTCCAAATTTACTCCCGCTATCTCCTAATGCTAAGTCTCCTTTGTAATTTCTCCCTTTACCCCTCCCTCGTCCCCTGCGTGTCCTTTCCCACGCTACCCTGTTCCTGTCCCCTTTCCCCTCGTTCCCGTCGTCCCCCCTCCCGCGAACCTCTCCTCCTTCGCTTTCTTCCCCCTGTCCGTATTCCTCTCTCTTCCCTACCGGCAATGTTCTGAGAGAGTCCTGCTCGAGAGGTCGATAGATCTCCCTCAACCAGTATCTCCCAATCTGGCCCGCCACGCATTATGTGTGCAGGCACAACTGCTGCCAAGACTCGGAAAAACCTCAACCAAAACACTCTGGTACCCCTGCTAAGTCATCAAACGTGGCTTGGGATGTCCTATGGCAGAGGTGTTGCTTCTCGGGTTCTAAATGGTTCCCGGGGCGGCGGTATCCATGCCCACCTCCCAAATCGGAATGAAATGTAAAAAGTCATCATCTCAGGTAGCCTTGGCTATTAAACTGAATATCTGTGCTGGCTTAGTAATAAAAAAACACATCGTAAAAACCACATAAAATTGTTTGTTTAAATAATAATAATAATATATTTTACCTTCATCTATGAGCGCCAGAGTGCCCAGGACTTTGACTTGGACTACTTCTCCTCTATCAGCAACTCGATATCTGGTAACAAAATAAATAAAACATTTAAAATGATCCAGAAGTTTCAATTGTTCCTATTATACACTTACCTATTGCATAATGTTATTCTATTTCTGTTATAATTAGTGTAACTCGCTCATCAAGCACAAGAACTAGCTTTTTCTTTGGTGAGATTGCAATTTTAAATAATTTCTGCACCGATATGTAATTTATATTACACCACTGTACACTTATATATCTATATTAAATAATTTTTTTTTTTTTTCTCAAATAGCAAAAAGGAATATTATTAGGTGGTATTCTAGTCTAGAAATTAAAAAAAAAATATTTCCAAAATTTAGACCAGTGATTCCCAAAGTGGTCCAGGTGGACCCCCAGGGGTCCACGAGAGATTCGATGGGGGTCCACGAAAATCTATCTGGTTTCGATAGTAAAGAACAAAAATGTTGACTTGGCTTTCTTTACTTGTCAATGTAGGCAGATAGTACACTAGTATATTGAGACCCGCCCATATCCCATCTCGCCCCCGTCTCATATCACCCCCCCCCTGTTGTGACAGACCACAACTCCAGCGTTATATTCAATATAGTTTTGGGAATATGGTAGAAATGTAGCAGCAGGGGGTCAGCGAATTCCAACGATTCTGGTGACGTGGCAACTAAACTGGTCCAACCGTAACAAATCCAACGATAAACAGTAGTCATTGCTGGACTACAAATTTTTTTTTTCGTGGTTAAGAGGAACGTATGCGTGGCCTGTTTCATACAAAATTTAGTTCCGGATTAACGGCTAAAATATCAAACTAATTGTTTTCAATTTTTTTTTAAATGACAGGTTAGCTATATAAAAAGTACGGATATGAATCCAATTTTCGATTTTTGTTTTAAATTATAAAATATAGGCTTCAAAAGATGACAATTTATCGATGAATTTAGGAGGCTACTTTGGAATTTTTTTCTGACCAAATGGATGCTATTTTTGAAAAATCCTTTCATATCCTGCCTCAGGAATATGATGAAGTATACGATAAAATTTTAGTTTGCACTGAAAACAGTTATATTTGCGTCAAAAACCGGATCTAGTTACGCGCAAATTTATCGTAAAATTACCTAGGTTTTTTGATGTCATCTCATTCACTCTTTTGCTAGTCACGCGGGAGCGAAACGTGCGCGGGCCGGGGGGAGAGGTAATAGAATCGTGTATCTGTGTGTGTGTTGTCAGACAACGCAGGTGCATGTTCGTTGTTTGTTTTATCATTTTAGATCTGTTTACCGAAAACTGGAGAATGCATTCAATAATGCCAATATACTTGTGTTTACTAGGTAGTAGGTAGGTAGTAAGAAACACTATTTTGGCAGTTCAGCTTTTATTTTTAAAATATTTTCTACGATACAAGGATACCTAACTAGGTATAGATATGTATGGCAGTAAGGCATGGAAACTGGCAGACGAAGGATGAAGTAGACTGAATGCGAGGCGGGTATGGATACCGCCGCCCCGGGAACCATTTATTGGATAACAAACACCTCTACCAAGTGGTTCACTACGTTTGGTGACTTAGCAGGGGTGCCCGGATTCATGGGGTGAGGTTTGTCCGGGTATTAACGGTGGATGCGTCTGCCCACCAGCTGCATGACAGGCTCGGATCGGGAGAGAACGATTGAGGGAGTTTCTTTGACTTCAGCTGTAGGTACTCTCTCAAAACATCGCCTTGCACCGCAGCGGGAGGGATTGATTCATACGCCCGGGACACTCCTGGACACACTGACCCCCAGATTCCTTCCTACCCCTAATACCCTTCTCTTTCCCAGAACTTCATCTCCTTCCTTTCCTAAAAAGACCCCTTTTTCCTCAGGGCTTCCTGTGTAGAGCTAACTAACTAACTAACCATCACGCCGTTTCCCTGCAGGGGTAGGCAGAGAGGACGGACCGCCAAACAACTCGATCTTGGCACACACTCCTTGCTTCGTTCACATTCATACATCGTCTCATACGTGCTCTTCTGTTATTTTGACTCTTGACATCGCCCGACTCAAGTATCTGTGTAGAGCTAACGTTAAAAAAAACTGTACAAAAAGATCCCTCAGGCGTATGCAAGGAAAACCAACATACCTCCGAGACACCGATTTTGGAACCTTACAGTATAATTGAATGTGAAGTTACACATATTATTTGACTTTCAAATCTGACATATCAATAGACGCATCCGCCGCCAAGACCCGGACAAACTTCACCCCGTGAATCCAGGCACCCCTGCTAAGTCACCAAACGTAGCGAACAAATGGTTCCCGGGGCGGCGGTATCCTTACCCGCCTCCCAAATTGTTGAATGTGGTGAGACTATGGCATCCTCAATTTTGGTATGTTGTGAGGCTGAAATTGGTGAGGAGGGGAAGGATATGGGGTAAAGGAAGGTGGGGAAGCACCCGGACATTAAGATCTAGTCATTAAACACAGTTAAAGCCATTTCAATTCTGGATGGTGGTCTTACACCAGAGTCCTACTGAGAGTTATTTACATTCTGGAAAGTGCCGCAAATATACCATATATTATTTTTAAATGATTGAATTGTGAAAAAACACAAATCAATCAAATATAATTTACCTACTTGCCCACTCCGGGATTTGTACCTGTCACCTCCTGATCGCTAGTCGAGAGAGAGTCTTACCCTTCGACCACGGAAGTCATCATTAATTTTTTTTTGTTTTCATGAAAGTGCCTAAATATGTCGATTAGATGGTTCCACGCCAACTGAGAATAAATTCAATTCAACACCTCCTTGAAAAGTCAAAAAGCTATGAAAAAAATAATTTTAAATTAGCCAATAACCCTAACCTAATGTAACCTATTTTATATTTATAAATATTTTATCACTCTAAATGACTTATCTGAGATGGTTCTGAGTTGGTCTCATTCCGAGTTGTCCGGTCACCGATTTTATTTTGTATGCGAATGTTAGGCCGGGTTGTTTAATCGTACCTCCAAATTAATATTTGACAAAACTTCACATTTTGAACTCTGTTCTAACATGTAAACATCAAATCGGGGTAAAATTCTATATTGTTTTCTTTTGTTATAATTATAATTGTTTTCAATGATTCAATCAAGATAAAAATATCACAACATCGTTGAATATAAATTTTAGTATATTGTGAAACAATCAAACCTAACCGAAGAATTATTGTAAAATTGTAAATTTTGTTGACACCCAGCGTTTGTACTATAAACAAACTAACACTACTACAGAATATGTCCAGAGACCTCCGCATGTGTGTCCCTCGTCCGCTAATGGTAAGGTACTAAACGAAAGGGACCGTTCACCGGCTTCCTGCAAATATTCAAGCGTAATATTACATATATTTTCTGCTTTGTTCACTACATAATTATTTAATTTTTATGTTCGCTCGCGATGTGCGACAATACGTATTACGATTTCCCCCTTCACTACCGCCTCTCGTACGCCCCTTTCCTGTACTTTACTAGAGCAGGACACACGACAATTATACCTATCATTATGCTTTTTTGGATAGTCAATCTTCGCCCGCGTGAACAGACCTCTTAAGCAAGTGTTTTCCATACCCAATTTCCAAGACATCGATGGGATCATTGTCCCCCTTGCAGTTAGTGTTAGGGTCTATGTGTTGGGGGTTCTCCCAGGTCTGCGGCAGCGCTCCGTAGTTCCAGATGTACCCGTGGTGAGGGAAACAGTTGGCCACGTAGCGCAGCTTGCCCTTCTTCACATCCTGCTTGATGGGGTTTAAGGTTTCGCCTAGGCAAATCTAGAAACAATCACATATACATCGATTATTACAAATTGATGGAAGAAATCACGGAGGATAAATTGAATAAATCGGACACAAAAGTCGAAACTTTTAAAAATCCAGGAAAATTAGAAGAGTTTGGATTTGCGGTAACAAAATAGTGATGTAAAATATATTTTTTAATAGAAATATTGATATAATGCGTGTTGTAATGCTCCAATTCTTCAACAATCATTGATGTAAAAACGGTTATGCATTAGTATTTTTTCAAGGCACGGCACAGGCCAATATTCATTACGCTAGAACAGTGGTTTTCAACCTGTGGTATGCGTACCCCGAGGGGTATGCGAAGCAAAAATTGGGTTTTGCAATATCGTAGCACAAATGTAGGTTTTAAAACTCAGCTCTACCTATAAGAAATTGAACCAAACTTTGTAAAACTTTGCTCTGCAAAGCAAGCTCATGGGTCACATTGACTGCATGTTAACATTGTATGATTGATTATACACGGTGTAACAGGAAATCGGGCTTTTATTTTAATAGATGAGAATTTTTGTTTCTATAAAATTTTTTGAGATTAAAAAAATTCATCCTCTCAATGCACTTTGTGAGTTTGGAGTTGTGAATGGAGAATATGAATGTTTTTTTGTCAAAATAAAAAGAATAAAATTTGTTCAATTTCGGAAGTAAAATCACTGGTTAAAAATAATCCTAACTCTGTGTAAAATTGCATCAATTGTATTTGTGTGACTTGATTGTTAAATTCATGGAATAATAAGAGTATTAAAAAATTACAAATAAAACAAGTCTTTCATTACACGTGTACACAAGGTAGATAGAGGGTACGGGGTATGACTAATTTGTAGTAAGAGTCAAGAGGTACGCAAGCTCAAAAAGATTTACAACCGCTGTGCTAGAAAATCAAGACTAAGAACTATTTATAATCAATTTCTATGAAAGCGTGTAATAGAACCAGATATTCAAATGCACTTTCATTATTCTGCTTTTCTATCTCCCAACTTATGCCTGAGAATATTATGTAAATGACTTGCGTATTGCAGTGGTGTCAAACCAGCAGTCCACAAGAGTGACTTAATTCACCCGTGTCTGTGTTAAAATATATGTAATTAAGTTTGTGTAATGTAAGTTCAACACATTTATATAATTTTTTTAAATTTCATACTTTTGGGAGGCGGGTTTGGGTACCACCGCCCTGGAAACCATTTTCTGGATAACCAACACTCCTGCCATAGGTCAAGTGCTTCACGGGGTGAAATTTGTCTGGGTGTTGGCGGCGAATGTGTTGGCCCACCTACTACGTGGCACGTCGGATCAGGAGGTCGGTTGAACCAAACCTAGACCTCTCCAGCTGGACTCTCTCACCCCATCGCCTTGCACCGCAGTGGGAGGGATGGATTCATACATCCTGGACACATTGACCCCAATTCCTACCCACCCCTCATACCTTTTTCCTTCTCAGAACTTCCTCTTGTTACTTTCCCTAAAAAGACCCTCCACACAGCATCGCCAAAAATGATGTAGGCCCTGAAGGATTTTTTTTGTGGAGCCTAAAGCAAAAAAAAAAAAAACTATACAATTGACGAGAAGAAAATTTGTAATAAATTGACCTTTGCCATTGCTAATTATTCCACCTTCTCTATTTTTTAAATATGTTAAAAAAAAATTACAACGCATACTTACAATTTAAATAAAAACAAATATGATTTAACGGAATATTTATAGTTTTGCGAACCGGATTCAAACAACAAGATTAAATACTAGATAATTATTTTGAGATAATTTAATTTTAAAAATAAGCTACAATTTACTTTTTAATTAAGCTGAATTTAACTGCTTATAATCTGATGAAATTATTTTAATAAGATGTAACAGATCGGGTTTATAATGAATGGTAAATAAATAAAGTGATTGTGACAGTAATCTTATTACAATTTATTATGTATTCAAATTTCTTAAAATATTTAATTAAGATGCATTCAGAACGTAAAAAGTACTTATTATTGAATTTGGACTAGACTTAGATAAGCAAAATAAAAACAATTTAATCATTCTTAATTTATAGATCCAAGATAAATTTTATAATGGGGATTGAATCATAAGATAGTAATAATTGATAATAGATAACCCATTGTAATTTTCTGATAAATTAAACAATACAAATCAACATTAAAAATAGATAAGTAGAGTACAGACAATAATTTTGATAATATTGCAATGCAAACTGCAAGTTTTAAATTCAACCCCTTTTGCTTATGCATGTAAATATTCCTACGTACAGTTTGTCAAATAAGAGTAGAAAACATAGGAGGGTGCCTCTGTTGTTCAAATCGCAATATTAAAAATATAATCACGGTTGTAATCTAAAGCTGTGTAACCTACATTTTTAATTAAAAATTAAAAAGGCATAAAAGTGAAAAAAAAAATTTTCATTGCAATATAGCTACCCACTGATCTTGACCTCAAAATTAGAACTGCATGTAGGTATATTATTATTACACCTTTGCAATTTTGTGTTAACATAATGAAGAATAGCGATATAATATATAAAGCAAATTATAGTAATTGCTCACATTTATTTAATATTAGCTTAAGTACCTAGCGTTGCCCAGGCTTTAGGTCATGTCTCTAATTTTAGATGTGAATAAATTTAACTCATTCAGATCTAAAAGTAGTGTAACTAAACTCACCATTAATGATTCTTTTCTACCTACTGTTAAATTCAAATTTATGTTGAATTAATCAAAATCAATCACTTTGTAATACACAATTTAATCAAGTTTAAGTCATTAAGTAGGTACCTCAACAACAGTGCTTCTTCGATTTAATTTTTTTTTTTAAGAACAAAAAAATGTTTTTTTAAATAAGTGTTCTGTATTTTCAGTGTCATTGCACTAAAGAATATTTGACAAGTAAATTGGTGTTGCCAGCCTACAAATTTTGTAGTTCTATTTTTTATATTTTCTACTCTTATTTGACAGACAATATATAAGTACGAGTAATTTGTAAACGGCTTCTTTTAACATTGAAAATCTTATCACAGTAAGTTTGCACTTGAGGTAGATAAAAAAAAAAAACTAAATAAAAACATTAAACCACAAACCAAGAACATAGTCTAGCAATAAAAGTTAGTCTAGCAGAGAAATACAACCTCCTATAATGACATAAAAAAAATTAATGCAACACTGTAGAAATTATGTACGACAGTAATATTTTTTTCAACTGTTTGTTTTTCAGAGAAAAATTTTTTTCCAAACAGTGGAGGGATATTTAAAGTACCATTTTTAACCTTTACATATCTGAAGGCAAAAATAAAGTATTACCCAAATGGGGGTCATTAGGGTCCCCCATATACACAATTGTGGTGACCGGACAACTCGGAATGAAACCAACTCAGAACCATCTCAGATATTTTTTTTTTACTAAAAATTGGTTAAGAAGGTTACATTAGGTTAGGGTAGGCTAATTTAAAATTACTTTTTCAATTAGCTTAATGACTTTTCAAGGAGATGTTGAGTTGAATTTATTCTCAGTCGGCATGGAACCAGCGATTGTGTCAGTAACACTTAGATATTGGTTACTACATACCGTTTTAACTGGACATTTTCGGCAGTCAATCAAAATTGTAAATGAGGTAATACAAAATCAGGCGTAACCAAAATGGTACATATTATTATCCAGGAAAATGCACATCACTCCACAGATGAGAGAGCAAATTTGTCAGAATTGGACATACATTATTTGAAATCTTAGAGTAAAGTTTTTTTGTATGCAGATTGCTTGCCAAATAGTTTTTTTTAGAAATATGAGGTATAAAAACAACTTAGATATCACATGCAACTCTCGTTTGAACGAAGTGTATCAACTCATGGGTATGGGACAGTTAAACAAAAAAATTATAATAATAGGTTCAACGGTGCAAAATACTAAATCTTTTTTATTTTTAATTTGCCTTTTTTTTAAAGGTAATTTTTTTTCTTTTCAAACAGATTTCATGTAGTTCTAGATAATTTAATGTGCACATGGTCAAAAATGAATCAACGACGGAACAAACAACATTTTAAATCCATAGTTTTTTGTTTCCACAAAATCTGCAGTAGCGAAGCCCCCGGCTGCATAGATAAGTATTTTGATCTGTATATCAATGTTGTATATCTGGAGACAGATTATTAGCATATCTTTGTGATAAAAGTATTCATAAAAATTCAATAACAAATTTAATGGTTTAAAGTTTCATACCAGTGGCACAATGAAAACCACAGTGGCCCCGGGCGGGCCCTTTGAATTGGGCCTCACTCACATTCAACAATGTGCATAGATGTAATAGACATGAAAAATTATTTATTTCATGCTAGAATCAGTATAATATTTGAACAGATGAGAATTGAGTCGCAGGTGAAAACCGTAGATATTGTTTACCCAGTAAATAAGGAATTCTCGATTTGAATGTAGCCAGTAGGCACCTACCTACCTGGTTAGTTTATCAAGAAACACAAGGTAGTTTCATTCAATTTGTCTAAATACTAATCTATACATATTATTAAAAAAAATAATTAAATTACCCAGTTTAAGACAAAGATATAATACAGATGAAAATTTTTCATAACTCTCTAAAATAAAAATAATATTTTGTTGAAGAAGAAGAAGACAAAACTAATAATCTAAATGAAAATATGAAAAAGAACAAGACAGAAAAATAAAAAGATAACATTCGGAACTAGGCGTTCGTCCCGGTAAGATGAGAGATCCTGGGTTCGTGTCCCAGTTGCGACCGTTATCTAATTTATTTTCCTGTGTCTTGTTCTTTTTCATAAATTTCGTTTAGTTTATTAGTATTATCTTATTCTTATGATATATTAGAAAAATTGATGAGAATTAGCTTCAAAAGTTATAAAAAGAGAAGTTGTTCTAAAAAAAAATTAATATTCATTAAGACTTTTTTAGAAAAAGGTCAATAGGTGTCACATATAAATTAAAATTGAATATATTTATCCGAGACACTTTCTAGGTTACAAACCAGTTCTTCGAACAATTGTTTCCAAACAAAATGAAAAAAAAAATAGTCGAAGATAATGTTGTTAATTCTGAAAATTGAAATGTGAGATTGACAAAAATGATAATTAAATAACAAGTCTCAGTAGCCGAATTGGTAAGGCATTCGTTCCAGTAAGAAGAGAGATCCTGGGTTCGTGTCCTAGTTGCGACTGTTATATTTTTATTTTTCTGTGTCTTATTCTTTTCCATATTTCCATTTAGATTGTTAGTATTATCTTCTTCTTTAATGATATATTGTATTGATAGGAAAAACCTTCAAAAGTTATTAAAAAAAAGAGTTGTTCTAATAAAAAAAAAATTATGAAATACTTTTTTCAAATGCTTAAGACAAGATTTAATTGAAATGAAATTGTTGCTAGATCCCTATATCCAAACAACCGCCTAGGCTGCCCAAACAGTCGCTACACCACTGTACATAAAGTAAATATTGCAATTCAATTTGCCCAAAAACAAAAAAGGTGAAAGCAAAATCTCAATCAAATTCAAGGGAATCATAATTTATGTATCTACACAAATTCCAAGAAAACAGGAAACTCAGTACATAACATTATCTACCTATTTATTGATTATATTTTCTGACCTACCTTTGTACTTTAATAAAAAAAATATATGCTGATAAGCAGCAAGAAATGCTTCAAAACTGATAATACATAGTATTATATTATATTGTAATAACTGTCTACGGATAGTTAAAATTAAACATTCAGGAAGACTGTTAGAAAATTTTCCATTCAAGAGAATTGAGTCAGCAAAAATCCGTTCACTGGAGCGTGAATTACAATAAATATTTTTTTAATAAACAACATTGACAATTCATTTATGCAGGGTCTTTCAAGAAGGACGCTCGATTTTAAAATGTAAATAAAACAAGTTATGTGTGAGATATCTACTCAATTTTTTTTTATTTGAAAGGACATTTTATGGCATTATGTGTGCAATATAACGTCATTCAAATGTACGCCGCGGCTTTGCTTGGTAGCACGTTTTCGGGAGGTCCAATTTTCAGTGACTTTGTCACATAAATTTGGCTGAATTTGCTGGATGGCTTTTGTATTGACTTTGAAGGGGTCAATTGTTTGCGGTTTATTAGCGTAGACCTCTGATTTAAGATAGTCCCAAAGGAGGAAGTCCAAAGGCGTTAAATCGCACGAACTCGGTGGCCAGTTCGCATATCCATTCATCCAAAAATAGGCCGCGTTGATAAAGATGATTTTTTTGGCAAAGTTTTAACATTTCTCAAACGGAGCAGTGACTTTGACAATAAAATTTAATGATTTACACACATTGTTCAACGCTGTAACCTTCCATGATAATTTGCCATTCACTACTAAACAATTGACAACAAATTTTACAGACCTCTTTAACACATGGCTGCTATAACCTTTCAAAGTTCGAGCATCCAAATTGAAAGACCCTTTAGTTTCTGTATAAATAATACTGAAAGGCCAAAAGTTTCTGAATAAATAATACTGAAAGGCCAAATGGCAGAAAATAAAACTTATCCTTAATTGAATTTACCTTTTGTAATTGACTCAATAAAGTAATTAAAGGAAATGTATGTTGACATAATAAGTTAATTACCTTTTGTCTCTATGTTGGTTTATGATGAAAGGAGTTGATATACATTTGCTGTTAAATAGGAAAACTTGAACATATGTTATCATTGATTATTAATTTGAATGTAATAAATACATTCTCATAAGTAAAATTCTATGTTTTAAAAAGATTATGCAGGAATTGAATTATGCAAATTTCATTCCCTTGATCAATTTAAAACATTCTTTAGGTGAATAAGAAATAAGAGTCGTATTTGAAAGTAATAAAAGCTGCTCGAGTACGTACCCATTCTCCTTCAGTTAAACCACAAACAAACGATATAAAATAACTCAAACTGGTTTTGAAGCAAAATCAGTAGTGGCTTGAAGAAAGCATAGGTCATAGTTGTATCGATAGAAGGTGGCTTGCAAAATGTCATTTTGTCTACATTTCTTTACATAATTTTTTACGGTGATAAAAAACTTATATTACTTAATTTTATTGATGCATACTAAAATTCTAATGACAATTTTGTTGAAATGAAAAACAAATGCAACCCTGTTTTGTTTAAATGAATAACGAATTCCTGTTTAACCCCTTAGGCCTCGACCATATTCTGTCAGTAGGTCAGAATATTTTCGCTTTGCAATAAATTCCATAAATTGAATATTTTTTAATGTATCGGAAAAATAGAATCTGTTTTTGAAAAGTTATAAAATATGCTATCAAAATCAAATAACCATCTAATTTTTTTTTAATGCAAATTTTAACCCCTTCAGTAATCAAAGAAACGGATTTTTTTTTTTTTTTTAATTACATTGCCCGAATGCATGTGGCATTTTTCGCACATAATAGCAGCCCGAGTTCCCAGGGGTGGTCCTCAGTGGTTAACAGTTTTAAAAATTCTACGTTTTTTCTAACTAAAATCAATGGTAATGAAAAAAAATAAAAACACACCAATATTTTATTAGACAAATGTATTGTGAACGCTATCATCACTTCAACTTTTGTCGTTTCATAAATATCAGAATAAAAAATTTACGAAGTTTCATAAACTTATTTTTGAATCGCGGTCGGAAACATTTGTTTTATAAAGGTGTTAATTTAATTATTTTGTGGTTAACTTTTAGATTTTAATATAAAGCATGGTGTTTTCTCTTTCCAATACCGTTTAGATCGTATATCTCACTATGATAGTAAGGGAGACACAAGGATTTCTATGAGATGTCCGAAAAGCGAACAAATTAACCTGAGGGGTTCATCACTATTTTATGATTTACAAATATTTTTTGGCGGTAAATTTTTTTTGTAATTTTATTTAGAAACCAAAATGTTACCATTGATATAAATACCTATTACCCCGTATCATACTGTATATTGTGACAAGAGATTGTTTGCAAGTTGAAATGGATGACTTTCACTGGCCAGAAGGCCGAGGAACAATGAATTTCAGGAAGTGCTGTGTGACATTGAATTACAATCAGGGTTAAATTATAAATATTATGATTGAAAGGACTAACCTCCATTTTGGAATTGGTCCAGCGAGGGACTTCCACCACCATATTGACTATGTTATTAGCAGCATCAGAAAATAGGGGAATGTCGTGGAGAGGCGAGATTGGGCCATTTCCATCTTCTGCAATTTTCAAAGATTGATAAATAAAAATATGTTCTATATAATGCCCTTCAAAGATTCGCAATAATTATAAGGAAAATTGTAAGACATCAGTTTTCAATGTCAGTGTGTTTAGTTTTATAACTTGTGTAAATGATAATACGATAAACGGGAAGGAAAATTACTGCAAACGCTTTAATCTAAGTAATAATAAATAAGATAATTGCATTTAAAAGATATTATTGTTCCCTTGAATAAATTTGAATATATTAATGCAAATTGTACAGACGCATTTAGTTCTAGCTGGAATTATTGAATGTTTAATTATTAAAGTATTGATAATGATTTTATACGATATGCAGTCAAAAGGCAGTATAAAAGTCAGGAAAATTATTAGCGTAGGTATTTCTGCCGATCAAAAATAGACCGCGAAAGGTAAATTGACAGCTGTCATTGAGTATTTTGCCAATTAAATCGTAAATTTAAATAATTAAAACGTCATCAGTTTGAAAACGTGTATAATAAATGTTAACACCATACCTATGGCACGAAGCAAATTCACATCTCAACGTGAATTTCTCAGCGGTTAAAGGTTATGTGTCAAAGCTTGCACTATACTTACTGAAAAAAATTCTATAATTTGTTGATTCTGGGGTGCCTCGTTCCACGGTGGTATACATGGTATTTAATTGACGTTTTAACGGATAGAATTGATTTTTTCGCTCTATAGGAGCCGCACAAACACCCTCGCCGATGAACTTTCTCACTAATGAAAGAGGTGAGCGGCGGACAAATCGGGTTAGAAACATTTCTATACAAATTCGAATGTCGCGTAAATTCACGCGCGTGCGCAGAAGCAGTATTGCCAGTACTGAAATAAAATCTTAGATCAGTAAAAATAGGTCAATAGTAAAAATAATTTGCGGTGCGGAACCAGCTACTTGAGCTATTATAAAAAAAATAATTGAAGAGGTAAATACTAACCTAGGTCAACCTGGAGCTAGATTTTAATGGATTGTGATTATCGATGTATGGCGCTTGTTATGTATAATTGACGTGCTAATATAATACATTAAAATAATACTGTTTATCTATTAGTTGCTTTCAAGAGGTTACTTCAATTTCCCAAGCTTCATTATATATTATTATCGCAAGCTTAACTGGTGGAGAGCGGTCAAATTTTAAATTATTTTCATTTATTGGTATTTCTATTACATATTTTACATAAAATAACAGTTTTCAAGATACATTTTAGTGCAATATTATTCATTCGTAAGCTGGTGCTTGCGCTTTAGGAAAAGAGTACTCTCTAATACAAAAAAAAAACTGTTCAATGAAAACAAATATAAAAGAGATCCATACAAATTGTCAAATCAGGATAAATAAAAGAAACACAATTACCAATTTAAAAAAAAATACAAAACAATGTAAATAATTATTTGTGTTTTATGGATATTATTTCATGATGAGGGAGGTTATTATTTCATGATCATTAAAAAAATATCTTAACATAAATCTTATGTAGGTACATAGTTTGTACAATAGTACTTACTTATAACTTACATTTGAACATAATGTACATTTGAACATAACATTTATGCGTCCCATAATATAAGTATGTACAGCCTCTGTGGTTGAGGGGTAAGGCTCTTGACTTGCAATCCGAATTCCAAATAATAGTACTGACAGACATGCTCATAAGTAGCGTGCTCTTTTGCTACTAATGAGCAAATGATACCTAGTAGCATGTGTATCACACCCAAATGAGCATGCTCACAAATCAACCGGCTGTTGATTTGTGAGCTTGCTCATTGATTCGCCGGTGGAAGGGGAAATGAGCATGCTTATTAATTTATGAGCATGCTCATTTGCTCTATGTGTGTCGGTATCATAAATTTTATGTGATTAATTTGTGTTATTTCACAATTAATTCATTTAAAAATAATATGTACCTAGTATATTTGCGGCATGTTCCGGAGTGGAAGATACTCTCAGTATCGCCCTTGTGTAAGACCACCATTCAAAACTGAAACGTTGCTTGAAACTCCTTCCCCTCCTAGGATTCCTTCAGCCTCACAACATACCCCAATTGGTGATGCAATAGTGAGGACTCTTGACAGTAATTTTATATTTTCTTATACATAAAAAAATGTATAAGAAAATATAAAATTTGCAACTAACAAATGATTTAAAAAAATGTAGTTTTTGGTACTTTTATAGTTTATATATATATGTAGTTATAAAAAAATTATTGTTTTTGGTAGTTTTTCGAATTTTATCTCTGTTCAAATGTCCGTAGGAAGTTCGTTGAATAATTTTATACGTTGGGCTGCTGTTGTATCTAATCCTGCGTATACATTTGCGATCCGAGACGCGATCCGAACCATGAATGAAGCAACCGCAAACGACGCAAAACGCACGCAAATGTGTACGCAGCCTAACATAGGAGTCAGTCCTCCTATGATGTAATTTCTAACACTAAGAGCCCATTCACATTTCCGTTTGAAAAACGGATGTCATACCGTTTAAAAATCGGATGCTCTATTGGCTGTAGAGATTACACCAGATACCTCCCCAAGTGGGTATACCATGGAAAATTTTTGCCTGCGGCGCTTTTCTGTTGTTTGTGAGAATTATAAATAATTTTCCACTCCCTTAGCTCTCGTCACATACCCCAGTTAGGGATGCCATAGTCCCACCACAGTCTCCGAAGTTATTGCAGAATTCCAACTAATGTGCGGTATTCGCAATTCTTTTCTACGTCTTTTTTATATCAACGCATATAAACTGCACATTTGAAATACACATATTAGTATGTACCTACATTTAATTTTTATTTTACCTTTCAAAATCCCAAATAACATTTTCATGCATATATTGTTTAAGGTCCGGCGTACCCTCTCAAAAAGAAGAAGATGGAGAGATATGTAAATACGAATGTTAGAGAGAGCGCGCCAATATTAAAAACGATAATTTTTAAGCGAAAATTTTGAAAACAAAATTTACAAAATAATCGGCCAACATTTTAATATTTGTGCCCGAATTTCACAAAATAAAACAAAACAATGCAATTTCGCGCTGTTGCTTTTGCCACGAATAAGGGGCGTTCAACGAACTTGGATTTGAGAATTAAACCTTATGCCGTCCGCATAAGGACTATGTACATTTTGTATTAGTTACCGCCACGACACGGGTGTGTTGTTTCTGGACTTCATGTCGCTTCTGTGCAATCGATTTTAAATTTCCTTGTTATTATAATTGACAATATAAAAAAGAGTAAATGTTTTTTACAGGCCTTTACGAAATCAACCTATTAAAAACAACTCTCAAATATCTTCTCCAACCTTTCCAATAACTTCTTCACAAGTATTTTTAAGTCCCTCCCAAAAGGGGGCGTGGATTCCGATGTCGAATTTTTCAGGACTAGTGGATCACCTCAAGGAAAATATGTAATAAATCGGTAGAAATGCGGGGATGCCGCGGCTTAATACACAATTAAAAATGATAATTGTGGTGTTTAAAACTTTTTTCAATTATTTCCAACTTTTAGGCGACACAGCACTGTTTTGCACTAACCCCATCCATAAAATTGTAGAAAAAGATGTTATTTGTTGTTTTCCTGTAGGCGTACGACTTTCAAAAGGGACCCTTGGCCTATGGGACCCCTCACGACTTAAAACCTGTCCTGTGTATAACCCCGAGCAACGCCAGGTACACATCAGCTTGTATATAAATATTTATAGTTTATTCTGACTACTTCCTTGTTCCTTCACTGTTAGTCATATAAAAAAATTAAACTACTCCCCGTAGTCCCCCCCACTAGTTTGAATGCTGGCGACGCTCCGGATCTGATCAGTGATCAAACTGATTATTGAAATTATCTATTGAATGTGTGGGACCAAATAATATCCTCATTCAGCAGAAATGAGAGCTAAAGCGTTGATTAGGAAGGTACCTCTCTAAAATTGTGTAGGTACTTTACAAGAGATCTCCAAGAATGAAAATAATCGACAAGACTCTTGACTTTCCGGAGAAAAGAAAGATGAAAGCATAGAAGACTGTCTGATAAGAGAATCTAAGATGAAAGCATTATCATAAAATTTAAGTTGGTATACCTACTCACTTATATTGTTCTGGATCCTTTGATTCCGTAGTTGGAGACAGCCCCGGTTCTACGACTTTTTCAAACCGGGATAGAAACTTGATGGTGGCGCCCCCTCTCGCCAGCGTTTGACGGGGGCGGGAGGAGGGGGCTAAACTGTCACGGAATCAATAAGTCGATTAAAAATGTATTAATTCAAATTAATAAAATACTTAGTTATTACCACTTTTATTGTTTACGAAACCAACATGTTCCGTGAGCTAGATACTGGGAAAAGAGAGTTTTTCTCAAAAAAATATTGAAGATTCATTTAGACTTTTATAAAGTCAATAGTTCCACATGAATAAATTCGGATATATTCGACTGCTCCAATTAAGACTGCAGTAACTCACTTTTTGTCATTTTGCAGGAGAGCGATTTTAAAGTTCAAAAAATTCTGCATAATCTTAGATGAGGTTTTTGAATTTTATTTAAATTGAATAAGTATTGTTATTTAATACTCTTTCTAACTAAATAATATTTTTTTAATATTTCTTTAGAATTCGCACTAATTTGAAGGGTTTTGGGACTTACTACTCTTTTCTTCGGAGTTTATATAATATCAATAGGTTGTATGTTGAGCTACTTCTTTGTTGCAGGGAAAAGTTAAACAAATTATAGAAGTAGCGACGAGCTGTTTAATTTTAACAGTAAAAAAACATAACTTATAGACATTTAAATCACACAGTTGAGAGTTTTTCAATAGTTATGGTGTCTCAGTGTTACAAACAACAACATAAAAAACATTTTAAGTTCGATTAACTGATACAATAAAATTCATGTTTGTTTAGAAATTGTTATCTAAATAAAATAGAAGATATTCTTGTCAATATATAAAATTAAAGAAGAAAAAGAACATTATATAGTTTTATTCGCTTTCTGAATCATCAGACACCTCATCTCTGGCATTAGAATGTCCAATGTCAATTTCTTTAATGGAAGAATTTAGTGAAAGATAGAAATTATGGTAAGTCTTTGGAATCAGTACGCTGTTGCATAATGCTAGCAAATCTTTATATTTAAGTTTATCGATGTTTGTTTTTTATCATATGCAGCAACAGGTTCAACTAATCTATCCAGTCGTCTGACTCTTGTCCATTTTTCTTAAATTACGGTTGTGGGTTCTTCCATGTAATCATACCTTATAGACACTTTCAGTGGATTATTGTATGTCGCAGATACCTCGCGTACTTTGTTCCATTTCACAAATGAATTATCGTTGGCTTTTTTCTAATTTCTTTGCAAAACGTGCGACTTGAAATCCAAAAAGTCTTCATAGGTAATTTCGTTAATTTCATAAGGCAAACCTTTCACTGCACATCGAATCAGCATGACCCATTGTTGAGGCACGTAAATAGTTTTCCCTTTCCTTTGCATTTTCTATTGTGGCTTGCATAGAATCACCCTCATTTTGAGTGTGTCCTTTCTCCATAAAACGATGCGTTACGTCAATTTCGAGGGTTCGTGTGGTGTATTCTAACATGGAAAACATATATCGGTTTTGATTCTGTCCACCGCAATTATCCAAATAGAATATAACTTTACGTATACCCTTCTGTTGCATTAAAATTAAAAATTTTAATAAACATGTAGCAATTTTATTGGCACCTCTTTTGGCTTCTGATTCATGCCAAATAAAGCAGTGGCCCTGTTTCTTTCCGATATCATAAATGGTGAAATTGTATGTTGCGTACTTTCTTAAAAAACTACTCACATCTGACTGAGGTATGTCTGCAAAACCTTTTGCAAGGCAAATACTGCCTTACATTTCCAGCCTTCTCTTTATCCGAGTCTTTTAAGACCCTGGCCTGACCTTTATTTTTCTAATGCGTTTCATAAGCGTCTTTAAACAATAATTTTTCTTCTTCTGTGGCTATTAGAAATTTCTCACACACCTCACCTGGTTTCTTTTAGGCTTGTGAAAAGCGTAATTATAATGGAAATTAAAAACTTCTGAGTACTGTCCTCAGTAAAGCAGATGTTTTAAAGCTTCTTTCTTTCTGCCAATCTAGATACAGCCTGTACATTTTGGAAATGCTCAGATCTCTTTCCAGGTAAAGCTTCTTCGTAGATTTACTGGTGTAGTGTGACTCCACTACAGGAAAGGCTCGGATGTGTTTGTGTACAGATGCATTTGAAAACGTAATATTTTGTATGAAATACATACAGTGCTCGGATTATCCATATTATCAGTTAGTTTTGTAGCACAACAGAACAATCCTGTTTCCTCACTAAAAAGTAACATGCTATCAGGAGAAGTTGGTCTACAAACAATCAATTCTATAGGTCTTGAATTACTACATTCATCAGGCTTCCAACCGTCATCAGAATTCACTCCACTAAAATCTTGCTGATCTCTGTAGGGACTCAATAAGTCGTCAGAAGTAGATTCTGTAATAATAAATTAGTATATGAACAAACAATACGTAAAAAATAAGAAATCACAAGCTAATTTCCGAGGCATTAGAATTTTGTTTTAAATAAATTTTAGGTTATGTCTGAGATATATAATGTTAAGACTTACTAGACTTCATTGTAGACGATAATTCTTAAAATTAGCGCAATATAAATATGCACTCAAAAATTATTTTTCCATAATGTAACTTTATATACGCAATATGGACATGTTGAAATGAAATGATGATTTCTCATTGTTCTTTTTTGTTATTTTTCGTTGTGATACACAAAATAATTGTTTGTTATTTTTAAGTTTAAAACTACTATTATGTAATGATATTATTTTTCTTACTTTTGTACTCTATTATATGTTTATTTATAAAAGGCAGTACAGCCGTTTATGTATTTAAAATAAAATAAAATAATGTTCTAGCATTAGCTATTATTTAAGCTGTCCTACAGGATATTCTCAAGTTTAACACTTTCACGGTACAATTCTCTTCAGATTTTCAATTTTATCATTACAGTAGGCCAACCGCAAAGACTGCAACATTAACTGCCAAACGCAATTCAAATGATAATATCGATATTTCTCCATGGAACATAGAAGTAAGCCTGACTTAAGACCATAGATAAAAAAATATTCCGATGAAAAGGGCAGTAACTCAACTTACTTCTTTAGTACATGGAAAACTAATGACTTAGTGACTTACAACAATTTTGAAATGGCTTTTTCTCAAATTGTATAACTGTTAGAGTTACAAATGTCTTCTTAGGAGGTAGATAATAATTTATGAAACCCGAAAATGTAACTAACTCAAAAACACCAAATTGTGAGTTACTGCAGTCTTAATTGGAGCAGTCGTATTTATCCGAGACGCTACCCAGGTTACAAACCAATTCTTAGAATGATTGATTCCAATTAAAAGAGTAGTTGCCTATAATATGGAAAAATAATTAGTTGAAGATAATAATGTTAATTTTAAAATTTGAAAAATGAGATTGACAAATATGACGGTTTGACAGAAGGTGGCAATAGCGAAATTGGTTAACGCGCACGTCCCGGTTAGACGAGAGGTCTGGGTTCGAGTCCCAGTTGCGACCATCGTATTTTCATATTTTTCTGTGTCTTGTTCTCTTTCATATTTCCGTTTAGATTATTATTGTTATTTTCTTCTTCAACGAAATATATAAATTTTCGCACACGTAATAAAAAAATATTACAATATTTACAATACTAAAAATTAACCAATATTAGAATTTACTGTGCTTTATTAGTACGTGATAAGCGTGTTTTTTTTTTTAATTTTATAGATCATATTTTTTTACCTGCCCGCGCACTCACTGTGCCATCTCAACGCCCCCTAATTTTCTCTGGGTATTCTACTACCCTCCTGAAAGTCTCAAACGCCCACAAGCGGGCTTTATCGCCCACGTTGAGAACCTATGACGTACATTCTGCAGGCGTCCAAAATCGACAGGATACGTTCATAAAACAACTTAAGATGTGTTTAAAAACCGATAAAATAATCGATAAACAACGTGCGCTGGATGCCACCAGATACGCTTTTTGAATCAAGTTTTTTTTCAATCAAACATATAAATTACGGTTTTAGCGCCCCCTAAAACTGCCGCCCCGTGCAGGCGCCCTAGTTTGCCCCCCCCCTTAGATCCGGCCCTGAAGAGCTATTCTCTATCTTTTATGAGAACAAGATCGTTCTCCAGCGAGATGTCTTGTCAGATTTGTGTGATTTTCTCCAGAAAAAAAAAACATTTAGACAAAAAAACATAAGAAATAATAATGTATTTTACCATATATAATAATGTTTTGTACTAAACAAATGCTAACAGTTAAAAGAGTTAGAATTATGGCTTAACAATCCATCAACAAAGATGTTGAAGCATTATTTATCACTTTATGGTTTTCAAAAACTGAGTATTGTATACACTTTTTGTACAAACAGTTTAGACAATTTTTAACTATAAGCTTACTTTTTTGCTTTATATGCCCACCGTTTAGTACCCTTTACACACAGAGTTCGGAGCGGGACGTGCCCCGCGCCACTTCAGGCCGCCGCGCAGAAAAGTCTCACAGTGAACTGCGCTGTAAACCGTTATCTTACTTTCGGTCTTTACTTTTCTGCGCGGCGGCCTAAAGTGGCGCGGGACACATCCCGCTCCGAACTCTGTGTGTAAAGTGCTAATCTCTCCGCACTTCGAAAGTTGCGGGTTTAAATCTCGACGTGTGATGTATATTTTATTTAATTCATTTTTATTGTTTCACAATTAATTCATTACAGCTCGCTCGTCGAAGCAGTCTCGCTCCGAACTCGGCGTGTAAAGGGTACTTTTGTTTCTTTCTAGGTACAAAAATAAAATTTATATTACCCACGCACAGGCTGCACCTTAGTGGGTTCCCATTAGTTAGATCATTTTATTGTATGTATACATCGAATGTAAAAATTGGGAAAAATAAAGGCAAAAAAAAAAAGTTGGTATGTAGGATAAGCATACAATTATTTGCGTGGGTTACAACAAATAAAACAAAAAATAAGGATGTGATGTACTCGCAAGGCACAGAATAAAACAGAAGATTTTATAAAAAGAAGAAAAATAATATAAGTTAATTATTAGCAAATAGAATCAAAATTATGACCGATATCAGAAACGACAGAAAAAGCCTCAATTTATCGAAAACATGTTTTTAATAATGTAAACCAATTCGTTGTAAATATTATTCTAAAAGAATGATTTCACCCGAAGACATTTCTGATTCCATTCGGAGCCATTGTGGCATAAATAATCCAACGTTCATCGCCTGAGAAAGAAAAACCAGCTCCAATTTACTTACCTGTAATGGTTTATGTAATACGCAAGTCGCATTCCGTTGAAAATTTGAATGCTTTCGACAAACATTACTTATGCCCCGATCTATCCAATTTCCCCGATTATCTTTTTAGAATTTTATGCGGTTGACTCGGTTTTTCTGGTTTATTCATAGAGCTCATGATTGGAGAAAAATTTGAGTCAAGTGCTTACAAAATCAAAGCCTTTCCGACGACAATTGAAAGCTTTTGTTTTGCTCAGTAAAGTTAGCTATTTTTAATTTTTTTTATGTGTGACCTTACCAGATCGCCCTGTCTGTAAAATATAGAGCCAGGGAGTATATAGCCACCCATTTATGCCACAATTAAGAGATCACTGTGAAAAACAAAATGATTTTTAAAAATTTCATTTTCTGAAAGATGCATTTGTTGACGATGCTCTCACCAAATGTTTTAAAGAAATTCGTAAAATTGACCGACACACAGCATTTTATGTGAAACAGTTTGTATGTTGAATTATCCTTCAGCAAAACTTTGAACGCGTTTTTCTCGAAACTACTTTTTTCAACCTGGTTGACAACGTATTAAAAAAAAAACAACTGTGTGTATCCGATTTGCATGCATCAAGTTTGCTGTTCAAAAATCTAGTCTCTATGGCACCGCCGAATCGAAAATAAAATTCGCTGGTCTGCCATTTTTTTAAAATTATTAAAACTATATGCCTAGATTTTAAATATATTTTTATTTTATTTTTCTGATGAACCGTGTGGCTTAATCGCTGTCAACCACCAAGCCGCAATTTCGTCAGAGTGTCTTGTTGAAAGCGGCGTACACGGCAAACCATACTTTAAATTCGTGTACAAAAATTTGTATACAGTCTTCTATACGTATATTTTGACTGAGTTTAAAAAAAAAATCCATTTATCGTTTGCTTGAAAATAATTACGAAAAATACACCCTTTTACAGCTCACGCACCATGGGCTGCCCCCTTAACATTTAATGTGGTGAAAACCGATTTCAATGTGCCCCATAAAATAGAGAATCTATTGTCACAATTATTTTCTTCTAACCACAGTTTAAAAATGGCCTCGTCAGCCGTCACCATAATAAAGAAACTAAAATATTTGTAGAACTTAATAATAACATTATTAAATTCGATTTTTAAAAAGCTGTGAAGCAGATTAAGCGGTAGCTCGTTCCAAACGAGCTGACCAGGGCCGAATCTAGGGGAGGGGGGGGGGGGGGGGGTAAAGATAACTACAACATTTTTAAGATTTCATTTTTAAGATGTCATTTCACGCAGAGGACACTTAATATTTTTGTATTAAATAACGCTGCATATCCATAATTTATAGTTGCTGCGATATTATCCTCAATTGCTTTATTATAATTATATTTTATAAAATATAATTATATTTTATAGTAATTTGACAATAGTTTTTGAAAGGCAATGTGATTCACTAATCTTACAATAATTTCACGTGATCTTTCACGGGTCTGCGCTAATCATTACACAAATAGTTCAGTCCTCCTCGCTGGTAAGTTACTTTCGCCCCTTTCCTTAAAAAAACCCTTCACCCTGCATCCCCAAAGATGATACAGGCCTTGAGGGAAATTATTTTCATCAGGGTTTGGAGCTGACTTGGCCAAAGGATATATTGTCCAAAGGAGCGAAGCTCGTTAATATAAGTTAACGAGACGTGGATCTGGCAGAGGAAGGATGGAGGTAATTTGAATGCTGTTGAAATAAGATCCCTGAGGCGTACGCATGCAGTAAAACTTTGTATGGCCATATTAAATATGCGGAGATCCAAAAAGAGTGCAAGGCTGGTATAAGCATAATTGGGCATGTAAGGTAGATGCCCGAAGAAAGGAGTGTAAAAAGTATACACGCGCGGAAGATTACGGTAGAATTCTTTGATGTCCGAGGGCGTCATGGGATCATAAAGTGAAAAAAATACTACCGAATAACAGAAGAGTATGAAGTTAATTCAAATTTAAAAGTGAAATGAATTTAAAATAAAAAAAAACTTCAGAAATAAAAATGCATTTTCTGCTTTCGAGTGTAATTTCAACTCACTCACGTCAAAAAGGTGTATTTAACATTTTGTACTGTCACTCAAAGCATGTAAGGTTTCACACAAATCAGACCAAAAATGCGCGACATGTCATAAACAGGAAATGAATGTAACGTTTTTGGAAAATATTACACCGATCCGTCACGCTTCTGTACCTACTAAATATTGGGGGTTTTTTACAACGTTTTTCATGGGATGTTTATGTTGTTAATTCTGCGATTGTATTTATCACAATATTTATTTTACCAAAACAGTATAAAAACCAGTACATTACCAAAGCGGTAAAGAAAAATTAAAAAAAAAAATGTGAGCATACATAGGCTAGCATAGAGTGAAATTTTTTTTTGAGAATTTCGAAATCGGCATATTTGGGAAAGATGCTCCATATATTAACAATCAAAACAGAATTTTTTGTTTGTTGATATTAACAACTTATGGACACCGCCAAAGCTTTTTATTTGATCATTTTCATGATTTTACTTAAGGGGACCCGATGGTCTAGAAATTATTTTATTTTTTTTATTCAATGTTTCAAAAGTACAATCCTTTGAATATATTATACATTTTTTGTAATGGTATTGATGATATTTAAAGTTCTACAGCCCATTTAGCAGGTCGGCGCAGAAGCAGGTAAAAGGGCGGGGCGAAACTTCAAACTCATTTATTTCAAAACTACTTTTGAAAAAAATTTTTTTTTCAATATTTCGAAAGTATAATCCTTCAAAAATAAACCGTAAAATTTTTGCAAAGTAATTGACGATATTTAAAGTTCTACAGCCCATTTAGCAGGTCAGCGCAGAAGCAGGTAAAAGGGCCGGGCGAAACTTCAAACTCATTTATTTAAAAACTACTTTTTTCTGCATGGTGTGAGGCAAAAAAAAAACTACTCGGCCTATTCGTCTCAAATTTAACTATGTTATTCCGTACACCAGTGCCTGTCGCAGGAACTAGAACAAAGTTTTTACAATGAATACTTCTATTTTTACATACAAAATATAATGAAAAACAGTCTGTTTTCTGTATTTAAATTTAAATTTTATTTATTTATTTTTTATTCTAGTTTCTGCGATAACTACACTCATACTGATCATAAATATTTTTTTTGTTTTTGTGTACGGATAAGTGAAAGAGCCAAAACTGGACCCACCACCAAGGTCCATATTTATGAGGAGGGTAACTTCAGCACAGTTCCTTAGCAACTTAGAATTAAAAAAAAATTTTAATAACAATATTTTCGTATACTATTAAAGTCATTTAATATATCTATAAGGTTTGAATGGCATTTTTCACTGTTTTCATTTAAAAAAAAATCCTAAAAACTCGTCGAAAATAAGGGGGCTAGACCAACGGGTCCCCTTAAGTATTTATAGTTCATAAACGCGAAATAAAACAAACATAAAATTTGTGTTTTACCATTTATTTTACAAATAATGCAATTGTAGATTGGTAGAATGGAACAAATAGTGGAAAGAAAAAAATGTACACATATTATGTACCGCATTGAAAAACTTGAAAATTGCAAAAGTTGCTATGAACGGGTACTGCATTTTGGTGTCAAAAAGAGGTATAAGGTTTCGTGACTCTAACCTTGTTTTTATTAAGCCATCTCGTCTCAAGGATCCACAGACAGCAGCTGAGGTTTTGGTTACAATTTTCACATACCCCTCTGTGGCTTGAGTGGACGAGAAAAATTCTTTATCATGACATCGTCAATTAGCGTGTGATCGGTTTGAATCGGCTTGAAAAATTGTCTCGTCACTACAAATTTCATGAGCCGTTACTCGGTTACATTTCCCAATTCATAACATTAAAATAGCCATCAACTGAAAAAAATTGTAAAGTCGGTATACGGACGATAATTTTACGCGATAACATCGTAAAAAAACTTTTAAATAGAATTTTACAGTCACAAGCAGAACGCTTAGGCCGACCATGCCTCTCTATCGCTTGTTCCGCAATCTCACTTGCACGCTCGGCTCAGGCGGAACGTGACAACGTGACAATGAGTCATACTTTTTCGTGAGTGCTGCCGGCGTTCATCGATTTATAAGACGTTATCACATCAAAATCAAAAAAATGCACTTTGAAGGTACGAATAATGTCTGAAACGTTTGAAAATACCTACATAATGGTTTGGTTTTAACTTTGAACCACTTAGATGCGGAAACTGTCGTTAAAGGTAACAAATTTTCAAATTTTCTGATGTTAGAATAAAACCGAAGAACTCGCTCCGCTTTAGTGAGCCACCGGGAACTTTACACGATTTTACCGTGGTTTCTTTTTGACAAGTTTTCATTACGGAATCTAGAGTCAATGGTTTTACGCATTTTCAGTAGATAGAGCTGATCTCTACTTTAATCCGGTACATTTCTTATGGCAATGAACATTGAATAACTTTAAATTCAACGACAGGAGGATGTTCACACTCATTTAATTTAATAATTTTGTGATTAAATTCCATTTAATCACAAAATTTGGTTGTCTGTTAAGTCGGTTTACGGACGATAATTTTGCGTGATAACGTCTATGGAGTGGAAGAATGTAACGACGATGGAGTGGAAGAGAGGTAGATGCGTCATAAGCCGAACGCTTGTTCCGCGTTCTCGCTTGTACGCTCGGCTCAGGCGGAACGTGACAATGAGTCATGCTTTTTCGTGCATGCAGCCGACGTTCATCGATTTATAAAACGTTATCACGTCAATAATTCCAGCGAAACTTTGCGGGCCAGTCGTGATTTTGTTGATGTTAAAAAGTAGCCGCAAAATGAGCCTGTTTGCATGTAACTGACAAATCCACTGCAAAGGCCGTTTGAGACGTGATTCAAAACACGAAATCACATCACCTTTGTAGCCCGTATTGACTGCAACTCCATTGCATCCAATTGCAACAAACTATATATAGACGAATTTTTACTCCTATACACAACGCAATCGTTCTGTGAAATTAAGCGAACATCTTGTAATATAGCAGAAACAAATCTGCCCAATGTTCTGGTCACATCAGGGGAAGGCTTTCACAGCAGCATGGTTAGCATGATGCTGAATATTTTTTAGTTATGCTTCATTTGGTATTCTTAAGGAATTGAAGCCGGAGTATATTTTTTTAGACTAAGTTCAAACTGCAGGAAGGAAAAGCTTCAGTTAATTTGTTTTTGCACTCAAAATCATCAGGATGACGATTTCTTGTCAATAAATGTATGTTTTTTTGTAATGTGTAGGCTCAGAGCTCCTATAGCTATTTTCCAATCCAGTAAGAAATTTTGTTCTTTGACATGAATTTTTCGCCTCTTTTCACACGAACATGAGTTAAAATGTGTATCCGCTTGTCGTTATATAAAAAGAATCTGTTTTTTTCGCTGATAAGTTTTTGACAGTAAGCTGTAATATTTTTTCTGCTTTTGTACGACTTAAATAAACTACAGTACTTATTACGTACATGTGTGTTTCAAAATACTCATATGGTTAATAAAGGGAAATAACGCTCTGTTCCACGTATCCTCCAACTTCACAGAAATTTATTCGAATGATTCTTTTGTTTTTTAGAATGATGCACCCACAAGAACATCGTAATACATCTTCACAAGTAGGCAAAACATTCAAAATTAATTTTCATCCAGATCCAATATTTCAAAATCCAAAAAATTCCAAAATTCAAAAAATCCAAAATCCAAAAAATTCCTTAATCCAAAAATTTTTTTTTCAAAATCCAAATCCATTCAAAATTAATTCTCATCCAGATCCAATATTTCAAAATCCAAAAAATTCCAAAATCCAAAAAATTTCAAAATCCAAAAATGTTTTTTTTTCAAAATTCAAAAATTTCAAAATCCAAAAAATCCAAAATATTTCAAAATCCAAAAAATTCCAAAATTCAAAAAATCCAAAATCCAAAAAATTCCAAAATCCAATTTTTTTTGTTTAAATCCAATTGCCATAATGTTCAAGTTCAAAGAAGAGTAATTATAGGCCCTTAAATAGTCTATCAAAAATCAGTTCAATATTCTACTGCAGCGCAAAATAATTTTTTTTACGTAAACTCGACTGACGCGCACATTGATATACAAAGAACACCAAAGAGACAAAGGCCTAATACGTACCCACAATAAACACTATCATTTTCCGAGTTCCCTAAAATGGGGAAGTCCTAGTCCGTTTCGAGGAAACCACAATCCGCTAGATATGATAGAAAATTCATCAAGATCAAATCACTGTATTCGAAACACGTTTTTGGGCGGGAGAATTGAGTGCTCTGCAGGGAATAGTTTAAATGTTGCTACGTAACAATTACATCATAGAGAAATAAATAAACAAAACTCTGTTTTTACTTAAATATAAGTGTTTCTAGGAATTGGAAAACATTATTTAAGTTTTCAACATTTTTATCCAAAATTAAAAGTGGTGTTGATGTCCTAATTATGAATACGTATTTTTTTTGATAAGTTTTTAGATTTTCACGGCCAAAAGTATTTTCATTATTTGTTTTTGGGGTGTTATGCCATGTTGCGCTACCTCCTTCTTTAGCCAACGTTTCGGACAGCGTTACAGTGTCCATCATCCGTAATCAGGCGTGGAACTGGTTCCAATAAACCTGTTACTCGAATCTACGGAGATTCTGAAGTATACTGTGATACCAGCTCGTAGTGGAGTGGAGCTGGCAACGCGGTATTGCTTCCAAGTACATAAGCACACATATCACCATAACTACACATCTGCTGTGATGATAGACAATGTAACGCCGTCCGAAACGTTGGCTAAAGAAGGAGCTAGCCCAACACGCATAACACCCCAAAAACAAATAACGAAAATGTATATTTTAATTTAAGACAAGTACATAATGGAACACCAATCCTTCGAATGCCGTATTCCAAATTACGAAAAAAAATCCACCTTAAATTGGGCTAGTTAGTTCTGCACAGCTAAGCCTGTCTTGGCGGACTCGCTCGAAATTATCCGGGACATACAATCCTATTTGTCCAAAGCCATAAGCAGTAATGCAACATCTCTCCCAGAACTTAGACTGCTACTACCCAGTACTCTCCAGATAAATGTAAAAAAAAACAAAGTCAGTGTCCCTGCTTACATCTGCAGTTAATTATTATTAATGATTCAATATTTTTGGAATTGTTAGAATCGGTAAAGTTCAGAGAGAGTGCTTGTGGGAAAAGCGGAACTACGGAATAAGTTTAAAGTTGGTACATGCACATCACCCTTCAGTTTAAAACTCATTTTCAGTGGGGAACGAGCGGTCAGAGTCCTTTGCTACAATCCTTTAAAAGCAGGATTTCGAAGAGGGTGAGAAAATGGAGTGGGTTTTCCACTTAAGTAACTTTGCAGAACAGTTTTCATTTGAGCGCAAAAGTTGCAAACTCTTTCATGCACGTACGAGTGTACCGACACTGTGTACTGGGTATCGCATTATCAAAGAAACGGTACTTTCCTTTGAAGCGCGAAACATGGTTGAAACATCTGAGCTTCAAACCTACGTAACCTGTGTCAAATATTTTTTAAGTGAAAACTTTTTTAACACCGTTGTGATTTGAAACTCGATGAAACGAAAAATAGCGAAACAAAAAAGAGACTAGCACATACATCTACAGGATTTAGTCTGCGAGAGAATGAGAGAGTATAATTGGTCTCCTATTTGTGCGATGCTTCGTAGTCTCACTACTCTTGTCTACTTTAGTTTTCCGAAGGTTTCACTTCAACCGCGTGTAAATTGCACACATGTTTTAAGTTGAAAAAAACATATATCATAAAAGTCACCGGAGGAGTCGTTGTAATTTCTTTGCGTGACTTTCCAATGGTTTGCGAATACCGGGTATCAAGGTGTCTCCTTTTTTTGTTAAAAAAATATAAATACAAATTGAACAATTTTGTGATTTTCGTGGTGGTGTAAGTCTTACGCAAATAAATATTATATTTTCTAATAATAAGATTCAATTCCTGTACTTTATCTAAACCTTCAACAGGCTTTGATTTGATTTTATCTTCCATACATAAGTAATTTTTGTCTTTGCTCTATTCACGAATACACGCTCTCCTTTCGCTTTCTCTCTCTTTTATTTTGTGATGTGTATTGTACTGTTACCAAGATATTAGTGTACAAAACACTTAGTAGACCAGTGCTCACATACGCAGCTGAGACGTGGGTAATGTGGACGTAAGAGAAATGAGCGAACACTGGACGTTTTTGAAAGGAAAATTTTGAGGCGTATCTTTGGACCGGTTCTAAAGAATGGATTTTGGCGCAAACGTTGCAACAATGAGCTCTATACACTGTTTAAGGAACTAAATGTCACAAATTTATAAAACTGGGAAGACTTCGGTGACCGTCGTGTGGAGAGAATGACCGAGCATCAAGCATCAAAGTCCCTGCTGAACTCAAGACCGATTGGGCGAAGGAGCCTGGGAAGGCCAAGATTGAGATGGAGCGATAACGTCCTCAAAGACATTAGAGCTTTTGAAGTGGAGAGAGCTGGCACAAAACCGAGATGAGTGGAGGAAGACTCTTGAGGAGGTCAAGACCCACGAGGGGTTTTAGAGCCAAGAGTGATGATGATTGTATTGTTAACGGATAATAAATATTTGTTCGCGAAATGATGCATAAATACATGCTATTGATATTCGAAGCATTTTTAATCTGTTTTATTTCTTTTAAATATTCAATAATATTATTATTCAATTTATAATAACAGTTTATTTATCTGAAACAGCTGTCACGTGTAATAATAATTACCTAGCAGAACTTGTTTATAAATCAACAAGTTCTGCTAGGTAATTATTACTACGCATGATAGCTGTTTCGCTGACAGCCGTCACGCGTCATAATTACCTAGCAGAGCTTGTTTATAAATTCACTGTTTTTATAAATTGAATAATAATATTATTGAATACATAAAAGAAATTAAAAAAAAATTAAAATGGAGTTCTACAAATTAAACTTGATAACACATTCCTCAATAACTACTTTTAAAGTACCTTAAGCACTCTTCTGTTATTATACTATGTAAAGTTATTAACTATTTTGTACAATTTTCATGATAATGAAACTACATACATATTGAACCTGCTTGTATCCTTAATGTACAGTTTATAATGTTATATACTACATGCTTACAACTGTTATACTCCTGAATAATATATGTATCTATAATAATGTGATACTGTAAAAGTCTTCAAAGAGTGTATAAATAAATAAATATTTTTAATCTGGTTTTCTAAAAAACCAGAGAACCTCTCTATAATCGAAACAGCCTTATTTCGTTGTATTTGTAGTCGCTGTAATTTAAATAAACTCTTCATTTCATGAGGCAGTAGAAGACCCAAAGAAAATTGAAGATGGCATATTGAGTGCGTGGGCAGGTAAAAAAAATGGTATAAAAAAGACAAAAAACACGCTTATCACGTACCAATAAAACAAAGTAAACTTCAATATTGGTTAATTTTTGTTATTGTAGGTATTGTAATCATTTTTATCACGTGTGCGAAAATTAACATATTTCGGTGGTTCGCGAAATGGATAAAAATTAAACTGAAAGATTCCATCACATTCAGATCTACATTAAAATGGACGATATGACATTTTTAATTTTACAATATCAACATCTTACATGTATTTTTGTTATTGAGAATTGACACCATATCATGAATACAAGAAGGAAGGAGGTAGCAAATCGGTACTTACAAAGGTACCTACTTACAAATACAAAAGAATTGCTTTTTTAATTTACTAAACAAAAAGGTGTAACATATAATTTTATACATGTATATATAATTTTATGTGACAGTTGAGCGCGCCCCCCCATAAATAAAAAAAAATAGCTAATAACCACCTCTTTGATTCAGGTTAAAAAAATGAACCCATATTTCGTCCCCGGTCACAACTTTTTCCAGAAATCAAGCGCTTCAAGTGTTGTGAGGTTATTGTTTTTCTTGTTTCTTTATTCTGGCCGGTTAACTTTTCTTCCCACCTTGCACAAACTTTTGTTGAATAATATCAATTAAAATAATCAGTTGTCGAATAAAAGTCATCACACTGACTTTACTGAGCGAGAGAATGCGACATCTGCAGTTATCTGGGGACACCACGAATGATGTCATCAACTTGCGTGTGGTCACTGCAATCAACGGTCTGCGCCGTTCCGCTTTTTATCAGCCAGCTGTGTTTGTCTTTCAGCTTCGTTACAGCGAAGAACTCATCATCTAGCAGTGCTGACACCCACTGTTGCATCATGGTACACATTTTTCAGTCTTTCATGAATGCGAATGGGCATTTCACCTTCTACAGTCAAGAATCAATCACAGAACGCTGTCTATTACGAACATCGATGTCAGCCATTTTGTAAGCGACTGCAGTGCTACCACCTGTTGACGCAAAAAGTTACTAATTCAGTAGATTGTAGAAGAAGGTTTGAGGAATGGCACCAAAGTTAAAATTTCCACTTAACTAACTTTATTACTTTTTGACTGACTCTCGTACATATACATATTTAAAAAGTAATATCTTCCAACCGCGTTTCATTTATCGTTATTTCATTTCCAGTTTCCAGTTCGGGAATCTATCAGAAATAACAAAAGACCCGATAGTACCAATCCGTTAATCATCTCCTAACTAACGGATGTTTAGAATTAACTGGATAGTTCCGCTGGCTTCATTAGCATCGGCTGTAAATTGACCAACGAACTAGGAGCGCATATATATTATGCTGCACACAATAAAAAAGAAGCATGGTGTATCGGGTCACGCAGTCAGAACGCTAACTTCAAGAACGGGAACAAACTGCCTCGGATGAGAACACTTAAAAAAATTTTTGGTATGAATAATTGTATGTTGTGCCGTGTAGGGACAGTCGGGGGCTTTTAGAATCATTTCAAAGTAGCTTCGTTTAAAAAATAAATGTAGAGTCTTGATGTGAGAACCGATAGAGGGACCAATCTGGTTCTTAAAACGGTTCGGGAAAGTGGTGGGTGCCCTCGACTGTATCGGGTCACGTCAAAAAGATAAAATCGAAGTCCGTAGGTAAAGGTAAAACTTTATTATTATTTATTATTTTAACTTTATGAGTAAAACCTCAAACTGTAATATTTAATTAAATGAAGACATTATGAGCGAAACTCAATCGAAAATCTGGAAACAGAAAAATCAGAAAAAGATATTGGCACCTCTGGGACTCGAACCCAGGACCTCCCTACTTTCCCAACCCGGAAAGTAGGGAGGTCCTGGGTTCGAGTCCCAGAGGTGCCAATATCTTTTTCTGATTTTTCTGTTTCCAGATTTTCGATTGAGTTTCGCTCATAATGTCTTCATTTAATTAAAAAAAAAAAAACTTTATTAGTTAAAAATAATTATGTACGTCACAGGTGTTGTGAATTCTTCAAGGTGAAGATTGTCCTGATTATAGTCAACCTATGAAAAGCCGCGATGGTGTTCTAATTATTCGCCACAATACAATATGGTGTCAAATATGCGGTGTATATATATATCGGTCGTCCAGTTGATTAGTGAGACATCTCCAAATACGAAGTTGTGAGATAATGAGGAAAGCAATATTCAAAAGACTTTATTATATATTTGGTGACCGGACAACTCGGAATGAAACCAACTCAGAACCGTCTCGGATAAGTCATTTAGAGTGATAAAAATATATATTTAAAAAATGGTTAAGTACGTTAGGTTAGGGTTATAGGTTAGGGTCGGATAAGTCATTTAGAGTGATAAAAAATATATATTTAAAAAATGGTTAAGTACGTTAGGTTAGGGTTATCGGCTAATTTAAAATGACTTTTTTCATAGCTTTTAATACTTTTTCAAGGTGGTGTTGAGCTGACTTTATTCTCAGTTGGCATGGAACCGTGTTTTACATGTTAAATATGCCGTAAAATAACACCGGGAAGCATAACGGTCGGGTACATTAGTACGACGTTCTGAAATTTCCTTCTAGGAACCAATGGCGGCTCGTGACTTTTGGTGTGAGAACAGTGGTCCCCAACCCCCGGTACCGGTCCGTGGATCAAATGGTACGGGGCAGCCCAAGGCTCTGCTTAAAAATCAAAATTACGTAAAAAATCGAACATAACCAATAAAAAATTAAATAATTATCAACAACAAATTATTATTCAGTTGAGAACCCCTTCACCCCAAGTTGCGACGACACAATACCTTCTTAGTAAAAAATACGATTGGGTTTCTATCTTGCGCACTCGCATATATAATGTAAAGAGCTCGAGTGAGACGCAGCGATGTGAGTCACCGCTCTTATATTCTGCTTGCCCAAATGCAAGTGGAATCGTTTTATTGAAAATACGTGACATAGGTACTAACGCGCGTTTGATTGTATTGGTGAATTTATTCCAGTTTTTCAACAAAATACTTCTATTGCGATCAACGAGAGCTCATTATTATGTTAATAATTATTTTAATAAATTCGTAAATTTATAATGAGGGATTAACCAAAATCTGAATCCCGCATTTGCTAAATTTTAAGAGATATTTACATGTTTGAGGCGATATGTACCTACTAATTATACATTAAAAGTGACATAATAAAGTTTAATATAAACAATCAACGCCCTCCTCCCCCAGGCGGGCCGCAGCAAAATTTTCAAACGTTGACCGGTCCGCGGTGATAAAAAGGTTGGGAACCACCGTGCTAGAATGATAATATTAAAAAATGGCTTTATCAGAGTTATTGTAGCCGAAAAAGACGAAATTTTGGTTTTAGTATGAAGATTTTCAGGAAATCCGTGTGCAGTGCACTGCCACTGAAATTTCCTGAAAATCTGCATACAAAAAATCAGTAATGCCATTTTTTAAATATTAGAACACCCAAAAGTCACGAGCCGCCACTGCTAGTAACCAGAAAACATAAATTTTTTTATCCATTTCACTACAAGTTTTTCTGAATTATAATTGATTTGGTGGTATGTATGAGTAATCTGAGTATTGTACCAGAGAGAGAGAGTTCACTTTTACATACAACTGCATAATTAACCCAAATTTCGGTTTTTCAGAGATGTCTGACTAATTTTTTATTTATTTATTTATTAAAAGAAGTTTATACAATGAACAAAAAATTGTGTTAATTCATCCGCCATGCTAGGGATGTCCCTGTGTTATGGCGGATGAAGTTTACAGATTGTGTAGGTACAGTGTACAGCTATTAACTTATGCAATTCATTTAAGTAGTTTAAGTAACATATTTAGTAACAAATTAAGTTAGTAATTTAATTAACACATTAAATTAATTTATGTTACAAGTTGTATCAATGAAATAGAAGATCGATGTATTTATCCTAGGAGTAATTGCCGATAAAAACCAGAAATGGAAGGACCATGTCAAGTTGTAAAAAACAATCGAAATTTTTTTTTTTAAGAATCAGATTTTTTGTCTATAAAAAAAACCTATATTTAATATACAAAGCGTTGGTTCAATCAATTCTACAATTTGCTATTAATATCCGATCGCATATACAAATAACCTTCTCCCAATAGGAGTTGTATATTGAATAATAACTAAAATCTCACTAAAGAAGGCCTTTCGACTGCCAAACGGACCGCTTATTCCAAGTACGTTCATTTCTTGCACTTCCGGAGATCGGAAAACACTCTTGTCCGGGCCATTGGCGTCGCCCAATGGAATGGTGCGCCCCTACAGGCCTACATCATACATTGAGAATTTCCCTCGAGCCATCGTAGTCCAAGTCCTAATATGTTTATCATTTTGTTTAATTTATTTTATACTAGCAGACCCGGCCACACGTTGCTGTGGCTAACGAAACACAAGGTCATTACCCAACCTTTGTTTCTATTAATTTGCATACATATACAATCCACACCGCCCGCTTGCCAGCCCGCTGCCCGCTGCCTGCCTTTGAGTTTCTCGGCTCTTCTCTACTATAATATGCAGTTATTATAAATATTAGAAACATTTTTAACAACAAAACTATCAAAATTGTCTATTATGCATTAATTCAGTCCTTATTACAGTACGGCATTATTGGTTGGGGAGAGGCCTTTAAGATTTTCTTACAGCCCGTAATTACAATTCAAATAATAATTATAAAAATCATCCTTAGGAAACCATACGACTTCCCTACTTTAGAGATATTTCGGGAATTTAATGTACCATCTATCATAATCGTATAAGAGAAACGCATTGTATCAAATCTACAAAGAATATTTTATCCAAAAAATTCACCCCTCGGATAGCATAAGCAATAGATTTAAAACTAATGGCTTAATAGCCATTCCTATGCTTAGAACGACCACGGCTCAACACCACTATTTATATTTAGGTGTAAGATGGTACAATATATTATTATCCAAAACAAAATTAATGTAACAGAAACATTGAAAAATGAACAATTTAAAAAGCAAATTAAGTTCCTGAAATTGGATAATGATATATTGTACCCTTAATTAACATATAATAAAAAAATGTATAATTGTTATTGTTTTTATGTCTGTGTCAAAAAATGTTTGTACATTTATTTCATTCAAGACATTTAAGTCTTTGATCTTTGTACACATACTTCTCAGAACATTATTTTTTTTATGCATGTAAATACTCCTCCCATAAACACGAGCTCCTAGAGCTCAACTTATGAAGTAGTAGAATCATAAAATTAATTATTATGTAAACCAAGGTAATAATATTATAAATGTAAATATTATTGTTAACATAAAAAATTAAAATATAAACCTTCGTCTTCCTGCGGTGAAAACCGCATGAAAACCAATTGAACACGTGAAATTTCAAAAACATCTTTTCAGACGCTGATACCAATCTTCCATTTATCCGCAGCCCAATTTAATAAACAAACTAACTACCTCGGTACACTCCTGTTGTGTGCTGTAGATCTGTTATTTACTTTATACATTCTTCACTCACCAACCAGCTGGTCAATGACAAGTTTCATATCGTGGTTTTTACTTAGGTTTTATTTTTGTGTGAATTCTGCACTAGGGTACCAGTTTCCTGAAGCCACTTTCCTTGAGGTTGTTTACTGGTTGAGAGGAATGCGTAGGGGAAAGGAAATGGGGAGAGGAAAAATGTAAAGTATCCATCTAGCTAATCCTATCAGCGCTAAATGCGATTAAAGCCATCCCAAGCATCGTTTCCATTCATAATGGTGGGCTTTCGCAAATTCGATATTGAAAGTATCTACCACTAAATTTTGTATATTGTGTTAGTGTTTTCTTTAGGTTTACCCACTTGGACTACTTTTATGTGAAATACCGAGGAGATTGGTATGTACTCAGAGTTACCTAACAAAAAAGACAATTTATGGTAGGTACAAAACGGTGAAAAATTACTCGAACAAAAAAGATCTTAACAAGGCCCTTGTTAAAATTTCTTTAAAAGTGACTTTTTTGAACTTTTTTCATAATGGCCAGAAATTTTTTTCCAGAGTTTAGATGATATTTTATAACTCATTAGGAAAGTTATGATACTCATCACGGAACTGGCGTTACAAGCCGAAAATCGTTGCGTTTGTCATTTATAAGAATATCATATTTGTACATTTATTGAAAGATATTTGCAACTATTACTGAAAATAAATGTTAAGTATGTATAGTGACATTAGCTTATGAAATCAACTCAGAACCTCTTCAGAAAATTTATTATTGACTCAATTCTGAATTGGCATGGAACCAAAATTAACTGCAGGAAAAAATACGTTTAAAAACAGTAGAGAGAGTATGTAAAGAACAGAAACATACATACATGGTTTAAGTTGAGATTTCTCGTAGGCTGTGTCGCAAAACAGAAACAATATGAAAATTTCAGTTAGTAACCGATTGTTACGTATTTCTTCACTGTCCCATTTTCCTTGAAGTTTTTGCATTCAGTTACGTCTTGTTTTTTTTTCCAGTTGGTTATGTGTTATTTTTCGCAAAGTTCGAATATTTTGAAATAAATCTACCAAGAACTAATGCGCTCCAATTAATAACATATCAACAGATTTTTGATATTATTAATAGAAAATTAGCATTGAAGCGAAAAAATTTACTTAACAAAATATTATGAAAAAAGGGTATTTTAACAGAGACGGAAAGATTCGAGCGGATTTTTTGTAAGGAAAGATATTTTATTTATAAAATGATATAAAGTAAAATAATTATGAGTAAAAACCTCTTCTGAATAGAATTGTCGCGTATTGGGAAACTATTAAAAACCTCTTCTGAATAGAATTGTCGCGTATTGGGAAACTATTAAAAACCTCTTCTGAATAGAATTGTCGCGTATTGGGAAACTATTAAAAACCTCTTCTGAATAGAATTGTCGCGTATTGGGAAACTATTAAAATAATGTTATACATACAATGTCAATGAAAAATTAAATTTTGAATTTAACTCTTTGAAGCACGAACTTTGGTTTCTTATTTTTCTTATTTGAACTTTTCAATACATAAGGTTTATCATAACAATTCAAAAAGAATAATAATAAAGTTTGGCCGAAAGCTTTTCGTGAGATGATCGGTATTGGATACCACCGCAATACGGGGAAAATTCTGAAGTTCAAATCAAAAGAATATTGGAAATAATTATAGTTTTATGAGCTTTACGTTAATGTGCTTACTTTAAAAACTTTTCGTGTAATTTTCGACAGAATTATATTCCGTTCTTTTAATCTATATAATAGCTAAGCCAGGTGTAAAATAAAATTAAAAGTGTAATTTAATTTTAAATTTTCAGATTAAAATCTTAAGTTATGATGAAGCTATACGTGAAATCCTATTTAGATACCATTTAGATTCATCTTTACGACGAATCGGTTTATATTACGTTTTATATATATTATTTATTTTATCAAAAAATATGCTACGGATAAATTGAAGCTTTTCTATGTATTGGAATTGCAATAAAATTATTATTTACATAAAAAAAACAATAGGGTAAACCACTAAAAAAATGTTTTTTCATGACTTAACAATGAATAATACAAAGAATATAAAAAAATACCTCTTTATGGCTAAGATTATTTTTGAGGTTTTGTGTGTTCTACATTTTTTTCATTCTTATAAAATTATGCACAAAATAAATAAAAATCACTTTTTTGCTTACTTGCCTCGTACAAATACGACGCGCGATTTTAAATTTTGTAGGCATGAGAATCGAAATATTTTTAGCGTTTATATTCCTCTTAATTGGAAATAATGTAAGCAGTGCTTCGCTTACAGTTGATCTGCTCTATTTGTCGTTTATCGGACTACTTTTGTAAGTTGCTAAAACATTTTTCCCCTTTTTTGCACAAAGTGGAGCTTCACACAATATAACAACCTTACCAGCTGGAACTTATCATTTTAATTAGCTCAAAGATGTGAAGTAGCATGTGGGTGATATTTTTCAGGCGTATTTCAGGGTTCATAAGGGGCCTCTTTTTCCACTTCGTCGGACGCAGACCTCTGCTTTTCGGCGCAATTAAGCACCTGGCTCGCTAAACATCTTATGCAGGCTCGCCTGATAAAATCTCTGACTTTGCACTATCTCCCATTTTTTTTTTATTTCCATCACTAAATTTAATACGATAAAAGTTTTTATTTCCTGGACTGCTGTAGGCTGGCAATGTTTCCCTAATTGCTGTGCGTACATGTTGATCTGGAAGCCGATATTTTCATGAAACCGAGAGTTCAAAATTGTAGAAGAAATTCCAATGCTCGGGATTTTCCTTAGGTAGAAAGTCAACGTCTTGTTCTCGGAACTCGTCATAGGATCAATATTGATTACATGACTAATCAATAAATACGACTTCTCAGAATGCATTGGACTTAAAAGGAATGCTCGATTTCAACACCTTGGAAGCCCGCTGAAAAATATTTTTAGAGAAACATCACTTTAAGTTAATCTCTGGTACCCAATCCGCCTATGTTAAAAATGTTAACTTATATGTCCCTAATGTTCTCATGGAAGATCCCACGCACTTTTTTATGCTCCGTAAGCGAGGACTTCTAATCTGCCTATCAGAACGCGTCAATAAACAGAGTGACTCGCATTGACCATCGACATTTTCAATGTCACTTACAGACAGTTCAGCAACTATCTTTTGACGCGTGTCACAAAATAGTGAAACTGCCCCATGCCTTTTTAATTTGTAATCTTCTCTTGATGTATTGGCGTACAACCGTTTTACGGAGAACATGAAAAAGAAATAAGTAATAAATAAAAAATATCGGCGCCATTGTCACAAAAGTTATTAACGGTGTGTAATCTATTTATAACAAAATTGTGGCCGGATACCGTAGTATAATTGTCACAATAATACTTAATATGAATTGTTGATGGTAGGTACATGAAAGTGAATCAACGTTTATACTTCAAGGCTATCCAACTGATAATTTACAATTTTATATAAAATTTTTAAGGGATGCTGTCTGAAAAAACACCCCATAAATTGGCAGATATCATATTCTTAGACTGGAATACTTCTGTCAATTAGAATGATCCATCAAACTGACTGAAAATAACTTTTTTTTAAAATTTAATGTAATTCTAATTTAATGATTTTATTATCAAGTTCTGCAAGTATTTTTCTTTTTTATTATTGTGACATTTTTTGGTGTTCAACACCATTTTCAGACAATTTGAAAATGGCCATGAACGCCGAAACAGCTGTCACAATAATAATAAAAAAACTAAAATATTTACAGAACCTAATTAAAACATAATTAAATTTGATTAACATGAAATTTAAAAAAAAATAAATGGAGTTCTACTAATTAAACGTAAAAACATGTAATGACAATAATGTAGCCTACATACAGTGACGCGCATTTATCTGTACCAAAGGTAGACCTATGTAGTTTTTAAGTTCGAGTAGAAATTGTTCATGGAATATATGAAAATGGTACTTTTATTATCTCACTAAAAAGAGTAAATTTATTAATCGGAAACAAATATTTATCAACGTCCATAAGATCGATTGTGACTTTATATTATTATTTTCATCAAAATTTATTTATTTTATTTATTTATTTTTATTTTTTACATGAATACCTCACGAGAGTCCCAGCTGCTCCCATCTGGAGCCAATGAGATTATGGCATCCCCATTTGAGTTATGTTGTGAGGCCGAAGGTAATAACGAGGAGAAGGAGATGGGGAAGAGGAAGGTGGGGAAGTACCTGGCTATTCAGGTCTGGTCACCAAACACGGCTAAAGCCATTTCAAGCAACTTTTCAATTCTGAAAGGTGGTCTTACACCAGGACGACACTGGGAGTATCTTCCACTCAAGAACGTGCCGCAAATATACTATATATTATTTTAAATGAATAAATTGTGAAATAACACAAATTAATCAAATAAAATTTATTTGCCCTCGCCGGGATTCGGTCTCGCGGCCTAAGGATTGCGAGTCAAGAGCCTTACCCCTTTACCACGCCGGCCGTCATTTTATTTCCATTGTTCGTTTTCTTGGGTAGGCACAGCTTTTGCCACTGATTAGTTGAAACATTTTTTTTTACCACGAACTAAAAACCCCGAGGTTTCGATAAAGTAGTCCTAGAGAAAGATCATACCGATGTCATCGACGATGATCCCCTTCCTTCTTACACGTCTTGTGTGAAAACGAAAAAGACAGAGGATACTAGAACGAGACGTCACGTACGACCCTTCTCTGAGACTACCATATGTGTTCGTAACACTGAACAAATTCAGAAAACCGTGCTGAAATAATCCGCCGTCATAAACAAAAGCCAGCTGGGAATTTGCAAAGTCGCAATCTGATAAGTCATGTTTATTATAGTAATGCAAATAAATGGAATCACTGCAAACAATAAACACGGCATTGTAAACCTTTTATCGGACTTTTTCAAAAATGTATACGACGATAAAATACGCGAATACAAATTAAGTAAGACAACACACTTAACAAATTGCCAAATCACAAAAAAATGTGGGGAACAGAAATTACTTTCCTTAGACACGGACAAATCCGCTGGCCCAGACAACATTCCACCAATATTCGTTAAAAAATTCTCTAATACATTATATAAACTACTAACATTACTTTTCAACCGAAAATGTCCCTTGAATATTTTCCAGACAGCTGGAAATCTAGCTTACACCTACCTAAGCATCCCATAAACTTCTAATCCAAAAACTATTTGCCTTGGGAATAAGCGACAACATGCTAAAATGGATTACTAGGTAGTTATCAAATCGTTAACTGTTCGTTAAAATAAAATCTTGGATGTCGAAAGCTTTCTGGCCCACTAGTGGCTAACGCAAAGTAGTCACCTTGGCCCGGTTTTGTTCCTCATTTTCATCAATGATATAACCAATGGCTTCAACGATGGCGAGATATTGCTCTTTGCTGATGACACCAAGTTATACAAGAAAATAACCGAATAAATCATTGTAAATATATTACAGTCAAATATAAGTAAGTTAAAAGATTGGTGCGTTCAAAATAATACATTTTTAAATGTAAAAAAGTGCAAAACCTTGAATTTCTTCAGAAACAAAAAACCTATTCCATGTGAATATTTATTTATTATTTTTATTTAATACAATAAGCTTTAGAAAGAGTCGCGGAAATGAGAGATTTCGGAATTATTTTGGATGAAAAACTAAGTTTCGCCAATCATATCTACCAAATCGTGAACACTAGGCTTCATATTAAGAACAACTGTATGAAAACACTAGGCTTCATATTAAGAACAACTAAAAACTTAATTCCTTACAAGCTATTAAACTATGATACGTGTGTCGAGTTAGAAGCCTAATTAAATATAACTCAGTAGTTTGGTCTCCATCTTACAAAATTCACATTAATTAACATTTGTACACGGCTGACATTAGTCACATGAGAACGGGTCGTTTCTGCGACTTGTTCTTGAGTTCAAAAGATCGGCTGTGTAACGATTTGCCGGCCTCTGTGTTTCTTCCCTCTTACAACATGGGTCTCTTTAAGACCCATGTTCACTCCTTCCTCTCCTCAAAAAGACCCTCCACACAGCATCTTTAAAAATGACACAGGCCCTGAGGGAAATTATTTTCCTCAGGGCCTCCTGGGTGGAGTTAATGTAAAAAAAATTAATAACATTGACTGAGTACTAAAAGAAAATCTGCGCTCTATAAATTTTAAATTATAAATTAAAGACTAGAAGACTTAAAATACTATTTCTTATTAACTAGAACTATTCTAAAAATACATACACTAGAAGGTAGACGTAAAATAAACGATTTAATCTTTTTAATCTAAATTTATTCGACTGTTACGAACTCCTGCAACTCATAAACTTACGATTACCCACAGTAACAACACGACAAAACACATTATTCTACTTCAGCATTCATAAGCTTATGTACATTTCCCACTCTCCGATACAACGATTTCACACTATGGGAAATCGTTACTTAAGGGTGATTTTGACATACTTAATATCAACTGAGTTTTGTGGATCACGTAAAACATTTATTCCAACACTATTCCTAAACACATATTGTATTTTTGTAAACTTATCTAATCGATGTATTTTTCAGTTTTTGTTTCTTGTATTTTTATGATTTGTGTGTATTTCTTATCAATTGTAATTTTATTTTTATTATTTCTTTCTTAAGTTTCAAAACTATCTGTCATGTTAAAATGGTATTACCAACATTTAAAAGCCCTCTGGGCGTTAAATAAATAAATAAAAAATAAAATAATATGGAAAGATAGTCACAGTAATTCATTGTCATATTAAAGCATTTTACTATGTCGACTTTTAGCGCCAATACTACGCATATAATAAAGACTTCTTAAACCCAATAAGTCTTATCATTTTAAGTTAAAAAAAAAACAAAGTAGAGAAAACCATTTATTTGGTAAGATATCAAACTCGACTTTCCATTATCGAAATTTCCATGCCTAATTGCACATTCAATTGACGTAGAAAATTACATAGTTACGGTATTCAGTAGGATATAATATGCACAATGATAATAATGTAACAAGTACAGGGTAAAGTAAAGTAAAGTTGAGTAAATTATGCCCAAGTCAATATGAGTTTCTAACTAGTAGGTACCTGCTCTATGAATCTAATCATGACATCAATTTTTGTTTTTTGGCACGTAATATCAAATTGTAGATTCGTTAAAGGTTAATAGAAGAAAAATATATGGAAACAAATTAAAAAACCTATTAAAAGTTTGAGAGAAATGGAATAAAATAGAATATACATCTAGGCACTCGCAATTAACTACCAAATAACTTTTTTGGATAATATATCCGAATCTGTTCTGCCTAAATCTAATAACTTTGCTATTTTTGGACCGTAGGATGACAATTCACACATTCTAATATATTGATTCAATTCAACTTATGCAAAATGAAAGTCTTTATAAGCATTTTATTATTATCTTCCTTTTATGTTACAAGTTAATGCTATTATTTAAACTCACTGGGATCTCCCATGCTGAGGATTTAATTTACATATCTAAATTTAATTGTACGAAAAGTTACCGAAAGCCTTATAATGGTGAGCGTCCATCTGTCCGCGCCGGCCGCAACGCACGCACGGCACGCAACGCATTGAACGGATTTGCCGATGGCATGCGTCCACTGTATCCGGAACGCCGGAAACTAATCAGTGTGACGTCACCGGCACGAAACGCATTTTTTGCTCACAAATGCCGGCGGTCCTGAATCCGTGTGACGTCCCCGGCACGAAACGCATTTTTTGCTCATAAATGCCGGCGGTCGGTGCGGGCGGTACTGATATAATATACGATAGTGAACGCAGTGCTGTACTAATTCATATAAAGATAAAAAAAAATCCGTTGCGTGTCGTGCGTGCGTTGCGGCCGGCGCGGACAGATGGACGTCCCCCATAAATATTATATAGTGCAGTTGATTGGTTTCAGTTTCAGTTTGTATGTGGCGTCATTATGTTTTCAATTTTTAAAATAATTTCCCTCAGGGCCCATGTCTCTTTGAGGATGCTGTGTGCGGGGTTTTGAGACAGAAAAAAGTACGAAAAGTGGGGGGAATCTGTATATCAGTGTGTCCAAGAGTGACGTATGTGTTAATCCATCCCTGCCACTGCGGTGCAAGGCAAATAATCGAGAGAGTTCGGCTGGAGACTTCAAAAGGTCTCCCTCAATCAGTCTCGCCAAGACCTGGACAATCCTCACCTTATGAACTCGGGTAACTCTGCTAAGTCACCAAAAGTAGCAAATTCAATTTTGCCATAATTCATCTGGAGTGAATTATGGCAGCAATGTTGGTTATTCAATAAATGGTTCCCGGGGCGGTGGTACCCAAAATATTTATGTTTAATGGGATTTTTGTGGTTTTCGATTGCTTCCGCATTTAGGCGTGCTCGATGCATTTTGGGTCTTCCCAGGACTTCAGGAACAAATCCAAAGAAAAGGCAAATTGCCGATTTCTCCAGAAGATCGAGATTGGAGATATTGTCCCGTACTGTCTGACCAAAGATATTGAAATATTGTCTGACCTAAACACCTACCCCTTGTCACATCCGGAGCAGCTAAGTTTATATATAGACTCCTCTCTCCTCTCGAGGGGAAACTTGGTTTTTGCAGGCTTAGAAAGTCTTTGAATTTAGTGTTTGCTCCGTAAACAGTCTTCTTCTTTGTCGTCTGGAAGAATCAAGATTTCTTGTAGGCGTGCAATTTTTGGATCAAACATAAAATAGTTTTAAAAATGGCTCACTTTACTTTTTTTCTAACTAAAATTACTGTTAAAAAACCACTTACTTATTTTATTAGACAAATGAATTATAAGCGTTATTGTTACCTCATTTTTTTGTCGTTTCAAATGAGAAAATAATTAATAAAATCCCAAAGTTTCAATATTTTTTTCGAATTGCGATTCAAAACTTTGGTTTCATAAAGGTGTATATTTTACTTTTTTGGTGTTTTTTTAGATTTGAATATAAAGCGTGATGTTTTGCCTCTAGGACACATTTCATCGTTAAGGACATATTTCTCACTATGATAGTTAGGGAGTTACAGCGATTTATATGAGACCCATATGAACTGCGACAAATATGTTCTCCCGTAGATGTAATTAAAAAAAGTATTTTACATGTAAAAATTAACACAACGAAAGACATGTATGACATTTAGTACGTGCCAAAGGCCATTGGCGTATTGTTGAAAAAAGATTATTTTTACAATTTTTATGTTTACCGGTAAAAAAAAATTTCCGCGTTGGCACACATTTTTACTCAATTAATTAAAAAAATATATTTCTTGATGTTACAGATGGCGATCCTGGAATTGCACGAAAACCAATTAATAATTAAAACATAAAATAATTCATTAGGTGCAGTAAGGCACGATAGTACCCGCTCAAACAGAAGAAGAAGGAGAGATATGTAAATACGAATATTAGAGTAGGCGCGCTAATATTAAAGACTCGCTTAAAATAGAAAATTTCACGGGGAATGTCTAAAATAGCATTTAAAAAAACACTGTAAATTTTTTCGTACACACAACTTGTAAAATAACCGAAAAAACTTGTTTATAATAATTTTCGGAGCATATTTTGTAATGTTTTTCTATCGAGGGAATTTCATATAATTGCCGTTTCAGATTTAGGAATGTTCATATATTATCTTCAAGAAAAACATGTATTTTTTACGAGCTTTAGTGTTCAGGGAAAATCTATACTAATATTATAAAGAGGAAGGATTTGATTGTTTGTTTGTTTGTTTGTTTGTTTGTTTGTTTGTTTGTTTGTTTGTTTGTTTGTTTGCATCGAATAGGCTCCGAAACTACTGAACCGATTTGAAAAATTCTTTCACTGTTGGGAAGCTACACTATTCCCGGGTAACATAGGCTATATTATATTTTAAAAAAAATTAGGGATCCTTACTAAAACTCCAATAATGTAACCCAAGGTGTAAAAAAATTACCTAAAATATTCTTTACATTGCGTGCGCTGCGAAAACTATTGATGATAGAATAAAATAATGTACTACGACTTTGCAGAACACATTATTATCTACAAAAAGTGTCGCGACAGCATATGTCTAACTATTATAGTTATGCCACAATAAGTGTTCTTTTATTTTAAAAATTTTATTGAAATGCCGCCGCTAGAAAAGACTCTTTATTTGTATCTTGGTATTAATTCTTATCAAAATAAATTATTTTATATTCGAGACTGCTTCAATTCCTTTATATAACTTTTTGAATTATTCAATTCGGACATCCCATTTCAAAGATATCACGAGTTTAAAAATGTAAGTATTATACGATGTAAGCGTCACTGGGGAACGGACCGTACGGGAGGACACCAACAAACAATCAAATCTTTCCTATCTTATATATAAAAATCAAAATTTGTTTGTTCGTATTTTATGCGCTGCCATACCGTTCATCCGATTGCGATGAAACTTTGGTGATTTGTTGTGCGCACGCCCGCAAAGGATAAAGGCAAATTCTGGCGTTATAAAATTTGAATTAATGAAAATGTGCGTATTTCATATATTTTAGCGGCAAGGAGGAAAGGCAGGGGGGAGGGGAACGGGAGAGGTGGGGTACGTGGGTGGGAAAACGAGGGATGTGAAGGCGGGGAAGGTAGAAGGGAAACGCGAAAGGGGAAGGGGACTCGGGAGGTGAACGGGGACGCACGGGAAAGGACATTCAAGGAGAATCAATTGATTTCTTTGCATTGCAACGCAAGCCGTGCTTTGTGCTTTGAGTTTTGGCTTTAAGCTTTGAACTTTAAGCTTTGAGCTTTGATTTTTGAGCTTAAAGCTTTGAACTTTATGCATTAAATGTTAAGCTTTACGTGTTGAGCTTTAAGCTTTGAACTTTGAGCTCTATTTTTAAGCTTTGTGCTATGAGTTTTAAGCTTTGAACTTAAGTTTAGAGCTTTGATATTAAGCTTAAACTTTGGCCTTTAAACTTAAAACCTTGCCTAAAGCTTGAGCTTTAAACTTTAAGTTTAATGTTTGAGCGTTACGCTTTCGGCTTTAATCTCTGAGCTTTAAGCTTTGAGCTTTGCGCAAAGCACAAGGCTTAATGCTAAAAGCTTAAAGCTTAAAACTCAAAGCTTAAAGCTCAAAGCTCAAAGCTTGAAACTCAACGCTTTAATCTTAAAGCTCAAAGCTTAAAGCTAAAAGCTCCAAACTTAAAGCTCAAAGCTCAAGGCTTTAATCACAAAACTTAAAACTTAAAGCCCAAAGCTTAAAGCTAAAAGCTCAAAGCTAAAAGCTCAAAGCTCAAAGCTTGAAGCTCAAAGCTTAAAGCTCAAAACTTACAGCTCAATGCCAAAATTTCAAAGCTTCCTAGCTTTAAGCTCAAGGCTTTAAGCTCAAAGCTTTAAGCGCAAGGCTTTAATCACAAAACTTAAAGCTCAAAGCTTTAAGCTCAAGGCTTTAATCTCAAAGCTTAAAGCTCTAAACTTAAAGCTCAAGCATAGTGCCCAAAGCTTATGGCTCAAAGCTTAAAGCTCAAAGTTTTAAGCGCAAAGCTTGAAGCTCAAGGCTTTAATCTCAAAGCTTTAAGCTCAAAAATTAAATTCAAAGCTTAAAGCTCAAAGCTTGAAGTTTAAAGCTCAAGGCTTAAATCTCACAGCTTAAAGCTCAAAACTTAAAGCTCAAAACTTAAATATCAAAGTTTGAACTTCAAAGCTTAAAGCTCAAAGCTTAAGGTTGAAGCTCAAAGCTTAACCCCTCAAAAATTTTAAAGCACAAAGCTTGAATCTCAAAGCTTAAAGCTCAAAGCTTAACCCCTCAAAAATTTGGCGTATTTTGTCAAAAGGTATAAATGTTTCGATATATATCGACTTTGCAATAAAAATTCAAATAAATGGAATATTTGTAAACGTATCCAAAAACTAAATACTGGTTTTGAAAGGTGATGAAATACGCTTAAATAAATGGTATTATTAGAAATTACGAAAACATTTTTTAAATACAAAATTTTTTAATGTTAACTTTAAAAAAATTTAAAAATGCTCAACTGACATTTTTGATATTAAAATTACTGATCTATAGAAAATGTGTTTGTTTCTGTCTATGTGTGTGAGATGTTTTGCGTTGCTAAACCGTTCATCCGATTGCGATGAAACTTGGGGGTTTTGATGTGCGCATGCCCGCGATGGTTTCTATGTACGATTGTGAGTTTTGGCATCGCTATCATACATTGCTAACCGTTCATCCGATTGCGATAAAACTTTGGGGATTTGATGTGTTTAAGTCCGCGATGGTTTCTATACGTGTATAGTGAGTTCTGGCATCAACTGGGACGAACGGGAAAGGGTTAGTAGAGCGAATTTTTTTCTTTATTAAGTGGCATAGCATATGCCGGGAACTCGCTATTGTATTTAAATGCCTGTGTCAGAATTTGGTAAATTGAATTATGTAATAGAAAGTACCTACCCTAAAATTCTAAATCTATACTAATATTATGAATGTGAAACTGCGTGTGTTTGTTTGTTACGCTTTCACGCATAAATTAATAAACCGATCTTAGAATTTTTTTCACCAATAGAAAGCTACATTATATGCGAGTAATATAGGTTATATATATTGGTAAGTTCTGGCGGTACGAAATTATAAATAATAATAATATATTATATAATATATATTATATAATAAATAATAATATATTATATTTATTTTACGTTTTCTGTCGAAAATGGCGAGTTATTGCTAACGTCAGAAGAAAAGCAAAACAAATCGTTGCCGTGAAAACCATGTTGATATAGATTTTTTTAATTCGGGCATTGTATGTAATACTTATCTCTAAAAAATGAATCGCCGAAATGTATTTACGCGCATGACTTCCGAACGACTGCACCAAATTGGATTTTACTACTGGTGAGCTCTGGCATTATGAAATATGCAAAAGGTGGCATGCGAGCTGTTTGAAAACTGAATGTACCGGGAAAGAATATATGAAATGCGGGAGGGGGACTCGGGTAGGGGGTTCGCGGGAGGGGGAGGAGGGAAACCCGGGAGGGGGAGGGGAATCTGGGAGGGGGAACCTGGGAGGGGGGAGGGGAGCTTGGAAGGGGGGTTCGCGTACGGGGAAAGGAGTAGTGGAGTGGGGGGAGGGAAGGTGGAAGAGGCGGAGTGGGAACGCGAGAGGGGAAGAGGACGCGGGAGAGGAAGGGGAGGCGGAAGAGGAACGGGACGAATGGGAAAGAACACGCAGGAGAAAACAATTTATTTATTAAATGGCATGGCAACGCATGCCGGGTACCAGCTAGTATGTTATAAATCGGTAAAAATGCGGGAAGCCCGGCCTTAATTGCTTTTTTGAAGTGAAACTTAGTTAGTGATTAGAATTTCGGATGAAACGGAAATACGTCATTAAAATTTATTATATTATTGGTCGTCAGTTCTAATATAATGCGCTAAATTCGCACCTCGGCTCGGCCATCCCGTAGCGCAAGGGCTAAGGTGCCGGACAAATCCAAGAGGCCAGAGAGACCAGACGTCGAGCGAACGGAGTTCGAATTCTACGATATCCAGAAAAAATGAACATTTTAATTTTTGTAAATAAATATCCAATCTTCAAACCACTTTAAAATAAATAGTCAAAAGAAAAGAAAGCGAAATCTAGCGACTTTCTAGTTTCACTTCTACCGCGTGTGAATGACACACACTCTCTTTTTTTTTAAGAATTGTTTCAGCAATACGGTGCTGACTTAACCAAGTTTTCAAGCTAAAAATCCGGACGGAGCTTGCCAAGCCGTGATTAAACCAGAAGTAAATCAAGCCTAACCGTACAAAATTATGTGAATACTGACTACCTTTCACCCTTCAATTTAATAGTTTTCTCGATTTTCTCAAAGCTCAAATTTCCCAGCGATTTACAGCGGACGTGGCCACTTACCGCCAGATGTCGAGACTATCTACACTCATTTACAGAGATTGGGGTCACCAAAGCGGCGACTTAACAAGGAAGATAAGAGAGCTGGAGGACGGATTATGTAACTAAGTCCTACGGTAGTTATGTTCTCGAACTTGATCAGTCTAGGTTGTCATTTTGTCTTTTTACTAAGGACTTAAGGAGATATTACTTGCGGTGGGTGGCTGACGTCGCTGGCCATTCTATATTTTTAGTTAGATTTTTAAGTCGCCAGGAAATGAGTTAATTATGTTGGATTTGGCGTTTTGGAATAGTTTAATGTTTTATTTATTTACATCTTGCATTATAGTAGAAACAATTAAAAACATAATGCAATTTAATATAATGTGAACACCGCACAAGTGGGGCGAGAGTGCTGTAAAACTGCATTTATTCACAGGGAAAAGGAAAAGGATTTACGGAGAAAATTTTGAATGTGGCAAGAAAGGTTAAATATATATTTTTTAATTACATTATATATGTTAACTTTATTACTTCTATATTAAATATAGACAATTTAGTAGAACTGCCAAAAATATAAAAATATTATTTATTTAAAAGAAATCAAACATTCCCGGGTTATGAATAACCCGACAATATTTGAAAATCTCCTTCTACCACCACAGTAAGCGGAAAATGTTGTTTGTATCGAGATGGAGGACTTAGCCAGCCGAGGAATCGAACGCGCGACCCCCGGGTGGGACCGGGTGGGGTGGTGACTTAGCTGTGTTCATGAGGTGAGGTTCATCCAGGTCTTGGCGGCTGATGCGTCTGCCCACTTGCTGCGTAACGGGCCGGATCGAGAGACACTGGTTGAGGGAGGTTTTCCAGCCAGAATCCCTCGACCCCCAGATTCCTACCCACCCCTCATACCGATTTCCTTCCCAGAACATTCTCTCCTTCCTTTCCTTAAAAATAAACCCTCCACACTTATCACCACTATCATCAACAAGATCATCATGATCATCATGATCATCACCATCATCATAATCATCACCATCATCATCACTACCATCAGCAAGTTCATAATAATTATCACCATCATCATGATCATCATCATTATCATCAATACCGTAATCAACATCATCATCATCATCACCATCAATATCATTACCATCATAATCATAACCATCATCATAATCATCATCACCATCAATATCACTACCATCATCATCATCACCATCAATATCAGTTCCTTCATAATCATTACCATCATCATAATCATCATCATTATCATCACTACCATCTTCAAGATTAACATCATCATCATCACCATCATCATCATCAATATCACTACTATAATCACCATTAATATCACTACCATAATAATCATCACCATCATTATAATCATCATCTTTATCTTCACTACCACCATCAAGATCATCATCATCATCATCACCATCAATATCACTACCATCTTCATCATCATCAATATCATTACTATAATCACCATTAATATCACTACCATAATAATCATCACCATCATTATAATCATCATCTTTATCTTCACTACCACCATCAAGATCATCATCATCATCATCACCATCAATATCACTACCATCTTCATCATCATCAATATCACTACTATAATCACCATTAATATCACTACCATAATAATCATCACCATCATTATAATCATCATCTTTATCTTCACTACCACCATCAAGATCATCATCATCATCATCACCATCAATATCACTACCATCTTCATCATCATCAATATCACTACTATAATCACCATTAATATCACTACCATAATAATCATCACCATCATTATAATCATCATCTTTATCTTCACTACCACCATCAAGATCATCATCATCATCATCACCATCAATATCACTACCATCTTCATCATCATCAATATCACTACTATAATCACCTTTAATATTACTACCATAATAATCATCACCATCATTATAATCATCATCTTTATCTTCACTACCACCATCAAGATCATCATCATCATCATCATCATCACCATCAATATCACTACCATCTTCATCATCATCAATATCACTACTATAATCACCATTAATATCACTACCATAATAATCATCACCATCATTATAATCATCATCTTTATCTTCACTACCACCATCAAGATCATCATCATCATCATCACCATCAATATCACTACCATCTTCATCATCATCAATATCACTACTATAATCACCATTAATATCACTACCATAATAATCATCACCATCATTATAATCATCATCTTTATCTTCACTACCACCATCAAGATCATCATCATCATCATCACCATCAATATCATTACCATCTTCATCATCATCAATATCATTACTATAATCACCATTAATATCACTACCATAATAATCATCACCATCATTATAATCATCATCTTTATCTTCACTACCACCATCAAGATCATCATCATCATCATCACCATCAATATCACTACCATCTTCATCATCATCATTATCATCACTACCATCATCAGATAAATATAAATATATATGTCATGGTTAAGGTTTTCACAGGTGTAAGATATACATAAATATATATTTATCTATATATCGCAATCTGGTCGTATCTGTGTTTATTTGAGTAAATAGAAGTCATCACGATCAAAAATGGTAGTAATAACAGAAATGGATCAGTCACGTTTCATCTTGCTCTTACTTAACCTGATTATTGTTTCAACTATCGATTTTTTCGTGTTGATTCACACATAAAAATATTATTATCTTAATAATTATAACACACAAGCATAGAAAAACAAATACCAAACAATTTAGTGTTCACCACATCATGTCTTCACATTTACGAGATTATTTTATTATTATTACTGATGGACATAACATACATAATCTTATATAAGAAGATTTTATTACAAAAGTTTTTTTTTCTATCTGAATGCATACCACCGACAAAACCGTTGAACCCTTCCCTCTCTCCCATATAATTTATACATCTAACAGAAAGAGAGGTTACAACTGAAATTTCAAAGGAACAATCACCAGAAAACAGTCTACTTGAATGAAAAGTAATCACTCAGACATTTGGGAATCTCTTACATAAACCCTTTCATGTTATAAAACGTAATTATCCAATTTTTCTGGCAGTAAAGTGATTGGTATCGCTACCAAAGTCACGAAGTTTATGCAACATGTACCTAACAGTATTATAGGCTGATTTTACGGCCCATAAAATAAATTGCTTGTTTACTATGGCCTGGTATAAGAAATGTAGAGTTTGCTGCCAAAAGGTTCGTTAGGTGAACTTTTGTAATTTTCCTGGCTGTAATTTTCCCGTTACATTGAATGTCAAGTGTGCACAAGAAGTATCAAAATTCTGCTTTAAGGGGTGTGGATGAGATATGCGGTTGTGCAGAGTGGAATTGTTATGTCTGTGTATTAAAAATGACTGGCGAAGGACCTTGATTGTGTTTACTATCACTGCTTGAAAAAATGGCAAAAATAATGGCATGGAAAGGAAAGGACTCACCGAAAGGAATTTGTAGGCTGGCCCTCGTCTGCTTTCTCTCCATCCAATATGCACAAACAGCGATAGGCGCGAATTATTTTATTTTATAATACACAGCGGAATTAGTTTAAAGGCGGAGCGGAGCACAAAATGGCTAGTTGATGCGGCGGGCGTTTTATTACAGACTGAATAAGGAATTGAGGGGTAGGCAATGGATAGGTGGGAAAAGGAACTCGCAACAATATTACCACCAAATCCCAAGCAGTGACAGTATGTATGTGTGCTATGTAGGTATGTATAAGAGTAGGTGTGTGTATGGGCGTAACCAGGGTGTGAATATAGAGAGTGACCTACGTTCTGTTTTGAAGGTCTTCTGTGCAAAATTTCATCAATCTAGGCACAAAATTTTATAGATTTATCTAAAATAAATTTTCTAAAAAATAAACCCGCATATACCCGCCATACCGTGCGCACAGTTTTAAGAAAAATGCAGTTATACAGAATGTTGAGAGACGTACTTGACTTACTTCAAACAGTGATTCCTTACATTGTTGGAAGTAAAAAAGTAAATGAAATTTAATCTCCGGTGACATTTTTTACAATATTTTTGACGGTTTGTGGGGTAGGGCGGTTACTCGGTTGAGTGACCAGTGACGACATGTGGGAGATTTTTTGTTTGTTTGATTATGATTATTTATCGATCATCACAACATGGGCATGTGCCTAGCATGGTGGTTGAAAATCCTCAAATTATGTAATTAAAGTAATGAATGAAAAATAAATACATAAAAAAAACTTATTCTTCTTCTTCCCCTTATCATTGCATCGGCCAGGCTCCTCCATACCTTCCTATCTTGTACTGATGGTTCGGCCTCTGTCCATGGCAGTCCCATCCTCTCCTCACACAGTTTCTGGAGTTGCCTCGCCCAACTGTGTCTGGGGCGGCCCACTGGACGTCTACCCTCAGGAATCGCACTCAGTATTTTCCTCGGAATTCGTTCATCAGACATTCTTAGTATGTATCCAAGCCATCTCAGTTGGGATTTTTCTATGAAGAGTAGCAGTGGTTCAATGTTCAGATCGTCTAGTATCGTCGAGTTACATATATGATCCCATTTCGTAACCCCCCCATTCCTCTCAAGTACATCGTTTCGGCAGTGGCGACTCTAGAGCGTGTTCGATCGTTTAGCATCCATATTTGATGGCCGTAAGTGAGCGTTGGGCAGTATACCATTTTGAACACTGCCATCTTTGTCTTGATGCTGAGCTCGGCTTTCCTTATCACTGAGTTGTAGAGAGCACGCAACACACCGCTTGCCGCACTAATTCTTCGATCAATTTCTCTGTCTTGTCGTCCATCGCTGGAGAATTCGACCCCAAAAAAAATCCAGAAAATGAACATGAAAAAAAATCACCAGACACCAAAACTTTGTCTAACCTTTTTACTTCAAATAAATGTCAGGAATTACTTTTTTTGTTTTTTTTTGTTATTGTTTTTGGGGTGTTATGCCGTGTTTCGCTACCTCCTTCTTTAGCCAACGTTTCGGACAGCGTTACAGTGTCCATCATCAGGGCAGATGACCGTTAAAGTCAAGTACAACCCTTGACACCTTGTATTTATAAAATAATTTTACATTAAGTAGTGAATATAGTGTAAACCAGTAAGTTCCACTTATATGTATATATATTTTGTAATGGTTACAAATTTATTGAAAGTTATCATGTTATAAGTAAAAAATGAATAAAAAGAAAGAAAAAAAAACAGTACAGAAAAAAAAGCTATTTATTTTATTTTAAACGTATCAAGAGTAGAATGGAAAATGTCAATATCTCTCAGGGCACTTGAAAGATTTGCAGTTACGCCCGAGCAAAGAGTTATCTTCTGCATATTTTGATTTGAAATTTTGTTATAAAATTGTGTATTCTATCTGATATTACGTTCAATGCAACGAGATGCAATCCTTTCTAATTGGGCTGATGAGTCAACAAGGCAGTTCACAATCTTATACAGATTTTTTTTTTTTTAATTTTTCAATTCGATTAATATAATATAATATATTAGGCTGGTAGAGAGGAATACAGATGCAAATTCAAGATGAGATCTTATATATGCCACATATAGTAGTTTAAATGTAAAAGGTTTAATGCATGGTTTTGTGATGCGTAGGTATCAGAGTTCAGTAATATTGTAAGGTCTCTACTCTGATTTTACTACTCGTTGAAGAGGAACATGATTCAGCTAGTAAGTTTGGTTGTTTTGGTGACATTTGCGTAAAAAAATTACAAATAATTCATTGTCTACGAAAAATTCAACCATTTTATTAAAATCTTCTTGTGAGTTCATGCAATTGCACATTTTCATACCGTCAGCGTGAATGATTGATGATAATTTGATGTCGTTGAGATACGAATAAAGAGCAAGGGCCCTAAATGGGAACCTTGAGGTACCCCCGATGGAATGTTAATTATCTGTGACAGAACTTTTTAGAGCAACACCTTGACGTATATTTTCTCAGTTGGGAACCATACCAACTTTTACCAACTTTTTCGAGTTTATTTACGAGTGTGTCACGAATCACTTTTTCGGAAGCCTTCAATCAGTATAGATAGAGCCACCTGTTTCTTTTTGTCCATAGAATTAAAAACAAAATCGGCGATCTGTCCCGAATTCGACTCAACAGATCTGCCTGGAAAAACCCGTCTTGTTGGGGGTTGATAATTGTGTTTTTACATAAGTTAAAGAGTTAGTCTAGTATTTTACTTAAAATCCTTGGCTTTGTTGGGCCTATAATTCTCAATTGTGTTTTTATCCTCCTCTTTAAAAAGGCATTACAAAAGCTTTTTTCAAAATAGTATGAAAAACGCTATCTTTGATAGAAAGTGTGAAGAGTAATTTCACAGGGGTAACAAGCTGTTCGGCAAAACTAAAAATAAAAGTTGGATGTGATTTCTATATGTACATAGTTTAGACATAAACATGCATTTTAGCTACCTATTCGTATATTAACAAACATAAGAAATAAACATGGAAAACCTTAACTTTTGAAAAGATAAAAAAATGTTATAGCTTGATTTTTAAATTTTTAAATTCTGCACTAAAGTCCTTTCTGCCCGGAGCCAATGGGACTACAGCAACCCCAATTGGGGTATGATGAGAGGCAGAAGGAGTGCCAAGAAAAATGTAGCATTGTTTTAAATCTGGACATTAATCATAGCTAGAATCATTTCTAACGATGTTGGTGTGGATGGTGGTCTTTCACTAGGACGATACTGAATGTATCTTCAACCACTAATTTATATAACTACACATCAAAAAAGGTTTTTTCTTCTTCATAGATAGATAAATATTGTGATTTATTAATTAAAATAAGCAATTAAGTACATACATTATGTTATGTGAGTACCGCACAAGAGTCCTAAGATAGAGCCATCGAACTCATAAAAAATTGTGGTGATTTTTAAGAATTTTCCAATTATTCTGTAGCCATTGAGAATCTGGAATGCACAATTGGGGTAGGTTGTGCGGCTGAATATAGTATGGAGGAAGGAAATGGGGAAGAGGGAGGTTGGGAAATGCCTGGCTATTCAAGATAATCAATTTTTAAACAACTTTTTATTTCTGAATATTGATCTGAAGAAGACGAAAATGAAGTGTCACTCTGAAACATGTCGCAAATATATTGTGCCCATACATTATTTTTAGTGAATAAATATTGAAAAATCACCAATTAATAATTTTTGACAATACGTAAAAGTGGATTACAGCAATAAAAAAATTTTTACCGCACAAGAGCCCCAACCTCCCCCAATTAGTGCGTCACCAGGAGCTTGATTCTCCAATTGAGGTCACTCGCAATCGCCGTCGAAAGTACATACATTGGTCGAATTTAATAAGTCCTTTTGTAAGTCTGGAAAAAATAAAGTATAAAAAAATAAAGTATTAAAAATAATGTATTAAAAAAGGGCCAAAATCTCCAACTGATGAATCCATTTTTGGATAAAGTATCATCATATAATGTGGGAAATTAAGTTTTTTACAAAATAATCAGAAAACATTTTAATATTTGTGCCTGAATTTCACAAAATAAAATAAAACATGAATTTTATGGAAATTTTTTTCCAGAGCATAAAAAGAGGCGTTACCCAACTGCCAATTTTGTCCCTCAGAAGGGCCGATGGCGCATCGATAAGTCGTATTTAGTCTCCTCCCAGATTCGGAGGTTTGTGGACGTCTTTAGACTCCGCGTCGCTTTGTTCCGTGCAATCGATTTTAAATTTCCTTGTCATTATAATAAATAATACGTAAAAAAGTAGTCAATATTTTTTACAGGCTTTTACGAAACCAAGATTATGACAAACTCTCAAATGCCTTCTAAGACCTTTCCAAAAACTTTTTCTCAAGTATTCTTAAATTCCTCCCAAAAAGAGGCGTGGAATCTGTTGTCGAATTTCTCCAGGACTTTTGGTTCCCCTTAGACAAAGTTGTTACGAGGTTCCATATAATGGCTGATTTACCGGCGATATTAACTGCAATACATAATGTAGAGCAAACTTAAGCAGATGCTTTGAGACCAACAAGAACGTTTCGCCCGAGAGTAGATAGTTTTCAAATGAAAATTAACTTCCTAATAAAACTGTTGCAATGTCGTATTGCAGGTATTAGCAGTATTAAGGGGGTATTCTAGTCTAGAAGCATAAATTGTAGGTCTTTTTCAGGTGCAATAAAAAAAAACAATAATATTTTTGTAGCCATTATTTTACCAAATATTTATTAAACATTAAAAAAAATCAAACGAAAAAATTAAAAAGTTACAGGGTGCTGAAATGGGGGGTCTCAAAAATATGGCGCGCCCTGGTTGACACGATTGCTTTCTAGTAATTTGAAAAAAAAAACAAATTAGTTTTTAATCCAAACAAATGCTGCTATGGCATGAACCTCGGAGAAGTCAAAATGGCGGCTGAAATGTCTGAAATAAAAAGACATTTTTTACAATTTTTTATTTACTTTTCCGATTTTTTTTAGAATAGTAAAAATAATTTTTTTTTATTATTCTGGTTCATTTTTTTTTACAAGAGCCCCACACAGAAAGCCCTGAGGAAAATAATTTCCCTCAGGGCCTATATCATCTTTGGGGATGCTGTGTGGAGGGTATTTTCAAGAAAAGAAAGAAGGGGAGAATTCTGGGAAGGAAAAGGGTTTAGGGGTGGGTAGGAATCTGGGGTTCGGTGTGTCCTGGTCATCCACCTCCAAGACCTAGACTCTTTCATTTCCTAAAAAGACCCTCCAAACAGGGCACCCAAAGATGAAATAGGCCCTAAAGAGAATTATTTTCCCCAGGGCCTCTTGCGTGGAGCTAACGTAAATAACTATAATAAATAAATAAAAAATAAAAAAATCTTTTCTGCTGCACAATTAGATTGAAACAAATTTTTGCTACGGAAAATGGAACTAAAGTCACGGACCTCTCAAACTCGTGGACCTGTGATTTATAAATATTCGTATTTAAGTTTAAGTTAACTAAATTCTAATACACCGCATCTTTAACAAAACTTTCTCATTTTTAATAAAGTGCTAACCGGTTTGTTCTGATAACGAACGATTCCGAGGAAATCAGTTACTGCAAAAAATTGTTGTATTAAGAAAATTTTCATTGGAAAGTGAAAGGTATCAAAAAAGTTCCATCACAAATTTATTTAATAGTTTTAGTTTCTTTACACATCTTCCTGATAGTTAGTTCTTACAAGACTATTTCATGTGTACATGGCTGATGCCCTCTACATGGCTTTGAAGGAAATATCCCCAAGGGATGCAGCTACGTAGAAGTTTTCGAGTTTGGGGTGACTTTTTAAGGGAAGCGCGCAGGGAGGAACGGGAGTCGTAAGCGGTCAGCCGTCAGTATTCAGTACGACGGGAACTTTCGCCGCGGATAGTAGCGTACTTTGGGAGAGCTTTGGGAGAGTAATAACTAAACATCGCCCAAACATTTTTTATGAGAAAAGTTTCCATCTAAAAGTGGCATATAAATACTTCTTTTAACTTCTGAAAGCCGGCAGCGTTTATAATTGATGTTATTCAGCATTTCTGTAATGATACTTTATAACTTTTTCAACGCAATGTTTTTGTAGCGTGTTTTTTACATGTGATAAAGTTTTTAGCTAAATAAAAATGAATCCGAAAAGTATTGTGTGGTGTCTATGGATTATTTCACTAAATAGTTTATGCTGTTGCGGTCGAAGTGAACATCAGAATTTCATGCCAGTTCCGAAAATACACTCCAAGTCACTGAGCGAACCGAAGGCTCGCTCGGAAATCAATCAAAAATACATATCGTCTCAACAAATAAGTGATTTTAACCCATTTAATAACGTGAAAATAAATAAATACGATAAGCATTTGTTGATAAATTCAATTAAGCAAGACACATATCCAATAAACAAGCATCTGCGAAGTGTTGGCAGGTTTAGAAGGGGGGTTTTAAATAATACTTTAAGCGATGAATTAACTATGATTTTTAATCGCTACAAACAATTCAATGTATCTAGAAAGAGTCGTGCGCTGCGTAATATGGCACTTATAGAAACTCAGAGCAATTTATATCGGGGAATGAATTCGTCACTGAATCATTACAATGAAGACGGAATTGCGCGGAACAGTTTATTTAATTACAGCGATCTCGAAGGCACGGAAGTTAATCAAGAGCAGAAGAACAGACACCAGGATCCGGCTGTGAGCAACAGGCACATCTGGGTCATGGAGCAAGATCATCCTAGTCCTTCTCCCACCAGTTTCAACGAGCGTGAAGCCGCTAGTGATAATGAGACATTCAACGCTCTGGTGGAGCAGTTTAAGCGGATGTATCCCATCTCCCTGTGGAAGGAGAACGGCTGGTTCAAGGAGGATTACCTGTACATCATCAACGCTCATTGGTTGCAGTTCCCCCCCCCCTCCAAAGCTTCTCATTACACTTTGGCTGTGGTTTATATTTTCGTCCTGACTGCTGGCATCTCGGGCAATGCTCTTGTGATATTCATGTTTTTTAAGTGAGTATTTTTAAAACATTTTTAATAAAACATTACAGATTAATTTAACAAATTTCAAAACACAATTATGCATAATAACACTTTGAACTAAAAATGAAATAAGTACCTGAAACTTAAATAAAAGTTTATACCGGATGATATTATTTTAATCTGTTGAATAAAGTAGTAATCGTCCCAATTTTTTTCCCTTTATACTTTCTAAAAAATATTTCTAGTCCTTTAGTTATTTGTAGATGTTGTGCATTTTTCTTATTTTTTTCATATGAGATAAATTTCTTGTAGTTTTTTTTCCTTTAAATGTGTGTAAAAACTATTTGTAATAGTTTATTTATTTACTTATGCTATCTCGGTCTGCGAAGAATAGTTAAGATGCCGGCGAATTTTCCAATTAATGATTTACATTGTTTTGTTAATTATCACTGTCTGAAAAAGTCATGAAAAAAGGATTATGTTTTTAAAATGTATGCATTCATGATAATTTTAATATCCGGGAATATATAAATATCATACGGACAAACAAACACCTAATAGATAATAATCTTCAACAAATATGCCCATAACCTGTTGAATGATCACATCAATAATCCCGTCATCTTAAAGCTTTTTTTTAATATGTTTCATTACATTAAACAGCTATTACGTATACCTTATATGTACTAACTTTTATGTTCCTGACTATTGTACTTTATTGAACTATTCAACCATACCATGTTGCCAACTTGTAACTACCATGTAGGTACTTTTGAAAATTAATACGAAACTTATAACGATAACAATTTGATCACGGGATAGCCTGAACTCTTGACAAATCAACTGACACTTAAAATATATTTCTGAAATGTTGAAATAAACTGTTTATTTGAAAATAGTAATAATAATACTTAAATTTGTATTTTTCTGATACATATTTTGGTTAATAGTATTGTTTCAATATTCGATGATTTACAAAATGCCACTGATTATTATGAACTTCGCGTCACTTTCGATATGAAATAAACAAATTTATTTACTCACACTCGAGTTTTTATCCCACAAATTACCGTCTACCAAATCTACCAAAATGATTTATTCGGCAGGAACACAAACAAAGTTTGATTAAAAATAGCATCAGCTCTTTATGGAAGCGCTCCCTCTCTCAAACAATAGCGTGATAGTTGATGTATACTCCATCCACTGTCGGATTGGATACAAAATCAAAAAAAAAATATGCAAGCAAAAACAGTAATAATCATATATTAATTGCTTATTTTATTTTATTGTATCTCTTTTCTTTATAGTTCTCATTAGTACGACTGTAATATGAAACGCAAACACCAGTTACCTTTATGCTGTAATCATTTGTGTTATTTATACATTTATTTTCCTTTTATTTATTATTATTATCATTTCAATAACCATGCTAAACAAACCACGGCTTTTGTATAATAATTTGTTGGTTATTTTATAATAATTTTATTTCTTTCTCTTCTCTTTTTTTTCTATTTTTCTACTATATTATGCAATGCATACACAAGTTATCTATATATTTTAATCATCTGTTTTTAAGAACCTATATGTATATTAACTACTATGTTTAAACTTTTGTAACTATGTTTTAAACTTTCTAACTTCATTTTTTATTATTTCTCTTCTTTTTATTTCCTCGATTTTTCCTCTTTTTTGTACAAATCATGTTCCATATGTTCACACTAATCCTAATTTGACTGTTCTAAAACGGGAATCATCCTAGTTGGACAGTCAAAACATATCATAGATAATGTTTATAAATGTATTATACTATACTAAATAAAAAAAAATTAAAATAAAAAATAAAATAAAATAAAATGCAGCAGATCCAGCAGCGGTGAGTAAGAATGCTAAGATTGAAAAAATACGACCTATTCGATTTGTTGTATCTGAAAATGATTGTTTCTTTGATAATGTCAATTTTTTGTATACATTTTTATCAGTTAAATGGGGTAGTGCCACAACTAAAACCCGAACCCCAAGCTTCAACAACTTAAAAAATATACATTTTCAAGAAAAAATCACTTTCAGCTATAATAACATCAACAAAGTTGTATTTTCAATCATATCACCCTTGATCCTTTAAAAATCAAGAACCATTGGCAATTTCCTAACGTTCGATTTGTAATAATAATACTTGTATTGCGATTTATACAGAGTCAGTAGCTGGTCACTGTTGAAGAATCTTTATATTGTTACTCTAAGTGAAGAATCTGCTAGCCCCACATTACACAAGACGCCCAATTTCCTGGAAACCAGATTTACCCGGGAGATACCTACAACAAGCTTTTCAATAGAGTCCTTATCGAGTCTTTGTACCATCAACTTGCATCAAACAGTCTGCCAAAAGCAGACTCGCTTGTATTTTGGAAACATTGAAACTGACTAGGACGGGGGGGGGGGGGTCCATATCTTTGCATTAGCTAAAGAAGGTTAAATCGGCATCAAATGAGTCGCATTTAACGTACATAACAGACTCATCTCAAGGGTACCTAGCACGGTCGATCGATATAACCCTATATCAATACGATATTGCCCAAATCCGTCATCTATGGTCAGTTAGCAATATTTGCGGTCAACAATTGGTAAGAGGAATTCCAACCAACGATTGAAAAATTTTAGCCCGGATTCCATAGTATCAGTTTCGGTTTGCTGTCAATAGATGCATTTATTTGAATTATGTCGTTCGTTAATCAAAATCACTGGCTTATTTAATGAACGTATTGAACTAACGAAGATTTTTGTATTGAAAGAATTCATATACGCGATCCACAAACTTTATAATTCAACTAAGACGCGACCAAATTATTTCGTTTGAATTTTGTTAAACTAAAGTGGCTGAAATATGACTAAAGAAATGATTGACTAATTAACTCCCGTGTAGTGTCAAAAAGTAAATGCGGAATGTCGATGCATATTTAGGTTTGTATTTCAAATCAACATTGCCAAATTATTCATATTTTTACGTATTTGACTGGCGTTTGACGTTTCTGAATGTGAATTTATATACAGATCGCCAGTGTTGCCAGCGTATATCGAGTTCTAATTTATTCCTCACCAATATCGGTTTGGCTATCAACTGTGCTAGGGATATTGATACAAAATCATCGGAAGTTACTCCTAATGATCCGATATTGTAAAGATATCGATTTCACCTTGCTAGAGCCCCAGGGCTTCATTCGAATGTATGTAATGCTGCGTATACTGTAGGAACTTTCTAAAAGGTAGGAAAAGAAGGCTTAAAAACCACTGAAGGCAGGAATAATGATGCCTCTTGTCCAATAACACTTTTACGTAACTCGCAATTCTATCATTCGCTGTCAAGATATTGAGCCTAGAACACTGCTGTCATGTTGAAGATTGTCAATGCACCGATCTTGTGATTTCACGTATGTAGGTAGAGGGACTTGGTGTGGGTATGAATTAGGATTAGGACAGGAATAACATAAACATTTTTTTTACATTAACTCCACACAGGAGGACCTGAGGAAAATAATTTCCCTCAAGGCCTATGTCATCTTTGAAAATGATGTGGTCACTTTGAGGAGAGGAAGGAGCGAACATGGGTCTTGAAGAGACACACAGAGGCCGGCAAATCGTTCCACATCCGAGCTGTTGAACTCAAGAGCGAGTCGTAGAAACGACCCGTTCTCATGTGACTAATGTCAACCGGGGGTGCCAAGGGGATCAATGACGCTAGTTCCGCGGAGCATCTCCCATTGTAATACCGGTAGAACAAGGACAGCATTCCCATCTGACGCCTGTGCTCTAAAGATTCTAATCCTTTTGTTAAGATAGGAGAATCTATCAAACGGACCTCCCGTTTCTTCACAGAGTCAAGGTTTTTTATGGGCGACTGCCAAGTTCAACCGTGGGGCGCACTTGCGATTTGTACTGTGTTAGCAGTTGTGTACTATTAAAGTATCTGCGGGCCCTGTACAGTACGCCCAGTTTCTGAGAGGCTAACTTAACTCTGGCTGCGAATTACGAACATGAATGCGAGGGGAGTCTCAATTATGGGAAAGAAAGAACGAAGCTACCACAAACGGCGCGAATTGTCGCTTCTTCCTTTCCCTCAATGCGTGGCCTGGCTCGCGGTAATACCTACTTTTCATACGCTCCCTCGTGGTGTTCAACTTTTTGTCTCAAAACTTCGCGAACTGTTCGGAAATCAAAAGTGGTAGAGGGCTTGGCAAAAAGATACCCCTCAAAGTATTGGAAAGGTTAAGATCAATCAATACGAGTTCATAAATCCAATTATGTTTTTAAGCTGACTAAAGTCAATCTGATTAGTCAATTCGATTAAACTTCAAATTAAGCGATGAAATGCAATATTCGCATTTGCCATAAGATATATTATCTTCTTGATCACAATTTCAAAAAGGAACCTTTTCATGAATTGCCGAACTACGATATTAAATTACTGTGGTTGGTTCGCTTGCTAATTTAATTTTCCTTATTCCTTCTGGCTGTGACAGGCGAAAATCGTTTTCATTAAAAGAAAGCGTTAGTTTCAGATGAATGAATCTTCTACTTCCTACTTTACTGTTTTAAATCTTCTGAGCTTTTACCTAGCGGCAGGTAGAGGATTTTGAAGGATAAAGAAAATCTTTTTCATGAAAGATTATTTTATTTTTAATTGACATTTTATGATGAATAATGAATATGACGAATACATTATCTGAACTCATTCCTTAGCAATAAAAACTTGAAATCCGAATTTCTACCGAATATAACATGCTCGTAATTTCCCTCAGGCTAATTTTTTCACTTTCCGGAACAACTCATGTAGATCTCATAGAAATCGTTGTGTCTCCCTTACTACCATAGTAAGAAGTAGGATTTAAACGGTGTTAGAAGAGAAAACACCACGTTTTATATTTAAATCTAAAAGTTAATCCCAAAATATTTAAATTGTACACCTTTATGAAATCAAAGATTCAGATCGCAATTTGAAAAAAATCAATGATACTTAGCGAATTTTTCATTAATTATTTTTACATGGAACAGGTGAAGTACCCATAACGTACATACTGCGTTAGTCTTATAAAATACGTATGTGCTTTTATCGTTATCAGTAAATTTAGTTAGAAAAATCGTAAGGTGAGCCATTTTTTAAATTCTTTTATGTTTGCACGCATACTTAAAAAATTATGTGATTATTTTGAATTATAAAATTTGAAAGCGTATTTTATCACCTTTCAGAAACAGTTTTTTGTTTTCAGATATGTTCAGAAAAATTCCAAATATTTAGATTTTATTGCAAAGCGGAAAAATTTCGATCCACTCACAAAATATGGTCGAGACCTGAGGGGTTAAAGAAGCACTTAAAAAATATAATATATTTTTTAATGTCTACGCATTTTCCGTTTTAAAAATTAATCAAATAAAATATCCCCGAAAAAAAAAAAGCAAAGCGTTCTCTTACTTTATAAGTATGAAAAAATCACAGCGTTTCTTTAAATGCTGTCGAGATATTTTGTCATGCAAAATAAAGTATACTCCCTTTCACCAGTATTAAAACAGTTTTTTGTTTTCCTTAGCACACTCCCTCCAAAATTCGCATTTGTATAAAATATCCCCCTTTCACAATATCTTATTCTTCTTTTTGATTGCTTACCACGGAACCTTATAGAAAGCTTAACTTCTAAATTGAATGGCCTAAAATTTAATTCTGCCATGTGCTTTTTAAATCTCGGTAATTTATTTAGCAAATTCACTTATATATTTATAAAACTAATCCTGATAAGATTGATAACTAAACGAAATCATTTAATCTAAGGATTTCGAGAGCTTAGTTAAAATTTTCATTATTCAAGTTGATAAAATTCACCGTAGTCAGCAAAGATCATATAAAATATTAAAATCGGTCTGTTAAACTCGTCAGGATTGTCATCATATTCATTGTTTCTGAATTAAAGCAGAAATCAAGATTTTGGTCTCGAAGTTTTAATTATATAAAATATTAAGTCTGGCTTAACTTTGTTTTCCAGTTGTTCGGATGCCAGTTAGACACCCTTTTAGATCCTTCTTTATTTATTTATTCAATTCAATTTGTATATTTTCGAAGAGAAAATTCATTAGCACCGTTGTGATTTGAAACCCGATGAAATGTAAACGAGTGACACTAAAAAGAGACAAACTCAAACATCTATAGAATTTAGCCTGCGAGAGAATGAGACAGAATGAAAACTTATCTACGTTTAGTACCTTCGAAGCGTCGCGCTCTGTCAAGCTGCGCGCATTGGCTGCTTTGATCATGGACTCACTTTTCAAGGCTCTTGTTGATTGAGATTGTGTGGGTGAAGTTTTCACTTCTACCGCGTGCGGACTGCAATCGATTTTTTTAAGTGAAAACTTCTTTAGCAGTGTTGTGATTTGTGATTCGATGAAACGGAAGTGAGCGACACTAAAAAGAGACAAGCACGTTACAGAGACAAATATTTATTTATTTCACGGGTTCTCGGTTCCAATATAACACGATTAATCCTTGGTCCCACGCAAGTCTCCTTTAGTCTGTGATATAAATAACCCGACGAACCTTAGCGGCCAGACATTCAGCGGACCAAGGATCGAATCCTCTGAAATCCAAAATAAGCGACATCTAACGACTCCAAAAAAGAAAACACAAATACTAATAAGATGACCAAATGTATAGGAAAAGGCGCACTGGAATTCGACGACAAAAATATGGAAAAATCATCCTTCACATTGATAAAAAAAGTGCTTCGTAGTCTCTCCACTCTTGTCTGCTTTAGTTTTCTGAAGGTTTCACTTCTACCGCGTGCGAATCGCACAATCGCTTTTTTTTAATGACATCACAGATTAAGATCTAAGTCGTCGCGCATAATATTGAACCTTTAATTTTTTTTACGTTAATAAGAACTTGTAAGTCGTACTATTCGGCAAGCTTAGCAGCATCCGTGATTATTAAGAAATATCTCATGATACGGATTTCAGAATTTAGCAGAACGTGTTGGAAATCCTAAAGAGAACCCTTCTGGGTGGAAAACAAAGGTTTTGCTAGTAGTCATTGGACCAGGAATGAATCAAAGCCAATGAAATTGCTCAAAATAATAACACCTGGAGCGACATGAACAAAGCTTCTCTCTAGGAAATAATTGGAGAAGTGAAGATTTAATTATTATAATCTGTTTAATTTAATTATCAAGGTTCTGAAGAAATTTATTTACAATAAAATTGTCACATCACAACTGTCAATAAATTTCTCGTAATAATATTTCCGTTTTCAATTAACGCCTGGTAGTACCCGCTTAAAAAGAAAAAGGAGAGATTTGTAAATACGAATGTTAAGAGGGAGCCCGCTTATATAAAAAACGATAACACTTAAGCGAAAATTGTGAAAATGTTTAATAAAATACGACTTAAAATAGAGCAGAAATCTCATGGGGAATGTCTAAAATATTATTTAAAGAAAAATTGCGAATTTTTTCATACATATAACTTGTAAAATAACTGAAAAAAACGTGTTTTTAATAATTTTCGGAGCATACTTTGCGTTTTTTTTTCTATCCAGGGAATTTCATATAATTGCCGTTTCGACGTAGGGAATGTATAGATATTATCTTCAAGCAGAACATTTATTTTTAAGAGCTTTAAAACTAAGTATTTAAGGAAAGTATGTAATAAAACAATATAAATGCGGACTGCCGGGCCTTAAAATATTATTATTTTGTTTTATAATGGTCTAAATCGGTGTGTCTATAATAAAATATGCAAATGGGATAAAATAAACAAAATACATTTCAATAAAGTTACTAACTAAAAACAGCATGTATTGAAGATTACAAATTACAAAAATTAAAAATTATATTTCATATATTTAAAAATAAAAATTAAAGCATTATTGGTCGGTATTTCTTAGAAGATTTTCACCGCGGTATACAATAATGCGTTCTTTAATTTTTACTTCTTTAAAGCGAAGTCTTAATAATTTTTTTCTTCTTGTAAAATTCTTTATTTTATGTGCGTTAATATCGCATAAATTATTAACTTTTATTGGCCGTTAACATTTAAAAAGGGAAAATATTACGTTTAAGCACACAATTTATTTAAAAGACAATACATTAAGATCTCTCAAATTATTTTTAATTTTGGAATATTTATTTCGTCTTAGAATAATTTATTATATTTATTTATTGTTTCTTTACATTGCATGTAAAAATGTTTGCAAAACAATTTGCAACCTCACTAGGACAAGCTTGTGTTGAGGTTAACAATTCTACAAATTAACAAAATAACACAAAATTATACAGATATTGAAAGAACAATATTGTTGTATTTCTTACAAGTTGAGATTATGGGTACCTACTAAACTGCTGGCACTAGGTAGTACATTAATGTAAACATGTAGACTTTTAGGGTGACCATAGTTTTGAGGATTGATTTAAAGTAAAAAATAAAAGTTTTTTTATTTTTGTTTTAATGATTAAGTTGTAAATAATAAATATATGTATATAATATAATACGCTTTAAATTTGGCAGAAGAATGCTAATACTAATTTGGCTTATTATTACTATAAACATAATCATTTAGCTAATAATTTAGAAAGGACAAAGTTGAAAAAATCAATTGGCAATCCTCGGCTAACATAAATAATTTAACAATCTCATTAGATTGTCTTGTCTTGTCAATCATTATTGAACTTTTTTATAAGAAAAACTCTCTTTTTATAACTTTTGAAAGTTATTCCCATCAACGTAATATATCATTGAAGAAGAAGATAACACTTTTAATCTAACTGAAAATATGAAAGAAAACAAGACACAGAAAAATAGAAAAAGACAATGGTCGCAACTGGGACTCGAACCCAGACCTCTCGTCTAACCGGGACGTGTTAGACGAGAGGTCTGGGTTCGAGTCCCAGTTGCGACCGTTGTCTTTTTCTATTTTTCTGTGTCTTGTTTTCTTTCATATTTTCATTTAGATTAAAAGTGTTATCTTCTTCTTCAATGATATAATAATTTAACAATTATTCTCGGGCTTTATTTTACAAGTCTTCTAAACTCCTCTTTTTTCCGAGAACAAAATACTGTAATAATGTTATTAATGTGCATTATCAGTCACAGTATATAAACTTAAAAAATATATATTAAGCCTGTGTTGCCGGCAATCAAAGAAAAAAACATAGTGTCAGAATAATGACAGGAAGTGTCAGATACACTCGACTTTGCAAGATAAATGCTTTCATAGGTTTTTTACATCATTATATCTAAATTCTGAACACATCACGCTACCATGACAGGTGGCTATATAATATATGGTCTCTATGTATTATAACTACAATAACTAGACCCAATCCTAATCCCAATCCTAATCCTAATCCCAACATCCAATTCAATAAAAATACAAAAAATGTTTTTTACCTTGTCGGTTTGACTATAATAAATGTATTTATAATAAATTGATTAATCTGAAATAGGTTGGGAATATTATAGACATTCATCTAGCATCGTTCCGTACGGGTAAGGTTCCGTAGAAAAGGGATTATTTACGATAATAAATTGTTTTTTCACTAATACATCAACGATTTAGTAAGCAGGGCATACAAGCGTCTTGGTTTCGTAATTAGAAATTCACATTCATTCACATTCACATTTACGGATTGCAATCTTTAGAACACAAGCGTCGGGTGGGAATGCTATCCATGTTCCACCGGTATTTGAATGGAAGATGCTCTGAGGAACTAGCGTCATTGATCCCCTCGGCACCGGTGCATAGTCGGGAGACACGCCAAACGCGCGCCCAACGTATGTACACGGTTAACATTTGTCACATGAGAACGGGTCGATTTTTCGACTCGTTCTTGAGTTCAACAGCTCGGTTATGGAACGATTTGCCGGCTTCTGTGTTTCCTCCCTCCTACAATATGAGTCTCTTCAAGACCAATGTTCGTTCCTTCCTCTCCTCAAAAATACCCTCTACACAGCATCCCAGATGACATAGGCCCTGAAGGAAATTATTTTCATCTGGGCCTCCTGTGTGGAGTTAATGTAAAAAAATCGTTTAGTTAGAAATCACATTTGCACGAACTAGTCTTAATTTAAATGAAAAAAGGGTGACCGGACAATTCAGAATGAAATCAACTCGACACCTCCTTTGAAAAGCTATTAAATGTGATGGATATATATAAAAAAAATTGCTTAAATAGGTTATGTTAAGTTAGGTTATGGGCTATTTTTAAATTAAAAAAATTCAAAGCTTTTAATGACTTTTCGAAGAGGTGTTGATTTGATTCTGAGTTGGCATGGAACCAAAAAAATATACCACGAGAAAAATGCAAAAGATGTGAAGTGAAGATCACTAAGATGATACTTGTCCAGGCGTTGTTTGTCCCCATATTTGTACCGATTTTTAAAATTCTTTCACCAACATAAAGCTACATTATATGCGAGTAATATAGGCTGTATATAATGGTAAGCTCTGGCGTTGTGAAATTATAAATATTAATAGGTATATTATATTCATTATACGTTTTCTGTCGCTAACAAAAACGAGTTACTACTAATATCAGAAAACAAATCGTTGCCGTGGAAACGATGTTGATATATTTACGGGAAATCTTAGCTAATATCTATCTTCTATATAAATAAAAATGAATCTCCAAAATGTTTGTACGCGCATAACTTCCAATAATCCAATCCAATATTCCAATAGCTAATCATCAAAGTAATCCTAAAGAAACCCTCCAAATATCCTTGGTAGGCCCTCCACATAGGCTTGATTCTACATGACTGTACTTTATCCAACTGCCAGTGCGAACATATAGAAAGGGTAAAACATACATAATCCCCCCAGAATTAAATATTAAGACATGCAAAATGTCCTGCATCGGTTCATTAATAACTAAATGGTTGATTGACTTGGGTAGAATGGAGTCTGAAAAACTATTAAATAATATCACTTAAAGTTTTACATGGTTACTTAAATTTGGCACAATAAATATAAACTTGGTACATATTTTATTAGAAAAAAATAAATAAAAACAACATTTTATTACAAAATACATGTCTGACTTTTTCATCAGCAATCGGTTCCTTAGAACAGGCAATCTGCCTAGCTAGGAACTATGTTGACCTACAAGACATAATAACACTTGTACACATTTTTAATATTTACAGTTATCTTGAAATATATTATTATGTTATTATGCAATTTTGCTATTTAATTGTTTATAATGTAATAATAATAATAATACAAAATACCTGGGGGTTATTATTGATTCACACTTACGCTGGACTGACGACATTAATTTCATCACAAGTAAACTGAAACGAGTCATGCACCTAATAAAGTACGTTAAAAACATCTTCCCACTAATAATACTAAGATCGATCTATTTTGCACTTTGTCAATCCATTGCCACATATGGAATACTAGCTTGGGGAAGTGCTACAAACATAGCAATTGACCCAATTCAAAAAATACAAAAAGCAATAATTAAACTCATCCTGCAAGTACCATTTCACACAGATTCTAGCGAAATCTACAAAGCATTAGAAGTCATGTCAATAAGACAACTTTATGCCAAATCTGCTATAATATACCTTGTCCAAAACAAACAACATATTCCAATTCAACCAAAAACCATAACAAAAACCAGGTCCTCAACAAATAAAACACCGAACATACCGATAACCCACACCACACATGGACAAAGACACTTTCAGTATTATGCAACCAAACTTTTTAATTGCATGCCCATTACTTTGAAACAAATACTATCTGCAAATACATCTACAAACATTCATAAAAAACATATCACTGACTGGATTAAAAATCAAGATATCAACTTTATACAAAATATTATTATTCCCAACCAAACATAACAAAACTATAAAAAGTATAAAATTAAATAAACCTAAAAATTAAGTAGTTTTTCAAGTATCCAACAACTATACATACACTTACAATTTATATATGTGTGTACATATATGTATGTGTATGTGAATGTGTATGCGTATGTATACGTATGTATATATATATATATATATATTTATATGCATGTGTGCAGGTACATGTATTTATATGGATGTGTATGTATGTGTATGTTTATATATATATTTTTTTTATATTCCTCTAATATATTTAAATACTTTTTTTTTCTCTTCTAAATAACCAATGTACAATAACTATTAAAAATTGAAAAAAAATATACATATAAAACTTTCTATTACAACACATAAATACTTGTCATACATAAACATAAATAAACACGTCAACACCTCAGCACAGGTTCTCCTAGTGAGGTGTTCACGAAACATACAACAATACCTATCCACAGTTTCACCTTCACAAACCTACCTTACACCCAACATAATAAAATTACAAAATATATTATGTAAAAATGTTTTCAAAATTGATCTATAGGTAAATACTGTAATACATAGAAATAAATAAATAAATAAATCCAACAGAAACGCTTTTCGCAGATTTTGCGGTGCCTCGAGTAGAGAATATCTTCAAGAAAAATGCAATTATCCAAATTTACAAAGATAATATCATCAAAAAATTTGAAACCCACCTATCAAAAAGATATCAAGACAACATCAAAATACTAAAATTTAATAGCAAAGTAATGCAAAACAATTATATCTATTTAGGAATAAAGTATTTCAACAACCTTCCGATTGAAATAAAAAAATATCAATAAACTGAAACTCAAACTAAATTCAAACTAACATCAGGAATAATTAACTGAATAATTGCCTGTTTTTCTCTTTCTTTATAATATTTATCATCAGTCTGTATTCATCTCTATTTTATTTAGATGTTTCTAATAACTCTCGTAAGTGCACAATATTTTAGTATGTAACCGAATCCTATATATGTACACCTACTCATATAGATGATCCAGAAGTTTCAATTGTTCCTATTATATATTTACCTATTGCATAACGTTATTCTATTTCCGTTATAATTAGTGTAACTCGCTCATCAAGCACAAGAACTAGCTAGCTTCTTCTTTGGTGAGATTGCGATTTTAAATATATTCTGTACCGATATGTAATTTATATAACACCACGGTAACCACTTATATATCTATATTAAATAAAAAAATTAAAAATTCGCACTACGTTTAGCCCACTACGTATTTCTGAAAATAAAAATTTTTGCTACCACAGTCCATCTTTTAGAGATCCATTTATTTGATTAAATTGGGCATTCTGTGGTTGTTGCTCACAAAATTAACGGAGAAGTTAATCCGTACAGGTCAACACCAATTATTATTCTTCCGACAATCTGACCACAGCAATTGGTTGTTAATTTCGTTATTACGGTGTAATTATATTTATTTATTTTATTTATTTATTTATTTAAGGAACATTAACAGTCTTAGTAATACAATAAACATAAGAGAATGATAAAAAAACAGACCAATTATTAATGTTCACAGATAGGTATTTAGAAACAAGACTAACTGAATATAAACTAGAATATTTAAAAAAATAATAAGAGTACAAATATGAATTCAACAAATGGTAAACTAATACACAACATTAAAATAAGTGTGATTATAACTGAAATAGACTGCAAAATAGGGATTTGGGTTGGGAAGGGTAAGGGGAGGAGAGGGATAAGGGAAAGTTGCCACGCAAGTAATATAAAAATATTAGATACAATTAATTCATGTGTCATTCGCACCTAGAATGTTATACAGTGAAGTTCTGTAGCGACAGTAACTAGCAGTAAATACGTCAGCACGTGTGTCTATATTTGCAAATTTGTTGTTATAGTAGTTACATGTCCTTTGTATAAATTCATTTTGATTGGAATTGGTGTTGCATTTATCAATATAGAAAAGGGTATTTTGTCTACTATATCGAATGGATGTGTGGAAATTTATTTTGTTTAGCAAATCCAGGCAGTCAACTTTTGAGTTAATAATTTTGTACAGGAGCATCTGATCAGCGACAAGCCTCCTGTTGAGTAGTTTTGTGATTCGAAAATGTTTCTCGATTTCGTCGTAAGAGTTGTATATTTTGAAAGATTTAAAATTGAGGAATTTGAGAAATCGCTCCTGAACTCTTTCTAACCTGTTGACATAAACAATATAGCGCGGGTTCCACACCTGTGAACAGTATTCCAGGTGAAGACGAACATGTGAATTGTAGAGAATCAGATAAGTCTTAGTGTTTTTGAAAAATTTGCATGTTCTCAGTACGAAACCCAGACTTTTTGTTGCTTTAGTGACCACCTTTATATTTGATCACCTTTTCTTGTAAAAAATTGTTCATTCGAGGTTGGACTGCCCCGACGCTATAAATTTGTTATCTATACAATAAATATCAAATACCTTCAAAATATACTAGGCGGAATATTTTATTCTACAACAATAACTTCGCTATGAATTCTGTGTTAGAAAGAATACATAGGTTGGGCAATGAACCAACTGATGTCGCTGACATATTTAATTTTAACTTAAAATCAAATTAGTCCACCACTTTTTAGTTGTAAATAATGAATGAGAATTTTATTTTATTTTGATTTTCTTTTGTTTTTTTTTTATTGTTCTTATTCTAGATGCAGTAAGTAAAAATTAATGTGTTTTGATTTTTTTAAATGTTTTTGTTGCTCGAAAGTACCTATGTGAATTGCACCTACGAGTTCTCTAAAGTCATCCATGTGGATTTAGCATTAGATAATATATTCTTATTTATTATATTGAGTTTATGCTTTATTTTTATTTATGTCCTCTTTAATTTTTGTTATATTGTTGTTATAAATTAAATTTGTAATTGATAAGTAAAAGGCCAATAGGGCGTCAATATAAATAAAAAATTAAAAGAATTTTAAATCTATTCTTTCACAGATGACGATAGTTTAATTATTTTAGGTTAAAACACTTTTTGCAAGTTATACTGTAAAATATTAAGATCAGTTAATTGTTTGCGCCCGTATATACTCAAAATGAATATGAAGAAATAGTTTTGTTCATAAACAGATTCAAATCTTTCAAGAAAAACTAGCAAATATAATATTGTATCGGTGACTCAATCCAATGGTATATTTGTTAGCCTTTCTTAAATGATTTGAGTTTGTAAATAAACAAAATTATTTATTCATATTCATATTGAGTAATATATGGGTGCAAACAATTAGTTCGTCTTAATAATATAAATCATAACTTGCAAGAAACTAACCTAAACCTAAAATAATTATACTAGTCATCTATGAAAGAGCAGATTATGAATTCTTTTAAGAATCAACAATGCCTTTCGTGTATAAATTCCAAAATGAGAAGAATGTAAACTTAACTAAGTTTTTATTAAACTTAACACTTTCAAGACCTTTTAGAACTGCAGGAAACTTGGCAAATCTTAATTAAAAAGTTATGTATCTTCAGAATAACTTTTGTGCTTAATGTGAAGCCGTGTAAAGTCGTGTTAAACTCGGGATCAGGTCACTAACAATAAATAGCATTAATATTTGGCTTATTTATAAAGCGCCATTTTCATGAAAAATCATCTCAAGGGCGCTGATTTATTATGTAGGTAGCGATAAAGTTTAAATTCCTGAATATTTCCCGCCTGTTTTGAATTATTCACGAAAAAACCTTGCCAAAAGCGTGTTTTAATTTATTTTGCGAAACTCAGACACAAACATATAAATGTTTTACGATCAATTTCTAAGGAATTTAATTTCCCACATCTATATGTAAATCAATATATCTGTGTAAGTAAGTTGTCTATGTATGTATTACTTTATTAATAATAATAATAATAAAGTTTTATTCTAGGATGTGGGGAGGATAGTGCAATCCCACACGTCCCATATAATTGTACATATTTATATAATTATACATATTTTAATATAACAGATTTTTTTTTAAAACATAGAATAGGAAAAAAACAAAATAATAAAAAATAAATAAATAATCAATTCTATGTAGAACGAGGTCTGGGTGAGCTCGGGCCCAGCACTCACTCAGGAGTGGGGTTTGGTGCTGGAACGCTGCGGTCACCACTGCATTGTCGGAAGTCATTAGCCGCATCCTGGCTCCAGTGACCCGATGTCTCATTAGACCGGCGAATCCGTGTAATCCTAGTTCAGTGAACATTGTCGATGCACTGCTGTATCTTCTGAATCCAAATATACATGCATCATTATATTGGATCCGGATATTAAGCATAAGAAATGTTTGAAACTTCCGAAATACCTTCCTTCCGCCTCGCGCAGGTTTCTGCATTACTACAATCACATGAAAATACTTCTGAAATTTTTTTTTAATCATTACAAAAACTGTCAAAAATGTCACAATTTGAGAATGACATTTTGCAAACCATCGATTGTTATATCAAAATTCAATTTTTGAATAAACTCTTTGAATTAATGAATTTAATCGAAGTACTCACCTATGGTACTAACCAAAATCGAATACTTTGAATCTACTAAAAAAATATATATTTTAAATAGGTTTCTATGTTAGGTACCAAATTTGATTGATTGTTCTTGTATATTCTCGATGAATGTTTGTAATATATGAAAAATGAAAAATTTGTTAAAAAAATTGCAATAGGCGGCACGCGAGCTTTTTGAAAATCTGAGTATACCGGGACGGAACACGGGAGAGGGAAGGCGGGAAAGGTGGAGGGGGAACGCCTGAGAGGAAGGGGAAGGGAAAGGAGAGGCAGAAGGGGAGTGGGACGAATGGGAAAAGACACGCAGGGAGAAACAATTTCTTTATTAGTGGCATTGCGACGCATGCCGGAAACTCACTAGTATTCAATAAAATTATTATCCATGAGGGGCTCGTAAGTAGGAAATTTAAAAGAATTTTTTCCGAGATTATCCAAAGACAAATAAAAAAATACTCTATTATTTCAAAATATTATGTTCTACTCGTAGTATTTAATTAAAGCATCTAAAATATTTCCAAGCAATCTATTTTTGACCTCACCGTAAGGTATGGTGTATGTCTGAGAAAGCTTCCACGAATAAGCTCAAGTCAAAAATATAATATAATAGGTGTGAACACAAGTTTTCAAATGTGCACTGGTGACACGAATTCTAATATTCATTCGAAAATCTGCTGACGATGTAAATCGCAAAAATGTGAAATGCAGCTCTAAATGCATTTTATGCCCATGTTCAAGTTTCAATTTATCATAATTTATGTTCACATCTTGTATTGTATTGAAGTTCTTGAAGATATTACGTTCCACGTAAAGGAAAATCAGTTCACCAGCTTACAGACCATTAAACAAGTAGTGTGCCGTCTTCCGTCAAATTTATTCACCATAATAATAATAATAATAATAATAACAGCCTTTATTCAGACAGTAAATTACATAACATTATTTATAATAAACTTTTCACATATATATTCACTTATCATGCATCGACTCCCTGTCTGTATGTCACTAGTTGATAAAGGCCTCCTCCAACTGTCGCCATTTCTCTCTATCATCAGCTCTTGTCCATGTACCACCTGCTATGGCTTTGATGTCGTCAACCCACCGTCTAAATGGTCTATTCACCATACCGTATTATAATATCATAATAAGCAGTCTGCTGTAAAATTTAGTCATCATTTTATACTAAGTGTTGCATTTTAACAAGTACTCGGTTTTTCAGTTAAAAAGAAAAACAAATAATGCTTCATTTCTTCTATCATCACCGACGAAGAAAAAAAACATTGAAGAATAAATTAATGCACTTAATAAAGCAATGCGTGTTCTCATCACACATTCTGCGAAGGTAGAGAGAATCGTATCTAATTTCAAACTATGCTTTTTTCATACCGATCCCCAAATGGAAACTATATCAAGACCTGAAACTTTTTTTAGATTTTCACGGCCAAAAGAATTTTTATTATTTGATTTTGGGGTGTTACGCCGGGTTGCGCTACCTCCTTCTTTAGCCAACGTTTCGGAGAGCGTTACAGTGTCCATCATCAGGGCAGATGTTTAATTACACATCTGCCCTGATGATGGACACTGTAACGCTGTCCGAAAAGTTGGCTAAAGAAGGAGGTAGCCCAACACGGCATAACACCCCAAAAACAATCAACGAAAATATCAAGACCTCTTTGAAATTTTTGCTTTACGTGATCCTTATTTTAATACTCACCATTTTATACAGATAGTTTAGGCGATCCAGTTGCTATTTGACGGCAGGATAGTTGTCAGATGACTGCCTCCGTGGTCGAGGGGTAAGGCTCTTGAATCACAATCCGTAGGTCGCAGGATCGAATCCAGGCGTGCGCAAATAAATTTTAATGGATTAATTTGTGTTATTTCAGAAATAGTTAATTAGAAGATACTCTCAGTATCGCCCTGGTGTAAGACCACCATTCAGAATTGAAACGTTGCTTGAAATGGTTTAGCGTATCCCCTCCTCACTATCTTCAGCCTAACGACATACCCCAATTGCGGACGCCATAGTCTCATTGGCTCCAGACGGGAGCAGCTGGGACTCTTGTGAGGTATTCACATAAAAAAGAGAAGTTTTTTTGTTTTAAAACCATTCTAAATCTTGTAAAATTGCAAAACACCTTGAACGTAATCATAGCCTTTTTCATTATGTCAACAAATCAATAAATTCACTATGCCAAACAGTAATAATATAAGTTCACTATTAGTTATAATCACGTAGTATTTTTTTTGTTCAATTTGGGAGGCCGATATGGGTACCGCCGCCACGGGAACTATTTGTCGGATAACCAACACCTCTTTCATAAGTCACTCCAAGTTGTTCGCTACATTTGGTGACATAGAAGGCGTGCCCGGGTTTACAGGGTGAGGTTTTCCAGGGTCTCGGCAGCGGAACCGTTTGCCCAACTACTGCATGGCGGGCAGGATTGGGAGAAACTGGTTGAGGGAGTCCTTTTGACCTCTCCAGCCACACTTTGCCTCGGACCGCAGTGAGAGGAATTGATTCATCATTCCCTTTTTCCTTTCTAGAACTTCCTCTTCTTCCTTTCCCTAAAAAGACCCTCCACACAGCATTTTTAAGATGACATAGACCCCGGGTTTTCCTCAGAGCCTCTTTGTAAGCTAATTAAAAAAAAATCCACAAACTTTATTGCAATATATTTATTTATTTATTTATTTATAAATAAACGCCCTTTTTCGGGGCTTTTACATATATAGCATAGAAAAAACATTTTATTGTACATAACTGAACTGCCTCAATAACAATATTTTATATTTATTCAAAGATAAATTGAAGATGTCCACTGACTTGGTATAATTGTTTCCCTCCATTAGTATTCTGGGCAAAGAGGAATACATATGGTAGTTAGTCCCAGAATTTCTGCACTGAAATAAATCCTGACTTCTAGTATTACGAAGTGGAATTCGGAAGCTTATCAATTCAAGTAATACCGGACTATCAACTAAATCATTTAGAATTTTATATAAAAATACCAAGTCAGTGAAAATTCTTCTGTCTGACAATTTAAGCATATTCATATCGTTTAAAATTGTGTTGTAGTTTAACATATTTGCTGGAATACCCATTTTAAAATTTAGAAAACAATAAATAAAAATTTTTTTAAAATAAAGACTTCAAATAAATTAGATCCGCAATTAATTGCGAATATTTTGACAATATTTAAAAATCTCCTACTACCATCACAGTAAGTAGAAAATGTTGCTCGTGTCTTGATGGAGTACTTAGCCAGCCGAGGAGTCGAACTAAAATTAATTAGTACTAAAATGGAACACGTCCGTTTTTTCATTCCGAATTCAATTGAAAAGTGAACCCGTACGGAAACTGGACGAAAAAGGAACTTGTAAAACAGCCGCAATGCCTCCAAAGCGGCGATGGCCACTCAGATTCCAGTGTCCTTATCGATTTTGTATTATTTTCCTAGAGTCTGCGAAACGAGCCCCCGCTAACGAGTTCCTGCAAGCCGAGCTTAGGGATTTTTTCTGTGCCTGATTAACAATGCAGGCTGTATGCAGTCGAATGCATACTCCTTTCAGTGCACTAAAATTGTATCATAATTTATGGAGATTAAATTTTTCCCATCGGTTAGGTTTTTTCAGGTCACCAACTGGCGACTGAGAACAATGTTATTTTAACGGAGTTTCTTTTGCTCAGGATGCAGAGGAAAATAATTTCTCATCTTTGGGAATCCTGTAAGGAAGGTCTTTTAAGGAAACGGAGGAGAGGAGGTTCTGGGAAGGAAAAAAGGTATGAGGGATAGGTAGGAATTTGGGTGTCAACGTGTCCAAAAGTGAGAGACGTGTGAATCCATCCCTCCAACTGCGTTGCAAGGCGATCGCGATGGGCCGAGATTGTTGGAGAGGTCAAGTGTCTCCCTCAACCAGCTTCTGCCAATCTGGTCCTCCATACAAGTGGTAGGCAGATGCATCTGCCACCAAGACCTGGACAAGCCCCACCCCATGAAATCGAGCACCCCTTCTAAATCACTAAACGGATGACGTGTGGCAGAAGTGTTGGTTAATTAATTAATGGTTCCCGGAACGGCGGTACCCATACCTGCCTAAACTGGAAGAAGTTACTTGAATTAGGTGATTGTTTTATTTAAGTATGCTATAAAGATGTTGATAAATATATATGACGGCCTCCGTGGTCGAGGGATAAGGTGGCTCTCGGCTGCAATCCAGAGGTTGCGGGTTCAAATCCCGGCGTGCGCAAGTAAATTTTCACAACGTTATTTCATAATTAAAATAATTCATAGTATATTTGCGGCACGTTCCAGAGTGGAAGATACTCTCAGTATTGTCCTGGTGTAAGATCAGAATTGAAACGTTGCTTGAAATGGTTTTAGCCGTGTTTGGTGACCAGATCTGAATAGCCAGGTACTCCCCCTCCTTCCTCTTCCCTTCCCCACTTCCTTCAGCTTCACAACATACCCCAATTACCCATACCGGAGCAGCGGAGATTATTTTGAGATATTAACATTAAAAAATCCAACAGTAGGCGTTTCGAAAATAAATTAAATTTTGCGGGAGACTATTATTTGTTACGAAAAAATGTTTTTCATGGTATGCTATCTCATGAATACGAAAAAATAAATATAAACATATAAGTCAATTTGGCGTAGAAATTAAAAAATATATATTATGTTTGAAATAAAAGAGATGACGAAGAACGGAGCGTAGAAGTAAAATCTAAATTGTTGAATGTGTGTGATTTGATCGCTGCACAAGCTCTCTATCACGGGAGTTGCTACAAGAGTTCTGTAAAAGTAAACCAACTCAGCATGTAGGACGACTTGAAGTTCACGATTATATTATGTAATATTTTTTTAAACCCTTTAATTTCTTAGTTAATACTGACGAATGTCAGAAATTAAGGAAAATAGTAACAAACATTTGTGGCTCTGATCTTCCGTATTCAGATAAATTTCTGAAAATAAGGGACTAGGTATTTTCAAGATCTATTGGTTGTATGTATTATTAGCAGAAAAACTTTCATGTACATGTTTTACTCGAGTAGTAAGGTACTAGATGACTGGTACAGATACAGAGAAAAGGATGCAAATCTGAAGAGTTTGAATTATTGCACGTGCTGCTACAGAAATAAAAAGAAAATGTATTTTTAAAATGGCCGTGTGATTGCGAGAGATATCTTGATGTACCGGAAATCAATCGCGGGGGCGATGATTTCGTTCCTGAAACCTTGAACCTGTTTACATGAACATAAAAAAGTTATTGAACGATTATTGACCTAATTTTGGAAGAAGACGTTCAGAGATTAAACCCCAATAACATCTGCAAAGCTTTGGTCTTTTTTTATCATCAATAGGTACAAACAAGTACATTTTTATATCTAAGTTCATTAGGAGTTGTTTTTCTCCTACATATTTTAGTTTGGGAAATGTAATGACTTTAGTAGAACTCTATAATTGCAATGTTTGAAGGGGCGTGGGGGGGGGGGGGGGGGGGGGAAACAAGTGGGGGAGGAGTGGGGACTTTTGTGAAAATACTCCCTGTGGTAGGTACTATTCACCTGCAAATTCAGCTTTCCCCTAAGCTGTTCCAGTTAAATGCCTTCATTGACAGGGCTTATAAGCATTCACAGCACGAATCGGAAGAGGAGTTGGTTGGGTGCCTGCAGGGATTATTGACTTTGGCCCATCCAACTATTACCGGGCTATCGACTATATCACCTAAATGTATATGATAACAACCTAATATTCACGCCTTTTTTGCGCAAGAGAAACATTATACATCGTCTAATATTCTGATTTTATTTTTCTATTATTCTTTATTTTCTTTTATTATTCTGGCTCTTGACATGACCTGACTCAAGTATCTGATTCACTTGATCATGCCATGTCATCCTTGGCAGTCTCCGACTTCTTCAACTTCAAAACCTTAATAATATGTCGTCTGATGCTGCACAATACATGAAATATACAATTCGTTAAAAATGTGCTGTTATCATAATTTTCGTCATTATAATGTTTTTCTTAAGAATTATTTTTTTTGATAAAACAAATTTGTATTCAAAACACATTTCGGCAGATCAAAAAACGAACTCGATAAATTTTCTAACGACCCTCTTAAAGAACTGAGAATATTGAGTTAGAAGTGTTCAATTCGGAGCAGTCAAACTGTTGCAAGTCAATTTAAAAAATAGGGGATAGGAAGGGGAGGCATAAAGTAAAGAATAACATCAGAAGAGTCTTGTGGGCGTGTTTCGTGATCAAAATGCAACCCCAATTTGGGCCTATATATTTCCATACATATCTGTGTTTTAGAAATTCAAATTCGATAGAGACCTACGATTTCAGGCGAATGTAAGGAGAAATGAAAATCTCATGGAGAAACTGAAAAAAAAAAACAGTTCTCGACCCAATTGCAATCAACCTCCTTAACAAAGTCGATATTTTTCTGATCTGACATGTCAAAACTTGACAGTTCGTGAGTCGCTACCATGTCAACGTGTTAACAATGCAACTGAAACACGACTGCCGCGGCGACCAGAAGTGCTGGTTTTTCAGTTGCATTGTTGAGCGAAGGCCCTAAGTGGAACGCTGGGCGGTTGGACTGAAAGGAACAATGTTTCCATTCAAATGTGTTTGGAAGGCACTTCTTGAAGGTTCCGCGCGTTTTCATCCCGCGACAAAATATCCTACGGAAAAAAAATCCTAACGTAACATAACCTAAAAAAATGGAACAAAAATAATACAGATATCCTACAAAGACAATAAATTATTTTCGTTATTTGTTTTTGGGGTGTTATGCCGTGTTGCGCTACCTCCTTCTTTAGCCAACGTTTCGGACAGCGTTACAGTGTCCATCATCAGGGCAGATGTGTAATTAATCTGCCCTGATGGTGGACACTGTAACGCTGTCCAAAACGTTGGCTAAAAAAAGGAGGTAGCGCAACACGGCATAACACCCCAAAAACAAAGATGTGTAATTAATCTGCCCTGATGGTGGACACTGTAACGCTGTCCGAAACGTTGGCTAAAGAAGGGGGTAGCGCAACACGGCATAACACCCCAAAAACAAATAACGAAAATACTTTTGGCCGTGAAAATCTAAAAACTTATCACAATAAATTATTGTTCAAAAAAAGTAAAATGGGACAACAATAATACAGACGTCCTTGCTTAAACATAAACTTTGGTTAGTTTAGGCTATATTAGATATTTTGTTGGAGGATGTTTTGTCGGGGATATTTTGTCGGGGATATTTTGTCGCTGAATGAAAACACGCATTACTCTTCTATAGGTATATTCTTTATTCAATGGGAATACGCGTCGATCGTGGATTCCACGATCGTTTACCCGGAATTTCATCCCTTCTGTGTACAATATTCTGTCTCTCCCTGTGGGGTCAGGTTCTGAGTTACAGAATAGGTACACAGATTAGAAGTACTCTTATATTGTGGTAGCCTTCTTTCTATTACATACGACATTCATGAGACAGAGAAGAGGTTACTTGTTACAACGGAGCTCTCGGAAATTGATATTTAGTACAAAATTATATATTTTTACTTGTGTTGATAACGTTTTCAACGTTTGGCATCGCTTTTTTATCCCACCCATGCATCGTGAGTTCAATTCCTCGGTTAAGAGGAACTCGGTTAACAAACGTTCTAGCCAAGCACAGCATGACAAGAGGTATGGTGCTGCTAAATGAATCTCTCGGTCCCTTGTCATTTTCAACATTGGCCTTGAAGGTTTCAAGAGTTATTTTAGGCAACAACTCTAAAATATTTATTATTATAATTTTTTTTGTTAAAAGTTATAAACTCTAGAAATATTTCGATTCTCATGCCTTCAAAATTTAAAATCTAGCGTCTTATTTGCACGAGGCAAGTAAGCGAAAAAGTGTTTTTTATTTATTTTGTCCATAATTTTATAAAGATGAAAAAAATTAGAACATACCTCAAAAATATTCTTAGCCACAAAGGGGTATTTTTTAAAAATCGTTTCTAATATTCATAGTTACGTCATGAAAAAACTTTTTTTTGGTGGTTTACGCTTATATTTTTTGTTATGTTAATAATAATTTTATCGTAATTCCAATAAATAGAGAAGCTTGTAAAAGCATTAATTTATCCGTAACATATTTTTTGGTGTATCCGTAACTTAATATAAACCGATTCGTCGTAAAGACTAATCTAAATAGTATCAAAATAGCACTATGATAATCACCAGAAATAAATATATATTTAAGTACTCTTATTCACTCAATAATGAACCTGTCATCTCTAAAACGGAATGTAAAGATCTTGGCATTTACCTTGACAGCAAACTTATATTTAATAAACACATCGACTCGATTGTTCAAAAGTCTTATAAAATGCTTGGTTTTGTTCTTCGAATAAGTAAAGTGTTCAGTAACCCGCGTACAATAGTATTGTTATATTTTGCATTAGTCAGATGTACACTGGAATATGCCTCGCCAATTTGGAACCCGCAGTACAAAGTATAGGTACATAGATAGCATAGAACAAATTCAAAACAAATGTATAAAATATCTAACCTTCAAATTCAACAATAACTTCGACTGCACTTTTCAAACTTTGCAACAAAGGCGAGCAATAGCTGATTTGACATTCATACACAAAATTTTAAATATTAATATTGACTGTATCGAACTTCTTTCCCTAGTTAATTTTAACATACCCTTAAGACGTACACGGCATACAGAATTATTCCACACGCTCAATTACAAGACGAATGCAGCAACTAATTCACCAATCAATCGTGCTCTTCATACTTTCAATTCTATTAGTCTAAATTCTAACATCGACATTTTCTTCGATTCACTGCCCAAATTTAAAAAGAGCATCACGTCAATGATGTGAATTGTTACTTAAATGTGAAATCGAAACACAACGCCATCTACTGTATGGTTACCCAACCTAGATAACCAAGTGTTGTCTAATAAATTAACTCATACCGCCATCTGTTAGAAACTTATGGAACTTACAAATAATTACAAAGCATTGTCCCATAACAAATATTTTATGAACATTTAATTCGCAATTATAAATATTGAGGTCAAAAATCGAGATAAAAACTATCTTATCTCTTAAGTTGGACCAAATTACACACAGTAAGCCGAATTTCATCAAAATCGTTTAAGTAGTTTCGGAGTTTATCTCGAACAAACATTGTGACGCGAGATTTTTATATATAAAGATTTTGAAGGTTATACTTATTGAAAAATGAGATAATACTAATAAATCTAAATGAAACATTAAACAGAGTAAGTAAGATCGACAAAAATAAATATGTACCAATGGCCGAGTTTATAAGTTTTTTGTGTTTGGTGTTTTTTAATGCATTTTTATAAAATAAATTTAAAAATACGTTCTTCTCTACATATTATAAAGCAAAGTTTTCCGCCGCGTCTGTCTGTCTGTTCGCGATAAACTCAAAAACTACTGAACGGATTTTCATGCAGTTTTAACCAATAGATCGAGTAATTCATGAGGAAGGTTTAAAAATATAATTTGTTAAGGTTTAGTGTAAATTGGTTGAAATATATAATATACAAAGGAGAATGATGTATGTAGTGGACGAGCGGGCTGGCAAGCGGACGGCGTGGATTTGATTTGCATGAAAATCTATAGTTTTGTGCCAAGATTGATGAAATTTCGCACATGTGACCTTCAAACAAGAGGAAGGTTTACATTTGATTTCCAAAACCCCGTGTAAAGCCCGGGCATCGCCGTGGACTTCAGCTAGCCTTACATATTTATTTTTGTAAATCGTACGCTGTTTACCTGCCGTCCAATTTAAAAATCAAATCATCTTAAAATATAGGAAGAATACCGAGAAAACGTTTTATTTCATCCACAAGGCCTTTCAAGGTCATAGGTAATATTAACAATACTCAATAATATACGATGTAACAGAAAATACCCGACAGCGATTCCTGAGCCAAGGTATTTGAAGTAAAAAAATGTCATTTTGGTCTCCGCTGACATTCTTTCACATGTTATGAAGTTATTTCGTTTTATTGAAATATTTGACCTTTCGGGTATAGACAATATCATGTCAACAAATATTGCCGCTTTACATTGAATTTTACCCCTCAACCCTCAGAAGCAGTGGCGGTTTTCTTTAAAGTGGGTTTGTGCTGTGAACCCCCATTAAAAAGATAGGGAAATAAAACAAACTTGTTTTATAATAATACTAGCTGGGTTACCCGGCTTCGCTCAGGACAACGTTCGAGAGTGTTCTACAATTTATTTATAGCGGACCCGACAGACGTTGTCCTGTACACAACTGTCGGGACGAACTAAAATTAAAATAGAATAATATTGAATATTCGATACTGCGGTGGTAGCGCAGTCTGCCGGATCCAATGTAAAACATTCCAAAATCAACAACTCCTTAGAAATAAAAAAATAATTAAAAGAACATTTTCCAGTCGACCAAATTGTGAATCTAAACCATTCTCGAATCCCCTTGAACCCAGACAAAAAATTTCATCAAAATCGGTCCAGCCGTTTAGGAGGAGTTCAGTGACATACACACGGACAGAAGAAATATATATATTAAGATAAACAGTATACTAATATAGAGTTTAATAAATAATACAGATGCGCGCCTAAAGCGCCTTTAAAATTCTGCATTCAAACCCGCGCCACCGAAAAATATTCCCATTTAGTGCGTGTTTAGAACCCGCACCAAACACTCTATACGAAAATATCTTAGCGCATACGAACCGCTCTGAAGAGCTATTCTCTATCTTTTGTGAGATCGAGATAGATCTCAGGCGAGATCTTCTGTCGGATTTGTGTGATTTTCTACGGCTGTTATTTGCTTTTTTATGGGCCGATGTCAGAATTTCAGCTGTGAGCTGTCACGTTTATTACATTTTAGTTTAGGTCGTTTTAAACAAGATTTCCGACAAGTATGCATGATTATTTATTCATTTAACAGCCCTAGAAAATCACACAAATCTGACAGGAGATCTCGCCTGAGATCTACCTCGATCTCACAAAAGATAGAAAATAGCTCTTCTGAGGGTGATTTGAACACAACATGGCATTTATATGCAAATTTAACAGACCGTGGTGCGTCGATCCCGAGTCACAATGTACGAACATTGTGCGAACACGATGTCCGATGTTCTCTGAACATTTACGAGTGTGTCACCAATGCCCGAATCGTTGCATACTGACCGTTGACCATAGGGATGCAAGTTAAATGTTATTGGTATCCTTGTAGTCGTATTATATTATGGAATTTAACTTTGTAGTCATTTTTGTTTCTTGGTTCTGCATTTATCCAATCGTTTGCTTGGCATTTATAAATCTACTTTTGATGTTGATCGATTTTAACTTCTGTTTTCGTAAATATTTTTTTTTATAAGTCGTTATGTCGCTAAGTACATTTACGATGATTACTAGATATAGAGAAGGAACTACTACTGAAAACCTCTATACCTGATTTTAAAACCCGCGTAATTGAACTGTTTTCAAACGCAAAAAGTCGGCGCATGGATTTTTTGTATAAGTGGAAAAAACTAATTTTATTTCGTGCCACCTTTATTTGTGTTTTTTTAATGTTTTAAAATATTAAATATATATTCTACGTAATTATTCTTGTTGAAAAAATAATAATAATAAGCAACGTACATTGAGTGCTGTGAAAAACATTAAACAATTTAATTCCTCTAAAACTTTTCTCGTTATCTAATAATTGTGTCGAGTGTCAAGTGATTTAAACAATAGGATAGGTACCCCTCCCACTTACTTTATTTGTTGTGTGAGTACCGCTGTATTCGAAGGATAACGTGATTAGATATATTATATTCTCTTGAATTTCTGAACCCCCTGTTAAAAAGACCACGAACCTCCCCTGCTCAGAAGGGCATTACTAAACGCAAAATCATAACATTCCATTAGAACCTCTGAAAGGCAGATCTGAGCTTATTAAATATTTTTTCTCTAATGCGGAGATATGTGATTTGTTCGTCATTAGAAAGAGAAATAATCATTCTTCTCAGTTTGTCTCATTTTGATTCTATGGATAAAATCAAAAAATATCAGTCGGTGTTAGGGAATTTTTATGGGTCCTTTTTTTAATTTAAAAACATTATGAGAGATGTTTCACTGAGTTATTTATTTACAACTTCTTATAGATTAAACACGATTAAAGAGACACTGAAACATGCTACAATATTACACAGCCCGCTTCTCCGAATCCTAGTTAAAATAGGCTAGAACTGCCTTGTTGTTTTCGTTATTTGTTTTTGGGGTGTTATGCCGTGTTGCGCTACCTCCTTCTTTAGCCAACGTTTCGGACAGCGTTACAGTGTCCATCATTAGGGCAGATGATATACATTGCAATTTTGCATGCTGATATACATTGCAATTTTCGTGCAAAGGGTTACAAAGTTTTTGCTTCACGTGTTAATATATAGATAATGCCCCACTGTCCAGAATGTGTAGAATGGACAACTCACGTCAAGACCTTGATTTTTTTTGGTATAAGCCTAAATAATTTTTGTCGCTCATGAAACAATTGAAGATATTTTATTTTACTCTAATTTTACACTTGACTTGACACTTCTATTTCATCTCTATTTTCTTATATTTCTCTGTTTTTCTTTGCTCCACCACCCCTTATTCTTACAATGTACATTTCCCGAATTTCGTGTCACTTTGTTGTAAGTCCGTTAGTAAATAAATAAATTATCATTTCAAGTAATCCCTCCATGTTACTATATGGATTGCCTTACGTCAATTGAATCTGGAGCTAATAGCCGACATTTGACTGAGCGCATGCTTGGTAGACCAAAGAACAACATAGCATGACGATAAAATTCCAAACAACTTACATCAAAGTGTCTTACTCCGATACATCTTACATCAAAGTGTATTCTTGGCAATGAAACCCAGGTTGAAATCGTTATAAATCAAATGTTAAATGGTAAATTACATAAATGACATACCAGTATTATACAAACTGAGCGTGATGCATGCTGAGATATTAATCAAATAATATAACATGGATACGGGTCCATAAAGTACAGTGACATTCACTTTGAACGTTCAAAATGTTATCATTTTCCATGAAAGACAATTTAATACGCGGAAATCTTCGCATGGATACCGGTATGAAATTAATAATTCCTTCTTTCATGCAAGATATTATTTCTCCTTTCGAATGGAACAAATTTCCCTAATTCATTCGCTGGTATTCATGCATTGATTAGCTATGTAAGTTCATACTTTAACTTCACAGTCAACACGTGTTCGGTCGGTGGAATAATTTTTTTGTGAGTCACGAAATGTCTTAAATCTATCCATACTATTACTATTACTATATACTATATACTATACTATATTCATAAATGCGAAACTGCTCGAATTTGTTTGCTACGCTTTCACGCATTAACCAATAAAAAGACTTTAAAAATTCTTTCACCAATAGAAAGCTAAATTATATGCGAAGACTATAGGCTGTATATGAAGGTAAGCTCTGTCGTTATGACATTATAAATATTAATATATTATATTTGTTATACGTTTTCTGTCGCTAACAAAAGCGAGTTTTTTCTAACGTCAAAAAAAAATCGTTTCCATGGAAACGATGTTGATATATTTGTGGGCTCTATGCTGGTAGGCACTCGGCTCCCTACCTACTGGTCGGCTAATACTCCAGAAAATTCAAATATTAGAATACGTTTTGTCTTTTTTTGACATGCTTATGTTTTGGAATAAATGTCAGATGAGAGTTCCTACATTAAAAATATAATTTGTAACGATTTTAAAGACTGAACAATAAATAGTGTAATTTTTTATTATATTAACAAACTTCGATTATTATTATATTAACGATTAGGTATAAAGACTGAATAATAAATAGTGTAATTTTTTATTATATTAACAAACTTCCAAATATTTAAATAAAAATAAACATCCGAAATGTTTGTAAGCGCATAAATTCCGAACGAATAAACAAAATTGGATAATTCTTTTTTTCTTTGAGCTATAGCATTATGAAATTTAGATGGCAGGCGAGATGTTTGAAAACTGAATGTACTGGGACTGAATACATGGAACGCGGGGGAGGAGGTTGGTGGGATGGGTGAGCAGGAGAGGGGAGAGGGAAGGCAGGGAAGGTGGAAAGGGAACGCGGGAGGGAAACGGTAACGCACGGGAAAGGGCTTTCAGGGAGAAACAATTTATTTCTTTGAATATGGGATTGCAACGCGTGCCGGGAACCAGCTAGTAAAAAATAAAAAAAATAAAGCAAAATTTTTAAAACATCGCTTGGGTGATCTTAGGTGTGCGTATCATCGAATGTATTGAAAAGGTACTTATCACTTAACACCAACTTTTACTTATAAGGCAGAGGGCAGTTAAGGAAGAGCTGTCTATTGAGTATTTCATTCCGTTCAGATACGTTTCTTGTTATAAGTCTTTCGGGATTTTCCGGGAAAACTTTTGAAAGACATCTTATTAGTTTTTGCTTTACTTGGACGTCTTAATCAAGTTTATAAAGTTTATATTAGACGGATAGTTCAAATGATATAGTAGTGTAGGTAGCGGGAAATATGAAATTACATGATTATGACAACTGCAAAGATAGGTAGTTGGAAATTATATGAGAGAAGCTTGTGCATTTAGGATATTTTTTTTACATTTACTCCACAGGATGTCATCTTAGGGGATGCTGTGTGGAGGGTCTTTTTAAGGAAGGGAAGGATAGGAAGTTCTGGGCAGGAAAAATGTATGAAGGGAGGGTAGGAATATGAAAGTCAGTGCGTCCAGGAGTGACGGACGTATGAATCCATCCCTCCAACTGCGGTGCACGGCGGTGAGTCGAGAGTCCGGCTGGAAAGGTCAAAAGGCCTCCCTCAACCAGTCTCCCTCGATCCGGCCGCCACGCAGCAGGTGCAGGAACAAACTTCACCCCATGAACCCGGGCACCCCTGCAAAGTAACCAAACGTAGCGAACCACTTGGGGTGACCTATGGCAGAGGTGTTGGTTATCCAGTAAATGGTTCCCGGGGCGTCGGTAACCATAACCGCCTCCCAAATATTTTATACCTACGCAGTTTACCGAAAATTTTACTTATATTTATGGTACTCTTTACATTATTTAAAAATCAAACGTTACACTAATAGATAGGTACCTACCTACTATTATTAAATTGTGCTTACTATTCAGAAAAATACATTTTCTTAAAAAAATTTTACAGAATGGACAAAAGAAAATCATTAGAGAAAAGTGTCGTTTCAGAACAACAAATGCCAAAACCGACATGCCGAAACTGTACCTCCCTCCTACGACATGTTTTAGGAGGGAGGAAACAAAGAGGCCATCGTTCCACAGCCGAGCTGTTGAACTCAAGAACGAGTCGTAGAAACGAACCGTTCTCATGTGACAAATGACATATATCGGGCGCGTGTTTGGCGTGTTTCCCGACTATGCACCGGTGCCGGAGGGATCAATGACGCTAGTTCCTCGGAGCATCTTCCATTGTAATACCGGTAGAACAAGGATAGCATCCCCACCTGATGCCTGTTCTCTAGAGATTACAATCCGTTTGTTAAGTTAGGAGAATCTATCAAAGGGACCGTCCGTTTCTGCATAGAGTCGAGGGTTTTTTGTTGTTGATAAATATGGGGCTCCAAACCTCTGCCAAATTTAACCGTGGGGCACTTGCGATTTGTACAGGGTTAGCATTTTGTACTATTAAAGTACTTGTACAGTACCTACGTTCTGAGCTAACTAACGAGCTTTAATTCTGGCTTCGATGGAGCCTCCTTAACAGAGCTGGTCACTTAGAGTTACACCAAGTATATCAATGGAGGGCCTGTTCGGAAGATTGCTTCCGTTGAAGGAGACTAGATTTTCGATGTCTTTTAGACGTGCGGCGTAGTCGCAGTTGAAGGAGACTAGATTTTCGATGTCTTTTAGACGGCCGGCATAGTCCAGCGGTGAGGCTCTTGACTAGCATTCCGAAGGTCGCGGGATCGAATCCCGGCGTGGCAAATAAATTTTATTTGATTAATTTGTCTTATTTCACAATTTATTCATTTAAAATAATATATAGTATATTTGCGGCACGTTCCAGAGTGGAAGATACTCTTAGTATCGCCCTGGTGTAAGACCACCTTTTAGAATTGAAACGTTGCTTGAAATGGCTTTCGCCGTGTTTAGTGACCAGATCTGAATAGCCAGGTACTTCCCGACCTTCCTGTTCCCACTTCCTGCCCCTACCCTGTACCTTTAGCCTAACAACATACCCCGATTGGGAATGCCATAGTCAAACAGGCTCCAGACGGGAACAGTTGGGACTCTTGTGTGGTAACAACCGTAAAAAAAGACGTAATCAGACGTGATTGGGGCTTCGAAACTAATTACTAATTACGATTTTCGGATAATTCTAGCCACACAATGACAATTTCGCCAAAATAACGTTACCCACCGAGTATTTCTGTACAATTTTGTTTTCATCAAGTTTTTCGAAAAAAAATCTCTAATGCAATAATTTTTCCTAGATTTCTCCCTATATTCAGCTTAGCTACCACCATATTATGCAATGCAGTGGATTTTTTTCCTCCCCCACGCAGGAGATTGACAGATTTAAGCTTTGTCTCCAACCCCCAAAATTAGCTAATGCAAGTGACAACACCCTCCAAACGAATTTCCAGCAGTTGTTACGTAAAAAATTCTTGTTTTCACCTTCATTTTTATTTCATAAATCTTTAAAAAAATTGGAAAATAATCTTCTTCCGGAAATCAATTCACCGGAACACCCTTTCTATCCCCTCGGATGCTACCCAATAATTTGCACAGAACATTTCTGTATTATTTTTTTTGAAGCAGGATGCTCTATCCTCGCGTCCAAAAAAAGTATATAATATTTTCTAATTTTATCTTATTTGATAAACCAAATCAAAGTTTTTTTTAAAATAAAATTCGTAAGTAGATCCTTTACATATTTATATTTTGACTGGTCAGTGGTTGAGTGGGCATCGCGTTTGGGTCCCACCCGGGCGTCCCGTGTTCGATTCCTCGGCTGGCCAAGTCCTCCATGACAACACAAGCAACACTTTCGGCTTTCTGTGGTGGTAGTAGGAGATTTTCAAACATTGTTGGGTTATTCGTAACCCGGGAATGTTTGTCTTTCTTTTTTAAAAAAAGAAAAAAAAAGAAATATAACATGAATATTTTATTTAACATTTCTTCTAAAATTCAAATAAAAATTTATACAATAATCATGGGGTGAGGTTTGTCTGGGTCTTGGAGGTGGATGACCAGGACACACTGAACCCCAGATTCCTACCTACCCCTTAAACCCTTTTACTTCCCAGAACTCTCTTCTGCGTCCTTTCCTTAAAAAACCCTCCACACAGCATCCTCAAAGATGACAAAGGCCCTGTGGGAAATTATTTTCCTCAGGGCCTTCTGTGTGGAGCTCATGTAAAAAAAAAATACAACTTGTCCAAAGAAATGCTACTATCTCAATGACAATAATTATTTCAATCTTTCGTCAGGAAAGTATAAAGTTACCCACCAAAGTTAGCCATGTAGTTAATGTAAGGATTGGTTGAAAAAAAGTAGATGCGTCAGATTTTATCGAAAACACAAATCGGTTAACTGTCTAGTCAAAGTAAGGCTTGTTTGAATAATAAAGCAAATTTTCGAAATCGGAAATGGAATGTACAAATAAATTTACAGACTACCTTAATGACCGGACAATACTTTAATTCCTCCTACTTCCTTAATTATAAACAAAATACGTTTATTACGCAATGATGGAATTCTAGTTAGAAGAGGTTGAGGACCCGACGCTTTAGATCAGTGATTCCCAAAGTGGTCCAGGTGGACCCCCAGGGGTCCACGGGAGACTCCACGGGGGTCCACGAAGGCATGAGAGAAAAATGGGGGTCCACAAGTTGTAAGTGGGGGTCCACGAAAAAAAATCTGGTTTCGATAGTAAAGAACAAAAATGTTGGCTTGGCTTTACCTATCAATAAAAGCAGATAATAGACTACTAAAAAAAATAAGGGAGAAAAAATATTTTTCAATGATTTTTGACAGGGTGTATTTTGGTGAAAAATGGTAATATTGAGACTTTAAAAAAAGCATTTTGAAGCTTTAAATTTCTAATTTTTAGATTTCTGGCTAAATTTTTTGAGGTGATAAGATTCTCTGCAATCTTAACAGATAGCGCGAAAAAATAATTGTGAAAATAAAAAAAAAATTTAGATCAGATAGCTTGTTTATTTAGCATTAATTTCTTTTTTAATTCCTTTTTTTAAACCCTCCCTTAATTTTTTTGAGTAGTGTATTTCAAGAAGGTCACCGTCTGTTACTTGTAAAAACTTGCTCATTCGATATTCAGTATAGGCTTGGCTTTACCTGTCAATGTAGGCAGGTACTATCTGCCTAAATCTTCTTGTACTTCGTTGAAAAATTGTCATATTGAGACCCATCCTATGCCCATATCCCATCCCGCCCCTTGTCTCATATCGCATGACTACCCCCCCCCCCCCCCTCCTGTTGTAACAGACCACAACTCCATCGTTATATTCAATATTCAGTACAACGCGTGCCGAGTTTTGGGAATATGGTAGAAATGTTGCAGCAGGGGGTCCACCAAAACTAGTAAAAAAAGTGTTCCACGAGAAAAAAAGTTTGGGAACCTCGGCTTTAGATCATCTACTATTAAACGGTCCAGAATAAAGTATATTAGACCAGTTAATATATCTATTTATATATTTATTGTTTTGGAACATTTACAGAATTGAGCAAATTACATTGAGGAAAACCGGTCGTCGAGAAATTTTAACCATAGGTATTTTATCGAATTGTTGCTGTCACTGTCGTTCTTACTCCTGCGAATACCGAGCGAAAGGAACGACTACACCTCAGCCTGATAATGCCTTAATAAAATCATCAAAATCGAGATTTTTTATCTCCATTTTTCTCCTCCAAAACTGGACCTATTTTTAAGATTTTTAAACTTCTTATTAGAAGAAAATACTCCCTGTCGGTATGTTTTGCTTTTTAAAAAATATATTGTCTAGTTTGCATACTGAACGCCTGTTGTTGGCATTCAAACCAAGCAATTTTAACGATTTTTGGAGGCTTTTGTAAGGCCTTCCTATAAGCAGTAATTTATTTAAAAAAGTCAAAAGTATCGACAAGCTAGTGGTCGATATCTATATTATATCAAAAAATATTTGCAGTAGTGTCAAAATCCAGAAATTAAGGAATACGTTTTTATGGACTAAATGCCGCCCAGTTTCCTTCTAACACGAAAAAGTAAAAAGATTAATATTTTAAAGAGCATGTTAAAAATCTACTCAAAAATGTTCACAGAATGCACAGAATAATTTTTTTCTTAATCTCCGTAGAGATATTAAAAATAATTAGAAATGACAAGTTGAAAAAAAATTATACAAAATGAAAGAAAGAAAGCATAAACATAAAAATATGATGTAAAAAAATTAATAAATCAGTTTTCAGTTCAGTTTCAGTGCCCGGGCGTTTATTCTATTATAATGTATGTACATAATTTTCTTTTATCCGCCTCACTAGACAAAGTCTGTACATTTCCCAGCGCAATTGATCGTCTATAACAGAGGTTCCCAAACTTTTTTTTCTCGTAGACCACTTTCAAAATTATACTGGTTTCTGTGGACCCCCTGCTGCTACATTTCTACCATATTCCCAAAACTCGTCAAAAAATGTGAAGATTAGATCTGAAGATTTGCGTCGCGGTTGAGTTCCAATCCTAATTTCGGAGTGGTAAAATAAATAAAAATACATCACTCAAAATCATGGGAGGTTTTAAAAAAAGGAAATTAACATAGCTAAATGACTGTGAACCAAAAAAAAAGCTTTTAGGATTGCATGAAAATTAGAATCTTAATGTTTTAAAATGCTCTTTTTAAAGTCTCAATACGACCATTTTTCACCGAAATACAGCCTTTTTTTGCCTAAATTTCTTTGAGTAGTGTACTATCTGCCTACATTGATGGGTAAAGCCAAGCCAACATTTTTGTTCTTTACTATCGAAATCAAATAAATTTTCGTCGACCCCCACTTACAACTTGCGAACCCCCATTTTTTTACCACGCCAACGTAGAGACCCCCGTCGAGTCTCCCGTGTACCCCTGGGGATTCATCTGGACCACTTTGGGAATCACTGGTCTATAACAGGCCCTACGTACTACGAGAAAATTTGGTGAGTTGATATAGGCAAGTTAACGTTCTATGAACATTAATATATGGTAAGTTTATGGCAGTATTGAGGGAGATTTGGTTTACTAATGGAAAAATAACTGGAATTTAACCAGTGTTTTACTTATTTATGCCATAATTTGCGTTTTCATTAGTTAATTTCAAATATTCATCTCCAAACACGATAACCGTAAATCGGGTATCTCTTGTGGATACAGAATCGATTCCATACGTAATCGACTGTCAATGTAATGGCTTGCAATTGCTTTTTCTACGGGCTGATATGTCAGCTGTTGCTGATTTCAAATTTCAAATAGTTTAAAACACGAAATGTTGTAAGTATACAAGATTATTTATTCATTTAATGTATGTTTAAAGTTGTATACCATGGATTTGACATTTGTCATTGTTTCAATTTAAATATGTATGAATGACTTAGTTTGCCCAAATTAAGAACCTATTTAAGGCAAAGCTATTGCGACAGTACACATAATTGGAATTTAAGGATGAAATACATTAATTATTCCACTAACTTCAGAGTGGAAGATACTATCAGTATCGCCCTGGTGTAAGACCACCATTCAGAATTGAAACGTTGCTTGAAATGGCTTTAGCCGTGTTTAGTGACCAGATCTGAATAGCCAGGTACTTCCCCACCTTCCTCTTCCCTATCTCCTTCCCCTCCCCACTACTACCTTCAGCCTCATAACATACCCCGATTGGGGATGCCATAGTCTCACTGGCTCCAGACGGGAGCAGTTGGGACTCCTGTGCGGTATTAACTGTAAAAAAAAAAAAAAAAACTGTCTCACTTTTAGGCACGGATTACGGGAATTATACTTCATTTCAACAAATACAACTATTTACGTGCAAAAAATAGGTCAAATCCATGATTCACAACTTTAAATATACATTAAATGAATAAATAAGCATGTGTACTTACAGCATTTCGTGTTTTGAATTAATTGAAATCGGCGACAGCTGGCATTTCAGCCCCTAGAAAAAGCAATTGCAAGCCCTAGACAATCACCCAAATTTGACACTCGATAACAATGGAATCGATTACGTAACCACAAAAGATACAGAATTGCAAGGCAGAAAAAGAAAATTAGTTATTTGACTCCAATTTTCAAAAAGGGCGATAAAAGTGATGTTTGTAATTACAGACCAATATGCATTCAATCCACCATACCGAAACTCTTTGAAAGCCTAATACTTGACAAACTTTTTACACAAATAAAACCTGTAATTTCATTTTCACCTTACCAGTTTGGATTTATGCCAGGGAGAAGTACTCTTTCCAACTTAATTATTTATGAAAATTTTATAACCAATGCTTTCAAAGAAAAGAATCAAGTAGACTCTGTTTACATTGATTTTAGTAAAGCCTTTGATACAGTTTCCAATGAAATTCTCATTTGGAAATTAGGAAAGCTTGGTATGCGTGGCAATATATTAGCCTGGTTTGAAAGCTATCTTCCTGGAAGACAACGAATTGTTAGAATAAAATCCTCCATGTCAGAAAAAATTTATGCAACAAGTGGAGTTCCACAGGGTTCACATCTTGGCCCAATCTTATTTATCTGGTTTATAAATGATCTTAAAAATATATTTCATGATGTATCTATCTTACTTTTTGCTGATGACCTTAAAATTTTTAGAATTATTCAAAATATTTACTACTGCAACATTCTTCAAGATACTATCAACAAATGGTTAATTTGGTGTAATGATAATAGACTTCACAAATATCTCCAAATGTCAAATAGTTAGATTTTCTCGAATAAAAAATCCAGTGATCTTTAATTACAACATTGATAACAATGCTCTTGAGACATTAAAACAAATTAAAGACCTAGGCATCACTTTGCAATCAAATCTTTCATTTGTTAACCACATAACAGAAATCTGTATTAAGGGCTTAAAAATGTTTGGATTTATAACTAGGCTAACCAGAAATTTTAACAATATGAGGGAACGGACTCCGGTGTCGATAGAGACGGAGGGAGAAATAAAAGGCATCCGAGTTGGTTGCGAGTCCAGTCGTTTATTGAATCATGAGCTACGTAGCTGAGGTCGGCCCGATGTAACAGGTAGATGTCGAAGTGCCGTAGAGTGAGGCGTTGCGGGTGCACGGTCATGATGAGTGATGCAGGTCGGTGATGCTGTGGTGGAGCAGGCCACGGGCCTACAGGTTACCAGGGTGTTGCTCGACGCTTGTTGCGGAGAGGACCTGATCGTCCAGGCCGTTGCTCGACGCTCATTGCGGAGATGAACGGCGATGACTCGGTGAGTGGAGCCACTGGCAGGTAGTCCTTGTAATGTCCACGAAGGAAGCTGCCCTGGAGTGATGAACGGCGGTGACTCGGTGAGTGGAGCCACCAGCGTGATGCTCGACACCGTGGCGGTGGAGGATGACCTCGTCTTCCAGGCCGCTGCTCGACGCTCGTTGCGGAGATGAACGGCGGTGACTCGGTGAATGGAGACACCGGCAGGTAGTCCTTGTGATGGCCACGAAGGAAGCTACCCTGGAGGAAGAGAGTGCAGATGCACCGGGCACTCGGAGTTACACTGGTTTGCTGTAGAGAGGCGATGGTAAAGCGACCGTTGGATTGAGACTGACTAATCTGTAGTTACGTGCGCCGCCTTATATAGGAGCGACCGGCCAAGTAACTTTCCGTTCGCTGGCAATATGTGCGCTGGAAGGTGCTAGAACTAACTCGTCACTGTGTTCGTGGATGCACGCTCGAGTCTCGACTTTTCGCGAAGGTGGCGAAATTATTATTTATCGGGCAGCCGGCCTAGCGAGTACATTGCCGGCCGATACGTGCATAAGTAGGTAGAACGTACTTAGCTGGCTCTGCGCAAAACGTAAACAAATACGTAGCGGCTTGCAGATCTTTCTCGTGTGTTCTTTGAGTGGCGGAATTATAATGTATGAACGCCACAAATATAAAGTGTATTAAAATCTTATATTTTGCTTATGTTAGAAGTCAGCTGGAGTACAATTCTCCCGTCTGAAATCCATATTATAATACTCATGTACAAGCTGTTGAAAGAATACAAAACAAATTCTTACGTTTTCTTCATTTTAAAATGGGTATCCCAGCAATTATGTTGAACTGTAACACTTTGTTAAATGATATGAATGTGCTCGAATTGTCAGACAGAACCGGATATCACAACGTAATACCAGAAGTCAGGATTTATTTCAGTGCAGAAATTCTGGTCTAACTACCACATGTATTCCTCTTTGCCCAGAATATTAATGGAAGGAAATAACTATACCAAGTCAGTGGACATCTTCAATGTATCTTTAAACAAATATAAAACATTGTTACTGAGCCTATTCAATTATGTACAATAAATACTGTATATATTTTATTATTCATAAAATATGTAAAAGCCTCCAAAAAGGGCGTTAATAAATAAATAAATAAAAAGAAGTGGGCCTAATACACTTACACACCATAGGTGATTGGTAAACTTGTACTTCTTTACTCTTCGGCGAAGTTGATCATAGGGAGCTATTTGTTGGATAAATCTCAAACCATTTTATGGGAAAATATTTTTTAACTACCTGCAATAGTTTATTCAGAAGTATGGGGTGAGATACAGTATCAAAGGCTATAACTAGAACTAAGAATACAGCGAGGGGTTTGCGGCTTTTATCGAGGATATCAGAAATTAATTTAGTAAAAGCAGCAATTGCATTTGAGGCACTACGATCTTTGCAAGAGCCGTATTGATTTCTTCACAGGATTTCTTTGTCTTTGAGAAACTTGTAGAGCCTTCGTTTTGCGTTTGGCCGTTTTTTTCAAATATTTTAGAGATTGAACTTAGAATTGATTTTGATCTACAAAAAAATAATATTTCATAGATTTTTTTTTTCTTCACTGTTTCTTTTTTGATTTCAGCAGTTTGAATTGAAGTTATTAATGATATCCATTCCATGTTTAAGTAAACCTATGAAATATTGCAAAAAACACTTTTTATTGCTTCGAAGACGGGTTGCTTCACAGAATTTAACCATTCATTAAATTTCTAAGTTATCTTTCAAGTTCCGTAAAAGTTCCATTCAAGTTCTGTTATTACCTTAGAAGAGTGAAAAACTGACCCACAATGATATAACAGAACTTGAATAGAACTTTCACAAAATTTAAAAATTATCTTTGAAATTTGATGAATTGTTCAAATTCTATAAAACAACCGGCCATAAATAAGTACATGCACTTTACCAGAACTGCTTATATCGTATTGTGTTTTAAATTTTAGTCTTAAATTTGAATATGGTTATTTTATTGGTTACAGCGAGTTCCCGGCATGCGTTGCAATTCCACTTAATGAAGAAATTGTTTCTCCCTGCTTATCCGTTCCCTTCATCCCGTTTCCCTCCCACCTACCCATCCCCTTCCATGCCACCTTCCCCGCCATCCCTCTCCCCTCTCCCGTTCCCCCGTCTTGCAATCCCCACTCCCGCTTTCCCCTCCCCTCTCCCGCGTTCCATATATTCGGTCCCGGTACATTAAGTTTTCAAACAACTCGCGTGCCACCTATTGCAATTTTTTTACACAAATTTTCATTGTTCATATATTACAAACACTCATTTTTGTAAATTATAAGAACAATCAATCAAATTTGGTACCTAACGTAGGTACCTATTTAAAATACCTATAATTCTTGAATAGATTTAAAGTATTCGATTTAAGTTAGAATCATGGTGAGTACTTCGAGTAAATTCATTAATTTGAAGAGTTTATTCGAAAATTGAATTTTGATTGAACAATTGAAGGTTTGCAAAATGTCAGTCTCGAAATGCGACATTTTTGACAGTTTCGTAAGAGTTTTTACAATGATTAAAAAACTTTTCAGATGTATTGTCATGTGGTTCTAATAATCCAGAAACCTTCGCGAGGGTGAAAAACTTTTTTTTTTTTTTTAATTTCAAACACTATGCTTAATATAGCAATACATAAACAACATACATACATGCATGCAAGCAAGCAATCAATCAATCAAACATACATTAATTTTTATATATGCATATAGACTAATTCTGTCATATGCGATTGTAAAAAGGTTGTGTTTGGTTTTGAAATGATAATTAATATGTGTAGTTCCTACCGGAAAGTCATTAATCCAGTTCCTACCCCCCTAACCATGTCACCTTGCTGAAGAAAGCATTTTGAAAAAGGGAACAATAACAACATTGCGTGAAAAAACTAGAAGAGGTTTGGTATATTTATGACCAGAAGACTTGGGACATTTGAAGGAACTGGTTGGTGTCATTAATTTGTATGTGTTGTGTTCGGCTTCTCAGTGGTAAGTGTGTTGGTTTCCTACTTCCTTTGTAATCCACAATCTTACCAAATACATATTCAATTAATTAAATAACAAAAATTCCAATCCTCGACAATCAACCCTCGGGTCAGCAGCAACATCAGCTATCGGAAGGTTGAAGGAAGCAAAGCGCACACCAGATACTAAATTCGGTGAGCGTGCTTTCGGAGTGTCAGGACCTAAAGCCCGTAATGGACTGCCACACGAGTTAAGAATGATCACAGATTCAGCGGAATTTAGAGCTAAACTTAAAACTCATCTTTTCAGACAGTCTTTTCCATTAAAAAACCTTCCACCTTCGCTGTCACGTCCCGCAACATTGTAAATAACTAATTGTGTAAAAATATAAGGAAATTCTTTTCTTTTTTTTTAGCTTTGTAAAGGTCATTTCATGAAAATCTCCATTCCCAAAGAGTTTTAAATTCTCTTGTCTTTCAAAATAAATATAAACTCAACTTTGGCATTAATCTTCTAATAAATGTAAAACCAACAGTGGTGAGGGTAGCAAAGGTAAAGTCATGCAATGTCCAGGGTTTTCAATATAATGTCCTCCGCGTGCAAAGTCGTATCTTCCCCAAGCATAAACTTTCTAAAAAAGTGTGTTCATCGGAAGTGACCTGTCAGGTAAGTATGTTTCTGTATCTATTTGTAAATAATAAAATTAGAGAGATACTAAGAATTCATATTAAACTGTAAAGCGCTCTTGAGGTGATTTTTCACAAAAACGGCGCTCTACAAATTGTCCAATTATTATTATTATTTCAAACAACACAGATTCGTATCGTATAATTACAGTCCACGTTTCAGTCACAGTTTCGAATGCAACACGTTGTTTACATCGCAAATACAACTTCGGGAATTATTTTGCGCAATCTGCGTCAACAAAATTTTATTGCAATTTACATTTCAAAAATGAAAGCAATGTGCATAAAAAACCGCACCGTTGATTGCAAACAAACTGGGGCAGAAAATATTAAAGTTATTTTTGTGTAATGTAATCTTCTCCGAATGGAAATAAATGCAGTTGGGTTGGGTACATTTGCATGCTGTTCAGGGCGAACAATACACCTGATTCAGATCAAGTGATAAAGCACGGAGTGCCGTATCCGCACAAGAATTTAATTCGCGAAAAACCCTGAGTTTCAACATTTTATTCATGGGTGGAAAATGTTTGCAGACTCTTTGCATAAAATGTGGGTATTTTTAGTCATTACTTATTTTTGCGATTAGGCATTATAAATTAAATATATTTGTTCGAGTTGTTTATTTCGAGTTATTTATTTAATTATTACTAGCTGATTCCCTGCATGCGTTGCAATGCTAATGTTCAAAGAAATAAATTGTTTCTCCTTGCATGTCCTTTCTCGTGCGTCCCCGCTCCCCTTCCGCGCCCCCTTTCCCTCCCGCATTCTCTTTCCACCTTCCAAGCCTTCGTACTCCCCTCTCACGTTCCATATATTCAGTCCCAGTACATTCAGTTTTCAAACAGCTCGCGTACCACATTCTAATTTTTTTAAATTCAAATTTTCATTTTTCATATATTACAAAAAATATTCAATTTTGTATATTAAAACAATCAAATATTATAAGAACAATCAATCCAATTTGGTACCTAAAAAAGGTACCTATTTAAAATATCTTTAATTCTTGATTCGATTCAAATTATTGTTACAACTTCAAATTGATTAATTAATTTAAAGAGTTTTGAAAATTGAATTTTTATTCAACAATCATAGTTTATCAAATTTTTGACAGTTTCACAAGAATTTTTTGATGATTAAAAAGCCTTTCAGGTGTGTTGTCATGTGGTAGAATTAATCCAGAAACCTTCGCGGGGATTTAAAGAAGGTGTTTTGAAAGTTTCAAACATTTACTATGCTTAAAACCTTTTAAATGCCGGGGAGGAAACGACGTAAAATCGCGATGTTTTGACTTTGACGTAATATTTTGTGGGTTTATTTTGTGCTATCATATATTATATTTACTGAAACACATTTCTTGAATAATAAACTATGCATAAAAAAAACAACATTTTTTGCGTTTATTCGATGAATTTATACGTTTTACGATCTTTTTCACGAGAACGACGCTAGCCAATTTGACAGCTCAAATACCGTACTCGGACGTCATAGAGAATTTAATATAAATTATTCCGAGTGGCTAGGTGTGTTCACAGTATTTTATACCTAAAGAACAAGAATGCCCCAAGCGATTCTGACCTTGTTCTTCATACGTTTACTTTATACATAAGGGTTAAAATCGTATTCCAAAATATTTTTTTTTGAAAATTTTGACGCACAACCGGCAAATGACCTGATTAGCAATACATGTATATCTCATTAATTCCCAAACATATTTTGATTTTTGTATACATTATAGATCATTCAAAACCAGCTAAACTACTTACATAGTTTGTCAGCAGGTAGCAATATGTATTGACAACATTTTATGTAAAAACATTTTCAAATGGTGCGTACGTATAATAATGATGATGATAAATTAATAATGAATTGGTTAAATTAACGGAGTAGTATAAATACAAATATGTAAACAGCAGTATAAGAATTATATGACAAATAAATTCAAATGAATACTTTCATACATATAAGCAGATTTTACAAAATTGTAAGTCGTTATGTGAATTCCAATTAGCAATAAATACAAGGGCGCCAGTATAAATCATCTGAATCAAAAGCCATTTCCTTCGATTATATTTGACTTTCGCAGTATAAATGGTTTTATTTTTAATTGGAATTGGCAGTTTATTAAATATTTTGGGTACAATGTAATTTAGGGTTCTCTCACCGTGGTACATTTCTGCACCATAAATCTTTCATTTTAAGGCGGTATAATACCTTAATATTGGGGGTTTGCTCAAGGCTCACATTTTAATAAATTCCGACGAATTCGTAAATATAATAACTTTTTTTTTTCAAAGCGCGACCCGGGGATGTAAGTTATTTATATTTAATATTAATAAAAACAATACCTCACCATTAATATATTTTACGTAAAAATTTTAAAATTTTATTTCCCGTATATTACCATAAATTTAGCGGTGAGCACCAGATTTTATTTTTCTAGACGATGAATTAATATCTTCGGGAGGGATTCATTTAGAAATATCTTAAATATTTGTAACACGTTCGTAAGAATGAATTAAAATGAACCCGGCGGAAAGGTCGAATCTCCAGGCCTAATTCGCCGGTACGTCCATCCAACACGCCGTGCCGCAGCGTACACGCTTTCTTCACTTACGTCGACAAGATTCCCACGTCACTTTTCTTCTTCTTCTTTTCTTTGACAGGGCAAATTCGACTGTAGGTCCATCCAATACACGGGTCGCGAGTCGCAATTTGTATACACGGCTTCTTTGCTTACGTCGTTAAGATTCTGAATATATATTAGGGTATTGTGTCGTCTTAAGTGAATCTTGTACAGGGTGGGCCATAAACATGGGCACTTTGTAGTCGTGCTAGCGGGGATTCCTAACGGGGGAGGATAGCGGAGCCACTTATGCACGGTTCCTCGCTTCTTGGAAATTTAGTCAAAATGAATCGCTTTACGGGAGAGCAACGCGCTTTCTGGGTAAAACATTTTTACAAAAACATAAATTGGTTCTACTCTGTTCAACAATGATTCTGTTCTGAGGTGTGTTTTTAGATTTTCACGGCCAAAAGTATTTTCGTCTTTTATTTTTGGGGTGTTATGCCGTGTTGCGCTACCTCAATTTTTAGCCAACGTTTCGGACAGCGTTAAGGTGTCCATAAACAGGGCAGATGACACACTCATCTGATGATGGACACTGTAACACTGTCCGAAACGTTGGCTAAAGAAGGAGGTAGCGCAACACGGCATAATACCCTAAAAATAAATAAAATAATTTATTTTTTGAAGTATATATATATATATAAATATATATATATATATCCTTTGTTTAAAAGTTTGATAAATATCATAATTTTTCAAGTTCATTAATCATAATTCATAAATCCCACAATTATCGCAGATATTATCACTGTAGGATTTGTTCTGGGATTTTAATAAAAAGATCGCAACGTTTTTAACAAGTACTATATTTTATGAACACAAACAAGGCAACTGTTATTGGTGTTCACTTCATTCTGGATAGTTTTTTTATATCTATAATATTATTCAGAAAAATCTACAGAACTAACTGTTGACTAATGTACCTATATTTACAATAAATTGGTTTACAACGAAGTAATTTTAAAAATTAACACATATTTTGTATTACACATACTACTTAATGCTTTGAATGAATTTATTCTTTCGTCGTGAGAGAAAATTGATATTTAATTCATTTTATCTTCAGGATGTACATTACGATTTTAAATAATAATGGCGTAGATAAATTTGAAGGCCCATGTTAGCCTCAGGACATTTCGAGTTTTTCATTTCCGATTTATCAATCATCAAACCAATCTATGTCCACAGAAAAATGTACATTTTCATCAAATGGAAATTGCTTGCTTTCATTTTTTTTGACGACGGTAAGTATAACGTATGAAAAACTCATTCCTTTTTTATTTATTTGAAGAGCAATTACATCGCTATTTCACTTTTCAATCACAGTATCTCTCTGCTGTTCATTTTTGTTACTTTTAATAACTGTTAATTTTTTTAAGAAACCCGAATTCGCCTGAGCTTCAACACTCTTTTAAAAAATGTTTTTCGTATATTACAAGTGAAAAACATCAAACTAAAAACTTATGGTCTTGTCTTAATTTTAAACAGTTGCGTATGTCTCGAAGAGTCATAATAAAGAGATAAAAAAAACATTAACCCCTCGGGCCTCTGTTGGAAGGTCAAAATATTTCTGCTTTGCAATAAAATCCAAATAAATGGAATATTTCTGAAATCATCCGAAAACTAAAAACTGATTTTGAAAGTTGATGAGATTTGCTTTAAAATTTTATAATTCGAAATAAACATGTCAATTTTGAAATATAATTTTTTTAAAGCAAACATAAAGTTTTTTTTTTAATGATACACCTTATGTTTTTTCTAACTAAAATTACTGCTAACGAAAAAGAATTAAAAATACATACATATTTCATTAGACAAATATGTTATAAAAGTTATCCTCAACTGACTTTTTATTGTATTTTATTGTAAAACATAATATTATTCAAACGGAACGAATTCCATAAAATATATACTGCCTAACTTCTTATATATAACTGTTTCACAAATTGTTTCCGTCCGACACATTACGTTATGTAATCGCAAATAAATAATGTAGTCTAGATTTACTGGGATTCAAAGAGAAGATTGTATTTTAATTTGTTTTGTGGACTTTGATGCTGACACAATATACGGAATCGTAATGTAAAATTGAGCAGGGTCTGACTCACCCAAACTTTGCTCTCTGGGGTGATAAATCTTCGTCTTGGTCGATCTCGCGGTCCTGAGGGACACTACTAGCGATTATCACTGCACAAGTACTTGAGAAAACAACAGAATCCCTGTACAAGTTTCCTCTGATGGTCGATAACATTAAGATTTGAGGGAGCAAGATCACAGCATAAAAATTAATAATGGACTAATAATAGTTGAGGTTGAATGCACCGAGAGATCACTGTAGACCGTTGTGCAGCACGTAACAATAGATTTCTTTGATAGTGGATGATGAATGCACCGAGAGGTCACTATGGACCATTGCATAGTACATAACAAACAATAGGCTGCATAAATTATCATTGTCATTTACTGCACTAGTCCGGGTATTGTTGTAAGCTCGGGAAGGTTTGTGTGGGTAGATGGGATAGGTATGAAATGTAAAGTGAAAGGTATGTATATTTGCGTCAACACGATCGTTAAATTGATTAGTCAGACATCTCCGAAATATCGAAATTTGAGTTGAGCATTCAATTCTATGTAAAAGTGTACCCTCTATCTGATACAATACTCAGATTACTCATAAATACCTTATACAACCAAATCAATTATAATGCAGAAAAACTTGCAGTGATTTCAATAAAAAGTTGATGTTTTCTGGGTCATTGGTAGGATGATCAAAATGTCATTTTACCTCCTTGTGTAGTTTAATAGTATATTTTATTTGTAAAACACACAATTTGTAAACCTGTAAATATTTGATTTAAGGTGAGTATTTGAATACAGTTTTTCTCATTTTTTAAAACTTATGACGTTTGTTTAAAAAAATTTTATCAATTCATTTTATCAATTTTTTAGATTAATTTTCACGTTGTGTAAGTTCTATTCAAGTTCTGTTATTATGTCATAATATGCCAGTTGCTTCATAAAACTGAAATAATCACAGAACGTGGATAGAACTTTCACAGTACTGATAATTAACCTCGAAAATTTCTTGAATTAATCAAATTTTTTGAAACAACCAATCCTTAGTATTTGGAGATGTTTGACAAATCTTATTTATTTATTTATTTATTGTTGTTATACGCCCATATGGGCTTTTACGTAGATTATACAATAATATTTAAGATATCGAGGATTATACATAAATAGAATTTAAATCAAAAGTTATAAAAATGAAAACATTTAAAAAATATAAAGGTAGTTTTTGAAGATTATAGCGTAAAACCGTGAAATATTTGAAACAATATAACATTTGACAATAACATAGAATAAAATACAATATAAAACATTACACTAACACATCAAATCGTTAAATATATTACACCCACGTCAAATTAACTGATTAGTAAAACTGTGATGAAAAAACAATATCTACACAGCAGCGTCTATTAAAAAAATTATAGTTAGTTTAAATATATAACACTTTGCGTATTGCGCGTATCTTGTCATACTTTTGGACAGTTAAAATATTTTTTTTAAGTTCGTAGCTTTCCTAAAAATATGTTGCGAGCCGAAAGAGTTGCGTTGACCAAGAAATTCCAGACAAAAAATCTATGACATTATCAAGACACCATTTTCATACTGGGACAAACAAATTTTCTCTTTTATTTATAAGGTACAAGCTGGTTTCCGGCATGCGTTGCAATGCCATAATCGAAGAAATAAGTTGTTTCTCCCTGCATGTCCTTTCCTGTGCGTGCTCGTTCCTTTTCCGCGTTCCCTTCCCCTCTCACGTTCCCTTCCACCTTTCCCACCTTCCACACCTTCCCCACCTTCCCTCACCCGCTCCCCCGTTCTGCCAACCCCCCTCCCGCGTTCCATATATTCAGTCCCAGTACATTCAGTTTTCAAACAGCTCGCGTGCCACCTATTACCTACAACTCTTTAATTCAAATTTTAATTTTTCATATATTACAAGTATTTATGTTTGTATATTATAACAACAAGCAATCAAATTTGGTACCTAACATAGGTACATAATATATAAAATATTTTTGTAATTCTTGATTCGATTCAAATTATTATGTAAGTACTTCAAATGAATGCATTAATTTAAAGAGTTTTGAAAATTGAATTTTTATTTAACAATCATTGTTTTGCAAAATGTCATTCTCAAATTTTTGACATTTCGCAAGAATTTTTGTAATGATTAAAAATCTTTTCAGATGTATTGTCATGTTATTGTAATAATCCAGAAACCTTTGCGGAGGTTTAAAACAGGTATTTTGAAAGTTTCAAACAGCAATACATAGAAATCCCCGCATGCATATTTTGATTTATATATATATAGATTACCCCTGTGAAGGCGTAAGTTCCCACGTGCCTACTTTTACATCATCATCATTTTCCCGATGATGGCGTCCTTTTACGAGTACAACACGAGTACATTAGTAGTATTCGAAAATAAATAAATTTTATATCCGGAGAAGACAAGGCTTCAAATAAAGCTTTATTTTTATGACAGCAGAAATTGTATACTCAAATGAAATTCCAAATCGTTCACTCACTGAAAATGGGAAATGAAGTGGAAATGAAAATAAAGGGAGCGATGAGCAGAAAATTTGAAAATTGGTAACAATATTTTATTCGCGTGTTGAGCCGGTATTCACTTTCGAGTAGCAGATACTGGGTAATGGGGTGTTGTCTCCATTTTCAGCACAAACGTGTATAGAGTTGAGATCCATTACCGGGGTTGAGCTGTAGGAAGCCTCACCACTTGAAAAAATGGACTTTCGACTAATGCTAACACTACACACAACCGAGTTGATAATGTATGTAAGAGATTTTTATATTGCATGTCAGTCAAAAAACAATAGCATCGAATGTTCAAATTTATTGAAGGAAAAACTGTTAGGATGGGTTGTTTCAAAAAATTTGATGGATTCATTAAATATTTGAAGTTGATTTTCACGTTATGTGTAAGTTCTTTTCATGTTCTGTTATTATATAGTTATAGGACAGTTGCTTCACAATACTGAAATAATCACAGAACTTGAATAGAACTTACACAAAACGTGAAAATTAACTTCAAATATTTGATGAATCCATCAAATTTTTTGAAACAACCCGTCCTTACTGTTTATCATCTATGTAAATGACATATTCACACAAAGAATAAACGGAAAAATAATATCTTATGCTGACGACACTGTCATAGTAATTGAAGGTGCTGATTGGAATACTGTGAATAATCTAGCGAATATTGATATTAATACGCTGAAAAACTGGTTCAATAAAAAATCTCCTCTCATTAAATACTGAAAAAACAAAATTTATCCCTTTCTCTATCAATAAATGTAAATCAAATCCAGAAATAAAAATTGTAATACATCAGAGTAAATGTGGTGGAACTAATTGTAATCAAACATGTTCTACACTTAATTCAACTTCAAATATTAAATATCTTGGTGTATATATAGATCAACATTTTAAATGGAAAACACATATTTGTGAACTTGTCAAAAGAATTAGGAAATGTATATATATATTTATCAGAATTAGAAATATTCTTAGACTAGAAAACCTCAAAAAAGTGTACTATGCAATTGTTCAATCTATATTACAGTACGGTATTATAGGGTGGGGAGGAACTTATGATGTTATTTTAAATCCTCTGAAAATAGTTCAAAGATTGATAATTAAGGTTATCTTGAAAAAACCATCTACATTCTCTACTGAAAGAATCTTTTCAATATTCAAAGTATCTACAATATATATAAAGAATATGCAATTCTACAGACTTTTAAAGAAATACAGCTAAAAAAATTACAATTCAATATATCAGCAAGATTTCAAAACAATATCAAAATCCCTAAATTTAATACCAAGCACATCCAAAATACCTATCTGTATCTAGGTATAAATTATTTCAACAACCTCCCTTTAGAACTAAAAATTATCGAAAATATACATAAATTCCAAATTAAATTGAAAAATCACCTGAAACAACTGTAAGAGTCCATTTCTACCGCTAATATTTCATTTAAATCTTGAAATTTATTTATTGTTATATCCCGAGTTTTCTTACATATCTTTTGTTATTAGATGCAATATTATTATTTTCTAATAAATTTTACATATACTTGAGTTTGAATTCCCTCACCAAACACAAGAGCCTTGTCTCTTTATGATGAGGAAATGCTATTGTTATGTTCATTTTACAACTCTGTTTAACATGTAAAAAAAATGTATACTTATTGTAAAAACATAAAAATATTAAATAAATTTAAAAAAAAAAAAAAAAAAATTATATTATTATATCCATCTATAGGATTTAGCCTGTCTTTTAAACAGATAAAACAATGTTTTAATAAATCCGCCGGAAGACAAAACATAATGTCGTAACAAGCAACGAAAGTTTTCCATAGAACACTACGTTCTCCGGATTTTTGTTAACATTTTGGCATTGTTTTTTTGAATATTATAAACTATTATTAATTTCACTGTTTTCCTAACTAGGGTGTTGTGTACAATGGTCCAAGTGCGCGCATTGGCCGTTTTGTTTATGAGCTCACTTTTCAAGGAGATTGGTTGAGATTGTGTTGTGAATTTGTGATACCTCTTGTTTACATATTGAAACTAATTTTTGAAGTGGAAACTTCTTTAGCATCGTTGTGATTTGAAACCGATGAAACGAAAAAGCCACAGTAAAAAGAGACAAACACATACATCTATAGGATTTAACCTGCGAGAGAAAGAGATATATTAATCGGTCTCCTCTTTTTGTTGTGCTTCGTAGCCTCCACATTCTTGTCTCCTTTAGTTTTCTGAAGGTTTCACTTTTACCGTGTGTGAACTGCACACTTGTAATTTTTTGTATGTGTGGCAAGCTGTCAAAAACATCAATAGAAAGCCCTGATAATTTATTAAACAGAATAAATTTTAAGAGTATAAATAATGATTTTATATTTTACGTCTCCACACAGGATATGGGCTATGGCTTGTATCGTCTTTGGGGATGCTGTGTGGAGGGTCTTTTTAGGAAAGGAAGGAGAGAAAGTTCTGGGAAGGAAAAGGGTTTGAGGATAGGAATCTGTGGGTTGGTGTGTCTAGGGGTGAAGGACGTATGAATTCATCCATCCCACTGCGGTGTTAAGCGACGTTCCGAGAATGTCCTGCAGTAGAGGTCAAAAAGCCTACAAATATATGCATAACTTAGGCAGGTTGGATGATTATTCATAAAATCCCAAAAACAAATGAATTCTGAAAACTATACATCGATATTAATGTAACCCTCCTAACTAATAAAACATGTTTATAACTTTGCACAACTGACTACCAACTATCTTAGCTAGAGCCAAGATAGCAGAAACTCTCAATAAAATTATAAAACAGCCTTTCTTTTCACATATTTTCAAACGCATGTGATTTGATCATTATTGCAGTTATAACTTCAATAAAACGAAAAGAACGAACGATCAAGCTGAAAAAAATTTATTCACTTTTTATGGATTTCCAAAATAATACACAAATATCCAAAAACTAAACCAACAACATACCAATGCATGATTGAAGCAGGTGTGAAATTGTTTATAAAAGCCCACCAAGCTTTCCAAAAAAATGTGGTCTTTCTTTGAAAATCACAGATTTTCTAGAATTCTATTTTGATTGATAGAAATTGCTGGATTTAATATTTAATTAAATGAAGACACTACAAGCGAAACTCAATCGAAAATCTGGAAATAGAAAAATCAGAAAAAGATATTTGCACCTCTGGGACTCGAACCCAGGACCTCTCTACTTTCCGGGCGAGTGCTCTTGACCACTGAGCTAAGGAGTCGATATCCAATTCGGCCACTTTTAACTGCACCATACTTCGACTAAGAACCACCCATATTATCTTCATTTTCTTTGATTGCAAGATTCAAACCCGAACCAAATGTAATCTAGATGGTGTCTGGATAAATTATTATCCATTTTATTTAATGTGCGACATCTATTGACTTTTCTGCAAGTCTAGGACGAGTATTATTATTTTTTATTTTAACTTTTATGAGTAAAACCTCAAATTGTAATATTTAATTAAATTTATTTATTTATTTATTTATTGATCAACGCCCTTTTTCAGGGCTTTTACATATTAATGGTAATAAATACAATATTTATTGTACATAACTGAACTGCTTCAGTAACAATATTTTATATTTGTTTAAAGATAAACTGAAGATGTCCACGGACTTGGTGTAATTGTTTCCTTCCATTAGTATTCTGGGTAAAGAGGAATACATATGGTAGTTAGTCCCAGAATTTCTGCACTGAAATGAAGACACTATGAGCGAAACTCAATCGAAAATCTGGAAGCAGAAAAATCAGAAAAAGATATTTGCACCTCTGGGACTCAAACCTAGGATTTAACTTTCTTTTGGTCGCTTGTTATCTACGTTATTTAATTTGATCGCAAAAACCTTATTTAAAGTAAGTACGGTGGTTCCTTGTTCGGGGAAAATGATTAAAAGAGCTCAATATCAGCAAAGTCTTATAAAAGTCAATTTCATATTCATGTTATGAACAAAGACTTTATACAAACAGTCGACCATTATTACATTTTCAACTAAAATCCTGTCGTTCCTGGCTAGCTGGAAACCAATTTATCATTATGTTGGCGCTTCACTTGGCCAATATTGCCCCTGAATACTAAGGGAACATCTCACTCAAAGATGATTTTTAATTAAAAATACTCACCTACAATAAACAGTATATTCTGCTTCTCCAGGAGGCACACATCGACACATCGCAGAAAATGTTCGGATATCCCCGACTTTCTCCTAGCAGCAGTGCGGGGACACCCAAAACATGGTCTTACGACCTACATAAAGCCGGAGTTGCAGAATATCAAGTAAAATCACTCATGGATTTCACGCGATAGGAATTCAGGTTGGAAAACTTGCTGTATTTATAACTATAAACCTCTCAATGAAGTGTGGTGGTCAAGAAATTTCAACAGCTACCACTTTATTTGGGACCACTCGACGACCGATAAAGCTGGAGAGCAAATCACCGATTGGGCATCAGCACAAGATTGCCAACTTATTTACGATGCCAAGCAAAAGGGGACACTCTTCTCTGCGCGTTGGCGTCGTGAATACACGCCTGACCTGTGTTTTGTCTCCAAAGCGCCAGATGGAAAATCTATAAGGGCTTCTTATATTAATTTCCCACATAGCCAACACAGGCCAGCCGTGCTAAACATAGGCATACAGATTCCGTTTATGTCCAGTAACCCGATACCATGATGGGCAAATGTCGGTCAAAATGGCGACAGATCTCGGAATATGATGACAGGGTTGTTTGTGGATAATGTACCATCAAAGCCGAATTCCTACTACGACCGATTTTCGAATCGCTAGCTGCGAAGAATTCCTAGAGGCTACATAAAAGTGCATATTCCAACGTGGAGCTCATAAATCAACTCTTTTCGTGTTTGAAGATTAAAATGTTGCATTTTTTAAATACTGAAGTATATTTCAAATTCAAAAATCTAAAAAGTAATTTCATCTAGTTTCTAAAATGGTATTTGTTTTTACGACATCACCAAAACTAAGAAAATCATAGGAATTTAAAATACCTAGAAAAATTACGAATTTCGATGAGAAATTATTATTAACTAGCTTTTCCCCGCGGCTTCGCTCGCATGGTATTAGGGGAAATTACTGTAGCACTTGCACTTAACAATTATCCCCCTCCCCCACTCCCCCCCCTCCCGCATTCCATACATTCATTCCCGGTACATTCAGTTTTCAAACAGCTCGCGTGCCACCTAAATTTTATAATTCTAGAGCTCAAAGAAAAAAAAGATTTTTCCAATTTGGTGCAATTGTTCGGAATTTATGCGCTTACAATCATTTCGAAGATTTATTTTTATTTAAATATATGTAAGTTTGTAAATATAATAAAAAATAACGCTATTTATTATACAGTCTTTATAATCGTAGGTAGGGGGCTGAGTACCTACCAGCATAGAGCCCACAAATATATCAACATCGTTTCCAATGCAACGATTTGTTTTCTGACGTTAGCAATAACTCGCTTTTGTTAGCAAATATAATATATTAATATTTATAATTTCATAACGCCAGAGCTTGCCATTTTATATAGCCTGTAGTCTTCGCATATAATGTGGCTTTCTATTGGTGAAAGAATTTTTAAAATGGTTTTTTTGTTTTATGCGTGAAAGCGTAACAAACAAACTGGAGCAGTTTTGCATTATAATATTAGTACGGATAACCGTTTATATCGCAGATAAACAACTAATTTTTCTATATTATAATAAAAACAAATATAAAACTTTTTTCCACTTTAAGTTTAATGACCGTAACCGGTTTCAGCTCGCTAGAGCCATCTTCAGACTTCAGACTGGAGCCATCACCAGTCTGAAGATGGCTCTAGCGAGCTGAAACCGGTTACGGTCATTAAACTGAAAGTGGAAAAAAGTTTTATATTTGTTTTTATTATAATATATTATAATGGAATTCCACCATGAATTATCAGTTTCAAAAATAGAAATATTAACTAATTTTTCGTTAGTTTCTAATTAGTAAGGTACTACTTATTCATACAATATTCACGACATATTTTAGTAGGGCTGTATCTATAAATGAAAACGTTTGCTATGTTTTTAATAAGTCTTTTCACGATAATTTATTTGGAATCCTATCTAGACCATCACTCTTTTAAAAGAAGTGGCAAAGAAATTCCAAATAAATGTTAAAAAAACGCCAAAGATAAATGCACAGAAGACAGAAAACTAAACTCTTGTAATTTTTGGTTTATATGAGCAAGAAATATGCGAGTCCTAAACTGATAAAAGACCTGCATGGCACATTGAATCGAAACAGAGATGACTAAATTCGGGATACATAATATACTTTAAGAAAGGTGTTTGTTATTGGTGAACTGTATGTTAACCTTGCTGCAGATTGACAGCTAGCCCTTTTTAATCGCTGTGGCCGCAATCGTGTTTAAGGAGATATTTGTGATTCGGATTTACTCAGTCACATTTATTTACGATAAACTTCGCACACATTAAAATTAGTCGTGGTTAAAGTAGACTGGAGGAAATTTATAACACCCGGGTGTCAGGATGTAAGCAATAGAATGAATTTGCAATTTCGTTCACTCGCCTGTCGGTTACTCGTGGTGATGCCAGTCGGTAAAATTTGTTTTTATTAATTGTAAGGCTGTTCGCCATAATACTTTCGGTGAGCAACACGCGATATTATCAATTTTCGAATGTGTCAGCAAAGTATAGGTACCCTACTTTACGCTTTAAACCTGTCGTGAAAAAATTTCATATGTGAAAGTCAGTAGTTAGCATCGTTCTCATTTTAACCAATATACAATATTAATTTACCATCGCTCGCATTACCGCCCGACGCTCACTTACGGCCGCCAGATATGGATGCTAAACGAACGAACTAAGAGGAGTGGCAGGGATTACGAAATGGGATCATATAAGAAACTCGACGATCCGAGACGATCTAAACATTGAACCACTGCTGTTCTTCATAGAAAAATCGTAACTGAGACTCGTACTAAGAATGTCTGATGACCGAATCCCGACGAAAATACTTCAAACAGTTCAATTCCAGAGGCTAAACAGGCGTCCAGTAGGCCACTTCAGACACAGTTGGGCGAGGCAACTCTAGGAACTTTACTGTGTGAGGAGAGGATGGGACTGTTACGGACGGAGGCCGAACAATCGGCACAATACAGGAACGTACGGAGGAGCCTTGTCGATGCAATGAGTCGCCGACCCGAATAGGATAAGGGAAAGATGATGATGATGCATTTACCATTGAGCAAGCAGTAAGGAGCGAAGGAGTAAGCTATGTATACTGCCATTAGCCAAAGTTAATATTCATTTGTACTGAGTTAAATTTAATCCGCCCACCAGTTTTTAGCGCTTGAATATCGTACAGATCGCATATACCCCTTTATATTTTCGTATTTATTTCCATGTTTTTAAATACCCGTATTTAGACCACGAAGAGTCGATTATATTATCTAATGGAGCATGAAATTAAACAGCAGAGAATTATTTTTTTTTTAAATTTTTATGGAAATGTTGACCATTTTATGGTCCACTGATTCTAAAAATTCAAAGCAATTATAAAGCATTTTAAAAGTTTCTGTGGGTGGAAAAATTTCTGCGAAACTCTTGACAATAATATTTTCAAAAACAAAATCCGCTGTCAAAGGTTTTCGGAAACGTTTTTTTAGATTTGCATACGTACCAGAAGAGGGTGCCATCTTTTTGATGTGTTAGCAGAAAAAAATATTTGAAGGACTCTTCTTCTCCTTAAAAACCTTTTCTCCCGTCGCTTCACTTTGTTCTGAATTCTATGCCCAACTTCACAAATTTTGTCTTGTCATTTTTTTACGTGGTTGGAAAATATTCAGAACCAAGATCAAAAGATGTTTAGATCACAAAAAAAATTGCGGTAGAAAATATTATTGGAGTTGACGTATTTGCAAACTACTTCAAATTTTAAATTAATTGCGGAGAAAAGTCACCTTGGTGGACCCAGTAAGCACGTATTTAATTTAGAGCTCGGAAACCATTGTGAGTAAGTACTCTCCTTGTATAAGAATAATAAACGGAGCTGAGTTTCGTAAGTGTGCAGGTACTTACATAACTTGTATTACCCCTTGGGTGTTTCAACATTGTATTTCTGAAGAGTTTCAACGACGTACATGAATCATAATGAGACCAAGAATTTAATAATATCATTTTGAAAAATGCAACGTTCATGTACGAATTTGTTCGGCGGATCTATCCGCTGAGCCGATTTGCGCATGCGTTCGACATCACTAAAGAGGCGTTCACCTTGGCCGAGTATTTTAGTCGAGTGGAGAGTACAGTAGTATCTAAACGCGTCCGAACACCATAATTTTAGTAGAGTGGGTTAGTCAGCTCTTTAGTAGAGTCAATCCATGTCGTTCTATTTTTTTTACACCTAGGGAAAAACTTTTTTAGAGAAAAGGCTCACAATCTAGGGAAATCTCAAAATTTTGGCTTTGTGCTCAAAATTCTCAAGCCAATCTGGGGAAATTTCGAAATCTTCTGGCGAAATTTCTGGAAATTCTCTAGAACAAGAATATTAAGGAATGTATTTGACTTCTTCAAATTGATTTTTAAACTTTGATTCCTGATATTATTTGGATTAGTATATAAGACGGAAATTTTGGTTTCCGGTAACATTTTTTTTTCAACTTAAAACATAAAAAATCAGTAAGAATTGGACAGTTAGGATCGGGGCGAGGGTTTTGTTTAGTTATTTAGCTGAGTGACCAGTGATGACACATGGAAGAATTATTTTTATTAAGTTTTTAAGAAAAAAAAATTAAAAAACATCAATAAAAGTCACCCGGAGACCAAAATTCCATTTACATTTTTTACTTCAAATAATGACAGGAATCACTAGTTAAAGTTAGTCAAGTCCGTCCCTTAACACCATGCATAGCGTCATTTTTGTGAAAAATTACCTCATGGGCGTAAACACATTTTTTAATCAATATGACTGACTTAAAACAACACTATATAACTAGCCACTTACATATTAGGTTTACATGTAGTGATTTATGACCAAGGCTTAAACTTATAAATGTAACTGTCTTGCAATTATGTTTTATAAGAATTATTAGTTATTTATCAAAATATATGCATGCTTAAAATGTACCTTGTCACATTATTATATATTTGTCTATTACGTTTAAAAAAAGCTACGCAAATCTCATAAGCTACAAGTAGGCACACATTAATTTTTGGAAAATTAAGAAATTTGACTGAATGTGTTATCAATATTTTATATCGCTGTAGGATTGAATTAAATAAATTTTTCAATAAAATGTTAAGACATACCAATTAAAAACATGATATTCCTATTGAAAATATAAACCAAACTGTCTAATAAAAAAATTAAAGCTGACCGACAGAAAATTTGTTTGTCATTTTTTTTTTTAAATTTGATGGATTCCTTAATGGATTTTCTTAATTTTGAGCAAATAAAGAACAATGTGTGGGCTGATAAGTTTTCATGTTCCAGTTATTTTATTTTTTTACGCCATAGCACGACCTTGTACAATTGTTATTTTTATTTTTAAACGTGTTTTAATTTTCATTAGGGAGGATTTTGGAAATCACTTTCATTCAGGGAGGGTTTTGGAACTCATTTATTTAAATGCGAAGAGTTTCGGAAAATACAATTTTTTGTATGCTTTCTTGGCCAGGGAAGGAGAGAGAAAAGATTGAAATCATTTATAATAAGTAAAATTTACAAAATTTTAAGAAACCCCCGACACAAAAAAGGCTGATAACCTTGAAACGCCTGAACAGATTTTCATGAATTGTAGCTAAGAACCATCTCTATTACGTCAGCTTTCAAACAAAAAAAACTGCATCACAATCGGTCCATTCGTTTAGGAGCTACGATGCCACAGATAGACAGACACACAGACACGTCAAACTTATAACACCGCTCCTTGCGTCGGGGGTTAAAAATATGTATTTCAAAATTAAAGGAGGATATTGGAACTCAACGATTCAATTCCCTTATTGACAGCGCTGCACTTTAAATTGATTTCATTTCGTGTTCCTAATAGAGTCACGCAAACTAAAAATTCTTTCACTGCACAATACCAAATCATTTACAGACCTAGCTACAATGTAACCTAGCATATAGAGCTTAGGAACCCAACACCGTTAGTTCCTAATATCCGCATGACATTGACCGAAGTGGAAATATTTTCAATAGCACCGAAAGATCTTATGCACAAAAAAGCATTTCACATATATTTTTAAAAACAGTTATAAGTTAACATTTTAATTCTACAACTTCATTGTAAATTTTAGTAAATTTGGATCATATCAGTATATTATTTGCACTTGATAATGGTTTTGTGATCTTTTTTTATTTAATACTAGCTTTTACCCGCGGCTTCGCTCGATTCACTCACTCACTTACTCACTCACTCACTCATTCATCCCAAAAGTTTTATCGCAATCGGATGAACGATTAGCAACGCATAATTTCATGATAATTTCGCAGTATATAGAAACCATCGCGGGCATGCACATATCAAATCCGCAAAGTTTCATCGCAATTGGATGAACGGTAACAATGCATAATTTCACGATGCCAGAACTCACTATTGTACATATATAGAAATCATCGCGGGCATACGCACATCAAAGCCCCAAAGTTTTATCGCAATCGGATGAATGGTTTAGCGACGCATAGGCATCTCGCATACAAACCCAGAAACAAACATAAGAAAGAAAATATTAATCAAGTTTTTTTTGTTGGAATTCCTTGTTGTATTATCGTCACGAAAAACAATAAATCACCAAAATTTAAAAGCTCTAACAAAGGGAAGCATGTGAAAAAATAAATGTTACCTACATCACCTGCGCCTCGGGAATATTAAGCATTGTTCTCGAGATAGTAGAAACGTGTCTTTTTCACTCCACGGTTGCAATTTGCATCCGATATTTCATTCCAGATGCTTCCGGTAGATCGAGTTCCCGGAACAGCCGTGGGACAATTAATATGGCTTGTGTGACCATGGTGTAATGTTAGTCTGCCTTGTGAATTAAGCTTCCGCGTGTTTTCATCCCGCGACAAAATATCCTACGAACAAAACATCCCCCAACAAAGTATCTACTAAAACCTAACCATATTTAACAAAAAAATATTTTTGAACAATAATTTATTGTCTTTAAGAGCTGGTTCACACTCAGCTATCAAATATAAAAGATCATAGCACGCCAAATAACGCTCTCCATACAATCCCTTCAGACCGTTCACACCTAAGCGTTTTTAAGCACAGATCAATCATAGACAATACACATCTCAGACGTAACCGCTCCAGACGCGATATTCCAGAAGATAACCCTCCCCTTCTCCGACTAAAACAGGAGAGGGGGTCATTGTAATTACGGAGCTGCCTAGACCCGTGGATGACAGATGTCAAGTTGACAGATTTCAATACAAAAAATATGCGTTCCGTTGCCGCTCCCTAATTCGACTGACCCCCTCTCCTACCACAGGAAGAAATATTTGATAGCCTCGTGTGAAAGGACAAAAGATAAGCGCACGCAAATCAACAGATATCTGCTCGCAGATATATAGCTCAGTGTGAACTAAGCATAAAGGATATCTGTTTTATTTTTTTCCCATTTTTTGTTGGGTAAGGTTATATTTTAGTAAATATTTGGTCGGAGGATATTCTGTCGGGGATATTTTGTCACCGGATGAAAACGCGCATTGACGTGAAATAAGGCAGTACTTATTAATCGGGGTTTATTTGACACCCTTTAAGCTTTACCATTTCGAGTGTCATGCTTTCTTAGAGCATTTCCAGGTCAAAAAACTTTTATTTATTGAGACAGAGAAAACCATAGGCTTTTTCACACCCATAGATAATAGAAACGAAATGAGGTACGGATTGGAAGTGTGCCAATAGTCGGCGAGCAACAACTAAAAGGCACGGGTTATCAAAGCGGCTGAGCCGATGAAAGTAAAACGTTTGCTGCAGACTGTCGTGTACATTTGCAATTTGCTTGAACGGATGAACGATTTTGGCGACACTTGTCTGCGCGCAGTTTCACACCAATAGGAAATGCGGTAGGTAGTGTGTACGTACGATTCACGGGGAAAATTACCTGGGCACAATTCCCAGAACGACCCAGAAAGAGGAAAAATATGTCTTTCATTGATTTTTCCATCTTTAATCAGTTCTTAACGGAATTGTGATTTTAAACATTAATTTGTTTTCTTGAAAGAAAGATTAATATTCTTTCTGTTCCTATCAGTAAAACCGGAAAATGTTGCTTTGCAATAGGGAGGACCGTACCTATCTTAATATATATATTTCTTCTGTCCGTGTGTATGTCACTGAATTCCTCCTAAACGGCTGGACCGATTTTGATGAAATTTTTTGTGTGGGTTCAAGGGGATTCTAGAATGGTTTAGATTCACAATTTGGTCCAGTGGAAAATGTTATTTTAATTAATTTTTTTTATTTCCAAGGAGTTGTTGATTTTGGAATGTTTTACATTGGATCCGGCAGACTGCGCTACCATCACAGTATCGAATATTCAATATTATTCTATTTTAATTTTAGTTTGTCCCGACTGTTGTGTACAGGACAACGTCTGTCGGGTCCGCTATAAATAAATGTGGAACATTCCAGAACACTCTCGAATGTTGTCCTGAGCGAAGCCGGGTAACACAGCTAGTACAGTTATAAAAATTCAAATCATCAGACTCCATGGAGTCGAAAAACTACAATGATTGAGATTAATTTTATTGATATGGCATTTTAATCATTTAAAATTTTTACACAATCAAATCTTGCAAATTGCAAAAGAAAATGAAGTAAATACAATCCTCTGCCCAGTTTCATAAAACAGGCACTTTAGTTACATCGGCTAGTTTTTTTTAATACCCACTTCTTCTTTGAGCTTCCGTGTGGAACGGGGTATTAAATTCAATTCAGAATAATAAATTGCTCTACTTGAATTTTGTTCCATCGCTTTAAAGCAGGGGTGGGGAATCTGCGGAATGCGAGACTTTTTGGTGCGGCCCGCGTGCACTTTTGGTACGTAGCGTCGAGCTGAAAAAACCGCAAAACTTAACAAAAACTACATACAGAACGCGAGAACGGTTTTCATGGTATGTCAGGTACATTTTAAAGATAGTTAAAAATGTAAATTAAATATAAATTAGATATACGTCCTCCTTGCTCATTTATAAAAGTTATGATTAAAACTGATGGACTTGTGAACTAGCATTTTGAATGAAACTTTTGCTATTATACTTATACTATATTTAGTGCTCCGTACATGGAGCTACTTTCAAGCTACTCGAGCCTCATGAGCTCGTGGGTACCCGCCATACAATTTTACTGGTGTTCGTACACGGCGCTACGTCGGGTTGAAGTCAGCTGCACGCTAACGACGGTGCTGGTAGCGCGCTACGCGTTGCGCCATTCGTGTCTACTACTTTCGTTTGACGTTTGACAGAAACGGCGTTTGAACATGAAAGTAATGTTAGATTTGTTCTGGAAGTGGAAAAAAATGCGTGTTTATACAACTTTACATTACCAGAAAACGTAAGAAAGGATTTAGTGGAGAAGGCATATATTGATGTTGGAAAAAAAGTCATTTGACATCGCTTGACATCGTGTTAACTGCACTTGAAAAATGATCAAGTTCAGTATATTTCGGGAGCGCCGTGTACGGAAACCAGCATTAAAAAGGAGTACATCTGCAGGGTACTTGTGGTTGTGTCACAATCAGGCAGTTTCATTTTCAAAATTTGAAGTGTTTGTTTGGAGAATTCAGAAAGCTAAAGCACCTACCTATAATTTAATATTTTGCTTAGAGATTTATTTTAATTGCTATTTTCAATGTTGGGATTGGTTTGTCCAGAATTTAGACTATCCTCATTGACGCATTATAACATTTAGCTGACACACGAAACGAAAACAATGGTTTCACTTTTTTACTTCCAATTAGTCCAATAGTCTCCCAATGCTTTTACACCGAACGATCGGAAACTACCGAATCCAGTCCCGGCGCACTGCTTCTTGCGCGATAATAGTGGAACACGTTTCGATGACATATTAGTACGCAATAGAGTCTCTGTGACCATCCCATGATTTTTAACGTTATTTAATATCTTGGATCGAGAATGTCACCTTTTACACAATTTTAGAAACATTTTTGAAGTGAAACTTCTTTAGACCCGTTAGTGATTTGAAATTTGGATGAAACAGAAATGCGTTACTAAAATATATTACATGACTGGTCATCGGTTCTAATATAATGCGGTAAATTTGCGCCGGGCCGCGAGCGTCCCATAGCGCAACGGTTTAATGGGATTTTTTTGTCAGTGTCTATTATTACACTTCCTGAAAAACATGATTTTTATGAAGAAAAAAAGGGATTGAAATATTTCAAATTATTTTTCGTGATATCTGAGCGCACGCGTAAATAATAATACAAACAAAGAGTCATGCATTTGAGAAACCATAGAATGGTTTGAACGTGTAGGTGTAGAATGTAGGGCGAATGGACGAAGAAATGAGGATATACGACTCGCAAGTGGATAGAAGGATCAAATGCATCAAATAAATACCGGAGTCGGATTGTCATGAATCCAAAGGCATATGACGTCGGTATATGAATCGAATAGAAATAAATGAATATGAATAAAAATAATAGAAATATTACTACTTACTTACTAATAAAAAAAGCCTTAACGACCGTTAAACGGTGAATCTGTTGGGTAACCGTTAGACAGCATTTCTACAGCTTTACTAATAGCATGATGACGTTTTTATGTTGGCTGCATCGACCTTTGCTTGATTTGCGCTTCCACGGCGGCCATATTTTTTCATTAATTCGCGGCAAAAATTTTGTGACGTGTGGGATTTAATGCGCTGTTCATTTAATGTTTTTAAACATGATTTCCATTTAAATGATCAATTTTTATTTTTCTACTTTAAGTCCGGGTTTAATTTAAGTTAATTAGTATAATTGAACATAATTACTATTATTTTTGTTCTTTGATAGCTTTCATAACGTCAAGTTGTTACTTTAATTTTGTTAACATAAAAATATAGGTTATTTTGGATTATTATTTATCCGATTGAGTTTATTAAAATTTCCATTGAAATAATGTTATTTAATAACATAAATGACTTGTGCGTGTGTAAATAAATACCAAATTCGAGTTATTAACATTTAAATTCTGAAAAAAAAATCAATTCAAAATGTCAATTTTTTTCAGTTACTCTCTTGGAATAATTGTTATAACTTTTAACGAGAAAAAGTGAAATGACAGTTTCCTTTCAAATTCATTATATAAAAGTACTGTGTTTTTTTAAATTTTGATTTTTCCTAAATTTTTCGACTTAAATAGAATATGTATACACGGTGAGCTAGTTTCATGTTTAAAATACTGCAAATTTTAAAACACGAAAATATATTTCAGACATAAATCTAAAAGGTAATTTTATCTTGTTTCTATAAAGATTTTTGTTTTTACGACATCTTCAAAAATACGTTGAAAAAATTCCAAAATTCGTTCAGAAAATATTAATGATAAAAACATATACAATAGATAAACAACACCTTCTGGCTGTGTAGGTAATGTATATTTCTTTCCATGAACTTTTTTGTGATTTTTCAATTAGTAGTCGTTTATCAATTGAATAAAAATTTTACGTTTTTTAGTAAGGCTGTATATGTAAGTATACACTTAAAGTACGTATATACAATGTAAAGAAAGTATCTCTTTAGATTGGGTACCCAACACCCTTCTAATTTTAAAAGTTTGAAGTTTTTTTCAAAAAGTTTTTTGTAACATTTCTATTTATTTTTTACAGTTTTTGACCAAAGTACCATCCTACTAGTAATTTGGTAAATCTTTTCTTGGTAAAGGGGTGAGAGCGTGTTGAAAGCAAGGGTATTTTATGATACGAGTTCACTTTAGGGCAGTGTTCCGCAAACTTTTTGTGATCAAGGAACACCTACTAAAACAAACAAAATTAGAGGTACACCAAAGAAAAAAACAATGTTTATTTAATATTTATTATTACAATCAATATAATATGAAAACGTGTTTAATGAGAAATGTGAGCCTGCTTAACTGAGCACAGGCGATCAAAATTTGGAGCAATCGTTGATAATGCTTCTCTCATCTCTTCGACGAGCATCCCCAGGGGTTCTCTTTTTTATGTCGTAGTGGGAATTGAAAATTTCAATTTGCATAAATAGGTCGTGGCAAAAGGTAAGATAATTGCAATACTACGATTTGAAATCAGTGGATACTCATTTTTTATGCGTAGCCAAAAATGTGCTAGCTTTATTTCGGAAAATTTTAATTTTAATGTCTGATCAGTTTTTGTCTTCATAATTCTTCCTGCTCGTTCGGTAAGTGTCCAAGGGAAATGCTATATAAGAATGGATTTCGAACCCAGTCCATAAGTTAGGAAAATACGAGTTCATTTTTTCTGCTGTGTTTCACTAGCCTGTGCTTCGAATTTTTCTCTATCAAAGCCTGCACTCTTTTTATTGAATCGGTAGCCATGACATTTGGGAACATTTCGTTACTATAGGTATACCATTGGACGTGGCTGATCCATAACACTAACTTAGCTTTCAATCTTATCCGATGACGTTAAAGTATTAGAATTCTTGCCTTGCTTTTTTGGTTGCGCTCATTTAAATGGGCAAATATGTTCGCCTGGCCTATTTTACTACCGATCCGCTAGTTAGATCGCCTAAGCTGGTGCAGCGTCACAATGTTTATTTGTTGCAATGTAGCATTGCAGTGAGGCACACCAGCTAACGACCACGGTACACCACTGTGCCGCGGCACACACTTTCCGGAACACTGCTTTAGGGAATAACCTGAATCCATTGTGCTTACTTCGGGTTCATGCATCGTAAATAAAGTAAAATAAAAAAAAGTAAAAATGAGAACAACGGCTATGGGAGAAACGGTTTGTCGCCGGACTCCTTTTGTGATTTTGTAAGCCTTAAGATGAAGCTATATGTGAAATCCTATTTAGATACTATTTATATTAATCTTAACAACGAATCGGTTTACATTATGAACATCAAAAAATATGCTACTGATAAATTTAAGCTTTTACTAGCTTTTCTATGTATTGGAATTAGAATAAAATTATTATTTACATAACAAAAAATAAAAGCGTAAACCACAAAAAAAAAAAGTTTTTTCATGACTTAACTATGAAGTCATATAAGAAACAATTTTTTAAAAATACCCCTTTACAGCTATTTTTGAGGTTTCGTATGTTCTAATTTTTTTTTCATTCTTATAAAATTATGCAAAAAATAAATAAAAGCCACATTTTCGCTTACTTGCCTCGTGCAAAGAATACGCTCGATTTTAAATTTTGAAGGCATTATTACTGAAATATTTCTAGCTTTTATATTCCTCTTAAAGGGTTTTTATTCATAACCTACTTTTTTTTTTTTTTACATTTCATACAGCCACCTTGTCTGTACGGTTACGTGTATGGACAGAGGAGCTGTGCAACCACCCTGTAGTGCGAAGATTAATGAATACATTTTTTTTTAATGCAAACATAAAAAAGATTTAAAAACGGCGCACCTTACGGCTTTTATAACTGAAATTACTGATAACGAAAAAAATAAAAACATATTTTATTAATGTATTATGAACGTTATCGTTAACTCGTTTTTGGCGTTGGCGGCGTTCGACAGTTATTGTGGTTGCTTGACGGATGCTTGAGAGATGTTGACTTTCAAGTTTACTAACAATCTAAAGGTGTATTCCTCTTTTGAAAAGATTTTTTTTTAAATAAATATATTCAGCTTCAAAAATCTTACAATTCGACGGTCCTGAAGAACAACGTCGGATACGCTAAAATTTGAAAATCGTTTTGTTGGCTTATTTTCATTACCTTTTCGAGATTAAACGAAATGCCAAACATCAAAACAAGACTATATTCTTCGATTTCAGAAACAGTAAAAATGCAGAAACGAAATATGAAACAGCTCTACTGCAAAACTACAAAATCGCACATGTGTGCAACATTGTTCTTCGGGTCCGTCAAATTACAATTTATTTTTTTTTATTTTTTTTTTATTTAATATAGATATATAAGTGTACAGTGGTGTGAATATAAATTACATATTGGTACAGAAATTATTTAAAATTGCAATCTCACTAAAGAAGAAGCTAGTTCTTGTGCTTGATGAGCGAGTTACACTAATTATAACAGAAATAGAATAACATTATGCAAAAGGTAAGTATATAATGGGAACAATAATTGAAACTTCTGGATCATCTATATGTGAAGGTGTACATACATAGGATATGGTTACATACTAAAATATTGCGCACTTTAGAGAAATTCGGAAAATCTAAATAAAATAGAGATGAATATAGATTAATAATAAATAGAAAGAAATAATATTCTGTGATTTTTCTCCGATATAATAATATTTATATTTCACTAGCGTGGACCCGTGAAAATTCACAGGATATTATAAATAGTTCTGCTACAATTCATAGAACCGTAGTTGCAGACGGGTTTTAATTATAGAGATACTCCTTACCATCATCATCTTCATCCCCTTATCCTATTCCGGTCGGAGACCCATTGCATCGACAAGGCTCCTCCATACGTCCCTGTCTTGTGCTGATTTCCCAGTCCATGGCATTCCCATCCTCTCATATAGAAATACTAAACTTACTAAATATGTTCTAATATAATTAACAAAGGTTAAATTTCAACACGATTTGTTAGTTATTTGATGGTTTTTGTGTTGAACTTAAAAGCTGCTAATTGCATATATTATCGTTTTATGTTATTTCATTTTTTATTGTAAATTAGTATGTCTAATAACGAAATTACTAAAGCGAATGATGTCGGTATTTTTAAACATCGACAATTGTAAACACCGTCATTTGTTGACGTTCAGCAATTTTCTCGAAAAGGAATAGGTAAAAGAGCGTTTTTGTTCAGGAAAATACACCGGCCGCAATAATACTGCAGAATTAATTCGGCGGCATATGGTTGAAGTATTTTGGAAAATGCTGTTTCTTTCAAAGGATTTACTTTGATGCTTTTTGAGCCAAAACCTTTTCCCCTCAAAAAGAAAAAATGAAGAGTTTCTTGTGTAATTAATTTACTAGCGCAGACCGATGTTGAAATGGCAACTAAAATAAATTTGTATCAAAAATATCATACAATAAGCAGATGCTTTATCGCTTGTCCGAATTCTTCAAACAAATGTATTCAATTTGAAAAATTATGACACTAAAATTAAAGCAAAATTTTTAGAGTTCGAGGGAGCGGAATCCGCGGTCGAGACGGGAGAAGAAAAGGAAGGCAGTCGGTCGATGTACTGAGTCGAGCCATTTATTAGGCTACGTAGCGAGACGTCAATGCGAAGGTAACAGTTTGTTTTTTAATAAAAAAAATAAAAAAAAATAATAGTTGTTGACAGATTGCCATGATAGCGGCTCACGAACTGTTAAGTTTTGACTTGTTAGATCAGAAAAATATCGATTTGTTAAGGAGGTTAATTGCAATTGCGTTGAGAATTGTATTTTTCAGTTTCTCCATAAGCGGGCCTATTAAAAAAACATCTTGCCTTTTCTACTGTGTTAATATGTTAATATAATGAAATATAAAATAAAAAAAATAAAACAACGTAAAAATTGCCCTTTTTGGGTGGTAATTTTAATTTATATACGACGAATTTGTGTTCCGACGTGAAAAGGTCATTTGTAATTTAAATTCACAACAATAAAAATGCTTATTTCTATAATACATGTAGTACAATTATTATTTTTTTAAATGTATATCATTTACTCACAAAACTGCCCAAGTTGCCTCTAAAATCATGAAATATTAAAATCTTCAATGGTCTATCTTTATCTTTATACATATATAAAAATCTCGCGTCACGATGTTTGCCGAGATAAACTCAGAAAATACATAACAGATTTTGATGAAATTTGGCTTACTGTGTGTAATTTGGTCGAACTTAAAAAATAGGATAGTTATCTCGATTATTGACCTCGAGATTTAGTATTGCGAATTAAATGTTCATTAATTGTTTGTTATATGAAAATGCTTTGTAATTATTTGTTAGTTCCATAAATTTCTAATAGATGGTGGTGTGAGGTAATTCATCGACACAAGACTTGGTTATCTAGGTTGGGTAACCATCTAGTAGATGGCGTTGTATTTTGATTTCACATCACAGCAACGCGCGGCCGAGTCAGCTAATATATTATTATTCAAAACAAATAAGTAAATAAATAGCAAGTAACTGTACTAGGTATTTGATATACCTTTTGATTTCAAAAATAATTTTTCAGTTTGGTTGGATATTTTGGCCTCAAATCCAAAATTAAGATTTGTATGAAACGGGCCGCGCGTTCTTTTCCTTTAAGACCTATTTATCCACTATCCCTAAGCCCCATGTAAAACATACCTTATGTTGAATGTTGAGTTTGGTTCAGTTGTACGTAATATACGATCTTTGTGCATAATAAATAGCACTTAATTTAAAATGTTTAATTAATAATACCAGTGGGATGGTTAGAGCCTCAAGTGAATCTCATTGTATAATACCTGTTATTTGTGTTCATGATACAAGATTCAAGGAAACCACGAACAGCTGGTGAATTTCAAATTGAAATAGTTTGTTTATCTTGAACTCGTGTCATTGTAGAACTCGTGTATTTGCGGCGTAACGATACTGGAAAGTTATGAAATAAAGAGTACAATTTATAGAATCTGCTTTCGATGCTCTTAGTTTCTTAGAAGATTCTCCAGAATCAAATCAGAATTAAAAAGTACAAAGGTGCAGTTCACACGCGGTAGAAGTGAAATCTTCAGAAAACTAAAGTCGACAAGAGTTGGGAGGCTGCGAAGCACCGTACTAAGAGGAGACCGATTATACTATCTCATTCTCTCGCATATAGTTATCAGTGGCGGTCCGGAGTTTTCAGTGCGCTAGAGGGCTAAGATTGAAAAATACGACGTTTTTGATATTGTTGTAGCCGAAAATGAATTTTATTTTTTTTCAAGGTTTCTATATTTTCATATATAGTATTATCATAATTTGAGAGGTTTTAATCCTGACATAAGAAGAACGGCAGTGCACCATTTTTTAAACAAAAGTTTATTTTGGATTTGCAGCCAAAATACCCAACCAAATCGAATAAATGAAAAAAATTCTTAATTTATTAGGTATATATATTGCGTTATTTAATTTATTTGTATTCTTAAAAATAAAATGTAAGCCGTTTAAGAATTAGTGTTTTAGTGATAACATTGGCAATTTTTATGAGTTCCTAATAAGTTTATTAAATAAATAAATTATGCCTGCTACACCGTTCGTTTACCATGGAACTAAATACTCGGCAATGATTCTACTTAAATTTCTGCAGCTTACAGATGTTAGAAAAATTCAAGTCCGCGCTACCGTGTTTCTTCATAGATACTCGGGTTTCGTCGTTTAAACTGTTATAACCCAGCTTATTTTAACTCTACTTATAGAACAAGTGTGTACCTATATCATAACTTTAAAAAAGAACCTGTAACATGTTATTTTTTGGCTACATTGCCCACACCACGCATTGCCTTAGTGAGTTCTCATTACTTACTTTTGTTTAACGTTTTACAAATAAATCGTATTTAGGATATGTAGGTACTTATCTCAGGTACAGATAATGGGAAAATACAATAAAATATAATCTACGGTCTCCTTAGAGTCTAGATGGAATCTACGGTCTCCAATAAAGACTTCTTATAATAATCCTGTATAGTTCTGAGAGGCCTAGGCTGAGATTACTGAACTGTGCAAACTAATATTAGTCTTGAAAAGGTCATTAGAAATTAGAGCGAAAGGGTTTCCTAGAAGCGTCCTGAACTCTCCGGTCATCACGTTCGAGGTTCGAAATATTAACAGAATCAACATTCTTGACAAAAATTGTTTTACTGGCAAAACACAAAAGTAAAAGTGGTAAATAGTCGGTAATTGTTTGAAACCTTCATGTACTAGTGATTGGTGTTGCTGGTTAATTAAAAAAAAAAATAGAAAAATAATCTTTCATTACGGCATTTTTTTCCGTTTCAACCCGATAGCAAATTTTAATTGTAATATTTAGCTTTTATGAAATGCTTTCGTTTTAATAGACGTAATTTAAGAAGTCAAAAAATATTCCATCTTGAATTATTTAATAACAATATTCCATACTTCAATCCACTGTCTCGAATGTGTCGTCTATATAATACAATTGAATATGATAGATATCTTCGCAAACAATTTTACATATTTCAAAAACAAATTATCAAACTTCTACCATGACACTTCGTGGAAAACAGTTATGTAGCTGCTTTATTGTCATACCCTTTCTTTCTTTCTTTCTTTTTTCTCTTTCTCTGAAGGTTATGTTTTATATTTGACACTACTGTGTTTTATATTTCATTTTTATTATCATTATTTCAGTTATCACTAGAAGCATTTCTGTCTAGTAAGAACTGAACTTGATTACTCATGCTGTGAACATTTCTAATTGGAGTGTTAATATCTATGTACATCCCAACGGCAATTCTATTATTGTAATCATTGTCAACACTCTGTAAATGTTTCAACAATAAATAAATTCAAACACGCCCTTAATCGCATATCGACGATTAAGGGCGTTCGACGATGAGAATAATTTCACTATTTCAGTTCTTAAATGAACAAGTAAAAGCATTGTTTAATTGAATTAAACACTTAGTCCGAAATCTTGAGGAAAATTCAAGATATTATTTAACAAAACTTCCAGCCATTTTATAAACTTTCTTCATTAACAAATCGGTCTCGAGTAATTAAGGTAATGCTAACGTTTAAAAAATTACCAAATTCGTCGTTTCGGTTATAATTGAAGCGTTTTATAATTACCTCCGCTTTCCAAAATGAGCATGATAGCCATTGTGGCCAAAGACTAACTATAATTAACTCTGTCAAAGAAGGTTTAATTTAATTTCCAAAGACTAACTATAACTAACTCTCTGTCAAAGAAGGTTTATTGTAACTCTTGGGCATTAACTATATAACAATTTCTAGACATTTCAAAATTTCAAAACTAGAATTTTGAAATGTCTAGAAATTTCAAAACCAGAATCAGGGAACATGAACTGTGTTTACGAAATAATAATTACTCCGAATTTGCTAATCATTTAATAGAGTCAGGCAATAGCTTCAATAAAGAAAAAAACAAAGTTTAAACATTGCAATGTATATTCGTATTTTAATTTGTGCGCTTTGGAAACCCTAGAAATAAACAAAAAAATTAAATCGAAAATTAATTTAGTTAATAAAATAATAGCGCCTTGCAAATCTCCTTTACTAACCATGTTTCCGTGTAATGCTGACTCCTCTCACCGCTTTCCCCCTCACCATCCCTCCCCTACCCCCACCTAATTAATCTAACTCATTTTGGTACTTTCATAGAATTTTAAAGTTAGTTTTAATCCTGCTAGTGAATGACACGGTTGTGTCGAAATCGGTCGCAGAAAATTTAAAATTTAAGTAACAAATGTACATTGAAAAATAAAACCCTTCAAAAACAAAAAAGAAGGTTTAATTTAATTTCCATGTAAAAGGGTTAATGGGTAGGAAACCATTTAATATTTTAAGGGTCGGAGTACTATTTTTAGTACTATTTTCCGAGTACGGTTAGGTTATTAGGAACTATGGTTTCGAGTACTATTTTTGTGTAGGGTGATAATATGTATGTATACGTCACATCGAACACAGACAAAATTTGCACAAAACGCGGAAAAAATATGTTAGGATCTTATGGCAAAAATTTTAGCAACAACAGAAACGACAAGCCATCCATCGACAGATTCTTGAAAATGTTTCGCAGGTATTACGTCATGTACTCAGACAAGAAATAAAAACTACATTCCATTTATATCCTTAGTTAATATGTGCCTCTAAATATTATCTGCAACCTTTTTAGCCTTCCATGAGTAATGTAACGCATAATTCTTTCTACTTTTTGGATCAAAACTAAGTCCGTTAGCCAGTAGTTCATAGTAAAGACTAGCCATTACTCGAAACTTACGAGCACCTTGTTTTGAGGTGCTTCTTTGGAAGTAACTAAGTTGTTTACTTTGAGGATACCGTAAAGTAGGTGAGTATATTACATGATATCATATCGTCGTAGCGACGTAGCATCGTAACGTGGCAGGAGCGTCGCGCATTTCGATCACGTAGTCTAATTCTAATCTCACTAAAGCTACCATCATCTAGTATTTTTTTTTATTTTTTTTTTTATTGTTTTTATTTCTTGCCGGGCAATCCCGATGAGTTACAGAACTCATTTTAGGACAGGAGGAACATACAATTCATAGGTGGGAGGAAATTACAATTTTACATAGGAACTTAGATATAAAAAAATATAAATTTCACTTAAAATATAGACGAAAAATAAAGACAGGTTAGGTAGAACAAACAACAATAGAAAACAATTAAAGAAAAAAGGAACAAGTTTATACATCATGGATGATTCCAACAAAATTAAAAAGAAAAGGCGAGAAAAGGAAACAAGACATAATTGAATATGACAAGAAAATTACATAGTTTCATCCTTAAACGTACTTAAAAAATATTCTTTTAAAGCATTACTCTGAATCTTTTTATTTTGCTGGATTCCTTTGTACATATCTGGAAGCGAATTATATAGTGTATAAGCAATGTAGTTCAGAGATTTTATCCCATATTTTGTAGTATGTGTTTGAGGTACGCGGATTTTATTTCTATTTCGAGTATTGTGAGGGTGGATGTCGTGATTGTAAAGTGGCTTGACATTAGTGTGAGTTGATTGTTGAGTAATTTGTAGGATGGTGCTTGTGATTTCATATTTAGGAAGGACTTATTTAATTTATTGCCAGCTGGACTTTGACATGTTGAAAATTATATTTAAATAAATATTTTAAAGCATACAAAATTGTTATAAGCACGTGAAACTGATAAGCTAATTACATAATGTTAAAGAGTGTTTTTAAAACATGTAATAGTAACTGTTGCATCCGAAACTGCTTACGAATTACAACTTCAGAAGCACTTGGATGGTAAATATTAAAAGTGAAATGATGTTTGCTGATGGTGATAATATGTGTAGGAAAAACTAGGGATGCAAGGAAAAGGGATAACCAATCACTTACCACATTACCTCTGCAAAGGAGCACACAGTATAGTTATATGCATATAATTCCATCGCAATGCCTTGGGGGAATCATCGCCACAACAAAAGAACATGGAATAAAACGATTTGTTCTCTTTCGAGATGGTCAAATACCCTCTTTTTGGTTCAAAATATTCAGAGACTTGTAAATTGATTTAGTATCGCTTCTGTGGGCGTTGGTATATTTATGGATTAACAATTTTGTAATAGAGTTTTGTAATTTTTTATTTTTTATTAATTTTTTTTTTTTTATTGAATATAATGGTAGAGAGTTTACATAGTTTTTTATAAATTAAATAAAGTTTTTCTTTTAAAAATACATTAATTAATAAGTATTACACCTTTTTTTAGAGCAGAGCTCGTGTGAAAAAGGCGGAGAAAACGAATGTAAAGTACAATTTAACAAAGAAAAAAAATTGTATTTTTTTTTATGTGTAAAAAAAAGAAAGGAGAAAAATAAAAAGAAAAAAAGGATATCCGTTACTACAATTTGATGAAAAAAATAGTATTGATAAAAAAAATAGTATTATAAGATGTAGTCATAATAATGTGTTTTTATTGATTTTTTGAATTTTTTATAATTAGTTTCCAATCTTAGATTAACTGGTAACTGGTTAAACCATTTCACTCCAATATATTTATAGAATTGTTGGGCTGTGGTAGTGTTACAACGCGGGACAGTCACAGAGCCAAGTATATTTGTTCTAATGCTGTTTGAAAAATGAGTAAGGTTCTCATTATTGAAGCAATCTTTGTGTATTTGTAAAACTGTAATTTTTTTATAAATAATGTGAAGTGAAGGTACTTTAAAATCTTGAAATAGTTTAATGGTGGGGTAATCATATGAATTTTTTAAAATTATTTTTATTATTGTTTTTTTAATGATTTCCAAAGGTAAAAGAGAAGTTTTGAAGGCACCACCCCAACCAACAATTCCATATTGTAGCACTGATTGAATTAAGGAAAAATAAATGGTTCTTAACATCGTAATATTTAAAATGTTTCGAATTTTAATGAAAATGAACATTAATTTTCTTATTCTCTCAACTGTTGAACTGATTTGTATTTTCCACTTTATGTTGCTATCTATAATTACACCCAGGTATTTAACGTTGGTTTTAACAGTAAGGACGGGTTGTTTCAAAAAATTTGATGAATTCATCAAATATTTGAAGTTAATTTTGACGTTCTGTGGAGGTTCTATGCAAGTTCTGTTATTATATCATTATAGGCTAGTTGCTGCATGAAACTGAAATAATCACAGAACTTGAATAGAACTTACACAGAACGTGAAAATTAACTTAAAATATTTGATGAATTCATCAAATTTTTTGAAACAACCCGTCCTAAGTGTAGAACAATCAGGTTTACATGGATATGAATTTGAATTACAATCATATGAGTGGATACATATGTTTACATTCTCAGGGATAGCATTTTTATTCAAAGTGAATGGTATAACAAAGGTTTTATCAGTATTTAGGGATAGTAAATTTTGATCAAACCATTTTTTTATTATATTTATATCTAATTCCGCCGTTTTTTGAGTTTCAGTCCAGGTTAATCCCTCAGTTAAAATTGCTGTGTCATCAGCATATGATATTAGTTTGGACTTTATGGTGAGTTTAAAAATATCATTCACATAAATGATAAAAAGTATTGGACCCAGTACCGTTCCCTGCGGGATTCCAAATTTACTGATCTGGGAATCACTCAGAAAGCCATTTAACTTGACAAATTGCTCTCTATGAAGTAGATAAATGATTGGATATAATTGATATAATGATAATGTTTGGATATAATTTATATTAGTTTTACAAGAATGTCCCCAAGAAGTTATTTCATAACGGATTGTGGATTCGGATTGTGGATTAATTGTAAAATATTTCATAAATACTTTAAGAAAGATGTGGAAAAGTTAGAGAGTTGTTAAATTTCGATTAAAAATACCACAGTTACTAAAATTTATCCAACTCTGGGAGAATATTTAAAAAAGTTCGACATCCAGTCGTACAGAATTGTATTACCTACTCATGCGGGGGTCACGTTACCGAAAGTCGTGAAACGTGACCCCTTTGAAATATTGCAGTCCTTTGAAATGTCCTAAGTTCGCATGAAAGGTAATTTATTTTTCTAAATTCTGGTGTAAAACATTATAATTTTGATAAATTTTAGGGTTGAGTAATTTCATCCACTGTTTTCCAAAATAACCTTAAAAACTCTGCGAGCATAAATTTAATTTAATTTAATAAATTATAAATGCGAAACTGCTCGAGTTTGTTTTCTACGCTTTCACGCATTAACCAATAAATAGACTAAAAATTCTTTCATCAATAGAAAGCTAAATTATATGCGAAGACTATAGGCTGTATATGATGGTAAGCTCTGGCGTTGTAAAATTATAAATATTAATATATTATATTTGCTATAGGTTTTCTGTCGCTAACAAAAGCGAGTTTTTGCTAACGTCAGAAAAAAAATCGTTTCCATGGAAACGATATTGATATATTTGTGGGCTCAATGCTGGTAGGTACTCAGTCTACTGGTCAGCTACTACTGCAGAAAATTCAAATATTAGAATTCGTTTTGTTTACCCTACCTACTGGTCGGCTACTGCTCCAGAAAATTCGTTTTCGAAAAATGTTTTGTTTTTATTGGACAACCTTATGTTTTGGAATAAATGTCAGATGAGAGTTCCTACATTAAAAATATAATTCGTAACGATTATAAAGACTGAATAATAAATAGTGTAATTTTTTATTATATTTACAAACTTCCAAATATATTTAAATTAAAATAAACATCCGAAATGTTGGTAAGCGCATAAATTCCGAACGAATGGACAAAATTGGATAAATCTTTTTTTCTTTGAGCTATAGCATTATGAAATTTAGGTGGCAGGCGAGATGATTGAAAACTGAATGTAAGGGAATTAATGTATGGAATTCGGGAGAATTCGGGTGGGGGTGGGGAGGACGGGGGATAATTGATAAGTGCAAGCGCTACAGTAATTTCCCGTAATACCACGCGAGCGAAGCCGCGGGGAAAAGCTAGTAAATTTAATAAAAATTAAAAATGACGATTAAGTAACTTTTTAATTAACCGTAAAGTTTAAGTAAACGTGTTGTATTAAAGATGGGCCTAGGTAAATTGACCGAATTTCAATTTTTCAAAAACAATTTTTCGAATTCAAGTGTTCGAAATGCAATTTTTCGATCTTCAACTTTTCAAAAACATATTTTTTCGATAAAATGAATAGCTTTCCCATTCACGTTTCCGGGAATTGTTAATGATATAATTTTAATCACCGATGTATTTTATTAAGACTTATTTTCTTCTTTTATGCTCTAAAACCATTAATAAATAAATAAACATGATTTTTTTTATTTTTTTTTAAATTACAATGATGCTAATAAAATACTTAAAATGCACATGTTTAACAATATGTTATTCGTACTTTTTTTAAGTAAAATCGTCAAAAATAAGTTCCATATTGACTTTCCTCGCGAATTTAGCTTCCACAACTCATCACACTTGAAGAATACGAGCTGGAGAACGCTGGACCTAGGGAAGTAGTGGACCGCCGTAGTCCAGCGTAGTATTGTGGACCGCCGCGCCGTTGTCCAGCGTATATATAGTGGACCGTCAGACATTCTTGCCACGATTCATACGAATAGTACAACATGAATTCCCAACACTGTGCATTGTCGCGGGACAGTCAAGGATATTCGGAGGACTCTACGCAAATTTGAAAACAAACTATGTATTTAGAATAATGTTGTTAACCCTTCATGCTATTTTTTCGGTTTTCGAAACAACTCATGTAGGTCACATATAAATCGCTGTTCTCCCTTACTATCACGGTTGGAAATATGATCTAAACGGTATTTGAAAGAAAAAACCCACGTTTTACATTCAAATTTAACTAAAAATAATTTAAATGTTCACCTTTATGAATCCAAAGTTTCCGACCACAATGTGAAAAAAATAATTAAATTTTGGGAATTTTTAATTAATTATTTTTACAAGGAACGATAAAAATGTCAGGTGACGATAACGTTTACAATACATTTGCATAACAAAATAAGAATATGTATTTATCTTTTTTTTTAAGTAATACGTTAATACGCCTTTAACTTTCCAATTTTATGTTTTATTCTTTCTCTTCTTTTCATTTCCTCAATTTTCCCTCTTTTTGTATAAATCATGGTCCATATATATTCACACTTATCCTAATTTGACTGTCCTAAAACGGGAATCATCCTAGTTGGACAGTCAAAACATTTTATAAATAATGTACATAAATGTGTAAATATTTTACTAAATAAAAATTTTACTAAATAAAATAAATAAATAAAAAATTTATTTTTTTGTCGCCGTCAGTAGTTTTAGTTAGAAGAAAACGTAAGGTGAGCCATTTTTTAAACTTCTTTGTGTTTGCATTAAAAATTTTAACACTTAAAAAAGTATATGTTCATTTCGAATTATCAAATTTGAAAGCTTATTTCATTACCTTCCAAAAATAGTTTTTAGTTTTCGAATGCGTTCAGAAATATTCCATTTATTTAGATTTTATTGCAAAACGGAAATATTTTTACCTTCCGACAAAATAGGCCCGAGAATTGGAAATTAAAAGAATTGAGTAGGTAACTTTGACCTCAACTAAAAGTTCGTATTGCAAATCTGTAGTTTGTTTTTATTTATCAATTTCATATTCTGATATTGAGAGAAATTCCTAAAGTATTGAAAAACTGTAATCTTTTAATTTTAGATACCTTAAAAATAATTCATAATAATTGGATGATTTGCATAACGCGGTTTACAAGAAAAAAAATTATCTCAAGGGGGCTTTATCAATATTAGTTGTACTGCAATTGCTCGGTCCCACCAAAACCTCCTAGATCACAGACGTAGTGATTTATCCACCGGGACCCCTCCCTCCTTGGCAGCCCTGCTGTGCACCTAAGTCTTCTTATTTACGTGACAAACGATCAAACGTGAAATATGGTATATGCAGTGAATCCAATACTCCGTCGAGATGGAATCGCTGGCGCTATAAATCTGTTTTCTTGGTTGAAAATGACTGTGAAGAAACTGAGTCCGAAATTTTCTGGGACTCGAAATTATAATATGTGGTTTCGCCTCTTAAGATATTTTATTGTGATATGTTGAACAATTGAATCGTGGATTGATATTTTTTTACATGAGCTCCGCACAGGAGGCCCTGAGGAAAACAACCTCCTTCGGGGCTTATATCATTTTGGGGGATGCTATGTGGAGGGTTTTTTTAAGGAGAGGAAGTTCTGGAAAGGAAATAGGTATGAGGCGTGGGTGGGAATCTGATGATCAGTGTGTACAGGAGTGACGGACGAATGAATCCATCCCTCCAACCGCAATGCAAGGCGATGGGTCGAGAGATTTTGGCTGGAGACGATAAAAATACCCCTCTCAACCAGTCTCTCTCGATCCTGCCCACCACGCGGCAGACGGGCAGACGCATCGGCCACCAAGACCTACACAAACAACACCCCATGAACCCGGTCATCCCTGCTAAGTCACCAAATGTAGCGAACCACTACAGTAGAGGTGTTGGTTATTTAATAATAATTAATGACATCTTTAGTCATATTTGAACCACTTTCGTTTATCCAAGATCGAACGGAATAAATTGATTGCGTCTTGGATGAATTAATTAAGTCTACGGATCGCGTATACGATTTCTTTAAATTCTAGAGCTTCGTTAGTTTACCTCCATTCATTAATAAGTCAGTTATTTTGCATTACGAATTACATTATTCAAAAAGCTGTGATAAAGACGGTTAACCGAAGCTTACTATGGAGGCCGCGCTACAATTTGTCAATCGTCTGTCGGAATACGTCTTAACAATTGTTGAGCGTGCTCGTAACTAACGTCAACTGACCATGGATCACGATCAGTTTTGATTTGCATAATATTTAGCTTAAGAAAAGTCAGCTTCTGAGCTGACTTTTCTTCAGCTTAGCTTCGTCTTGGTGAAATACCGAAGACCACAAATAAGAATCGAAACGTTGCATTGTTTGAAATGCCATTAGCCGTATTTGGTGACCAGATCTAAATAGCCATTCCTTCCCTCTCCACTTCCTTCAACCGCACTATACTTACATAGTTCCACTATACCTACTTACACTAGTGATACTATTATTATTACATAGTTCCTCTCGCTCTGGGAGTCTTGTGCAATAATCAAATAAAATAATTAAAAGTTAATATAAAATGGTGTCGGAAAAAGCGCTTCTCGGAAGTGGTACCTTTTGCCTGGTATTAGTGATATACCAACAGATTTCCCTGGTGACTTCATTCCTTTTGGTCTATTCCGTAGGCTCATTTGTCTCGTAGGATCGTAATTTTTTTCACTATTTTTCAATGGTTTCCAATTCATTGTGGCCACCGTGTTCCTGCTTTATGTCTTCTCCGTGCCTTAAGATATACTTTCATTATTGCCGATGATCGTACCAATTTTTTTTTTCAATATGCTTTGATTTTGTAGTTTGAAAATGAATGAATGAATGCAACTGTAATAAATGAACTGTGCAACACACAACATGTTCAATTAAAATTTTGACAAAATCAGTGGAATAAGTGGGATTGGGCGGGAAATTGAGTAATCTGAAAGTATGTTGCTTTTTGTATGCTGATGATGCGGAGTTAATTTCTAACAGTATGGAAGATCTACAGTCTCTCGTGTCTAGGACGAACGATGTATGTACGAAGGATGAGTGTAAGCAAGTCTAAAGTCATGGTGCTTGAAAGAGAGAGTACGAAATCAGTGTTTGAAAGAAAGAGTATGTGCAACATAGTTGTGAATGATGAATACTTGGATCAGGTGGATGAGTTCGTGTATTTAGGAAGTACGTCAACGAGAGATGGGAAGGTTGATAGAGATATTGAAAGAAGGGTAAATGCAGGTATCTCCATTAATGGAGAACTGAATTCGATGGCGCTAACAAAAAACTGTCCGATGAAGCGAAGCTAGCAGTCCACAATGGAGTACTGGTCCCTGACGCATGGCAGTGAGGCATGGAACTGGCAGAGGAAGGATGAAATAGACTGAATGTCGTAGAAATGAAATGAGATGTATTGGTAAAACTTAGTACGATCGTGTGAGAATTGGATATATCCGCAAAGAATGCAAGGCTGTTAGCGTAATGAGCAAATGATAAAAGAAGTTGGGGGCTCCCGAAGAAGACGATTAAGTGAATCAGATACTTGAGTCAGGCCATGTCAAGAGTCAGAATAATATAAAAGTATGTATGGGACGATGTATGAATATGCGCCAAGACCGAGAAGACAAAAGTATTTTATTTTTACTGACATTGACTCAACTAAAATTTCTTAAAAATACCCTTGTACTTAAGCTGAGTTATATTTACCGCATAAATCAAGGAACTGCTGGCACTAAATCCCCCTAAATCAAATACCTACATAGGAAGTAAGAAGTGCCTACCTACAAACACAAATAATGATTTTTATGTTTGTACGTCACAACATGTTTTTGCGTGTTTACTTCTCTCACATAACATCTTTTATTTACCCGCGCAGCATAAATAATGTTTTGTGGTCAATTTAATCAAGCAAGGTAACTGAAGAAATGTGATTTGTTCAGAAGTCAATTATTATTTATCAAACCCCACTGTGTGCTCAGGTATTGGGGAAATCAAATATTACCAAGTAGAAACCATACATCATTACTCGGACAAGAAGGTTTGAGGGTTGAATCTCCTTAAGCCACTTGCGACCTTCGACATGAACATTTGCTTGAACATTCGCTTGAACATGACTATACATTTTTTTTATTTTCCGTCACCTCCATTTGTTGAAGCATTGTTGAAATATTGGGGCGAAGTAGCGTGGCCACACAAAATTCGACTAGTGATCTGTGGAGAGTGTGCATCTACGTCTACGCAATGAATACTTGACGTTTGACGTTTAAATGTCGAGATGAGTTCTGGTGAAGAAAAGATGCTACGTCAGGGAGAAAACACAGATTTCATAGAAATTTATTTATCAGTAAATTTATGTATCAGATTATTACACTCTAAATCAGAGGCTTCCAAACTTTTTTTTCTCGTAGACCACTTTCAAAATTTTACTGGTGACGGTGGACCCCCTGCTGGTATATTTCTACCATATTCCCAAAACTCGACACGCATCGCACTGAATATTGAATGGCGAGGTGTGGTCTGTCACAACAGAGCAGCACCGGATTTACGACTTTTTCAAACGGGGGCAAAATGGACCTGTAATCGAGATTATATTTGCCACGACGGAGGATACGTAGTGGGATATGGGATGGAGGGGGGTACGGGTATGTTCCCATCCCAGTACAGTAGACCCATATCTCATTACGCCCCCCTCCCCCCTTGCCTAGCTGGGCGTTTTAAGATCTCATGCATAACCGTACTGCGTATGTGCGCTGTACGCCAGTCGCTATGTTATGGAGAGGGCGTAATAGGATATGAGACGAGGGGTGAGATGGGATATGGATATGGGGCACGGGATGGGTCTCAATCGAAACCAGTTACATCAAACCCACTTACAACTTGTGAACCCCGATTTCTTTATCACGCCTACGTGGACCCCTAGGGGACCACCTAGACCACTTTGGGAATCACTGATCTAAATGAACTTTTTAAGAATTTCGTCTACGTAAATAATTACGTGAAAGTCAAAAAATGTCAAGTTCTGATTTAAGTCAAAGAGATTGTTACTGTTTTAGCAATAAGAGTGTAGTTGTTACATGTAAGTATCAGGGAGAAAACGCAGATTTCATGTTAGACCGTACTATCTCGAAATTATAAGCCATTTATTTATCAGGAATTAAGAATTTCTTCTGTGTCTCTGAAACCAATTTTAAGGAACTGTTTTTAATTTATTATACTACGTGTGCAGGGAAAATTTCACCATAACTACGAATTGGCATTACATTAATATTTCTGGCTACTAGCATTTGTACAAGACCTAAATATACCATTTCAGAATTTCAAAACTGCAGGAATTATCATAAATTATTGTTACATAGGTTTTGGGCTCTCTACAAATAGATTAATAGACTTTATTTACAGACTTCTTCGATTTTTTTTTTTTTTAGTTGGAAAAACATATATTTTTAATGTGAATATCGCACAAGAATGAATGAATAACTGCTCCCTTGAGCCAGTAGGACTGCAGCATCCCCAATTTGGGTGTGTTGTGAGGCTGAAGATAACGGAGAAGAGAAAGAGGTAGGAAAAGGAACTGGTCACAAAACACATAACAAATCAGTTCAAACAACGTTTCAATTCTGAATGGTGGTCTTTTACATAATTCCACTCTTGGTCAGTTTGGTTGATGATTCTACTACTCCATAAATTGAGCTCTAGGAGCTCGTGTTTATGGGAGGAGTATTTATTTACATGCAAAAAAAATAATGTTCTAATAAGTATACAATGATCAAAGACTTATAGAAATAAATATACAAACATTTTTTGACAAAGGAATACAATTTAGAGAAAAAAAAATAGTTATCGAAAAACAATAACAGCAATACATATTTTTAATTAGATATTACAGATTGTTGGGGTTAATTAAGGGTACAATATATCATTATCCAATTTCAAGGACTTAATTTTCTTTTTAAATTGTTCATATTTTAATGTTTCTGTTACGCTAATTTTGTTTTTGGATAAAAATATATTGTACCATCTCACACCTAAATATAAATAGTGGTGTTGAGCCGTGGTCGTTCTAAGCATAGGAATGGCTATTAAGCCATTAGTTTTATATCTATCGCTTTTGTTATTTGAGGGGTGAATTTTTTTGATAAAATATTCTTTATAGATTTGATATAATGCGTTTCTCTTATACAATTCTGTGATAGACGGTACATTAAATTCCCGAAATATCTCTAAAGTAGGGAAGTCGTATGGTTTCTTAAGGATGATTTTTATAATTATTCTTTGAATTGTAATTATAGGCTGCAAGGAAATCTTAAAGGCCCCTCCCCAACCAATAATTCCGTACTGTAATATGGACTGAATCAATGCATAATAGACAATTTTGATAGTTTGCTTGTTTAAAATGTTTCGTATGTTATTAAAACATACTTTATTTACATGCACATTAATATATAGGCAATTAACTCGCTGCATAGGTACTTCTTCCACCGTGATGTTTGAATAACAGGATTTAACAAATACAACAATACCACTATTTCTGTTAATAGCATAGTGTGTCATAAAGTAACTATAACTAGGTATACAAAATTTATTGTACTCTTTGGTGAACGCTTCAGTTAACACAATAACGTCCGGTTTATGATTTAGTAAATTAATTGAAAGTAAGAATTCATTAAAATTTCGTTTCATTGATCTGATATTAAGATGTAATATTGAGAATGAATTCGGTATTTTATCTACAATGTTATTACAATCACTTAAAGTGTGACAAATATGTTCCGCAATATTATGAGAATTATCTAATTCTTTAGTGAAAAAATTATTCATTTTTAAGGGGATAAAAAAATAAGTATGCAAAATGCAATCTTACTCGTATTCGATTCGCATTTGTGCATTTTTTAACATTTTCTTGCGGAATTCACAAGTAACTGTTACCTGGATGTTCGTTTTGGTAACCCTTTCTGTTAGTGCAGTTGTGGCATTTGGCGGGCTCTTGTTTTTTGGGGCAGTCTTGTATTTTGTGCTCTCCTGCACAGTGGAGGCATCTGGGACTCTTCATGTTTTCAAGGCATCTTAGTGATGTATGACAATGAAAACATTGCATGAGTGGATCGCAGTCTTCTACGTGTGCTTTTGTGTATCCAATATTGATCCTTTCTTTCGATATAATTATTTTTCTTAGTTTTGGTGTTGTTTGGATAATGAAATTTGATAATTTATCAGATTTTTTATGCTTGAACTTTTTTTTAACAATAATGGGTTCATTATCAGTTTCTGAGGTCATGGCGTTTTTTATGTCTTCATTTTGATTGATCAAATCTATAAGAAGTTCTTCTTCCTTGTAGCAAACATCAACTCCCTTAATGATAATGCAAGGTTTTTTTTCTTTATTTCATCAGCGTGTATTCCGATATCTGGATTTTTGTTGATTTCATTTATTATTTTTTCGGTATCATTTTGATTCTCACATGTAAGTATTGTTTTGTTTTGATATGTTTTTTTTAGACCAGAAATTCCTATTCCTAGTTTGGAAACTTTTATTTTGTCTTTTAATATTTTTTCGATTTCATCTGCAGGTTTGTCTTTTTTTGATGAAATTAGCAGTGCAAAATTTGCTTTTGGTATTGGGTGCGATTTCTCCCTTACCACCATTGCATAGGTTTTTTCTTCATTTGACGCTTTTTTTATTAATGCTTCTAATTTGTCTATGTATCTTCTTGATTTTGAGTAACTTTATTTTGTAGACTAATTATTGTGTTTTGTAGTGATGTAATTTCAATCTTCCATGAGTCTTCGATATTGTTTAATATTGTTTCAATTTCGGTTTTAGCTTCTTTGGCAGCTTTTGTACTACTGTTTACTATCTTTATTAACTATCCTACTTAATCATCCATTACGACAGTATTTATTTACAATTTATTAAACTCGCGCTATTTATTAGGCTCGCGCAGTTGACATAACCCCAAGAACTCGTTCGATTTATTCTCCGTGACTGACCGCTTTGCGCGGCTGCTGTAAAAAAATGAACTACTCGGGGCAGACGAGGGACCCGCCTTCCACGATTCATCCGAGTAGAGAATGTTTTCCACCGGCCATGAAAAACTTGAACATAGCAATCTGCGAACAAGAATTGTTCAAATCCACGCGCCCATCGACAAAATTTATAAAGCGAATGTTCAAGCAAATGTTCATGTCGGAGGTCGCAAGAGACCTGGCTGTAGGGGTACACAAAAGCAAGGATAAATTAGAATAAGGAAAGTCCCTTGTGTTTTGCGTGCCTCAATAAATAACTCGCATTATAAGTTCTAGTTGAACCTTTGCACGAAGTTCACCATCAAAGAAAGGTTATTCTCTCTACATTCTCGATCAGCAATTCACTTTAATTTTATCGAGTTCAAAATTTGTTTATCTATTCACCCAGAGGCGGAGTCAACGTCAAGAATTACGTTATGAATATTTTATAACAACAATTCGATAATAGTTATATAATTTTCAATTATCTATTATTATCATGGTCGGCTTGATCAACGGTAACAAATAGTAGGTAATTATTTTGAAAGTAATTTACAGGATGTAGGGAGGATAGTGCAATCCCACATATCCCATATAATTATACATATTTACACTGCAGTTTTTTTAAATAAAGAACTTAGTAGGTACATAGAATAGGAAAAACAAAATAATAAAAAAATTAAAAATAAAAATAAATAATCAATTCTATGTAGGGCGTGGTCTGGGGTGATTATAAACATTATAAAATTGTACCGTTTAAAAAGCTGTGCAGGTTTTTGTTAAATGATATTGGTTTTTGATTACCGATTAAAACTCATATTGGCAAATATTATTATTATTACATATTATTATTAAATTAAATGTCAATGTTGAGGTTCAGATGCTCAGTTTAAGGGGGAGTCCGGTCCAGCCGAGTATTTTTTTCAATGCGTTTTTTTTAAGACAAAATTTATTTTCGGTCACAAAACTTTTGTTACTTGTAAAGGTACATTAGAACAAAAAAAAAACACATTTGAAAATTTGATTTTAATATCTATATTTATAGATATAGTGGCCACATGCAGGGGGTCCGACTAAATCGGCTGGAATCCTGGATTCTTTGAAAATTATCTGAAATATGCAATTCAAAGTGAAATAATATACAACAAGGACATTCACAGACATAATACAAGGGTGGGCAAGGAAATCAGGCTACAAAAGCCTGATTTCCTTGCCCAGCCCTCCCTTAAGCCGTATCTCACGCTTTCCGCTCGATTATCGCTCGAGTTTTATATCTGGCACTAAGTCATTTCAGACGTACAGGTAGAGGCGCACAGTTCGAGCCCTATCAAGGGACGATTCAATGGAAGACTCCTACCACTGAGTCACTTCGATAATCTCGGAGCCGGTGGTTGATAGAATATGTAAAGTGTGTTTTGTAATTAATTATTTGTAACATTTTGAAAATTTTTGTAGTTAGAAAATAGACTCTAATAGAAAATAGTTAATTATTTTGAAAAGAAAATATAAAATATATAGTAAAGAATAGTTAAATATTTTGAATAGAAAATAGTCATTTTCTGTTCAAAATAGAATTTTGAATAGAAAATAGATTGGAGGGTAGCTTTTGTTGTTGTTACATTTTTTTATTTAAAATATTTAATTATATAATTTCTCCAAAGAAATATCACCAATGACAATTCTTTACTCAATGACTATTCTTTTACAATAGATCGGTAGATATCACAATATTGATTATTTCGATTTGACAGCTCGTAGTGGGGGATACGTTCACGCGAGTTCGGGCGGGATAAAAAAAAAGTAACAGGTTATTTATTACGCTTACAAAAAATCATTGAAGAAAGCGAATCTGTTTTCCCAAAGAAAGTTAATTTTATTTAATTTCAATTACAGACATTTTTTCTTAAACCGATAATCAATTTCATTGGCCGGTCTGGGACCTAGAATTTGAAAAGTCTCATTTTATTACCGCCTCAATTTTCTTTAATCGTTGTAGATCACACTGTTTACAAGAATTCACATACAGTGAATATAAGTAAAAACGGATGTAATCACAAACGCAAAAATCAGAATATGTCAAGCTGTGAGAATGGATTTTAAAATATTGCAAGTACGCTGTATTTATGGATGTATGAACATGAATTAAGATTTGTATATGTGTATTGAGAGTGTGAATAATAATGTTATGTAGTGCTTACAACTCTAAATAAATGTGTTTTGGGAGATTTTATAAGAATAATAAATACAAAGAAATTGTTTTCTCATCTGTAACCATTAAATTAATAGAATAGTACAGAAAAAAGGTAACAAAAAAAATACATTATCAATTTTCAGAACCAATGAAAAATAAATTAAGAGTACCACAGGGATCTGTCCTTGGACCTCTATTGTTCATACTCTATATTAAAGACACAAAAATATTTTCAAAATGCATAGTGCGACTATTTGCCGGTGAAACACGAATGTACTTAACTGGAGATAACTACGAAGAACTAATAAATATTTTAAATAATGTATGAAGGTGGGGTAAAATAAATCGGCTTAAATTAAATTTAAAAAAAACTAAGTATTTGGTTATTGGATATAAGAAGACATTCAGTGAAAGCAAAATTAAAATTGATGGTGAAATTATTGAAAATGTTACTGAAATTAAATAATTAAAGAGTTATATTTCGGTTCGTAATAACTAAATGGTTAATAGGCTTAGGTAAAATGGAGTCTGACAAACTATTAAATAATGTCACTTAAAGTTTTACATGGTTACCTATAAATGGCACAATAGGTAAAAACTTAGTACATATTTAAATTTAAAAAAAAACAACAACAACAACTTTTTTTTACGAAATACAATGAAATCAGGCTACAAAAAAAGGACAAAGCGATTTGTTTTTTTCAGAACAAAACAGTTTACTGTACAAAGGGATGAATTTTTTTAACACACTACCAGAAACTTTAAAGTCCGCACCACTTGGAAGGTTCAAGATATCTTGTAGGAGCTACATCCAACTGGAAACAATATAGCGTGAAATATGAAATGTTATGATTAATTAGGAATTTGTAAACTTGAATCAACAAATTACTAAAATAAAATAAATAATTAATACAATTAAATTAGTTTATAAGAAACAAAAATACGTAAGTTTATGTTTTGTGGTATTTAACCAAGTTTAATAACACACTAGAGTTGTATGGGTATTTTGTTTCTTATAAACATAATACCCGGCCTTCATCTTACTTCATGAGACATGGTTTCTCAACTTTTAACGACGGGTTGTTTCACAGAGTTTAAACGACTCGTCAAATTTTAAAGTTTAAATTCAATTTCACCAGGGGTCGGCTATTTTTACAGTACTTGGAAAAGAACAAAATATGAATTGAACTTTCAATTTGAAATTTGATGAACTGTTCAAATTCTACGAAACAACCCGTCGTTAGTAATTATTTGCAAATAATTTAAATAACCGAATGATAAAATTTTGATATTTTCAACAATCATTTCAACAGGGACTTTTCGTGGAATATTTTATATGTGTATTAAATTTCAATTATTTTTCTCGGAACAAATTGTGATGATTCTATGGTTCCCCAACCGGATCGCATCAATCAATGAATATAAGAGATTTCCATTAGCGTGTAATAAATCAATTTAATTTATCATTTTTGCTCGAAAACTTGTAATTTTTTAGTGGAACGATGAAACTCTTCAAGTAGATGATTCGATTAAATAAATAATACTAAACATTTGTTAAAGAGAAAACGATCCCTCGTTCTCGTAATAATAACGACATTGTGATGCCTTTTAAAACAAATTAAGCTTTTTTTCATATTTAGTATTTTGTTAAGGGTTTACAAGAGCTTTCTAGAAAACAAATATTTAAGTACTTAAGCAAATAATTTCGTAGAAATCATTTAATCATAAATCATATTTGTTTTCAGTTATGTCCCTGCCGCTGCGCTAGAAGCTTGTAATGGCGTATTTTAAGCTTTGTTTTGAGAAAGAAGGAGAGGGTTCCGCGCGTTTTCATGAATATCTACTAAATCCTAACCTAACCTAACCTAACAAAAATGGGATAAAAATAATACGGACATCTTGTAAATACAATAAATTATTAAATTAAATTAAGACACTATGAGCGAAACTCAATCGAAAATCTGGAAACAGAAAAATCAGAAAAAGATATTGGCACCTCTGGGACTCGAACCCAGGACCTCTCTCTTTCCGGGCGAGTGATCTGACCACTGAGCTAAGCGTTTAGCTTTCTGTTTCCAGATTCGCGATTGAGTTTCGCTCATAGTGTCTTCATTTAATTAAATATTACAATTTGAGGTTTTACTCATAAAAGTTAAATAAAAAAAATAATAACAATAAATTATTCAGGTAAGAATTTTTGTGATGATTAAAAAATTTTTCAGATATATTGTCATGTGGTTGTGATAATCCATAAACCTTCACGGGGGCTTAAAGAAGGTATTTTGAAAGTTTCAAATATTTCCTATGAAAAAGACATCTATCTCACTAATCGCCAAACATATTTTGATTTTTATATAGATAAATATAAAAAAAACTTAATAATTTTCACTGGAATTTTCTTTTACAAGTATGAAACATGCTGCATGCAAGCAATACAAACGCGCGAGTACTGTGATCATCAACATCGGTTGCGATATAAGATTGATAAGAAAAACGAACTATTAAATTAAAATAAAACATCATAGAAAATTCGTGAAATTTCTAACGAAAATGTATTTGTTTGCGTGAATTTATTAAGGACTCATTTATTCAATTGGCCACAACAATCAGCGGAAGATAATAGCAATAACACTTTGAAAGCTAATATTATTCACACGTGATCCGCAAACAGCCCACCTTTGGTCGAAGAGCAGCCACTGCCCAGTAATAATGAAACTCTGAATAAAAATGTAGATCATATAAGAAAAAATATCCGTCATTTTATTGGCAAAAACGCTCAGTTAGCTGAAATATTTTTTCGCCTAACTTCCCTCTACTTTCAACCAAAAACACGCGCGGTTACTTAGGACGGGTTGTTTCAAAAAATTTGATGGATTCATCAAATATTTGAAGTTAATTTTCACGTTCTGCGTAAGTTCTATTCAAGTTCTGTGATGATTTCAGTTTTGTGAATCAACTGGTCTATAATGATGTAATAATAGAACTTGAATAGAACTTACGCAGAACGTGAAAATTAACTTCAAATATTTGATGAATCCATCAATTTTTTTGAAACAACCCGTCCTTAGTGATTGACACATTGACGGTTGTTTTTTCGACCAATAAAACTCGTACCCTTTTCAAAGGATATTTGGATTGGTATCTGTTTATTCAAATCTGATGTTCTAGGGTTTTCCAATTAAAGTCCGTTTCTCATTTTCTGCGACGTGGACATTATTTCTCAAAATATGTTGGCACTAGCGTGTAGCTCAGACTTTTAGCTTAAAAAAGATCGACGATTCGACTTGGTAGCTGCTTCAGTGCCATCTTTGCGTCCGTTTGCGATCGAAGCTCTGCTGATGAATCCCGCCGACTGCGAGGTGCTCTCAATTATTAGTCTTCTCAACTAAGAGGGTGTCCGCCCCGTTGAAGTTCGTAAGATCGCAACTTTGATACAAAACGTCAATAATTCTACTACACAAATGATTTTGAGGGAAAAATGGCGTATGCAAATTGAGTGCTCCTTGGGTTCCCACATTGCTGAAGAGCAAAATCGTAGGGAAAGCGCTCGGATCTCTTTTTTTCGGTTTTTCAAACCAAGGCAAAGTTTTTTGGGTTCAAACAAGGGTTTAGCACCTAACTCCAGAATCAAAAATGCAATCAATGACATGAATTGCATTATTTTATTCACTTGAAACAACATTTGGCCGGAAAACCTTTGGAGACCGACTAGGACGCGGAGGGAGAGGTGATACCTTATTTGGCAGCGGAGTTCTGCGATGAAGGACCTAGAGCCACGGCTCACCAAGTGCATCGATCAAAACGAGGATTATGTCCAAAAATAGTGGGTATATGTACCTTAAATTTCGAATATTTTTTTTGTAAATATAAATTTTTCCTGATTTTTAAATTGATCTCTAATTCTTGGACAACCATGGTATCAACATTGATCAATAAATTAGTTTACTGTTTTCGCAATCGAGTTGAATAAATATAATAATGAATTAATCAACCCCTTTAAATTTTCAGTGTTCGATTTATATTTCCACCATTACATCAAATCCACAACAATACAACATTTTCATGAATAGCTTTTTTGGAAATCGTTATTCTAATTTATCAATAATTGAAGACTATGGAACAAAGAAATTGTCTAACTAACCATATTTTTTTACTTATTCATTGTTATTGTTGTTTGTAATTCGTAGAACTGATTGTTATTTTTTTTATTTACATGTGCTATTTTTAAGTTTTGGGAGTATATTAATTTACATTATTGTTAAAGCTGTTATGGCATTCAATAAGGAACTCCAGTCCAATTTTTTTTTTTTTTTTTTATGAATAACGATCTTCTAACTTAAATAACTGCATATTTATTTTTATAGTTAGTTTTAATAGTGAAAATAAATGTCAAAGTTTTAATTTTTCAAGATCCCGAAAACCACCGTATCTAGTGTGACGTCATCATGGCCAAAAGTTTTAGTTATTTTCAACAGCTGTTGTCATTTTGTACGGAAGAAGCTATGAAACTATTCAATAAGTAAAATGGAATTACTTATTTATTATATTATATTTATTATATTATTATATTTTTAAATATTATTAAGGGAGAGTGGTATAAAAATTGTTTGAAATTATTATTTTTTTAGCTTTACGAATCGAAATCAATATTATGGACACCGAAACATTAATTTTGTAGGCAATTGAAATCAGCTGTTCGTCGCCGGCCATTTTGAAAATCAAAATTAGAGCGCTGCGACAGGCATTACAGGATGTTTTTAGACAGTTAAGTTTTTGAATATTTTAAATAAACTAATAGAGATTCTCTATTTCTGATACTGAATTATTTAGGCCTAAATAATGTTTCAATTAAAACAATAACTATTATATATCTAAACCTCTATAAACCAATAACACGGAATGTTGAACGGCTTGTCATTTTTCAATACAAATATACCAGGTGTAATAAAAAATACATTACAATTATGGTCGAATTTCGACCATTGGGCGAACACTAGTTTTTATAATTAGATAATGTGACACTAGTTTTTATAATTAGATAATGTCCAACAACTTTCAAAGTAATTTTAGAACAAATAAATAAAAACTTTTACACGAAACTTGGATTTTTTTGTGAACCAACTATTGACAGGAGCGATTATGGCACGCAATTGTTTTATGGGTGAAAGATGGATTCAAGCGGGAAGGTGGGGCGGGAGTGCGCATCACACGTCGTGTTGTGACTTGTCGAAACTTGCATGGATTGAATGGCAATTCATAACAGTTTATTTACCTACGCGTTAAATAGATTTTTTTTCGAAAATGCAAACGGACCTATTACGCCCCCCCTGACATTTCTCTATGCCCCCCTGGTTGGGAAGTCCTGATATAGAGGAATATACATTAGAAAGTAAAGGCAAATTCAAACACATTCCCACAGCAGCATTTAACACAAGAGCAGCTTCTAGAGCTTCTGGCAAGCCATAGGCAATCCCGAGGATAGACAGTGAGCAGTGGAAGGAAAGGTGGTCCTTCAAACCCTTCACACCGTCCCCGGCAGCACAGTGGCCAGACGTGACCCCTATGAAGATGGTGGAATAGCGGAAAAGAGACTTCTGAAGAACCCAGGGGACTAAGTAACTCACTCCAGCCGACAGGACCACAAGAGAACTGGAGATCAGGATTGAAGGGAACCCCCCTCTCTCACTGCTACCACTACACCGTGGGTGGCGCAGTGGACGGTACAGGAAACTAAGCGCTTGCAGAAGATATAAATTAAGGGCACCACCTGTGCCAGGCAGGGACAAGGGGGCTTTTCCACCCCCTCATGGGGAGGAAGTAATAGTACGGATGAAATAATGATGGCATTGGGGGGGACCCCACCACTTTCCCAACGGCGTTATAAGGAAACATACGGTTTCCTCCTTCACCGCACACATCAAGACTCTATTTTTGATTGAACGAAGCTACATTTATTGAACGACTCTAGATCCTCCAATGTCCATGCATACGGGGTTAGTAAGCAGTATGCAAATACTTACATTAACATAATACAAAAGAAAAATAGAAGTATCAGCCCGTGGAATAATTCCTCTGAAATCGGTAACATTAAAAAAATAGAGATTAAAGTAAGTAGTAAGTAATTAAAAAAATAGAGTACTAATTAAAAAAATAGAGATTAAAGTAAGTAATAGAGTAAGATAAAAAAATAAAATAAAATAAGAGCTGCACCCAGTTGAAGCGAAAAAACAGTGATAATATAATGCAAGTATTTACAATAATAATAGAGAGAAAATAAAATGCAATACCAAAATAGAGTAGGTAATGATGACAGTACCAAATAATGATGGCAGAAGAAAATTTTCTAATATTGTCGCAAAGGTTATTCATAACCCGGGAATGTTTGTCTTTTCATAAGTAAAATAAATGCTACCTAAGCCATTTTACAGTATTCCGCGAAGTAGACAGTTTATTTTCGAGGGAACCGTGTAGTAGTAAACTTGTAAATTGCATTCTATGTTGATTTATTTAGTCTGGCACGAACAGATATTATCGTAAGAAGAATTCGAACATGTGGAACGGGGAAGAGGTCGGATGCTCCGTAAGCAGAAACATGTACGCCGCACAGTGAGCTTATCCATACAACCGATGGGACATAGGGAATTTTAACGATATATTGAAATTTTTATTTTTTACGATTGGTAATGCTTTTCGTGGATTGTCTTGTTGTGATTCAATTGTTATAATTTATTTTAGCAACCATCTTTGACATATTCGTGGGTCAAACTTGGCTCTGTTTAAAGTAATTTAAATATTGATAGTTTTTTTGTAATTTTTTTTTTTTAGCACCGTTGTGTTTTGAAACTCAGATGAATCGGAAATGGCACTAGAAAGAGACAAACACATGCATCTTTAGGATTTAGCTTGCGAGAGAATGAGATAGAATGAAAGCTTACCTATTTACAGTACCTACGAAGCGTCAAGGTGCGCTCATTGGCCGCGTTGATTATTATCTCACTTTTCAAGGCTTCTATTGGTTGAGATTGTTTTGGCGAAGTTTTGCTTCTACCGCGTGTGAACTGCACTCGATTTTTTTAAAGTGAATACCGCACAAGAGTCCCAACTGCTCCCGTCTAAAAAGTGAGTGAGACAATGGCATCTCCAATTGGGGAATGTTATGTGGCTGAAAGTAGTGGGGAGAGGAAGGAGATGAGGGAGAGGAAGGTGAAAGCACCTGTCTATTTATATCTGTATCAATCGGTATCAGTGAAATTTTTTTTCTTAATTTTAGAGTTTCTTATCGTACATGAATGAACGATGAAAACGACAACGAAGACCGATTATACTATCTCATTCTCTCGCAGGCTAAATCCCGTAGATGTATGCGGTTGTCTCTTTTTAGTTTCATTAATTTTCGTTTCATTGAGTTTCAAATAACAACGGTATTAAAGAAGTTTTCACTTCAGTAAATATTGGAAACGAAACTTTTTTACTTTTTTAGATATCTATGCACCTAAAAGATATTTCGGTAACTCCTTTTTTCCTCCTTAAATGCTACAAATAAACATAATAATATAATTTTCCAGAGAGTATGTTAAATTTTGTTTTTCTAATAGGCATTTTGTTATCAAAATATTCTTGTAATAAAAGAGCTTTCAATATTTTAGTTTAATTTTTGTATCTGTACTATTTTTATGTACCTACTAGCAGGTTCCCGACATGCGTTGCAATGCCATATTCAAATAAATAAATTGTTTCTTCCTGCATGTCCTTTCCCATGCTTCCCCGTTCCCCTCACGCGTCCCCTTCCTCTCCCGCGTTCCCCTTCCACCTTCTCCGCCTTCCCTCTGCCCTCTCCCGCTCCCGCGCCCCGTCAACCCCCCTTCAGATATTCATTTTCAATACACTCACTTCTTAAACAGCTCGCGTGCCACAATTGCGAATAACAATTTTTTAAATTCAAATTTTAATTTTTCATAAACTACAAATATTCATTTTCGTATATTATAAGACCAATCAATCAAATTTGGTACCTAACATAGGAACCTATTTAAAATATCTATAATTCTTGATTAGATTTTATTTATTATTTAAGTACTTAAAAGTTATTCATTAATTTAAAGAGCTTTGAAGAATTTAGATTCGATTCAATTATTATATAAGTACTTCAAATAAATTCATTAATTTAAAGACTCTTGACTTAAAACAATCATTGTTTTGCAAATGTCATTCTCAAAATTTTAACAGTTTCCCAAGAATTTTTGTGATGATTAAAAAACTTTTCAGATGTATTGTCATGTATGTGGTTGTAATAATCCAGAAACCTTCGCGGAGGTTTAAAGAAGGTATTTTGAAAGTATCAAACATTTCCTATGCTTAATATAGCAATACATAGACATCTCACTAATCCCCAAACACATTTTGATTTTTATATATGTTTAGATTCCAACCAGTTTTGTCTTGTCCGCAAAAACAATTTATCGCGACAATGTGCGCCGCCCGCTTCGACGAATCACCAAATTCACGTTCATGCTTTGTAAACAAAATATTGCTGAGCATCATAGATGCATAAAAGTAGTATGTTTCCCAGTTATTTCGAATGGAAGGCTTCAAACTATCGTTAGTTTATGACCATCTACAATCAACTCTTTGATTTTTAGACATTTGAATGAGTTATTCAGCTGTTATATAAAGCGATCGGGGTGTTATTAAATTAGCATTTAGCAATTAGTGTTCACAGGGAAGTAATGCAGATTTTTTCGGGATACAACGACTCGAAAGGGGCAATCTGCAAGCTTTAGCAAATTTGCGCTTGGAATATAACTACTCGTAATATAAAAGATGACAAGTTTACTTTAGCGCACAACGACAATACGGGTTTATTTTAGCACACAACGACAATGCGGGCTTATTTTAGCAAACAATGGCAAGTTTATTTTAGCACACAACGACAATACGGGTTTAGTTTAGCCCACAATGACAATATTTAAGCATGCAACGATAAAACGGGTTTATTTTAGCACACAATGACAAGTTTATTTTAGCACACAACGACAAGTTTATAGTTGGAAATTATATCCCAAGGACCTCGTTTAGTCAATTTTATATTTACCCGAAAATAAAATTCCGCTCAGTTAAAATTTATTTACTCTTTGGTAAATATGAAGTAGGTACTGTGCAACGATAAAAAATAATGAAAAGAATGGCGCTAAAAGAATTGTAAAACATTATTTTTTGTTATTGTGTGGTACAGTTATTTATGTTACAGTTATTATGGTATCATATTTTGATTTCGGTAACGGAGAAATATAAGGGTTGTCCAAGAATTAAAGACCGTTCCTTATTTTCGGCGACGTGGACATTATTTCTCAAAATATGGCGACACTAGCGTGTAGCTCAGACCTTCCCTTAAAAAACGAGCGGTAATCGGTAAAGAGCCGTTCGCATTGGTCGAGTATTTTAGTCGAGTGGAGAGTATAGTAATAACTAAACGTGCGTCCAACAAATTTTAGTAGATTGGGTTAATCAGCTCGTTAGTCGATTCAATCCTTCGATCAATAAAACTTGATCGATGATTCAATCCATTTCGTTATATTTTTTTTCGGCGAATAGCGATCCCCTCCACGCGTCCTCCCCTCCACACCTTTTCGTGTCTTTAGTTTATTTATTTTCATTTTACTAATTTATCTTCCATCTCTTCTAAAATTTCACCTCTTCTAATCATCACAATATTTATTTATTTAAATGCCCGTAAGGCTTTTACATATAGTGTAGTTAATATTTTTGACAAAATACAGAAAATAACATAAAATATAAGAAACAAAATAAAGGTAATATAAAATACAAGAGTTGACACAAATTAGGTAATATAGAATATAAGTTAAGAAAAAAATAGAGATAAAGATAGTTTATGAAGTAGGAAGAAATAGTTAGCAAATACGTCATTTGAAGTTTGACAAATTTAAGTTATTATCAAATACATCCATATTGTTTAAATATTTGTTACCAAGACTATGTAAATGTTGTATTGGAGAATGCTTGATGCTGTAAATATGCTTAATTGGCGTACATATTTACTTTGCTTTGCAGCAGCACGTCAACCGCCGCCATCTTGCAACGGGCGGCGGGCAATAATGTACTCTACTTAAAAGTAATGCGAACGATTTTCAGTCAAGTCAAGTCAAGTGGCGAGTAACTCGCCACTCAACTAAACTACTAGCCTAGTCTGAACCAGATCGCAATTTTGATCCCAGATGTCAATAAGTCTACCACACAAATGATTTTGAGGGAAAAAAGGCGTACGCAAATTGCGTGCTCGTTGGGTTCTCAAAATGCTGAAGAGTAAAAGCGTATGGAAAGCGCTCGGATCACTCTTTTCGGTTTTTCCAACCAAGGCGAAGTTTTTTGGGTTGAAACAAGGGTTCAGAACCCAACCCAGGAATAAAAAATGCAATAAATGACGTGAATTGCATCTTTTCCTTCACCTGATGTAACATTTTGCCGGAAAACCTCTGGAGACAGACTAGGACGCGGACGGAGAAGTGATAGCAATTTTGGCGGCGGAGTTCTGCGATAAGGGAGTCAGTGCCACGGCTCACCAAGAGTGCATCAACCATAACGGAGACTATGTCGAAAAATAGTGGGGATATGTGCCTAAAATGTCATATGATTTTTTGTAAATATAAATTTTCCTGATTTTTAAATTAGAACGATCTTTAATTCTTGGACAACCCTTGTATTTATAAAAATCGATCGCTTTATAATTTATATCTCAAAATAATGCTATCACGGTAATATTTCAAAAAATAAAAAGAACATTTTAAATTAAGTACCCACTTAAATAAATTCCAACTCGAAATTTCATGTTATCTGGCAACATTTCCGTTCGACCATCATAATATTATTATGGTTCAGTGATTCCGGGAAGATAAATTGGGGAAAATACAACAAAATTCGTATATTTTTATGTTGTTCTAGTTTTGCTACCCGACTTTGCTCGAGATTTCGAGACTTTTTTTCGAAAAAGCAAATTTAAGATTTTTTCAAAAGAGCTTTTCGAAAAAGCAAAAAATAAGAAGCATACTAAAACTCAGTTTTTTTATTTGTTCTTCAAAGTACAATCCCTTTAAGCTGCCGTTACGCAGTTTGTCAACAGCATATTAATTTTCGTTATTTATTTTTGGGATGCCTTGTTGTGTTGCCTTTTTCTTTAGCCAACGTTTTGGACAGCGTTACAGTGTCCATCATCAGGGCAGATGTGGAAACGTTGGCTAGAGAAACGTTGGCTAAAGAAGGAGGTAGGGCAACACGGCATAACACCCCAAAAATAAATTAAGATTTTTTTTGCCGTGAAAATCTAAAGGGATATTAATGTTCAATTATTTATTTATTAATTTTCAATGCCCTGATGGGCTTTTACATGATAAGTGTGTGATACAGAGGCACAGTTTTTAAATTTAAAAAAAATGAACTTCAAGAAGTTTATACCTACCATCGTATGAATGGTAGGTATAAACATAAATGTAAGTAAAAATAATGCATTACAATAAAAGAGAAAGTTTTAAGTTGCAGATGGCGTAGAAAGAATGATACATTGTATGTTAGTAATTTTTACAAAATTTACAGGTAACTGATTAATTGCGATGAAGTGACATAGTGCATCATACATACAAAGAAAAAGGGAACAAGTTTTTACATTGTAGATAAATATAAAAATACACAAATATATGCAATAGTTCCTTAAATATCAAAATACGCTACAAAAATATCATTAATATATTTCTTAAATGATGGTAAACTTGTATCAAATAATTCAATTTGCTTGCAAGAGTGTGAAATCGAGGAATAGGTATGCGGTAGTTGGTTTCAGAATTATTGTTGCAAAATAATATGTTTTGCCTTGTTGCTCGATTAGAAGTCGATGAGATGCAGCAGTTCACAACAGTCTAATTCAGAGTGAATAATTTTAAACAAAAAGTTGGTCATTTATTTTTCTTCTGTTTAATTTCTTCTGAAACATTTCTTAAGTGTATTTTGTAAGAATACATAGTTAATGTGTTGAATAGGTAACTCGAAGTCAAAAAATGGAAAAAATTTGTACTGCACTCGTTCAATATTATTTATATGAGTTTAATAATATGGGGACCAAACTATGGGATTGTATTCCAGCAAGCTGCCTACTAGTGACAAATACACGATTTTTTATATCTTCCAACGAATCAAACAAAGCCTTTGGTGGTTTTAATTATAAAGCCTAGTGTCTTCATGCCTTTGTTGGTAATTTGTTGTATATGATTTATAAAATTTAATTGGGTGTGAAACATAACTCCAGGATCCCTGATCTTTGACTTTTTTCAAGATTTTGTTATCTATTGTGTATTTGAAAGTTAGCGGAGTCTTTGTTCGATAAAACGTTAGTGTCTTATATTAATCGATATTGAGGAATAAGTTATTAGCGGTAGTTGTAGTGCAGTTTGTCGATATTTGACTGTAGGATTAGGCAGTCGCTTATATTGAATATTTCTGTGCATAGTTTGATGTCATCGGCAAAAAGCAGAACTTCTACAATATCGAAACAACTTATGATATCATTTATGAATATAAAGAAAAGGACGGGGGCGAGAAGACTCCCTTGCGGTAGACCACTAGATGCAAATAATAACTTAGATAATGTTTAATTTTGACAAAAAAGATTCTCAACAATTCGCCTCTCAATCCTAATACATACAGTGAACTAAGTAGAAATTTATGTGATACTTTGTCAAAAGCTTTTGAAAAATCTGTGTTGATACTGTCAACTTGTTTTTTTTTTGGTAAAATATTCTGTAATATAATATAATTATGTTCTGTTTTTTGCTGACAGGCGGCCGATTCCTTCTGAATAAGATTTTCCATGTTTTTTCTTATTTTATTTATTTAATATTCTAGAAACCAACCGTAATTGATTACAGTTATGAAACAATTTACGATGTTAAATAATATTTCATAGTAGGCACCTAGATATGTTTCGTTGTAATTTCTTATTTGTGGTAAGCATATTTAGTATTTTCCGGGTGATGTGCGTATTGCATAGATGTGCGTGTACACGTTGATGTATTTGTAGATGTAAGAAGTGATGATTTGTGAAGGAATATGTACGCGCATTGAATATTTTATATCATTGAAATGATGCTCTTTTTAATTTTGGGCAGTGAATCTTTTCTAATTTTTTTTTCATAGCATTTAATGACTTTTCAAAGAGGTGTTGAGTTGAGTTGATTCTGAGTTGCCGACAGCCGACTCCTTTCAACTCTCAACACAACACTAACATACACGTTTGTATATACATCAGCAGTGGCAGTCGCTGGTGATGTTTGGGCTGATGATGATGATGCTGCAAAAATACATGCAATTTTAGTAAGGTTTTTTAAGTAACAGATTTTTACAGAAAATACAAAGCCTATAATAAGTCTATAACTATGTCTATCTCCTAACTATAGCCAGATATTAAACACCCGTATGAGGTAAAAATTGAGCTCATCGATTTGTCCAAAGAAAATTAACTTTAAATTCAGGAAATTTAAATGATTCCCCACATGGAAAATAAGAAACTTGAAATGATTAAAAAAAAACAATCTATTGTGTCTCAATTCGTGTTACATGCTGCGTATAGGATAATAGTCTGTAAAAAAGTAATAAATTAATAAAAATAAAGAATATGAAACCGCGACAGAGACACGAACTCTGAACCTGGACCTTTACTGATAACTATTCTGTTGTAGGTGCCGTTCGCTGCGAACCCCTGCCAACATACTAGTCATCAACCTCGCATTGAGTGATTTCTTGATGATTGCAAAGATGCCCCTCTTTGTCTACAATTCTGTATTCCTTGGCCCGGCCTTAGGCAAAACAGGTAAATATTTTACATACTCTTTTCTACACTACGTCATAATTAATTTATATTGTTTTAGGTGCCGATCGCTCCGTACCCCGGCCAACATACTAGTGGTCAATCTAGCGTTCAGTGATTTAATGATGATGTGTGAAATGCCGGCTTTTGTCTTCAATTCTATTCACCTGGGTCCAGCCACCGGACAAACAGGTAACGGAGACTGCATGAGTTGAGATGGGATGCTGCCTGGGCTTGAATAATTTGATTAGAGACTATTTTACCCCGAGCTTTGCAAATATCAAATTGTAAATAGACCAACCAGCTTCCATTGATCATAGTTTTGAAAGATTGCATCGTGTAAAAATAGTGTATCTAGAAAAATTGGTGGCAGGAATTCAGGTGTAACAAATATAAAGTGACCGGTAGAAAATGAAGTATATTTCTGTACCTTAAAGGATAAACCACATACAGCTATAGACTTATCTATGGACTTACGTGGTTTATCCTTTAGGATCCAGATTTAAAAATAGGATGACACAACACTCAACACAGTGAGTCACTAGTTATTGAAAAAATATTAAGTGCATCGTGACCAAAATGCATGTGTCCGATATTGCTATAATGTCCCGACACGCAAGCATATCTCACCTAACCTCTGTCGACATGGGATATAAAACAAGTCGAAGCAAGGTACATTAAATGAGTCAAATGCACAGCTCTATGAGTTCGAAATTTTGTATTGCATATCTTTGTGACAGACTGCAGTGGTCCCGTGACTCTCATATACACAGTACACGCCAAAGGGACCATTTACATGTTCTCCCTAGACATAAAACTGCTGACTTTGAGGGTGGTTACAACTATTCAACCAGTGGCGTAGCGTGGATGTCAGTCGCCCGGGGCGGAGGAAAGTTTCGCCCCCCCCCCTCCCCCCCTCCCTTATTTGGGTACGTCCAACCATCCATTTTTTATTACGACCTCATTTGATACTGATTTTTATAATCACACGTGACGAGTATTCTTCCAATAAAAATCATGTTTATAAGTTCTGCTACAAATTTATAACGACTCTCGGAAATCGAGAATGGTATCCATGTAAAAGGATTTTGCATCTCGAATTTTTGCACTGTGTTTGGAACACAAGACAGCTTTTAACTTAAGATTGATCCGATGTAAGAGTTTCCAAATAATGGTTACACACGGAACAGTCAATTTTTCAGAATTTCGCAGCATTTGCTATGCAACTCAAATATTAAGTTTCACTCGGTAAACGATGAATCTGCAACTTGTTATTTAATTTATCGTTATATTCTGAACACAAAACTGGTTTAAATTAAATCTGTTTGCGGCGAATTTAAACTACACTCGCAACATGAAAATGGATTTAATTTGATTCTGGCAGCACATACATTGTCTGCAACTAGAATTTTATATGTGCACTTTGAGGGAGAGAATGTTATCCTTCGAAATGTGTCAGCGGATGATTTCACTACTGAAATTTTACATTCTGATAGTGTTTTAGTCTCTTAATGTGCGCATGGTTTTCCTACGAATAACGAATTTTGAAGAATGGTTTGAAACCACATTTTTAACTCCACTCAAAATATTAGAAAGGTTTTCTTCAAAATGCGTCAGCAAATAATTCCGCTACTGGAATTTTGACAGATCATTCGGAACATGAAACTGGTTTTAACTTAAGAAAGAATCTTCACGCTAGTCCTCAGCTTTAAGGGGGTATTCTAGTCTAGAAGCATGAATTGTAGGTGTTTTTTCAGGTGCAACAAAAAAAAAACAATAATTTTGTTAAATATTTATTAAACTTTGGTTAACACGATTGCAACCCTCCCAGCAACCTAAAAAAAAATAATTCTTGATCCAAACAAACGCGGCTATGGCCCGAACTAAAAGAAATTCAAAAAAAATATTTTTCGCAAAATGGCGGCTGTCTGAAATAAAAAAGACGTTTTTGTACCAGTTTTTTTGACTTTCCAAATTTTTTAAAATAGTGAAAATTGAAATTTTGTTATAATTCTAGTTCACGCCATAGAAAAATGTATAGAGAAGGCTCACACCAAATTTCAAGTAAATTGGTTTAATAGAACTTGAGATATCATGTCAACCGTCCCGAAAAAAGTGGTTTGGAGAAAAATGGGTTTGAAATTTTGTTCTATTTAGATTTTGGTTAGATTCCGTCTAAACCGCGACATTTAAATGGTTCTAACTTTTAAAATAATGCGGATTTCGAAAAATCCTTTTAAGGAGATATTTTTGAATATTTAAACTTTGGAAATATGAAGAAAAAAAAAGTTTTTTTTTTCTAGACTAGAATACCCCCTTAAATGATACTACACCCGAATTTCGAAAAATCCTTTTAAGGCGATATTTTTGAATATTTAAGCTTTGGAAATATGAAGAAAAAAAAATTGTTTTTTTTTCTAGACCAGAATACCACCTTAAATGATACTACACCCAAAACAAAAAAATGGTTTTCCTCCTATTTTTGCACTTGGAATACATGGATGGTTTGATGATCTACCGGAACACATGATGATGATCCATGAAATTTTCTTAAAATTGTCGAAGCACCGCCCACGGACCTCTAAATCATTCTCATTGAATATAAGTCATAGACATTCCAAGCGCAAAACTAAATTCGGGGAATTCTTGCAATTCACTACAGACAGTGTTGCCAGTCGCTAGAGTGATCAAGATGACATTATTATATTACGCCCCCCCCCCCCCCCACGCTACGTTACGCTAATTTTTTATTGTGTGAAAGTATTAGAGGCATGCCGAAAATCAGCTGCATTCCGGAGAAAATCCGCACAGAATGTACAACTGAGCACTACCTTTGTGATATGTGATGTTGATAGAATCAATACAATCAAAGTAAATAAGATTAATTGTAACATTGTCAAACAAATATTTTTTATTATATTTTTCCTGCTCTCCCATTTCCCCTCTAGCACGTGCTAAGGGGGAGAGCACGGAACAGTTTATTTGCACGGGATCTGTCACCTTGACCGCTGACAGCCGCGTGACCGTGGCTTTTGATTTTGCCACCTCTCTTGCCGTGGGGAGAGGAAGATTCGTTTGACACTACAACATATAATCTGTATAGACCACGCCCAAAAAATGCTTGCTACGTATAGCGTAGTCTGACAAAGGCCTAATATCTAAAAACAGTAAGGCTAGCCTACAACTGCTGTTTTTTCAAAAGCGGATAAAATAATACGGAAGGAATTCCAAACCGACATCCGTAAGTGCAATATAAATATGCAATGATAAAAACCTCATCGTTTCCGCGTACCCAAAAGTCGAATTTATCCTTACCATCGAAACGTTCGCTTCAAGAGTACTGTATACGAAGTCGGCTAAAAGTGTCGTTTTATTTTGACGTCGCGCATCGGACAGCAGTCACGGGTGTCATCGTGAGTCTCTCTTTTCTCGTAATGTGGTTTTACACAGTATACTACTCTTCTTCTGAAGTCATAATAAAGTCATAATCTTCACGAGGTATAATAAATATAATAAATTGACAGTTAATCTATAATACTCAAAAATGTACCGGGATAGGTTCTGTATTTTTTATGTATTGTGCGTACCAATGCATTATGAAATACTCCATCCTTGAGCTTAGATTTGTAGAGTAAGCGCATCCGGTGTTCTTTTTTCTACTTTTTTATTTATTACGTTTACTTACGCGATAGACAAAGATAATACTTCTTCTAAATTTGGCGTGTCGTTCTAGATCAGTGATGGGCAACCGTTGCAATCCATTCATCCATTTTCAATTTAATAGATCTAATGTAAAGTAAATAAAGAGTTGATCCAGTATGAAGTACACAGGCAGTAAATCTAACACAAAGTAAATAAAGAGTAGTTCTATTGTGAAGTAAATAAAGAGTATATCTAAAATAAAGTTAATAGAGAGTAGATCTAACATGAAGTAAATAAAGAGTATATCTAAAATGAAGTAAATAGAGAATAGATTTAACATGAAGTAAATGAAGAGTACCTATATCTAAAATGACGTAAATAGAGAGTAGATCTAACACGAAGTAATAATGAGTATATCTAGAATGAAGTAAATAGAGAGTAGATCTCACATGGAGAAAATAAAGAGTAGATCTAATGTGAAGTGAGAGAAGATTTTAATGTTGCTTCTGTTTATGGTTCGTGAATGTCTTATTCTTCATTTTTCAGTTTGTTTTTTAATGAAATCTCTTCCTGTTGACTTGTTTTTTTATTTGATTTGAAAAGCTGGATTGTTTATTTTGTGTTTTAATTTGGATCAGAAAAATAATTAGAGAACCACGCTTAGCTTTTCCTTATTAGGGCTCCGTCAACATTTTCGAACTTATTTCATGAACAGGAAACCCTTCTAGGAAGTTTCTTTGGTGGAAATGAGAGCGTTTGTTGGTTTTGTGCTTGTGCATCAATCCGTAAAACTGACAAAAAATACGGGCCGAGGTTGAATACAGATTTATTTCAACCAGAATATATTATCATTGTTTGAAATTCGGGAAACATTGTTATTTTATCTACAAGATTAACATATCGCTAGGTGGAAATTTTTTCTTCGGGTAAAATAAAATGTTGTATTTTTCGTACGGTTTTTAAATTAAGGCGGCGCTTCTCGGCTGAAAAAGAAGAAGATGGAGAGATGTGTAATTACGAATGTTGGAGAGAGCGCGCTAATATTTTAAGTGATAAAATTGCAGCGAAAATTGCGAAAAGCTTAATAAACATGACTCGTTTAAAATAGAGCAAAAATCTCGTGCAACGTATCTTAAGTATCATTTAAAGAAACATTGTGAATTTTTTCACATTGTAAAATAATAGAAATAGACTTGTTTAAAATAATTTTCGGGGCATACTTTGCGATTTTTTTCTATCGAGGGAATTTCATATAATTTGCGTTTCGGCGTGGAACGTATCTAGATATTATCTTCAAAAATAACATATATTTTTTTAAGAGCTTAAAAACGTCAACTTTTTGTCAGATATGTAAGAAATCGATAGAAATTCGGGTAGCGGCGGCTCAATGGAGTTTGCTCATTTAATAAGGTTCGCCGGTAGTATAGTTTTGTCCCTCTATTCATACATAAATTATAATATTTTCCGCAGCATCCTGGAACATAGCTCCATTATTTGGGCCTCTTCTGAACAAAACCGAATCCTAGAACTAGAAAAAGTACAAAAAAGGTTTATGCTGTACCCATAAATGAGGAAATATACATAGTACTCATTCCTATATCCATCGTTGTTTTTAACAGGAATGCTCGACCTTAATACCTTAGAAGCCTGCCGAAAAATATTTATAGGTAAACATTTTTTTAAGTTAATCTCCTGTACTTTACTAAATCCGCCTATGTTGAAAGAGATTAATTTATATTTCCCTAACGCGTATAGTCGTGGGAAATCCCACGCACTTTTTTATGCTCTGTTTATTGGCGCATTCTGATAGGGAGAAGCCTATCAGAATGCGCCATTAAACAGAGCGACTCAACTGCTTAATCTGCATTGAGCAACGACATCTTCAATGTCACCTATCGAAAGTTCAGCAACTATCTTTTGACATACGTCACAACATAGTAAAACTGCCCCCCATGCACTTTTTTTTTAAATTTTGTAATCTTCTCCATAATATTTTAGTGTAAAACTGTTTTTTGGAGAACCTGAAAAAATAAAATAGTATTTATGAGAACGTTTTAAAATTTTTACTTAGCTCGTAGATATACCTATTCGTTTTTCTATCAAAATAAAAACCTTTTGTGAATGCCTACATAATTTAATAAATTTAGCACTCCTTTGAAAAGTCTTTAAAAGTGATGAAAAAAATATACAAAAATAGCCTAACGTAACATATTTAACAATTTTTTTATAATTTTTCTTGACTTTTCAAAGCGGTGATGAATTTGTACATTGTTGAGTTGTCCGGTCACCGTAATATACGTATGCGTGTCGTATAACTCCCATTTACTCAAAAATTTACTGCCAATAATTAGAACTCAAGAAATTAAAGAACACCAGATCTGAATAGCCAGGTACTTCCCCACCTTCCTCTTCCCTATCTCCTTCCCCTCCCCACTACCTTCAGCCTCACAACATACCCCAATTGGGGATGCCATAGTCTCACTGGCTCCAGACGGGAGCAGTTGGGACTCTTGTGCGGTATTAACTGTAAAAATAAAAAAAAAACCTTAAATTGTGCATTTTGACATAAAATTCGAGTTTCTCTTCCCTAACCTCCCCAAACAATGTAAGAAGCTCTAAAATTTCAAAGATTTCATGATATGTTATTTTTGAAAATAACAGAGGGCGCCACTTCCTTCTACAAAAGTCCAAACTATACAGTCGTTAAGATAATAATACTATCAGATGTGATTTATCTTCCGAATTCATATGATGAAGTATTTTGAAGTCTGCAGCTCGGATATTTTACGTTATATTTATTTATTTATTTTATTTATTTATTTATTGAAACAAAATACATATACATTATAAACAAATACTTTGACCGTCCAACTAGGAGATTTCCCGTTTTAGGACAGTCAAATTTCCTGGTTTAGTTCACATTAGGTAGTTGTTGGTTTTTGTAAAACATAAAATTGTATCTAATAATTACAAATGTAAACATCATTTCAAGTACAATGTTATAAAGGCCGTAAAGCAGTTAAATATAGTGATAGTTGTAAAAGTACTGAGAAAAGTTACAAAGTTTAAATAAATAAAATGATAATATATTAAAACTATAAAGAAAACCAAAATATAAACTCATTGTTTTGTGAACAGAAAATAAAAACTAAATCTTAAAAATAAAAGCTTAATCTTAAAAATAAAAACTAAATCTTTCATCGATATATTTCCTATCCGAATGTTCAAACAGGAAATATATCGAAGTTTTTTCATTTTTTTATTTTTAAATTGTTTTTAAGAAAATATACGATAGGTTTGAGTAGAGGCAATCTCATTATTTTTATGTATTAATAATTTCATGATCTATCTTATATTTTAATAAAAAAAATATATAAATATATATATATATAATAATAAAAATAATTTAAACAGTAAAGTGAATGAGAGATATCGAAGAGTTCTTCTCCGTAACTGAAAATTGAGAAAGATTATAAGTCTGATAGTACTAGTAATATAATTCTGATAGGAATAAATAGTTCTATAATTCTCACAGTGTTTATTACATTGGAATCTCAATCAAAACTATATCATGTAAAAAAAGAAGGCAGGAATCGTTATCATTTGAAAAAATAAGTCATAGAAATGACATATTTGCATAATGCTTTCGTACACAATAGCAAAAAACGAATAAATAAAAATATAAATATATATTCCAGTTATTTTAATCTGTTTGTTGTTAAATTGATAATTTTGTTTATGTTGCCATCTGTTAAATTATTTAAAATTATATTACACACAGTCTTGTTAAATTTCAATATATTATCAATGATACAAATAGTAACTTTAATCTAATTATACACATTTATATAAAAAAATACATTCATTAGCTAATTGAATGGTTGCTGTGTGGTAAGTTTCCTAAACAAGGTGAACAGAGTAATCCAGAATCCAGGTATATGCTAACATCAGGGAACAATTACCTTCAGCTTTACAATATGAGATATATAAATGAGGTACGGGTCACAAATTCGCTGTTTCTATGTGAATAATTTGTGTAATCCTTTGGAGGTGTAATCTTTATTTAACCAACATTCTGATAAAATTATAACATCAAAAGCGTAATTAAATTGATCTAGAAATATTAAAAAATCATCGAGTTTTGAAATACTTCTGACATTTTGATGTATGATTTTTAGATTATAAGATGACCAGTTATGATTGTTTAGATGATTTAGATCATAAATTACCTTCGAGTTAAAATTTAAGTCGGAATCATAAACATCACTTTGTAATTGAAACATAATAATAATTATAATAATAATAAACATAAGCAAGGTAAGTACAGATTGTGAAGAGAGATTGATGAGAATAATATGTTATCATGAAATAAATACATACATCAACATAAGAAATACACAGAGATCTGATTAAAATAGTGCGTAGGCATTTGCTGTGACATTTTATCACCGATATATAAATAATTGATATAAGTATGCTGTTTTCTGTTGGCAAATTATATGTGATAACAACAGATAAGGCAGATAAATACATATAGAATACAATACATTGCTTACATAACATCCTGTTGAAGATTATGAAATTACTTTTAAATGAATAAAAAAAATGAATATAATAATTACCGACTTATCCATTTTAAAGGATATTAACATAATAATGTAACTCAGGGCACTGTGAATACTTATGCTGTAAATAGGTTGATGCGAGAAATAAGTTTGAAAAGAATAGGCAGCTACAATAATCTGTGATGTATACAAATATATGTCTACTAACAGGATATAGATACAATCATTAGGTTTTTTCCCAGAATTTATAAACATTTCCTCTAAGTATGAGAATACATAAAAACTCACTGAATACGTTTAAAATATATAGGCTTAAATATAATACTTTTTATATATGTTGCTGTTGGTGGTGTGACTCATAAAACAAAAACAAATAATATGCGATGTAATTAAAAAATAATAATAATAATAAGAATAATAGTGATGTGCATTAATTTGAGCACGTGAAAACTTGTCAAAAATGAAGGTATGTCCCTTGAAAAAACAAACGAAGGAAAATATGTTTACATAATTATCCATCTTAAAGTATATATTAGTAATAAAGTAAATAATAGCAAGAAAAGTGGTAATAGATTTTTTGGTGGTAATAGATTGGTACGATAAATCAATGAGCATCAAAGACGCAACTAAATTGACAAATACATTCAATAACATTAGAAATACACAGAAATGTGACTAAAATAGTGCGTAGGTATTTGCAATTAATTATTTTTTCTGATGTACGAACAGTTGTATTTAGAATGTTGTTACCGAATGTCAAATTATATGTGATAACAACAGCTAAGGGTCGTAAAATATAGAATACATTACATTGCTGATATAATTTCCTGTTGAAAATTATGAAATTACTATTAAATGAACAAGTAATGAATGCAATATTTACCGACTTATCAAACTTAAATAATATTAACACAATAATATAACTCAGAGCAGGGTGAGTACATAATACGTAAATAGGTTGGTACGATGGATGTGTTTGAACAGAAAAAGAATCTGCGATAACCTGCGAACTATTCCAAAAACTGACCATGAAAGGAATATAGATACATTCATTAATTTTTTTCCCAGAATTATATAGATTTACTATAAGCATGGGGTTACATGAAATCTCACTGATTGTGATAAAAATAAATGAGTATATAAGTATGGTAAGTATTCGATAACAATGTATTAGATATGGGAACAAAAATAAAAAATAAGAATGAATGAGTGTATAAATAATCGATAACAATGTATTAATGATTTGAGAACATGAACTGATACCTTCATTAACAGCCATAATGACAAAGTGAAATAGAAGTCAGATAGATTGACGTTTTAATCGTTGTAGGTCATTGGCATTGTTTATTGTTATGATTTTTGAGCTGTCAATTTCCTTTAGTAAGATACGACCAGATGATGACCACGCATATTTAAAATTGTTTTCTCTGGCGAATCGTTTAGTTTGTCCTAAGAGGAATTTAGCTTTTTGTGTTAGATGATCCGATACATATATTCTTTTGGCATCTTGCGATAATCCTAGATCGTATGTATTTAATTTATTTGTGCTTGGAGTTGTGGCCTTTATGTAAGTTTTTAATTTGTATAAAAAACTATCCCGATCTGGAGTGTTATTAAAAGTCGCAATGATTGATCTGTGCTTTTTTTCATCAATTTTATGTCCCATTCTATAGATTTTTTTTATAGTCGAGTTCATATTTCCTGAAGAGCCCTCAAAGTTGATGATTTTTGCTATTTTATTGAGAACTTCTAAATGGTTAGTAGAGCTGGATTCCGGGATGCCTCTAATTTCAACATTACATATTTGATGCATATATTCCAGTCTGTCGATTTTGACGTCTTGTTGTGAGATTGTATTAGTTAAAATGTTGTTCTGGTTTTTTAATTCAAGTATATCGGCATTATCTTTAACCGGAGATTTTTCGATAGAAATCACACGATTTTTTAGATCTTCATGTTGATCGGCTATGAATTGGAATGACTTTAGTAAATCGTTGTTTTGGATTAATATTGCTTCATATTTTTGATCATAAATGCTTAGTTTCTTGTCCACAAAGGAAATCATGGTAGTTTTAAAATTTTCAAGTTCCTTCAAAAATATTTCTAAGGTTAACAGCTGATTAGAGCCATCTGTGAATGACGGTACTGGAATTACGCTGGTTTCTGACTGTGCGGTTGTAGACTTCGCTGAATGGGCAATTAGTTTTTGATTTTTGGAAACAGGTGTCAGGTCTTGATTAGTTTCATTCATGTTATTCGCGATAATTTTCTGTTTTGTTGACTTTGGAGTTTTAACACACTTTTTGCATTTCCACTGTTGTAATTGAGATTGACTTTTTGCCCCTCGGCGAGAAGTTTCCGCAATATCAGCACACAAAATGTGATATCCATCTTCACATACAGAACATGATAAAAAGTCAGCCGGAACTTCAATATTTTTTTCACACGCAGTACATTGAGTATGCATTTTAATTTCGTAGAGCGTGAATGCAAACTAAAAAGAGCACTTTAGAATACTTGGTTCCTTTAAAGATGCAACACAATTTTAGAGATGCAACACAATTTTAAGATCCTCACTCTATAATGTTCAAGAACTATGGCACCGATTGTTTAGTTTGTGACTTAAACTTTGGAGAAACAAAAAAACCTCTTTTGGTGCAAAAAACACACTTTTTGTGAAAATAAATACACTGGGAGAGTGCGCAATCTTCGATTTAGATGAATTGACCACTTTTTAGTTATTGTATACTGATTAATTTGTTAATTCTTTGATAATTTGAAAGAGATACAGAAAAACGTCAATACTAAACTTTGTAACTCGTACATACTGATTTATTTTCCGATTTTCAACAGTATCTATCCATTTACCAATTCATCGCAGTCATTCAATTGTAATTCATACAGGCGTGAATAAAATTTGATTTATTTCAAATGTTCTATTTTTGAACGAATGTGTTAGGTACCACTTTCATATTATCAACAGATGGTGATTTTTGGGACTAAATAAATTTTAAGTACCTACCTACTTTCCCAATTTAAAAATTCTGTTCAATTGGGAAAATATGGAACTTCAGTGAAAAATTTTATGGCTTAAAAATATAATCGTATGGAATAGAGAAATGCTGATTCTGAGTATATAAGTTTTATAATATTTTATTTACGTAGAATTTTTAAATCGTCATTTAAAAACGAATTAAACACCACCGCATTAAAACACCCTCTTAAGATGGTGAGCCTGAATCTGCTGATTCTGACGTCACGGGTCTCGGACGACTCCAAAAGTCATGTCACATCAACAACACAGGAGGCCCTGAGGAAAACAATTTTTCCCGGGGCCTATGTCATATTTGGGGATGCTGTGTGCAGAGTCTTTAGGGAAAGGAAGGAGAGGAAGTTCTGAGATGGAAAATGGCATGAGGGGTGGGTATGAATCTGGAGGTCAGTGTGCCTAGGAGTGATGGGATATTAATCCATTCCCCCCACCGCGGTGCAAGGCATAGGTCGGGATAGTCCAGCCGGAGAAATCAAAAGGTCTCCCTCAACCCAATTTGGCCCAACACACGTGGATAAACGCATCCGCCGCCAAGACCTAGACAAACCTCAGCCCATGAATCCGGTCAACCTGCTAAGTCACCAAAAGTAACGAAACACTTGGGGTGACCTATGGCAGGGGTGTCGGTTATCCAATTTAAATATAGATATTTTAATATTTATATTTAGCAACAAGCAATTGTCTTGTTTTATTTACTTACAGCCATATGGATATTTCAAAACTCCATATATCAATAAGGTAATTTAAATTGATTTTTGTAGAGTTTTGTAGAGTTTTACTATTATTATTAATTTTAATATTTTCATTACATTCCCAATGCATTTATCATCACTGATATGTATAATTTAAGGTATCACGAGTGTATATATTTTCGCTTTGCTCTTAGAGATTTTATAGAGTTACCATTAGTGTGATTTGGTTTGTCTTCATCCTTTGTGAAATATCATACAAAAACCTACATATTTTTTATAAGATATATTTTTGTAAGTTCCCGAGAAATGATGTATGTAAGTAGATTAATTGGGTTAGTTCTTGTAGTTGACCATGCATTTTAAGCATTATATTTGTGTACTGAGAGTATAGGTTCTGTGTAAATATTTTTGAAGTGAAAACTTTTTTAGCGCCGTTGTGATTTGAAACTCGATGAAACGGAAACGAGCGACACTAAAAAGAGACAAACACATAATATATATAGGATTTAGCCTGCGAGAGAATGAGTTAGACTAATCGGTACCTTCTTTATTAATTTTTACACTTGGTAACAATTTTATAATAAATAAGTCCTGCAATTATCCTACTCCTGACACTCATTCTTCTCACAAGCCATAGTTGCCTGCAAAAGAACTCCTCTTTTCTGATAAAATATATTTACATGTACAGATTTTTTCTTAAAATATATATGTAGAAGCTTACAATTATTTTTTTTTAATGCAAAGTTACCAATTCGCACTTCCGACATCGTTGGTTGAGACAGTAAATCATTTTAAACTTTTGACTTCGAAAACAAGTTCATGCATAACTTAATTTACAGGTAAAAAAGGGATTGATTTATGACTACCAAATTAGATTCAGAGACCAGAAGTAAAGATGTTCGATGTAATATTATGGAAATCATGATCAAAATGACATGTCTGCAAACACATCGAAAAGATGTCTACGGAGGGAGGACTTCCCTCTAGCTATATAATATTATCATGTGTACAAGAATCGTGTGGGATTAACAATATGGATAAATTTTGGGGTTCTAGACCGGAAATATTACAAGCATTTCAAATATTAAGCTCGGCTTGCTTCTTTCCATTACAAACAATCGCATTACAACCTTTTGTTATGCATTTGCGTTTGGATCGTGGAACTCCACATTTAAAAAAGTTCTACTTGTTTGCGATATTTTAAAAACAGGGTGAATTTTTTTTTTTATAGATTGTTATGTATAAAGGATTAATTATGCAGTTTGTCAAATAAGAGTAGAAAACATAGGAGGACGCTACTGTTGTTCAAATGGCAGCACTAAACATATAACGCATGGTGTTAAAATAAAGCTGTGTAACCTACATTTAAAAAAAAAATTAAAAGGCATATAAGTGAAATAAATATTTTTTCATTGCCATATAGATACCCACTGATTTCTAAATTAGAATTGCATATAGGTATATTATTATTATACGATAATAACGATATTGTAATAAAATATAAATAAAGCACAGTTTAGAAATTGCTCCCATTTATATAATACTAGCTTAAGAAGAAGCTGTACGTGAAATCCTATTTAGATTCATCTTTACGACGAATCGGTTTACAGTATTAACATAAAAAAATATGCTACGGAAAAATTGAAGCTTTTACTAGCTTTTATTTGTATTGGAATTACAATAAATTTTTTATTTACATAACAAAAAATATAAGCGTAAACCACTAAAAAAAATGTTTTTTCATGATTTTTCTATGAAGTAATATAATAAACATTTTTTTAAAAATACCCCTTCATGGCTAAGACTATTTTTGAGGTTTTGTATGTTCTAACTTTATTTCATTCTTATAAAATTATGCACAAAATAAATAAAAACCGCTTTTTCGCTTACTTGCCTCGTGCAAATACGACGCTCGATTTTAAATTTTGTATGGCATGGGAATCGAAATATTTCTGGCGTTTATATTCCTCTTAAGTACCTAGCGTTGCCAGGGTTTTAGATCATGTCTCTAATAATTTTAGATCTGAATATATTTAAGTCATTCAGATCTAAAAGTAGTGTAACTAAACTCACCATTAGTTTAATTTCTTTCTTTTGTTAAATTTAAATTTATGTTAAATTAAATGAAAGCTTCTGTAAAACACTTTGTAAAACACTATTTAATCAAATTTTTGTCATTAAGGTACCTTAACAACAGTGCTTCTTCGATTTTAATTTTTTTCCTCAAGAAAAAAAAAAGTTTTTTTAAATGTGGTTTACTGTTTTCTATACAGTCAGTGTCATTGCACTTTAAAATAACATTTGAGAGAATGTGCTGCCAGGCTAAAAACGATGTAGGTCCATTTTTAATATTTTCTACTCTTATTTGACAGACTATAACTACAACCGAAGAAAGGAAAAGGAAAACCTACTTTTCAACTGCTTATAATAAAGGTTGTTGTTTTTAATCTATAGGCTGAAGGTTCGACAACAGCAGTGCACCAAGATAGATTTGAAAAATATTATTGTAAAGTATGGTGGTAAACTACGCTGGGCAAGTAGCACAGGTGGCCGTTGAATGTATCATTGACTGGCATCGTTGGTGGTAAAAACCAGGAGTAGGCCGCATTCCCACTTACGAGATGGGTTTACAACCCAAAATAAACTGTTGACTTTAAATGGGTGAGAACCCTCCAGAATTTAAAAAATTTAAGAAATTAGTTAAACTGGATGTCACAAGGCTTAAGAAGATTTTGCCGTAGTTGCCTGCAACCTGACATCGCACAAGTTTAAACTTTTTTCGACGTTTTATTGAATTAGTAAACAATTCCACCACAAATATTTTTTGACAAATAAAACATTTCCAAAAATGATAAATATTTTTAGGAAATTAACTTGCGACCTGAGAATAGTTGCATTTACTTGTGAGCTATGCTATTTCTGCTTTATTGCTAAGAAAATCACTCAGTTTCATGACATTACTACTACTACATTTTATGTGTCAGTAAAAACAATTCTTTTCATCCAATAATAATAATAATTAGGGTTTAGCAAGAACAGTTGCAAAAAAAATAATTAGGGATTAAAAAGTACAGTTGTTTTAATCCAATAACAATAATTAAGGGTTAAAAAGAACAGTTGTTTTCATCCAATAACAATAAATAGAGGTTAGCAAGATTAGTTAATTTGGGGTTAGCTGGAGATGGATCAATAACAATATTTAAGAGTTAGCCAAAACAGTTGTTTCCATTCAATAATATTAACTAGGGGTTAGCAAGAACAGTTGTTTTCATTCAATAATATTAACTAGGGGTTAGCAAGAACAGTTGTTTTCATTCAATAATAATAAATAGAGGTTAGCAAGATTAGTTAATTTGGGGTTAGCTGGAGATGGATCAATAACAATATTTAAGAGTTAGCCAAAACAGTTGTTTACATTCAATAATATTAACTAGGGGTTAGCAAGAACAGTTGTTTTCATTCAATAATAATAATTAGGCGTTAGCAAGGACGGTTGTTTTCATTCAATAAGAGTAATTAGGGGTTAGCAAGAACAGTTGTTTTCATTCAATAATAATAATTAGGCATTAGCAAAGACGGTTGTTTTCATTCAATAACAGTAATTAGGTGTTAGCAGAAACAGATGTTTTCATTCAATAACAATAATTAGGTGTTAGCAAGAACAGTTGTTTTAATTCAATAATAATATATTTTTTAAATTACATAGGGAAATTATTTGAAAGACGCGTTAAAATACCTAGTTCCTGTATTACATAATTTTTCTTCTAATATTTAATAATAAATTATACACATACCTACGAAAAGAGTGTTTTGGCTGAGGTATTTTCAGAGTTCCTGTGTTAAATATAGATCGAATGAAATTCTCTGAAAATATATTAAAATTTTATGCGGAACCTCAGCATTTTGCCTATCTTGTACATTTCTTTTCTTTCTATAGAATAGTGAATATGTTACCATTAAAGCCCGTACTACGGTAAATCTTAAGCTTTTTCAGTAAATTCTAAGATTTACCAACTTTTAATGGCAAAAGTAGATTTACGACTATTTACCATAATACTAGTCAAACCTAAGATTTACCAATTTACGGGTTTTTACAGTAATAAATACACAAAAATTTTTAAAATAATACGTTATAACAACCTTTCCACGTGAGATTTTGAAAAATTACGTGGGTGGTTACAGTTAAGCCAGGTCTCGTAAAACTAGGCTAAAGAAAATACAATTTTTTTAATGTATTTTCGGAGCCAAGCAGTCACGTAAAAACGAAGTATTAGAAAACACGTGATCTCATGCAAATAACGTCAACGGTTTACGGATACTGGGCACGAGTTCGTATGGTTACTTATATACTTTCCTGAAAGAATGCTGTAGACTAAATAATTGCTATGCCTTTAAAAGCACTCACGTTGATTATTGGGTACACTTTAATTTTTTTCATTTTTTTTTTCAATTTACATTTAAATGTACGTTTACTTTTCTAATTTAAATTTAGAAATTCATTTCGACGAGCTTTCTTTCTTTGTTATTGACACAATTCTGTTAGTTATTTATGGTTTTTAATTTGAAAGTCTTGCGCTATCTAACCTATCGCGCAGCAATAGAATGATAAGTAGAATTTTGCTAGAATGTCTATTTGATTTAAATGCTAGCAATAGGAAAACATAAAATGAAATATTCACGTAGAGGTGTTAATATAAATTGTATAACGTAAGTTGTCCAATGCAAGGACGTGACCAACATAATTATCTAATAGTAGCAACGCCCGGTGTCCGGTCACGTAGTAAATGAAATTTCCTGGACCTTTTCTGATTTATATTTTATATTTCCAGCTTGCACTGTATACGGATTCGTCGGCGGTCTGTCGGGCACAGTGTCTATCGGCACGCTGGCCGCCATCGCGTTCGACCGCTACAGCGTGGTGGTGTACCCCCTGGAGCCGCTGCGGTCCATCTCCGGCCTGCGCGCCAAGCTCTCCGTGCTCCTGGTCTGGGTGTACGGCTTCTTCTTCGCTGTCATCCCCGCCCTCGACATCGGCCTGGGCCGCTACGTGCCCGAGGGCTATCTCACCAGCTGCAGCTTCGACTACCTCTCCGAAGACCGCAACGCCAAGATATTCATCTTCGCCTTCTTCTGCGCAGCCTGGGTCCTGCCATTCATCATCATTTTCTTCTGTTACGCCAAAATATTGCAAGTCGTAATAGCTACCCGAAACGTAGGCAGGAAGGTAACTGGAAGCATATCTTCCAGGCATTGTAAAGAACAAGAAAAGATGAAGACAGAACTTAAACTAGCCGGTATTGTTATTTGTGTGATTGGCCTATTTTTTGCGGCGTGGACCCCTTACTCTATTGTTTCTCTAATGGGTATTTCGGGATACAAGCATAAAATCAAACCGATAATTTCGATGATTCCCGCTATGTGCGCCAAACTCGCTAGTTGTGTAGATCCGTTTGTTTATGTTGTGACTCATCCTAAATTCCGTCAGGAATGTGAAAATTTACTTTTATCTAAAAAGGAGCAGCATCGAAGGAACACTATTCGCCAAGGCTGGTCCGTGGATCAACATACACACAGAAATACAATCAGAGAACATGAAATCACCAGCGAAGATGGTGTGGAGGTCGTGGAGATGAGTAAGGTACCTAGTGGCAGGGATCAAGTTAGCTCTGAGCCCACCAGTGCTTCCATCAAGCGAGGGAAAGGTCACAGCGTGACCCCTCTACAGGAAAGCATCAGAACTATTTCCAGCCACACCATAACGAAAGGTATCGACATTGACCAACTCCCCAAAACCATCGAGGGTAATGAAGATCTACAACCGCCTACGTGGTTTGTAAAGCCGGACTTTGTTCAGAGACCAAACAGCATCAAACGAGTAGTACAAAAGCTCCAAAGAATGAAATCAACAGACTCGATTACCACCTGAAACGAAAACCCCGTCGAAAAATCTTGGATTTAAAATCTAGATTCGTAGATATCTCAAAACTCAAAACATATCCAATTATCCAATGAATATATCTAATTCATTTTGACTCAATTGTTTAAAAAATACAAAAATGCAGTTAAACAAACTTTGTCAAGAGTGTGTCTCGAGGTTGTTCGGTTATTAGTTGTGCCTACATACCTCACTACGATTTCCTCAGTAATACCTTTCTTGAAAATAAACTTAGGTTTTGCGAAGAACTTTATTACTGAGTGTTAGAAAATTATCAATGTGCGCCATTGTCTCGTTGGCAAGTATCTTCGTCGAGATGTTTTTGTACGTGTTTATTTTAATAAACCCATAAGAAAAATATGCCAACAACAATATTATATCAAAGGAACAATACTTCCATAAGATTGTGAAGAGTAGTTTTCTGCAGCCGGTGATCTGTTCAAGGAGAAAATATTATTTCTTTTTTTACAACTAAACGAGTACCTAATTCCGTGACTTTTCTGAGCAATACTTTTGTACTGTGTTAATATTGTTCTGTTTGAAGAAGCAATATCTTAATGATGAATGTTGTTTCAATGACGTGCGTTGGGGAGATTAAAGGTATTCTAATAATTTCAATTTCACATTTAAATTTGCTATCAATATTTTTGTCAGGTAATAATTCGGAAAATAACTTTGTCTTTTTAATAAATATGGATATCCAATTATAATCTTTTTGTGGAACAGTGTAAAATTGTTTCAACGAACTTAAATATCATTTTAATGGAATTCCATATCGTATTGTCAGTATCAAAAATAAAAATACGGAAATCATTTTATAGTTTTTCGATTTCAAGTGACTCAACATATTGAAAATCTGCATTCCAAGAGATTTCTCATCCCGTTGAAAACATTTTTCAAATGATTGTAATTTTTTCTTCAAAATTCGCAATTTCACTTTGTGGCGTCATTATTAATTTAATGAAAACAAATAACTTTGTGTACACCACTATTTAATTAACAATATCAACATGTTTCGAAAACTATGTTTCTTAAAACACAAAGTTATTTGTTTTCATTAGATTTAAATTTTCATTACGAATGGTATCAGTGAATATAATGTCCTCTTATTCAGAGTCGATATTACTCGAATTTTAGAATAAGAGTTTTAGGCTGTTTGACTTTTGGGGTATCGAGTCGTTTTGTACTTCCTCCTCTTACATAAGTCAAAGATCAAACATCCTCAGTGTGTCCATCATGTCAAGTAACCTGCTGACGGAGATCATGAGGTATAGGAAGCAAAACACGAATTAATATCCCAAAATTCAAACCTCAAAATTCTCGTAGTATTTAGATTGGTCGCTATTTTAGCCTAAATCCAAAGTGATTTTTCCACAATTCCCGTGTGCCAGTAATTAATAAATATAATATGTGTTTATTATAGATTAGAGTTACGCACTCGTTTGCTTGAGATTTCCTAGTTTAAGTTTATGTAGTGTTGTTAAGGTTTTGTTAGTTTATTTTTATTATAGATACATAATAATAGTGCGATAGTGTGGAAGTCATAACTGAAGAACTTTGAAGGAGCTCGGGGTAAAGCACATAGTGAATAAGTCAATCGAATAAAGAGTTGATTGAGTTAATTAAGCTTGACTTGACATATTCCGTCGTATTGATTTTGTACTAATTGATAATTTGGGATTTTTTAATTCACGCTAGATCCTTGCCAAAGTACTTACATACTATATATTTTTAAAACCTTTATTAATTATTAACAATAAATGGACCAATGTTATGAATCTGATCTCAATTAATATTACAGGTACTATAACTATTACAGGTACCTATAAAAAATATGTTGCGTGGGTCGGAAAAACCCTTTTCAGCATTTAGTTATTATCATTTAACTGTTTTACATTCTTTTTCGTATTTTTTTTTTTAATATTTTATGATATTTTAGCCGTTATCATTTTAGGCCGCGTACATTTAACTGCAACATGCTTTTTCGTATCGTTTGTAATGTTTCATGGTAGTCTAAATACTGTTTAATGATTACTTACAAATCCAATCCATAAATGAAAAACCATTAATCCAAACCTTAATCTACAAAATATTTCAGAAAATACTGTGTCGTCTATACGCTTAACTTCATCTCAAACTTTTAAATGCATTATTCATGTTTATAAATGAACAAGTTACGGAAAGGTTTTTATTTTTAATATACAATATGTACTCAAATATATTAGGGAAATAACAATTTTCAATTCGTGTAGGAATTTCTGTGTTTACACAGAAAACCTTTATTGAAGTAGGTGCTCTGAGAACAACAGTTCAGCGTGTGCCCGGTAGCGTATTTCCAAAACCTACCGGTTCAGTCGCGGCAGCGACAATTTATATTTGAAATACACCTCTATATTGGTTTTTAATCGCTTTGAAAAATAAAAATTGTTCTAAAATTTAGATAAAATAATCTCTCCAATGTCTATATTAGAAATTAATAATTTAATTTCTAAATATTTAAATTTTGATATTATTTCCATATATTGGTTATTTTTTTATCACTTTGCAAAAAAAAAAGTTCTAAAATTTAGATAAAATAATCTTTCCGATGTGTATATTCAAAATGAATAATTTTATTTTTAAATATTACTGAACCGGTATAGGTTTTGGAAATACGCTGCCCGGTACGACGAAAACCTACGAACCACACATAAAAAAATCTGAACAAATCCTCCAGAAAGGATTAGGAGCTTACTGCTCAAATTTTTACTGTGACAATCGGGTTATGCAGGTTGATATGCGTATTTTGAAATCCAAAACGCCTACTTTCCTGTCCCAAAGAAGACTCCTACTACTGAGACGCTTCAGTCGCCGATACTCTTAAAACGGCCCAGAGAGCTTCCCGTCAATTCAGTACACTTGCTACTGAGCCACTCCAGTCGAGGCGTTCAGTTCACCTCCCCATATTGCAGTCATGTTCCCTTGCAAATTATTTTTAACAAACAACCAAATAAAATATTTTTTCATCAACCATTATTATAAATTCATGATGAAAGAGAAACGGGCTCGGAGGTCCGGATTTGGGCCCGGAGCTCTGGTTGCCATTATTTCAAAAAGTCAGTTCAGCATGTTTAACCAAATCCATATTGCGATGAAACTGCAAGAAATCTTTTATTAATGGTTATTTATCATCGCAACTAAATTTAATATTTTAGTTGCACTGAAAAGTAAATATTAAAGTAATTAATGTACGATGTTGAAATGAAAATAAGTAAATTTCTGAACATAGTATTAACAAAACTATTAGTTCGCAGTGGGAGAGACAAGTTGCGAGTAGGTATTCGAGTATGCGGGAGGTTCTGTAATTAAATAAGGGTGCCAAATTCATCTCCCGTGTTGCCAATTTAAGGCTGTTGGGTGTATGCAGTTTCAGTCGTTACTTAGGCAAGTGATTTGACTATTACCCTCGAATTGACTCACCCTTTTCAAGTCAAATCCGTGAAAAAAAGTGTAATGTATGTATAGTTATTTCTTTCCTGAACCCTTCTCAGATGGAATTGAATAAAAAAACAAAAAAAAAAAAAAAAAAATAAACTTTAACTACGCAAAACCAATATTAATACTATTTTGTAGCGCTCGTTGGATAAAGGTAATACACTGTGTCGGCGTACGCTACGTTAGCAACACATTACGATATCTGGACTACTTACAATCCATACGTTTTCTATGGAAATAGATGCTTCAGAATCCACTTTTCAGACGCATCGCAAACCCACGTTCCCATCGCGACGTCGCTCAGTGGTTGCAAATAATCATTATCGTCTCATAAATCTGTAACTTCGTTGTTTCTTATCATAAAAAATTTAAATTTGGTGTGCTGATTGAAAACTAAACAATCTTCGTATTTAATATTTTTATTTAGTGAAATTCTATTATTTTGATACTAAACATGTCATTTCAAAAACAATTTATCCTTTTTTATTATTGCGACTTTGACGCTGTTGCGCAAAAAATCTGCATTTTTTTTTGATAAACACAGTTAAAAAAAATGTTTCTTTAATCAAATGTTGTTTTAATGTTCACAAAAGAAAACCCTGACACCAGTTGAAAGTTTACCTAAACTTTATTAAAATCCAGTTTAGGTATCATTTGCTTAAAGGGAGCTTATAAATAATTATTATTTAAAACATAAATATTAAAGCTTAAAGAACAACCTTTGCGGTGATATATAAAATAAGCTTTTTATAAACTCACTAATATGATTTAAATTTGTACCACGAAATATTTCACATTTGGATTGAATTAAATATCTCAGCCTGAACCCGTACTTTGACATTATTTTAAGTATACAAAAGTAAGTTAAGGATGATTTTTTTTCATATTTTTGTCTTCGAATTCCAGTGCACCTTTTGTTATAGGATTTGTTCATCGTAATATTAATGTATTCGTGTTTTGTTCTCCGGAGTCGCTAGATGTCGCTTTTTCGTTTTCTTTGCCTAATCCGTTTGGAGTGGTTTGAAGATTGGATATTTATTTACAAAAAATAAAATTACCTACATACTAAAAATACATACTAAAATACATACAAAAAGTACATACTAAAATACTTGCAGAACTTGATAATAAAAAAAATATCAAATTTAATTTTAATTAAATAAAAAAAATAAAAAATTAAGTTAATATTTTCCGGATTTCGTAGGGTTTGAACTCAGTTCGTTCTTGGATTCGTCCGGCATCTTGGCCACCGCGCCACGGGGGGCCGAGCTCGGGTGCGAATTTATAGACTATTATTAGAACCGACGACCAATAATATAAACATTTTCGTCACGTGGTTTCCGTTTCATTCCAATTCGAATCACTCTCAACGCCGCATAAGAAGTTTTCACTTCAAAAATTTTCCAAAGAATAAAATTTTAACTTACTGAAAAAAATTGCACCTTTTTTCGATTTATGAGATGGTCTTGTCTCGGGCCATTCCATAGTGAGCCGATCTAGGCCGGCTAGATCGGCGTGGGACTTGGAGACGCGAAAGGTGGAGAGTGGGGTCATGCCTCCGTCGATTTGCAATCTGTGAGCACCTAAAATTATGTTTGGTATATTTGAGGTTATGTTTATTTTGACGTATTGTTTTGATAATTAGTTTGAAATTGATAATTAAAAATTAAAAATTGATAGTTGGTTTAAAATTTGCATAAGCATTTTTCGCTCATATATACAAATATATACTTCGTATATTACAAGTCTTCTTGTCGCTTTTTTATTTTTATTTTTACGAAAATATTAGTTTAAACATAATAATTTTAGTTAAGTCATCCTCAAATTAGCTTTCAGAATCACAAGACATGATTGCTATGTATTACGTCTGCTGAGAAGTGATCACATAAACATAAATGTCAAATCAACGTACGTATGTTCTAAGCCGTGTGCGCAATAACTAGAAACCATTTGGCACGTGGTCACGCACGATGCGGTTTAGAATCAGTGTGCATGCCGACTAGGAACGTAGTGCGTATATCGCGTACGTCGTTCTTACCTTAATAGACGTCGAGTGTGTTCATACTTTCAAGCTACATTCTCAACATTTTCATTTTTATATGAACACTTGTTTCTATGAACAATTTATTTTTTATTACATTATCTCCATATCCCGGAGGTCCTGCCCTAAGACCTGTGTCGTGTGAAGGGTTTTTTGAGGAAAGAAAGAAGTGAACATGGGTTTTGAAGAGACCCGTGCTGTTGAACTCAAGGAAACTTGTAGAAACGACTCGTTATCCAAATTTTACCGCGTACAAATCTTGGGCGCGCATTTGGCGTATTTTCCGACTGTGCACCGCTGCCGAGGGGATGACGCCAATTCTTCGGAGTATTTTCCATTAAGATGCCGGTAAAACATGTACAGCCGGTAAAACATGTAAAACATGTACTTTCCACCTGAAGCCTGCGTTCTAAAGATTCTAATCCATTTGTTAAGATAGTGGAATCTAACAAACGGACCGCCCGTTTCATTCATCAATTTCAAAATATAAAAGCGATTTCTTTTTCTTCGTGTGCCCAACCAGGTCCCCCCAGGTCCCCCCCAGGTCCCCACTCTGGAAAATGTATCTCTGTCTTGCGCTGCCTGGAATAGCTCCTCCACACTTCTAATACTGGTCCACTCTCGTACATTTCACAGCCAAGACATTTGCCTTCTACCAGGCCTTCGGCGACCCTCTATCTTGGCTTCTAATATTAATTGGAGCAAGTGATATTTCTCCTCTCAAAGTATTGTGACCCAGATATGAAATTTTCCTGACTTTTTACTAATGTGAGTAGTTCTCCATCTGCTCTAGCCCGCCTGAGACTTTTTGTGTTGGTGATCATGTGGGTCCATGGGACTTTGAGCATTCTCCGGTGAAGCCACATTTCAAAAGCCTCTAACCTGTTCATGGTATTTACTTTCAAGGTGGTCTCAAATCCATACATCAAGACCGACCGGACAACATTTTAGTCTGCCTTAGTTTTAAATTGATATTGTCATTGCAGAAAAAAAGCGATTTAAACATTCTAAAAACTAAACAAAAATAAAATTCTTATTATCGTTTTATCGCACAACAACCGTCCGCTTCTTTCTTCAGATCACAGTATCTTAAAATAATACAATTATGTACAAGTAGGTTTCAATCAGATAAATAAAAATAATTAAAGAAATCATTTATTTTGTCAGAGTTTCAAATATTTGTAAACTTTTGTTCCGGAAATTAAACATCTTACAAAAATGTTTTTTAGACTAGAAAGTTGTAAGAATTCCTTTCCGAATAAATAATGTTTTTAATAAACCAATTAACATGTTTTCAAACAACATAAAACCAGTAGCTCAGTGGCGTAGCAAGGGGGGGTGGTGGAGGCGGCCCGTACCGGGTGCCACTCGATGGGGGGGTAACACCCGACCACGAAAAAAAAAATTTACGAAGGTAGAAAATTGCCACAAAAATATTTTACACGTGTGACACTATCTGTTATTTATATGTTCGTAGCTCTATGGTTCGGTCGGTCGCGGATACCCCAAAATTTCGTTTGAGTATTACTTACTTTTGGGGTGACACTACGTTCATCCAGGTGCCACCCTTGCTAGCGACACCACTGCAGTAGCTTAGGGTGATTTTTCTTCTCTCTTCTTCTTTTCTCATCATATCCGGTCCGGTATTTATACACCACAGAACTCTTGAGGTGATTTTTCACAAAACCAGCGCTATACAAATCTTCCAGGCGTTATTATTATTATTAACAACACGAATACTACCAAAAGTGTTGAAGGATACAAAGATAAGAATGTGATAAAACTTAAACAAAGTTGTCCACGTTGTCACGAAAGCTGTCCTCATGTATTACGTTGGGTTTTATTCCGGTTCCGGAATGATATTTTCAGAAACATGGACTCGTCAACCGTACCAGATAAACTTAGTGTAATGCTATTGCCCTGGATGCTCTGGGGAGTCAGCACTTCACAAGACGGATCCTTTGTGTGATTCAAGGACTGACAAGGTTTTGGGTCAAAGTATAACCAACAAAAATTTTAACGCCTTCTATTCTAACAAAGTATTCCTACAATAACAGATCATTCGCGGTTTTTCTCAAAAAGATACGAAAAATTTAAGCAGGTACCATGTTTCAGTATTTTGTATGGTCTGTACCTATCTATATCAAAATTCGTGAACTTCCAAAAACTGCTAAATCCTTTTAGGAATACATTTTTAACTCGTCCTCCTTTTTTCGTTATTGCTTTAATATAAAAACTTGCTTTTTGTCGAAAATATTGTTTTACTCAGATTACGTACGAACTGTTTTTCGTCTTTACGGCCTGATTTTCGTTGAAAATATATGGATAAAAAGAAAATTTATTAGAGAAGTGGAGGGCTTGGAGAAAAGAAGTGATTTTTGGGTTTATGTGAACAATCAATAGTGTTGTTTGTAGAAACGATGTGAGTCCTTGGGGAAACTCTACGCTTATATTTAAGAAAATCTGATATTATCTGACTGTTCCAAAAACAAATATATCTTTGACGACTTTACATTGTGATACTAGTGTAAAATTATTCATGATTTATTTAAGTGTCTACTATTTGAATGTGCCAGTTTCGTTGTCGTTTTATGATTCAGAATAATATATTTTCACAAATTTTCATTATTCACGGTAACAATGCGTATTAACTGTCTTTAAATTTTATTATAAATGATTAATTATGTTAATAAATTATTTTACACGTTCGAGATCTATTCTGATTTTTTTAACCTGTCCGAACACCGTATACAACCTCTTAACGGGCTGTTGGGGACTTGAGGGGGTATTCTAGTCTAGAAAAAAAATCTTGATATTTCGAAAGTTACGATATTCAAGAATATCTCCAAAAAGCTTTTTCAAAATTCGAATAATTTTAAAAGTTATAGCCATTTTAGTTCGACCGGTTTAGATAGAACCTATCTAGAATCTAAATAGAGCAAAACTTTTTTTGTGTTTCTCTATACATTGCTCTATCGCGCTAACTAAAACTGTAAAATAATTTATTTTTTTACTATTTTTAAAAAAGTGTGGAAAAGTCAAAAAAACTGATAAAAAATGCCTTTTTGTTTGAGACAGCCTCCATTTTGCGAAAAGATTTTTTTTAAACTTTTCCGTAGTTAGTAGGGCCATAGCCGCATTTATTTGAATTAAGAATTAATATTTTTTTAGATTACTAGGAGGGTTGCAATCGAGTCAACCAGGGCGTGCCATATTTTTGAGAACCCCCTACTTCGACACCCTGTAACTTCTTGATTATTTTCGTTTGATTTTTTTTTAATGTTTTCTTTAACGTTTAATTAATATTTGGCAAAACAATGGCTAGTAAAAATATTATTGCTTTTTTATTGCACCTGAAAAAATACCTACAATTCATGCTTCTAGACTAGAATACCCCCTTAACAAGCTACCCGCAAAGCGAAAAGAATGACGATAATCAAGGATTTCCGATTTACCCTGTTTTCTGCATTCGCTTGTCTAAATTTAGCTGGTTCACATTAACCACCAACTCGCGAGCTCACGATGGTTCTTAGCCGTTTTGACACGGTCGAACGTAGTCAGTAATCACGTAAACACGGCTCTGTAATCAGCGCTCACAATAAGTGTTGACACAACGATTATTATTTTCAACTGAATACGATGACACGATGATTGTATTTAGTCGGCAAAAGGTAGGTAGGGAAAAAAACGTATTTGTGGGTAGGAATTACAATTCTGGAAAAGGGTACAAGGATGAATGCCAGGTACCAACAGGGACGATACTATACCTTTTCCAAACTGTCCTAAATATTGAACGGACATTCTAGAAGATTCCCCTACATTCAATATGCAGTCGATTTAGGGAAAACACGATATACCCACACACAAAATATAACTAACTGTCTCTGAAGGGGGGTGCAGAAGCAGATAGGATGTACCGCCAAATAACAAAAGTTCAAAGACATATTTTTATTCAAATTCATCAAGAAAAACTACTTCTCTGTATTCTGTATACACCAGCGAAAAGTACAATAGATTCCTTTTGTATCCATACCAAATTATTATTTAAGGTATTTTTTAAGTCTTTTTTAGGTTCGATATTGGTAAATAGTGCACAAAAAAGTATAATTTTATAATAATTACTAGCTGGTTCCCGGCAAGCGTTGCAATGCCATATTCAAAGAAACAAATTGTTTCTTCGTGAATGTCCTTTCGTGCGTCCCCGTTTCCCTCCCGTGTCCCCGTTCCCCTCCCGCGTTCCCCGTCTTTCTTCTCCCCTCTCCCTCTCCCTGTCCCGCCAATCCCCCTCCCGCGTTCCATATATTCAGTCCTAGTACATTCAGTTTTCTAAACTGCTTGCGTGCCACTTATTACATTTTTTTTAATTCGATTTTCATTTTTCATATATGTAATACAAATATTCATTTTTGTAAATCATAAGAAAAATCAATCAAATTTGGTACAAGGTAACACAGGTACCTATTTAAAATATCTATAATTCTTGATTCGATTCAAATTATTGTGTAAGTAGGTACTTCAAATTAATTTATTAATTTAAAGAGTTTTGGAAACTGAATTTTAATTTATTAACAATCACTGTTTTTCATAATGTCGTTCTCAAATTTTTGACAGTTTCGCAAGAATCTTTGTGATGATTAAAAAACTTTTCAGAAATATTGTCATGTGATTGTAATAATCATAAATAAATTTCAAACATTTCCTATGCTTAATATACCAATACATAGACATCTCACTAACCCCAAATTTTATTATTATATATAGATAGGAGCCAACTGTTAGGGGTACTCTGGTCACCGAAATATTAATACTTAGATACGACGGTAAAGTAGAGAAAAATATTTTTCCAAACTAGTTTAGTTTGGACAAGATACTTTTTGGCATTCCTGCTCGTTTCGTTTCTGTCATACAACTGCCATCAATCATCCCTTTGAGATTTAAAGAGTTTTCGTAAGTTTTTATGCTTTCCAACTTTCCAGTTTTATTATTTCTTACCACAGAAACGAACAGAATCGATCAATTCTCGTTGATCTCATTGTTGAAAATGTTGCCTTGACACCCAGATCAATTCATTGTTACAATAATGTAAATCTCTTTCTTGATGTTCTAAGTGGAACAGCGTTATTTAAAGGGCAGTATTATTTTATCTATACCTTACACGTGGAACGGCATTGTTTATTGGGTAGTTTACCAAAGAAAATAATTGAAATCTCCCAAAACATTTTACGCTTAATTTACGCGAATGTGGGAATAAAATAATTAAAACAGGCCTGGGAAGTATTCACGTGGAAACAATTTGAATACTGAACGAAGTGGTTATTGTGTATATTATGCAAATATATTTAATTAATGTGGAACTGTTTATTGATTTAAATAAATTGAACAATTAATTTATAAATGCTAAAACACTGTTAAATTTTCATTCCTTCCCGAAGTTGATAGTCGGGTTTAATCAGAAAGACCTCCGTTTTATTTTATTTTATCGTATACTGCCGATTTCACACACGTTAAGAGTATAGCAAAATAATCACCGAATAACCTTTCTGAAACATCTTGTAAATTCTCAATTGAATGATATAGGCAGCCGCACGACGGACGCCTTCCGACATCCGACACCTTTTGCCTCTTTGTCATAATTGTCTCGTAAGGGGGTATTCTAGTCTAGAAAAAAAAAAAAAATTCTTCGTATATCGATGGTTTATTCAAGAATATCTCCTTAAAACGATTTTTCAAAATTCGAATTATTTTAAAAGTTAGAGCCATTTTAGTTCCATCGTTTTAGACGGAATCTAACTAAAATCTAAATAGAATAAAACTTTAAACGCATGTTTCTCACAACTACCTTTTTCAAGACGGTACCAATCTCAAGTTCTACTGAACCCATTTACTTGAAATAGTGTGAGCCTTTCTATACATTACTTTATCGCGCTAACAAAAACTATAACAAATTTTCAATTTTAACTATTTTTAAAAAATTTGGAAAGTTAAAAAAACTGGTAAAAAATGTCTTTTTTATTTCAGACAGCCGCCATTTTGTGAAAAAATTTTTTTTTACTTTTCCTTGTTCGGGCCATAGCCGCATTCGTTTAGATTAATAATTAATTTTTTTTTAGATTACTGGGAGGGTCGCAATCGTGGAAATTGAAACTTCAACTGTAACTTTTGAATTTAAAATTTTTCGTTTGTTCATGTATTTTTTAATGTTTAATCAATATTTGGTAAAATAATGGCTACTAAAAATATTATTGTTTTTTTTTTATTGCACTTGTACAAATACCTACAATTCATGCTTCTAGATTAGAATACCCCTACACAGAATCACTTTTCTGGGGTAGGTAAATAATCGAAACATTCCTTTCCACAAATTAGTTCTATAAAAACGCCTTCTCTTAGACATTTTATTCATCAAGATAAACTCACTCACCCTTGAGGGAAACCTAAGTTTCTTATCTTCTACAGTCACACACTGTCAAGTACCTACCTAATCATAAAATAAATTCGACGAGCTTTTTAGTTCTCTTCAAGTTTGATTTCGGTAAATAAATATAAAACCTAATAATAATAAGGTTTACTTACGTTTTTCGATGGCAGTTTATTACTAGGTACCTACACCAAACATGTTTTATTGTTTTGTTTTCATCACTCAGAGCCTAAATAAATATATTATTTTTTTATCATTCATCGCGTTTTATTTTGTTAGAGCTACTGTTTACCTAATACGACAACTAAAAAGTTTCAAACATATTTTTTCACAAAATTAAAAGATTTCTTTGTTTGAACCACTTTTAATGTCTATAAAACTGTCATTTTTCGAGAGCGATGTTCTCTTTCTCAGAGTTACTAAAAACTAATTATAAATAAACTTAACGGTGTTCATGGAAAAGTGGGAATGGGGGTAATTGAAGGCACAATTTAACAAGGCTGTATGTCGTTGTTAATGAATGTTTTTGTACATTTTTTAAAATAAGAATTTCACATTTTTTAAGAAAGTTTTTCAGAAACCCTTTGTTTCGAGAGTTTATGTTTGAGTTTCGAGCATTAATTGTTGACCTTTATGGTGTCTGCCCAGTGGCGTAGCTAGCTAGGGTGGTACCCAGGGCGGAGGACGTGGTGCCCCCCCCCCCCCCCCTCTCCCCTTTTTTCGAGAAAACTACTTTTTCTGGCGCTCCCTAACTGAATTTATTTACCATCTCAACGGGCAGGGCGTAATGGGATACGATGGGGCGGTATGGGATATGATGGGATATGCGCGCTAAATATTTTTTTGGCCACTGTCTGCCTACCGTAACTCTTCAAATTCAAGGAATTCTGTCAAAACAGGCTTGATTATGGACACTCAAGAAACCATTAGACAGGTGTCACACGCAAAGATAAAAGATCATCGCACGCACATCATGGCAACGTTCGCTATACAATACCAAATAGACCTGTCACACCTAAGCAGATGATGTGCTCAAAACTCAAAGTTATACGCCGTATCTACCGTAACCGCTGCTGAGGCGATATGCGAAAAGTTATGCGACCCCTTCTCCGCCGTCAAACAGGAGAGGGGGTCATTTTAATTACAGAGCTACGTCAACTTGCGGATGACAATTGACAAGTTGACAGATCCAGTACAAAGAAATGCCATTTCGCGGCAGCTCTCTAATTCATCAAACCCCCTCTCCTACCATTGGGAGAATTATTTGATAGCGTAGTATGACGGTACAACACATAAGTGCTCGCTCTTTGATCTTCGCGTGCGACTAATGCATTAAGTATATTGTAAACACCTACAAAAATACATAATATTACAATAGGTACCTACCCAGTTGCAAAAACAGTATTGTTAAAAAATGTTATTCCGAAAATGTTTCCGTAGAATTTGAGTGTCGACATTGCTTTGTAATAACCAACTTCACTTTTTAGTTGAGTTTTCACTTTATAATTCAAATGGATTAAAATTGTTTGATGAGAATGTTGCGTACATTTGGAACTCTGTAAAATTACGAGTTTTGTTTGAAAATGTTTGTAATGAATTTTATATTTCAATGTTTTTAGTGTGCAATAAATATTTACCATCAAAAATTTGTAACCAATATCTTAAATTTTTACACTTCAATAATTAGATAAAATTTGAATTTACGCACTATTTCAACCCAACTATTATTATCTTATCATACAGTAATGTGATTTTTTTACTCAATAAATTCAATTCATGTCTGTCAATTTTATATATTTAATCTTAAAAAATACCTAATAAGGATTGATAAAATTATTTCGAGTGCCTTAGCTTGGAGTGGAGTGAAATAGAGATGTTATAACACTATTTTTAAACTTGCCAATATTAATGAAATCTATATTTTTTATCAAAAGTGTGATGTTTTGCGAAGGTAGAATATTATTATAATGTTTAAATGTGTTTTGTATTAAATTATGTAGTTGTGTTGATATTTCATTATTACTACTAGAGTATTTTAAGGGAAATCCCAAAAATTGCTGTCTGTGTTCGAATTCTAATAAACAAAGGTAGGAATCACTTTTCATTTAAAATTTTCAAGCTGAACACCGTTTCTACTCCAAACCCAAATGAGTAGACCAGTGTTTTTTTAACTGTATTGAAATAATCGCCCCTTTTACCACAGTAAAATTATCCCCCCCCCCCCCTCCCCACACTTCTCGTACTGATACTATTGATCTTGCTCCGTATCAACAAATGAACACGTACGTAAAAAGTGTCGAGCCTTGGATGGTACAAGACTTTCACTCGTAGGTGATATTTAAAACCTTTTTGAATGAGCTTTTACTTTATATGAACATATGACATTGAATATTTTGTCTCAGTTAAAATTTTTGTGCGTGAAAGTGTTGTTTATTTAAGGGGAACGTATGCGCGGCGTATTATAAGATACAAGCCATTAAAGATTTTGGTGTTTCATGATTTTAGAAGCGATTATGACAATTATTTGTGAGTAAATGAAAGACATTAAAAAAAATAATTTTACCACATTTATTTTAAAAATACAATGAAAAATAAAATAGAACATTGTTAAAAATGAATTTGATGACAAAATGACAAAATTTTGTTCTCCCTTAAATAGGTAATTTGTATTTTAAATTTACACCCATCGAAATGAATTTTTTTGGTAAGTTTTATTTTATATTTAATTATATTTCTGTGATAAATAAAGTAAAATTATTTTTTATTGTTTCTCATTTACTCACAAATAATTGCCCAGATTGCCTCTAAAATCATGAAACATAAAATCTTCAATGGCTTATATCTTATAATTTAAAGCAAAAATAAATAAAGTAGCTCACATTCGTACTAAATATTTGATATACCTTTTGATTACAAAAACAATTTTTCAGTTTGGTTGGGTATTTTGAACAACTCAAATACAAATTTAAGATTTGTATGAAACGGGCCGAAATGGGCCGCGCATACGTTCCTCCTAATAGAACTAAAAAATCAAAGCGCCTACAGAAAGTGTGTCAGTGTATCAGTGCGCATAGCTCGTGAATGAGCTTATTTTCGATATTGAAACAATATCAAACTTCTGCAGCGCCCCCTAAATGCTAAAAATTAAAATCGCCCCCCAGACCTCCAAAACGCCCACAAAGGGGCGCTGGCGCCCCGGTTAAGAAGCACTGGAGTAGACAGTAGTCTTAAAGAATTTTGGAAATTAAATAACAGATCAAAATATACAATAAGTAATACATTATATTATTATCAGCAAACAGTTATTCAAACATAACCCAATGTACCCTTTTTAAGATAAAATATTTTTATATTCTCGTCTGTTAACTGAGATAAATAGAAAGATTTGATTATTTTTTTTCATCGTGAAATATTGTACTTTTCTTTTGGAGGCATGTTTTCATTATGTATCTTCTTTGTTTACCTATTTTAGTATTTTCAGTTTTATATTGTTGAATGTATGAATCATTGATATAATTCAGCACCAGTGTGTTGATATCAAAGATATTGAAATATAAGAAATGTGCTATCGCAGTTTTTACTGGGTGGGACTGTGTTTCCTGGCATCGCCGATATTGTTAACCAATACTACTGGACACCTTCAAAAAATCAACTTAATGAACGAATTCTTTTCGTGTTCAAACTATGCCCATTAGTAGTAGTCCGCCGACGGTCAGTGCCATCATAGCATATTTCTTGTATTTCAATATCTTTGGTTGATATAGTCGCTCCCACACATAGGCCTGATTATCGTAAGAGATTTTTAAAGTGTTTTCATATTGTAAATGGAAATTGGGATGCTGTCAATAGTATACAGGGTGTAACAGCTAACAAATTAAGCGGGAATTGCAGAAGTGACGTAAGCCCAATATTGTCGTGCTGAGATAAGCCCATTTAAAGTTCAATCATTGTGACTTGTTCAATTAAAAGTTGAGGTTTACTCATTGGCATACAAAGAATCTTTTTTTATCTTTCAATATATCCTTTTCTATTTAATGACGCATAATATCATTAAAACTTCTTGCTAATTCCACTAAAGTGGAACGTTTGCGCGGCCCCTTTCGGTCCGTTTCAAACAAATCTTAATTTTTGGTTTGAGATCAAAATACTCAACCAAACTAAAAAAATATTTTTGTAATCAAAAGACATACAAAATATCTAGTACAGGTGTGAGCTACTTTATTTATTTTTGCTTTAAATTATAAGATAAAGGCTATTAAAGATTTTAGTGTTTCATGATTTTAGAGGCAACTTGGGCAATTAAGTAAATGAAAAACATTAAAAAAATAATTTTACCATATTTATATATTAAAATAAAAAATAAAATAAAACATCGTTAAAAACACATTTTTGGGTAGTAATTTTAATAGGTAATTTGTATTCTAAATTTACACCAATCAAAATATTTTTTTTTCTTAATTTTAATTTTTTATTTTATATTTCATTATATTTTTATAATTACAGTCAAATTATTTTCTTATTGTTTTTCATTTACTTAAAAATAATTGCCCAAATTGCTTCTAAAATCATGAAACATCATAATCTTTAATGGCCTATATCTTATAATTAAAAGCAAAAATAAATAAAGTAGCTCACATCCGTACCAGTTATTTGATATGTCTTTTGATTACAAAAATAATTTTTCAGTTTGGTTGCGTATTTTGATCTCAAATCCAAAATTAAGATTTGTATGAAACTGGCCGAAATGGGCCGCGCATACGTTCCTCTTAATCAAACTATCGTTGTGAATTACGTCACTTTCCCGCTGATGGCTCAAAAAATTAAATGCATTCCATTTTCGTTCTTTATTAAACCTGTGTGTTTCATAAAAGTTTGTATATTGTTGAAATAAACAAAGTATTTCGATTTGTTGTTTTATTTTCATAAAAACATTAAATTTCATGAATACACTATTTGTTATTATTTATTTATTTAATATAAACGGTATGCATATACCATAAACACGGATTACCTTTCACAAAATCATAGTTAAATAAGAAATAATAAAAAAGAGTACAACAGTTAATTGTGGTTTTTGATTAAGAAATGACACCAGAGATATGACTACATATAAAATTCTGTAATTCAAATAAAATTAATACTGATGAAAATATTAGATAGTATAGCCTTCTTATACCTAGTTTCCGTGCAGTTGAATGGATCTGCCACATCAGCATATCTATTAGTAACTTCATGTCATCTAGGTACAAGCGAGTGTTTCGAATACTCAGTTTATATTTTCAATGGGAATGCCAAGTTTAAAATTAATGTGTCTTTAAAATTTAAGTTGAATTTTCTCGATTGAATGTGAATGTATTTTAAAATGAGGGACCAGATCGAGGAGTTATATTCGACTTGACTACGTACTAAGGATGTATACAAAATTTTTAAAGTTGAAATATTCCTAAAATTATTATCATGTTATTGTCTTATCCACTGCGTATCCAGTTAACTTTTAACAATCTCTGCTGGGTGAAAGCTGCCTAAACTAGTGGGTAGCGAGTTGGCCCAATAATGGGCAATGAATCCTTTATAGAATGAATAAAGCCTTGAAATCTAGAGTAAGTACTAAGCAACCGTGACTTCAATATGCTTTCTTACGTAGGACTAATAAATTCTCATACAATAAATTATTCCCAAGTGATGCATTATTTCTTGGTCAATCTACCGATTTCTTGGTCAATCTACCGCTGGAGACTTGTCTATTAACCAACAAACGAAGTAATAAATCTCGAAGGTGTCGATGGAAGCGTGTGTCTGTTATTCGCAATAATTATTATTATTTAATCTTTTAAGAGGTATTTATTACCATCGATTCGATTTAAAAGCAGATAGCTACAATATTGAGAGTTTTCGAATTGTTTAACACGACTGCCATTTATAGATTGTATCCTCTTCAAACGACGGTTTGAGCGAAGGAAGATAAACAGCCCGACTATCCCACCACTCCCACCATCTTCCTTTTTCCTAACGCCTAACAATAAAGGCTCTTTTGTGATAGAATCGGAGATTTAGAAATTTAAAGTAGTTTTTATAGTCCTGATACTTTATTTATTTCTGGGCTTATAAAAAGGCTACTCAGCTTTTTCAAAGGCAAATATGAATTCAACTAACATTATTTAATTGAACCATCTGAAATATTTCTTAGCGTTCTAATTTTCGAACAAATAAGAAAATGAATTTTTAAGGTGATCCACTAGTCCTGGAAATATTCGAGATCGGAATCCACGCCTCTTTTTGGGAGAGATTTAAAAATACTTGAGGAGAAGTTTTTGAAAAGGTTGGAGAAGGTATTTGAGAGTTGTTTTTCATAGGTTGATTTCATAAAGGCCTGTAAAAAACATTAACTCCGGGTAGGTGGTACCTGCTCTTGCGCCTAAATGTTAAAACGAACTGTAATAATAATAACTAATATCAAATAACTATTATGTACACACGAGACGTAGAATTTTGTTAACTGAATAGAAATGTTTAAAAAATCACGTTATCAGTTTTTTTTTACATTTTTTTATGTGAATACCTTGCAAAAGTCCCAACTGGAGTCTGGAGTGGACCATGGCTTCCTCAACTGGGGTATGTTACAAAGCTGAAGGTAAGTGGGGAGGGGAGGGAGATGGGGAAGAGGAAGGTGGAGTAGTGCCTGGCTATTCAGATCTAGTCACCAAATGCGGATAAAGCCTTTTAAAGCAACGTTTCAATTTTTGATTGTGGTCTTACACCAGGGCGATGCGATATAACAAAATCAATGAAAAAAGGATTTTTCTTTGTGTAAATATTAATAACAAAAATAATTCGATAATTGATTAGTACCTAATTAATAAACGCAAATACACTTCTATAGTTTTTAAATGCATAATTTGTTATGAAAACGTAATAATGTCCAAAAAAATCTCAAATAAAACATTTTTTACACCCCTGTAAAGAGCGAATATTTCGTGAACAAAATTACACATGAGTTTCATGGTAAAGTCGACGGACGAAATGCGGCGGAATTAGATTAGAAGTAGCATTGTGGAATTGCATGTTTACAAATTCACCTAGGATTCTGAAGTTGCCCAATGCCCAAGAAATATAACAGAATGGTAGGTATTGGCAAGATTATTGCAGTGAAAGACATTTTTAGTTCGTGTAAGTCTATTAGGAACATGAAATGGAATCAATTCCAATAATGCAGGGCTGTCAATAAGGGAATAAATGATTTTATAAAGAAAAATTACATCAGATAAGAATCTTCTGACTTAATCTACCTTTTTTAATTTTAGATTTTTCATTAGATAGTTATGGTTTAAATTTTCAAAAGGAGTATTAATTTATAATATTATTTATTATTTACTTATTATTTATTATCATCATCATCATCATCATCATCATCATCATCATCATCATCATCATCATCATCAATATATTAATACGTGAAGCCAAAACTTTGTACCCCTTTTTACGAAAATTGCGCGGACGGAGGAGTATGAAATTTCGCACACTTATAGTTTGTATAGAGGAGGAGTGCAGAATGCTAATACTTTTTAAAAATTATGCATAAAAATAGATTAAATCAATAACAAAAACATTACACACACTACCATGTATTTGACACACACACTCGCGTCTTTACTCTATTGTATATTGAGTCTATGGTCAAATTGAGAATAGATTAATATTGTTTGTCTTTAATATTATTTGTCTATGGTCTTACTGAATGTCAAACATAAAAAAAAACATTACAATTATGGTCGAATTTCGACCATTGGGCGACCACTAGTTTACTTAAATATTTTAAAAGAACTTCATTATGCAGCGACAAAATAGTTGAATTATACTCAATTTGGCTCCGGACTAATCAAGATACAAACATTTTAAAGTAGATGTATTACAAATGTCTTTGGCAATTGTTTTTATTTATTTATTTGTAAGAGATAAACATACTTACCTATACATAAAATATATAGTTATCGAGATGTATGTATACAAAGTTAAATTAAGTCAGGCCAAAAAGGTCTCCTGTGTTAAGGTTACTTGGAGATGGAGTTTTATTATATCTTAAAATTATTTTTTTGGTGAGGAGGTGAGGAAGAGGAAAATAGGATAAGGATAGGAGATGCTCCCGATACATTCCACACTCTTGTATTAATTTTCTATCATAAGCGTTATTTCTATTCGGTATTTCTGTAGAGTGGTATTGTTAAAAATGTCTATGTTGTAAAATTTTGTATTATATTACGCACATGTATGGGGTACTGGGAATTTTTTTCTAATGTTAGTTCTACTTGTGGGCACATGAAATAAATTGGATTTTCTTGTTGATCTTGTCGGAAAATGAATTTTCATTAATGCGCAGTGTACCCGTTCAAAAAAAAGAAGACGGAGAGATTTGTAAATACTAATGTTGGAGAGAGCGCGCTAATGTTTAAATCGATAATATTTAAGCCAAAATTGTGAAAATGTTTAATAAAACACAACTCGTGTAAAATAGAGCAAAAATCTCGAGGGGGTTGTCTAAAACAGCATTTAAAGAAACACTGTGAATTTTTTCATACATATAACTTGTAAAATAACTGAAACAAACATGCATATAATAATTTTCGGAGCATACTACGCGATTTTTTATATCGAGGGAATTTCATATAATTTGCGTTTCGGCGCGGGGAATATATAGATATTATCTTCAAGAATAGAAATATTTTTTAAGAGCTTTAAAACTGTGTTTAAGGTATATATGTAATAAATCGGGTTGGTAAACTCTGACGAGTCCATGCCATTATTCAGAATTTTAAATAACAAGGTTTGGTCAAAAATTAAATGTCGTGTATAGAGGGAGTTGAAGTTGTGATTTTTGATATCTCTGAGGCCGCACCTTATGCAAAACCAGCTTCATACTTGAAGTTATTTAAAAAGCTACTTTTGTAAGTAATAGAACCCTATTCAAGTAAGTAGCCAATAATGCCAAAAGATGGCGCTACTTACGTTAACAGCTTGCGTGAGGAACGTCGGCTGGCAGGCTTTAACTATCGGATTTGTAATTTCACGAATCTCTCCGGGTAAAGAGAGAATGATGATAATATGATTATTAATGTAACTGGCTAGTTGTGATAATAGTACCACGACTCTATATATAATATATGATGTTATTGCCTGTCGCGGCTACTTTGTCCCGGCGACTAGCTATCACTGGATCCAAGAAATCGGCAATTTTTGGAACCAGCTTGGAGAGATGGATGCTATGATTGTTATTGTAACAGGCAGTTGGGGATAATGATTCCGAGTTGTGATTTCTACCACGCATCTATAATCATAATAAATAATAATAATTGGACAATTTGTAGAGCGCCGTTTTTGTGAAAAATCACCTCAAGTGTATGTATATATTATATATGACGTCATTGTCCCGGTGACTAGCTGTCGCTGGTTCCGAGGAACCGGCTATTTTCGGACCCAGTTCCTATCGGATTGATAAAATGGTCTCCAATATTTAAAATGGGCGAAGCCGAACCAAAAACCGCCAGCAGGGCCTTGCAACAACAAACTACGGAGCGGGCTTTTTACTGCTAGTATAACATTAGTATTTCATTATGCACGTATAAATCATGCAAACTTTTCAAACTATGCAAAATTATTCAGGAATTATACAGGTATCCAGAATACCAATAGAATAATAGATTTTCTAAATATATTTGCAACGGTGCAGCGGATAACACCCACTATACACGTTAAAATATGTTACAATGTTCTATTATTATCTATCGTTATATTTTCAAGCAGACCAGTGCCAAAACAACACCTATAAGTCTGGCTTCATAATGAATCATTTTTACAGCTTTCACGAAGCAATAGTTTTGACAGCTTTGATAGATTATCAAACTTCGTAGTTAGTGCTGACCTTCGTGGTCATAATATTAAGAGGGAATAACCAAACACAACCGGAAATACGTCATTTTTAAATAAAATTCTAGACGTATCGACAACAACACTTATTTTGCTTAGACATTATTGAAAAATTATAAATATTTATGTTAAAAAAATAATTACTAATAGTACTTACAAAGTTTGGTAAATATTTACCACATCAGCTCAAAGACATTTCATGTACCTAGCTCCTAAAATGTTTAACCTTCTCCCCGAGAACCTAAAATCCGAAACCCAACCCCATATCTTTAAAAAAAATTATCAAAATGGATCCTTACATTCAGTAACGATGATGTGTAAAATTTGCTATTTTAATTGAATTGTAATATAATTAATACAACTTGTAACTTAAATTGATTGAATGTGTTACTTAAATTACTAACTTAATTTGTTACTTAAACTACTTAAATGAATTGCGTAAGTTGCGTAGTTCACTGTATCTACCCAATCTGTACTCTTCATCCGCCATAACACAGGGACATCCCTAGCATGGCGGATGAATTAACACAATTTTTTTGTTCATTGTATAAACTTCTTTTAATAAATAAATAAAATAAATAAATAAATCTAATAAGGACACGCTCAATATGCACTTTTTATTACAAAAACACTTAACATCAGTTAGATAATAATGGGAAGTAAGTATTTCAGTTTTCGGAATTGAAAAATAATGAATTTTACTAGTTATTTCGTTAAAATTAAAAATGAATATTCGCTTGGCGGCCATTGTCATTGATGTCAAAGTTTTGAGGTTAGTTTTTTTTCTTCTCTTTTTTAATCCAAAATATTAACACATGTTGACGCAACTATGTATACCTATCTATATACCTTGTTCCATTTCTCTACCCATCCTTTTTGTACCACAATTACCTGTCCTTACTGACAATATTACCTACCGTACAACAATAAAATCAATATGTCAGTGAGTCTTTATCTGCGGTGCAATGGTTCAGAATAACCTCTCTGTACATTCAAAATCCACTGTTGAAGAAGTTTAAGTGTGTTATGTGCTTGCAATGATCTACATTGATCTCTTGGCGCATTCAACATCAATTGTTAGTGAGTCTGTTAAAAGAAACATCAATATTCTCTCAGTTTTATATAACATCGACCAGTTTTATGGAAGCTTGTGCAGTGAGTGACTTAGTGCTCCCTCAGACCCATAATATTGAGCCGAACATCAACCATAAGGAGTAAGTCAGTTTCCTTCCCCATTCATCTATTTACCATTCACCATAGTTGTGTCAAAGTATTCACAAGCATAACATTTTTTTTCATATATTGATACAGTCCACTACACGTGTCGCATTTGCGATACCAACACATGACCCTAAAATAGGTTCTTAGTTTGGGTTTAATTAAAAAAGGAAAAAAAACTAGCCTAAAAGGCTATTTTAATATTATTATATCAAAACATGGCGTGAAGAAAAGATGTGAAATTGTCTGTTTTTTAATGAAATATCTACTAAAATGCATTATTTTCCAATTCCGGAAACTGAAATACTTACTTTTCATTATTATTTAACTGATATTAAGTGTTTTTGAAATAAAAGGTGTATATTAAGCGTGTCCCTATTAGGTAAATATTTACCCAAAGTTTTATCATCACGAGCATTTGAGCATTTTTATTGCTAACTTAAATGTTGGTATATATTTAATCAAAATTTGAATGAAATAAAATCAGTATTGCATTGAGAAATACATATATGAGAAAAATCAATCTTTCTCATCTGAACCGCCCTGTACAGTTGCTAGACAATCTTTCGACGAAATTTGAATTCTCGGCCGCTGGTTAATAGGCCTTAAAATTTGTTATCTCTATTTGGAAGGTAGATATGGGTACCACCGCCCCGGGGACCATTCATTGGATAACGAACGCCTCTGCCGTGGGTCACCCCTGGTTCGCTACGTTTAATGACTTAGAATCGGTGATCGGGTTCATGGGAGGATTATCTAGGTCTTGGCGGTGGATGCGTGTGGCGGGCCGGATTTGGAGAGACAGGTTGATCGAGACCTTTTTTTACCTCTCCAGCAGGACTCTCCCCGACTCATCGCCCTGCACCGCAATGGAAAGGATGAATTTAAACGTCCATCACTCCTGGACACACTGATCCCCAGATACTCACCCATCATAGTTTTTCCTTCCCAGATCTTCCTACCTTTCCTTTCCTTAAAAAAACCATCCACACAGGATCCCCAAAGACGACACAGGCCCTGAGGGAAATTATTTTCCTCAGAGCCTCTTGTGTGGAGCTAATGTAAAAAAATTACATGAAATAATAAAAAACGAGACAAAAGCATCGTAATTTTTATCTGATACCAAGAATATACGTAATGTTTCCGCAATCTGCTTAGCTAGCTTGTTACACAGGTTGTATGACTGCAATATTTCAGGAGCACTTTTAATTCTTCACAAGTCTGAAAATGAAATTTACGTAGGCACTGTAATGCTGATTTATTTATGATTACGTGCTATCTTAACTGAACAAATAGATTACTCTATTAAGAGATAGTGTAACGATTTCAATTTAGAGTTTGGAATTTTAGAATTTTGTAGAGTCCCCCGCTAGGTGCCAAAATGTTACACATCGAAGACACAGGACTTGGAAAGAAATATTTCAACAAATTTTCTAGAACCCCACTTCAAACCCCGCTACGTGCAGGAATGGTATGCAAATTGAACCGTCTAAACGAGCCAATGCGGGGGTGTGGTAAGTACAGTGGCGGACTGAGCCCGTCAGAGGAGGCCGGGGCGGCAAAGCTGAATGAGCTCCCCCCTCCCTAGTTTAAGAAGTTGATCTAATTTTACAAGCTTTTTATTCAGATCACACGGGCCTCTGGTTCTGGGGGCCTCCAAACGCCTCCATGTTTCCTTGATGAAATCCTAAAATTGACGAAAATACAGCATTTTATTGAAACCGCTTTAAACAGTTTGTATGTTGAATTATCCTTCAGCAAAACTTTGAACATGTTTTTCTCGAAACTACGTTTTTCAACCCGGTCGACAACATATTAGGAAAACTATACATCTGATTTGCATGCTTCATGCACCAAGTCTTAAACTGTTCGAAAATCCTGTCACTATGTAGGGATTGTTTTAAAAAGGGCACCCTTCTGTTTTTTTTTTAAGAAATGAAAATTTTCCATAAAAATCGATAATAAAATTCGCTGGTCCGCCATTTTTTCTTTTTTTTAGATATCGACATTTCCCTACATGCCATAGACACTGGATTTTCGAACAGTTTAAGAATTGGTGCATGCAAATCAGATGTATGGTTTGTTTATTGTCGACCAGATTGAAAAACGCGTTAAAAAAAGTTTCGTGAAAAACGCATTCAAAGTTTTGCTGAATAAAACATAGAAACTGTTTTAAGATGTTTCACATAAAATGATATATCTGCGTCAATTTTTCGAATTTCTTTAAAACATTTGATGAGAGCATTCTTAACAAGTGCATCTTTCAGAAAATGAAATTAAAAAATATATATATATAGCGTCCTGCCTTAAAGTCTTTTTTTGGGTTTGATCAAGGGAACGTGGAGGCGTTTGCCCCCCCCCCCCCCCCCAGGACCAGGACCTCCGCCCTCCCCCTTAGTCCGCCACTGGGTAAGTACCTACTGAAAAATAATTGCAAGAGCCGTATAAGGATTATGTATTATTATGACAATATTTCCATCAATTTCGCTGAACAGCAAAGCCCAAGGTTCGTAGAAAATGCTTTTACAAAATTTGCCCATACAGACCGTTTTAGAAAAAAAACTCGTTGGGCCACTTTCGAAATTTCGAACGCGTGACGTAGCTAGAAGTAAAACACTGCCGCTTGTATTGCAGTTCATTCAAATCTCTCAGTGGAACATGGACTGCAACCTACGTCACGATTTTTTAGCCAATCACGCTCTACCCCCTCGATGAGCTGACCTTGGGGTTTTTTCTGAAGGGTTAAAAGCATTTTCTACGAAACTTGAACAAAACCCTATTCAGGTGGTGAGTAAATATATGCCGTTTTCTTTTCTAGCTAATAAAAATGTCAAAGACTGAAGGCCTTGTTACTATTTGTGCATACCGGATAGTAAAAAGAGGAGGTAGATAAACTTGTAAAGATTTATCGAAATTTACTAACTGAAGTTGAAATGTTTGAGTTGAATGATGGTTGAGGTCGGGAGCAATCATTTTCGCATTGTGGTATGTGTATTTGTCGCTAGGTACGTAAATACACGACATAATAACAGGGTACATGCAGTATATTAATATAATGTTTTCAATGCATTTAATATACGTAAAAAAAATAATTTTACTCGAATATCGTACTGAAACCCCCCCCCCCCCAAAAAAAAATTATTAAATTAATTATTTCACTTTTAAAGTTATATGAAAATTCAAATATCAAAAACGAGTCATGATTGACTAGTGAAATTGTGACGTCACAACGCACCCACCTACTCGTAGTCCTACGTCAAGATGTTTTTGTTCCAGATGCTGGTTTGAATAAGTTTGATACCTAATCACAATCGTTTAGTTACGCATCCTAAGCCCATTCGTTTGTATAAAACATATATGTATATTTAAATACGTATTAACATGACAGACAGTGGTTTTCTACAAGAACAGTCTGATAATTTTCTAAAAATCGACGCGATTATGAAAGGTAGCAGTTTTTTAATGCACCTTTTCATCGCATGACATCGCTTTTTACACAAAATAACATCATTTGGGACGTTTATAAATAGTTTGTTTGGTGTTGAAGATGTTGTATTTGTACACTTTGGTACACTACAGTATTTATAAACGGTATTTACGTACAGTTCCTTCGACAAACAAATGATCAACTGAAGACTGATTACTAATGGCAGCTGTCAAGAAGCGCGCAGTGACGTCACAAGCCAAAACCGCGCGAAGAAGGCGTTTTAGACCTAATTTGAAATGTGAATAATCAAAACGTTGTTTAACCCTTCAATTCCCATGTCAAAGTTAATGAAGATTTTTCTTTTCTCTTTGAATAAAATAGTTTATATATATACGACAAAAAAATATTTAATAAATAAATTAATTAATAGATCATCCATGGTAGTTAATGCAATGGTGACTATTGTCTTGTCATTTAGCTGCAATGATTTTCACAGAAGCTTTATCACAAAACTTACCTCTAAGCTCTTTTTTCATGTCCTTTTGAGTGTGGCAAATTGCAGTTCTCTGTATGGTTTTCCCGAACAGTACCTGTGCCCCCAAAATTCTGCTCTCGCAAATATTTCAGCGATGAAAACCCCATGAAAAAATGATCAAAGTATAAATTGTAGGGTCCTAACTTATGTGGTTATCTTGAATGAAGCTTTAAAATAACAGCAGCTCCTAGGCCTTAGTCTAAGGACTATTCCTATGGTAAAGAAAAAATGTTTGAATATTTCAGTTTGTAATTTTTTTCTTTAATTTTTGGTAAAAAAAAATCTGATTGTACCCTATCGGTGTATATGGCAACATTCAACATTAGACACTGACATTTGACGTTTTTAAAAATGACATTTGGGGTGAGTTTTTCGTTTAAAATAATAACGAATAGTTTAATGAAAGTTAATATTTTACTGAAGCGAAATGCATCCAATACTAAATGGAATGTCCTCTTTTTTGGAACTGATAACTTTTCATTAAGCAGCTTAAAAGCGTTGAAATGTGAAAAGTAAGTATTTCTTAACCTCTTTAAAAGAGTTCCGGCGTTGTGTATTAAAATTAGCGGATAATCCTATTAACATTAATAATTTTCAGATTGAAAGGAAATATAGATACACTTGAAGTTGTTAGTAATACAACGGGGAGAACAAATGCAATAATGAAATATGCTAAACAGGAAGATTTGACGCTGCACGGATGGCCTCTGCCAACGCCAACTGGGGGCTCATTTCATCTTGGAATTGTCGTATCTTTCGGGCATCTGATTCCCGAAAGATTGATCAAAAGTTTTCCGCTGTAAGTCCCGCTTTTATATGTACAAAAAACCTTTTGTTTCTTCATTGCTACAAAAGACAACTAATTGCATTCAGAGCGATTGAAAATACTTTATTTAGCATTTCTATTATAGTATAATGAAAATTTGTTTTCGTCATATGGGATGCCTACTCTGATCAAAAACTCTGTGCATGCCACTGCATTCCAGTTTCTTCTGTGTGTATCACGTAAACACGTTTTCACCGACTTTTGAACAGCAAGTCTATAGTCACCCAGGCATCGAGGGCCTGGTGGGGCGTGGCATGGGGGGCCTCAACCAGTTGCTGAAGTCTTGTTGGACCCCTATGTCATTGTTGGGGTCCCCGATGACCCCGCTGGCTGGTGGATAGCGATGTCCGCACCAGCTCGCGCTGGGACTAGTTTACTTCAATTTTAATTAATTATGAAGGTTTCTAACCAATTTATAAAGCTTTCAATTTATCTGATCTCTTTTTCCCCATTAACAAAGGTTGTGCTGAAACTGTATGTCATTTTATTATAGATTTTGTTTTGAAGAGTTTTACTTCCTATGTACTTTTGTTACTTAAATTGTATTTATCTGCTACCGGTTTCGACACATCCGTGTCATTCACTAGCAAAAAAAATTTTAAAAATTTTATTCAAGAACAGAAATAATTAGATTTTATTAGGTATGGGTAGCAGACAAAATAAAATTTAAGTAACAAATGTTCATGGAAAGCAAAACTCTTCAAAACAAAATGTTTAGAAATTGTTACATAGTTAATGCCCAAGAAATACAAAACATTTTATTATAAATTGAGATTATCTACATGTTAGTGTTTAATTTTTTAACTCATTGATCTTTGTAGGGGGATTCTGAATGTCCATGGCAGTCTCCTACCGCGGTGGAGAGGAGCAGCCCCCGTGGTCCACGCACTCCTCAATGGCGATACAAAGAGTGGAGTCACTGTCATGCGAATAGCTCCCAAGCGCTTTGATGTAGGTAAGAGTTTATTCCCAACACATTTACATTGAAATGACAATTAAATTCTTTACATATTTTAGTCCTGCTATTGATAGCTCCATTTAAACTATCCTTCCACGAAAATAAGAATACATGGCCTCATGAACACAGAAATTTTTGCTTGGCTGCAGTTTGTTTGCAACTAAGTCTGGTAGATCTCAACTATAACAGAAATTCTCGAATTGTGAATCCGAAGTCTACTGTTTTAATTTATAGATCAACTATTTTCAGCTTCCACCATCATAGCTTCGAAATATTTATTTAACTGTTAAATAAGACAATTATTATTGTATGTTCCATATTTTTCAATAAGGAAATATATTGTTGAAACTCTGACAAAGCTGGGTATTACTTCTTTATCATATATCATCATTTTTATTAGTTTACTTCAGTCTAAAGAAGCTTAAAGACTAAAGCAAGGCAGGACGTCACCTTAGTTCTTAATTGTCCAAGCGACCATTAGAAAATTTTACAGGAGAAGGTTTTCTTTCATTATGATAGGTGTTTAAGATAAAGCTATTTCCGTAAAGGTAAATGTCTCATTAGTTTAAATAATTCTTAGTTAAGTGATTGGCTATCATTTTTTATACTTTATTTTTAATTTTAAAGTGAACAAAAACTAAAAAGGTCGTTTGAACAATTAAGTACTGAGGCCGAAGAGAGGACATGAATCCGTCTCTCCCTGCTATTCAAGGCGATGTTCTGGAGAGGTCAAAAGATCTCCCTCAACCAGTCTCTCTGGGCAGATGCATCCACCGCCAAGACCAGAGCAAACCTCACCCCGTGAACATGAATATGTAATTATTTCTTTATTATTTTTAGGTGACATAGTAACACAAAAAGAGTTGGAATTCAGCAGTGACATACTACAACCAGAATTGCATCAAAGATTAGGCGATCTGGGTGCTGAAGCTCTGGTGGAGTGCCTCCATTGCCTGCCAGATTGCCTTGACAAAGCCAAACCCCAGGAGAACCAATGTGCATCTAACGGTTTGTATACTCACACTCTTACTGTACATAATATGAATTCCTTTTGTGACTGAAGGCGAAAGGCTGCTTTAATCACAACACTCCTGGTCTGAGTGCTGAAACTCTGGAGGAGTGCCTCCATTGCCTGCCAGATTGCTTTGACTTTCTCATAAACCACATATGTATCTAACTGAAAGAGAAGTTACATCATAGACACTTTCTGCTACAAGCACCACTATCTCGACCACGCATTTTTAATACAACCACTAAGAGAACTAAGAGATGATTTTAAAAATAAAAATTTGAATTTTTTTTTAACTACTCGCAATCAGCTAATGTGGTTAGTCGCGAGCTTGTTTAACTTCTTGATGGCTGGTGCTAAATTTTCACCCCGCGCCAGATAATTCTTAATAACTTATATTTTTTTTGCAAAATGATGTTTTTGTAAATTGTGCCACCTTACCAGATAATGTATTTATATATTTAAAAAAATAGTATATAAATTACGTCACACAAATTTCATGAATTTTTGAACCCCCCCCCCCCCCCTCCTGTCCCTGTTACATTTGTGAGACCCCCTTTCCCCTAGTGTGACGTCACATATTTTGCAATTTTACATCTAAAAATAATCAAAACAGTAGTTCAAAATTCTATTTTTTATTTTTATTAAAAATATAATTAAGCTTATAGAAAGAGTTGGTAAAATTTTTTCGTTTACATTAAAGTTTTGCATTTTAATAATTTAGATTTTTACATGTGACGTCACAGAGCTGATGACCCCCCATTCCCCTTGTCACACAATGTCACACTTCTCCCCCCCCTTAACCCTTACAGTGCGGCTGTAAGGGTTAAGGGGGGGGTTTCACTGGACTGCAGCTGCGGCTGCTGGCTACATATGCAGTCCTGTGAAATAGTGACTACCTTGAGGTGAACTGCAGTTTACAGTGTGTAAAGCAAGTTTTTAGAAGTTTTTAATGTATTTCATTACAGTCAATGAAAATTCCAACGTAAAAAAATCTTGCTATTGTGGAAGTTGTTTTTTATTTCAAATATAATTTTCAATATTGAATTTGGCTTTGACATATTTACTAAATTCAAGCCGCACAATAGGGGTTAAGGTGTGACGTAATTTATTGGTGGCCCCTAATCTACCATCATCATCAGTATATTAATACGTGAAGCAAATACTTTGTACCCCTTTTTACGAAAATTGAGCAGACGGAGGAGTATGAAATTTCGCACACTTATAGTTTCTTTAGAGAAGGAGTGCAGAATGCTAATATTTTTTTAAAATTATGCATAAAAACTACATTAAATCAATAAAAAAAAAACACTACAATTATGGTTGAATTTCGACCATTGGGCGACCACTAGTGTATATGGTTTCCCCAGGGATGATTTTTTAAATTGGTATTCAAGAAGTTAAGCTTCTAACAACAGAATTCACAGTTTATAAATATTACGAATTAAAAAAAAATTATCTTCTTCAATGATATATTACATTGATGGAAATAACCTTCAAAAGTTATAAAAAGAGAGTTGTTCTTATAAAAATTAAAAAAAAAAATTATAAAAAGTATGGGATGCATTGCCTAACCACAGTAAGCAATAAATATGTTTCGAATGGGGTTCGAAATGAGCGTGGCTGAATCCTAAAACGAACCCCCGGAAATCTCTATCGCTTGAGTGGACAAACAATACTAACGTTTTTAATATTATTTTCAAATATAAAAGTGGCTATCTAAGTGTGAATCTTTTTGACATTGTATTTATTATTTCAACAGCTTTTCTTGAAATCATTATAAAATATTTTCTTAAATTTCAGCTCCAAAGGTGACTCCAGCACTAAGCAACATCAACTGGCAGGAGAGTTCAACCGTCCAAATATACAATTTATCCAGAGCGCTTTATGGAATACAGCCATTGCTTACAAAATTCAATGACCTTACAATAAAATTAGTTAAAATTAATCTATGGAGCGAACAAGAAGCAGAAATGCTTCCGCCGGGCTGTTTTAGATACGTTAAAGAAAAGCAAGTAATACGGGTATGGTGTAAAGATGGAAAATCAGTATATTTTGATACGGTTGGAATAACTGGTAAAAAGAACATGAGTGCAACAGACTTTAGAAATGGCTTTATGAAACATATGCCAGAAGATAAACTATTTTTTTCTAATATGAGTTAAGAAATAAGAATATTATTAAATTATTATTTACAGTTTGTCAAATAAGAGTAGAAAACATAGGAGGGTGCCACTGTTGTTCAAGTGGCAATACTAAAAATACTCATGGTGAAAATTTAAAGTTGTGTAATTTACATTTTTGTAAAAAATTAAATAGGCATAAAAGTGAAAAAAAATATTTTTTCATTGCAATATAGATACCCACTGATCTCAAAATGTAGGTATATTGTACCTTTGCATTTTTGTTTTAACATAATGATATTGTAATAAAATATAAAGCATAGTTTAGAAATTGCTCACATTTAATTAATACTAGCTTAAGTACCTAGCGTTGCCCGATCTTTAGATCTGAATTTAACTCATTCAGATCTAAAAGTAGTGTAACTAAACTCACCATTAGTGATTCTACCTTTCTACCTTCATTCAAATTTATGTTAAATTAAATGAAAGCAAATCACTTTGTAAAACACCATTTAATCAAATTTATGTCAAAGCACACCTTAACAACAGTGCTTCTTCGATTTTAATTTTTTTTCTTTAAGAACTTTTTTGTTTTTTTTTTAATGTGTTTTACAGTATCATTGCGCTTTAAAAGAATACAGTGAAACCGTCTTAAGAAGATCCCTGTTAAGAAGTTTCGTGGCTTAAGAAGTTTGGTTTTTTCGGTCCCTCGGCTGAAAATTGGCCCAATTTTTCCCACATATAAGGTTTTCCTGCTTAAGAAGTTTGTTTTTTCCGGTCCCTTGGAAAACTTCTTAAGAGGGTTTCACTGTATTTAACAGTTAAATTGGTGCTCCCAGCCTACAAATTTTGTAGTTTCATTTTAATATTTTCTACTCTTAAAAATTATCTGGTTTATTTTCTAGTGAGTTATGTACAATTTAATTTTAGAAATAAAAAAAATTTGAGCTGTCATTAAAAAACAATTTTATTTACAATTTTTACATGGCTATCATTTCAAATGATAATACAGTAAGCAGTCCCCTTAGCATAATTTCAATTGGAGTGTTACAAATCGTCATGCCCTTGAAATTCTAGAATCAATCTTAAGCGGGTATTAAGAATTGTGCAGAATGTTCAAAACATCTACAATTTGTCAACACGGGTCGTCGTCAGCTTACAAATTTTGCCTGAAATAGAAAATAAAAGTAATATAATTTTTTTTATTTTGATGATGTGAAAAATGATATTTAACAATTTATTTAAAATTTAAGATATTACATAGAAACAATTTATAATTTCAATAGTGACAACATAAAATAATTTTTGTGATAATTACTTACCGTAGTGTTTGTTAATAACATCTTTCCTATACTATTTTCTACTTCGCATGATAAAAAATCAATCCCAAAACACAGTATGAACTTCCCAATGCATTCAATTTGCTACAATGGAGTTGCAACCACGCTTTGATAATCTACACATAAATTTGCTGACTTCTATTGACAGTTTGAATCCAATTTTAGTAATGGGGTCTTCATTAAGCTTGTGTAACAGTATATAAATTCAGTCGATAGCATTTTCTTCCCGCAGTCGTGTTGACAGTCTGTTCTTTGATTGTGTGTGTATTACATAACTTAAATTTAACAAAGGCTGCATCCTCGTATAGGAAACATAAAATTGTTAGTAATACAATGTGGTTGAAACATTTATGGTAGAACAGATGAATAGCGAAAGAAGTGGTGTTGGGAAAACACGTGACTTAAATCGGGATATGCTAAAATGATGCAAGAAGCAATGTGTGCCAGACTAGCTTTGCACGACGTTCCATCATTTATATGTTAACCTGCGGTGTGATTGTTAGTTTTTTCCAGGAAATTTATTTGAGGGGATAGTTCTGCTTATGGCGGATAGGATGGGAAACCCTTTACATGGTTTTAAGCATTTGGAATTACTATTCACGATTGAGTTGCCTAATAGAAAGCCATGGGGTAGCTACTAGCCCCTATGGTAGTACTACCTCATGCATTTTATTTAAATATTTGTTTGTGGTAATGCAAAGTATGAATCGATTTTATATATTATCAAAAGATTAAAAATAAATAAACAATGATGTTGAACAGTAAATGAATTATTTGTGCATTAAACAAAATGCATGAAAAGCTATAGTGGATGTAACAATTATAAATTAAACACAAGGCACAATTAACGATGGACACAAAATTTATTGAAAAAATTAAAATTGTTGTAAGTGGAATTAAAATATGCAGTTGAATTGTTAGACTGTCAAATATTATTTATAATTTACAGAGATGTGATTAAATTATTATAAAAATATATTATACATGGTTAAAATTAATATTATTATTATTACAATTTTTTTCTATTATACTAATAGGTAACAAAAGTAAAAAAATGTGGTGAAAAATTTTGACTTAAAGTAGAACTTTTCAAAGAGAACACTTTGCCGGGAGAAGATGTTGTCCATACCTAAAATTGTGTGAAAAATGATTGTTAGAATGTTATAACCAAAATATACTACAAGTTTCCATGCATCAATTACATATTCAAATTAAAGTAGGTATTTTGATCTGTTGAGTTTTCTTTTGGAATCAATTAGATATTTTGAATAATGCATTTTCAAAACATATCTCAAAACGCTGTATTAAAGACGTTAGAACACCCAGAAGTTGGCATGTGTTATTGAGATAAGTTATTTTTACGGGGCAATTAACAGGTTGGTAAGGATTGGTGGTCATCGTTGGCATAGGTATTATGCAAAATCTTATAATGCAATTTTTTTAAAGAATGGGTGTCTTATTGATTGTATTGGGTAATGGATTTTGGCAAACATTCAGAGTTCTCTAATGAGGTTTTTAATGCACAGTATATCAATTCTCCAGTTGATTAGTCAGACATCTCTGAAAAATCGAAATTTGAGTAGAGTACATATTCAGTTATCTGGTACAGTAGTCAGAGTCCTCACAAACACCACGAAATCAATTACAATGCAGAAATCGTGTAGTAAATTAAACGAAATGTTGATGTTTTCTGGATGACTAGTAGGATATTTCAAATGTCATGCTAACATACTGGACCATTATGCCTCCTGAGCTTATTTTATGACAAATTTAACACATAAATCAAATATTATTTACACGTGTAAATAATATTTGATTTATGGCGAGCATTCGAATATTGCTTTCCTCATTATCTCACAACGTAGTATTTGGAGATGTCTCACTAATCAACTGGACGATCGATATTGTGAATCTCATGAAAATAAATGTCACTTAATATGTATTTAAAATTGCTTGCAACTAAATCTACCAAGTGCAGTTTTGAATTTAAATAAGTTGATAATACCAAGCGCACTTCACTTAGGGGTAAATTCACTATCAAGACACTTGTATGATTGTATGAATTTAGTGAATTTTAGTTACAAGCCGATGTTATCGATGGTCCCGAAAAACAATGTTGGATCTGGTAAAAATTGAAAATTGCCTTGTCGACTTATTTTAACTTCCTTTTAATGATTTAAAAGTCTTTATTTTCAGAATTTTCGATGATATGTAATGAAATACATATATATTTCTTATACGCTATATTTCTTGATCTCAAAAACAGTAAAAATGCAGAAATGTAGCTTCAACCCAAGTCTATTTTTCGGTTTTCAGAACAACTCAAATAGGTCTTATTGAATTGTCGTATCTCCCTTACTATCATAGTGAGAAATATGATAAAAACAGTGCTAGAAAGAGAAAAGACCACGCTTTATACTCAAATACAAAAACTAGCCACAAAAGAAGTAAAATGTACACCTTTATGAAACCAAAGTTTCGAATCGCATTTTGAAATAAATTTATGAATTATTAATTATTTATTTTTTATTTAATTATTTTTACACGGAACGATAATAAAATGAAGTGACAATATATGTTTATAATACATATTTGTCTTATAAAATATGTATGTGTTTTTATCTTTTTTCGTTATCTGTAATTTTGTAAAAACGTAAGGTGATCCATTTTTAAACCTTTTTTTATGTTAAAAAATTATATGTTTATTTTGATTTATAAAATTTGGAAACTTGTTTTATTAACCTTTAAAAATAGTTTTTAGTTTTCGGTTACGTTGAGAAATATTCCATTTATTTGGATTTTATTGTAAAGCGGAAATATTTTGAGTCTCTGAAATAATTTGGTCGAGGCCTGAGGGGTAAAAAGCGCTACTGCAAAAATACAAAATCGCACATACAACATTGTTCTACAGGGCCGTCGATACATTGAATAGTGATAGTGATAGGGTCATGCACAAAACTTACATATTTCTGCAGGAAAGGTTTCAGCGATGCATGCAAGGGTAGGAGAAGAAGGTGGGATAGGTGAAGGTTGGTGAATCAGGAAACAGTTAGTAACAACATTAAATCATCAGTAGATAGTGATTCTCTGGGGAGCAAATCTGCAGAAAGGGAAGTGGGGTTAATGACGGGAATACAAAATTTGCGCAACTGTTGTATAATCTTATATATTTTCAAAACTAATAAATCTCATTTTTACATTTTCTTTCAGTTAAATCACATGCTGGAAGCAATAAACTTTAAAACTTGCAAATGTTAAAGTACACTTTACAATAATAGATAATATTAGTTAACATGTTGGCCTTCCAACATAAAACTCCACAAATATACATAATAAAATGTAAATAAACTCTATGCCCCTATAAATTTTCTAGTTTCCTGTATTTTATCGACATTATGTAATTTGGACTTGAATAAATAGTATTTAAACTAGTGGTAACATATTGATTAAAATTATATTAATTACAAGACCAACAACCATAGACACGACAACATGTATGTACATACACACCCATGATGTGAATATATGTAAAGTCTTAATTGCAACAACCGATTCTGTCTTTTCAATCTTAAGTAACACACATACATTACCAACTCTATCTACTAATGTATCGAATGTGCGGATAACTGAATGTTGATAAAACCAAACTCAAGAACATAATACAGAAAATTAAGGTAGTCTTTGATGTTAGTAAAATGGATACAACAATTAACAGAGGATTGAGTTCTATAAGAACTAAATGCCATATTATATTTGTTTAATACGGCGTAACATTGTTTATCGTACTACTTTAAAAAGTAATACATTTATAATAGAAGTGCAACTATTGATTTTCGTACTGTGACAGTTTTTGTAAAGCTCCTAAATATGCAAAAATGTAGGAAGACATTTTTGATAAAAATCTAAGCAAATATTCGATTTATAGAATTATGTATTGTCTTAAATGCCTAGACTAAAATTAAATACCTAATTTGCCAAAATAGATAGCCTAAAACTAAAACCAATTTAATCAAACACAAATGATCATTCATCAGCTTTTACGGCTGGCGTAATAACCGTGATCATTCACCAGCTTTTACGGCTGGCATAATAACCGTGATCATTCGCCAGCTTTTACGGCTGGCATAATAACCAAACACATTCAAAACACGTTTAAAAACGTAATATATAGCTGCTTAGCAAAATTTTTAAAGCATTTATTGTTGGCCAAATATGTAGCGCTCTGAAATTATGCAAATAAGCTAAAAAAATTTATGCATTAATTTTAAATATCTCTCCAAGACACACTCTCAATTTTTTCTAGTGACCATCATTTCTGATAAATATGCTGGTCCTTGTACATAACTTTAACTCCATCAATCTGCTTCTTGTAATTATTTTACCATGCATTTATCATACCAAACCAACGCTTAGCAATTACATTCTGAGCCACTCCCTCTGCTACTTACAAAATGATTAACATTAACTTCTAAGAACACACTTCTTGTCTTTTAATGAACACTTCATAATCAGTTTCTTAATAAGTACTCAATGTATATTACAAAATAATGTGTATGTAAATATTATTTGAAAAAAATATATATTGCACGTAAAGTAAGAATGATATTTTACAAAAAATTGGAAGATTTTACAGAAATTTTGGGTTAAACGTTATTAAAAATAATTAAAATCATAGTTTTATGGCTGTTTTCGATGTTTTCCTTTTGCAAGTCACCTTTCAAAAATATTTTGTTATACGTACATACTAATGTTAAAATTCACATCTTATTAAAATCTGCTCCTTTTAATATAAAGCACCAATAGTTTGTTAAAATTAGTGATATTCGCATTCACATGCCTTATCAACGTTTGCAGGTTTTTAAGTGCAGCTGCCAAATATCGTGAGCAAGGCCAATCAACAAATTTCAACAATTTCCAATAATTAAGTAAAGCCAATTTTCAACTTAAAAACAATAATTGTTAGGTACATTTGTGTGCTCAACTTAATGTTTAGCGTTGTAGTAAAATATTGATTAAACAAAATAAATAAACTTGTGGTGTTGTTTACATATTAAAGATTTCAAAGAAAAATACTAAGTATAAAATGATTCGAGTTTAAAAATATAATAATGTATATGTGTGTGTATACGACATAATAAGTAAAAGTTCTCAGTATAATTTATTGTACCTCAGACGCAATATTTGTAAAAGTTAAGAAAAAATGTCACAAGGTAATATATGTATACACGGTGTCCGGAAATTAGTGTTAAAAGTGGGGGATATATCTAGTTTACTTAAATCATCTCTACCTCTATTCTCTAAATTGTAATTTTCCATTACAATTAGGCTTAATAATAATTGTTGAATTAACCTGCTGATAAACTTCCCTGGCAGTTTTGCGGGTTTTATAATGAATAATATATACATTTTTTTAAATAACACTAATTCCAAACACCGTATATTATAAAAAATATGGTGAATGAGTTGATTATAAAAATATGTTTGAGAAATCATTGGCACTACAAAAAAAGAACTAAATTATGAAGAATAGCACATAATAATATGAAAAAACACACCCGGCTCACATAAAATAAACACTTTAAAATCATTATACACATTCATGTAACCTGAAGCAAAAGATGCCGATTAGTGACATATTCCAAATCTACTGTTTCTTTGAAAAATATAGCAAACGACATATACCAAACTGACTACAATGTTTCCTTGGAAGGTAGAGAATGTCATATCCCAAGCTATCAACAATTCTTCCATGAAAGATAGTAAGTGACATATCCCCAACAATGGTTCTTTGAAAGATAGTAAGCGACACATCCCAAGCTATCAACAATGTTTCCTTGAAAGATAGTAAGCGACATGTCCCAAGCTATCAACAATGTTTCCATGAAAGATAGTAAGCGACATATCCCAAGCTATCAACAATGTTTCTTTGAAAGATAGTAAGCGACATATCCCAAGCTATCAACAATGTTTCCATGAAAGATAGTAAGCGACATATCACAAGCTATCAACAATGTTTCTTTGAAAGATAGTAAGCGACATATCCCAAGCTATCAACAATGTTTCTTTGAAAGATAGTAAGCGACATATCCCAAGCTACTAATAATGGTTCTTTGAAAGATAGCAAGCGACATATCCCAAACTACCAACAATGCTTCTAAGATAGCCAGAGACATGTCCCAAGCTATCAACAATGTTTCCATGAAAGATAGTAAGCGACATATCACAAGCTATCAACAATGTTTCTTTGAAAGATAGTAAGCGACATATCCCAAGCTATCAACAATGTTTCTTTGAAAGATAGTAAGCGACATATCCCAAGCTACTAATAATGGTTCTTTGAAAGATAGCAAGCGACATATCCCAAACTACCAACAATGCTTCTAAGATAGCCAGAGACATGTCCCAAGCTATCAACAATGTTTCCATGAAAGATAGTAAGCGACATATCCCAAGCTATCAACAATGGTTCTTTGAAAGATAGTAAGAGACATATTAGATAGTAATAATGTTTCCTTGAAAGATAGCGAGTGACATATCCCAAACTATCAACAATGTTACGTTGAAAGATAGTAAGCGACATAATAACACAAGTTATCAACAATGTTTCCTTGAAAGATAGTGAGTGACATATATCCCAAATTGTCTACAATGTAAAAATATGTCAAGCTGTGTATGAAACCGTTTCCTAGTAATATAGCAACAAATCTAAAACACATTAGTTGTATTTCTACGGGGGAGGGTGTTTAGGTGGCGGTGCTTACATATGCTCAGGGTGGCTGCGAATGCAGTCGATCATGTCGGACGGCTTCAACTCTCCGATGCAGATGCGGTGGATGGCGGTGAACAGAGGGAACCTACAAATTATTAAATGATTGAGGTTTATTTCAACATAATGTACAAGTATTATGTATCAATTTTATTTTTTTATCATTGTTTAAATTCTTCTCTTTATTTGGAAAACAGCCAATACAGTCTGCACAAAAGTGGTGTAAAGCAGAAAATGTTGAGTTGAGATAAACACATTCAACGTTTGGACATTTTCAATTGAACTCATGGAAATCGCAATAAAATAGTTTTATTTAGCCAACTTTTTTTGATGAAACAAACATAAGACACTCTCTTAAATAGCTGAATCCATTTAAATGTTTTTGTGGGTTACGCCCAGGGCTGGGCAGAATTTGAATTACTTGTATTTGAAATACAAATACGCATCTTGTATTTGGATTTCAATTACTTCCTAAAAATGTATTTTGAAATTGGTATTTAATTATCTGATGCTGAGGTATTTTGTAATTTGTATTTCAAATAGTTATGGCTTCAAAATACATTTAGCGATCATAATGATAATGAAAAATAAACTGACATAGATAATACATAGACTAAAAACGCTAGAATCCAGAGCAATATACATATGTTAATATTTAGAGTTGACAACACTGTATGTCAAAGCAACGTTGGCAACATTGTACGTCAAAGTATCTTATCAATTAATTGTCGTTTTCATCGTTTCGCAATATTTATTCATGAAGACGTGATTAATTGATAATGGATGATCAAATTCCGTCAAAACCACAAAACTTTACAAGTAGAGCGGTGATGAGATGTGTCTTGCGAGCAATATGATTGGTCAATTTTTGCAAGTCTCTGTTTCACTCTGCTCAGCTTGCCCTTAGATGAGGGTACTTTCGACAATTTATTGCAACCAAAGGTTCAACCAAAACCAAATGTATTTTGTATTTGAAATAAAAAAAAATGGTTAAAATACAGTATTTTGTATTTCAAATACACAACTTGAAAGTATTTTGTATTTTAAAAAATTTTTTTGCGAAAAAGTATTTTGTAATAATATAAAAAGTAATTACAGCAAAGCTTGTATTTTGCCCGGTCCTGGTTACGCCACTTCCCGATTGTTTATAATAAAAATAAAGGAGAGTGTCTATGTGGCGGGCAAACGGTTGAGTTACAGACAGCATGGATTTAGATTCAAATCTAAGGTTCAATCCAAATAATAAAATTTTGAACACTTGACTTTTAAAACAAGAGGAAGGCAGCTGTCTACATTAAACTTCGAAAAATTCTGTGTAAAGCTCGAGCAACGCCGGGGACTTTAGCTAGTTTATAAAAAGAACATGTAGTCAATTTAAATAGAATGCAAACCGGCCTCAAAATACAAATCATTTTTAGTAATCTTATTACACTTCCAGTAATCAATTATAAATTGTTTATCATCTTTTTAATCCCTCATTCGGTTTTAGTGGGTATTTTATCAATTCTAGTAATCCCAAAAAGATTATAATTACCTAGACATTCATTGCCACATCCCTGTTTAAGAATAATTAATAAAAATAAGCAAACACTGCAAAGACGAAGCGACAAAAATGACAGGCCCTGTCTAAACAGAAAACGTTCTAAAGACAATAAGCAGTCTTACGCAGTTTCTACACTCGTGAGCTTAATTCTCGTAAGTGACTTATGGCATTATCAATGTAAACGACATTGTAAGTGACTTACAGTAATTTATAGCAATTTACGTGAGTCCATAGTAATTTATAGCAATTTACAAGTCGTGAGTCTAATTGTGTCAGTTTCGAACTTATAGCCTTCTCGTAGCTTACAATATCAATTTGATAAATTGAGACGCCTACCGTAAGAAATGGTACCCAAATGCACTGACGCCAAATGCTGAAAATTAAAATATGGATTTTTTCCAAAAAAACCTGTACTTTATCTTTATTTTAACTAAAATCTGATTAGGATAAGTAATTATCTCTTGAAAACAATTCAATAAATAACACTGTAAGAAATAATGCAAATGAGGTATCATTTATTTTTCAGGTGATAAAAAGCTTTCCGAAAATGAGCATCCTTCTTTTTGATTAGCGGTCTTTAACATGACGAATTCAAAGTCGGTTGCTGTCATTAGGATAAAATTAAAGAACTTCTATTGGCCTTCCATTCCTAATCCTGTTTTTAATGGAACAAAAGTGCCTGGAGATTTTTTTCTGTCAAGCCAACTTCAAAATCAAAACTTTCTTTGTGTGCTTTTGCCTTTATTGACAAAATTGCGTAGGTAAATTATGACAGCTGCATTTCGTTGTTGATGCCATCTTTCCACAAAATAAACTTACAAGTGTATCTGTTGCTGTGAGCACTTACATAAGTTAAACTTCCAAACGACCTGCTTGAGCATTAATTAATTACAATAAGTTGTTCGAAAACCAACACTTTCTTTGGGCCCTTTCGTCTTTATTGACAAAATTGCGTAGATTATGACAGCAGCAACCCAACCTCCCTTTCGTCTGGCGATTTTAACCCTTATGTAAAAAGAAACTGTATGATGGGCAACATCAGAATCGCTTGCCCCAATATCAATCTAGGACCCAGGTACTATTTTATTATTGTAGCTACTCTGAATTATTTTAAAAGAATTTTCGACAAAATTTGCAGGCATTTTTTCGAAATACCATCCAACATTCAGCAGGTTAAGATACAAATAAGCTTACAAGTGTATTAATTGCTGCGAGTATTTACATAAGTTAAACTTCCGAACAACTTATGTGAGCATTAATTACCATAAGTTTGATGAATAAATAAACCCACTTGTGAGTAACTTATCAAAAATGTACATTCGTAAATTTAATTGACGTGCGTAAAGCTAGCCTTATACCCAGTACTTAATAATGGATAGAGAGCAGATAAATAAAGCAAGCAAATAAAAACATACTTATTTTCCATTCCTTTAAGTTTGAGCATGTGATTGACTTCTTCAGCGGTGAAAGGTCCCTGTAATTTTTGACCGTTTAACATTTCGACTTCCAATTCCTTGATGGATTTTCCAGTTTTCACAAATGCCTCAGATACGCGCCTGTTGCGACCACCTTAAAAAAAACAACATTTATTATAATATTAATATAGATTAGTTTTTGCGCCCTTGCGGTGACTTTTTCACGAAACCGGAGCTACAGAAGTAATCCAATCATTATTATAGTTGTATAGATATTATATCATTATTAAAACATACCCTTAAAATGTACACGCCATACTTAATTACAAAACAAATGCAACTAATTCGCCAATTAACCATGCTCTTCATACGTTCAAAAATATTTGCCTAAACTCTGATTTCGACATTTTCTCTGATTCACTGCCCAAATTTAAAAAGAGCTTCATGTCAATAATATACAGTTCAATGCACATCCATATCCTTCACACATCACCAATTCTCACATCTACAAACATACTCACACATGCACACACACCTAACCACTACGCACGATTTTTTTGCCCCCCCCCCCCCCCCCCTGTCACATTTGTGAGATCCCCTCCCCCTTAGTGTGACGTTACATATTTTGCAATTTTACATCAAAAAATAATCAAAATTCAGATTTTTACATGTGACGTCACAGAGCTTATGACCCCCCGCATACCCCTTGTCGCACTTCTCTACACCCCTCCCCCCCTTAAGGTGTGACGTAATTTTTATGGATGGCCCCTAAATAGAGTTCATTGAGCTTAAAATTAAACATATATGATTGATTTGTTCACACCCATATCAATTTTAATCTTTAAATGTCTTTAGATTAATTTTAATACTGCACCAAAAAAATATCTTATTTAAACTCATTCTTAAGATTCTTAACAAATAAGCTATTTAAACACTTTCCAAAACAATTTGGATAATTTTCTAAAAGAATATTTTAAACATATTTTTGAAGGGACCTGCGGACAATTTTTACGATTTTCATTAATTTTCACTTAACAGCGATATCCAGTAAAAGATTATGATGGCAGAGTAAGTAAAAGACAGTGTTGAGGCTTCAATATTTACCGTAGCAAGTGGTGATGAGATCAGCAACACCGCATGATTCAAAGAATGTGCTGAGCTTGCTTCCCGGGTAGAAGACATCCACAAATTTAATCATCTCCATGAGACCCAATCGGATGATGGCGGCTTTAGTATTGTCACCGAAGCCTAATCCGTCCACAAAGCCGGCACCGCACGCTACAATATTCTGAAAACAGAATTGATTGCATTCAATAACATGAGGAGCAATATAAACGCCGGACGTAATAAATATAGGACTGGGATGAACAGTTACAATACTGGACAGCATGATATATGCAGGAAAACGATCCCTGGATTTGTTAAGAGGAACATATGCGCGGCCCATTTCAGCCAGTTTCATACAAATCTTAAATTAGGATTTCAGATCAAAATACCCAACCAAACTGAAAAAATATTTTTGTAATCAAAAGGTATATCAAATATCTAGTACAGATGTGAGCTACTTTATTTATTTTTGCTTTTAATTATAAGATATAGGCTATTAAAGATTTTGGTGTTTCATGATTTTAGAGGCAATTTTGACAATTATTTGTGAGTAAATGAAATACATTAATATAATCATTTACTCACAAATAATTTTCAAAATTGCCTCTAAAATCATGAAACATTTAAATCTTTAATGGCCTATATCTTATAATTTAAAGCAAAAATAAATAAAGTGGCTCACTTCCGTACTAGATATTTGATAAAACTTTTGATTAAAAAAATAATTTTTCAGTTTGGTTGGGTATTTTGATCTTAAATCCGAATTTAAGATTTGTATGAAACTGGCCGAAATGGGCTGCGCATACGTTCCTTTTAACACCTCAGTTTAATTTGTTCACTTTTCGGAATAACTCAATAGTCCTCCTAGAAATTGTTGTCTTCCTTACTATCAGAAATATTTCCCTTACTAACGGTGTTAGAAAGAGAAAGCACCACGCTTTATTTTCAACTTTTCGTTTAACATATTATTTGTACCGAAATGTCAACCAGTTTTTCAGACAACCATACCTTAATAAAGACAAATATCAACAGTTTATATCTTCCCTGATGAAGGCATGATTACGGCGAAACCAGTTGGCATTTAGTTATAAATAATTTAATATACACATACTTAGTTTTTCATTTAATAATGTTCCATAAATTAACAAAATATTACAAATAATTATTGGTTGTATGCACATTTTTAATTTGGGAGGCAGGAATGGGTACCGCCACCCCGGAAACCATTTATTGGACAACACCCCTGCCGTAGGCCACCCCAAGTGGTTTGCTACGTTTGGTGACTTAGCAGGGGTGTTAAGGTTCACAGGGTGAGGTTTTGTCGGCACATGCGTTTGCCCATCTTCTGCGTAGCGGGCCGGATCGGGAGAGGCTGGTTGAGATAGATCTTTTGACCTCTCCAGTGGGACCCACGACCCATCCCCCTGCACTGCAGGGTGAGGGAGGAATTCATTCGGCTACTGCCACCTTCTATCAAACTGTCATATTTGTCAATCTCATATTTCAAATTTTAGAAATAACAATATTATCTTTGACTATTTTTTTTTTTTTTCATATTATAGGCAACTACCTTTTTCATTGGAAACAATAGTTTCTAAGTTCTAGGAACTGATCTGTAACCTAGATAGCGTTTCAGATATCTGATTTTATTTTAACAGGTTGCGTGCCGTTGGCGCGCCGGTGCGCGCCCTATAGCCGAATAAAAAAATAAAAATAAAACTTTTTGATATGCGATTTTAAACCTTACGTATAAAGAAAATGTATGAAGAACAAAGTCAGAATCACTTGGGGCATTCTTGTTCTTGACATAACAGATATAAGAAACACACCTGGCCTCTCGAATTATTATTTATAATGGTTTCTCTGACTTTCTAAATGTCAGTTCTCCCGCGATTTTCAACTGTCAAACTGGGTGCGCCGCGGGTAGTAAAAAGATCGATAAACGTATCAATTTGTCAAATAAACGCAAGTAAAGTTGTTTGTAGGTGTAGTTTGTTGTTCAAGGAACGTATTTCGGTAAATATTACATACCAGAGCATAAAATTAACCCACAAAATTTACGTCAAAAGTCAAAACATTGCGAAATTTTCGAGTTTCATCCGTAAACACCGAGGCGTTCAACCGGTTAAAGGGTTTTCTTTTTATTTTTCTTGTGTCTTGTTCTCTTTCAAAGTTTCTTTTAGATTAATAGTGTAATCTTTTTCAGTGATTTATTACATTGATGGGAATAACCTTCAAAAGTTATAAAAAGAGAGTTGTTCTTTTAAAAAATAAATAATTGTTCATATGTTACCTTCAGGGCTCCGCAAATCTCAACCGCATCCTCATCATCAACCACCACCACCCGGAAGTCATGTGTCATCATCATGTCCCGGAGGACGGGGGCCAGGGTGGCATCTCGGCACCCGATGGTGGTCTCACAGAACTTCCCCTCGGCTACCTACAATATAAATAATAATACTTGTTAACCCCTCAGGTTAAATCGTTCGTTTTTAGGAACAGCTCGTATGGTCTCATAGAAATCGATGGATCTCCCTTTCTGTCGCAGTAGAAATATGATCTAAACGGTGTTAGAAAGAGAAAACACCACGCTTTATATTCAAATCTAAAAGAAGAAGAAATAAAACCACAGAAGAAATAAAATATATGCCTCAGGGAAACCAAAGATTCCTGCTGCAATTTAAGAAAGTTTTATGAAATTGTTAATTTTTTTATTTATTATTTTTATACGAAATAACAAAAAAGGTGAGGTGACAATAATGTTTTTATAATACATGTGTCAAATAAAGTTTTTTTTTTTTTCTTATCGGTAATTTTAATTGAAAAATTGTATATGTAGCTTTTTATACTTGCATTAAAAATTTTAATTTAATAAAATGATATGCTTATTTCAAATAAAATTTTTTTTTAAATGTTTCATCACCTTTTAAAATACAGTTTTTAGTTTTCAGATATGTTCAGAAAATATCTGTTTATTTGAATTTTATTGCAAAGCGGAACCACACACAAATTCTCCGACTTTCTGAGTGTCTTTAAAGAATATATACGGTTAATGTGCCTGAGTGGTTAATGTCTGGTCACCAAAAAGGCTTCTCTGTAATAAACCTGTAGAGCAAGAAGTGTTGGAAGGCCTGCGGTGTGGAGGTGGTACAGCATTTTAGGCATAAGGAACTGGAGGGAGACCGGCTAGAGCCAGGACCAGGGGTGGAGGGGTTTCCTAGAGACAGACAGGACTCTCCGAACAACATAATTGAGTAGGTAATCTATTTCAAAGTTATATTATGATAAATTATGAGGCAAAATTATAAGTAACTGTATTCACATAGATAACCTGCAGTGTGCATAGTGATTAAGGAACTGTATTCGCATAGACAACCTGCAGTGTGCGTAGTGATTAAGGAACTGTATTCACATAGACAACCTGCAGCGTGCGTAGTGATTAAGATGTTGACTTGATTTTAGATAATATAATATGGAGGTTACGGAATCAATTCCTATCAAAGTTGCGTACATTTATGTACTTTCAAAAAAGGCTTTGAAGATGTTATGTTAAAAAAAAATTATTTAATCACTGAAGACAATATTAGTGACTTACAATCGAAAATTTGAAAAAGAAAAATCTGAAAAAGAGGTTTTACTCATTAAGTTAAAATAAAAATATTCATCCTAGACTTGCAGAAAAATCAATAGATGTCGCGCATGAAATAACTAACTATCCATCACACCGTTTCACCGCAGGGGTAGGCAGAGAGGACGGACCGCCAAACAACTCGGTCCTGGCACACATTCTTTGCTTCACTCACATTCATACATCGTCTCATACATACTCTTCTATTATTCTGACTTTTGACATGGCCCGACTCAAGTATCTGATTCACTTGATAGTGCCATGTCTTCCTCGGGCGTCCACGACTTCTTTTACCATTCACATTTGCATCATATATTCTTCTTACACTACTTTCTTCGTTCATTCGCTCTACATGCTCAAACCATCTGAGGGTCCCTTTCTTAATCTTACTCATTATGCTTACATCAGTCTTACATTCTTTGCGGATCTCCACATTTCTCACACGATCATACATGATTTTACCACACATATGCCTCAGGGATCTCATTTCTACAGCAGTCAGTTTACTTTCATCCTTCCTCTGCCAATTCCATGCCTCACTGCCATACATCAGGATAGGTACCAGGACTCCATTGTGGACTGCTAGCTTCGCTTCTTTTGACAGTTTTTTATTAGCGCCAACGGCATTCAGTCCTCTATTAATGGAGTTACCATGAAATAAAAAAGGATAAATTTATCCAAGACACTGCATAGCATTTAGTTTTTTTATATTACCCACCCCATTTTTTTTATATTACCCACCCGTTTTTTGGGAGGCGGGAATGGGTACCGCTGCCCCGGGAACCTTTATTGGATAACCAACACCTTTGCCATAGGTCACCCCAAGTGGTTCGCTACGTTTGGTGATTTAGCAGGGGTGCCCGGGTTCATGGGGTGAGGTTCGTCTAGGTCTTGGAGGCGGATGACAGGACACACTGAACCCCAGATTCCTACCCACCTCTTAAACCCTTTTCCTTCCCAGAACTCTCCTCCCTTTCCTCTCCTTAAAAAAACCCTCCACATAGCATCCCCAAAGATGACAGGGCCTCCTGTGGTGGTGCTCATGTAAAAAAAAAAAAACCCCTCATAACCTTTTTCCTTCCCAGAACTTACTCTCCTTCCTTTCTCTAAAAAGACCCTCCACAGAGCATCCCCAAAAATAACATTTTTTCCTCAGGTCCTCCTATATGGAGCTATCGCATCCCCAAAAATTACATTTTTTCCTCAGGTCCTCCTATATGGAGCTATCGCATCCCCAAAAATTACATTTTTTTCCTCAGGTCCTCCTATATGGAGCTATCGCAAAAAAAGGTCTATTACGTTATTATAATTTATTCATTAAAATGAAAAGAGAAAAAAAAAAAAACTATTTGAAGTTAAATAATAAAGTGGCAAATTAGAAGAAGGAAGGGATACCACATTACATTATAAAGTAGTGGAAAAAAATTGAAAGTTTTACAGAAACGCAAAGATAAATATACATTTACAAAAGCAGTTCAGTTGTTTTATTATTTCATTTTATTTTATTTTTGCTGATCAGCAAATTATTTTTATAGAATTAAATAATTAAGTGATTTGGCAATGTTTCAATTATTTTAATACAAGCGTAGAGAATGCATTATAAGAAAATGTTTTTTATAATATATGTTAAGCTGGGTCTTCTGCGACCGAAAACACAAACAATACATCAAACATTACCATAAATATTGGTTCAAACATTCACAATGTTTTTTGCAGATGCAATTTTGTGTTTTCTGGGGCCGATGGAAAACATTCTCCTCCCGGGTGAAACGGAGAAGGCAGGGGAGGGGATTATTTCATTTTGTGACAACAGCCGTGCGATGCGGTCAGTCAAGGAGAATAAATCACACAAGTTTTTAAGGTTATGTGCACTGAGTGTAATTATGAGTTTAATAAATAATGTTGTGATGGATGTTTCTTTCAGGAACTCACCTTTAAATAAAATCCTTTAAGTATATTAATTTATTGTACCAAACCAATAAACCTATATAACAATTTATGATATTAACTGTTGTCATGAAATTTTTAAATGGTACATTTAGATCGATAATAGCCAGAAATCTTTCCCTGAAACTATTAAAATTTCGAAATAGTACAGTCTAACTTGAAATCTGTGTTTTCTCACTGGGCTGCGATTCTCCAATAACGATCAAGAGCTACTTGTTATGTGCCATGTACGAACGAAAAATTACTCATCGTCTCGACAAACTTTGTCGAATGTTTAATTTTTACATATTCTTCAATGTCAAAGGGTTGAAGAGATGATTATAATGGCAGCGTCGTTGTGAATATTGTCTATGTTTCTGATGTTTTTGACATTTCTATGGTATATATGATTTCTTGTCTATATATCGCATTATCGCATGACGTAACCGCAAGCGATGAAATTGTTATACCAAAGGGTCGATTTTTTTGACATCTACGTAATTATTCAGTAGACATCTAACATCAAGTGCGTGGTGTATAGATACGTCTTCAACACAGAACATTAAAGAAAATGTGTGCGGCCACGCAATTGTGCCCCAATGTTTCAACAAACAGAGGAGATAGATGTGATCGAAAACAAGTAATGTTTGAGCTAATGTTTGATGTATTGTTTGTGTTTTCAGTTGCAAGAGAACCCGCTTTACACTAGCAGATAAAAACTAATACTAGGCCCTGCAGACGGCTTTTTGGTGCCCTTGTACTATAAATTATCTCTAGCCTCCCTAATAAAGTCTCTCCCTTTTGTTTTTATTTATTCACCAGGATTGCTATGCAGTAAAATTTAAACAATAAAAATTACATATTAAACTATCAATTGATAGGGTCATCTTATTACACTTGGTTTGCTAACCTTCAGTATTTAAATAACAATCTCAGGTTATAAACATGATAAACTTTATCACAATTTATAGAGTAGCATACACGTAATGTTTGAACGGTGCCAAGAGTTGTGTCAACTCTTTAAATACCAGTATGTGTGTATATATTTCATTCAAATGGTATTTCAAACAATTCACACTGATTTCTTGCTTTCTTGAACATCAGACAATATGAGAACTGGAAATAGCTGGTATTATAATGCTATTCTAATCACTGCTGCTTCTTGTTTGTATAAACTCAATTCCGTGATACGGAAGAATTTTTTAAATTTTTCGTTAGACAATTTACAAAAAAAAATTTAAAGTGAAACCATTTTTAAATTCCTAATGTGTTGTCAATCTTTGGATTTTGTCTAGGAATAATAATAATTTATTCTCAAAGCATGACTAACCAATCACCATTGCGTCATGAATTACTATGACATAATTAATTATCATAATAGATACTATAATATTTTAATCATTTGATGCAGGATCAATGTCATTGTAAACAAACTTAAATATTGCTTCGCCGGTCAACATATCTACAGTTTGTCAAATAAGAGTAGAAAACACAGGAGGGCGCCACTGTTGTTCAAATGGCAATATTAACAATATAACTCATGGTGGAAAAGTAAAGCTGTGTAACCTACATTTTTATAAAAAATTAAAAAGGCATAAAAGTGAAAACAATATTTTTTCATTGCAATACAGATACTCACTGATCTCAAAATTAGAATTGCATATGCGTATATTATTATTATACCTTTGCAATTTTGTGTTAACATAATGAAGAATAACGATATTGTAATAAAATATAAAGCACAATTTAGAAATCGCTCACATTATTTATTTAATATTAGCTTAAGACCCAGCGTTGCCCGGGCTTTAGATCATGTCTCTAATTTTAGATCTGAATATATTTAGCTCACTCAGATCTAAAAGTCACCATTAATGATTCTTCCTTTCTAACTACTGTTAAATTCAAATGTATGTTAAATTAAATGAAAGGCAATCACTTTGTAAAACACAATTTAATAAAATTGATGTCATTAAGTAGGTACCTTAACAACAGTGCTTCTTCGATTTTTTTTTTTTTTTTAAGAACAAAAAAATGTTTTTTAAATGTGTATACAATGTTCTGTATTTTCAGTGTCATTGCATTTTAAAAGAATATTTAACAGATAAATTGGTGTTGCCAGCCTACAAATTTTGTAGTTCCATTTTTTATATTTTCTACTCTTATTTGACAGGCAATATGTGCAGTATCACAATCTGAGTAGTTGTACGTACATACCAACACGTTGTATGATTTGTAGATTGTTTGTCCCCACTGATAAGTTACGCGTGCCCTATCAACAATCTTAATATCATCACGTCCTTACGAATGTTCTGATACAGAGATTGTGGGTTCGTGTTCTCATTGAAAAGTTACGCGTGCACTATCAAAAATCTAAATGTCAATGTGATTTGTAGATTGTGGAATCGTTTCCCACTGAAAAAATAGGCGTGCCAATTGTGCCTAATCAACAATCTGAGTACATATCTTCACATTTTATGATATCTAGATTATGGGTTGGTTCCCCAAGAAATGCATGATACAATGCACTGTTAAAACCACAAAAAAGAAAGTCACATTAGAATGCTTTATTCAAAATAAGCCCAATTTTTAATCCCGGGTGTTCCAGAGCAAGTTTCGTCTGATTTGTGCATATTTTAGCCATATGAAAAGAATTGGGTTTCACTTTTTCTTGATTTTATTTCTGCATTATGAAATTTTGATTCAAGTACCTGTAGTTAAATTTTGGGAAGAAATATCAAGGCCTTTAGAAATTGCCCCCCTAGCACAACACGCATCGCATCGATAAAGATTCTATCAATTAAATTAAGCATCGTATGTCGACGTGAAGTGCTGCTTGTTTGTTAGCAATCTGCAGTATTCCCGGGGATTGATGTCAAGTTACCGACATTACGATATCGATTAAACCGTTACCGTTGATATCGATTAAACTGTTATCGATATCGATTAAACCTTTATTGATTTCGATTAAACCTTTATCGATTAAACCTTCATCGTTTAAATCTTTACGATTAAACCGATATCGATTAAACCTTTATCGACATCGATTAAACCTTCATCGATATCGATTAAACCTTCATCGACATCGATTAAACCTTCATCGATATCGATTAAACCTTCATCGATATCGATTAAACCTTCATCGATATCGATTAAACCTTCATCGATATCGATTAAACTATCGATACCGATTAAACCTTTATCGATATCGATTAACCCTTTATCGAAATCGATTAAACTTTTATCGATTTCGATTAAATCTTCATCGATATCAATTAAACCTTTATCGATATCGATTAAACCTTTATCGAAATCGATTAAACCTTTATCGATATCGATTAAACCTTTATCGATATCGATTAAACCTTTATCGAAATCGATTAAACCTTTATCGATATCGATTAAACCTTTATCGACATCGATTAAACCTTGATTGATATCGATTAAACCTTTCTCGATTAAACGTTTCTCGATTAAACCTTTATCGATATTGATTAAACCTTTATTTATTTATAAATAAACGCCCTTTTTCGGGGCTTTTACATATATGGCATAGAAAAAACATTTAAAAAACTTTATTGATATAGATTAAACCTTTATCGATGTGTTTGTGCTAGAGGTCAAGAAAATAGAAACAAAGAATAAACAAAATTAATCTAAACCTAAGTGAGTCTATTTTTTTGCATTAGCATACATTACAGGTTAAATTGGCGCTAAATGAGTTGCACGTAATGTACATAACAGAGTCTGTGGTGTGTTATGGCGAAACACCCAGGGAGTTCTGTTGACTTACGTTACATGCGACTCGTTTAACTATGTCTTAGCTAATGCAAAAGATATAGACAGACTCAACACAAAATTACTTAAGATAAAAAATATATATTCCCTGAAATTGCCTTAAAATGCAGTTTTCCCGGTTTGTGGCCTCGCTGAAAATTTCATGATAATTGGCAACCCTGGTTTAGATAAAGTTTAGACGTAATATGTTAAATCTAACAAAAATGGCCAATTATGAAGAATATTTGTTGATCGTCCAGTTGATTAAGTCAGACATCTCCAAAAAATCGAAATTTGAGTTGAGTACGCAGTTATATTGAAAGGTGTACCCTCTATCTGGTACAATACTCAGATTCCTAATGAACACCACCAAATCAATTATAATGCAGAAAACTTGTTTTAAGTGAATTAAGCAGAATGTTGATGTTTTTTTGTTTTCATACAAATGTACTGGACCGTTATGCCCCCCGGTGTTATTTTATAGCAAATTTAACAAGTAAGACACATAAATAATATTTGATTTGTGGTGAGCATTCGAATATTGGCTTTCCTCATTATCTCAAAACTTAGTATTTGGAGATGCCTACCTAATCAATTGGTCGATTGATTTATTGAAAAATAATAAAAGTGAGCTCACCTCTCCAGCCAAGTTAGCCCCCATGAGCACATGGCAGGGGATCTTCAGGTTCCTTGTGATAATGTGGGAGATCAGGTCAATGCCACCTCCCTCGGCAACATCAAAGCCCTGAAGTAAACAAAAAACATCAAACCTTTGAAGAATTAATAGACTGACGATAGGTTACTGAGATAGCGAGCGTGGTTTCACTCAACTAGTTCCAGTGAACATTCTTTAGCAGCCCTTCATAAACATATTCCTAGAATGGCTATTATTTTTATAAGTCCTGCTAAATTTTCTTTTGATTAGGCCATAGAGAAACTGAAAAAAAAAACCAGTTGGCAACTCAATTGCTATCCACAGGAAAGGAGCTTGCGAATTTCATTCGCGGTCTGCACACAGGCAACTTGTTAAAGACCAGTTGTCAAGGGCGACGCGGCGACATGCAATGCCAATCGCTGCGGCCGGCGCGTTTCAGTTGCCAGGTTGACAGGTTGCCATGGTAGCGCCTCACAACCTGTCAAGTTTATGAGTAATTTGCGATGTGTCAGAGCAGGAAAATATCGAATTTGTTCAGGAAGTTAATAAATTATTTTTACTTAAATGAAGACATTATGAGCGAAACTCAATCGAAAATCTGGAAACAGAAAAATCAGAAAAAGACATTTACACCTCTGGGACTCGAACCCAGGACCTCCCTACTTTCCGGGTTGGGTGCTCTTATCCACTGAGCTAAGGTGTCGATATCCAATTCGGTCACCTTTGACTGTACCATACTTCGACTAAGAACCACCCATATTATCTTCATTTTTCTTAACGCATATTTTTATTGGCTGCCATCTTTATGAATGATTGCAAGATTCAACTCTAACTAAATGCAATCTAGATGGTGTCTGGATAAATTTTTATCCATTTTATTTAATGAGCGACATCTATTGACTCTTCAGCAAATCTAGGATGAATATTATTATTTTTTTATTTGAACTTTTTATGAGTAAAACCTCAAACTGTATATATTTAATTAAATGAAGACATTATGAGCGAGCAGTTTGAGGTTTTACTCATAAAATAAATTATTTTTATACATTAAGATTGAAAATTGATAAATTATATTTTTGTTACTGAAATAAATACTGAAATCATAAAGTTGAGTTGCGCCGTGAATTGAGTTGCTGACCAATTTTTGGTTTATCCGTGAGTGAAAGTCCTTAGTATGAACATAACATGTCATATTGTCAAACATTTACAAATTAATCACACCAAATACTATGTCACTGACATGGTGGGACTTTGACCCGATAATTATTAATAAAATACACAAACAAGTTAAGAGTTTTTGACCTCTGTTTACCTTCAAAAGGATTTTCGTAATAAAAAGGTGTGTCAACAACGGAACCATCATCCGAAGTGGACTTATTTTGTTTTCGGAATCTACAAAATAAGTCAGAAGTGTACTTATTTTGTTTTTGGAATCTATAAAATAAGTCAGAAAACAAAATAAGTCTGTTTTCTGAAGTTAGAACCCTATCCAACCAAAGTGACAAACCATAATGCGCCTCCTAATAACAATCAACTATTAGATACAAACAAAATAGAGAGTGTAAGTGATGATAGAACCTTGCGAAATAAATGATTATTTAAAATGCTTGGTGTTAGAATTTTGTCTTACGTACATATCTACCAAAATGCAACACAGATGGAAATGAGCTAAAGAAATGCTTTGGCATTCAAAGGTCATTTTTGAAAAAAATGTTAGAACCCTATCTCAATAAGCTGTGAAATGATTAGGTGCTCAATGTTTACTATAATATTATGTATGTATTTGGAAGTTTTTATTGATCTTCTTTAATTTATACACTAAAAAAGAATCTCACATAAACATGGAAAAAGTAGGTACTGAATAAATATATCCTCCTAATTTGAAAACTGAACATACAAATTGTATGTTTATTTTTTCAATGAAAAATCATTAATCTTTACACAACTATAATAAAAATTTGCACATTTTAAACATGCACAAGGTGTAACGGAATGTACCCGAAGGATTTTATTAGCATATTTGGAGTAAAAATGTACATATCATTTTGCTGTCCGATGATATTTTTTTCCATTAAAACAAAAAAAATATTTTTCATCACAGTCGCTACTGATCCCACCCCTAAACGTCGCAACGGTATCTCGTGATATGCGCGATGTTTCGTGCGATACCGTGCTGCTAGAACGAGTCGGAATGCTTATCATGTGACCCGCCGCTATGCTATGTGCGACTATTCAGTTGCGACATGTGGTGGGAAAATATTTTTAATTTAAAAAAATATATTATCAGACAGCAAATTGACATTCACATTTTTTACTCCAAACATGCTTTTGTCTAACTTTACACTCATAAGTAAAATTTACGACTCAACGTAAGCTTTTGAAAGGTTACTCACAGCGTTTACATACGCATTCGACTTGAGGTAATTAATGCTCACGGAAGTTGTTTGGAAGTTCAACCTGTGTAAATGCTTATGCGACCGTTTACATCTGTAAATTTATTTGCGGTAAAGTGGCTTCCTGTCAAAAATGACCTGCTACTGTCAAATTTAGGCGATTTTGTCAATAAAGATGAAAAGGCCCAAGTGTTGAAATAGAATTTGGCTTTAATTAAACAATTCTCCACCCGCTTTTGTGCCTTCAAAGGCGTAAATTAATGGAGTTCTTTCATTTTATCTGAATGACAACTACCTGACAGCAACCGACTTTGAATTCAAATACGTAATGTTAAAAACAGAAACATTGAGATCAGAAAGGATTGTTCCGATAATTGAATAGAAGGATGCTCATTTTCAAAAAACTTAAATAAGTGGAAATAAATACTAGTTTTATAGGAAAAAAAAATTCAATGAAAACAATTGTCTTTTAATTTTTGACATTTCGCAATTTTGGTACTTTTTCTTGCGGCAAGTCTCTCAGCTTATCAAACTGATTTTATAAGCTGTGAGAAGACTGCAAATTCGGGCGGACGCGATTAGACCTGTCAAAAAAATTCCGAAAGAACAAGTTCTGTAACTTGCTATAAATTACATTAAGTGACTTTTGGTGTCATTTACATTGGTAATTTGGCCATAAATCAATTACACAAGCAATTTACAAAACTTATGAGTGTAAAGCTAGCCTAACAGAAAGAGAAGTTACAACTGAGCTCTCAAAGGCAGCACTATAGAATATAAACAATGGTTGAAGAAATTCACATTTTACTGATAGTATTACAGTTTTAATAGTAATATATGTATGTAATTAGGTTTGTACAAACCTTGATGAGGGATAGTGCTGCTGCGGTGGGTTTAATCTTTCCAAGTAATGTGGAGCAGAGGTTACGTATAAACTGGTGCGGGACAACAAAAATCAAGATATCCGCGTCTTTGGCTGCGTCAACAACATCAGGAACGGCCACCTGGAAAATGCATCAAAGGACCATTAAAGCCAGATGACACAACACATTGATTATCCAAATAACAGAATAAAGTATGCTTTCCGAATCAATATTTTGGAAATGAATTGTACTTGAATGAAACAATAGAGTAAATACATAACATTATGACTAAAATACTTTCTTCAATTCAGTCCAGAATCGTTTTTCTTATATTCTTATCCTAAATAAATTCTTGATAATTTTTTTACATTTTTCATGTTTGATAATAAGTATAGCAACAAGCTTTTAACCCCTCAGGCTAATTTGTTTACTTATTGGAACAACTCATATAGGTCTCATATAATTCATTGTCTCCGTTAGAAATATGATCTAAACAGTGTTAGAAAGAGGAAACTTCACGCTTTATAGTTAAATCCAAAAGTTAAAAATAATTATGAAACAATTATACTATTAATTTTTTATATGAAAGAACAAAAATTAGTTGACGATAACATTTATAATAGATTAGCCTAATAAAATATGTGTTTTTATATTTTTTCATTTTCAGTAATTTTAATTACAAAAAACGTAAGCTGAGCCATTCTTAAAACTTTTTTATCTCTATATACAAAATTTTTATATTTCAAAAATTATAAATATGTTTATTTTCAAATATAAAATTTGAATGCGTATTTCATCACCTTTCAAAAACAGTTTTTAGTTTTCGAATGCATTCAGAAATATTCTATTTATTTGGATTTTATTGCAAAGTGGAAATATTTTGACCTTCCAATGAAATAGGCCTGAGGGGTTGTAATACAAGCTAGCGATGAGTCGGTCCAGTCGGAATGGGCTCTTGAACTCGGTTCCTTTGCGGGAAGCGGTTCCTACTCCCACTCCTTTTTCAAATCGATCACTCCTAGAGAACCCTGTCCCGGACTCGATGCTCAGAGCGCAGACTTGGGCCCAAACGCGGAACTCGGAACGCGAAATCGAACCCGAAGCCTCTACCCGAAACCCGAATGCCTCTGCCAACCGCCGGCGGCGACCGGTAGTCCGAGAGGCATTCGGCCCGTGTCGGCGGTCTAGGCAGCACGCGAGTTGCGTGGTACTACTGAATGAATGAGTGGCGGGTCTGTGAACTTCGCCAAAATGTACGTTGCAGAACACGCGGACGGGTGGGACGGGCGATGGGCCCGAGTCCGCGTGCAGGTCCTTGCGCGCTGTCGGGTTCTAGAGTAGGTCCCACGTCCGAGTTCTTCTGCGGGCTCAATCCGAGGGCGGGTCCGAGTTCTTGTCCGAACTCGTGCATCCCGGCTGTGTATTTCCAAAACCTATACCGTTTCAGTCGCGGTGGCGGCAATTTACATTTTAAATACACCTCTATATTGGTTATTTTTTATCACTTATTATATAACAAAAATTGTTCTAAAATCTTGATAAAATAATCTTTCCAATGTGTATATTAGAAATTTATAATTTTATTTCTAAATATTTAAATTTTGATATTATTCCCATATATTGTAAATACACCTCTAAATTGGTTATTTTTTATCACTTTGCAAAAATAAAAATTGCTCTATAATCTAGATAACATAATCTGTCCAATGTGTATTTTAGAAATTGATAATTTTGTTTCTAAATATTTAAATTTTGATATTTAAAATGTAAATCGTCGCTACCGCGACTGAACCGGTATTGGGTTTGGAAATACGCGTCCCGGCTCGGTGCGCTGCAACAGCGCCCAGTACCTACTCAGAACAAGAACTGAACTCGAACCAAGAACTCGAACCCAGGACCCACTCCTAGAAAGTGCTTTTGAAACAAAGCAGTCCTCGGAGGCCTCCGGCAAAATGCAGAACTCACTCATCTCTAGTACAAGCCGTTCGCATCGCAACCTTCGAGTTTTCTAGTACACACCGCTAGCATCTCTAACGCCTCTAACACCTCTAACATGTCCAACATCTCTAACACGTTTAACATCTCATGAGGATCACGCAACAAAAGCATCTTCGTCTCTGGCATCAACGTGTCGACTTTTAAGAATTTCGATGTGGAATACCCCATTGAAGAAAACTATCCAGAAATATACAGCTGATTTAACAGGAGTAAGGCTGCCCAATAACCTTAAAATTAGAATACATGTTATATTCCATACATAATGGCATAGATAGACTTTTCAAATGAATAAAAAATTTCGATATATCTCACACACACTTTGTTTTATTATTTGAAGATAGAAAGCGCTTAAAGAAAGACCCTGTACCAACGATAGGGAAAAATTATAGAAGAAAGTAAGAGACAAATGTAAATTAAGTAGTAGTGTAGTGAGACATTTGTTTGCGAAATGAAATTCAAGTAATTCAAACATTAATTGAAATGTATGACAAACAAAACATTATCGTGTAAATAAGGATTACCACGACTCCCTAGTATCTTATCTCCTCTCGGATGTTATGGGGGCAAATTATAAAACTCATAATGTTTGTAATATCTATTTTATGAAAGTATCATAAGTCATCCTTTTTGTGTAATGGAATACTGAACTTGGATACAGTTTATCTATTGTGCCAGTATTATAAAAGAGCTGACGCTGAGTGTACTCTCCTGCAAAGCATTCACTCTTATCTTATCAGTACTTAGCGAACTAAATTCATAATATTATATCACTTTGGAAGAAAATACTGTTGTTAAATAATAGCACCGGGAAATTATTTTGATATAAAATATATTTCTTAGATAAAATTTAATCTAGTGTCACATTTTGGTGATAAGGAATATTTTAGTTAGATGTAAATTTATGTAAGCAAATTATTTGCTGCTGGAAAAAAGAAGTTAAAAATGTGTGGGAATTTTCGCAAGCGTGAAAGAATGAAAGTTTCTGAAGCAAAAAAGGCTAGATTTTTATGTAAAAAAAAAAAAAAAAAACATTTTGTTCTTTAATTGTCCAGTATTCTAATTTCTGATCTTTACATCGTATGAAAACAACAAAAAATTTATGTACCTACAGATCAAATGGCAATTTGTTATTTTTCAAGATGGTGCTGTGCGGAGGGTCTTTTTGGGGAGAGGAAGGAATGAACTTTGGTCTTGAAGAGACCCATGTTGTAGGAGGGAGGAAACACAGAGGCCGGCAAATCGTTCCACAGCCGAATTGTTGAACACAAGAACGAGTCGAAGAAGGACGTAAGTTGGGTAATCGTTTGGCATTTTTCTCGACTATGCACCAGTGCCGAAGGGATCAATGACGCTAGTTCCTCGGGGCACCTTCCATTGAAATACCAGTAGAACAGGGATAGCATTCCCACCCGACGCCTGTGCTCTAAAGATTGCAATCCGTTTGTTAAGTTAGGAGAATCTATCAAGTTTCTGCAGAGTCAAGAGTTTCAGATATTTTGGAGCTCCAGACCAGAGGTGGCTGCCAAATTCAACTGTGAGGCGCACTTGCGATTTGTACAGGGTTAGCAGTTGTGTACTATTAAAGTATCTGCGAGCCCCGTACAGTACGCCTAGCTTTTGGGAGGCTAATTTAACTCTCTTCGATGGAGTCCCCATACCTGAATGAGCTGGTCACTTATAGTTACACCAAGGGGTGAGTTTTGTGTAGTCTTAGCGGAGGATGATCTGGACACACTGAACCCCAATTCATACCCACCTTTCTTTTTTTTTTTTTTTTACATTAACTCCACACAGGAGGCCCTGAAAATAATTTCCCTCAGGGCCTATGTCATCTGGGATGCTGTGTGGAGGGTCTTTTTGAGGAGAGGACGGAATGAACATTGGTCTTGAAGAGACCCATGTCGTAAGAGGGAGGAAACACAGAAGCCGGCAAGTCGTTCCATAGCCGAGCTGTTGAACTCAAGAACGAGTCGGAAAAACGACCCGTTCTCATGTGACAAATGTCGACCGTGTACGTATGTTGGGTGTACATGTGTTGAACCCTTCATACCTTTCCTAAAATTTAATTTCCTTCCTTTCCTTAAAAAAAATCCTCCCGCATCCCCAAAGATGATATAGACCCCGAGGGAAATTATTTTCCTCAGGACCTCCTGTGTAGAACTAAAATAACAAAAAAAATTAAAAGCCCCAAATGCGGCATTTTGTGATGCTGAAGTGATTGGGGGTGGGAAGGAAAGGGGGATATGGAAGAGGAGGGTTGGGAATAACAGGCTATTCAGATCTGGTCACCAAACACGGCTACAGTCATTTGAAGCAACTTTTCGAATGTGATTCACCGGGGTAATTCTAAGAATGTCTATCATTCTGGTCAAGTAATTTCATCCATGTAATTATTTGTAATAATAACTTACTGTCAACAGATTAAATTGCATATCCATTGTCAATAAACATGTGACTATGCTATTATCATTGCAGTCAATCAATTTGGCCCTGAGATTATTTTCTAGGTCGCCTGAACATGGCGTAATAATTGAACATGTTGACATAGCAGAAGTGTTTCCTGCAGTTGAGTTCACAGTCGCGTTGAATCATTCAAGTGCACGACGCACTTGAAATCTGCAATACCCGTCCTGTTGAAGTAGGTACTCTTAACATTTACTATCATCCACGGTCAAGCAAACTCTTTCTTTAAACGCCCACATCATGTAATCATATTTACATAATTATTCTTCTTATTAATAAACTTTTATGCGTTAAACACAGTTGGTCTTTATTGGAGTGGGTACAATCAATTTACGGGTTATTTACAATTTACCAGTTCAATAATCGTAAAGAGAACAACTATAACAGTAGCTCCGTCGAAGTGGCCGTCAAAGCTATAGTATTAAGAGTACAACTATAACAGTAGTTTCGACGGCCGGCGTAGTCCAGCGGTAAGGCTCTTGACTAGCATTCCGAAGGTCACGGGATCGAATCCCAGCGTGGCAAATAAATTTTATTTGATTAATTTGTGTTATTTCACAATTTATTAATTTAAAATAATATTTAGTATATTTGCGGCAAGTTCCAGAGTGGAAGATACTCTCAGTATCGCCCTGGTGTAAGACCACCGTTCAGAATTGAAAAGTTGCTTGAAATGGCTTTGGCTGTATTTGGTGACCAGATCTGAATAGCCAAGTTCTTCCCACCTTTCTCTTCCCCATCTCCTTCTCTTCCCCACTACCTTCAGCCTCACAACATACCCCAATTGGGGATGCCATAGTCTCACTGACTCCAGATGGGAGCAGTTGGGACTCTTGTGCGGTATTAATATAAAAAAAAAAAGCTTTGAGTTAACAAAAAATAACCTAACCGTTAAAATCTTCTAACAAAAGGATTATGAGTATCTTTTCTCTCTCTAGAGAACTGAAGCTGCGCGGGCCACCCCGGTAGGCAAACTTAAACTTTTAAGGTCTCACATGTCTTTATATCGGTCAGTTGTCCTAGCGGCGGGGTTCACATTCATTAACCAATAGCATCCCTCGTCCCTATTCGTAAGAGACAAGCGATACGAAAAAGAGAAAGTATTTGAGATTCCACACTACACAATATACGCTCGAAATAATTAGATTTGCTACACAATGATGAAAAAATTAATATATAAAAAAGTTTATAACCGAAAGTACTTTTTATTGTGATTAATTTTTGGGTTATTATGCCGTGTTGCGCATCTTATTTCTTTAGCTAACGTTTCGGAGAGTGTTACAGTGTCCATCATCAGGGCAGACGACGCATTACAGCGGCAAAATGTAAAGAAGGAGGAAGTGCAACACGGCATAATTACCCATTTTAGGAGGCGGGTACGAGTACCGCCACCCCGGGAACAATTTATTGGATTACCAACACCCCTGCTATAGGTATCCAGTGGTACGCTACGTTTGGTGTATTAGCAATGGTGCCAGGACGCATTTCCCCTACTGCATGACGGGCCGGATAGGGAGACTGGTAGAGGGAGACCTAACCTAGAACTCTCCAGCCGGACTCTCTCGACCCATCACCTTGCACCACAATGGAAGGGATGAATTCAAACATTCATTACGCCTGGACACATTGGATCCCCAGATTCTTAATCACCCCAACTTCTTTTTAAAGTTAAAAAAAAAAAACTTATTGAAACAAATGGAAAGGAAAATATTACACAAATAATTTTTATTTATTTAAATGGGATACTTTATGAGTATAAAAGACATTTCAAGCTGAAAACAATAGCACTGACCTTGAAAATCAAGAAAGAAAAGATGTGCAAATTTCATGATGTCAGAGCTCGCTATTTGAGAGTTTTCGGACACAAACAACAGATTTTCTGATTTACAATTTAGATAATATTTTTATCTCTACTTTATCTTTAAACTCGTTTGAAAACTGCCTTATGTTTAGTAAAAGGCAAATTAATTATTGATTTATTTATTATTATTATTATTATTAGGGAAAGTGGTCTATATTTCTTAGCTACCTGTGTTTGTGAAAGGTAATTTAATGATAAGGTTGTTTTGGACCTCACTACCGGTTTAACACTCACAAGTCAATGCCCAGACCTTGAGGCTAATTAAAAAAAGTGATTGTATAAATTAATAATATAAATGTTGACTTTGAGATAGTATTATACAACTCAGTTGCTGATTGTTCAATATGGTATGAATTCATGAATTGAATCAACTTAGATTTAAAAAAAATATACATATATAACATGCTGCCACAAACCATAAAAAAGTTGATACCGTAACAAATTTTATTATTTCAAGCGTATATTATTGATAAGTGTTAAGTTAGCCTCTCAGAAACTGGGCATACTGTACAGGGCCCGCAGATTCTTTAATAGTTCACAACTGCTAACCCTGTACAAATCGCAAGGGCGCCCCACGGTTGAATTTGGCAGCCACCTCTGGTCTGGAGCCCCAAAATACCTAAAAAAAAAAACCCTCGACTCTGTGCAGAAACGGGCGGTTCGTTTGATAGATTCTCCTAATTTAACAAACGGATTGCAATCTTTAGAGCACAGGCGTCAGGTGGGAATGCTGTACTTGTTCTACCGGTATTACAATGGAAGATGCTCCGAGGAACGGTGCATCCTTGATCGCGATGATCGCGGTGATCCTTCATAGCGTCATTGATCCCCTCGGCACCGGTGCATAGTCGGGAAACATGTCAAACACGCGCCCAACATTTGTACACGGTTGACATTAGTCACATGAGAACGGGTCGTTTCTACGACTCGTTCTTGAGTTCAACAGCTCGGCTATGGAACGATTTGCCGGCCTCTTTGTTTCCTCCCTCCTACAACATGGGTCTCTTCAAGACCCATGTCCACTCCTTCCTCTCCTCAAAAACACCCTCCACACGGCATCTTCAAAGATGACATAGGCCCTGAGGGAAATTACTTTCCTCAGGACCTCCTGTGTGGAGTTAATGTAAAAAATTTTAAAAAAGTGTTCAATCTCGAATACTTTCCCTTTCTCGCATCGCTTGTCTCTTTCAGGTTGGGGACGAGGGATGCTATTGGGTAGAGATTGGATCCCGCCGCTAGGTTTTATATATGTATGAAGACATGTGAGATCTTGAGAAACTTAAGTTTGCCTTCCGGGTTCGCCCGCGCAGCTTCAGGTCTCCAGAGAGAAAAGATACTCGTAATCCTTTTGTCATAAAGTTTAACGAGCGGTTGAGGAAACAATTTATTTCCTTTGGACTAAGTACCCATAAAGTTGTTGTTAGAGTTTGGTAATCTTTTACGATTATTAAACTGTGTCATACTTGAGAAATGTTTGTACCTACTCCAACAAAGACCAATTGTATTTACCACATAAAAGTGTGGGCTTTATTTTATTTCCACAGCTACAGAGTACCTATTTAAAATATTAACTTGTCATATCAGTCAGTGATCATATGCTATACTTTCATAAATTATATCTATGAAAAAAAAATTAAAAATATTCTATTAAAAATTCAATTATGAACTTTTTTAACTTAGCTACACACAGGAGGTCCCGATGAAAGAAAACTCCCCCAGAGCCTGTGTCATCCTTGGGGATGCTGTGTGGAGGGTCTTTTCAGGGAAAGGAGAGGAAGTTCTGGGAAGGAAAAGAGGAGGAGGAAACTAGGGTTCAATGCATCCAGGAGTGACGGACATATGAATCCATCCCTCCCACTACGGTGCAAGGCGATGGGCCGAGAGAGTCCGACTGGAGAGGTCTAGGTTAAGTCTTCCTCAACCAGTCTCACCATGCAGTAGGTGGGCAAACGCAATCGCCGCCAAGACCTAGACAAACCTCACCCCATGAACTCGAGCAGCCCTGCTAAGTCATCAAATGTAGCAAACCACTTGGGGTGACCTATGCCAGGGGTATTGGTTATCCAATAACTAGTTCCCTGGGGCGGCGGTACCCATACCCGCCTCGAAAATTGAAATTGAAATTTGAAGTATAAATCCATGAATATTTTTGCACAATGATTCTTTTGCGTGTGATTTCAACAGAAAAAGATAATGAAATTAATAACTGAATGATTCCACAATCAGTCATCATTATCCTTGTAAACTAATTACACTATTTACCTTGTGAATAGCAATAAAAAAAAATTATGCATACAAATCCATACAAATAAGTTAGTACTATCATTAATTATTTTATCAGTTTTCTTCTATCAAAATGTATTCAATAAATAACGAGTAGTTTCATGATAAGGAGAAAATTTGTTTAAAAATTATGTACATCGACTCTGGAAAGGAAAAACAGCTAGAGCTCCATGCAGCCGTGAGACATTAAAGATGAACCTACACAATAAGCTGCGTTGTTTGTTTACGCTTGTGTTTAACAAATCAAGTTTTCTAACCATTTTTCCTTTCCAGCTGTACGACGCTTTAACTATTTTTCCTTTCCAGCTGCTGTATGACTTTAACCATTTTTCCAGCTGCTGTATGGCTTAACCATTTTTCCTTTCCAGATGGCGCTTTGACTATTTATCCTTTCCAGCTGTTTGGCGCATTAACCATTTTTCCTTTCCAGCTGTATGGCACTTTAACCATTTTTCCTTTCCAGCTGCTGTATGGCGCTTTCACCACTTTTCCTTTTGAGCTATATGGCGCTTTAACCATTTTTCCTTTCCAGCTGTATGACACTTTAATTTTTCCTTTCCAGCGTCGATATTGCCTCACCAATAACTCATAAAAGGTGAACTTCAAGAAATCTGCGTAGCTTTATCTATCTAAAATTTTTAGATAAATGCCAACAGTTTCAGCTTAAAATTACATTTTCATTATGGGCTGAAGAGTTTTGAAATATTCATTAAAAAAAAAATAAAACAAGTTACCATTTATTGCTTGCACAATATTTTTCAATTGTTTGATAAGAGTATCACCACAGTTGGAGAGGCGGTGGTCATAAAATTTATTTCTTAATATTTCAATTTTGACCAATGACACTATGTGTCAACACTGCGTGCCAGAAAATGTCTTGTTTGGCATTGAAATGAGAAAGAATGGGAAATATTGGGATAGTGCAACACTACTTGGCACCCGGTGCCAAAACACGGTGGGTAATAATATTATTATGGTCATGGCAACAATATATAGATCAATGTTGTTCATACACACATTACGTACACGTACATTGCTTTACGCTTCAATGAAATTACATAAATGCATTTGTTAGGGCACGTAATAACATTGCCAAGTCTATTTTAGAACTGTGTTTTGTTCACAGACCAAAAAAAAGATAGATATCAACATAATTGAATCTTTAGTCCTAGCAATGCAAAATCAAGTGTTTTTAGTTTGAAAATTTGATTGCTTATAAATATTATTATCAATGCTTTAATTAAATACTGCGAGTAGACACATCTTGACCTTTGAAATAATCAAGCGCGTTTTTGATAAGTCTTTTTATAAACCCAGGAAAAAATACCTACAAAAACTGTTTGGCTTCCCGCATTTCAACCGATTTATTGCATATTTTCCTTAAATACTTTAAATTCTAAAGCTCTTAAAAAAAGTAATCTCATTCTTGAAGATAATATCTGTACATTCCCCACGCTGAAATGGCAATTATATGAAATTCCCTCAATAGAAAAAAAATCGCAAAGCATGCTCCAAGAATTATTGTTAACACGTTTTTTCAGTTATTTTATAAGTTAAATGTATGAAAAAATTTACAGTGTTTCTTTATGCTATTTAGACATTCCCCACGAGATTTTTGCTTTTTTTTAAATGAGTCGTGTTTTATTGAACATTTTCACAATTTTCGCTTAAATATTATTGTTTTTAACCGCTCCGGTTTATCGGCTTTGTGCAAGTTTTTTTGTCTTAAATGAACTGTCAGATTTATAAAATTTTGTGTTATTTCCGCTTGGCAATTAAAGCTCAATAAATGAAATATTTCTGAACATAGCCGAATACTAAAAACTGTTTTTGAAAGGTTATGAAATAAGCTTTCAAATTGTATTATTACAAATAAATATTAACATTTGTAAATATTAAAATATAGAATGCAAACATAAAAAAAACTGTAAAAATGACTCACATGATGTTTTTATGTGAAAACGATACTAAAATCGCAAATTATGTAAAAAAAAAAAAAAATATTTATTTTATCGTACAAATGTATAATAAACAATTTTGTCATCTCACTTTTTTACAATTTCATACAAAAATATTTAATAAAAAATTAACACTGTCTAACGGCGCGTATGCGATTTGGCTGATGAAAACTGTTTTTACAAAATAAGTATTTTTTACCTATATCTATGGATAATGTTGAATAGAGATGTGTAGCGTGTTTTATTATAGATATTCTCCTTCTTGTTTTAGGGTTGTAACTAGAACAAAAACGGAGTTATAACGATTTCTGTGGACTTGTTAGCTTGAAAACAAGCTAACAAGCTCATTGTACTTGGTATTGTTATATTGTCGTGTAAACAAGCTTAGGGGTCGGAGTGGTTAATATTAACGAGCTCCCTCTAACATTTCTATTTACATTTCTCTCCTTCTTCTTTTTGAACGAGTACTACCGTGCCTTAAAGTGTAAAATCTCCCATTTACAAACCCCTTTTCGGGTATGGTTTTATTGTATAATGTGGCAAATTAAATTCTTTAGAATATGATAAAAAAACATTTTAATATTATTTGTCGCAAAATTTCACAAAATGAAATAAAACATGCTTTTCGACAATGTTTTTTTTTTGCATAAATCATAACAGGCGACTGATGTTAAGCGGGAATTTCAACCTAATCGCCATCTACATAAGGACTAAGTGATTTCAGTTAATCAGATTTGCTTGTTAATATATTTTGTTTACATGACATCACCTCGAAACTAAGAAGTGAATGAATAAAATCGCACTTGTATTCATTTAACTTTAATTTGGAACCATGACTCATCTAAAATAATGTAATTTAATAATAAAGACTAAAATTTGACAATTTTTTCTTAAAACCTTTTTTATTACTAACTGCAGAAAATCTATTAGAATAAAGTGTAACTATTTGTTCATAACATTCTTGATTAAATTACTATTTGTTTGTTTATTTAAATTCGTATTATTAACGCATTTGATGTGATATCAAATATTCTTAGGTCTTTTGTCTGGTATTCCCAGAATAATTACACCGTCAGTAAGAACAACGTCTACATTTCTTGATAAAAAAGACCCAATACAGCAAAATCGGTGAAAGATCGAGCACTGATTGAGAGTTCGTACAGTGAACTGGTCCACTGTTGAGTCAAGGTTCGATGTCGGGTCAAGGAACGTATAGTAAATGCTGGCCTTGAATAGTATAAAGTGCACAAATAAGTTTTAAGTACGTATATATTGTCGTTGCATTCGCAAGACCGGCTTCGTGAGTTTTACCAGATATTATTAGGGAAGCACAAACTTCCCAATTTTTTTAATATTATAACATTGTGATCGAGAGGTGAGGCTAATCCGAAGGTCGCGGGAACGAATCCCAGCATGTGCAAGTAAATTTTATTTGATTAATTTGTGTTATTTCACAATTAATTAACTTAAAATAATATTTTTTTTAATTTTTTATTTTATATTAACCCCACACAGGAGGCCCTGACGAAAATAATTTCCCTCGGGGCCTATGTCATCTGGGAGGCTGTGTGAAGGGTCTTTTTGAGGAGAGGAAGGAGTGGACATGGGTCTTGAAGAGACCCATGTTGTAGGAGGGAGGAAACACAGAGGCCGGCAAATCGTTCCACAACCGAGCTGTTAACACAAGAACGAGTCGAAGAAGCGACCCATTCTCATGTGACAAATGTCAGCTGTGTAGATATGCTGGGCACGCCTTTGGCGTGTTTCCCGACTATGCACCGGTGCCGAAGGGATCAATGACGCTAGTTCCTCAGAGCATCTTCCATTGAAATACCAGTAGAACAAGGATAGCATTCCCACCTAACGCCCGTGCTCTAAAGATTGCAATCCGTTTGTTAAGTTAGGAGAATCTATCAAATGGACCGCCCATTTTTGCATAGAGTCGAGGGTATTTTTCAGGTATTTTGGGGCTCCAGACCAAAAGTGGCTGCCAAATTCAACCGCACTTGCGATTTGTACGATATATAGAATATTAACAGCACTTTCCAGAGAGGAAGATACTCTCACCGCCCTGGTGTAAGACCACCATTCAGAATTGAAAAGCTGCTTGAAATGACTTTAGCAGTGATTGGTGGCCAGATCTGAATAGCCAGCTTTCCCCACCTTTCTCTTCCCCATCTCTTTCCTCTCCCCGCCACCTTCAGCCTCACAACATGCCCCAATTGGGGTTGCCATAGTCTCACTGGTTCCAGATGGGCAACTGGGCTCGAGTATTCTTATAATTTTTTTTTTTAAAAACGCCAATATAACTTCATTCCTTTGAGTTTGTTTCCAGAGAGGGAATAATCCTTCAAATGCGGTAAATAATGCAAATAAATTATAAGCATTATTTGGACTCTCAGCCCCGAGGCATCAGAATATTCTTTGTTATTATGTGAACACCGCACACTAGTCCCAACTATCTGGAGCCATGAAATCCCTAATTGGGGTATGCTGTAAAGCTGAAGGGAGTGGGGAGGGAACAGAGATGGGAATGAGGAAGATTTGGTATATTTGGTCACCAAACATAGCTAAAGTAATTTCAAGCAATGTTTCGATTCCGAATGTTGATATTTCATAATACTGAGAGTATCCATCACCCTTTTGATGGATAAAGAGTTTATCATGGTACTCTTGGCATTTCAATGTATAAACATAGAAGTGTGGAGGAAAATGAACATGAAATTCAGCAATGCATACAACAATTAAGTGCTATTTAGCCTAATTTCGTTTGTTATTAAATCTACATACTATGTGGTAACTATTTTCATTCTATTATAACCATTAATTAATGTTAACCATTTTAACCACTCCGACCCCTAAAGCTTGTATGACAATATAACAATAGCAGTCAAGTACAATAAGCTAACGCATGTGTTCCCACAGAAATCGTTATAACTCCGTTTTTGTTCTAGTTACAACCCTAAAACAAAGAGGAGATATCTATAATAAAACACGCTACACATCTCTATTCAACATTGTCTACAGGTAAAAAAATACTTATTTTGTAGAAACAGTTTTCACCCGCCTAATCGCATATGTGCCGTTACACAATGTTCATTTTTTATTAAATATTTTTGTATGAAATGGACAAAATTGTTATTTATACATTTGTACGATAAAATAAGTGTTTTTTTTTTATATAATCTGTGATTTTAGTACCGTTTTCACTTAAAACATCGTGTGAGTAATTTTTACAATTTTTTTATGTTTGCATTCTAAATTTTAATATTTACAAATGTTAATATTTATTTGTAATAATACAATTGCAAGCTAATTTCATAACCTTTCAAAAATAGTTTTTAGTATTCGGTTCAGAAATATTTAATTTATTGAGATTTAATTGCGAAGCAGAAATAACACAAAATTTTTATAAATCTGACATTCCGTTTAAGACAAAAAACTTGCACAAAGACGATAGACGGGAGCGGTTAAATTATTAAAATGGTAATACCACTGATTAATGTTTAATTTAAAATATACCGTAAAATATACCGTATACACCGTAATATTTTTTGTTAAACATTTTAAAATTTTTTAATATACCGTAATATCAACAGCTACAATCTTAGAGGATTGGAGCTGGCAACACAGTCATCGTATCGCATCTACATAAATAAGCACACACTTCGCCACAATCTTCGACTACCCTGATGATGGACACTGTAACGCTGTCCAAAACGTTGGCTAAAGAAGGAGGGAGCTTAAAATGCGCTTAGATACTAGAATAATTTTATTACCTGCATTTTCAAAGATAAACAAAATGATTGGCAAGAAAGACAAACTAAGTAATACAATAGCACTACTCTACTAAAGTGTACTACTTATGTAAATTTTATGCATTCTTATTTTTTAAAATGATGTGTTACAAGTGACCTTTAGCAGCAGTATGTGTATTACATCATTTGCTAACAACTTAAAGACCTTGACTCCTACTAAGGCCATTCCACCAATGAAATAAACAGCCCGTGTAGTTTATTTAGAAACATTGTTTACACTGACCATATATGAGGCGCTCAGTGGAAGAGTGGCTCAACCCACAAAAATACGTAATCAGCTAAGAAGATCTGATTTCAAAGGATCTTTGAAATAAATTAGGCCACGGTGGCTTCATAGATATGACAAAAATATATAACAATATGATGTTTTCGCTGATTACGAATTTTTGTGGGTTGGGCCACTTTTCCGCTGAGCACCTCATATAGGACGTACCCGAGAGATCAGTGATTCCTGATCTCATTTGGAATAAAATGAAGATGTCTCCGGAGACATCTTTTTCAATTAAAATTATTTATTTTCATTTAATTTCTTAAATTGCACCCTTGTACTGCGTGGCATGATATATCACACATCTCGTGGAAAAGTGTTGTAAGTCAAAAATAATTTTACAGGAGAGCAAAAAACAAATGAATGATGAACATGCACTCCCGTCAAAAACTAGCAACATCTTGCGGAGACGGAGGGATCTAATTTAAATACGGTTTTCATGGGGCATAGACAATCACTTTACTTTTCAGAGATAAAATGTAAAATAGAAAATTTTGACTTGCAACACTTTTCTATGGGATACGTGATACACAATAATGCACTATTCCATTCCCACAGCTTTAAGACAAAATTTAAAACAGGAGTAGTACCCGTTGCATATATTCAGTGCTAAAGGCTGGTTCGGATTAACTAGTAATTTAGTTGAGTAGTGAGTAACTTGCCTATCAACTGGCCAAAAAGTGTTCACATTACAGTTGAATATAGTACATTAGTGAGTGGTACATTGGAATATAAAATTGGACTGCAACGCAACAAAGTAAATAGGCTAATTAAGCTAATAGTAATTCATATTTAGAAGAGGTGGAAGAATAAATTAGTGAGAAAGGTAAAGAAACTATGGATACAAAAAATCTAATGAACAAATCAATTAAAAAAAGTAAAATTTAATATCTCTAACCTAATATTTGGTTGAAACCTGATGTACTCCACTAAAAAAAAAATTCAGTTGTTCCGACGGGTTTAGCTCCTAAATTACTAGCCAAGTCAGACCAAGCCTTAAGAATTAAACGTTTCTGAAATATAGATCAAAAAACGTGTATGAGTGAAAATCTGAAGCACCAAAAACTCTCAAACGGAGAGCTCTGGCATCATTAAATTTGTAGATATTCGCTGATCAGGAATTTTCTCTTATTGCAAGGGTCATATTTCATACAAAAGATGTGGAGCATTGAATTATCCATTTAAATATTTTAAAAATATATAAATCACTGTTGAAACTCAGGTCAAATCGGGTAAGAACCAAAGTTATATCGTGGAGTAATTATTGTAACTCAGTAACTCTGAAACCAGCTCTTCAAGTTACACACAATAACAATACAAAGTAAAATTTGTATAGCACCCCTTGATTTTTCACAAAAACAGCGCTATATAAATTAACCAATTATTGTCATTTCTTGCCCATCTACGCCACAATACATATTTGTGTTTGTGGCTAACATGGGCGATGAAATAAAGATATGATTTTGTGCATAACTTGAAAAAGCTGATTTAAGAGTTACCTAGCTTTAGCAATGAGCCCACAATATTATAATCTGAAACACGTGGATGCATTGTTCATGATTTTTTTGAAATCAAAAACGTCACTGTAAGATTGTTGGAAATTGGAAATTTAATCAAACATACTCATTTTGATTGTGACTGAGTCTGTAACTCCGGATCAATGAACTATAGAATAATAATTCAATATTTCGACATGTCCCGAAGAACAATGTCGTATCTGCTAAAAATAAAAAATAAAATATTGGTTTATTTTAATTTCCTTTTATTGATTAAAAAGTCCGTGTTTTGTACGAAATTTAATGAAATATGTATATTTTTCTAACACGAAATATTTCTTGATCTCAAAAACAGTAAAAATGCAGAAAAAAGTAAACAAAGATTATATTAATAAAAAAGCTCCGAAATTAACTTGTGTAGTAAAAAAAGGTAAGAAGATAATTAATTAAATCGATTGCAAAATTAAGAAAAACTTGAAAAATAACTCACTCCCACGATGTAAATGGAAAAAAAATAACTCACTAAGCAAAGGGTTAAGGGGGGGGTAGGGTTTTAAAACTCATTTTTCAAATTATTTTTTTTTTCTAAATGTATAATATGTCGAGAGTATTGTGCCAAAATTTCAAGTAAATCGGCGCAAAACTAACGAAGTTACAGCATTTCAAGCGACCGGCCGGCCCTCTTGCTCTATTCAAGTATATTTCGAGTATAACAAAACTTTAAATTGATTTTCTGGCAAATAATGTTTTTTAGTCTGTGAACATCATAACTCAAAATCTACTTGACCAATCTTTTTAAAATTTTGCACACTATTTTTACACATAAATCAACAGGTAGTGACGGAAAGTTTTTTTTTTTTTTACTATTTTTTTCAATTTTATAATAACAAATTCACGGAAAATTTTAGCAAAAATCGCATTTTTGACTTCAACATGCTGCAAACGCTTCGTCACTACCTGGAAAAACATATACCCTTTTAAACCCATTTCAATTTTTTTGTTTCAAATGATTTGTTAACGAGTTATGATGTTCACCGCGAAACACCTTTTTTCGAAGCGCCTCCGAAGATTCGCTCTCACGGACTTATTTATTAATATTTTTAATCAAAAAAAAATTCAAAGATACTTCAGATGTCATACTATAAGGTGTATTTAAAAGAAATAAGCCAACATTATTCATATCTCCAAAAAAAATCATGAAAATATGCCTTTTTTTCGCCTTTAAAACCTTACCACCCCCCCCCCCCCCCTTAATAAGCATAATTATCAAAAACAATTCTTCATTTCAATTTAATTACGGTATGAAAAAATTGGTTCCATGCCAACTGAGAATAAAGTCAACTCAACACCTCCTTTAAAGTCATTAAAAGCTATGAAAAAAATTATTTTTAATTAGCCAATAACCCTAACGTAACCTATTTAACCAATTTTTAATATATATTTTTTTATCACTCGAAATGACTTGTCTGAGATGGTTCTGAGTTGGTTTCATTCCGAGTTGTCTGGTCACCGAAAAAATTATTACAATTTATTAATAAAATTGGAAAATATTAAATTTAAAAGGCAATTTTGTTCAAATATACTCTTAATTTTATATCTAATTTGCAGCCATTTTTAATATTCATAAAACTATTACCCATTACGAATGTGATGTGTGACAGAATAGTAAATATTTACGTGAAAACAGTACACAGCAAATTTAATATATGTCGGTATCGATAAACTAGTGGCTCATAAAAAACGAGTGACTTGTTACATATAGAATTATTATTATTTTTTTATAGTGACCAAAGTCCTGAGGCTAAAGATCACCTTCAAATAATTCAGAATTTTGCATCCATTTATAAGCTTTATAATTAAAAAAAAATTATTTATGCACAACCATTTTTGTTAAAGATAAGGAAAGCTTTATAGCCTCACCCGACAACCTAGCATAACCTAACCGGTCAGTAAAATTGACAATATTTAAGTCAATGACTCCCATTGATGCGACTAATTGATCATTCACAGATGTAAATGAAGCGATTGAAGAGAATTTTGTTTGAAACATTATTGACAACCTAACCTAACTTTAACTAACCCAACCTAAGGTCTCAATATCTATGACGCTTTAGTTGCAATTTAGGTGCCGATTTTTGTTGTAAATTGTGTTTGACTTACAACATTGGAGGGCAATGTGTGTCCAGGTAAATATTTGACATTTTCATGGGTTGTGTTGATAATTTCAGTGAGCTTCTTTCCTTCGATTATTTCCTCGTACACGTACATGGTGACACGATCCTCGAAGTTCGGAAGTCGAGCTGCATTGTAACCGACGATTTTGGCAATGGCAGAGCCCCTGAAATCGAAAAATTGCAAATATTCTAGTTGGACTGTAAAAATCCAATTGGCAATTGGTAGGTAATTTATTTACGATCTGTGGGAGTTTTATTTATAAAATACAACGTCCATCCAATCTTCAATACGCGATAATAGCGCGAGAGATTTTTATTAGCATATGGATGGTTATTTGTGTCATAAATGTAAATAAACTCCACAAGCGATATTAATACATTATACCTATCATCATTGTGTTAGAAAATAATTAAGGTTATGTCACTTACCAATTGCCCGATCCCACGATACAAACATTTATTTTCGTTGACATGTTGAAGCACTCCAAAATGCATACGCACGACCCGACTACAACCGTTGTCCAACGACGACTGGACGACTGATTTTTTCACGATTCTAATCTTGATTCTTGATAGGAATTGGCGCTAAAATTGATAAACGTCATAACACAACAACACGAGCCGATCGCTATTCGGTTCGGAGTTTGGCCGACGCTAGAGGAATTTATTATTCCTATTCAACCTGCAAGTGCATACACATTTATTTTGACAGTACTATACCACACGGTCGCCTTGAAATATTCATTTTACCAATAATAGAAACATGGAACCTGCTCAGATTCTAACGGCCTTGTGACGTCACAAGGCAATGGCAGTGGTGAAAGGTTGCCAAAGCATAAGTTCTAAAATACTCACAATAGACGTTAAAAATCCCCGCAAAATCCTCACAAGTTCCTTCACCTCCAAAATGAAAAAAATATATAAGGAAATTAGCATTTATTTTTGAAGTGAAACATCTTTAGCCCCGTTAGTGATTTGAAATTCGGATGAAGTACGTCACAAAAACTTATTATTTGACGGGTCGTCGGTTCTAATATAATGCGGTAAATTGGCCCAGAATCCCCGCATTTTTCCCGCAAAATATCCTATTAATATTTAATTCTCGAAAAACCTTAGAAATTCTCCTAAGTTTGGGGAATTCACCGCGAATTGGCAGCCCCGATGCTCACTATGTAGGAGGGTTGCCAATGCATGTGTTGTAAAATACCCAAAATAGATGTTCAAAATTCCCAAATTGAGAAGAACAAAATGTGACAATCATATACCTCACAAACTTCCTTTACAATTCTTTCTCCAAAATGAAATAAAATTTAACTGAAATTAGCAATTTTTTTTTTTTACATTACATTTTTTTATTTAATTATTTTCGGATTATTTCTTTCGTTCAAAAGCTTGAATAAAAAAAAAAATTTGTTTGAAAATTTGCTGCAAAAGAAAACGAAATTATAGTACATTCTCACCTTTATTTGCTAATATTATTCAGTTTAAATTCTTAGTAGTTCCCCACAATTTAGGGATTTGTCCACGGGCTGGTAACCTGTTGCAAAACTGTAAGCTATTGTTGCCAGATAAATGGTTATTACCCGTTTTCATGGTTTTTTGGGCCATTTATACCTCAATGGTTTTTTGAAAAAAAAAACACGTCGAACAAGCATCGATATAATAACTACCGATTAGCCTTCTACACCTAATTTCAATCCAAAAGTTATACCTGTGAGTAATTTTATAATACAACTACCCATCGAATTCCGTCGCATCTCTTGTGTGACGTAATTGTTTTGCTAGGAACATTATTTATGGCTAGGAAGAAATTAAATATTTTTTATCAAATGTATACGTGTATGTTGTTACGAATGCAAAATTTTGACATCCGCGGAAGCGGATTTGGGGCCATCCATAAATTACGTCACACGAATTTCATGATTTTTTTACCCCCCTCCCCCCCCGTCCCTGTCACACATCGTCACGTTTGTGAGACCCCCTCCCCCCTAGTGTGACGTCACATATTTTGCAATTTTGCGTCTAAAAATAATAAAAATTCGTATTTTTACATGTGACATCACAGAGCTGATGACCCCCCCATACCCCTTGTCACATAATGTCACACCTCTCTACTCCCCCTCACCCCCTTAAGGTGTGACGTAATTTATGGATGGCCCCTTATTAGAGGTCACATCTGCGGATGCGGATGTCTGAATTAATGCGAATGTTCCGCATTTACAGATGCGGATGCGAGTATCCGTAACACCCCGAATGCAGAGTGCAGCCTGTTGCAGATCAACAAAATGCAAAAAACAACGCTTCTTGCGATCTTTTGACTGTGAGAAAATGCACTTTCTTTTTGATAAATGTTTTCCTAAACCAATATTTTTGGTTCCGGTCATTTTTAAGACCCACAAGATGCCCACACGCCTAGTGTGGTATATGTATGTGTACCATATACTTGATTGAATAAGAATTATATTATTTCTTTCAATTTGTAATTCTTTATGTACACGGCAAATGGTGAATTCCACATTCCACCCTTTTAAGCTAAACACCAATTAATTTCTTTAATACGTATCTAGTTTCTTAATTTCCCCTTACCTTTATTCATTCCTAATCAGCACCATTGAGCGTTGAGCCTCTACTGTGCTATATAGTTTTGTGTGTTTGTGACGGTCAAGGTTTTTGGATGCTTGCCATGAGTAAAATTCTCGCCTACATAATAGGTATACCTAATATTATGTATTGTGCCCCGGCTTAGCGATCCGCTAAAATTATACTATAGCTAGCGATGTAAGCTTGTTTGTTGACATAAAACGTTTGAAAATCGTAAATTTGTTTTTTTTTTAAATCAGATTCCCATCATTAATTGCTTTTGTGTTTAATTCGTAGAACTCCACTTAATTTAGAAAAAAAAAATTTTAATGATGTTATTAAGAAGTTCTGTAAGAATTTTAGTTTTTTTATTATTGTGACAGCTGTTTCGGCTTACAAGGCCATTTTCAAACTGTGGTGGAACCACTTTGAGACGACTTATTTATATGATTCTAAATGTCAATTTTGAAGGTGTCTAGATCGATTTTTTACCGATTAAACCCAAGGTTTGTAGAAAATGCGTTTAACAAGGTTAGCTCATCGAGGGGGTAGAGCGGTGATTGGCTAAAAATTCGTGACGTAGTTTGCAGTCTATGTTCCACTGGAAGATTTGAATTAACTACGGTACAAGTGGCAGTATTTTACTTCAAGCTACGTTGGGCATTTAAAATTTCGGAAACGGCCCAACGAGTTTTTTTCGAAAAAGGCCCATATGAGCTAACCTTGTTAAACATATTTTGTGCGAACCTTCGGTTAAACCGATTTATTGAAAAAATAATTGGGACAATAATTTCTCTATTTTGTGGGGTACTTTAAAAGTACTTCACACTTATGGGTACAAATCTTGCATATCCAATAGGCATCACCAGCATACCAAAGGTTAAAACATCACATTCTTAAAACACTTAATTTAGTTTTTTATTATTATGCAAAGCTATCAATTTGCACATTTGACATTGTTCATTGGTACAGTCAATTTATCAATACATTCTATACATAACACACATTAATCATTCTGCCAGAATACATTTTGTAGTCCGAGAGAGGTCATACATGACATCTTCATTTTTCATTTTCATACAAGACATGTGAGAAGAAAGGGACTATGTATTATAATGCCCTATTAATCAGTTGATCCAATACTAATCAACTATCCAACTCAATGATCTTGAAAGGAATGGAAATAGCTTCCTTTTTCTGAATCATCATCATATTTTTTGTGAATATCCACCATAAATTGCTTTATTGGGCATTTATCATTTTATGCACCTTTTGCTAAATAAATATAATTTACTAGCATGTAGTAAATTATATTTATTTAGGTACCCGGCATGCATTGCAATGCCATATTCAAAGAAATAAATTGTTTCTCCCTGCATGTCCTTTCCCATGCGTCACCTTCCACCTTCCCATTTAAAATATCTTTAATTCTTGATTTGTTTCAAATTATTATGTAAGTACTTCGAATTAATTCATTAATTTAGAGTTTTGAAAATAGAATTCTGATTTTACAATCCTTGTTTTGCAAATAGTTATTCTCAAATTTTTGATAGGTTTGCAAGAATTTTTATGATTGAAAAACTTTTCAGATGTATTGTCGTGTGGTTGAAATAATCCAAAAAACCTTTACGGGGGTTTTAAGAAGATATTTTGAAAGTTTCAAACATTTCCTAAGCTTAATATAGCAATACACAATACACTAATCCCAAACACATTTTGATTTATATATGTATATAAATATATATATACATAGATCATAGCATTCATGTGACAATAATATCGTTTTGTTTTTTGAAGAGAACTTAAATTTAATTTTTCCACGACCGGTTTCGATACAACCGTATCATTCACGAGCAGAATTAAAACTAACTTAAAAATTAAATGCAAGTACCAAAGATTAAATTAGGTGGGAGTAGTGGGAGGGATAATTTTGGGGGGAGGGGGAAAGCGGTGGGAGGAGTCAATATTATACGGAAACATGGTTAGTAAAGGAGATTTGCAAGGCGCTATTATTTTATTCACTAAATTAATTTTAGATTTAATTTTTTTGTTTATTTCGAGCGTTTCTAAAGCGCAAAGATTAAAGTATGAATTTATATTGCAATGTTTAAATTTTGTTTTTTCTTTATTGAAGCTATGGCCTGACTCTATTAAATGATTTGCAAATTCGGAGTAATTATTATTTCTTAAACAAAGTTCATATTCCCTGATTCCGGATTGAAACCGGTCGTGGAAAAATTAAATTTAAGTAACAAATGTACATTTAATAAAACTCTTCAAAAAACAAAATGTCTAGAAATTGTTATATAGTTAATGCCCAAGAAATACAAAAAATAATAATATCGTTGTTCGGCATGCAATACCCGCGAATGTGATATGAAGCAAATTTTTCAGGAAAGAAAAACCACAACATACACATGGTTCCATGACGGTTGATCCTTTGACAGTTGGCCCTCCGGCTTACTTATATACAATATGCAGTCAGTTTACGGAAAATACGGTATATCCACTTACTACGGTACACAAAATATAATTAAGTATCCCGGGTGTGCAGAAAGGAAGTGCCGACAAAAGTATAAAACATTTTCGTTCAAATGCATCAAGGAAAAACTACTGTTTATCCACTGGAGCGAATTCGGTCGAAAAATCGACCTTTTGTACCTACCCCTTGATTGATGTCGGTCGATTTTTCGACCGATTTTTCTATCACTCGTAAAACATTTATTGTAATTATTTAAAACATTTCCATGGCCAGCCGTTTGATTTCTCGAATAGTTAATATAATATTCTTTTAGTCTATGACCTTATCGGTTACCTTATGGTTGTCTTTGAAGTAATAACAGCAAGTTTTCGCGGCTTTTTAAGAGCGTCCTGTCAAAAATCAACATAAAACTTTTGAACATTCTGACGTATTTTGCTCTCGACTTAAAATGCCGTTAGGAATTGATTTTTTGAGTTTTTAACGCAAAAATATATATCAGTGTAATCGTGAATGAATTATCTATCTTTGAAATGTGTTTTCAATTCGTTTGTTCATGATATATTGTTTCTGTGGTAGTTTTTAGTAACAAGCGTCAACTGAAAACGTCCATCAGTTTTTGATTTACAATAATATCCATAATTACTGCACTTTCGCTTTTGAAATGCAGTTATTTAATCAGAGTGATTCATAACTAAGAGATAAATATAAGTTTTATTTGAATTGGTTCGTTATTAATCCAGATATCAGCTATCCAATTATGAATGTCCTATGTCAAAAATTCGACATTTTTTATGATGTAAATTCGTCTAAAGCTCCCGCCACACAATGATTTTAACAGTTATTTCGTTAAACACTTAATTAATTTATTTACTTTAACCAAATGTGTGCACAAACAGTAATTGTTCAGGGAAAAGGAGCACTCCACGATCCAGGATTAATTTTTTTTAAATTTTATAATATTAATGTGCAGTATTTAAAAAAGTTTTAACATTAAAGTACATGAAGTGTTTTCAATTTGAAATATGTAGAGTGGAAGTGAAATATGAAATGAGAGGTAGAGGTGGGGTACCAGCTGCAGAAGCAGTAATTTCTGGTGCCGGACTATGTGGACGTGGGCGTCAACGCAGAGCTGCTTTTGCAGCTCGGCCCGGAGTGTAAGTATTTTTTAATGTTTTTTTATGAAAGTACTTTGCTACGGCTGTGGAGATATTGAACTCATTATATATTTTTTATTTATTTTAACAGTGACCCTGGTGAGGGAGGATCGCGCCAAGGCCTTTAAAGCCGTTAGGTCTCTGCCTGCTTCCTTCCATTTTGCTCCCCACCGCACCTCCAAGAAAAAATAAACAAAAGTAAGTTATCGTATCTAGATGCATGATACAATATTATGTTTCACGCGTGAATGAGAAAGATTCATATAATTTATGTAAATGTTTTCAGAAATCCATCTCCGAAGAGAATAGCTTGTCACTTTTCACAAGGGACACCTTCAACATTACCACCACCTGTTTCACCACCGTTGCTGTCCACTCCCGTACAGACCCAAGCAACGGCTCCCTATGCACCGATTCCGCCTGCTGCACCTTTCCAGGCAGCATCTCGGGAACCGTTACCTGGGACATCGTGGGGTGGGGAACTCCAGTGTGGAGAACTCTTCTCTCCGGAGGCCGGCTACAACAGCGTGCTGTGGGTGGACGTGCCTTTCTACCAAGAATTGTCTGCGTTTGGGAACAGTGAGTTTATTTTTTGAAATGTTATACCAGGGGCTCTTCTAGCATAGTGAAATCCATAACTTTACAATATCGGATAGATAGGCGTAACTTCCAATGGTTGAATATTAATATACCTAGCACAGTTTCACTGTTGGTATATTGGCAGGGAATAAGCGTAGAACTTAAACTTTCCACGTAAAAAACATACATTATGTACTGTAATCTGAAACGATACAATGTACCTACATTCTATGCAAGCAAATATGTAGTTGCTAACGTAGAAAGTCTGAAATTTGACCTTGTTTTTGGCCAATTTTTGTGCGATAGTAAGATCAGGTGGATATTGTAGAATGAGACACGCCGAACTCTTTCGCTAAATAAGTTAAGTACCCTTTACACACAGAGTTCGGAGCGGGACGTGCCCCGCGCCACTTCAGGCCGCCGCACAAAAAAGTAAAGACCGAAAGTAAGATAACGGTTTACAGCGCAGTTCACTGTGAGACTTTTATGCATGGCGGCCTGAAGTGGCGCGGGGCACGCCCCGCTCCGAACTCTGTGTGTAAAGGGTACTATTCATTGGATTCACCGTCTTCTAAACGGTTTAATACAGCACTTTTTTCTTCAATTGAAAAAACACTTTCACTTCACGGAAATCATTGTGTCGAGCTTTCTAGTCACAAGCGAGGCGCGGGGCGGTGAGGTATTGGTGCGTGGGTTTTGTAAACAAAACACTGCATGTCATTCTAACCTGACGAATTGTCATTAAAATGGGTTGCTTAAAACGGAGTCATACTAAACGTATACGTTTTCCTACTAAAAGCTATGAAACCTAACTTGAGTTTACATTATCGTCGCTTAAAACGGTAGGCAGTTATATGCAAAGTCATTATATCCGAATTCTACTGTAAATTTGTGTTTTCTATTATTTCAGAGTCAGACATGGGCAGAACCAGCAACGTGGACGAGGCAGCTCTCTATCAAGAAGAGTCAGTACCGGGAAACGTGAGTTATTAAACTATCTAACTTACCTTCACGCCATTTCTCAGAGAGGACGAACCGCCAGACAACTTGGTCTTGGCACACACACTCTTTTCGTTCATAACCATTTCTTTTATTTTTTCCACGATTTCATCATCTTCAATCTTAAAATTTTAAAATTCCCGTTACTTTTTGAACAAACCTCGTATTTGATTAACTTGATCGTACCAAGAGTTAATTATTTTGAAACGTTTTACCAGAGGCAGTAGGTAATCGTAATACAGACACTTTAAAATTAATTTGGGTTTTCTGTTGTTTCAGAAATGGACAGAACGAGCGACGTGGACGACGAGGCAAGCGACGTCGACCACCAAGAGGGCGTTGAGGATGCCTTGTGCATGCCACCGATACCTTATAATAATATTAACAACGTTTCACCTATTCCACTAACGGCCATAGACTTTAGTAGACAAGACCAGTTAGATTGTGAGGCAATGTGTTCGATTCTGCCGCCTGATGGTTACTCTTTCGATTGGTCCAGCGAGGTCTCACGTTTTACTGGTATAAGGGAGACTTTCACAGGTACACAGATGCCAGGACCAACCTTCAATACCGACGAAATGGGCAAACCTGTGGATGCCTTTTTAAAAATCTTCAACGCAGATTTCGTTGAACTAATCGCGAGAGAGACCAACGGGTATGCAGATCAATGCATTGCAAAAAACAATTTCAGCGCCATGCGCGTACCAATAAACGGGCTCCCACGAATAAAGAGGAAGTGTACGTATTCTTGGCAATTTTAATGCATCAAGGTATTTGTCCCCTTCCCGTTGAAAAAGGCTACTTCTTTTCAAAAACAATCACCGCCATGCCTTATTTCAGCCAAGCCATGGATTATAATCGTTTTCTTCTAATGACATAACGGAAGACATGACAGAAGACATGACGGAAGACATGACGAAAGACATGACACGGGCCAACTTTTCGGGCGGTCACGATATCTGCCCAGTTGGGGCCACTGCAAAGATAGTATACGACCTGGCCAGCCCTCTGTTTAACAAGGGGTATACGCTAATAATGGACAATTTTTATAATAGTCCATTATTAGCGCGATGCCTCAAAAGAAATGGGATGGACTGCATGGGCACATTGCGGTTAAACCGAGAATTTGTGCCCTCTGCATTGAAGCCCAATGTCCGAAAATCACTGAGGGAAGGTGAGATGGGGTACTCGAACTGCGGGGACATCAATATTTTGGTTTGGGTGGACAAAAACGTGATAAGTATGTTGTCTACCTACCATTCGGCAGAAATCGGGTCAGCTCAAAAATTTGGTACCACTAAATACAAACACGAGCGTGTACTTGACTATAACAGATTAATGGGGGGAGTTGACCGAAAAGATCAGCTTTTGGCAGGCTTCCCCATTGAACGACAGCGAAACCTGGTCTGGTACAAGAAACTTTTCAGGAGACTACTAAATGTTTCGGTGCAGAATGCGTATATAATGTACAGCTCAAAGCTCCACAAGGAAAATAAACGCATTTTGCACCGAAACTTCAGGAGTGAGGTTGCGGAGGATCTCCTCCAGCTGTTCTGTCGTAGTCGAATTGATACGACTGTAAGGACCATTAGCCTAATAGCTGAAGGAAAGGCTCTGCGACCTATCCTGAAAGGCAACCACTTCGTGGTCCGTAGTGGGAAAAAAGTGAAATGTGCGTGGTGCAATTTAAATAACATTTTTAAAAGGACCCTCACAAAGTGTGATGTGTGTGATGTGGCTTTATGCTATGATTGCATGAAGCCATATCACACTACAGTATTGAATTGCTGAGGGTTTTTTTTAATTTCAATTTTTTTCTTTTCTTGTTTTTTAGTTGTGAAATTCTAATTAATAAATTTAATTAACTTTGTTTGAACATTAAGACCCTTCTTTCCGCATACTCACACCTCATGTTAAGTTGTCCTCAAAGGTTCGACTTTCGCTTCTATCTGATAAGGTTCGGTGGACATTTAATACGTATATTTCAATTCTGATCATTGAAATGTGCGTGTTAAAAAATGCACAGGTATTCTCATTTTTCCCTGTTTATTGTACCCATTAAATAATAACTTGTTTTATTTTTATGTCTTAATTATATTTTGCGAAATTGAGTGATCTGGAAGTATGTTGCCTGTTGTATGCTGATGATGCGGTGCTGATTTCTAACAGTATGGAAGATCTACAGTCGTTCGTGTCTAGGATGAACGAAGTATGTATGAAGAATGAGTTAATGATGAATGTAAGTAAGTCTAAAGTGATGGTATTTGAAAGAGAGAGTACGAAAACAATGTGCCACATAGTTGTGAATGACGAATACTTGGAGCAGGTGGATGAGTTTGTATATTTGGGAAGTATGTTTACGAGAGATGGAAAGACTGATAGAGATATCGAAAGACGGGTAAATACCGGTAACTCCATTAATGGAGGACTGAACGCCGTAGGCGCCAACAAAAATCTGTCAAAATAAGCGAAGCTAGCCGTCCATAATGGAGTGCTGGTACCTACCCTGATGTATGGCAGTGAGGCATGGAACTGGCAGAGAAAGGATGAAAGTAGACTGAATGCTGTAGAAATGAGATCCCTGAGACGTATGTGTGGTAAAACCATGTATGGTTTTACCACACATACGTCACACATAAATGTGGAGATCCGCAAAGAATGCAAGGCTGATGTAAGCGTTATGTGTAAGATTAAGAAAGGGACGCTCAGATGGTTTGGGCATGTAGAGCGAATGAATGAGGAAAGGAGTATAAGGAGAATATGTGACGCAAATGTGAATGGTAGACGAAGTCGGGGACGCCCGAGGAAGACATGGCACGACCAAGTGAATCAGATACTTGAATCGGGCGATGTCAAGAGTCAGAATAATAGAAGAGCATGTATGAGACGATGTATGAATGTGAACGAAGCAAGGAGTGTGCGCCAAGATCGAGTTGTTTGGCGGTCTGTCCTCTCTGCCTACCCCTGCGGGGAAACGGCGTGATGGTTAGTTAGTTAGTTAATTATATTTTGTCAATTATTCTGTAAAGAGGCTTTTTCAGATCTAGTCACTAAACATAACTAAGTCATTTCAAGCAATGTTCAATTCTGAATGGTGGTCTCACCAGGGCGATACTGAGAGTATCACTCTAGAGCGAGGCACAATGATATTATGTATTGATTTACTTTAATTATGAGAAAAACCAATATAAATTGAATACATTTTTATTATGACGAAGGGTGTAAACAATGTTTCAATCAATATACTGTTTTTCCAATGTAACTATGCAACTCTAATATTAATTTAATTTGTAAAAGCCTATTAGGGCTTAAATAAATAAATAAATCATTAATTTGTTACATCAATTATTTTCCTCCCCATTTTTTTCGATATCCAGCTTTTAGAAATAAAATAATAATTATGGTTTTATTTTGCCAAAAGACACTCCTACAAAAGGTTTGATATATACGGTTTTATCATCATCATCATTTTACGTGGTCATGAGAGACCCTGTGTGCATTGACCATTATGTCGCTTGTCAGTGACATTTTTGTCGAAAATTGACAAATGGCGACACGATTTCATCAACTTTCAAACTATCACGCTGAAATATTGGCAATGTGTATATCTATGATATATGTTTTATTTTAAACCTTGTTTCTTGTTTTATCACGTAATATAAAAACAAGGATAAACATTTCTAGTTCTAAATCACAATCGTTCAAAAAGAAGCACCATGATTTTAATATTGTGAAAAAGGTAATCTGTATAATTCATCAAATGATTCAAATAAACCAAACACGGCAATTATTCTCATGGTCAATTGTAGGCAATTGATGTATCTTCCTAATGTAATGCCAGTTTTTTGTGTTAAATTTATTAAATAGTATAATTTAGTGAATTCAATTTTGACATCGTCACGCACTAAAATTCTAAAATAATTTTCGAAGTAAACTTTTAATCAGACATTAGCATGTAAAAAAATCGTTTTCTGAGTTTATTTTTGCATCTGTGGTTATCGAACAGGCCATAGAGAACATAGAAACGTAGAAAATATTCAAAATAGATATTTAAAACTGCCACTGGCGGCGATTTCAAATCACTACAACACAAATTTTGCGCATTTATAAAGTTAAAGATTTTTTAATTATTTATCTATCAATTCTAAAAATATAAGAAAATTAGTAAAATATAGGTAAATTCATTGGCTATGTAGAACTGTAATCAGTTTTTATGTCTCCATATGAAAATTCGGAGGTATGATTTTTTTAATGTGGGCGGAAAATTTTCAAAATCGTTACAAAAAAACAGCGAGCAATCGGAGGGAAAAATGTTTTATCGCGCGATCGCTCCAGTGGATATACCAGTGTGTAAGTACAAAAAATAGGCACTGAAAATAAATTCATTTGATGTCTATACCAACTTATTCCTCCTTACTCATAATCGGAGAATAAGATAATACCACGGTAATATGAACGGGTTTGTTGTTCGACAATATCACCTAACCCGTTTGTATTACCGTGGTATTATCTTATTCTGCGATTATGAGTAAGGCGGATTATGTATTTTTTAAGTTGGTAAATAATGAATTTTTGAAATTAGTAAATAATGCACAAAAAATTATAATTTTATAATAAATATTATTTCGGGGGGCCAACTGTCGGGAGATCAATTATCAGCTCACATAATAACATGCAGTATTGTCATGATCTTATCGTCTGCTGTGAACCGTAGTTAAGTCCGAAATTCATAATCTGAAAGGCTATTCTCTTAAATTTGTGATAAGAGATCATTCTCCCGCGAGAAGTGCTGTCAGATTTGTGTGATTTTCTACAGTTAAATGAATAAATAATCATGCATACTTGCAGGAATTCGTGTTTAAAATGACCCAAACTAAAATACCTTGCAGCTCACAGCTGAAATTTTGACATCGGCCTACAGAAAAAGCAAATAACAGCCGTAGAAAATCACACAAATCTGACAGCAATTCTCGCGGGAGAACAATCTCTTATCACAAATTTTAGGCAATAGCCTTTCTGGATAGGTGTAAATGGTCTTGGTATCAAAAGTTCAAAAATGACAACAAATAATTGTAGTTTCACCAACCAACCTTAAGTAAAGTTAGGTAATTTTTTTATGTCATTGTTATAATTCTTCTAATTAACTCAAGGTAAAAATCCAAATGCGTCGCTATTGCACATCATGTTTTTATTATAAGAAAGGATTCAAAGCAATACCGACGAATGTTTAAAAAATTAAAAAGATACATAGATCACGATCATTAAAATGGGTCGATGCTCTGAAACTGACATGCATCACTCCCACTCTCAAAAATGAGATGATTTTTCCCCTCTCCCATAGCGTATGTCAAGCTCTAGTTGCAACAACTTTTCTGATGAAAAATCACTCGTTTAGGGGCAATTTGGCAGTTTTGCCACTATGGTTCTTAGCAGATGACCAGGGCTGGTCCTGTGCAGGCGCAGTTTGAGCAGTCCACCCCGGATGTAATCTTGCCAAGGAGCCAAGAAGCAGCCCAGGATCTAGGGAGGGCAAACCGCGGCACCTGCCCCGGGCGGCAGTTTTAGGGGGTGCCAAAATCGTAATTTATATGTTTGATTGAAAATAAATTGAAAAAAAAAGCGCCTGGCCAGTGCCTAGTGCCATTTGACTTAGGGCCGACCCTGCAGACAATATTCCCATTGTTACACATTATCCAAAAAAGAACATTATTGTAACAAAATATTCGGCTTTCCGTGCCCACCTGCCGGCTTGTTTTACAGTTTTTCACTCCAAATAAAACACACAATGAAATGCAGAAAAAATTTTATTGATTACATAATAAATCCGTTCAATTTTAAGTGTTTACATACATAAAGATATTGTCAAGGTTTAAATGGCAAGAACAGTTACTCATTATTCACACGAAGAACTACATGTTATAAGTACATTCATTTTCTATTTGTTAATAAGCATCATACTTTAAGGGAATTTCTGTAAGTACCTAATCGCAAATTGAGATTATAATAATGCTTGGGAAATAGATGTGAATATATCAGAACAATTACTTGAGTTGACTCAAACATTTGAATGTGAATATATTAGAATTACTACTGAGTTGACTCAAACATTTGAATGTGAATATTTAGAACAATTACTACTGAATTGACTCAAACATTTGAAGGTGAATACACCAGTACAATTACTATGGAGTTGACTCAAACATTTGAATGTGAATATATCAGAACAATTACTATTAAGTTGACTCAAACATTTGAAAGTGAATATATTAGAACAATTACTACTGAGTTGACTCAAACATTAGAATGTGAATTTATTAGAACAATTGCTACTGAGTTGACTCAAAATATATTAGAACAATTACTACTGAATTGACTCAAACATTTGAAGGTGAATATAACAGAACAATTACTACTGAGTTGACTCAAACATTTGAAAGTGAATATATTAGAACAATTACTACTGAATTGATTCAAACATTTGAATGTGAATATATCAGAACAATTACTACTGAGTTGACTCAAACATTTGAATGTGAAACTCTATAAATAATGTGCAATAGTTTTAGCTACAATGATATTATTTAAGAAGTGCTAACATTCATAAGTTTAAATAATGCAATAAGAATACGATAAATAAACTGGAATTGGAAAAAATTGCAGGATTATCAAAATGTCATTTTGTTACCTCATTCAGGGACTACTCTAGATTCTGAATAATATCAAAGATGAATAATTAAATGTTGTAACTATATAAAGAAATCATTTGTCAGTACATATAATCAAATATGATTCGCTGTATACAATAATTGTAATCATATTAATAAATAAAAAATTAAGGATAAAATAAAATCAAATTCAAGATTGGGTCTAATTTAATTTTTGTAAAAAAGTAATATAAATCAAATGTTCTAGCTTAAATAATATTACGTTGGGTAAGTCATAGTTCATACACTTAATGATACATTATAATTATTATTAAACACATACATTAAGATTCCCGAGTTTCCAGAGTCAAAACAAACTTATAACAGTGGGATTAGTTCCAGAAAAGATTTTTAAAATTGAGAAAAATGTCTATCAAATACTCGTTTCATAGGTCCATATATATTTTTTTGATTTTCAAGACATATTTAAAAGACTGTTTGCCATTTACATAACTACTGTGGCTTTGATCTAAAAAGTGACAAAAAGGGTGAAACTAGAATAAAAAATTGATAGAGAAATACCATCAGGTCTCAAAACGTACCAAATCCTGGAAACTACTGGATAAAAGCACGGGGACAAGGTATTTAAATTGTTTTAATTCAACGTTTAAAGGGTTTTTTGTCATTTACGTAACTTCTTTAGCTATGCTCTAAAAAGCGACAAAGAGAAATCTCTTTTAATAGCAGAATTCACAAGAAATATACATTCACATAAAATTTCACAGCAAGGAGTAAAGAGATTAGGGATTAATTTTAGCACATTATTCTACGACAACTTCCTGAGAAGCCATGTCCAGGATGACTTCGAAAGCGAAGGGCTGGAAGCTGTGACCCTGGCCCTCGTAGAACTTGCTCTGGAACTCAACCCTGTAAAGATAAAAGGAGTCAGTAAATACTAACATTTGCACACTATAATATAAACTGAGTGAGAACGAATGACTGCTGAGTTTTCCGACCTGTGTACGTATCGCTATCTCATTTGCACAAATTGTGGTTCGGTATAAACTGAGTGAGAAAGAATAAGTGGTGAGTGCCGAGTCTTAGCATTGTGTAGCAGGCGGCAGTGTTTACCTTGTTTTGAGGAATTTATGGTTTTAAGCCGATTATCATTCCGACTGTATGCAGCGATATAATGTTGACTTTGCACAAAAAAGGTTCACCAGGTAGTCTAGTTGGTTTTGGCAATATTTTCAGATACAGTAGATATCGACTGTGTTTTGGTAAAACCCTTTAAGCCACATTTTTTGGAAATGTTACTTTTCAGTGGTTTCATATAAAGTAGGTTTCAAGGAACAACCTGGTCAAACAATTTAATCTGATAAATGCCGTTTTTATATCAAAAAATGCATTTTATTAGACGAACATTTTTAGGTTTCGTAAAAACACAAACAGGTAAAAGCAGTCAACCCTCAAATCAGTGATATTTCAATTTTGTGTTATTTTAATCCCGTACGGTCAATTGCTTTAAGCTGCGTGACTGTTTACCCTACACGACTTGTATGGGAATTACGTCGCCAATGCAGGGGACTTCCATTTTTCTACCGGTAGACGGCGAGTACGGCGACCTCAAGCAGCTCAAAACAGTTTTGACGTTTAGTGAGTGAGTTGCATATTTTCGACTTCCGCAATTAAAAACGCTTATTTTAATTAATTACTGAAGATATGGCACTAAAAAGATTTTAGAATTGTTTGGTGTCAATTTCAAATCGTTTGGAACCCGAGATATCAATGGTAAGTCAATTTATTTGCTATTTAAATTTTGTTTCACCGCACTTGTTACATTATTATTTAATTTTGAATTTTAACCACATCAATGTATTTGAAGTATATTTTCGCAGGTTTTTAAATATTCAAAACAATGCTAAAGCTAAACAACTAACATATCTTCCGGCAAAAGTATTTTGATAATATTATTTGACGTGTATTCTAACCTCGAAAATTTGCTGTTTTTGGCAGATACTTTTATTTAAAAAACTCATACTCATTAGCATATTCCATAGTTAAGACATGTTTTTGCATCCTATTTGTTTATTTTCAGATGAAAGTAATATTAGATTATTTCTTCAAAATAGGCATATTTACTTTGTGGCGTCATCATTAATTTAATGACAAACAAATACCTTTGTGTAACACCACTATTTAAAAATAAATAGTGGTGTTACACAAAGGTATTTGTTTGTCATTAAAGTAATATTAGATCTTTGGTTCGGCTAAAAAAAGTCCAGACAAATCTCTTATTCCTTCAGATGAAATCCCGATGGATTATTTGCCCCCCGGTAAGAATGAAACTTTTTTGAATCAATGTAGCATACTTTTATTTTTAAAAACTCATATCTATTTGCATGTTCCTATTTAACTCCATATTTAATTCCATATAACTCTTCAATTAAATGATTAAAAAAAATTATTGTGTTTTACAGAAAAAGCTCCAGAAGCGATGCTCCCGATACATCATTAATGGAGACGGATGATGAGGACGTTATGACTGACCTTGTAGATTAGTTTGCACTTGTTGCAATAGTTATATTTCTTGTCATTTTACTATGTATCTATAAATAGGACAAATATTAATTCAAGTTTTTTTAATAATTTTTTTTTTTAAATTTTGTTTTATTTAATTTTCTTCATTAATAATATAAAAAGTATTATTTTTCCAATAAAATTTAATGATAATATTTATTATAAGTAATACAATTATAATTATATCACATACGGCAGGTCCAGTAAAGAGAGTTAGAACCACAATTCTAACTCCCATCTGCTTAAAGTTGGTAAGGTAAAAGCATTCAAGCTTTTTAAAGACGAGTGAATGTAAAGTGAGCCGAGAATAGAGGAAAGGTCAAATACTTTAAGCCACATTTTTTTTTGTTTTTCATTAATATCTTTCATTATTATGCTTTGAATCAAATAATTTTGCACCATGTCAGTAAGCTATGTATATTCTACCAAATAAACATTAGAAATAATAAATTAACTCAACATGTCATTAGATATTCGTTTTTATCATCTCCTGTAAAATTTTAGTTTTGTGGCTTAAAGGGTTTTGCCTTTCAGCAGTCGATATTGTCGCTGGGCATGTAACACATACCTACAATGTGAAAAATTTAATATTTTACAGGAGAGTGAAAAAACCAATTTTGAAACAGGAAAATAAAGTTGGACCCCCAACTAATATTAATTTATACTAAAAATTTGTTATCTATACGATACACAATAAGTAAAAAGAAATGGGAGTCTCTCTTCATTTTCCTGCTTAAAAATGAGTTTTTTCACTCTTCCCGAAAAAATAAATTTTTTTCACATTGGAGGAATTATGCGCTCAGCGATGATATATTTAAAACTGGGGACAGAAAATTTTTAAATCGTAAATTGGAGGAAATACTGTATGAGAATGTATACAATGAAACGGGACCTTGCCTTTTTGCCGTAAAAAAGAAGTGAAAACAAAAAAACTGAAATTTTACTGCACATTTTAAATGAAATATGTATTGATTTGAGTAGATGATGAGGCAGAACATACCAGTGCAAGCGCAGGGTGTGGAGGAAGGCGGACAGCCCCTCCATCAGAACCAGGATGCTGACGGTGAGCACTGCCCAGATGGAGAACACAATCCACAGGGCCACACCACCAAACCATCCCTCGAAGACAAGACCTAAATCACTCAAAAAATTGAGTTACATAGTAAAAAATTAAAATATCTACCTGCAGTGAAACTCTCTTCTGAGAATTTTCAAGAAACTGGAAAAAACTTCTCACTAAATTATTCCAATAAGATTTAGATAAAAAAAATAAACTTGTTCGGCTTTATCTCATAAAATATTTGCTTTGCTGAAAAAAACAAGTAAAACTCGTTAATATTTTCACACTGAAATTTATAGCTTAATTTCTGGAGATTTTCAAGATTATGGAAGAGAATAAAACAGTTTCAGTTCAATTTGGTAAATGCCTTCTTGATAAACATTAGACACGATGTGTATCAAGAAGTACGCAGAAATGTTTTAAAACCTTTAAAGTTGCCGTGGTCAATGGATTTGAGCCGTAAAACACTCCATTTAATATGAGAATTTTGAAAATTGCCAAAAGATCTAACACACATAGATGAAAACAGACGATGACTAAAAGCCGCATAGATCTTTTGATTTCTGAAAAATTTAATACAAATTAAAGCAGTCAATGATGACAAGCCGCATAAATAAAATAAAAAATATCTATGTCCAAAGTTTCACCCTTTAAAAACAAAAAACTTATAATAGAAAGTGTTTTGTGTCACCAAAAATCTTTGAGGGTGGTTTCTCAGCTTTGCGATTTTGTGACTTGACTCCCTTGACATCTATGGCGACGATATATACAATATGCAATCGGTTTAAGAAAAATAACGGTATATTTCGGTCATCAAGTATTATTGTACAATTTTGTGAGTCAACATTTTATATTGTCCGATTCCTTTTTTTTTTTTTTTTTACATGAATACCGCACAAGAGTCCCAACTGCTCCCGTCTGGAGCCAGTGAGACTATGGCATCTCCAATTGGGGTATGTTGTGAGGCTGAAGGTAGTGGGGAGGGGAAGGAGACGGGGAAGAGGAAGGTAGGAGTACCTGGCTATTCAGATCTGGTCACTAAACACGGCTAAAGCCATTTCAAGAAACGTTTCAATTCTGAACGGTGGTCTTACACCAGGGCGATACTGAGAGTATCTTCCACTCTTTCCTTGCTCAGGGAAAGAGTTTACCACAAACATAATACAAGAATCACTCAAAATGAAGGATTGGTGGTTACAAAATGTGCCATGTTAAAAGTACCCTAAACTATATTGTACCCAAAATATTAATTTAATAAAAGCTAACCACTTGAGCGATTTTTGGCATAATATAACAAGTTTGCAAAACGAATTAAGCGATCGCTTGCCATAATGCGACCACATTTATAGAACTTAAAAATATGGGATAAATAGTGAAATCTAGGTGGATTCATTGACTTTAAACCGCAGTAAACAGTTCATAAGTTTCAATATTAATATTTTGAGGAATGATGTTAATTAAATCGAATGGCTAAATCGGAAACCGAACACCAATCGCTCCAGTGGCTCAAAAATTATCTAAGAAAACGCCTATTAGATACAGATGATTTATATTGATGCCCTACTGAAGGCCTTGCATTGTTAATTGGAATTCACATTAGGACTTATAATTTTATAATACCACATGTATTTTTTACTGTTAGCAGCGTATATCTCGGTCATCGCTTGGCCGCCAGAGGCACTGATTGCGCCTCTGGCGGCCAACAGGGAAACTACTCCAGCTATTGCAGTCGGTAAAGAAGGGATTGACTGGAACTACTGACACCTGCTGGTTGGCAAGACCGGCCCGAACAGCCAAACGGCTGGGAATTTGAATGGTGCAACATAATGTTGCCGATTACTGGATGTTATTATTGTCATTTACCGTGGAGACAATATATTTCATTCCAAATATTTACTTGGCGTTTTATTATTGCTAACAATACTATTGATGTGACTGTTCATTTGTACTTGTTTGTTATACAATTATACTGTTTTTATATTTATATGTACTACTCTATTTAACTAAGTTATTACATAAAATTTTGGCTATATGTACCTGCTGACAAACTACAAAAGTACTTTAGCAGGTTTGATTGATAATAAAGAAAATAAAAAATTAGTAATAATTTTTTTTAAATTTCTGTCTCAAAAAATGTAATATTTGCCAGTCTTCAAATTCGGAGGTAAAACATAACATCACTTTTGAATCTATTATAATTTGTTCTAAAATCGGTGTCGCCATCATGAAAAAATTTTTTAGTTCCATTTTATTAAAATTCAAAACTTTGTTGACAAACTGTTATACAGGGTCAAAAATCGACACTGTTGGATAATTAACGATAGAAGTGCGTAATCATTACCATTGCGCATGACCATGTTCCAGAGTACCTCAGCCAGCTGGGCATGGGCCAAGGACAGAGCCCACAGGCGCAGGTAGGATGCTGTGTGTGACACACTTCCCAGGACATACTCAATGGTGTGAATAGCCTAAAATAAAAAACAACACATGCATACAGCAAATTCATCACACAATTATAGCTCATTTATAACAGAGGGGGTTTTCCAAGCAATGGCTAAATTTAAACCAAAATTAATGCAAGTACAAATTCAATGGTGGCAATAATATAGGGTAAAAAGGTGAAATAAATAGCTATAAATTTTAACCCCCAGGGGCCAGACCACTGCATTTTGCAGTGTTAAAGAATTGTGTCCAAGCACTGTCGACCACCATAACACGGGCATGTGCCTCTAGCATGGAGGTCGAAAAATCATAAAATTCATGTAACTAATATTTTAATGAATAAAGAAAACTTAAAAAAAAAAAAAACTGTAATTGCTGTGTCGACCTTGTACATCTGTTTTGCCTTTGGATTACCAGTTAGTTAACCCCTTGAATGCCACGGAGCAAACGGGTAAATTTCGCGATGACTTTGACGTAATATTTTGTGGATTTATTTTATGCTATTGTATATAATATTTACCGAAACACGTTCCTTGAACAATAAACTACCCCTAATAACCACATTACTTGCGTTTATTTGACAAATTGATAGGTTTATCGATCTTTTCATGACACCCGACGCTCAAAGTTTGACAGCCCAAATCGCGGGAGAAATGACATTTGCAAAGTCATAGAAATGTGCAAAGATAATTATTTGAGTGGCTAGGTGTGTTTCTTATATCTGTTACGTCAAGAACAAGAATGCCCCAAGCGATTCTGACCTTGTCGTTCATACATTTTCTTTATACATAGGTTTAAAATCGCATATCAAAAAGGTTTTTTGTTTAAAATTATATTCGGCTATAGGGCGCGTCCCGGACGCACCATCGGCAGGCCACCGGTTAAAGGCCAAAATAACCACGTGTTTGCTTTGACAAAAATATATTTTTTATTCATTAAAAATTGGCGATTCAACTTGCATAATGGTAAGCAGGACTAATGTATCCCCTATTTTAGCTGTACTAGAATCCCATTAATTCTAAAAAATGCATATTTTGAAAATTAATTAATGAATTAAAGTGGTTCTACTTTAGTAGTATAGATAAATGTAAGCAGGACTAATGATCTCTTAACAGGTCGCATGCCGTTGGCGCGCCGGTGCGCGCCCTATAGCCGAATAAAAAAATAAAAAAAAAACTTTTTGGTATGCGATTTTAAACCTTACGTATAAAGAAAATGTATGAAGAACAAGGTCAGAATCGCTTGCGGCATTCTTGTTCTTGACGTAACAGATATAAGAAACACACCTAGCCTCTCGAATTATTTTTTAGAATGGTTTCTCTGACTTTCTAAATGTCTCTTCTCCCGCGATTTTCAACTATCAAACTGGGTGCGCCGCGGGTAATAAAAAGATCGATAAACCTATCAATTTGTCAAATAAACGCAAGTAAAGTTGTTTGTAGGTGTAGTTTGTTGTTCAAGGAACGTATTTCGGTAAATATTACATACCAAGAGCATAAAATTAACCCACAAAATTTACGTCAAAAGTCAAAACATCGCGAAATTTTTGAGTTTCATCCGTAAACACCGAGGCATTCAACCGGTTAATCTGTTGAAAGCCAGAGCAGCAAACAGAAAATCATATTTTAAACCGTCACGAGAGGTTCCATTCTTACAACCGTTTTGTAAGCGTAAAAGATTATGATTTGTTCTTCATACATTTTTCAAAACATAAAGGTCAAAATCGCATCACAAATAATTCTTACAAGGATAATATTAGAATGCTTGCATGTTCTCCGAAGACCCATCAGTATTCGACTGGTTAAACTCTCCAAACGAACAATGCTGGGTGTGCCAAGAGATTGCTTTGCACATCCAGTATTGCTCGTTGGGAGAGTTGATATATCAGGAGGATAGAAAGATTTTAAAAAGGCTCACCTGATGAATGAACATCTCTTGCATGTCTTCCTCTTGGCCAGCCTTGTGGCCATCGACAGGAGGAACAACTTGACCATTTGCACCCACATCGCCGTTCTCTCCATTATGCATGGGCTGGTGATTCTCCTAAACAAAAGATTACGGGAATTTTAACATTGTTTTCACTTGGACAACCTTGCGATGGACGGAGGCCGCTGAAGTGACCACCTGGAATACACCTCGCCAAAGTGGTCCCTCCCAAATTTGAATAGAAAGATGAATGTATGCTGACAAGTGTAGGTGTTGCGGGGATGTTGATTGTTAAGATTGACAGACATTACCAAATGGCTTTACGGAACATTGAAAATTAGGACTTTTATACGTCATACAAGGAAAGACTTGAAATAAACAATGTAAACTTACGGTGCGCTTCTTATGTTCCTGAAGCACGAAGTAGGGCTTGGCAAACAGCATGATGGGGACGCAGATGACAGCGATGACCACAAGGAACTTCTGCAGCCCGTCCTGTCCGGCGTACATCACCTCCTGGCAGTGCTCCCTCTTGGGGTTCTTTTTGAACAGCACCATGTTGATGAACATGATGAGAATGGACGGGGCACAGTAAGGGGAAGTCTCCAAGTATTCTGGAAGAAAAAAATAAATTATGGATAAAATTACACAATTTTTTTTATTATAAAGAAAGACAAAAAATCTAATTGCAAATTAACAAACAATATTTGAATTCTTTCGATTCTGATGATTTTAAGCAGTTGACTGTGCAACAATGAATGATGAAAGACTCTTAGTTACAGAGGAATCTGCAGCACGCAGAATGGTTGGCCCATTGGGCCACAAACCGGTGTACATTCTTATTATATAGGAAAAGCAAGATTTGTCTTTAACAAAGTATTGCTTTCCTTGGAAGCTGTATTTGAAATGATCAAGGGATAAATCATGCCAATTCAGACTTCAAGGGATCGGAATAAACAACTTCTTAAGCATGAAAACTTCTTACGCAGAATTTACTGTATTCAATTGCTAGAATCAAGTGGCATAAATAATGGAAATACATAAAGCTCAATGACCTCCATGACAGAGTGGCAAGATCCCTGTCTTTGAATATGAAAATGGTTTAATTTATCCCATGTAAGTGTTTTTTCTCTCAAAAACCTTGTAAGAGAGTTTCACTGTATAATTAGATTCACATCTGTATTTTCAGTACCTGGTTCCTGGGAGCCATAGTGTCCAGGAGTTGCTCCGTATTTCACCCACTTGATGAAGATCATGAGCACCATGTAGAAGAATAGGAAAGTCAGGAAGATCACTTGCGGGAGGAATTGGTACAGAGTGTCCAGCCTTTTCTTGAAGTACCTAAAAAAAAAAGAGATTATTATTTTGTTCAATTTGACTACATCAAAAATCGTATAAGAATAATAATTGTTTGAATCAATTAACTCACAGGTTATTCCAGAGAGACAGAGAAACGCCAAACAACATGTGGATGACGCCAATAATGATGGAAATCTTCATCTTGAAGGCATTTTGAAAGATGATCTTGTTCTCCGCAAGCTGAAATAATAATACAAGTGAAAAAGGAGAGATTTAGAGAGCAGAAAAATGTTTAAATGACTCTCATGGATAATATAACATTAAATTTGTTAGTTATTCAGTTTTGGCTATATGGCGAAGTTATTGTATTTATAAAAAGTGAAAATAATTTCTTACCTGCCAGACAGGATCCATTCCGAATGGATAAGGAACCTGGTAATAGTCATCCGAGTCAGGGTTCAATTGAAGCTTTGGATTATCATGCAGCGTAGACCTGGTGTAGTTATGCCGCCAATACGATCCAAATATGTTCAAACTCTTGGAGAAGATGTCATTGTAAATCAGACCGGTGTACATTGAAAAGACGCCCATCAGAAGAATGATGTAACGGCCTCCAAAGAAGATGTTCCAGATCTAAAAATGAAGTGTAACAAAAAATTAAAATCAAAAAGATGCTGACGTAAGATTCCGTAGGTTTCAAAGACTATGTTAGCTGGACACTGGACATGTTAAAAGAATGCCAGATGACCAAGTGGGCACCTCGGTGGAAGTGATCCAGAGGCAGACCGAGCAAGAGATAGATAGACCGCGTGGAAGAGGATTGACTCTGAGGACTGGAGATGAATGGCAAGACACCACAGCCAAAAATGTTTTATTTTTAGGTTATGTTATAAATAATTAGCAAAGATAGCTCACCTCGCTATCAGACTTCTGGGCTGCAAGCGGTTTCTCCTTGAGAACCATCCACAAACCAAACAATCCCAGGATGGCTCCGTGACCCAAATCTCCAAACATCACAGCGAACAAGAATGGGAAGGTGATGATCGTGTACGGAGCTGCAAAACGACCAGAAAATACACTTTCAACAATGAGCTTTGTTATTTCACGTAGAGTGCAATCCTTCATTATCTGTTTATTTACCGTATGTTCTTGAAATGCAATGCAGATAGCATAATCGTGGATAAAGAGATAGCGCCTCCATACATGGAGCCACTTACAAGCTATTCGAGCCCGATGCGCGTAGCACGCGCACCGCTCGTGGGTACCCGCCATACAATTTTGCTGGTGTTGGTACATGGCGGTACGCGACGGATGTCGGGTTGAAGTCGGTAGCGCGCTACCGACGGTGCTGGTAGCACGCTACGCGTTGCGGCATTCGTGTCTGCTACTTATCGTTTGACGTTTGACAGAAATGGCGCCGGAATATGAAAGTAGTGTCAGATTTGTTCCGGAAGTGGAAAAAATGCATGTTTATACCAGAATACGTAAGAAAGGATTTAGTGGAGACGGCATGGATTAATTTTGGAGAAAAACTCATTTGACATCGCTTGACATCGTGTTAACTCCACGGCTGCACGTGAAAAATGATCAAGTTCAGTATATTTCGGGTAGCGCCGTGTGCGGAAACCAGCATTAAAAAGTAGTACATCGGCAGGGTACTTGTGGTTGTGTCACAATCACGTAGTTTGTAAGTATCTCCATGAACGGAGGGCCTAAAGAGACTAAAAGCCATGCTAAATCAGCCATTCCTAATATGTATAGAATTTCCAGTAAAAATTATATAATAAAACTTTCATAACAGGTTGCGTGCCGTTGGCGCGCCGGTGCGCGCCCTGTAGCCGAATAAAAAAATTAAAAAAAAACTTTTTGATATGCGATTTTAAACCTTACGTATAAAGAAAATGTATGAAGAACAAGGTCAGAATCGTTTGGGGCATTCTTGTTCTTGACGTAACAGATATAAGAAACACACCTAGCCTCTCGAATTATTATTTAAAATGGTTTCTCTGACTTTCTAAATGTCACTTCTCCCGCGATTTTCAACTGTCAAACTGGGTGCGCGCGGGTACAATATAAAATTGTTATTCATACCTGGATTAACCTCCCGGTAGGAAGCTATTCCGTAAGCATTGATGAGAGTTTGGAAAGCAAAGGTGAACTTATTGGTCCGGTTGTAAGTTGGAGGATCTTCAAAGGTCTCCATTCTGTTTAAAATGGGCGGCACAGAGCTTCCACTTCTCTCCTACAAATAAAGAAATAAATTGAGCACAAAATTAAATAACTCGCGAGACGGTTTGACTTATTATTTGCCGTCCTTTAAGAGGGTTTAACTGTCGACAGTATTAGATGTAATATATGTACCGTTCCCCTGCGCAGCGCCAGCTGGATGGTCTCCAGGTCCAGGGCTGGCACCCAGCACTCGGCGATGAGGCACTTCTGAGTCACGTCCAGATTGAACAAGTTCAAGGTGTGGTAGATGGCCTTGATCTTGCGCACCTTCACAAACCAGTTCTTGATGTTCTTGGCGGCGGCCACCAGCACGCGGTGACGGTGGTCTTGCGTCTGCCCGAGAACCTGGAACAAGTAGCAAACAGTTGAGATAGATGCTTTAAATACAGACTAAGATTCCCGAATAACCCAACAATATTTTAAATGCTCCTACTTCCTTCATTACAAGTAGAAAATGGTGCACGTGCAATTATGGAGGACTATCTAGCAGAGAATTGAATCTGCGATGCCTGGATGGAACCCCGACACTTTTAACAATTTGACAAGCCACTAATGAACGCTAGATAATAAATAATAAACCACGTCTTTCTGTACATGGCGTGAGATATGCTTCTATACACCTTCTTTAGCTTTACCAATTAATCTTGTGATATCAACTTGCGACAAGAGAGGCCACCAATAAAAGAATTCGTACCGTGTTCAGATCTTCGATGCGAGTCATGACTCCCATGGCCATCTCCCTGCGGTCAGCCGGGGCCTCGGGGCAGGGGTACAGGGTGGCGCGGAAGCCTTCGCAGATCTTCTTCACGCGCGTCTTCAGCTGGTCTCCTTGGAAGAAGATGATGAACACGGACTTGAAGACTTCTTGGTCACCCTGCCATTAAATAACACACATATTATAGAACAAGTTAACAACATCAAATACGATTATTTATTTATCACCACGGCAATTACCACTTCATCTATAGTCAAAATTTTACAATGGGAGAAGGCTCAGATATCTGGGAAGCCATGTTATGAAATGTGATACGCAGCATTCTTAAGTTCGGTTCTTTGATTCAGTTCAGAGTCCAATGTATGTAGCCAATTTAGAAACTTCCTTTTTGTTTTTTTACATACTTGCCTTCTTTACTAATAACGGGTGTTTTAAATTTTACACAATTGATAAACAACCGTTTTAAGGAATTTGCAAGAAAACTGTCACTTCACTTTTTTATTTTATTCATAAAATTAAAAATACATAATAATAAATTCCCGAGAATAACCAAAAATATCTGACATGTTGGATTAATTCTTATGCAATGTAAATGTCGATTTCTTTATTTATCTAAACATGCACGAGGCATTTATGTTATTAAAAAGCATCACTTTCGTGGATGTGTTACTAAATTCAAGCGGTAAAAGTCAAATAAGAAAATAATGTGACGGAAATAATCCAGCTTTTTCTGATAACATAAAACTAAATTAACAATATGACAATATTAATAGATCAAAACTGACAAAAAATAACACAAATAATAGTAAAAATATTGAATTATACTATTATAGTAGTGGAGTGGTCATTACTTATTAATAATCACCAATGTTTCTTTTTTTTTTTAAATTGTAAATTTCGAGCTCAACTGTTGCGAATTCATGAGTGTAGTCAAATTAAGAGTACCTACTCAACAAAAGGACCTATTTCAATGCCACCGTTCACAAACAAATTATGTGACAAACTCGCCAATTCCTCGCTTGTATAGTTTAGCAAACAAATATACAAATGGTATCAACATTTTGAATGTAACAATTTCTGTGTTTAACTCGTCATATGCCATGGGAGGAAAGACGTAAATTTCGCAAGTTTTGATTTTGACATAATATTTTGTGGGTTTATTTTATGCCATCGTATATTATATTTACCGAAACACATTCCTTGAACAATAAACTATGCATAAAAACAACATTACTTGCGTTTATTTGACCATTTGATGATTGATGCTCACAGTTTGACAGCTCGAATCGCGGGAAAAATGAAACCCGAAGTCATGGATAAATTTAATAAAATTTATTCCTAGTGACTAGGTGTGTTTATGATATCTGTTATGTCAAGAACAACAATGCCCCAAGCGATTCTGAACTTGTCCTCCATACATTTTCTTTTTACATAAGGATTAAAATCGCATTCTAAAATTTTTTTTAAAATTTTTCTGCGGCACAGCATTGGTTAAAATACAAATTATTATTATAAGAGATGGCAGCACTTCCGTTTGTAGCTAGTGTGTGAATATTTGCACGACGATATGACTATGGTAGGATTATTACTATCAGATTTAGATGAATATTTGAACTTACGGTTGCCGGATCTTCCAGAGGAGTCTCAATCTCAGCCTGACGCAGGAACACATTTCCCCGGCAGGCCCTCCACAGCATACGCTCAAAGGGGGGAATCCTCTCACGCAATATCACTCCAGCCACAAAGCTACGCACCAATCAATACAAAAGTTATTATTTGTCCTAGCTCTTGCCAAATTGCCAAGTCAACATTATAAAAAAGCTTCCATTTCAATTAAAAATAGAACATCGATTTGTTCTTACAGAGAGAAATTTAATATTTTAGAATCTTTCTTTAGATATTGCAAGAAATAATTTTAAAATTAAATAGTTTTACTTACTATGCATCACATTAGAATGTTATTTACACAGGGCTTAAGACATGTTTTTATAACAATATTCAACTTGGATGTGTACAGATTAAAATTAAATATCAAATAACAATTTATTAGATTTAGAGAATTTTATAGAGCAGCAATAAAATAAATAATAGTTAGAGAATGGGTTTTATTTTCCTTTCGGGCAACAAATAATATTTTATTTGTGCCAAGCAACAGATTTACAATAATTGCTTTTATTACAGCTTGTCAAATAAGAGTAGAAAACATAGGAGGGCGCCACTGTTGTTCAAATGGCAAAACTAAAAATATAACTCATGATAGAAATAAGCTGCGTAACCTCCATTTTTGTAAAAAATTAAAAAGGCATAAAAGTGAAAAAAAAATTTTTTCATTGCATATAGATAGATACCCACTGATCTCAAAATTAGAACTGCATATAGGTATATTATACCTTTGCAATTTTTCGTTAACATAATGAAGAATAATGATATTGAAAAAAAATATAAGGCACAGTTTAGAAATTTCTCACATTTATTTAATACTAGCTTATGTACCTAGCGTTGCCCGGGCTTCAGATCATGTCTCTAATTTTAGATCTGAATATATTTAACTCATTCATATCTAAAAGTAGTGTAACTAAACTCACCATTAGTGATTCTTCCTTTCTTAACTTTTTTTTTTATTATGAATACCGCACAAGAATACCAACTGCTCCCGTCTGGAGCCAGCGAGACTATGTCATACCCAATTTGGGTATGTTGTGAGGCTGAAGGTAGTGGGGAGGGGGAGGAGACGGGGAAGAGGAAGGTGGGATGTACCTAGCTATTCAGATCAGCCATTTCAAGCAACGTTTCAATTCGGAATGGTGGTCTTACACCAGGGCGATACTGAGAATATCTTCCACTCTGGAATGTGCCGCAAACATACTATATATTATTTTAAATGAATAAATTGTGAAATAACACAGATTAATCAAATAAAATGTATTTGCCACGGCGGCATTCGATCCCGCGATCTTCGGAATGCGAGTCAAAAGCCTTACCGAATAAATTGTGAAATAACACAGATTAATCAAATAAAATGTATTTGCCACGGCGGCATTCGATCCCGCGATCTTCGGAATGCGAGTCAAAAGCCTTACCGCTGGACTACGCCGGCCGTACCGTTAAATTAGATGAGAGTAAATCACTTCGTAAAACACCATTTAATCAAATTTATGTCATTAAGTAGGTATCTTAACAACAGTGCTACTTCGATTTTAGTTTTTCTTTAAGAACAAAAAAATGTGTTTTTAATTGTGATTTGCAGCATTTTATATATTCAGTATCATTGCGCTTTAAAATAATATTTGACAGTAAAATTGATGTTGCCAGCCTACAAATTTTGTAGTTCCATTTTTAATATTTTCGACTCTTTAGTCTATACATAGTACTGTCGTAATTGTATTGCTAATTGTAATGTAAACATTTTACCTGCAGTGTAAAGAAACGATAAATAAATAAATTGTTTAATAATTGATTTAAATTTCCCGTTGCGAACTACAGTTCACTACAAAATAATAACCAAGTAATTAAATCACCAATTTATTGGCCATCACCCTTACTATGAAGGGTTTACAGTTAGATTAATAGATGAAGGTGTAAGGCCCCCCGTTCATGGAGATACTTACAAACTACGTGATTGTGACACAACCACAAGTACCCTGCAGATATAATACTTTTTAAAGCTGGTTTCCGTACACGGCGCTACCCGAATTATACTGAACTTGATCATTTTTCACGTGCAGCCGTGGAGTTAACACGATGTCGAACGATGTCAAATGACTTTTTCCAACATTAATCTATGCCTTCTTCACTAAATCCTTTCTTGCGTATTCTGGTAATGTAAAGTTATGTAAACACGCATTTTTTTTCACTTCCAGAACAAATCTAACATTACTTTCATGTTCAGACGCCATTTCTGTCAAACGTCAAACGAAAGTAGTAGACACGAATGCTGCAACGCGTAGCGCGCTAACGACGGTGCTGGTAGCGCGCTACGCGTTGCAGCATTCGCGCTACCGACTTCAACCTGACATCCGTCGCGTAGCGCCATGTACGAACACCAGCAAAATTGTATGGCGGGTACCCACGAGCGGTGTGCGTGCTACGCGCATCAGGCTCGAATAGCTTGTAAGTAGCTCCATGTACGGAGGCGCTAAGAGTTACTTGTCTATAGGCTCAACACATCAAAAAGTAACATTTAAAAATCATTAGCTTGCTCTTTTGTCATACAAGTCAACACATAAACAATATGTTTGCAAGTGTATTTATACAGATCCCATCAATTTGGGTCATACATGTGGGAATGTCATTTTTGAACTCTGTCAGCATGTGTAATCATGTGGCTATTGCAAGTATGAAATTCTCCACACTAATTTATCACAAAAATACTAGGCCAAACCACATGACTTATTCGTCAGCTTGTTTGGTTGAATGCTTGGCAATAATTAGTTAATTATTATTTGCTTTAGTAACTCACGTAGAGGAAGTGCTCTGCATTTGCAATACTTATTGTTTCAGCAGTGAATAATTATTATTGGCCATTTTCATTAAAGCACGTACGCTTAAGAACAATTAGCATTACAATTTATCACTCTTTAAACATGTCATTTTAAACTCAAAGTTAATGATTTTATGCAATACAAAATAAAGTTAAATGCCTACTGGAAATGCTTTTTCTATTTCACAAAGTTTTGACTTTGAAGAGTAGAAAATATAAAAAATGGAACTACGAATTTTGTAGGCTGGCAACACCAATTTAATTGTCAAATATTCTTTTAAACCGCAACGACACTGAAAATACAGAACACTGTAAATCACATTTTAAAAAACATTTTTTGACATTATGAGCGAAACTCAATCGAAAATCTGGAACAGAAAAATCAGAAAAAGATATTGGCACCTCTGGGACTCGAACCCAGGACCTCCCTACTTCCCGGGTTGGGCGCTCTTATCCACTGAGCTAAGGTTGGATAAGAGCGCCCAACCCGGAAAGTAGGGAGGTCCTGGGTTCGAGTCCCAGAGGTGCCAATATCTTTTTCTGATTTTTCTGTTCCAGATTTTCGATTGAGTTTCGCTCATAATGTCTTCATTTAATTAAATATTACAGTTTGAGGTTTTACTCATAAAGTTAAAATAATAAATAATAATAAACATTTTTTGTTTTGAAAAAAAAATATCGAAGAGGAAAAAAATGCTAAGGTACCGACTTATGTTTAAATATGATTAAATAGTGTTTTACAAAGTAATTTGTTTTCATTTAATTTAACATAAATGAATTTTACGGTTGGTAGAAAGGAAGAATCAATAATGGTGAGTTTAGTTACATTACTTTTAGATTCGAATGAGTTAGATCAGATAATTCAGATCTAAAATTAATTCAAATCTAAAATAGAGACATGATCAAAAGCCCAGGAAACGCAAGGTACTTAATTAAGCCAGTATAAAATAAAACTGAGCAATTTCTAAACTATGCTTTATATTTTATTACAATATCGTTATTCTACGTGATGTTACCACAAAATTGCAAAGGTATAATATACCTATACGCAATTCCAACGTTTAGATCAGTGGGTGTCTTCTATATTGCAATGAAAAAAATTTTTTTTCAGTTTTATGCTTTTTTAATTTTTTACAAAAATGTAGGTTACACAGTTTTACATTACCACCATAAGCTATATTTTTAGTATTGCCATTTGAACAACAGTGGCACCCTCCTATGTTTTCTGCTCTTATATTTGACAAACTGTATGTAGATATATTTCTGAAAACCCTAACAAAAGAAACCGAAAATTTGGTGGAAATTAGAGACATATTTTGAGATTGCACTTGTTTGTTGCATAGTGGAAGATACTATCAGTATCGCCCTGGTGTAAGACCACCATTCAGAATTGAAACGTTGCTTGAAAATGGCATTAGCCGTGTTTAGTGACCAGATCTGAATAGCCAGGTACTTCCCCACCTTCCTCCTCCCTATCTCCTTCCCCTCCCCACTACCTTCAGCCTCACAACATACCCCGATTGGGGATGCCATAGTCTCACTGGCTCCAGACGGGAGCAGTTGGGACTCTTGTGCGGTATTAACTATAAAAAAAAAAAAAAAAATGAATAAAATTTTCATTTTCCTCATCCACTATCAACACTTTTAATTATGTAGTAAACTAATAATTGTCGAAGATATTCAATTTAATCTATTTAATTTCTATTTAAGCCTTGGACCAGAGAGAAGTGTGTGATAAAAACATGTATTTCCCACAGAAAAATAACCTTCTGATGATACAAAAATATCTGTCAGATAATTAAAATATTATGCAAACAATAAAAAATTCAAAAACGAGGTTAATTTTATGGGGAGATTAATGTACAATACGTATTGGGAACATAAACTGTAAAATAAAAACATGAAAATCATGCTTCATACAAATAATATTTACAGCCAAACTGTGACGCTGGTAATATAGTCGGTTAAATATTAAAAAAACAATCAAATGATATGAGTACAATAGTAGCAAATGCATCTTGTTAAATATTTCATAATATACAACATTATTTAATTACATTTGTTGAAAAAAGATAATAATCTGATGTCCCTAATAAAGTCATTAGAAAATTCTTGCATGCGTTAAATATAATATATACAATTAGTGGGCGTTAGATAAACACACAAAACTTTGTGAATTCCTTTGGTACCGTCAAGTACAAAACATTAATATTGGTGAGCCCGTGTTAGAATATTATTAAATTTGTCATTATTCATCACAACTGGATATAATGTGCTACTTTTCTTGTGAACATTTTTATAGTTTGTGTTGGGGATGTTAACAATAGAAATTAGTATTAAAACCATCTCAACGGACAAAACAGTGGACACCATAACTACAATATTATAATAATACCACTGTGTGAATGCATTACCAACGAATTATTAAAATTTGAATTAGTGAAATATTTTTTTAAATTTGTTTTAACCACTGGAGCGCTTTTTGCCAAAATATGACACTATTTAAAATACCTCGGATTGCTTTACTGCCAATTTTGGCAAATTTTCCCTTATTTACAAGTAATTAAGTGAAAGTTTACGATTTTATAATATTTTTTTATAAATCCTACAAATATGTGATAATCGACAAAAGTTAGGTGAATTCATTGGCTATATAGATCTATAATCAGTTTGTATGTCTCCATATTAAAATTCGGAGGTATGATTTTTTTTTAATTTGGGCAGAAAATATTCAAAATGATCGCCGAAAAATGTCAAGCAATCGGAATTTTTTTTTTTTAATTGCGCTGTCGCTCCGGTGGATAAACTTAAAAATTGGATATTTTGACTTGTGTCGGTATTGCATTATGTAACACAGTGATATTTTAGTAACTATACAGCACAAAAATATTTAAACAAGCACTTTTTTGTTGTTTTTCAGATTATTTATGTGTATTGATATTATTGTAAAAAGAAATCAAGAGTGAATCTTTAAAAAGCTTTTCTTGGAAACATTCAATATTTAGGATGCTGTGGGTGAAGGAAGGTGCAGCTTATCAGCGTGATGTGACCCAGTGGCCCATGCAGTGGTTGTGTGTTTGTTAGCAAGCGGTGTCAGGTGAAGTAAGTGGGGTGAGTGGTATGAGGGGAGGTGGCGGGTGCATACGTACCCCAACTGGACCTGGGCGAAGTTTCTATGAGTGTCTTCACTAATGAGGGCGCGCGTCATAGATTCGGTAGGGTGGAGCCCCCCCTCTTGCTGACACACAATACAAACAACAACATTACAACATGAAGCCCCACACATTCAGGATATCAACCCTGTTCCGTCCTGTTCTGTCCTCTCAAGTTCCAGGTCTGGGGTGTTGCTTGAACTGAATTAGGACGTGAAACCCATAAACCGTTTAAAAACAATTTCAAGCAACATTTAGGGACTTCAAACAACAATGAGATATTGCTCACATTCGCAGAGTATTATTATGTTTAATGCACCGTCATGGAGTCACCATTGTCACAAAACTGATAATGTTATTAGCAGACCAAAAATGTAATAAAAACTATTTCAACAAAAAGCCAACAAAACAATGTAGTTGGAAACCTACTCAACACACCTTATGCATTCAAGTAAAATGTTATGTTAATTAGAAATCAGACTGTTGTAAGTAAATTTAGTAAAAGTCACAAGATTCCTTATTAGGTTAAAGAAAGTTAAGATAAGCGCTTGGAGTAAGAAGCATTTTGAAAATGAATTCATCTCAGCCAACACTGCATATCCGTCATGAGAGAAACAATCCACTCCTCTTCCGGCGTTCCATCCAAGAGTTGCCAACCAATCATTGGGCTTCAAAGTAACAACAGAAACCTGATTTGAATAATGAAATGTTTACAAGTCAGAATGTAGTGTAATCTTTGTTACTGTTACTATGAATGATCATCTATAAAACACCACCACTATGGGAAATGCATAGGGAATTAATAAAATACAACACCGTACTACAACCATCATGGTACCAATGTACATATTCTTAATAAGGAAGTAAAATAAAACGAATTTAATATTAAATAACCTTGGTAAAGTTTCTTTGTCAGTGAAAAAAATAGTCATTTTTTATAATAAAAAAGCACAATAAAAGAATATACCATATTAATCACAATCACATTTTGAAAAAACAATGAAATGGACAACACAATAACGAATCTTAAATTCAACAAGTAATATTCAAAATATCTTTTATGTCAAATTCTAATTGTCCCACCAATGGATCGTCTTAAACCAAAGTGAACTAACCCACTTTGCAATTTTTGAGTTAGAGCTTGAATTGAAGGCTCCAAATCATAATCTAGCTCTGCCAGAACGATGAAATCAGAGAAAAACTATCTACGATTGGTCAAGACAGTATTTATCTGATTGGTTCTCTCTGGCAGAGCTAGATTATGATTTGGAGCCCGAATTTCAAGCTCTAACTCAGAAACTGCAAAAAGTGAGTTAGTTCACTATGGTTTAAGACGATCCAAATAATAAGTAAACAAACGAGAAAAACTGTGTTTTAACAATTGTTTGAACTACTAAAATAGAAAGATTATAACAAAAGCATGCATTCTACTAATTGAATTTGTCTCAACTCATAAAATATTCACAATAGGGAAATAAAATAAGCACATTATGTAGGAATATAATATTATAAGTAATTTTATAAAAGCATTAAGTGTTCTAGTGTCTACAAAGGTTTTATTCATTTTAACCACACGATAAGCAATACAATAACCTCCTAATGAATTGTTTGGGACATCAGTTTGTTGCAAGATACTTGCTTCCTAAGTAACATCACTCAAATTGTATTGTTATCAATGATTCATCACCATTGTTTATTAGGCATAACACACTCAGGCAAAAAGACGCAACATACTCATTAACGACAATACTTCAGTGAAGCATTCAACGCGTGGGGAGTGGGGCATATTAGTTATAAACTAGAAAACTTTCAAAAACTTGCAGCAATTAACGCAGAAAGCCAGGCTTGATTTAATTTTTGTGTTAGTATTGATTTTACGAAAGTAAAATATTAATATTGGAGTTGCTAATATGGTTTATATTAAATTTTTTACTTGGTTATAGGTAAATTATGAGTATATATAATTTTACCACGGAGAACTATGCTCGAAGGGAAGGGATGTTGAATATGCCTACATATAACCTAGGTAGACCCTTGTTGATTGTTGCAACAAAGGATTTCGTTGGACTAATGATGGGAACAAAGGTAAGCCGTAAATTAGAATTTCACCACATATACAATATGTACAATATTAAGAATAAAACATCTATCTATTCTACTGTTGTAAAACCAAGCTGGAAGTCAGCTCCCTTGAAAGGGAGAGGACAAAATCTTAGTAAAGGAGTTCTGCACAAGTGCTTGCTGTTCAAGTGTTTGTTGAAAGAAATGGGGGAGAGGGACAGAGAGAGTGGCTGCAGAATCTTGCCTGAGTGGAGTTCGATACTGTCCGGTCTCAGCGTCGCAGTATAACCGCTGGAAAAACAAACAACAAGCGACATACTTTTCAGTCAAGAATCATTTCAATCTGCACGGCGTTTTCGCTTACGTTGACCTAAAGCCATTCAATCTGCCAATGACATCCACTTAAACAAAATACATTCTCCATCGTACTAAATAAATGATGCAATCAAAATAATGAAGAAAAGAATTTGGTTATTCGTTTGTAACAACTGATGAAGGTGAATATTCAGAAATGTAGATGTCACACAAGCAAATAGAGTGGCTCTGAAAGACATGACCGAAGTATTGCCGCTGTCGAGAGAAAAGAACACAGGAGGTAGTGTTGCCATACCCCAGCTTTAAGGCCTGGCCGCCGGCGCGCAGCCCCTCCTCGCCTAGCAACGTTACTTGTTCCTCCTCACGTGAAGGGTCGGCCATCTTGGGAAATAACAGTCTTTTATATGGCGTCCAAACAAACACCTCCTACATTATATATATTATATTTACATGGACTAAACTATTAAACTATTATAAATAAATAACAACCAAGTCCCTTCCAACCGACGACAACCGGATATCCTTTACATAGAATTTTTTTACAGTGTGTTAGAAAATAAAGTAACTTAAATTGAAAAATATAAAATAATAACTTTAATATTCATCTTATCTAGGTCAATTTTTGGCTTTACTTTTTTAATGCATTCGACGAGAGACAGTAAATGGCTTCAATGTTAAATAGCTCAAGCTTAAAACATTAAAATAATCAAATAAACTAATATAAATTATTTATATTATATTTCAATCACACTCACTAATTTATGCTCATAACATGATCAGTCGATTAAATGGAGACCCCAAATGCAACATTTTTTCATGTTTTTTTTGTTTAATACTAGAAATTTATTGTATATACAGAAACTTCGCAAATAATTTCAGTTCTAGGTAATTCTAATTCCAGCTAAACACATAAAAATCACATATAAGGAAAAATTCTCAATTAATACTCTCAATTAATAGCAAAACACAACTCGAAAATTGATGACTGATTCTGTTATAATCAAGGTAACATAAAAAGTATTTTTTGTCTTACAAAAGTAGTATTAACTTATAAAATATGATAAAAGTGAAACCTAAAGGTGCTGGTACACAAGCAACATAAATTGCTTGTTTTTATTGCCAATTGTCTTGGTCATCAATAGTCTTACAGGGGAAGTGTTAGTCATTAATATTGTCCCTCGAGTTAAGATTGTCGTAATGTACAAGAACAATTCACAACACAAAAGATGATCTTCTGCAATAACTGGTGGAGTTTTAACTTAAAAAAAAATTGCACTAATTATTTGTTATAGCATTCGTGGCAGCAGTTTTGATAGCGGTTCGGAGGCGAACAGAGACACATATGAAACAGAGCGAGAACAAAATAGATATGGCCCGGCAAAATTATTCAAAGATCAGTGGCCGAGCGAACTCACCGTCAAGGCAGGGCAATATATGTCAACAAGAATAAATAGACATTACAATAATCTTGACCGACAAAATCTTGCAAGCAAGAATTTTTTGTTATTATTGTATAACAGAATTATTCCAATTACAGTACAATTTAGTTACCATATCAGCATTTAGGCAGGTGATTCTTCAATAATAGTTTAAAGGCATAGAGAGAACAGTCACTTACGTCTGAATGGTTTGCAAGTTCATTTAACAGCACCACTCGTCATGCTATGCTTTGCCAAGACGTCGGTTCTGCCGTTCGGTACTTTAAATGAATCATGTCTGGTACATATAAATCATAGCATCCCAAGAGAAATGGGCTATCGATGAAAATGTTCCAAATTTTGAAAGACAGAATGGCAAGACTTGCTTTCCGCCTAGTTTCTAAACTCACAGAATCAGTGAAATTATCGTAAAAGTTGTTAATTTACCAGAGTCTTGAGAGAATGTTGTGTTGCAGAATAATAAAAAAAAAGATATAAACTAGAAGGATACTTGAGAAGTTTCTGTAGAAAGATTGACATCCTGAATCAATTAAACCAACATTTCAATAAATAAACATATAGATATATATTTTAATTATGTACGGCAGTGGCATACATTGCTCTATGACCAAACGTAGGCTGTGTGTAGTTTTGCAAGTTCGGGTATTAATAATTCTGAATTGAATATTTGAAAATTATAATTTTATCATCATCTTCCGCTGATTTTTGTGGCCAACTGAATAAATGAGCGTACAAATTACTCTCCAAATTTAGGAAAAAAAAAACATTTTACTAAAAAAACTTTATTTTTTCCATTATCATTTTTCTGTGCCCACCAGCTTTTCAGCCATTATTCACTACACGCCACCGATGTAAGGGCGTTTGGCATATAAGAACTACTGCTATGAGAAATTTGATAAAGTTTATTTTTTAAATGGACATAACTTTGCAATTAAACATTTTAGTTGGACAAGGGGACAGGGTGCTTCAAACATCAACATCTGAAACTAGTAGCGTCTGTCAGTGAAAATTTTATTAAAAGCATTAATAAAAAAAGTAAATATGTGCTGCGGTAATCCGATATTAGTTATTTTAGAGCTAGGAAATGGTAAGCTCTTCTTAATGATTGAAATAAAACAGTTAAAACAAAGTGTTGCCTGTTCTGCTATCCCTCCATACTTACACAAAGGTAAAAAGATGAAGAGGCAAAGTGTTGGAAGGAGGGGCCAAATCATTGATAACCGAAGCACCAACAGATTGATCCTAATATATTATATGTATCTATTTTATTCAGTTCAAAGTGAAGAACATAATATAAATTGTTGAATAATAAATTAACTGAGGGCAGCATTGCACGATTTTTAATGTAAAATTATCTGTTTAAATAAGTTTGCAATAATAATATAATATTTCACCTAAAATAAAAACACACAAATTAATAGTACAAAATAATTTCCCAAAAATGAATACTTATGGCAGGCGCCTTTCAAGCTTACATATATAGAAAATTAATCCAGAGTTAAATCAATTCATCACGAGATATGATAAATCGTCAGTTGTAAAGATAATAAATACGTTTTTCCAAAAAAAAAACTTACATGATAAGAAACAGAGTTAAAGTTTTAACTTGTCCATATTTTATCCAATATGATGGATTGATAAATATACCGTTATAAAACTGATTTTTTTAATCAAATTTCTCGTAAAAAGTCTACTGTAAATAATTAAATGCTTAATCCCAGTGACTGATAGCAAGTGTTATTATAATCCATTGGATTAATAATTCGATATAAAGTTCATTTTTGTGAACTAAAAAATAATTATGCATTGAAGATTTGATAAAAACCATTCTTCGTGTAAGTCCTGTGCAAGGTTACTTATTTCTAATGGCTAATAATTAACTTGAAACAATACAATACACCAATCCCAGCGAGAGATTGTAAGTGACGCCATTGTTCTAGTATCATCCTTTCGTTTTCAAACAAGACGAGTGGAAAGGAAGAGTATGTACGTCAATGACGTCCGTATGAGCTCTCGCTGGGAGTAGTTTAGTTAAACCTCGATTACATTGAGCGAGTTTACAAGCTACTAGCCGGCGAATTCACTATCTGCTAGTAAACAGGCTTGGCGTAATCATATTTACATGGAAAGGAAGAGTATGGACGTCGATGACGTCTGTACGAGTTCTCGCTGGGAGTAGTTCAGTTGAGCCTCGATTACATTGAGCGAGTTTACAAGCTACTAGCCGGCGAATTCACTATCTGCCAGTAAACACGCTCGGTATAATCATATTTACTAGCAGATTGTGAACAATCTATGAAAAAAGTTGAAAGGGGGTTACTTTGCTCGCTACTCGCTAGCGTGTGGGCTTGTTAGCTAGTAAACTAACCTTGTGTCATCATTTAATTTAAATTTTATGCTTTATTTTTTATTTACTCTGTAAAATATTATTATATTATAGTTTATGTAATATTGGCAGACTGGAATTGCACTATCCTCCCGGTCTTGCTGGAATAAAAACTTAAATAAAAAAATAAAAAATAATAGTTGCTAGTGAGCTAACTGCAGGTATCTCAGTTTTCTACAAAATATCGACAGTTTGAAAGAAAAAAGATAAGAAACCCACAGCAACATGTGGTTTCAACTCACTAGCTAGTTTGCTATTGAGCGAGTGGAAAGTTTTGTGTGTCATCATCACAATCGCACTCGCTGATTCGCCCTCTTTTAAACTTGCCCAATGTAACCGAGGCTTTAGACCACTGAATCGATTCAATGTTAGGTATTGTAAAAGTTACCTCATCGAAGAAAACTTGAGTTTTACGCAAGATGTGCTTCAACTCCGTCAGTTCCAGGAAGTTGCGCTTCAGGGCTTCAGCATTCTGGTTTACCTCACGAAGCTCATTCTCCAGCTTTTCAAAGGTCGCCTGTAATAAAAAAATTGCATAATTACGACATCTGCTCAGGCTACTCGAACCTAACAGGAAAACTTCACCGAAAACCACGAATACAAACGACTAAATTAAATTTTAATGTATTTGAGTACATATAGTGATAAAATTCCCAAAATATTTAACACATGATGAGGTAAAATCATTTAAAAACCCAATGTTTTTTTACCTACTTTTTTAATAATAACCCAGAGGTTGGGCGGTAAAAATACATTTCCTATTTAAAATATTATACTGCAGGTAGTAGTGTGAATTCTCTATAAATAAGTTCCAATTTTGAAAATGGCAATTAAAATAATTTGCCATTTAAAATATTATACTGCAGGTAGTAGTGTGAATACTCAATAAATCAGTTCCAATTTTGAAAATGGCAATTAAAATAATTGCCCATTTAAAATATTATACTGCAGGTAGTAGTGTGAATTCTCGATAAATCAGTTCCAATTTTGAAAATGACACTTCAAGTCAAAGCAAAAATTCTATAATTCATTGAACTGGAGTTATAGACAAACAGAGTCACAACTGAAATTAGAATTTTTAATTATTTGTATGTAATTATATTATGATTCTAATAAGCATCACAAGGAGAGACCATAAAATTTAAATATTTAACCATAATATTTAAATTTGAATTACTTACAATAATTATTACTAGTGGTCGCCCAATGGTCGAAATTCGACCATAATTAATTTAATGTGTAATGTATTTTTTTATGCATAATTTAAAAAAAATATTAGCATTCTGCAGTCCTCTATATAAACTATAGGTTTGCGACATATAGGTGTGCGAAATTTCATACTGCTCCGTCCGCGCAATTTTCGTAAAAAGGGGTACAAAGTTTTTGCTTCACGTATTAATATACTGATAATTATTATATAGGAAATTCCTTTTAGTAAGCCTCCTAATAAATAATGTAAAATAGCATCAACAGCGGGAATGTTTTTTACATTCAATGCACTTAATGTGATTGTATTTGCTTAACTGATAAAAACCTTTTTAGGCTTATTTGTAAATATATTAATGATTTAAACATGTAAAACATTATTCCAAGATATGATTAGTAAAAACATTAAGGTTTTTCATGTGAAAGTTATACACACAAATGGTAACAAAGTAATCTCTAATAATATATTAATAATAACTGCATGATATGACGCAATGGAAATGAACCATGTGGCATTGAAATATGGGCGTTGCAATGCAGTATGTATATAATATATTACAATTACTGTACAATTTTACGACTTCTTTTTTATTGTAGGTACAATTTTATGACTTATTTCCCTTTTTTATTGTACATGCCAAACTTTAATACCGACCTGACATTGACACAGAAATCGTCACAATAGGCGAGTTTAAGGTCAGAAAAAAGACATGCCCCCCCCCCACACTTTTCTCTGTCGCACAGATGTTTTTACGAATCATTCTCTTTATTGTAGTCAGAAACTGCATGAGAATGGATCGTACCAAGCTCAGGCCGGCATAAAAGTTTTGCGTGTACTATACATTAGCTCCACACAGGAGGCACTGAGGAAAATATTTTCCCTCGAAATATGTGAACTTTGGGAATGCTGTGTGGAGGGTCTTTTTAACGAAAGGAAAGAGAGGAAGTTCTGGGAAGAAAAAAGGTATGGGGGGGGTAGGAATCTCTCCCAATGCGGTGCAAGACGACAGGTCAAGAGATTTCGACTGAAGAGATCTAGGTTGTCTCTCCCGATACGGCCTGCCGTGCAGTAGGTGGGCAAACGCATTCGCGACCTAGACAAACCTCACCCCAAGAACCCGGGCATCCCTGCAGTCTCCAATCATATGGGGTGACATATGGCAGAGGTGTTGGCTATCAAATAAATGGTTCCCAGGGCGGTGGTACCCATAACCGCCTCCCAAATTGAATACCTTTTCCAACGATACACTCATTGGAAAAGACTTTTTATTCTTATAATCACGTTATTCATATTTTCAAGGTAAATAGGTACCAGTGGCGGTCAGTGATTTTTTTATAAGGTATGCTGAAGTATATACCTACCAAATATCAAATATAAATACCTACAGACTTGCCCATGAACAAGATGCGATTGCTGACTAAAATAGTATGTCAAATTAGCTCTATAAATCCTTTATGCTTCACATCAATTATTACAGTTCTAAAATTAAATTAATTAAATAGATATTCGAAAGATATTCAACGTATGAATCGGCTTCAGTTATTCAAGCTAAACTGCCAAACAAACTAGAAAACTGCTAAAATGGTAGCGCAAACAAACCTAATACGTATCGAATTAAATCCATGCGTTTTCGTTATGCTATTCTGAGCACTATGCCTACACGTTTTAAAGTCGTTTTCTGCGCGCGACAAATCTCGGCAGGCAGAACTAAATGCACATGCGCGAAAATCAAACTTTTTCTAACATCATGGATGCGGAATGATGCAGAGAATCCACTGTTGCTGGTATTGGGTGCGTTTATGCAACATTCGACACACCAGCATCGAGAATAGTGTTTTTATATTATTTCAGCCCGGTCAGCGCATCGCGTTTTGTTGTTTTTGGCCGCTGAGGTTGGGACGGTGTCGTTAAATTGCAGTATTTATTGTTGTTTGCGACTAGAAAAAATGAGCTTAAAGCTTTTTTTAACGCTGAATAAATAAATAATAGTTATTATTATATTTATTTTACGTATAAAAAGGAAGAGAAGCGGCACAACCACAGTATGTATAGAGGGACCGCACCTGGTAGGTACCATACTGTGTTATGATATTAAGTCAATGTGTATTTTAAAAGATCACACATTCATAACTCAAAACTGATATGCATTGTATCGTACAATACAACAATACATATAATACACTAGTACGTAATAAAGCAGGCAATGTATTGAGCTAAATTTATCAATAAGCCTGGGTTTATTTATTCAGATAACAAATCAGGAAGAGGACAAAGTAACAGTTGCTTACCCCTCAGGCTAATTTGTTCACTTTTCGGAACAACTCATAAAGGTCTCATATAAATCGTTATGTCCCCCTTACCTATTATGGTTAGAAAAATGATTTAAACAGTGTTAGAAAGAGAAACATTACCTTTGCATTCAAATCAAAAGTTAACCACAAAATCATTTATATGTATGTATTTTTGAAAAAAATTTATGAAACTTGGGGAATTTTTTGTTAATTATTTTATTACATGAAATGGCAAAGTCATGGCAATATTTATAATACATTTGCCTAAAAAAATTATGTGTGTTTTTTTTTTCATTATCAGTAATTTTAGTTAGAAAAAATGTAAGGTGAGCCATTTTTAAAACTTTTTTATGTTTGCATACAAATTTTCTTTATTTCAAAAATTATGGGTTTATTCCGAATTATAAAATTTGAAAGCGCATTTCATTACCTTTCAAAAACAGTTTTAAGTTTTCGGATGCATTCAGAAATATTCCGTTTATATGGATTTTACTGCAAAAGCGAAAATATTTTGACTTTCCGACAAAATAGGCCCAAGGCCTGAGGGGTTAATGACCAATGAACATTAAAATTTAATCATTGAAGACATGTTAATGACTCTCAAATGAAAATTTGTAAGGGAAAAATCAGAAAACCCGGCGTGCGCAAATAAATTTTATTTGATTAATTTGTGTTATTTCACAATTTATTCATTTAAAATAATATATAGTATATTTGCGGCACGTTCCAGAGTGGAAGATACTATCAGTATCGCCCTGGTGTAAGACCACCATTCAGAATTGAAACGTTGCTTGAAATGGCTTTCGCCGTGTTTAGTGACCAGATCTGAATAGCCAGGTACTTCCCACCTTTCTCTACCCTATCTCCTTCCCCTCCCCACTACCTTCAGCCTCACAACATACCCCAGTTGGGGATGCCATAGTCTCACTGGCTCCAGACGGGAGCAGTTGGGACTCTTGTACGGTATTAACTATAAAAAAAATAAAAAAAAATAAAAATTTTCTGTCGCATCTGTAGAACCCGGGCATTTAGCCTTTCCGCGTTCTAAGGACCTGGTAGATACGAGGTGTTTTAATTTAAGTTTCTTTATTCTTTAAATTGTTTGTTACACAAATTGGGGATTTTTCGACCACCATACTAGGCACATGCCTGTGTAATGTAAGCGACGATATCCAAAAACTTTTTTTTTAATTGTAAATGAGCATTCAATTTTACTATCAGATACGGAATAACGTCTTGGGGAAACTCGTGAGACAAATATAGGTCATATTAAAATGATTCAAAACTCTTTGACTAAGCTCGTGGTGAGCAAAAGTGTTTATGCACAAAGAAGAGACATAAAATTATTATATGAGTCAGTTAACATATTACCTGTTCGAGGGATATTATGGTTTAAAATTGTATGCCAAAACCTATCGCCGGTTTCATTTGGATTTGTATATACAAAGAAAAAGTAGATCATGAACATGGCACTAGATTTAGTAAAAATGAGTTTGTCCGGTCTGAAAATTATAAATATGGGCAAAGGACATTCACTTATCTTGTCCCCACCATATTTAATAAAATGCCAATGAACATAAAAATCGAATCCAATTGCACCACCGATTTAAAAAAAAAATGTTAAAAAATGGCTAATGAATCAAAACTTTTTATATTGATATTGTTTGTAATTTTATGTATAAATATGACTATCAGTAATTTGCCTGCGTTATATCTGTTGGTCTGTATATTTTATGCCTTTGTATTGTAGTTACTTAAAATCTGCATCTACTTTGCTATTGTGGTTTCTTGTAATATTTTGGGTTTTAGTGTTTTAAATATTGTTAAATTGACCTGCTGACAAAATGCTTTGGCAGTTGAGCGGGTGCTTAAAATGAAGAACAAAAAAGAAAAGCCAAATAAATATTTTTTCAGACATAGATACCTACCTATCAATAACTTACAGAAAACTCAACAAAAAAACTTCACGCCACGCCCATGATAAGTACACATTTTAGTTTAATTTGTTCATTAGATGTGTACCGAGAATAGGCAGAAGGGCAAACCAAGTGTATCAAATTGTAAACATTTTAAAAACAAGTTTTTTCTTAATTTTGTGTTAATCAACAGAATTAGTCTAAGACATACGTACACATGACGCATTAAAAAAATAATTAAAGGATCAAAAAGAGAATTTGAAAAATAATTAAGCTGTTGTAAATGTGGGTTACGGTGCTTCTGCGTATTCATAACATCATATAAAACAACTGGCTTATGTCCAAGTTTACCGAGGCTTTTGGCAAGCATCTTTTAATGCATGAAAGAAGTTCATCAATCTTCGTAAAATGAATACTCAACAATTAAAAAATGAAAATTGTCAGAAAGTGGAACAGCTGTCACAAATGCAATTATATTTTCTCTCGGAATTGCAATTATATTTTCTCTCGGAATTCGTAAAACTTTAACCCTATAGCTCCTGCTAATACAAACATATGAGTCGTATAATTTCTACATTCGCTATATCAACTTTCACTGATTTGGGGAAAACCGCAAAAAACAGTCACATCTCTATTGTAAATAAGTATTTGAATTTCAATTTTTTACATAATGAGTTGGAGTAATATAAATTCTAAAAGTGTTCATTTTTCCATTTTTCCAATTTCGATAAATAAAATGGATATAACAGATTTTGATACTCACTTCGTGATGTAGAGGCTTTTGAACTAAACTCAACAAAAAGGGCATATTTAACTTATCTTTTTTTGGCAATTCTTATTAACTTTCCAGGTTTCAGGCATTCAAATTTGTTGCCTGGCTTTGTTATTAAGTGATAACACAGCGTTTTCACACAAATCACTCATTATTTCATAAAACTGTTAAAAATGAGACAGCTAAATACTTGTATGTAATTACAATGCTCAAGCATGGCATCAAAGCAGCGGCCATATTGTATTTTGGCAAAATAATTGCTCGTGATTGGTTGAATGCGATATAGCAGGTTTTAACAGCGACATCACAAATGATATAGCGTATTTTGTTTCTCACTCGCAGTTTTAACATGGTTTTTGGTCGTGATAAGGGAGATTTCGAAACTCAATTTTAGGCTCCTCTTGTACGTCATAAAATTGTGAACTCTTGTTCACAATTTGTCACACTCATTTTGTCAAAAAATCGGATACAGCAGGTACTGAAATCGTAGAATTCATGCACAAGACTTGAAAATTCAATCCAACGCTGTCGCGATGTAAGGGTTAACAAGAATTTGGTGGCTGGTGCGGAGAACCGTTAAATGGAATGAATATCCTGTAAAAATAAGGTTAGGTTAGACTTACTTCGAGATCGATCATCTCCCTGGGCTGTGGGGCCTCAGGGCTCTCGCCAGTGTCCAGCATGGGGATACCGTCCTTACGGATCTCCTTCTCCAGATAGCGCAGCTTGCGCTCCATCTCATCGCAGCGCCGGACCTCGTTGACAAACTTGCGTTGGAAGGCATTTACGTCAGGGTTGAGCTAACAAAAGAAAAGATCATTTTTATATCTGTCCAAAACAAACACAATGCGGTGATAATCTGCTGAATCATTTCAGTAATTTCAGGCCCCATTTAGGCAAACGTTACCAACCTCAATGTACAGTTCTAAAATATTGCAAATTGAGAGTTTGTAGATGAAAGAACAAACGGATAATCTATATTTTTTATGTTCTTTATAAAATATGTTTTATAAAATCTATTTTTTTTAATGTTCTAGGTTCTAGATAAAATCTGTTTTAGATAAAACTTAGCTGGATTCATACGTCTTCTTATAAAAACTCTTCTATTATTAAGACTTTTGACGTGATCCGACCCAAGTATTCGATTAGCTTGCACGTCACGTATTCTGCAGACAGATTTCTTTGTCCACCAACAGCAGTGATGAGCAGCCTTTAAAACCGGAGGGCCAATTTATCCATTTTCAATTTATTCGCATGCCTCAGGGGAAGGGTACTTCCAACTTGTTATCTTTAACTTTGGTGGTGTCGAAAATTTCTGTTTTAAAATTTTTTTAACTTTAATTTCTGTTTCTGTTTTAAAAAGGTTTTAACCTTAATTTTGTCAATAAAACAATCATAGAATGTAAAAACAAAGTGCCACAGGCGAAAATTTTATATCTCCAAGGCCATTATGTTGTCAATTTTTATTCTGAAATATTTGATAACGATATTAACGAAAACCTTTAAAATGCATAAAAAGGTCAAAATATTCTACAAAAAAATTGAAAAACGAAATTCTGTCTTTTTAAGAATATGTAAAAAAGGAGCTTATTATTTAGAAAGGCTGATTCAAAATTTTGATGAAAGACTAAAGTTCTCCGCTAAACCCTTTTACAAAACAAATCAGAAACCTAGAATATTTTTACTTCAATTTTTTTGATATTTTATATAGTTAAGTGAGCCGCATGAAATGGGTTCGTGGGCCGCGTGTCGTTTTGATCTCAGTACGTGTTCTAAACATCGAAAAGCCCCCTTTTAAAATATTATTAATTATGCTCACTGCTCACACTGACCTGTTCAATCTCAACATTATTGTAATTTGACAATACATAATTTTGCGACACTTATAACACCCAGAAGATAACTCTTTCACATTAGTACCACACAAAATAACCAATTAAAAAATGTTCAAATCTGATTTTTCTTTCCACTCCCAGCTTGCAACTCGTAATTCTTCAAAACTGTGTTCCCAATGTGAACAAAATATGATGATACAGTATTTTAATTCAACTAGTCCAAACTTTAATTATCTTTCTCAATATAGAAATTGAAAGTGAAGACCGCTAATTAGTATTCATCCATTGTTCCACGTATTAATTCATTACTGTTAACTTGGGTGTTGGGTGAAATCACAGCTACAATTCTTTTGGACGAGATTCCAACATCAATACCGATTTGAAAGAAAATTGATGTTGCAGATTTACATAAGATCTTCTGACTCCTATCCCTAATGAGTTGCTAAATAAGATACAATTTAATGTATGAGGGCTGTAAAATAAGGTTTCCAAGGGGCCGCGGTTCTATGGAACGATTTTAGGTGCGATAAGGCATCACTGGCGTGTAGCCTGGTTCCCCCATGCCAAATCCCCACCATGTCGCACACTCTGCGACTCTTAGTTTCGGCGTGGTAGCTATTCGCGATGGAGCTTCCACTCGCCGCACCCACCAGGTGTGAATTACCACCAGATCTGGAATTCGTTTATTGTTTGCAAAGAACAAAACCCCGGTAGACATTCATTCTTAGCTATGTGAAGCGTACGAAAAACAGTATATGAATGCGAAAAACGTGCGCAAATGGTGCAGAGAATTTAAAAACGGACGTACCGTCCATGATGAAAAGCAAGAGATCGATTTCAGATGAAAAAATTACCAAAGTAGAAAAAGCAATGCTTGCAGATCGACGGGTGACGGTTCAGGAGTTCTGTGACATGATTCTTGATGTCAGTAAGATCACTATTGACAAGATTTTGACATAAAATTTGGGATACCATGCAAGGTGAAGATCACAAAAAAATAAAGGGATGAAGCGAATTCCTTGAGTGCTATGACATCGATGGTGAGAAATTCATCATGGACGTCTGTACGTCTTTCTATAAATTCTCTGAACACTTCACTTAGCTGAGAATGAATGTCTATCGGGGTTTTTATTCTTTACTTACAATAAACGAATTACCAATCGTAATTCACACCTCTCGCGCAAAGCTCGCGAACGGGTACCACATCGAGACTAAGAGTCGCAGAGTATGCAACGAGGTGGGGATTTGGCATGGGGAACCAGGCTAAATGCCAGTATTTCCGGATCATGCGTAAAATCGTTCCTCACGACCACAGCACTTTGGAGACCTTATTTTATGGACAGCCTTCATACCTGCGTGCTCCACATGCCTATTCAAATTAGATTAATGCAAAACCAAGTGTAAACAAAATTTTTGCTTGAACCGACTATGAAATAATTTTAATAACCTTATTAAAAGTGGTCATTTTCAATTGCGAGCTTAACAAATATAAAAATTCCATAAAAGAGTTTTTCTCTGATATTTCATGAGTAACCTTTCTATTGTTTATATTTATAATTCTTTCGTGAAATGAATTTGTTTTATGTACATCCTGTCTTCTTATAGATAGATACCAATGAAAACCGTGACTACAGGTCGCGTCATATATATACAATGATAAAAATATGTTTTTTCTGAATTATCATGAGTGAATGTTCGTTGTTATTGTTTTATATAATTCTGTATTAAACTTAACTAATGTTGCTTCCTATCTTATTTTTATTATTGTAATATGATCTTGTCTCAATACTACATCTTCAATTACACCAGAATAATCTCCATAAAATAAATGTTTTTTTACTTTCACAAGCAATTTTTTTTATATATAAATTTATAATACATTTCATTATTTATTATTTTTTTATTATGTTGTTTTAATCGGAGGTAAAGTCACGTGGAGGAAATCCATAATTGGTTTTATTTTAACTATCCTACACATGTACAAACTGATAAAATGAAAACTGTCGATTTTCCAAAAAAACCATAAATAAATAATATTTTGAAGAAAGAAATTTTCGAAATTTGAAAATGTTGGACTAATTTCACCCGAAAAAAGGGAAATTTACCTTACTTTAAGCACACAGACATGCCAACACGACACTTCTATCGATTTATCTCAAAAATATGCAATGTGGTTACATAAATAACACAGTTTTCCGAAGAGTCAGCATTCAAAAATGCACATTTGTAAACCTGCAATACAAGACACTACAAACGATTCTGTAAAATCTATATGGATGATTAGAAAAATGTCAATGGTTTCCAGGGAATAAAATAATGTTTCTTTAATTATACATAAACCCTTTCTGGAATAAAGAAAACCAGCAAAGGCATTAGAAAATGCCTTTGCTGGTTTTCAAACATTAGATGTTTTCCTAATTTGCAGATAAAATATTTGTAATATTGCTTGTATTACACATTTATAAAGCGACATTTAGCACCATTTTGAGGGCAGACTCTTAACAAAAGAAAAAAAATGTTGAACAAACTTAAGATTGGTGATCAAATTGACATGTTTGTGGAAGCATTGTAATTTTTACTACCTGGAGAATTCTATTTCAGGGCTAAACCTATTTTGATGGAAGTTTCAATATTGACAACTTGTATCGTGAGGCTTACACAAGCAACTCTGTAAGTACTCCATTTTATCATGACTCAAATATTAACACAAACATTAAATTTGTCATCTTCAGCAAACATTTAAGAGGAAACTCATACCTCACATGATCTTGGGACAGAAATGTTAGTTATTTGTAAAGATTGCAGTAACTAAGATGCATATATGTTGTATTGATTCTAGGAAAACCTTTGAACAAGTTTCAGACAGTAATTAGATTCTATGATGAATTATAATACAAAACATAAATTGTATCTTTGCAACAGCAGTTTTCGTCAGTCAAGTACTTCGGGTAACCTTCTAGATTATTTTATAGGTAAAGATTTTTTTCTAATGATAGCAATGATTTGTTTATATTCCTTGTTTTTATAGTTTCAAGGGGGTTGTTTAATACTTTTACAGTTCAAATCAATACATAAATAATTATATTGTTATCCGCAATTTTATAAATAGCATGTTGAATGGGTCTTCACACGGTCTTGCGAAATTTGAAATATTGAAAATAATTACCGAATGCGAATTAATATTGTACTATAAATTACTTTTGAGATCGCCAAAAATCGGGTAACCATTTATTCCCACTAATAGTCACAAGCGGGTGCTTTGTTATTATGTTACAGTAGCATTATTCGGTCAATTAACAAAAGATTGTTTGACAATCAATGATTCATGGTAGATGGAATGTCATTGAACGCTTAGTATTTTTGACATTGTGCTATTTGGGGGAATAAAGTAACAATTTCAACAGTGAAACCCTTTAGTATTACAGATAATACTTACGTCTCTAAATTGCACAAGTCCAAGTTCGCCCAATTCGGAAACACAGGCATATGCAGCCTCACTTTGCAAAAATAACTGACATAATGTCATTTCCTCGCTTCTAAAAAGCGACCCCATTTTGGCGAGTTAGGTTAAATACAACTAATAACGGATGTCCCGCTGATTTACTTTCCACTGGATATTTTCAGGAGTCAATATCCTGAGAAATCGATTGCCACGACGTACGAGACTGGAAAACTAATGTAATAGAATGGCTCGGGCGCAAACGCGCAAACTCGAACCCGGAGAGATTTTTTTTGCTGCGGCGCGGAGAAACCCGCTGACGTCAAACTTCTGCTTTGAATAGCGGTCGCGGTGTTGCCACTGTTGTTAATTTGCTAACACGACAACGTAGGTACTACATCATTAAAAATAAAAATACATCGATTTGCAGGGATTGTTAACCTTTACAACTTGTCACATGGTTGTGTTTTTTTCAAATACGTAGTTTGTTCATTTCGCTTTTATTTTCGTGGGAGATGTATGACATTCGTAAAATGAGAAGAGAATGTCAAAAATCAAAGTATTGTGAACCCCTCAATTTTTCGCTTTTGTGTAAAACACTGCCTTTATTACAAATAAAATGAAAATGAAGTTAGAAGGACTAGTAGTAATAAATATTACTTCTCATCCCGGAAAAATGTTTAATTCCCTTGTAAAAAAATTTTTGCAAAAGTAATTTCTCCCTAAAATATCATGCGACCGAAGCCGCGGGTAAAAGCTAGTAGTGATATAAAAAGGTACTAGCCCAGATTTTTAAAGTGAAAACTTCTTTAGCCTTGCTCTGAGTTGAAACTCGATATAACGAAAACAAATACATCTATACAAATTAGTCTGCGAGAGAATGAGATAATATAATTGGTCTTCTCTTTGTGCTGAGCTTCGTAGCCTCTCCACTCTTGTCTACTTTAGTTTTCTGAAGGTTTCACTTCTACCGCGTGTGAACTGCATACTTTATTTTTTAATCGATTCATTTAATGCAGCCACCTCTGGTCTGGAGCCCCAAAATACCTGAAAAAAACCCTTGACTTTGTGCAGAAACGGGCGGTCCGTTTGATAGATTCTCCTAATTTAACAAACGGATTGCAATCTTTAGAGCACAGGCGCCAGGTGGGAATGCTGTCCTTATTCTACCGGTATTACAATGGAAGATGCTCCGAGGAACTAGCGTCATTGATCCCCTCGGCACCGGTGCATAGTCGGGAAACACGCCAAACGCCCGCTCAACATTTGTACACGATTGACATTAGTCACATGAGAACGGGTCGTTTCTACGACTCGTTCTCGAGTTCTTGAGTTCAACAGCTCGGCTGTGGAACGATTTGCCGATCTCTGTGTTTCCTCCCTCCTACAACATGGGTCTCTTCAAAACCCATGTTCACTCCTTCCTCTCCTCAAAAACACCCTCCACACAGCATCCTCAAAGATGACATAGGCGGAGTACATATAGTATATGTGGAGTTAATGTAAAAAAAAAAAATAATAATGTATTTTTAAAGCAGAGTCCACTTTTTTCTTAACCGTTCATCACTTGAAAGCCCCTGTGCACACTCTCTCGTGAAGCAAAGGCACAATAAGACATGACTATTATTTTTAAATGTTGTAAAAAAAACTTTTACATTTGCAAAGGAATAATGGCTGGCACTGATTTTGACTACGCCAGCGTCAACGGCAAAACTTTTCAGATTTCATGATAATGTTGAAAAATATTAGTATTTTTGACTCGACACATATTATTATTCTAAACGCGTTTATTACTGATCTGTGCGTAGTTATAATATCAGATTGAAATAAATTAAAAAAATTTCACATTTCAACTTCTTATTTTGTGGTTTATATTCAGTCACCAGAAGAAAGAGTGAGTAGTCAAATTCCCTTTATGATGCATTAATAGCACTCCCCACACGGCCACTTCTGAGCGACCGAGTCTGCGCTGCGCAGAAAAGTAAAGACCGATAGGTTTACAACGCAGTTCACTGTGAGATTTTTCTGCGGCCTGAAGTGGCGCTCCGAAGTGGCCGTGTTAGGAGTGCTATTGTCTTAAGCCGCTGCTACCCGAATTTCTATCGATTTTTTGCATATCTCACTTGAATATTTGAAGTTTTTAAGCTCTTAAAAAATATATGTTATTTTTGAAGATAATATCTATACATTCCCCACGCCTAAACGCAAATTATATGAAATTCCCTCGATAGAAAAAAACCGCAAAGTATGCTCCAAAAATTTTAATATTCACGTCTGTCTCTATTATTTAACAAATTATTTGTATGAAAAAAATCACAGTTTCTTTGAATGTTGTTTTAGACAACCCTAACGAGATTTTTGCTCTATTCTAAACGAATTGTGTTTTATTAAACATTTTCACAATTTTCGCTTCAATTTTATAGTTTTAAATATTAGCGCGCTCTCTCCAACATTCGTAATTACATATCTTTCAATCTTCTTCTTTTCGAGCGAAGATACGGCGCCTTAAGATTACGTCGGCCAATACGTCGGCGCTTCTCTTCTTAGGTTCATGGTTTTGTACAACTGCCATAATTGGTTGTCAGTTATCATCTGTCATCCGTGTCATCCATAGAAAAAGTTTGTTATTGTTATCAGATAACTACAAACGTCAAATAATTATGTTTCATGTTGGGAATAATATTGATTTAGCTTGTTAAAATGTGGATTAAGGTGCTTGAGGAGGAAAAACAATCGTACTTCTTTAAATATCATGCATTCAATGAGACATATGATTTTTTCCTCACCAATTTTGTCCACCTGTGGGAGCTAAGGCTATCAAAAAATGATTTAGCCTCACTTATTCAGGTTTGATATTATGTATTTGGATTATTACTAAATTTCTTTGTTATATAATTTTAGTATAACGTTACTTTTCCACATTCAATACAATTCCATATTCAATAATTTAAAAAGAATAATATGTTCTTCGATTTAACTTAATTAAAACAAGAAACCACTATTTCGATTAACGGAGACGGGAAATGGTTGTAAACAGTTATTTCGTTCAAATCAAAAGGAATATTTAATATTTATTTTGGCGGCCACCTCTTATGTTGGTAGAATTATAACCTATAAATAATAATAATAAAATATTTGGTTTTATTTCTTCTTTAACCTTTGGAATACCCAGCTCCCACGCCCTAATGCATCCGTAGTGTGCTCACTGTAAAAATCACACAAACAAAATGTATGAAAGTCAGTTATCCATATGGATACGGCATTCAACGGATATAAATTTTTCATAACATAAGGATTTGCTTGCAAACAAGCGAAAGAACCTATTTTGTTGATTAGGTTTTTAGGTTCTTAGTTTGGGTTTCCTAAGATATATTGGATAAACTTTCGAAATCACTGGACACGCTTAATATGAATATTTTTTAGAAAAAAACCCTTTGATTCACCTTGATGATCATAAAAGACAATTATTTGCACCGTGGCCATGATCTCATTTAACGAAAGCATATTTTAAATGCAATGTTTTCCATCACCCCAAATGCCAAAAGTTATCTTTTGCAGTAATTGAGGTGAATCAAAATTGATTTCGAATTTTACCAAACATTGTTTTTGGTAAATATGTAAGAAAAATTTAACCCTTTTTTTAATGAACTAGTGATTTAAGGTATTTAAAAAATATACCTTTATATTTTTGTGCTAAATCCTCTGAGTAGGCCCTTTGGTTTCCCTCAAGAGGGAAGAAACACAGAAGCTGGCAAATCGCTCCACATCCAAGGTGTTGAGCACGGAAGGAGCCTTAAAAATTTTCCATTCCCGTGTTTCAAATTTCAACAGCGCCCAGATAATGGATTTGCCAAATGTTTTTCAAATATCTCGTAGCTCTAGGCCAGCGATGAGCTGCCAAACTCAAGAGTGGTGCACACTTGTGATTTGTACAGGGTCAGCAGTTGTGAACTCTCTGCAGTATCTGCGGGCCCTGCACAGTACGCCCAGCTTCTGAAAGACTAATTGGCTCCAATGGGGTCAAACCCCCGTACCTGAGCTGATCACATCATCTTAAGGTTTCAATAAGCATGTGTGTTGGGAAGGTGCATTGGAAATATTTCTTTTGTTTAAGGGGACCAGATCATCATGGTCACTCACAGTTGAGTCTTTGAATATAATTAGTTTGATTTATAATGTTTATTGCAGGAAAACAATCCTATAATTGTTGAAGCTGATAATGCATCCCTAACAAAGTCCTTCTTGGAAATGCTGAATGAAAGTCTGTCTAAAAAGATAACACAATCATCTGTAGATATTAGCCAACCAGGAGAATGTGTTATTTTGAAAATTAAAATATTAAAAGGAGCTTCTTTTAAAATTGTTTTCAAATTAAACACATCTTCTCCGCTGCAAGTAAGTTACCATTTATTTATATTTGATTATATATTTGTGATATTTTACTGAGTAAATCTAGATGGGATAATTATTTCACATCTGGTTGCATTACATAGTCATTAATATAATTAATGACTCTATGTACATGTGTGCACCTGTATGAACATGTATGTATGAATGTGCTGAAACTATAGTTGGAATGAGACGTACATACATAAAATTAACGTTTGTCTAATTGTTGGTATAGGGACAAGAAGATTTAAATATAAGAGTTCACAAAAATCGAAATTACAGTTTAAGAATTTTTATTAAAAGGCTAGGTCGTTTTATTTTTGTCTGTTTTCTAAAATTGAAGTTATTAAAATATTCATTAACAACAGGTAATTTTTGTGCTCTAAAAGGATGTTAATCGAATTTTATTTGAATTCTTTCTACATTATGAATATGAATTTGGTAGAAGGGCGACCATACTATTGAATTATGTTCTATTAGGCTTCTAACTAGGGATATTTACTAGAGACGGGTTAGTTCAACATTATTAAAAAATACTTTTTATTGAAATCTCGATTTATTTTGTAGTATTTCTGAAAAAAAAAAATCCTAATAAAGCCAATTTTTTCGGCCTCTAGAGTGGCCTAAGCCCTTAACTTATTTTTGGATTTATTGTCCTTTTTTACAGCATTTCAAATTTCTGCCATCAATATATTCCGTAATGGATGTATCCGTATTCCGTATAGGATGCGTAATGTCACCGTGGTTATTCAATCTATACATGGATAATTGTATGCAAGAGTTGAAAGAGATGGGATTGGGCGCGAAATTGAGTGATCTAGAAGTATGTTGCCTGTTGTATGCTGATGATGCAGTGCTGATTTCTAACAGTATGGAAGATCTACAGTCGCTCGTGTCTAGGATGAACGAAGTATGTATGAAGAATGAGTTAATGATGAATGTAAGTAAGTCTAAAGTAATGGTATTTGAAAGAGAGAGTACGAAAACAATGTGCAACATAGTTGTGAACGACGAATACTTGGAGCAGGTGGATGAGTTTGTGTATTTGGGAAGTATGTTTACGAGAGATGGGAAGACTGATAGAGATATCGAAAGAAGGGTAAATGCCGGTAACTCCATTAATGGAGGTCTGAACGCCGTTGGCAGCAACAAAAAATTGTCAAAAGAAGCGAAGCTAGCCGTCCATAATGGAGTGCTGGTACCTACCCTGATGTATGGCAGTGAGGCATGGAACTGGCAGAGAAAGGATGAAAGTAGACTGAATGCTGTAGAAATGAGATCCCTGAGACGTATGTGTGGTAAAACCATGTATGATCGTGTGAGAAATGTGGAGATCCGCAAAGAATGCAAGGCTGATGTAAGCGTAATGAATAAGATTAAGAAAGGGACGCTCAGATGGTTTGGGCATGTAGAGCGAATGAATGAGGAAAGGAGTGTAAGGAGAATATATGACGCAAATGTGAATGGTAGACGAAGTCGGGGACGCCCGAGGAAGACATGGCACGACCAAGTGAATCAGATACTTGAGTCGGGCGATGTCAAGAGTCAGAATAACAGAAGAGCATGTATGAGACGATGTATGAATGTGAACGAAGCAAGGAGTGTGTGCCAAGATCGAGTTGTTTGGCGGTCCGTCCTCTCTGCCTACCCCTGCGGGGAAACGGCGTGATGGTTAGTTAGTTAGTTAGTTATATATTCCGATGCAGCGGGAGGTTTTCTCTGCGTCTTAATATAACACCATTTTATTTTTACATTCCACTTAAAAATTATCATTGATTATCTAATGTAGACTTATTATAATAAATAGGTATATTTTTAATTAATCATAGGCTATTATTAGTTCGATTAATTAGCAATTATTCTGGTATGATTGAAGATAATGTTTTAAGATTGCATCTATGATCAGTAATTAGAAAATAATTGCTTTTTACTAATCAAATCAAATGATCTTTTTTCAGTTTTTCCAAGAAGTCACCATTCCTCTGATAACAGGCTTAAAAGAGTTGAAAGAAAGCGAAAAACATCTTGTGGAAAGTTTGCAGAAAAAAGATCTTGAAATTGAAGATTACAAATCCACAGGGGCCCAATTATCTTATAGTAAATTCCCACCCTTTCTTTATTCTCTTTACGTTCCACCTTTGGTTCAGCACCATAACATTTATAATTTTTTTGTTTTGGTTAGTTTATTAATGATAAATCACATAATATGTTTTAAATGGTTCCATGCCAACTGAGAATAAAGTCAACTCAGCACCTCCTTAAAAAGCCATTAAAAGCTATGAAAAAAATAATTTTAAATTAGCCGATAACCCTAGCCTAACGTAACCTATTTAACCAATTTTTTTTTATCACTCTAAATGACTTATCTGAGATGGTTCTGAGTTGGTTTCATTCCGAGTTGTCCGGTCACCGTTTTAAATACCTCAAGGATTGTTTCAAGCCTCCATGTATTTATGCCACTGGATGTATTTTATTATTTGATGCCACTCCCATGTGAGTGATCATCACTGAAAGGGTTAATAGGCTTTCAAAGTCAATGAATGCCAAAACTTTGAGAATAATGCTTCCTAAATCAGTTTTCATGGGTTTTTCCACTTGCCTTACTTTATAATGCATATATCATAACAATTATAAATATTGTAATGAATGTTTTGACAGCTGAATAACCAAAAACATGTGATTTTTAGTACCTTTTCTGGCTACCTCTTTCCCATGCGTTCCCGTTCCCGCCCGTGTTCATCTCCCGTGTCCCCTTTTCCTCCCACGTTCTCCTTCTACCTTCCCTGTGTTCCACCCTCTCAGATCAACCCCTCCCATGAAACCCCTCCTCCCCACGATTCCCTCCTGTGTTTCTTTTCCAACTTCCCTGCCTTCCACCCTCCCGCGGCCCCCCCTCCTCTCCTGTATTCCCCTCCCCATCCCTCCTGGGCATGCGCATAACAACTCACCAAAATTTCATTGCAATCGGATGAATGGTGTAGGAAAGCATAAGGACAAACAAGAAACATTCATTTTTATGTATTAAGATTTTTACAAGTTTAGTACAGTAAATTCTTATCGCAAGCATAACATTTTTTCATCTTGTCTAAATAATAATAGAGACTTGTAAAGCGGTATTATTTAAAAAAAATATATTAAATAAAATATATGAGTTACATTTTACACCATATATTTTACAAATTATTACATTATATGTATTTCTTTTTCAGAACATTTGGAAACCATCACTTTCAACGTCGAGGAGCATAAAAAAATATACACACCATCCAGTGATTGTTTTCTTAATGCAGTTGATGTTTCTTCAATTTTGAATTTGTTCAAAGCAAAAGAGCATGCTCTTAACACGTAAGTTCACAGCAGTTGTTCAACTATTTTTATCTATATTGGAAATTTTTATCTATATTGGAAAATTAATGAATGATTTGTTTTAACATAATATTTTAATAATTAGACATCCCAAGTCTGATATCAGATTTTTTTATTTCCATAAATTTTGTGTATTTGGAAAGTATGTTTACGAGAGATGGGAAGACTGATAGAGATATTGAAAGTAGGGAAAATGCCGGTAACTCCATTAATGGAGGACTGAAAGCCGTTGGCGCCAACAAAAAACTGTCAAAAGAAGCGAAGCTAGCCGCCCATAATGGAGTGCTGGTACCTACCCTGATGTATGGCAGTGAGGCATGGAACTGGCCAGAGGAAGGATGAAAGTAGACCGAATGCTGTAGAAATGAGATCCCTGAGGCGTATGTGTGGTAAAACCATGTATGATTGTGTGAGAAATGTGGAGATCCGCAAAGAATGCAAGGCTGATGTAAGCGTAATGAGTAAGATTAAGAAAGGAACGCTCAGATGGTTTGGGCATGTAGAGCGAATGAATGAGGAAAGGAATGTAAGGAGAATATATGACGCAAATGTGAATGGTAGACGAAGTCGGTGACGCCGAGGAAGGCATGGCACGACCAAGTGAATCAGGTACTCGAGTCGGGTGATGTCAAGAGTCAGAATAATAGAAGAGCATGTTTGAGACGATGTATTAGTATTGTATTAATGTGAACGAGGCAAAGAGTGTGTGCCAAGATCGAGTTGTTTGGCAGTCCATCCTCTCTGCCCACCCCTGCGGAAACGGCGTGATGGTTAGTTAGTTAGTTAAATTATAATGGATCTTTTACTACTTTCTTTTGCAGATCTGTTGCCCAAGGATCCAAAGATAATTTATTGGAAACATTAATCAAGTCTGAAGATTCAACGAAAAGTGATGTAAAACCTGACTGCAATAGTTTAAAACGGGAATTTGACAATAACAATGCTTCCGGAACGTTCCCTCTTGTGAAAACTGAAAATGAGCCTCTTTACTCAGAATCTATCTACCAAACAACCCAAGGCAAGAAAAAACGAAAAAAACAGTTAAATTTGTAATAATTTACTTCTAGTATAATTATACATTCAATGAAATTGATTTATGAACATTTTGTGCCTAGTATGTAAAAGATTTATTAATAAATTTTGTTAAAAAAAAATGGACGTACTTCGTACGTTGTTTTTCTTACCTACTTAAACTGTCCTGACCATGAATATTTAGTCAATGCGATGTCAGCTTTCAACCATTCAGGTAGCTTTAAATAAAAAAGTAGGTACATATAATTGTTATTGATGACGAGCGAATAACTATTGTAATAAGTATTTAATTTGCTAGCCACAGTATTCTCTTAACATTTGTGACATGCCTCACAGCTGCGACTAGACATCTAAATAGATATCTAGTATAGCGGTACATGTTCATGTTTTGTGTATATTCTATGCGTGCAGTAAAATACTCAGTGACCTTATTGTACATATAATACCCGGTGTCATTATATGTAGCTATGTGTGGGTTGTTCTTCTTTTTAACCTAACATAAATTTTACCACTCTGTCACATTTTGTTTTTACTATAAATGAATTCTCTCTGGATATCAGAGGGGAAATTGTAGCAAGGGGGGAAGGAGGCCTAAAATGCCTATTGGGGGTGACAAACACGAGCTGCGTGTATACCTATTTCGAATGACAACCCACGTGACAGAATTAACGATCGACTTAAAAGTTGTTGGAGGCAAGTTTTTGAGATTTTTAAAAATATTTTATTGAACATCATTAAAAATAATAATTTTGTTGCTTGATAGGTTATACCTTTTGGAGTTTAAAAATAGTTTTATATTTCATCATATCATTTTTTTGTAGCATTATAGAATATACGCAAGTCGAGGTGGCAGAAGACAACTGTGATTTGTATGAAATACTAGCACGAGGAGTTACAACTCTGTAACGTAATTTTTACTACAAAAAATAAACATATTTTTTTAAAACGCACACAGTACGTTACGTCTTTAGTACAGTAGATTTTAAAGTATTATAATATAATAATATTTGTAATTCTGTTGAATTTTTCTCCACTAACTGGTGGAGACAACTTTATGCAGGTTAAAAAGAAGAACGACCCACGTGCAAATTATTTCTAACACCAAGGGTTCAAAATTTTTCAGCCCGAGAAACGCTTCTGGAGATGCAGATCTGGATCTAAATCCAGAATCTTGCTTGCACTACTCAAATTTATCCCTACATGAGATCAAGATGAAGAAGTTTAAATAGTGTATGATCAGGAAATTGAACATAACATACAAAGATTCAAGTATATCTTCGGATGTATTTCATAATATGTACGATATACCATTATATTTTATTATCACGCCTGACAACTTGTATGAATAATTTTAATGTATTTCTGTCTTTAGATCGGACAATAATAACATGATGTTATACAATGATTAGTATTTATTAATAATATCATTCACTTACCGGTCCAATTGTATCACAATCTTGAAGATAAGTTTCGCTATCTATAACATGCTCATTTGTGCTGTTTTTGCTGATTTCTTTGGCCAGTGGCGCCGTTGTATTGACTAGCACTAAAAGGCTGTGTGCCAGAGGGAACAATCCTTCTAATATCACGAAAGATCCAATCTGGATTTGCTCGGGGGAAGAGTAAAGCCTAAAATAAACCATTTATTTATTGATTGTGGTATTCATTTTTAGTACAAATCCAAATTTTCAGTCTATTTAGTCCTGTAGAACCTGATAAAATAGATTTTCTTTCTGATATGAGTCTCCCAAGTCATTTTGCCTGTAAATTTGATGATTTTCCACAAATTTTAGTGATTGAATCATCTTCAAACTATCAATATACAAGCTTATTATTACAAAATTTTAGCCTATTGGGTCTCGTAGAGTCGGAGAAAAGAAGCCTTGCAACTTTCAAAAGATCGAGGTCACTGGCAGTGGAAGGTAGAAAAAGCAGACTAAGATGGAAGATCACCAAAGCATTGGACTGATTAAGTGGCGCAAGCGTCCAAAACGACAGTTTTCTCTCCGTATGGTGCAAGTCGAGGAAGTCGAAGTCTTATTTATCAGGACAGGAAGGAGGAGTCTTATTCACCAGGACAATTAGAATGTTGGTCACGACCCTCAGCAAAGAATGAATAAAGAAGAAGATTGTTAAACTACTTACGCTAGTAGTCTTATTGGTTTCTTTATTGTTTCTGGTAAATATGTTGATGTTAAATACTTGGTAAATAAACTCGTTGAACTCCCAGTTAAACCATCAACCTGGACAGAAAAACATTTTTGTATTTACAGGCAGATATTAGACAAACCTAATTTATTATGTTTCATTGTTGATTGACATTTAAATAGGCATTCACTAGATTCAGATATTAGACAAAAGCTAATTTATTATGTTCATTTTTGATTGACATTTAAATAGGCATTCATTAGATTCAGATATTAGAGAAAGCTAATTCATTATGATTCATTGTTGATTGACATGTAAATATGGATTCACTAGATTCATGGACTCACCGTATCTTTATTCAGGTGACTCCCTTCTGACCACACTCCACTTGATTCTTGACTAGTAATGTCTGTAGTATCCCTTCCACTTCCTCTTGTTCCATATCTTGTTCCCCATAAGAGAATACAGTTATCCTCTGTACCTACTACGGTGTACGTAGGCCCGCATTTTATCATCTGAAAACATAAAATTATTCAACACAGCACATCTCTAGCTGGGAGTCACATCAGACGAAAGCCAGACAATTTGTACACGGTTGACATTTACCGCGTGACAGTGGTTTGTTTCAATGACTCGCTTCTGTGCACAACAATTTGGCTGTGGAGATATATTCTCGCTTTTGAGTTTCCTATCTCCTAAAAGATGGGTCTGTCAAAAGACCAGGTTCACTCCTTCCTCTCCTTACAAAGACCTTCTATTAAGAATTCTCAAAGATGACATAGGAACATAGGTAAGTATGTACCTTAAAACCCTGGTTTTAAGGTACATACTTAACTCCGACATGTTAAATCTGGCCCTGGCCAGATTTAACATGTCGGAGCCCCTGGGCAATGCATGTCTCGGGGCCCCTTTCCCCTAGAGCCCCTAGCCGATGCGGGGTCCCTAGGCAGTTGCCTACACTGCTTTATGAATAGTACGGCCCTGTCAGGACCGAATTAAACATGTCGGGACCCCTAGATAATGCACGTCTTGAAGCCCCTTTCCTCTAGGATACAGCCGATTCGGGGTCCCTAGGCAGTTGTCTACACTGCCTTATGGTTAATACGGCCCTGCCAAGGCCGGATTAAACATTTGGGGGCCCCTAGGAAATGCACGTCTCGGGGCCCCTTTCCTCTAGCCGATGCAGGGCTCCTAGGCAGTTAGTTGCCTACACTGCCTTATAGATAATAAAACTGTCTTGGATTTTCAAGGGAGCAAATAAAACTTTATGTGTGTTAAAATGTGGGAATCATACAATAATACCTGGGTTGTACTAAATTTGTTCGGAAGAAAATGCCCACCGTAAAATGTGTAAATTATAATTTTTAATTAAATGAAGACATTATGAGCGAAACTCAATAAAAAATCTGGAAACAGAAAAATCAGAAAAAGATATTTACACCTCTGGGACTCGAACCCAGGACCTCCCTACTTTCTGGGTGGGTGCTCTTATCCACTGAGCTAAGGTGTCGATATCCAATTCGGTCACCTTTAACTGTACCATACTTCGACTAAGAACCACCCATATTATCTTCATTTTTCTTAACGCATATTTTTATTGGCTGCCATCTTTATGTATGATTGCAAGATTCAACTCAAACTAAATGCAATCTAGATGGTGTCTGGATAAATTTTTATCCATTTTATTTAATGACCTCGACACCTTAGCTCAGTGGATAAGAGCACCCACCCGGAAAGTAGGGAGGTCCTGGGTTCGAGTCCCAGAGGTGTAAATATCTTTTTCTGATTTTTCTGTTTCCAGATTTTCGATTGAGTTTCGCTCGTAATGTCTTCATTTAATTAAATATTACAGTTTGAGGTTTTACTCATAAAAAGTTAAAATAAAAAAAAATAATAAATAATAATTATCGTAAAAAATCTCACCACTACGTTTATGTCTTCTAGCTCTGTAACTCTCACAGGAGCGAACTGGGTATTTGTATTAGACGATAAAAACGAATCATGAGGACACCCAGTAGTATAAACTGTCCTCGTTCCATCCATTAATTTTACTATCACAGCGCTGTGTAGTAACCCGACACTGCAGTTAATTATGGCCCCTGGTATTATATTAACTTCTTTCTACAGTAAAAAGAAATATAACAAGCATTAAGACCAGTCTAAAAGGAATCCAAAAGAAAATCTAGTCTCCTTCAACGGAAGTAATCTTCCGAACAGGCCCGCCATTGATATGCTTGGTGTAAAACTCTAAGTGACCAGTTCAGGTACGGGGGCTCCATCGAAGCCAGAGTTAAGTTAGCCTCTCAGAAACTGGGCATACTGTACAGGCCCCGCAGATACTTTAATAGTACACAACTGCTAACCCTGAAAAAATCGCAAGTGCACCCCACAGTTGAATTTGGCAGCCATCTTGAACATCAGAGCTAGGTCAGTTAGATAAGCTTCTTTGATAATAAATGCCCATTTTAGGCAATAAATTCACAGTTTCACGTAAGTAGAGGCCAATTCTAAATCAATTATTCTAAGAACATACATTTTCGTGTTTTATTTTTATTTTTGCATGTTTAAACGGACAGATTCTATTGGTCAACGATTTATACATCATTTTAATCACAAATAAAACGTTTTTTTGCTGGCTGTGTAGGCAAGCGCCGCATTCAATATTTTACATTGAATGACCATTGGAGGTTATCCACCACTTACCCGCCTTGGTATAAGTAACTGATGGTTACTCCTTCAAGGCTCTCGCAAGGACTCTAATTTTTTTCGAAAGAATGAAGCTACATTTAGTTTTGAACGAATCTAGACCTCCAATGTCCCTGCATACAGTGTTAGTAAGCAGTATGCAAGTGCTTACATGATAAACTTGATACAATGGTGTTAGTAAAACATATGTAAAGGCATGGAAAGATGATAAAAAAACAAGATGAAGGACGCTCGCGGGGGATTGTATCTTGCGTATGCTGCAAGCACCTGCAAGAAAGGGAAGATACAAACATGTTTTACATACAAATAAATGGCTCTACAGTCTGAAAGGGTTCCCTCTCTCGTCGTCTGGCAGTACCAGCAAGAATGTTTGTGGCGGTCGGTCAAACCTTAACGAGACAGGGCTGCCGCGCCCCTTAGCCAGTTCCTCGGTTGTGCCTTGAAAAAAGTAACTGGGAAATAGGGGCAAATGCCCAAAGACCCTAAGGACTGAAGCGTCGAGTTGCCGGAGGCAGGGCGGAAGGCCGCCGAGGTCGCCCGGCCAAACCTCATGCTCACACATGTTACTGGGGGAGGCGCAAATGATCTGAGAGGGCTCTGTTCCAGGGATTTTCGGCGCCTGACTATACAGGGACGGGGTCTAGCTCACCCCCAAGTGGGGAAGTAGACAATATAGAACGATTACAGTTCAGTTCAGTTCAGCCATAATAACGTCGCACAATTGCAAATTATAGAACTGAAAAAAGAAAAGAAAAAAAAGAGGAAAAGGAACCAAGAAAAAAAAAAATAGTAATAACATAATAATAGTAAGTCTCACAGCTCTTAGCAGAGTTCTATGCAATGATAAAGACGATAAGTCGAAAAAAATAAATATATAAAAAAAATATAGATAGCAAAGTATAAAGTATTAAAATGAAGCTATGTGAGGTAAAATATGAAAACATAAATTCCGAGCGGTAAAAATGATAGTTATGGATGGAAGTCCATGGTTTCAGGAGCAATTACACCTGACATCTGAAACAACAATGATTTTACAGCTAATCAGCGACTCTAAGAACAGCCATCTCTCAACCCAAACCTTTGCGAACTTCCTCAGACACTCAAAATTCACCTTATTCGAAACGAGATCAGTGTTCCATGCTGGTCTTGTAGTTACTTGTAAACCATCAAGCATTTCCTCTCGGGCGTCCGTCAAAATCTCGCAGTGCCACAGAATGTGCTCGGCTGATTGGTTTGTATCACCACACGCGCAGTTAGATTGGGGGGATAGGGAGAGACTGTGCAGTCTCTCCCTAAATTCCCCATGCCCAGACAGTAGTTGTGTAACATAGTGATCCTTTGCAATATGAGCCCCTTCCATTCTGAGTTTAACTGACGGGAAGAAAGAGTAGGTCCATCTTCCCGTATTCGACCTATCCCATCGTTCTTGCCATTCTCTCAGTGTTCTTTCTCGCATCTCTGTGAGAAGACCTGGGAGAGACACCGCTCCACCTGGTATTAGTTCAATACCATGGTGGACAGCGGGTCTTCCTCTGGTTAGGCTCTTCTTTGTAAGCACCTCCCTAATTTCAAGGTCTATTGGCAAAATGCCGGCCAAAACTGGCAAAGCGTCCGAAGCAACTGTTCTATAGGCACCCGAAAGCGCCAACAAGGGGACTCGCTGACCTCTCTTGAGTGCCGAGAGGATGAGTGTATTCCCCAGGCGGTGCTCCCACACAGAGGCCGCGTACGTGACTTGCGCCACGTATACCCCCCAGTACAGTAAACGGAGCGCTGGGGAGCGCAAACCCCACTCAGCAGTTGAGATTCTTCTCAGTTTCAAGAAGAGGTTCTGGGCCTTGCTTGACACGCCTTTGACATGGGTTAAGAACGAGGACGAGCGATCCAAAGTAACGCCTAGGTAGGTTGTATTCTCAACAAAATGGATGCTGGTATCTCCCATTTTGATGTTGGGATTTGACATTGAATGACCAGAAGGAATCCTTCCGGACAGAAGGAGAAAGACTTCTCCAATCACCTCTCAACCCAGAAGATAGGTGGAAGCTTGAGTGGCAATCGGCCAAGATGAAAAATGCCCATCTCGTACAAGACCCTACCGAGAGACAGCCTGGGTTCTCATTGCTTCGCAAAATCTGGTCCGCCATCAATAGGATAAGCCCCATAGCCGTTGTGCCCATATGATGTATATATGGGGCCTTAAAGAGTTGGAGATGTGTGAATGCGGTGAGGTGCAGACCACTGAACATGTGGTCAACGAATGCCCGCTCCATTCAATCCCCGACGGGATTGATGAGGTCCACAGGGCAACGCCTGAGGCCCTAGACTGGCTCGCAGATCTAGATGTCCCCCTACGACCCCCCCACCATACGAAAGAAGAAGAATGGATTGACCATCCCTAGTACACTATTTTATTGTAAAAGTTCGTGAATAATTATAAAAGTAAATAAATATATTTTACCATGCTTGCAATAATTTCATTTTTATTGCTTTTAAACGATGATCTGGTATTTGTTGCCAATGCCAATTTATTGTGTATGTTCCAACCACAAACAAACAGGGAAGCTCGTGAAGTGATAACAGCGGTAGATTCTCCTCCGCAGTGAATTGAAACAGGCTTAATTCCTGACGCCATATCGACTCGAGTTGGAATACAACTGAAAACATATAATCACACATTTTTTATTTTGTGATATTAATTACAAATTTATCCATCAACGCATTTATCCATCGTTTTTCATGCTTATAGGCACCATGCAATTTCGGGGGGTGATTATCAATAATAAACGGAGGCGCAAAAGTCCACTCGATTTCCTAAGGTAGTTTGTATATATAAAGCATTGTTTTGCCCGGAAAACAATCTAAAAGAAGATTTTGGGTTCACCCATTCAATGAAATAAACACTAATTGTAGGGCTTTTGTCACCACCAAGGAACTAATGAGAATGATGTCAAATTGACTTTTTTTTCTCAATCCATTGCTTTCTTCGCTAAATCCGTTTTTTTTTACATATTCTGGTACACTATACCCTCAAAGACCCTCCACACAGCACAGGGCCGTAGCTAGGGGGGGGCATTATGGGGCAATGCCCTACCTTAAAATACCTGTGCCCTACCTTAAGAAATACCATTGAAAATATACTAGTAAACTGTTTGTTCATAGTTTGAAATGATTAGATAAATATGCGAGGAAAAAACGGAAAGCACAATGCAAGTTTTGTACAGGCAGCGAGAGGCGTTTAGAGATACGTATGAACTTTTTGCATCTGTGGCGACAATAGGCTGCAGCACTGCTGTGTGCGAATCTACGTTTTCAACATTGACTGCAATCAATAGGCCTCAGAGGCTGTCAATGGGTCACGAAAGAATGGCAGGCATGATGTTTCTAGCCTTTGAAAAGAAAAGAACTAAGTCAGTTGATCTAAATGAATTTGCATATTTAATTATATGTCGAATCGACGAATTCAATTGTTTTAAGGAAGGACTTTTTATTATTTTTAATTTTGTTTTTATTCAGTAATTTCAAATTATGTTTGGTACCTAATATAAACCTTAATAAATGAAAAGCCATTGATGCTGCAGTTACTTTTCTGAAGTTCATTTTTAGCAATGATCAAGAATTACCCTGTGTTCAAATACTTATTATCTAACTGGTGAAAGAACACAAGGTAATCCTTTATCATTGTTAAATAACTAAATATTTTGATCATCTAATTAAGTATTGCCTCACACATGTACGACAAAAATCGATTCACCAGATCAGATCAAGTTACATTTTTACTTGCGTCCTACCTGTAAATACCGCTGCCCTATCTTAAATTCAACTCTGGCTACGAAACTGACACAGCAACCCCAAAGATGATAACATTATTTTTTTCAGGGCCTACTGTGTGGAACTAATGTAAAAAAAAAAAACAAAAATACAGGTCATTATGGTTTATGATCATTACTATTATCTATAGTAAAAAAAGAAACAGGTGTTACATGTTCAGCAAAGATTTTTGAGCCGTTTGCCCTTTATTTCCTTGTCCCCAAAGGTAGAGCTGGTGATCCACAGTCAGGGCCGATGCATGGCCCGATCCACAACTTATACTTGAGATGTGCACTCTCAACAAAGACTCTGAAATACATCCACATTATTTTACCAACAACTCCATATCATGTAAGTACTTCAGAAGATAATTCGTGGAACAACTTAAAACACAACAGATTGATCATAATACAGTAAAATAACGTAAAAGTAAAGAAGATTACTATTTAAACTGTTTACCTACCGATTACCTTTGGTTTGAAACAAACATCAAAATTTCCATGACCCAATGCGCCGTAATTACCTTCTCCGCAAGAAAAGACTTTTCCATCAACAGTTAAAAATAGACTAAATCCTTCACCAGCCCCAGACCTATGCAAATATTAAAACAAACATAATTTACTTGATTTTTTTTTAAAGTACATTTTATTTAGTTATACATTTTTTACATCTTGTATATCTAGTTGTTCCATGCCAACTCAGAATCAACTCAACTCAACACCTCTTTGAAAAGTCATTAAAATCTATGAAAAAAAAGACCATAACCTATTCTGACCGGTTAGTGGTTGAGTGGACATCGCGTTTGAGTCTCATCCGGGCGGCCTGTGTTCGATTCCTCGGCAACATTTTCAGCTTTCTGTGGTGATAGTAGGAGATTTTCAAACATTGTTGGGTTATTCGTAACCCAGGAATGTTTGCCAGGAATGTTTAAAAAAAAATATATATAAATATAACCTAACGTAACTTATATACCTAACCAATTTTGTACACCACTTTTAATGACTTTTCAAAGGAAGGGATTGGTTTATTTGGTGACCGGACAACTCGGAATGAAACCAACCCAGAACCATCTCAGATAAGTCATTGAGTGATAAAAAAAAATATAAATAAAAAAATTGGTTAAGTAGGTTACGTTAGGTTAGGGTTTTCGGATAATAATTTTTTTTTCGTAGCTTTTAATGACTTTTCAAGAAGGTGTTGAGTTGACTTTATTCTCAATTGGCATGGAACCGGTTTATTTATGCAGAGGAGGTTCTGAGTTGACTTCATTCTGTGTTGTCCGGTTACCATATCCAGTATATACCTATTCTAAAACTACTATAATAATATTCTATCACTACGCACCAAAAATTGGACTTCACAAACATTGAGACATAACCCGCGAAAACTGCAAGACTTTTAACTTTCTTAACATTTACAGGGATTTCATTGAACATTTAAAAACGTTTGTAATAAATATTGTTTTATTTTCCCGAACCCCAAAATCTTTGCAGTTTCTCGTAGGATAGCAATGAACTGTATTATTAATACTAACATTGTTAAACATATAATCTGGTAACATTTTATTTTTTAACTTATAAATCAAAACTAGGGTATTATAAATCAATCACTTAAGTATTGAGTTGGCGTTGCATGATTTTTATTCTCGTATATCCTAACATAGACCTCATGCCTCTGTTTTAAATTATTTTAACTTTGATTTTATAGCTCAGAAAAATTAAACTTGTGCGGTAATTTAGGTGTGAAATAGTGTTGTAAACCAATTTCCTTGTTTTAAAGTCTAATTTTCCCTTTATCCCACTTAAGAAGTAAACCTTCCTTGCTTTCATCTCTTTCTTGCTTAGCTCTACTTTTACAAACATGAAATCATTACCTTAAAATGAATACTTTTTTATTTCAGTTATTTTTTTATGCTGTAACAAATAATTCTTACATGACAATGTTATTCACTGAAAGTGATTCCACGACGGTTGGATACTGAAGCCACTGTTTGGTGTCACCGTGACCGAGTTGTCCCCTACTCCCTTCGCCCCACGTATAAACCAGATTGACTGAAAAATAAAACAGGAACATAGTTTTATACGAAAACATAATCGATTTAGGTCATATCTATTAATGCAATCATTACTTATAACTAAGTAGATAGTAACAAATTTAAATGCCGACCTGAACTTGATATGAGCCATTCTCGCGCAGGTACAGCCACTTTACTGACTTCACAATGACCGTAAGCGAAAGAAAAATGTGCTTCAAACACATGTGCGATAGAGAAATACGTGGGCGGGGAGGAATGCCTTTTTTTCAGACTTTAAACTTGCCTACTGCGACGATTTCCATATCAACATCAGGTCGGCATTTAAGTTTGGAGCTTCCTATACTTAGGTACTTATTACCTAGGTGGGTACTTAATTATAAACCATAAATATTGTAAAATTTAAAAAAATTCGAATAAGGAATTATACAATTTGTCTGAAGAAATGTCACCATCTCAAAATGACTATTTTTTTTTATAAACTTTCTTCAGGCTCGTAAGCCAAGGCTCGTAGAAAATGCGTTTAACAAGGTTAGCTCATCGAGGGGGTAGAGCGGTGATTCGCTGAAAATTCGTGATGTAGCTTGAAGTCCATGTTCCACTGGGAGATTTGAATTAACTGCAATACATGTGGCAGTGTTTTACTTCAAGCTAAGTCATGCGTTTGAAATTTCGAAAGAGGCCCAACGAGTTTATTTTTGAAAAAGGCCCGTAAGAGCTAACCTTATTAAAAGCATTTTCTAAAAAACTTGCCGGTAGGCATCATAATATTGATTATCCCGGTTTGACTGCACGTACTGGGAACCACATCAAATGTAGTATTCAACAAGGCCATCATCTTGAACCGGAACCGGAACGTAACAAACGAATTTGCAGACAGTTGAAATGCCAAATGGTTGAGTTAAAAAAGGACTTCATTACGCTCAGTCAACAATATAATATGCAAACTACTTACCGTCAGTCACAGCAATGAAATGATTGTAACCGGTTGCGACGTGTAATATTTTAGATTTTGGGGGCAGCTGAATTGGATATATATTTAGATTTTTCTCAAAAGATTTCACTTGGTAAATTACCGATCTGAAACATTAAAATTACATAATTTGAAACCCGCTTATTAGCGGGTTTCAAATTATGTAATTTATAAATATATAATTAATTTTATATATTTATAAATTACAGTACCCGTTATACGATTTTACAAATAAAATCATATAATTTCCAACCATACCTTTCATGAGTATCTTTTAATGTTTTAACATGTGACAAACTGTTCGAAGAATTAGTGATGTTGCAAGGGTCGATGTAAATATATCCGTCGTTGCCTAAAGACGACAATATTTCAGGAATTCTCTTCTCAAGGACTTCCTTTGCAGTGGGGCGCCGGTCCGGGTTTTTTTCGAGCAGCTCTCTCGTCACGTTATTTAACTTGTCAGAGTAACCGGGAGGAATCGGCTTATATTCCGCCTGGAACAGATGCAAAAAGACCTCAAATAAAAAAATATACAAAAAATTCCTTAGCAAAACAAACAATGTAATCAAACCTTATTATTTAATGGTCCAGACCAGGGTTTCCCAAACTGTGTTCCGCGGAACCCCAGTGTTCCGCTGAACCTGAACAGGGGTTCCGCGATAATTTCAGGAAGAATTTCATTTAATATAGTGTATACGTATTCATATTGCAACACTACTGATTATTATTCACAATAAATTATCATTTGTATAATTTTTTTCCAATAATTCTTAATTTATGTAGCAGACCCTTCCAGCAACGATTTAATGATTTCTGGGCGAGTTTGTCAGAAGAGTACCCCAATTAATTAAAACAAGTAATTATTGTTTTACTTCCGTTTTCTACAACCTATTTATGCGAAGAGGGATTTTCCAATAATGCTGCAACGAAATCAAAGTGCAGGAACAGGCTCGACGCCACACCAGATATTAGAATCCAACTTACCAATATTGTGCTTATCAAGAAGAAATGCAATGCACGGACTCGAAATCATCAAAGTCATTAGTCATTACGTGCTTTATTTATTCCATTTTTTTGTTTGTTTGTATTTAATTTTTTCGTTTACATTATTAATATATAAACAAAAAAAAGGAATATAAATGATAAATTATAAACAATGTGCTTAATATTTTTTTTTATTGCTATGGGGCCATCCATAAATTACGTCACACCTTAAGGGGGGGGGGGGGAGTAGAGAAGTATGACATTGTGTGACGAGGGGTATGGGGGGGGGTCATCAGCTCTGTGACGTCACATGTAAAAATCTAAATTATTAAAACAAAAAATTTGAACTAGTGTTTTGATAATTTTTAGATGTAAAATTGCAAAATATTCGACGTAACATTAGGGGGGAGGGGGTCTCACAAATGTGACAGGGACGGGACGGGACGGGGGGGGGGGGGGGGGGGGGGGTAAAAAAATCATGAAATTCGTGTGACGGATATGGATGGCTCCTATTAGAAATTGTCCAATCTAAAAAATAAGCCAAGTGTTCCATTAAAATTTATGGGTTTGCAAAGGGTTCCGTTGTGGAAAAAGTTTGGGAAACCCTGATCCAGACAATAATATTGTGTAATATTTTTTGTGAATGAACTTTCAATTGCATTTTTATAGGATAATGTACTTAACTATGTTTATTACTTGCTTTTATTGCGTGGTTGAGAAATGATTTAATAACAAATTAATTTAAGAGGAATATAAACGCTAGAAATATTTCGATTCTCATGCCTAAAAATTTTAAAATTGCGCGTCGTATTTGCACGAGGCAAGTAAGCGAAAAAGTGATTTTTATTTATTTTGTGCCTAATTTTGTAAGAATGAAAAAAAATTAGAACACACAAAACCTCAAAAATAGTTTTAGCCATAACAGGGTATTTTTTAAAAATTATTTCAATTTTATTACATTTATTTAGTGGTTTACGCTTATATTTTTTGTTATGTAAATAATAATTTTATTGTAATTCCAATACATAGAAAAGCTAGTAAAAGCTTCAATTTATCCATAGCAAATTTTTTGATGTTCATACTGTAAACCGATTTGTCGTAAAGATGTTTCTAAATAGTATATCACGTATAACTTCATCTTAATGGAAGATTTTCTCTTAAGTCCGCTGATACTAAAATTGAATGAAATCAGTTGAAATAAATTAATTATTTTTTAAATAGCATTAGACATAAATTAATTAAACAGTTCAATAATTTTTGATCAAGTATTGATTTAAAGACAATACTCAAACCACTAGCGTTTCGTATCAAATTAACGTAAAAACGAACTGGAAATATCTTGCAATTTTCCTCTTCACAGGCGAAATACAATCTCTGCAAATCTTAAAACTACGTAATATTCAATATAATTTACCTCACCTTCATAATTTTATTGACCAAAGCCGGAAGACTGGATGCTTGAAAAGTTCTATGCAGGCAACACATTTCGTAGAGAATACAGCCCATTGCCCAAATGTCGGATTTTTCATTGTAATCTTTTCCCTCACACTGGAAAACAAAAGTATTTACATTGCCTCAAATTTTTTTTACAAGCAACTTTTTAAATGTAGATATTCTTACCATTTCAGGGCTGATGTAATACGGAGTACCCAGCACTGTTTGGGCTTGAGCGTTTGTCGTCAATACTTTGGATATGCCGAAATCACCAATTTTCACATTTCCACCAGAATTCATGAAAACATTTGCGGTTTTCAAATCTCTGTAAAAATATTCATGTGTTGAGAATGCGATAATTTCTATTGCCCGTGGCCAACAACTCGCATCGGCAATCGGTATTGGCAATATATTAAATCATATTGTTCTGGAAGATATTGATCACAGGCTGGGACCGTGGAAAGCACTTATGAATCGCATATTATACTGTCTTTCTGACAAAGCCTCCAGTAAAACATTGTGCACCTTTTCGAGGAAAAAAACAGCACCCATTACCCGATTACTTTAGATACAGCATGCATTTTTTTTAAGCTCCCCCTAAATCTATCAGTAGCGTGCAAAAAAGGAAAATGTCCGTAAAATTTTGACACTGTCACATCTGTCTGATGATATTATTAATATCTTAATAGGGGTTTGAAAAAAAGCAGTTGAAGTTTTATATCCCTTGAGAAAATGTTAAAAAGAAAATAAATTAAATTTAGAATTTCTCAGATACAAGAACTTTTGTGCAATTTCCGATCGATTTCTGTGGAATTTTCTGATCAAATTTTTATCCAATTTTGACGGAAGATATTTTTCAAGATAAAACATGGAAAATTTTCAAATTTAACATTGTTGCAGGCTATGCTTACTATATACAAAAAAATTCAAACTTTATGTAACAAAATCAAATAGGTAAATGATTTATATGAAAGTTTCCCGACCCATTTACCCGCCAACTTCCTGACCAAAAATTTCAGATTTTTTAAACTTTCGAACCAAGCCGCCTGAAATTTCGGATTCTTACTAAAAACCATGGTTTGTACTCGATTCAATCAAAAAATCTTACAAAAGAACAATTTTTAAAAAATTCATCTATTTTACAGGCGGTTTGTAAGACTTGGGGTTGGACTTCATAAGTCGTTCTCATTCCAGATGGCACCGAACCAACTGAAATTCTGGATTCTCACTAAAAAGCAAGTTCTGCACACGGATCAATCATAAAATCTTCCAAGAGAACAATTTTTTGAAAATTCTTCTTTTTTACAGGCGTTTTGTAAGGACGGGTTGTTTCAAAATATTTGACGGATTCATCAAATATTTGAAGGTAATTTTCACGTTCTGTGTAAGTTCTACTCAAGTTCTATGATTATTTCAGTTTTATGAAGCAACTGGCCTATAATGTTGTAAAAACAGAACTTGAATAAAACTTACATAGAACGTGAAAATTAACTTCAAATATTTGATGGATCCTTCAAATTTTTTGAAACAACCCATCCTAAGATTTGGGATCTAACTTCATAAGTCGTTTTGTTAGGTCTTATAGCATTGAATCAACTGAATTGTCGGATTCTCACTAAAAAGCAAGGTCTGTACACCAATCATAAAAAGTAAAAATTTTTTTTTTTTTGAAAATTCATCAAAAAACCTTGGTCTGTACTCCAATCAATCGAAATATCTTCCAAAAGAACAATTTTTTGAAAATTCATCTTCTTTACAGGCGTTTTGTAAGATTTGGGGTCGAACTTCGAAAGTATTTTTTTCAAGCCCTATGGCACCAATACAACAAAATTTTTGGATTCTTACTCAAAACCATGGTCTGAACTAAAATCAACTTAAATATTCCAAAAGAGCCCTTTTTGAAAATTCATAATTTTTAGGGGTTTTTTGCAAGGCTTGGGGTCGAATATCAAAAGTCGTTTTCTCTATATTCGGCACTATGGCACCAAAACGACTGAAATCCATTCATATTAAAAACAATGGTATATAACACGAAACAATCATAAAATTTCCAAAAGGACAATTTTATAAAAATTCATCATTTATAGAGGCGTTTTGTAAAACTTTCATAAGTCGTTTTCTCAGGACCTATGGCATTGAACCGACTAAAATTTTGGATTCTAACTAAAATTTCAGAAAATATTTCTTGTTCGTTTTTTTATTGATTTAGATTCTTTTTACGTGGACCTTGCGTTTTAGAAAACTTTAATAACCTTTGCGGGTGCGCACAACTAATCACCAAAGTCGGATGAACGGTACGGCAGCGCATATAATACGAACAAACAAATTTGGATTTTTATATACATATAAGAAGATACATAATTTTTACAAAAATTAGGAATAAAAAAACAATCAAATACTTACTATAAAAATAACAAAAAAATTAATAAAAAATGATAAAAATAAAAATTAAAAATCATTAAAATAAAAATATTCAAACTGTCTTTATAATTCCCCTCCCAAACCCTCCCCTCCCCCTGGGAGTGCCCATGAAACCACGATGTTTTGTATGCAGAATTTAAAAATTCTTATTTTGGATTTTTTTTGAAAGATTCGTGAACAAACGTGAATTCTTAGTAAGAATCCAAAATTTCAGCCCGTTCCGTCCCATAAGGCCCAAGTTATGAGAGAAACAAAGTTTGACAAGAACCCCATGAAACAACGAAATTTTGTATGCAGAATTTAAAAATTCTTCTTTCGGAGTCAATATTTTAGCCCGTTCGGACCCATAAGGCCCAAGTTATGACAAAACCCAAGTTTGACAAAGTGCCCATGAAACTACGAAAATTTAGTATGCAGAATTTAAAAATTCTTATTTTGGAAGATATTTTGTATGATTCGTGCACAAACCTTAATTCGTAAGAATCCAAAAATTCAGCCCGTTCAGTCCCATAGGTCTCAAGTTATGACCGAACCAAAGTTATTTTGGAAAATATTCTGAATGCTTCGTGCCCAAAACTTAATTCTAAGAAAGAAACAAAATTTCAGCCCGTTCGGTCACTTACGAACCAAGTTATTTCCTAACCCAAGTTTGACAAAGTGTCCATGAAACGCCTAAAATTTTGTAAGCAGAATTAAAAAATTCTTATTTTGGAAAATATTTTGAATGATTCGAGCACAAACCTTAATTCTTAGTAAGAATCCAAAATTTCAACCGTTCGGTCCCATAGGGCTGAAGTTATGACCAACCCCAAGTTTGACAAAGTGCCCATACAACGACGAAAATTTTGTATGCAGAATTCAAAAATTCTTCTTTCGGTAGATATTTTGAATGATTCGAGCACAAACCTTAATTCTTAGTAAGATTCCAAAATTTCAGCCAATTCGGTCCCATAGGGCCCAAGTTATGACCGAACCAAGTTTGGCAAAGTGTCCATGAAACGACGAAAATTTTGAATGGAGATTTTAAAAATTCTTATTTTGGAAAATATTTTTAATGATAAGAGCACAAACCTTAAATCTTAGTAATGATCCAAAATTTCAGGCCTTTCAGTCCTTTAGGACCCAAGTTATTACCTAACTCAAGTTTGACAATGTACCCATGAAACGACGAAAATTTAGTATGCAGAATTGAAATTTTTTTTTTGAGATATTCTGAATGATTCGAGCACAAACCTTAGATATTTGTAAGATTACAAAATTTCAGCCCATTCGGTCCCATAGGCCCAAGTTATGACCGAACCCAAGTTTGACAAAGTGCCCATGAAACGACGAAAATTTTGTATGGAGATTTTAACAATTCTTATTTTGGAAGATATTTTTAATGGTTCGAGCACAAACCTTAAATCTTAGTACGAATCCAAAATTTCAACCCCTTCAGTCCCTTACGACCCAGGATATGACATAACCCAAGTTTGACAAAGTGCCCATGAAACGCCTAAAATTTTGTAAGCAGAATTTAAAAATTCTTATTTTGGAAAATATTCTAAATGATTCGTGCCCAAAACTAAATTCAAAGTAAGAATCAAAATTTCAGCCCGTTGGGTCCCTTACGACCCAAATTATTTCCTAACCCAAGTTTGACAAAGTGTCCATGAAACGCCTAAAATTTTGTAAGCAGAATTAAAAAATTCTTATTTTGGAAAATATTTTGAATGATTCGAGCACAAACCTTAATTCTTAGTAAGAATCCATAATTTCAAACCGTTCGGTCCCATAGGGCTGAAGTTATGACCAACCCCAAGTTTGACAAAGTGCCCATAAAACAACAAAATTTTGCATGCAGAATTCAAAAATTCTTCTTTCGGTAGATATTTTCAATGATTCGAGCACAAGCCTTAATTCTTAGTAAGATTCCAAAATTTCAGCCCATTCGGTCCCATAGGGCCCAAGTTATGACCAAACCGAAGTTTGGCAAAGTGCCCATGAAACAACAAAAATTTTGTATAAAGATTTTAAAAATTCTTATTTTGGAAAATATTTTTAATGATTAGAGCACAAACCTTAGATCTTAGTAAGAATCCAAAATTTCAACCCTTTCAGTCCTTTACGACCCAAGTTATTACCTACCCCAAGTTTGACAATGTACCCATGAAACGACGAAAATTTAGTATGCAGAATTGAAAAATTCTTTTTTTGGAGATATTCTGAATGATTCGAGCACAAACCTTAGAGAACTAAGAATAGTAAGATTTAAAAATTTCAGCGCATTCGGTCCCATTGGGCCCAAGTTATGACCCAACCCAAGTTTGACAAAATGCCCATGAAACGACGAAAATTTTGTACGGAGATTTTAACAATTCTTATTTTGGAAGATATTTTTAATGGTAAGAGCACAAAACCTTAAATCTTAGTAAGAATCCAAAATTTCAGCCCATTCAGTCCCTTACGACCCAAGTTATGACATAACCCAAGTTTGACAAAGTGCCCATGAAACACCTAAAATTTTGTATGTAGAATTTAACAATTCTTATTTTGGAAAATATTCTAAATGATTCGTGCCCAAAACAAAATTCTAATTAAGAATCAAAATTTCAGCCCGTTCGGTCCCTTACGACCCAAATTATTTCCTAACCCAAGTTTGACAAAGTGTCCATGAAACGCCTAAAATTTTGTAAGCAGAATTAAAAAATTCTTATTTTGGAAAATATTTTGAATGATTCGAGCAAAAAGCTTAATTTTTTGTAAGATTCCGAAATTTCAACCCATTCGGTCATGGGACCGAATTATGACCGAACAAAAGTTTGGCAAAGTGCCCATGAAATGACGAAAATTTTGTATGGAGATTTGAAAAATTCTTATTTTGGAAAATATTTTTAATGATTAGAGCACAAACCTTAGATCTTAGAAAGAATCAAAAATTTCAGCCCTTTCAGTCCTTTACGACCCAAGTAACCCAAGTTTGGCGATGTACCCATGAAACGACGAAAATTTAGTATGCAGAATTGAAAAATTGTTTTTTTGGAGATATTCTGAATGATTCGAGCACAAACCTTAATTCTTAGTAAGATTCCAATATTTCAACACATTCGGTCCCATAGGGCCCAAGTTATGACCGAACCCAAGTTTGACAAAGTGCCCATGAAATTTTTGTATGGAGATTTTAACAATTCTTATTTTGGAAGATATTTTTAATGGTTGGAGCACAAACCTTAAATCTAAGTAAGATTCCTTCAGTCCTTTCAGTCCTTTACGAATCAAAAATTTCAGCCCTTTCAGTCCTTTACGACCCAAGTTATAACGTAACCCAAGTTTGACAAAGTGCCCATGAAATGACGAAAATTTTGTATGGAGATTTTAACAATTCTTATTTTGGAAGATATTTTTAATGGTTGGAGCACAAACCTTAAATCTGAGTAAGATTCCTTCAGTCCTTTACGACCCAAGTTATGACATAACCCAAGTTTGACAAAGTGCCCATGAAACGCCTAAATTTTTGTATGTAGAATTTAAAAATTCTTATTTTGGAAAATATTCTAAATGATTCGTGCCCAAAACAAAATTCTAATAAAGAATCAAAATTTCAGCCCGTTCCGTCCCATAAGGCCCAAGTTATGAGAGAAACAAAGTTTGACAAGAACCCCATGAAACAACGAAATTTTGTATGCAGAATTTAAAAATTCTTCTTTCGGAGTCAATATTTTAGCCCGTTCGGACCCATAAGGCCCAAGTTATGACAAAACCCAAGTTTGACAAAGTGCCCATGAAACTACGAAAATTTAGTATGCAGAATTTAAAAATTCTTATTTTGGAAGATATTTTGTATGATTCGTGCACAAACCTTAATTCGTAAGAATCCAAAAATTCAGCCCGTTCAGTCCCATAGGTCTCAAGTTATGACCGAACCAAAGTTATTTTGGAAAATATTCTGAATGCTTCGTGCCCAAAACTTAATTCTAAGAAAGAAACAAAATTTCAGCCCGTTCGGTCACTTACGAACCAAGTTATTTCCTAACCCAAGTTTGACAAAGTGTCCATGAAACGCCTAAAATTTTGTAAGCAGAATTAAAAAATTCTTATTTTGGAAAATATTTTGAATGATTCGAGCACAAACCTTAATTCTTAGTAAGAATCCAAAATTTCAACCGTTCGGTCCCATAGGGCTGAAGTTATGACCAACCCCAAGTTTGACAAAGTGCCCATACAACGACGAAAATTTTGTATGCAGAATTCAAAAATTCTTCTTTCGGTAGATATTTTGAATGATTCGAGCACAAACCTTAATTCTTAGTAAGATTCCAAAATTTCAGCCAATTCGGTCCCATAGGGCCCAAGTTATGACCGAACCCAAGTTTGGCAAAGTGTCCATGAAACGACGAAAATTTTGAATGGAGATTTTAAAAATTCTTATTTTGGAAAATATTTTTAATGATAAGAGCACAAACCTTAAATCTTAGTAATGATCCAAAATTTCAGGCCTTTCAGTCCTTTAGGACCCAAGTTATTACCTAACTCAAGTTTGACAATGTACCCATGAAACGACGAAAATTTAGTATGCAGAATTGAAAATTTTTTTTTGAGATATTCTGAATGATTCGAGCACAAACCTTAGATATTTGTAAGATTACAAAATTTCAGCCCATTCGGTCCCATAGGCCCAAGTTATGACCGAACCCAAGTTTGACAAAGTGCCCATGAAACGACGAAAATTTTGTATGGAGATTTTAACAATTCTTATTTTGGAAGATATTTTTAATGGTTCGAGCACAAACCTTAAATCTTAGTACGAATCCAAAATTTCAACCCCTTCAGTCCCTTACGACCCAGGATATGACATAACCCAAGTTTGACAAAGTGCCCATGAAACGCCTAAAATTTTGTAAGCAGAATTTAAAAATTCTTATTTTGGAAAATATTCTAAATGATTCGTGCCCAAAACTAAATTCAAAGTAAGAATCAAAATTTCAGCCCGTTGGGTCCCTTACGACCCAAATTATTTCCTAACCCAAGTTTGACAAAGTGTCCATGAAACGCCTAAAATTTTGTAAGCAGAATTAAAAAATTCTTATTTTGGAAAATATTTTGAATGATTCGAGCACAAACCTTAATTCTTAGTAAGAATCCATAATTTCAAACCGTTCGGTCCCATAGGGCTGAAGTTATGACCAACCCCAAGTTTGACAAAGTGCCCATAAAACAACAAAATTTTGCATGCAGAATTCAAAAATTCTTCTTTCGGTAGATATTTTCAATGATTCGAGCACAAGCCTTAATTCTTAGTAAGATTCCAAAATTTCAGCCCATTCGGTCCCATAGGGCCCAAGTTATGACCAAACCGAAGTTTGGCAAAGTGCCCATGAAACAACAAAAATTTTGTATAAAGATTTTAAAAATTCTTATTTTGGAAAATATTTTTAATGATTAGAGCACAAACCTTAGATCTTAGTAAGAATCCAAAATTTCAACCCTTTCAGTCCTTTACGACCCAAGTTATTACCTAACCCAAGTTTGACAATGTACCCATGAAACGACGAAAATTTAGTATGCAGAATTGAAAAATTCTTTTTTTGGAGATATTCTGAATGATTCGAGCACAAACCTTAGAGAACTAAGAATAGTAAGATTTAAAAATTTCAGCGCATTCGGTCCCATTGGGCCCAAGTTATGACCCAACCCAAGTTTGACAAAATGCCCATGAAACGACGAAAATTTTGTACGGAGATTTTAACAATTCTTATTTTGGAAGATATTTTTAATGGTAAGAGCACAAAACCTTAAATCTTAGTAAGAATCCAAAATTTCAGCCCATTCAGTCCCTTACGACCCAAGTTATGACATAACCCAAGTTTGACAAAGTGCCCATGAAACGCCTAAATTTTTGTATGTAGAATTTAAAAATTCTTATTTTGGAAAATATTCTAAATGATTCGTGCCCAAAACAAAATTCTAATAAAGAATCAAAATTTCAGCCCGTTCGGTCCCTTACGACACAAATTATTTCCTAACCCAAGTTTGACAAAGTGTCCATGAAACGCCTAAAATTTTGTAAGCAGAATTAAAACTTTCTTATTTTGGAAAATATTTTGAATGATTCGAGCACAAACCTTAATTCTTAGTAAGAATCCAAAATTTCAACCCGTTCGGTCCCACAGGGCTGAAGCTATGACCAACCCCAAGTTTGACAAAGTGCCCATAAAACGACGATTATTTTGTATGCAGAATTTAAAAATCCTTCTTTGGGTACATATTTTGAATGATTCGAGCACAAACCTTAATTCTTAGTAAGATTCCGAAATTTCAACCCGTTCGGTCCCATAGGGCTGATGTTATGACCAACCCCAAGTTTTACAAAGTGCCCAAAAAACGAAAAAATTTTGTATGCAGAATTCAAAACTTCTTCTTTCGGTAGATATTTTGAATGATTCGAGCACAAACCTTAATTCTTAGTAAGATTCCAAAATTTCAGCCCATTCGGTCCCATAGGGCCCAAGTTATGACCGAACCCAAGTTTGGCAAGTGCCCATGAAACGACGAAAATTTTCTATAAAGATTTTAAAAATTCTTATTTTGGAAAATATTTTTAATGATGAGAGCACAAACCTTAGATCTTAGTAAGAATCCAAAATATCAGCCCTTTTAGTCCTTTACGACCCAAGTTATTACCTAACCCAAGTTTGACAATGTACCCATGAAACGACGAAAATTTTGTATGCAAATTTGAAAAATTCTTTTTTTGGAGATATTCTGAATGATTCGAGCACAAACCTTAGATCTTAGTAAGAATCCAAAATTTCAGCCCTTTCAGTCCCTTACGACCCAAGTTATGACATAACCCAAGTTTGACAAAGTGCCCATGAAACGCCTAAAATTTTGTTTGTAGAATTTAAAAATTCTTATTTGGTAAATGTTCTAAATGATTCGTGCCCAAAACAAAATTCTTAGTAAGAATCAAAATTTCAGCCCGTTCGGTCCCTTACGACCCAAATTATTTCCTAACCCAAGTTTGACAAAGTGTCCATAAAACGCCTAAAATTTTGTAAGCAGAATTAAAAAATTCTTATTTTGAAAATATTTTGAATGATTCGAGCACAAACCTTAATTGTTAGTAAGAATCCAAAATTTCAACCCGTTCGGTTCCATAGGGCTGAAGTTATGACCAACCCCAAGTTTGACAAAGTGCCCATAAAACGACAATAATTTTGTATGCAGAATTCAAAACTTCTTCTTTCAGTAGATAGATGCCCATGAAACGCCTAAAATTTTGTATGTAGAATTTAAAAATTCTTATTTTGAAAACTATTCTAAATGATTTGTGCCCAAAACTAAATTCTAAGTAAGTATGAAAATTTCAGCCCGTTCGGTCCCTTACGACCCAAATTGTTTCCTTACCCAAGTTTGACAAACGAAATGACGAAATTTTCATGAAACGACGAAATTTTCGTATGCAGAATATAAAAATTCTTATTTTGGAAGATATTTTGAATGATTCGAGCACAAACCTTAATTCTAAGTAAGAATCCAAAATTTCAGCCCTTTCGGTCCAGGGCCCAAGTTATGACCGAACCCAAGTTTGACAAAGTGCCCATGAAACGACGAAAATTTAGTATGCAGAATTTAAAAATTGTTCTTTTTGAAGATATTTTGAATGATTCGAGCACAAACCTTTTTTTTTAGTAAGAATCCAAAATTTCAGTCCCTTTCGTCCCTTAAGACCCAAGTTATTACCTTACCGAAGTTTGACAAAGTGCCCATGAAACGATGAAAATGTAGTATGCAGAATTTAAAAATTCTTATTTTGGAAGATATTTTAAATGATTCGAGAACAGACCTTAATTCTGAGTAAGAATCCAACATTTCAGCCCCCTCAGTCACATAGGGCCCAAGTTATGACCTAACCCAAGTTTGACAAAGTGCCCATAAAACGACGAAAATTTTGAATGCTGAATTTAAAAATTCTTCTATTTGAAGATATTTTGAATGATTCGAGCACAAACTCTTATTTTTAGTAAGAATCCAAAATTTCAGTCACTTTAGTCCCTTAGGACCCAAGTTATTACCTTACCCAAATTTGACAAAGTGCCCATGAAACGACAAATATTTAGAATGCAGAATTAAAAAATTATTATTTTGGAAAATATTTTGAATGATTCGAGCACAAAATTTTATTCTCAGTAAGAATCCATAATTTCAGTCCCCTCAGTCACATAGGGCCCAAGTTATGACCTAACCCAAGTTTGAAAAAGTTCCCATGAAACGACCAAAATTTTGTATGCAGAATTTTAAAATGTTTCTATTTGAAGATATTTTGAATGATTCGAGCACAAACATTAATTCTTAGTAAGAATCCAACATTTCAGCCCCCTCAGTCACATAGGGCCCAAGTTATGACCTAACCCAAGCTTGAAAAAGTGCACAAGAAACGACGAAAATTTTGTATGCAGAATTTAAAATTCTTATTTTGAAGATATTTTGAATGATTCGAGCACAAAACATTATTCTTAGTAAGAATCCAAAATTTAAGCCCCTTCAGTCACATAGGGCCCAAGTTATGACCGAACCCAAGTATGACAAAGTGCCAATGAAACGACGAAAATTTAGTATGCAGAATTTAAAAAATTTTCTATTTGAAGATATTTTGAATAATTTGAGCACAAACCTTATTTTTGAGTAAGAATCTAAAATTTCAGTCCCTTTCGTCCCTTAAGAACCAAGTTATTACCTTACCAAAGTTTGATAAAGTGCCTATTAAACGACGAAAATTTTGTATGCAGAATTTAAAATTCTTATTTTGAAGATATTTTGAATGATTCGAGCACAAAACACTTATTCTTAGTAAGAATCCAAAATTTAAGCCCCTTCAGTCACATAGGGCCCAAGTTATGACCGAACCCAAGTATGACAAAGTGCCAATGAAACGACGAAAATTAAGTATGCAGAATTTAAAAATTGTTCTATTTGAAGATATTTTGAATGATTCGAGCACAAACCTTATTTTTTAGTAAGAATCCAAATTTCATTCCCTTTCGTCCCTTAAGACCCAAGTTATTACCTTACCCAAGTTTGACAAAGAGCCCATGAAACGACGAAAATTTAGTATGCAGAATTTAAAAATTCTTATTTTGGAAGATATTTTGAATGATTCGAGCACAAACTTTTGTTTTTAGTAAAAATCCATAATTTCAGTCCCTTCAGTCCCCTTAGGACCCAAATTTTTACCTTACCCAAGTTTGACAAAGTGCCCATGAAACGACGAAAATTTTGTTTGCAGAATTTAAAAATTCTTCTTTTTGAAGATATTTTGAATGATTCGAGAACAAACCTTAGTAAGAATCCATAATTTCAGCCCCTTCAGTCCTGTAGGACCCAAATTATTACTTTATCCATGTTTGATAAAGTGCCCATGATACGACGAAAATTTTGTATGCAGAATTCAAAAATTCTTCTTTTTGAAGATATTTTGAATGATTCGAGCACAAACCTTAATTCTTAGTAAGAATCCAAAATTTCAATCCCATTCGTTTCTTAAGACCCAAGTTATAACTTGGGTAATAACCTTACCCAAATTTGACAAAGTGACCATGAAACGACGAAAATTTAGTATGCAGAATTTAAAAATTCTTATTTTGGAAGATATTTTGAATGATTCGAGCACAACCTTTTATTCTTAGTAAGAATCCATAATTTCAGTCCCTTCAGTCCCTTAGGATCCAAATTTTTACCTTACCCAAGTTTGACAAAGTGCCCATGAAACTACGAAAATTTTGTTAGCAGAATTGAAAAATTCTTCTTTTTAAAGATATTTTGAATGCTTTGAGAACAAACCTTAATTCTTAGTAAGAATCCAAAATTTTATTACATTGGGTTACATAAAGCCCATGTTATGACCGAACCCAAGTTTAACAAAGTGCCCATGTATCGAAGAAAATTAAGTATGCAGAATTTAAAAATTCTTATTATGGAAGATTTGAATGATTCGAGCACAAACCTTAATTTTTAGGAAGAATCCAAAACTTCTGTCGCTTTAGTCCCTTAGGACCCAAGTTATTACCTTACCCAAATTTGACAAAGTGCCCATGAAACGACGAAAATTTAGTATGCAGAATTTAAAAATTGTTCTTTTGAAAAATTTTTCGATTGATTCATGCACAAACCTTAATTCTTAGTAAGAAACCAAAATTTCATTACAGTCGGTTACATAGGGCCCAAGTTATGACCTTACCCTAGTTTGACAAAGTGCCTATGAAACGACGAAAATTAAGTATGCAGAATTTAAAAATTCTTATTATGGAAGATTTGAATGATTCGAGCACAAACCTTAATTTTTAGGAAGAATCCAAAACTTCTGTCGCTTTAGTCCCTTAGGACCCAAGTTATTACCTTACCCAAATTTGACAAAGTGCCCATGAAACGACGAAAATTTAGTATGCAGAATTTAAAAATTGTTCTTTTGCAAAATTTTTCGATTGATTCGTGCACAAACCTTAATTTTTAGTAAGAATCCAAAATTTCAGTCACTTTAGTCCCTTAGGACCCAAGTTATTACCTTACCCAAATTTGACAAAGTGCCCATGAAACGACGAAAATTTAGTATGCAGAATTTAAAAATTTTCTTTTGAAATTTTTTTCGATTGATTCGTGCACAAACCTTAATTCTTAGTGAGAAACCAAAATTTCATTACATTCGTTCACATAGGGCTCAATTTATGACCTTACCCTAGTTTGACAAAGTGCCTATGAAACGACGAAAATTTTGTATGCAGAATTTAAAAATTCTTATTTTGGAAGATATTTTGAATGATTCGAGCACAAACCTTAATTTTTAGTAAGAATCCAAAATTTCAGCCCCTTCAGTCACATAGGGCCCAATTTACGACCTAACCCAAGTTTGACAAACTGCCCATGAAACGACGAAAATTTTGTATGCAGAATTTAAATATTCTTCATTTTGAAGATATTTTGAATGATTTGAGAACAAACCTTCATTCTTAGTAAGAATCCAAAACTTTAGCCCCTTCAGTCCTTTAGGACCCAAATTATTACCTTACCCAATTTTGATAAAGTGCCCATGAAACGACGAAAATTTTCTATGCAGAATTTAAAAATTGTTCTTTTGAAAAATTTTTCGATTGATTCGTGCACAAACCTTAATTCTTAGTAAGAAACCAAAATTTCATTACATTCGGTTACATAGGGCCCAAGTAATGACCGAACCCTAGTTTGACAAAGTGCCCATGAAACGACGAAAATTTAGTATGCAGAATTTAAAAATTGTTCTTTTGAAATTTTTTTCGATTGATTCGTGCACAAACCTTAATTCTTAGTAAGAAACCAGCAAGATTGATTTTTTCCGAGTCCTAAATACTCAATGTGTACCATTTTCATACAATCCATAAAGAAGACATATTAGGCCTTAACTCCTAGGGCCTCTGGCATATTCTGTCGGAATCCGTGTGTATTTCCACTTTGCAATAAAATCCAAATAAATGGATCATTTCTGAACGTAGATAACTACGATCGTTTTGGATAAAAAGTAAACACTGTTTTTGAAAAGTGATGAAATAAGCTTTTAAATTTATTATCTATACCAATATTATAAAGAGGAAGGAAGAATCTCAAAGCTTAAAAGCTTTGAGATTCAAGCTTTGTGCTTTAAAATTTTTGAAGGGTTATGCTTTGAGCTTCAACCTTAAGCTTTGAGCTTTAAGCTTTGAAGTTCAAACTTTGATATTTAAGTTTTGAGCTTTAAGTTTTGAGCTTTAAGCTTTGAGATTTAAGCCTTGAGCTTTAAGCTTCAAGCTTTGAGCTTTAAGCTTTGAATTTAAGTTTTGAGCTTTAAGCTTTGAGATTAAAGCCTTGAACTTCAAGCTTTGAGCTTAAAACTTTGAGCTTAAAGCTTTGAGCCATAAGATTTGGGCACTATGCTTGAGCTTTAAGTTTAGAGCTTTAAGCTCTGAGATTAAAGCCTTGAGCTTAAAGCTTTGAGCTTTAAGTTTTGTGATTAAAGCCTTGCACTTAAAGCTTTGAGCTTAAAGCCTTGAGTTTAAAGCTAGGAGCTTAGAGCTTTGAAATTTTGGCATTGAGCTGTAAGTTTTGAGCTTTAAGCTTTGAGCTTCAAGCTTTGAGCTTTGAGCTTTTAGCTTTGAGCTTTTAGCTTTAAGCTTTGGGCTTTAAGTTTTAAGTTTTGTGATTAAAGCCTTGAGCTTTGATCTTTAAGTTTGGAGCTTTTAGCTTTAAGCTGAGCTTTAAGATTAAAGCGTTGAGTTTCAAGCTTTGAGCTTTGAGCTTTAAGCTTTGAGTTTTAAGCTTTAAGCTTTTAGCATTAAGCCTTGTGCTTTGCGCAAAGCTCAAAGCTTAAAGCTCAGAGATTAAAGCCGAAAGCGTAACGCTCAAACATTAAACTTAAAGTTTAAAGCTCAAGCTTTAGGCAAGGTTTTAAGTTTAAAGGCCAAAGTTTAAGCTTAATATCAAAGCTCTAAACTTAAGTTCAAAGCTTAAAACTCATAGCACAAAGCTTAAAAATAAAGCTCAAAGTTCAAAGCTTAAAGCTCAACACGTAAAGCTTAACATTTAATGCATAAAGTTCAAAGCTTTAAGCTCAAAAATCAAAGCTCAAAGCTTAAAGTTCAAAGCTTAAAGCCAAAACTCAAAGCACAAAGCACGGCTTGCGTTGCAATGCAAAGAAATCAATTGATTCTCTTTGAATGTCCTTTCCCGTGCGTCCCCGTTCACCTCCCGAGTCCCCTTCCCCTTTCGCGTTTCCCTTCTACCTTCCCCGCCTTCACATCCCTCGTTTTCCCACCCACGTACCCCACCTCTCCCGTTCCCCTCCCCCCTGCCTTTCCTCCTTGCCGCTAAAATATATGAAATACGCACATTTTCATTAATTCAAATTTAATAACGCCAGAATTTGCCTTTATCCTTTGCGGGCGTGCGCACAACAAATCACCAAAGTTTCATCGCAATCGGATGAACGGTATGGCAGCGCTTAAAATACGAACAAACAAATTTTGATTTTTATATATAAGATAGGAAAGATTTGATTGTTTGTTGGTGTCCTCCCGTACGGTCCGTTCCCCAGTGACGCTTACATCGTATAATACTTACATTTTTAAACTCGTGATATCTTTGAAATGGGATGTCCGAATTGAATAATTCAAAAAGTTATATAAAGGAATTGAAGCAGTCTCGAATATAAAATAATTTATTTTGATAAGAATTAATACCAAGATACAAATAAAGAGTCTTTTCTAGCGGCGGCATTTCAATTAAATTTTTAAAATAAAAGAACACTTATTATTGTGGCATAACTATAATAGTTAGACATATGCTGTCGCGACACTTTTTGTAGATAATAATGTGTTCTGCAAAGTCGTAGTACATTATTTTATTCTATCATCAATAGTTTTCGCAGCGCACGCAATGTAAAGAATATTTTAGGTAATTTTTGAGGGGTTAAACTTTGAGCTTTAGCTCAAAGTTTAACCCCTCAAAAATTTGGCGTATTTTGTCAAAAGGTATAAATGTTTCGATATATATCGACTTTGCAATAAAAATTCAAATAAATGGAATATTTGTAAACGTATCCAAAAACTAAATACTGGTTTTGAAAGGTGATGAAATACGCTTAAATAAATGGTATTATTAGAAATTACGAAAACATTTTTTAAATACAAAATTTTTTAATGTTAACTTTAAAAAAATTTAAAAATGCTCAACTGACATTTTTGATATTAAAATTACTGATCTATAGAAAATGTGTTTGTTTCTGTCTATGTATGTGAGATGTTTTGCGTTGCTAAACCGTTCATCCGATTGCGATGAAACTTTGGGGTTTTGATGTGCGCATGCCCGCGATGGTTTCTATGTACGATTGTGAGTTTTGGCATCGCTATCATACATTGCTAACCGTTCATCCGATTGCGATAAAACTTTGGGGATTTGATGTGTTTAAGTCCGCGATGGTTTCTATACGTGTATAGTGAGTTCTGGCATCATCTGGGACGAACGGGAAAGGGTTAGTAGAGCGAATTTTTTTCTTTATTAAGTGGCATAGCATATGCCGGGAACTTGCTATTGTATTTAAATGCCTGTGTCAGAATTTGGTTAGTTGAATTATGTAATAGAAAGTACCTACCCTAAAATTCTAAATCTATACTAATATTATGAATGTGAAACTGCGTGTGTTTGTTTGTTACGCTTTCACGCATAAATTAATAAACCGATCTTAGAATTTTTTTCACCAATAGAAAGCTACATTATATGCGAGTAATATAGGTTATATATATTGGTAACTTCTGGCGTTACGAAATTATAAATATTAATATATTATATTTATTTTACGTTTTCTGTCGAAAATGGCGAGTTATTTATTCCTAACGTCAGAAGAAAAGCAAAACAAATCGTTGCCGTGAAAACCATGTTGATATAGATTTTTTTAATTCGGGCATTGTATGTAATACTTATCTCTAAAAAATGAATCGCCGAAATGTATTTACGCGCATGACTTCCGAACGACTGCACCAATTTGGATTTTACTACTGGTGAGCTCTGGCATTATGAAATATGCAAAAGGTGGCATGCGAGCTGTTTGAAAACTGAATGTACCGGGAAAGAATGTATGAAATGCGGGAGGGAGACTCGGGTAGGGGATTCGCGGGAGGGGGAGGAGGGAAACCCGGGAGGGGGAGGAGGGAAACCCGGGAGGGGGAGGGGAATCTGGGAGGGGAAACCTGGGAGGGGGGAGGGGAGCTTGGAAGGGGGGTTCGCGGGACGGGGAAAGGAGTAGTGGAGTGGGGGGAGGGAAGGTGGAAGAGGCGGAGTGGGAACGCGGGAGAGGAAGGGGAGGCGGAAGAGGAACGGGACGAATGGGAAAGAACACGCAGGAGAAAACAATTTATTTATTAAATGGCATGGCAACGCATGCCGAGTACCAGCTAGTTAGAAATAAATGTACCATTTTTAAATTTCAAGCATTAAAAAGTTTGAAAAATGGATCACCTCACGTTTTTTCAACTGAAATTACTGATATTGAAAAAAAACACATTTTATTAGACAGTTGACGGCTGGCGTAGTCCAGCGGCAAGGCTCTTGACTCGCAATCCGAAGATCGCGGGATCGAATCCCGGCGTGGCAAATAAATTTTATTTGATTAATTTGTGTTATTTCACAATTTATTCATTTAAAATAATATATGGTATATTTGCGGCACGTTCCAGAGTTGAAGGTACTACGAGTAACGCCCTGGTGTAAGACCATCATTCAGAATTGAAACGTTGCTTGAAATCGCTTTATCCGTGTTTGGTGACCAGATCTGAATAGCCAGGTACTTTCCCGCCTTCCTCTTCCCTACCTCCTTCCCCTCCCCACTACCTTCAGCCTCACAACATACACCGATTGGGGATGCCATTGTCTCACTGGCTCCAGATGGGAGCAGTTGGGACTCTTGTGTGTGCGGTATTTATATAAAAATAAAAATAAAATAAAGTTATTGTCACCTCACTTTTTAATCGTTATATAATATAATTAATAAAAAAAATCACGGAACCTTTGGTTTTATAGAGGTATTACGGATTTTATGTCTTCCGCGGTATACTTCCAGAATAAGGAACTCCAGTGAAAAATATTATGGCTTTAAAAAAATATGTTCATGTAGACCAATATACGCTGATTCTGAATGTATAAGTTTTATTACATAATATTTAACGTAGAGTTCTTAAAAAAATATTAAAAATTCCATTTTAAAACGTGTCATTAAAACACCCTGTCAAGTTGGTATTGCTGGATTTTGGCGGCGTGACGTCACCGCGCCGCGTCACCTGGGTCAAAGTTGTATAGAAATCAATAAATGTAAGGCGCAAGCCGTTCGACATTTCGTGTTATTGGTTTATAGAGATTTGGACATATAATAGTTTTTGTTTTTATTGAAACATTATTTAGGCCTAAATAATTCAGTATCAAAAATAAAGTATCTCTATTAGTTTATCTATATTATTTAAAATATTCAAAAACTCTAACTGTACAAAAAACGACCATAATGCCCAGTAAAACGCTCCAATGGTGAAATTCAAAATGATGGGCGACGATCAGCTGTTTCCAGTTGCCTACTAAATTCATACTTCGGTTGGTCATGATGACGTCACACTAGATTCGGTGGTTTTCGGGGATCTTGAAAAATTAAAACTTTGACATTTATTTTAACTATTAAAACTAACTATAAAAATAAAAATAAATATGCAGTTATTTAAGTTAGAAGGATTCATAAAAAAAATAAAAAAAATTGGACTGGAGTTCTTTATTGGTGATATAAAGCGCGGTGTTCTCTCTTTTCTTTCTCAGCGTCAAAACAATTTCTATTAGACCGTATATGAGGCCCTGGGCCGGGACCTATTGGGCCTACAACGACAGGACAACTGCCCCCGTGCTCCCATTGTCCCCCCTGCCGATACCCATGCCTTTGTGCTTGAAGGTTTCACACTCGTAAGTTCATGGCCCATCTCCCTTGACAATGAATCCTGACTTACCTGTGCAGAATGTTATGGGCATGCATGTGAGCTATGGCGGAGCAGATCTGCTGCAGTAGGCTGAGAACCTTCCTCTCGGGGAAGTGTTTAGTGGAAGCGGAGATGAGCTGAGCGAGGGTTCCGCTATCAGCGTACTCCATCTCAATCATCAGCATACCCTGGTGCTCGAAGTTTCCACCGTATCTTCGGATAATTAATTACCAATATTAAAGACCCGAAAATTCACGTTTGTGATAACGGGATTTTTTTCGTATTTTTTTCGCAGAAACGAGAGTTTTGCCATTTTTATGTTCTCATAACGCAAAATTCGCAATTTTTGGGCAAATAACGCGATCTCTCAGATTTTTAATAAATATAATTTTATTGAAAAAGATACTTGAACTAATAGATTCAACAATATCAAATATTTTCACTCAAAATCATTCGTTTTTTTAGGGACAGTAACGAAATTAGTTCAAAACTTGTAAGATCAACTTCTAATCTAAACAGTCCACACTGCGGCACCGCAAGGTAGTCATTATTTCACTGAACTAGCCGTACATCAGGGGTACAAGCTGAAAAACTGAGTATTGAAAAAATCTGAAATCCCTTCCTCAAAACATTTAAAATTGCGGCTAGGTGTATTAAAAAACCGCGACGGTCTGGTCTGGTGAATTTTGGGCACAAGAAACCAATTGGATGTCAATTGAATAGATTTTGTTAAGGTTTTTAACTATAAACGAGTCTGAGCATTTTCTTAATGAAATAGAATATTTAAGTTGTGTTCTGGATTGTTTCAAGTTAATGATCAAAAGGACCATGTCCATGTCCAGTGGTGGCTCGTCACCTAAGTAAGGCGGCGTGCTGAGATTGAAAAATACGTAGATATGGTGAAATTGATGACTTACTTTGTAATCGTGTAAATTACACAGTGTTTGCAAATTACTGTGAAATTTGATTTGTACTTACGCAATAATATTAGGGTGGTTGAGTGAGGACAGGATCCCCACTTCATTGAGTGCCATCTGTCTTTCTGTTGGGGATAAGTCTTGCGTATTGATTTCTTTTAAAACTACCAATTTATCAGTCGAAATTTTCCTATATAAAACTGCAGTCCCAAATGCCCCTGAAATCGAACAGAAGTTTAACGTTTAACTTTGCCAAACCGTCCGAAAACTTATATTACCTAAAGCGCTTTAATATAGCTAATTTAAATGCAAAAATATACAAGTTACATACCTTTACCAACTGTTCTTATCTTTTCATAATCTCCGAGATGGTCCATGTTTATGGTTTTTCTTCAATGGATGTTAATTACTGCAATCTTTTCAACAACAAAAAATATTAAATTAGTAATCTGCGCAAGAAACACTATGGCTGATTTATCTGTGAATTCTATACGGGTAGTTAAGAAAATGTACAAGGTATCTAGTGACAAAATTTTGAGACTAACATTTTAAGTTCTGTATTTGAAATAATACGTACTGGAATTTTAGGTAAAACGTTCCAAAATTAATTCAATGCTTTTCAAATTGCATATTTCATGAACATATTTGATACATATTTCACGGAATTTTAAAGGTTAGGTACAGGCGTTGTACATTTTTCCAACTAGAATAGAATTATAGATAAATAATTTATAGTAGGAACTCATTCCATGTATAAAATCAAATGTGACAAAGATTGAAATATCTTAACCGACATCATCGAGAATTTTATATTTCGATTGAAAAAAAAAAACGATTTTTCAATACAAATAAATAAATACTCGCTCCGCAGGTTTTTACTGCTAGGCTCTGCGGGCTGTTTTCGGTTCAGCCTCGCCCATTTAGTGTTGGTGACCATTTTATAAATCCAATAGGAACTGGTTCCAAAATTAGCCCGTTCCTCGTCTGTCTCATCTGTCAACCAGTGATGGGATAAAGTAGCCGGGACGGGCAATGACGTCAATTGTAATATACAGTAGTGTGGACCGATTTTTTTTTCGAAGTCCTTTTGGCGCTAGTAATAAAAAGTTGTCTTTGCATCTAAAATATCAAAATAATCTAGTTTAAAAAAAATTTAAAAAAATATCCTAAAGCTCCGCAGATCCTTTGAAGTTTGAGAAAATATCGAAATATTTCTATTTTTTCAGCCGTCGCACAAAATATTTTATTTTTATTTTATTTTATTTTTTATTTTTTTATTTTAAATACATAAACGGCTATACTGCCTTTTATAAATAAACATATAATAGAGTACAAAAGTAAGAAAAATAATATCATTACATAATAGTAGTTTTAAACTTAAAAATAACATACAATTATTTTGTGTATCACAACAAAAAATAACAAGAAATAAAAATGAGAAATATCATCATTTCATTTCAACATGTCCATATTGCGTATATAAAGTTACATTATGGAAAAAATAAAAAACTTAAAAACTGAAACCTAAAAATAACATACAATTATTTCGTGTATCACAACAAAAAAGAACAATAAGAAATATCATCATTTCATTTCAACATGTCCATATTGCGTATATAAAATTACATTATGGAAAAATAATTTTTGAGTGCATATTTATATTGCAATAGTTTATTTTGAAATAGTTTAAAGATATTAGTTTATGAGCTCTTGTTAAATAAAGTCTAAAGCTTTGGTGTATAAAACCACTATTTATTGTTTTTGTAGTAGTATGGCACTACTAAAGCACGTCCGTCCGCAGTCCCCAAACCCGCCCTCGCTTGAGCAGCGCGCCATATTGGCCGTTCCTTAGTCGACCAAGGACCCCCCGTTTCGTGATTTTGTTGTGTAGGTAACTAAAAGTATTTTTAAAATATGGGAAAAAGCTTCTTTGTAAAATGGAGCTGACTTCTGAAGGTTAAGTTCTTCTAATTCTTCTTCCGTTACATTTTCTAAAATGGGAGGATACGTGAATGGCGTGGAGTATGGCGTGGCATGTGTCGTGTGGCGTGGCGTGTGGCGTGGTGTGTGGCGTGTGGCATGGCGTGTGGCATTGCGTGTGGCATTGCGTGTGGCGTGGCATGTGGCGTGTCGTTTGGCATGGCGTGTGGCGTGGCTTTTGGCGTGGCGTGTGGCGTGGCGTGGCGTGGCGTGTGGCGTGGCGTGCGGCGTGGCGTATGACGTGGCGAATGGCGTGGCGTATGGCTTCAGACATGCACGAAGCTGGGTTCTGAAATTCAACCACGCAGACACAAGCCTAAAATAATACTATTTGATTCGATTCGATTTTATGAAATTAAGCGAATTCGTGGCGTATGTCGTAGCGTGTTGCGTGGCGTATGTTGTGGCGTGTAGCGTGGCGTGTGGCGTGGCGTGTGGCGTGGCGTATGGCGTGGCGTATGTTGTGGCGTATGGCGTCAGACATGCATTCAAAGCTGAGTTCTGAACTTCAGCCATTCAGATACAAGCCTAATAATACTATTCGATTCGATTCGATTCGATTCGATTCGATTTTATGCAATTACGCGAACTCGAAGCTTTATCACAAGAATTAGAGCACTGCTAAATCAATAAATTTTCAATCGGTGTAAATAAATTCAACGCAGTAACGTCTCCAACACAGGCACTGTAATACCTGTATGTGGAACATAGGCACTGGTATATGTTGAAAGTCTCTCTGGTCGCATCTGCCCCAATCCAGTGGCGTAATGCTATAAATTACACGTAATTTCACGGCTGATCACATTCAGGCAGCTGGCTGGGCAGATAGCACTGACAACTTTCAGCGTAACCGACTTGCTACTTTATTTTATACAACGAGCTTTCAATAATGCGTGCTTAGATTTTATGGTAAAAAAGGAGCGCTGATCAAACATAATTTAAAAATTAAAAACTAAAAAAAAGCGGTTTACTTAGAATGAATAAAGGTACCAACTTGCAATTGATTATTTCGAAACATTTTCTTCTAAAACAAGTTTAAAAAAAATTATGACTGCAGTTTTTATTGCTTTACAGAGCAGAGACATTTTCTGTTTGATTGATAAGATTGTTTCGACTTTCTACTGCTCTCACATATTCCTTTTCAGTTTCCAACTATTTCCAGCTATAGTACGATTTGAGAGGCGGAAATGGGTACCGCCGCCCGGGAACCATTTATTGGATAACCAACACCTCTGTCATTGTTCACCCCGAGTGGTTCGCTACGTTTGGTGACTTGGGAGGGGTGCCCGGGTTCACGGGGTGAGGTTTGTCCGGATCTTGGCGGCGGATACGTGAGAGAGAATGGTTGAGGGAGTCCCATAAACTTCTCCAGCCGTACTCTCTCGGAACCATCGCCTTGGACCGCAGTATGAGGGATGGACTCATGCGTCCGTCACTCGTGGACACACTGACCCTCATATTCTTACCCACCCCTAATAATACCCCTTTCCTTCCCAGAACTTCCTCTCCTTCCATTCCTAAAATGACACTCCACACAGCATCCCCAAGGATGACATATGCACTGAGGTGTATTATTTTCCTCAGGGCCTCTCGTCTTGAGCTAATGTAAAAAATAGTATGAAATTTCACACACTTATAGTTTATATAGAGGAGGAGTGCAGAATGCTAATATTTGTTAAAAATTATGCATAAAAATACATTAAATCAATAATAAAAACATTACACACACTACCATGTATTTGACACACACACACACGCGTCTTTACTCTATTGTTTATTGTTAAAGTCTATGGTCAAATTGAGAATAGATTAATATTGTTTGTCTTTAATATTATTTGTCTATGGTCTTATTGAATGTCAAACATAAAAAAAAAATATTAAAATTATAGTCGAATTTCGACCATTGGGCAACCACTAGTTACAATAAAATTACGACGAAATTCCCTTTAATAATATTTAAAGAAACATTAAATTTTATTTTACACTATTGAACACTTTGTAAAAGAGAAAGAAAGTGCAAAAAATAAAGTCCCAGTTTTAATTAAAAAAATTATAAAGTTTTAAAAAATTCTTCAAAAATACCCACCTACATTTCACTTCAAGATTTTTTTTATTTTTTATTATCAATTAACGCCGATTAACGGCTTTTATATAGGAATAACAATAATTTGAAATATGGATACAGAATATGCAGATAAGATAAACACAAGTATACAAAATGAGAAAGTATAAATGAGAAAAATGCAAGCGGAAATATTTAAAAAGTGAATATTTTAGTAACCACATAAAAGTACAAAGAACAAGCTATTTTAATATAGTTAAGGTTAAGGTTTATATTATAGTCTCGTGCACTCACACTTAAATTATTTGATTGAAATCTGGGGAAACACATGTGAATTATATATAAATGAACTACAAGTAATACAAAACAAGTTAATCAAAAAACTATTTCACCACAAGCCTAGAACATCCACAAAAAAGTATATATAGAAACAAATCTATTAACATTTAAAAAACTGTATGAAGACAATACATGTCTTCTTATATACAAAATAAACAATAAACTCATACATACAAACACAGAATTCATTAAAACATCCCAAGTACACAAACACTTTACACGACAACACGATAACATACATTTAAACACCATCCACACTAACTATGGTAAACAATCCATTGGTTACGAGGGGGGTAACTTATATAATTGCCTACCAAACGACATTAAAAAAGAAAAAAAGGTGGGTAAATTTAAAAACAAATTGTTAATGTACATTCTTGATAAACAGAGTAATGAAATGGAGTAGCGATGTATTATGGTGTTTAGTATTGATTTAATGTTTTTAATTATTTCTGGTTAATATGAGTGAAAATGTAATTTTCTTTTTTACTAGAATAAAAAAAAAAAATACAAATATGAAAAAAAAAGAAATCACGTAAAGAAAAATACACCACTGGTTCATGTCTACAAGATATTTTGTACTATATAAACAAATAAAGTATGTTTGATTATAATCGAACTGAGAAGCGCTGACAAAAAGATTTATTTAAATAATGTTTGTATGTTGATATTCTTGCAATATTTATAGTATCATCAACAAAATATTTATTACCAACATGCAGACGATTAATTATTTTTTTTACACCAGCTTCACACAGAAGGCCCTGAGGAAAATAATTCCCATCTGGGCCTATGTCATCTTGTCATCTTTGGGGATGCTGGGTCTTTTTAGGAAAGGAAGGAGAGGAAGTTCTGGGAAGGAAAAGGGTGGGTATTAGGGGTATTAGGGGTGGGTAGGAATCTGGGGTCAGCGTGTCCAGGAGGGACGGACGCATGAATTCATCCCTCTCACTGCGGTGCAAGGCGATGTTCCGAGAGAGTACGGTTGGAGAAGTCAAAGGGACTCTCTCAACCATTTTCTCCTGATCCGGGTTGCCATGCAGCAGCATGTGCAGACGCATCCGCCGCTAATACCCGGACATACCCCACCCTATGAACTCGGGCAACCCTGTTAATTCACCAACCGTTGCGAACCACTTGGATTGACCTTACAAGGTATTTGATTTAAAATAATCAGTTTTCTTGAGTATTTTGGCCTAAAATCCAAAATTAAGGTTTGTATGTAACGGGCCGTTTATCCACTGAGTAAATTTAAAAAATGTTTTTTCTTATATCGACGCACAACCCTTGGGATCGAATTTTCCAGCTTCCGATATAAAGGTGAAGTAAATCTCGTCTCGCATTTAGTCAGTAGCCGTTTGACGGCGCACGAATACCTAACTCCGGTCACATCATGTCTTCGGCAGAATTGGTGAAGAATGTTCTCAAACACCGACCAGAAGCGGACAGGCGGGTTTCCAGCATCCTGAAGAAGTGTCAGCTGATGGGTGTGAAGTCAGATGAAATATCCTCTCTTCTGGAGACTCATGATAAAAATTGCCAGAAATTCAAGAAGAAAGAAGCGAAATTCTTGAAGTGCTTCATTTGGGCTGCGGTAGTCGTAGCGATTTTGTTTTCAATGAGTTACCTGAATTTCCATTTCAATCCAGATGATCAGGTAAGTGAGATAATATAACTGTATTATCATTCAACAAGCGTTCAGCAACAGGTTCACTTGTTATATCCTGTTTTTTTTTATGTATTTATCATTCATATAATTTCACTACCCAATTCATTTTTATTTTATTTTATTAGTAGATGCTTACTTTCGCTTTACTAGATTTTCACTGCAGTTGTTGCATTTATCTTTAAATTTATTTATTTATTTATTGAAGCCCCCTTTCGGGGGTTTTAAATATGAATAGTAAGAAATATACAATATTTATTGTACATAATTGAAATGCATGTAACAATATTTTATATTTGTTTAAAGATAAATTGAAGATTTCCACTGACTTGGTATAATTATTTCCCTCCATTTGTATTCTAGGCAAAGAGGAATACATTTGGTAGTTAGTCCCAGAATTTCTGCACTGAAATAATTCCTGACTTCTCGTATTACGTTATCATTATTAATTACACCATTTTACACTATTTCACATATCATTACTGAGTTTTCACTATATTTTAAGTGTTTGTATTTAAATTATGCTTCTTCACTTTTATTTTATTTTGTAAGTACGTGTTAACTTTAACTTTATTCCAATATTTATATTTTGCTTCCTGTTAACTTTATTCCAATTTGGAAGGCGAGTCTGGGTACCGCCGCCCCGGAATCATTTATTGGAACCAACATTCTTGCCGTAAGTCACCACAAGTGGTTCGTACGTTTGGTGACTTAGCAGGGGTGTCCGGGTTCATGGGGTGAAATTCGTCTAGATTTGAGGTCTAGGCGAGTTTGCCCGCCTACTCCGGTTCGAGAGGGACTGATTGAGGGAGACCTAACCTAGACCTATCCAGCCGGACTTTCTCGATCGATCGCCTTACACCGCAGTGGGAGTGGTGGATTCATATGTCCGTCAATCCTGGACTCATTGACCACTAGATTCTTACCCAACCTCAATCCTTTTCCCGGAACATCTTCTCCTTACTTTCTCTATAAAGACCCTCCTCGTAGCATCCCCACAGATGGCATCATCAAACAGTTTGATAATGATAGTTTTTATAATAATAGTACATAGTTCCAAAAGTATTTTAATTTTTTGTATTTCTTGATCATTACCTACGTAACAATTTCTTGACATTTCATTTTGAAGAATTTTATTTTACATGTACATTTGTTACTTCATTTTTATTAATCTGCTACTGGTTTCAACTCTAGCTGTCGTTCACCAGCAATCTTAAAACAAAATAATAGCATCCTCTAAGTCATAGGTCGGCAACCTTTTGTTGAAAAGGGCCAAATATTTTATGTGGGGATTAGTGCGGGCCGCACTTGGGTCACATGTCATAACAGTATACCTGAATTTGGTGAGTTAGCAGGGGTGCCCGGGTTCACGGGGTTAGGTATGTCTAGATCTTGGCGGTGGACGCATCTGCCCACCTGCTGCGTGGCGGGCCGGATCGGGAGAGACTGGTTGAGGTAGGCCTTTTGACCTTTCCAGCCGGACTCTCTCGACTCATGCCTTGCACTGCAGTTGGAAGGATCGATTCATACGGGCGTCCCGTGTTCGATTCCTCGGCCGGCTAAGTCCTCCATTACAACACAAGCAACATTTTCGGCTTTCTGTGGTGATAGTAGGAGATTTTCAAACATTGTTGGGTTATTCTTAACCGGGGAATGTTTGTCTTTCTTTAAAAAAAATACGTCAATCACTCGTGGACACACTGACACCCAGATTCCTACCACCCCTCATACCTTTTTCCTACCCAGAACTTCCTATCCTTCCCTTCCCTAAAAAGACTCTCCACACGGCATCCCCCAACATGACATAGGCCCTGAAGGAAATTATTCGCCTCGGGGCAAGTGAAGCTTTTGCAAAAAAACAACAATATTTGTGTACAAAATATTTTAGTTTTAAAAATAAAATGCTTATTGTATATTTTTACGACATTTATTGTAGTTAATAAAATCAATTAGAGTTTTGTGATTATATTTGACTTGTAAGTTTTCTTAGCTTGCATTTTTGAAGTAGAGTCGCTTAGTATTGCATCTAAATGTGAATCCGATAACCGATAACCGAGAACAGTATTTGTTTTCTCTATAATTCAGGATTGAAAAAGCGTGCTCACATTTTTGAAGTAGAGTCGCTTAGTATTGCATCTAAATGTGAATCCGATAACCGATAACCGAGAACAGTATTTGTTTTCTCTATAATTCAGGATTGAAAAAGCGTGCTCACATTTTTGAAGTAGAGTCGCTTAGTATTGCATCTAAATGTGAATCCGATAACCGATAACCGAGAACAGTATTTGTTTTCTTTATAATTCAGGATTGAAAAAGCGTGCTCACAAATTTAGGTACTCTTACTACCCCAAACATAGTAATTCTTTGCTCAGCAAACCATTTTCACTCCTTGCAGTTTTCAGAAGGCAAATCCCCATAGTAATCCAGCAAGTTTTTCCTTTAAATGCCATTTTAATTGTGGTATCACTTTGCAAACCTATCATGTTGATTTGCAAATCGCTCCCACTTCGCTCCCTTTCTCGCTCCTTTTCACTCCGTTGTGTATGGTATCGTCCGTCATGTGTTTTGCGGCGAGAGTCTTGCGGGCCGCACCAAGACGCCTTGCGGGCCACAGGTTGCCGACCCATGCTTTAAGTCACCATTATTGACAATGTTTCCGTGCTATGTTGACTCCTCCCATAGTTCTGCCCACCACCATATCACAACCACCACTCCCACTACTACCCTCGCCCTAAAATAAATAATACTACTACCCTCACCCTAAAATAAAATCTAATCATTTCTGTACTTGTATAACTTTAAAGCTAGTTTTAAGATTGCTAGTGAATGACATGGATCTGTCGAAACTGTTAGCCCACTGGAGCGCTTTTTGCCACAATATGGCACTATTTAAAATACCTCGGATTGCTTTGTAGCCAATTTTCCCTTATTTGTATGTAATTAAGTAGAGCTTTACTATTTTATAATTTTTTTTTATAAATTCTACGAATATGTGATAATCGACAAAAGATATGTGAATTCATTGGCTATATAGAACTGTAATCAGTTGGTATGTCTCCATATTAAAATTCGGAGGTATGATTTTTTTTTTAATGTTGGCGAAAAATATTCAAAATGATCACCAAAATGTGTCGAGTAATGGAGAAAAAAGTTTTAAATTGCGCTGTCGCTCCAGTGGATAAAATAAAAATTATGTAAGAAATTACATGTGAAATAAAAGTCTTCAAAACAAAATGTAATCTTATTTATTTTCCAGTGCTGGATAGACATGCCATCAATGGTAACGAAGGCGACCAGACCTCCAGAGCACTGTTCACTGTGCAGCGATGTGCTCTCAGTAAAACGAGTAGCTAACCTGACTCCTGATGAATTCGAAAGTGATTACGCCTATAATGGTAGACCTATTGTCGTTACGGATGCAACTTCTTCGTGGACTGCATTGGAGGTAAAACAAAATTTCAATAAAAAATACAGGAAGGTCTACAGGAGTGACTCTTAAGATGAAGTTATACGTGAAATCCTATGTAGACACTATTTAGATTCATCTTTACGACGAATCGGTTTACAGTGTGAACATCAAAAAATATGTTACGGATAAATTGAAACTTTTACTAGCTATGTATTGCTTATGCTTTATGTATTGGAATTGTAATAAATTTTTTATTTACATAACGAAAAACAAGCATAAACCACTAGAAAAAATGTTTTTTCATGACTTAACTATGAAGATATAAGTTTCCCACTGTTTTTTTTAAATACCCCTTTATGGCAAAGACTAAAGAAATATATATATATAAAAAATACATAAATACGAAACTTTTTTTAAAATACCCCTTTATTGCTAAGACTATTTTTGAGGTTTTGTATGTTCTAACTTTTATTCATTCTTATAAATGTAGCCACGAGAATCGAAATATTTCTAGCGTTTATATTCCTCTTAAGAACCCTCTGGGTCATCGTGACTACTGAGGGGGTCCGTGTCAAATTACAATTTATCTGAGAGATGCATGAGACAACGTCAGGGGGTCCGCGAAAGTAAAGTTAGGGGGTGAGAAAAGAAGATGATTCAATGATTAAATAAGGCTTAAACTTTTATAAGTTAATCCCAATAATATAACATTTTATTTTGTTTAGGTTTTCGATTTTTGGTTCTTCCACAAAGTGTATCGAGAAACGGAGTTGGGAAACGCAGCCCGGGACTGCCAATTCTTCCCTTACAAAACTGACTTTGACAGTCTTCAGGACGCCCTGCAGATGGACGAAGAGAGGGCAAATCTCACACAAGGAACAAAGCCATGGTAAATATTAAAGAATTGATTAGTTTACTGAAAAATTACTCAATTAATCGATTATATATTACTTCTTTGGTAATTTATTGCAAATTCATTATTATTATTATTTATTAAAAGATTCGTCTAATATCGGACACCTTGGTATTTGATTTAGGGACGCTCAGATGGTTTGGGCATGTAGAACGAATGAACAAGGAAAGAAATGTAAGGAGAATATCGGGGACGCCCGAGAAAGACATGGCTCGACTAAGTGAATCAGATACTTGAGTCGAGCCATGTCAAGAGTCAGAATAATAGAAGAGCATGTATGAGACGATGCATGAATGTGAACGAGGCAAGGGGTGTGTGCCAAGACCGAGTTGTTTGGCGTTTCGTCCCGTCTGCCTATCCCTGCCGAGAAACGACGTGATAGTTAGTTAGTTAGTTGATTTGATTAAATATTAGCTCACCATCTATGATAATATTCAACTAATTTTGTACTATCTTTCCGTATTTCTGATTTTCTTATTTTTTATTAATATTTTACCTACATTTTAAATAATATTAATAAATTACTAATTATTAAATTAAATTTAATTAAAAATTAAATTAAATTAATTAATTAAAACGTTTGTTTATTCGTTTTGTTTCACAGAATTTGAATAATTCATCAAATTCATTTTTTTTAAATTATTTTATCGTAAACCAGTTGTTTCGCAGTTCTTGGATAATAACAGAACCTGGGTGGAACTTGAATATCAACATTGCAATTCTGTGTTCATTAATTGTTCAAATTCTCTGAAACAAGCCGTCTTAGCTAAGGTTTTGTGATTTTTAAGTTAAATAAAAATGAATAGTTAAGATTTATTAGTTATGTACATCATTATATTGGTACAGGTATATTGGTTGGAGCAACTGCCACGACAAAGCAGCCAGAATACTGCGGCAGCATTACAGTCGCCCTTACTTCCTTCCTGACTCTGCGGAAAATAATGCAGTGGATTGGATATTCATGGGAGGACCGGGAGATGGGGCCCAAATGCACGTAAGTTCTATATTACCTACACTAAATGAAAATTCTTATAAGTTTCATTTATTGAAAGTAAGCAGTGAGATATATACACCAGTGGCTCCGTGACTTTTCAGTGAGCTAGAGTGCTAAAATTAAAACAAATACGACATTATTGATGTTGTAGCTGAGAATGATTTTTGTTTTTAAATTTCAAATTTTGTACGAAGATTTTCAGGATTCTTTCAAACATCTTTACACAAAAAATTCAATTTTCGAAAAAAAAAATTCATTTTTAGCTACAACAGCATCAATAATGTCGTATCTTTCAAACTTATCACTATTGCTCACTGAATAGTCATTGACCACCCCTGTTATATACCCGGCCGTACTTACTATTTATCTATCTTCACAACAACCGTTCATTTAACAAATGTTATTTACATCGTTTTAATTTTTTATTTTCGACACAGGAATTTTAAGTTAATGTAGGGGGGGAGTAAGGAAATCACCGGTGTATGGTGTTTTTCATTTTTATTTTGTTGTTATTCCTTAAATATACGATTTATGAATTAATCGTACGTAAAAATGTGAGTTCTATCCGGTATGATTATTTGAAAGATTAATACTCATCACTGTTTCACAAAAAGTTTTCGTATATTATCGGACAACGACGGGTGACATCGGACTAATTTAATCGGATCTACGGTTTAACACCAAAGGAACTTTCCTTTGTTTTATTATAAAACTGTTACTAAACGATGAAAATATTACAGATTTCAAATGCATATATATATCTAGACACAATCTTTATTAAAAAAGAGAAATACAAGAAAAAGGCATCAACTTAAGTTATGTTATGATATGACGTTATGATTTAAATAAAAATTATTAGTAAACCTTTTATTTAAAAAATATATGTATGTTTACTTACATAATACGTTAGTAAATATTAAACGATTTATTTAGTTTTGATTAATTTGTGTAAATAAATTAAAACATTTTTTAATGCGACAAACCAAGTGGAGTTAAAAAAATAACCACCTGCCCGGTATTCCGGTATATTATACAAATTATGAAACAAAAAATGGTTATTTGACTATCGCTGGAATGAAATTAATAGTACACCACCCATAGATTTGTAAATAAATTAATCATATTTCTATCTTCTCTTATTTGACTTCGAATAAAACTCGGGACACAATATTCCGGAGATTTCTTTACACGACAAAACCGGTTTTGGCGAGAGCCAGGCAAACACTTGGCATCTCGAATAAATACGCTGCAATCATATGAACTAACGTGCATTTCAATTCTGTTCGTCGGGTAAACAACACTTGTCCGATACTATACGCTGTCCGATAATATTAACTCCCCTTAATTACATATCACTTGTAAAAGCGATTGGTTTCCTCCATACTACGCGTACACAACGTGGCAAGTAAGTTAATGAATACTTGAATATTGATGGGAAGGCCTGAATTTAATATTAGAGTCGCAACTGATTGCATGCCCTCTATTTTGCCCTTTGACTGCTTAACAGGTGGATAACGTGGTTCACCCCTCGTGGCAAGCCCAGCTGAAAGGGAGGAAGCGGTGGCAACTGGCCCCACCCCCGGAGTGTCTCTACTCCTGCAGCAATATGGAAGTCACAGTTCACCCTGGAGAGATCAGTAAGGCTTTTTAAAATTAATTTTATAAGAAAAACCACATTTAAACCGAAAATTATGTTTCTCAACTGCTGACCCAAAAAAATAGTTTTTAAATCCTTGTATATTATACAATCGTACCTACACCTATAGAATATAATGGTACCTTAAAATATTGGATGACCGATGACACCGATGAAAGCGTAAGAAAAGGTTAAAATCAGTGGTAAAAAAACACCAATAATGAAATGTTGATTGAATTTGCATTATTAGATAATAATATTAAGATTTTTGGCTGTGCCTGTCTCAATGTAAGATTCCCGTGTCGGCGCAGATGCAGATTTTTTGAGAAAAAATATACGGGGTGTTGTTAAGCGACGTAGTTACTTGAATGGTACTTTAAAAAGTATTCCTGACATCATTTGGAGTAAAAAATGTCAATAAAATTTTAGACTTTTTTGTTTTTTTTTTCATTTTTTTTCTTCAAAACCAAACAAACAACAAATCTTCTACCTGTTGTCACTCAGCCGAGTTACCGTCCGAATCCTCACTCCGACCCTAACTGTCCAATATCTACTAATTTTTTATGTTTTAAGTTGAAAAAATCAAATGTTGCCGGAGACCAAATTTCATTTACATTTTATACGCTTAATAATGTCAGGAATCACTGGTTAAAAGTTAGTCAAGTACGTACCCTAACCGCATGTATATTTAAAAAATTGTAAGCCTATAGGATAGATAGATATATGGGTAGTGTATAGTTCTTGTTACAACATTGCGTGATTCAGGAGCCTCGATAATATTACACATGATAATAATAGTTCTTGGGATGTACTTATGTATTAAATGAATAAAAAATGTCAAATTTTTTCAATATTCTTAAACTTTTTGTGTTCCGCGGAATTTCGGGCAGAACTTTGGTTTGGTGGGTGAGGGAGGGTGGCGGAGCACCGAGTTATGAAATAACTATAAACTGATTGATTTGTTTTTTGTTTTTTTGTTTTCAGTTGTTCTTGACACCAATCGTTGGTACCACAAGACGGAAGTCCTACCAGGAGAAATTAGCATCACTATTGGAGCGGAATATGATTAACAAACCCCTTAGGCTTAACTCTGTCGTCCTGACAAAAAATTTCATTTAATAAAACAAAATATCATTTAAATATCTATTTCTAAATATTAACAAATGTAAATCAATAACTTTCTGTAAAAATAGGTCCAAAAATATTTCTAATAGGTACTATTTTATCATGCTGTATACGATTGGAGATACAAGGGACCTGGAAAATATATTCGATGAAAAACTAGAATTTATACACCACATACAGTATTAAAACATTAGAATTTTTGCGGAGAACATTAAATTTTTTAAATCTTTTTCATTTGTAGCTAATTAGAGTATAATTCCGTAATTTGGTTACCTCAACATAAAATTCATATCAAAAATGTCGAAAGAATTCAGCGAAAGTTTTTACGATTTATTAATATTTTAGATTAAATATCCCCTTTGCACAAATTAACTACATTTTTAAAATTAAATACCTTATATTGCATGTACTTGAGGATCGGCGAAAGATAAGCGATTTATGCTTCTTTTTTTAAATCGTTAATTCGGAGCTCGATTGTTGTGAACTCCTGAGCGTAGTCAATTTAGTTATACCTATTTCAAAGTCACCATTCACAAAAAATTATGTAGCAAATCCGCTAATTCTTCGTCTACACAGTTTAGCGAATGTGCCAATGATATCGACATTTTTAATGTAGCAAATTCGTTGTTTAATTCATACTTAAACAATTTTTTACATCAAGGTATTATTTCTGATAATTTCAGTTTATTATTATTATTTATATTTTTTAAATTTTATCCGTTTGAAAACCACCGTTACGCGAGAAACTATTTTTTGCAACCTATTGTTTATCACTAAGCCTTGTGTAAAAAATTGTAAACACTTTGTACCAAATTTAAAAGCCCCGTGGAAAAGAGAAAGTAGAAAAGAGTAAATAAATACATAACATAGCATTTCAGCTTGACAATTTCAATTAGATTCGCTCTTTGTATTCCAAAATGAAAAACTGCGTTTGAAAACAGTTGAAAGACTCTTTCAGACAAGATTTTTTTATGCAAACAAAACTAAAGTTTTTAAATCTCTTACCGATAATTTTTTTCTTTTAATTTCCGTTACCACTTTGTACTAAAAATATATGAAGTTAGACAAACGTATTACATTATATCTCTCTTTTTTTTCCTTTAAAAATTACTTAATAATAATTTTGTCAAAATCGGGTAAACTGTTTTGGCGGTTTTCTGTTTTATAGAATTATTTTTAATTAAGCAGGAGGGTCCATGGTAAACTTTTAAATATTAATCAAAAGTTCTCTCAGAGTTTTATGAGAACATTCACCCAGTGACAGTAAATAACACTACGTTTTTGGCTGTGAAGTGGTTTTAAATTGTTGTTTTAAATGCAATCAAAATATGATAGCAGGCACTATTTTTATAATTATATTATCGTTCTAATAAATTATCAAAATTCTTGAATTCCATTAATTTTGTGAACATATTTTTAGCAATGTTACTGTAATTTTATTATCAACTTTCATTACGTGACCACAAGCACAACACCAATCGCAAATTGCATTTATATTATTACTTCGAGTCACTGGACACTAGATTATGGTGAGGCTCTCAACAAACCATTATAACTCGATTCTATTTTTTTTACAACATTGTATTTTGTACCTACGTACTTAGGAAAATTTTTCAAAAAATATGGGTGCAATTATGCTAATAGATGTTTTAATTTCTCGTATTTTGTTGAACAAAATTTTTGTTTAACTCAGAAAATGTACGGATCTATTTCAAATTAAAAAATAAATAAGTAGGGTGTAATTTTTATGATATTAATTATCAGAGAGAAAGGAGAACGAATAGTTTCACATGGTAATAAGCAAAGCTAAAGAATTTTTATTTTTTTTTATAAAATACAAACTTAATAGTTTGTACAGAGTGATAAGAAAAGTACGAGACTTACTTGTGATTTCTGAGGTTATTTGGATTAAAAATGAAGATGACTATTTGTCGGGTGATTTTTTTTTGTTGGATGCACTGGAAATATTTTCACATTACACTCAATCCCACATAAATTCGCTGTTTTTAAACTATTTCAAAATAAAATACTGTTTTTGACAGCAAATGAAAGACTCTTTCAAATTTTAGTTTTACAAATCGAATTGATTTTTTTTTTTCGACAGATGTTTTTAATGTCGTTTACCGATAGTTTTTTTTATCGTTTAAACTGTAAATACCACTTTGCCCGAAACTAAAAAACACATTTAATTAGCCAAAGGTATCATAAAATTAAGTGTTTCTTAAAAAATTAGAAAATCTTAAAAAAATATTTTAATATATCGTTTAATTATTTTTAATTTTTCGGAAGCGTCAGTGGCAAACTATAAATTCAAATACAAATAATTTTTATGACATTATCATATATTTCACAGTAATATATACATACTATCTCTAGCATGACTTTTACGAGTCCATGTTAAGTTGGAAGAAATATCTCACAAAAAGACTAAGGTTTGAGATCTGAGAGAAATATCCCCCAAAATTGCTCTAAAGGTTGAAGTAAGCCAGGTACGTCTCTTAATACCCTGTTTACCTACAAACATGTTATAATAAAGATATATGTATAAACACATGTTGTCCTGCGCGACTTCAGCGGCCTCCACTCGCAAAGCAGACCGAGCCTCTCCTCCACAGCCTCTGGAGTTTCATCTCCCAACTGGGCGGCCTACAGAATATCTTCCCTCAGAAATAACACTCAGAATTTTCAGCGAAAAAGGATTTTTTGTATATGCAATATTATATTTTCACAGGCAAGGGTGGTTTTTAAAATAAGGAAAAAATAAAATATTTTTTGAGCTGTAAATTCAGAAAATATTACAGTAACACTTTTTTCAAAAATAGTAATATCGTATTTTTTGCAATTCTTGCGGCTGACGAGTGTCTTCAGTTATTGGGTGTGCTATTAAAAAAATATTGAATACTGAACAAAATTATCAAAGCAATTTTTTTTTTAAATAGAATTTTTTTTGCAAAACGAGTAAACTACTTTTTCCACTGAGTTAACTCTTTTCTGTTTACAATTTGTAGCCATGGTTACAAATGCAAACTGCGAATTATTATCACCCAGAATGGAGTCGATAAAACTTACATACCTAATACCTACCTACATGACATTATATAGATAGGTGTGTATTATATTATTGAACGCCGATTTACTAATCAAAGGGTGTTTTCACCGTATCTGAAAAACAACTAAATAATCTTCACGCAATTTCTCCGCAAGTGTTGCACACTTTTTGCCTATTCACATTCATACATATCTTCTGTTATTACGACTCTTGACGTGGCCCAACTCGAGCTATTTTTTAATTTTTTTTTTAACTAGATGAAGACAATATTAGCGAAACTCAATCGAAAAATCAACAGAAAAATCAGAAAAAGATATTGATACCTCTGGGACTCGAACCCAGGACCTTCCGCTTTCCGGGCGACCGCGCTGATCACTGATCCAAAGTGTCGATATCCAATTCAGTCATTTTTAACTGTATCATACTTCGACTAAGAACCAGGTACTAAGAACCAGGTTCTTATTTGAAGTTCATACTTCATACTTGTATCTTGGCGCAGCGGTCAGCGCGGTCGCCCGGAGAAGCCGAAGATCCTGGGTTCGAGTCCCAGAGGTGTCAACATCTTTTTCTGATTTTCTGTTGATTTTTCGATTGAGTTTCGCTAACTTATGATTAGAACTGAAGTTACCGCATTTTGTTCGCTGTTGTTTTTTTTACAAAAAAATTACCTTTTTCTTGAATAAGTACCATTTCAGTTATTTTTTACTTCCTCCCGAGGACTATTAAAAATTTTTATCGCATTGTAAATATAATAATTATCATTTTTATCATAATTTTTTTTTTTAATTTATATCAAGGGATCAGTAGGATTTATCGGTCCAGTTAGGAGTTCTATCGAGCCGAACCCTCTGATGAAAATATCTGGAGTCGGTGAATTATTTTCCCATTTGGTCTCTGGTAGGTTGACATGTTGTTCTTGTATTGTTGTATTTATTATACTTATATAGTGCAATTGCATAGCGTGGATTGACTGACGATTGATGATCATTTGTGGAAAAGTGTGTGGAAGGGTTAAGTTTTTCCTGTGGGGAAGATTGAACCCGGACATAAAGTCAAAAGAACAGTTTAAAAAATAGTTTATTACAGAATGTATGCAGGGGTAGTGCAAAGCAATTTATTCCATATTTCGAAATAACGACAAAAAGAAAGACAAATAATATTAAGATGAGGTAAAAAGTAAATAACAACACATACTAAACGATTAAGCGTGAGAAATGAAAGAGAAAAAAAAATTAAACACTAAAATATTTGCAAGCAGTCGTTTGCGGATAATATTTCACCGTACCCCATCTCCAAAAGGCCATCAGGGGAGACTCCATCCAGACAACCATGGCGGTGGAGATCGCGTTCTTCGATTGGCGTAGTTTTGCGCCATAAACTTCGGTGCTCGGAATGCTCGGAAAGTGTGCAATCATCCCTTCAGGAAAATTTCCGTAGCACTGCAGTATCTCGGTAGGCGGTAAAGTTGGCGATAAGCCAATAAATTTGTTGTGTAGAAAAGAGAGGAATTTGGATGTTGAATTTGTTTTAATGGTAAATTAAGTTTTAATTGTTTCAGCGTATCATCTTTGAATCTTATTTGTAAAATTGAGTCTTTTTGTGGATGTCTTCAATTTTTGAACGATGGATGTGTAGGCATTTAAAAAACATCAACCAAAATCAGTGGCAAAAAGCAGTATGTAGTTTTCCTGTACGCCAGGAGTCGTTTAAGTTTACTGAAAGGAAAAATGTACTTTTACAATAAATGTGATTTTATCATGAATTATTTTCGGGTTATTACGCTGTGTTGCGCTTTCTTCTTTAAGATTTTACATATCTAGTGCTGGCGCACTAGTAAAAAGAATTATCAACGAATGTTTATACATTTTTAGTGTCTAAAACCACGGTTTATTTATTTTTTAAATGAGAGAAATGACATATAGGATGGGATCAAAAAATTTTAACAATTCATCAAATAATATTAATCCGGGTTCGTGGGGTGAAGTTTGCCTAGGTCTTGAAGGCGGATGACCAGGACACACTGAACCCCAGATTCCTACCCACCCCTTAAACCTTTTTCCTTCCCAGAACTCTCCTTCCCTTCTTTTCCTAAAAAAAAACCCTCCACACAGCATCCCCAAAGATGACATAGGCCCTGAAGAAAATTATTTTCCTCAGGGCCTCCTGAATGGAGCTCATGTAAAAAAAAATTAATTGAAGTTAATTTTCACATTCTGTGTAAGTTCTATTCGAGTTCTGTTATGATATGACTGTAGGCCAGTTTTTTCATAAAACTGAAATTATCACAGAATTTGAATAGAACTTTCACAGAACGTGAAAATTAACTTAAAATATTTGATAAATTGTTCAAAATTTTTGAAACAACCCATCCTTAAAGTCTATCAACAAATTCTAAAAATTTTATGATTTTTTTTTTATTTTCATTACAATTTCAGGTTATATTTGACAAGAAAAATGGGACAACTTAACATATTATTCTTAACGTTTATAACATACCGTCTTTTAATATTTTTTTATTGCTAGAAGAGCGCATTTTTCCACTTGGTCTTAATTTTTTAATTTGCTTAGTTGTTTAATTTTTTATTGATTTAACAGCTAATAATTTTTCAATCTAATAATATCGTCTATGAAAAAATGCGCACTTTAAAAATGAATTGATGATGTTAAATCAGATTTTAAATAACGCGCATATTTAGCAATTAAAAAATAATTCATAAGAATTGGGTAGTGAAACTTTACCTTTCATCACAGGTACTTACGGTTAAAATTGGTGTTGCCGTATCTACTAAATTTCCAGAATTTGTTGACAGACTGTAGGTATATTTCAATTCGGGAGGCGGGTTATGATACTGCCGCCCCGGGAACCATTCATTAGATATAACAAACGGTCACCCCAAGCAGTTCTCTGCGTTTGATGATTTAGCAGGGGTGCCCGGGTGAGGTCTGTCTAGGACTTAGCGGCGAATGCGTCTGCCCACCATTCCATGCCATGTGTGGTGGCCCGGATCGGAAGAGACTGGTTGAGAGCGACCTTTTGACGCCTCTGGCCGGATTCTCTCGAGCCACTGCCTTGCACCACGGTGGGAAGGATGTATTACGTCCGTCGCTCCTGGATATACTTGCCTTCAGATCCTTACCCACCTCACATTCCTTTTTACTTCTCAGAACTTTCTCTCCTTCATTTCTTCAGAAAACCCACCGCACAGCATCCCCAAAGATGACATGGGTAAACTGCCGCACTATTATAAAAGGGCTGGTTAGTAGAAATTATGCCCCCTCCCCCCTCCGCCCCTGTAATACATTTCTGTATTTATGTGTAGTATGCAGAGGCGGCTCGTGACTTTTGGGTGTGCTAGAGAACTAATACAAAAAATGGCATTATTGTTATTGGCGTAGCCGAAAAAGAAATTTTTTTAATTGTTTTTTTTTATGAAGATTTTCAGGAAATTTCAGTTTAGCAGTGCACTGCACTGGGATTCCTGAAAATCTTCATACAGAAAACCGAATTAAAAAAAAAAAGTCAACAATAGTGCTCTAGCACACCAAAAGTATTTGTTTGTTAGCATATAAAATGCATTATAAATAAGATAAAATACAAATGTTTTTTTGTAATAAAAAACTATATTTATTCCACAGAAATTATAATAGAATTGATTCAAGAGGCGTTGATAGCAAAATGCATGAATGTACAAAGATTTCAAAGTCGACAATAAAATTTTCAACAGCGTTACACACTTTTTTTAAATCCTTAGATACTACAATAGCAGCATTAAAATATCACAATTCCTTTGTAGATCATCCTTGTAAAACTTCCTTCCGATACAAAAGCGGTAAAAAATGTTAAGGAAAAGCCATAATGTGACTGTGACTGGCACTCGTTAACACGTGCAGTTGGATATCCAGCTGGTGTGCGATTGTGCATCCCCCTTCTGCAGCTGGATCTTGTTAGCCAGGTCTCTCTCACGCTCAGAACTCTCGAAAGCGTCCACCTAAAACACAAGACATTATACATCAGCACTCAACTTGAGGTGATCCAATAGTCCAGGGAAAAATCTAAATCGGAATTCACGCCCCTTTGTGGGAGGAGTTTAAAAATACTTGAGAAAAAGCTTTTAAAAAGGTTGGAAAAGGTATTTGAGAATTTTTTTACAGGTTGATTTCGTAAAGGCCTGTAAAAACATTAACTCCTTTTTTACGCATTGTTTATAATAATAAAACGCAAATTTAAAATTGATTTCACGGAACCAAGCGACGTGGAGCCTATACGTTTGTTCCCCGGTCCGTCCGGGGCTGTACTTAAAGAAAGTGGGATGTGGCAAGCCAGTAGTCCTTCGGTAGACGACATAAGGCTCATTTTGAAAATCAAAATTCGTCAACTGCCGACCGTATTGTGAAATAACAACGCGAATATGCATATTTTATTTTATTTTGTGAATATCGTACGTAAAATCATTTTTTTGCGATTTTCATAAAAGAAACTAAATTTGCCACAGTAAACAATAAAACCATTTCCGAAAAGGGGTTCATAAGTGGGAGAGTTTGCACTTGAAAGTGTTTTTTTACAGACCTAATACTTTATTTTTTTTTGGGCTTTTTAAAAGACTTATGACCAATATTTTTAAGGGCCAAGATATGTTCTACACGCAGTATTTAATTGAAGCATCTATAATACTTCTAAGCCATCAAATTTTCAAAACAAAAATACATGAAATATTTCGATTCTCATGCCTACACATTTAAAATCGCGCGTCGTATTTGCACGAGGCAATTAAAAGAAAAAGTGGTTTTAATTTATTTTGTGAATAATTTTATAAGAATGAAATAAAGTTAGAACATACAAAACCTCAAAAATAGTCTTAGCCATATAAGGGGGTATTTAAAAAAAATGTTTCTTATTACTTCATAGTTAAGTCATGAAAAAACATTTTTTTAGTGGTTTACGCTTATATTTATTGTTATGTAAATAATAATTTTATTTCATTGAAGAAGAAGATAACATTTATAATCTAAAATGAAAATATGAAAGAAAACAAGACACAGAAAACAAAAAAAAAAAACAATGGTCGCAACTGGGACGCTATTCAGGTTACAAACCAATTCTTAGAATGATTGTTTCCAATAAAAAGAGTAGTTGCCTATAATATGGAAAAAAAGAACTAGTTGAAGATAATATTAATGATTCTAAATATTTGAAACATGAGATTGACAAATATGACGGTTTGACAGAAGGTGGCAATAGCGAAATTGGAAAACGCGCACGTCCCGGTTAGACGAGAGGTCTGGGTTCGTGTCCCAGTTGCGACCATTGTTTTTTTCTGTGTCTTGTTTTCTTTCATATTTTCATTTTAGATTATAAATGTTATCTTCTTCTTCAATGATATATTACGTTGATGGGAATAACCTTCAAAAGTTATAAAAAGAGAGTTTTTCTCATAAAAAATTGAATAATTTTATTATTTACATAACAAATATTTATAACAGATATTTTTCAAAAATCTATTTCTGAAAAAATTAGAAAATATACAGATTTAGGAAATGAGATTAAAAGAATTTGGCATTCTCGGACTATAAAAATATTACCATTTGTTATTTCGGCTACTGGCATTATACCTAGCTCTCTCATTCAAAATTTAGGCTTATTAGATTTGTCAAAGAATCTTTGCATAAAAATGCAAAAATCAGTCATATTAAATACATGTAGGATTACGAAAGATTTCTTTAAATATTTATATTGAGGGATCAGTAGGATTTATCGGTCCAGTTAGGAGTTCTACGAGGATCTATCGAGCCGAACCCTCTGATATGAAAATATCTGGAGTCGGTGAATTATTTTCCCATTTGGTCTCTGGTAGGTTGACATGTTGTTCTTGCATTGTTTTGTATTTATTATACTTATAGAGTGTAATTGCATAGCGTGGATTGACTAGATGATCATTTGTGGAAAAGTGTGTGGAAGGGTTAATTTTTTCCTGTGGGAAAGATTTAACCCGGACAAAGTCTAAAGATCAATACACAGAAAAGCTAGTAAAAGCTTCAATTTATTCGTAGCATATTTTTTGATGTCCATAATGTAAACCGATTCTTCGTAAAGATTAACCTAAATAGGATTTCAAGTATAGCTTTATCTTAACACGGCGCTTAACGTCTCTGCCATAGGTTAACCCAAGGGGCTCGCTACGTTTGGTGACTGATCACGGTTGCCTGGGTTCATGGGGTGAGGTTTATCCAGATCGGGAGAGGCCGGTTGAGGAAGACCCTTTGACCTCCCCAGCCGGACTCTCTCGGCCCATCGCCTTGTACCGCTGTGGGAGGGATGGATTCATAAGTTCATCACTCCTGGATATACTGACTCCTAGATTCCTACCCATTCCTCTTAATCACAAGAGACCATATTTGTCCCAGCTCACACAAGTCTCATAGAAATCGTTGTGTTTCCCTTACTATTATGATCTAAACGGCGTTGAAAAGAAAAACAACACGCTATATATTCAAATCTAAAAGTTAACCACAAAATAATTTTTAAAAACCAAAGTTTTCGACCGCAATTTGGAAAAAAAAATTTTGCAACTTTGACAATTTTATATTAATTATTTTTACAAGAAAAGAAAAAAAAGTGAGTTGACGATAACATTTATAATACATTTGTCTAATACATTTTTCTAATAAGTGTGTGTGTTTTTTCCCGTTATCAGTAATTTTAGTTAGAAAAAACGAAAGGTGAGCCATTTTAAAAATTTAAAAATTTGCAATCTAAAATTTTATATTTAAAAAATTACAGGGTTTTTTCTAGAAAGCCTATTTAAACACCTTTCAAAAACAGTTTTTAGTTTTCAGATACGTTCAGAAATATTCCATTTATTTGGATTTTAGTTTCTGACAAAATACGCTTTCGGTTTTTGGAGAGTAAATGTTAAAAAACACCTCAATAAGTTACTAATGCAAGCAATACTACCCATGGTTTATCTGTATTTTCTAAACGGATATTTATGAAAGTAGGAAAATGTCCTGAATCTTTTTAATTTGAATAATGAAAAACATACTAAAACATTTATAATAAGTGCAGTCTGAAAACTGGCCAAGTCATTTGCCAGAAGAGATTTTATATAGATTTTAAAAGAGACACTGATTAATAAATAAAACAATCATTTTCCATTTCAGATTACCCGTTAATTAATACAGCTAATCATGTAAAATTCCTGTACCTATAGTACCTATTGCTGGTATTAGCAATTAACAAACTGTGGAAAGGAATGAATTAAAGCAGGAATGAATTGAAGAGACCGAAGAGAGGACGATACAAGCGTTTTTCGGCAGCCGATATTTGCAATTCTTTGATTCGTGGAAGATGACCTCTGGCATCATGAAATTTAGGCAGATTTTCACCCTGAAATTTCAAGGTCAATGCGATCGTTTTTTCTCGCAACGCCATTTTGTCATGGTCTATGAAGGTCCAAAAAATAACACGAGACGCCAGATAAAAAAATATATATATAAATAGTAGGTATTGAAACTTGAGCGAAACTTGGTAAAAAAGCTAATTAATATCATCATATTTATTTAAAAAATATATTTATAATCGATTAGGCAAATTAATCGACATAAGCATTCGAGCAAGATTCGAGCTCAAATTCGACTGAGATTCTCATGGGAAATAAAAATCGCAAAACTTAATTAAATTTTTCGATCAAAAGCATTACTTTATAAAATTTCGTGACTGGTATAACTGCAATAATTCCATTTTTATCTGTTCCAGGCTGTAGCAAGCAAGATTATACAGTCATGACAATAGATAACCTCCGAGAATTAGCCGGTAGAGTATAATAGTAATAAATAATTTGAGATTAAAAAAATTAATAATACAAATTGTACTTACCCGATTTTCCCTTTGTTCCCTGATTTTCCTAGCTAAAGTTATAAAACATTCTTCAATATTAACATTATCCTTGCAAGACACCTCGAAAAACGGCATGTCGAAGTCGGCTGCGATCTGCAAAACAATTAAAAGACAATGCATTAAATTCTAAAAACATATTTTTAGAAAAACTACTTTGATGCATTTGACCCCTACAAGTTTACATTTTAATATCACCCTGAATATCGGAAAATTAATGACTAATAATATTGACGATTTCAGAAACATATTTTCAAACACTGAAAATCTTCAATTAAAACATCCAAAAATAGTTTTTCACACAAAATGATCTTCCAAGGAAAAACTTACCTTATCTCCTCTTTCTTTGTCCACAGACCTTTGTGTTCCAACAACTTCACATTTATTCCCAGCCAACACTTTCACGACATCTGGAGATGCATTCTAGAAAACAGTGGAATATTAAAGCATCTCATAGAAAATTGCAGAATCGTCAATATTTTATTACATGATGACTGACAGGGCTGTTACCTCCTGAATATTCCGGAGCCAATACGACAAGTGGTTGAAGGACTCCAGGCTAGTGACGTCATACATGACGAGGATACCCATGGCCCCCCTGTAGTATGCTGTGGTCAGAGTCCGAAATCTCTCCTGCCCGGCCGTGTCCCATATCTGCAACTTTATGGGAACTCCATCCAAATTGATAATCTTCTGTTTAAAATCGATCCCTAAACAAACAAAAAATATCAGGCTGACACATTATTATTTTGACAGTTTAGTATTGACAAATGACTAAAAAGTTTTCTCTTAATATTGCGAAAATAAATAAAGTATTCATACCTATTGTTGAAATATAAGTGTCGTAGTAACGCTCGTCGCAATACCTATGAACAATACACGTTTTGCCCACGTTAGAGTCGCCCAAAACAAGGATTTTATACGTTGCAGCGAAATCGACTGCCATTTTATCTTTACGCCCGATGTTATCCTTTATTTCAATTTTCTCACCTAGATGAAATACTGACGCGGTATTGCCATGCGCGAGGAAAAATCGTTAATGACCGATGAAACGAAAAATAATTTGATGTAACAAACAAAAAAACTCAATAAAAGAAATTACTCTAATTAAATGTTAAATTAATATTAAAAAAAACAATAGTATATTATAATCAATAGATATGAATATATGCGCTTCAAAAATTTAACTAAACAGATAGTTCTTACTTTCTTCAAAAGTTTGCAGGCATGTAATGAAATTTGTGAAAGATTATTGTTACATGGTTTTATATTTCCAAGACAAATTATTATAATATAATATTGTTGCAACAAACTCATTCAATATCTACATATATTCTAACGCCATTTCTTCTGATAAACAATTTTCCTCGATTTTGATATCTGGCAAGGGTAAAGACGGTAAAATCGATCATCCGACGCATGCGCGAGGCGCCTGAATAATTTCGTAGAGGTCTTGTTTATTTATGAGCGCTAGGATGGTTGACTACATGAAGTGAAAATGGTTGTCACTGTGGCTCCAGTTACAGTGGAACCAGTTCTTTCACATAGGAAGGAGGATAGTGAATTTCTGAGAAAATGGAACCGGTTCTTCAAAATTTCGTCACGTCTAGAGCTACGACGCCGGCGCGGGCGTGGCGCTACGCGTGCGTAGAGCGTGGGTAGTTTGGTATATTTATGCGTAGAGCTGAGTGGTATATCAATGGCGTTGTATCGCGTAGAACCTGGAAAGAGGTGTGTGTCGATGCATGTATCCTCTATCTGCTCTTTGTAAAGATGTCTTGTATTTATTCGCACTCAAAAATCTGTTGTCTTTTCCGCCAATTTCCATTGGCTCAGCAGAACCAAACCAATTGGTTAAAATAGCCAGGCAGATTCAGATTCCATCAAATAAAATAAATAATAAAATCCGTCGCCCAAATAGCAGACTTTCGTTTTGACCGGAACATCGAGGATATATTTGAATAGTTGAGTTCTAATACCCTCTCTAATGGGTTTTCTTAATTCTGAGTGAATTGAAAAAAAAAACGTATAGGCAGATGAGTTATCATTTACCATGATAAAGGCATTATTTTTTAACTCTAGAAAGATAATCTTATTTTTACCTACGTTAAAGACAATGATACGTCTTAAAGACGTACTGAAGTTTAAAAGTGTATATTTGACATATAATACTTACACGTTTAAAGGCAGTTGAATAATTAATTTAAGGTTTTGTACTTATAAAACCAAAATAATTAAAAAAAATATATTGTAATTAAAAAAATAACAAAATTCTGTAAACCTCCTACAAATCAACTACAAAATATTTAGTCTTTTTTTAAATGAAAAAAAAAGGTTTTATTATATGTCTCAACCGTATTTTTTTATACGCTATGAAAGTTTAAATGCTAATCAGTCGTTATACTTAAAATAAAAAATAAATTCGTTCGCTAAATCAAATTTACACGAACAAATTCTAAAGTTATACAAAAGATAATCATACGTCTTTCGGACGTACGGTGTATGTATTTCTCCGTAATTATTGTACTTACCGTGGTGACAGAGCCGCCCCGCACAAGCTCTACCCGGCAACTGAGCTAACTGAGATAGAAAGTGCGCTACGTTGCGAAATAAATAAAAATAAAGCAATTCTTGCGTACCGCTTGCGTCACAAGGACGTATCTTTCTAGGATTAAACGTGTTATCACGATATTGAATAACTTGATATAATTGTTATTTTCAATTTAAATACTTGAATTGTTTTAAAAAAAAATATTTTGTGTTTCATTAGACGGGATTTTGGAACTCACTTGCAATCAGGGAGGGTTTTGGAGCTCGTATAGATAAAGGAAGGTTTAGTTCCTTACACGTTTTGCTCACATGCATTCCTCGCAAGCATTCCTATGCTCATCTCACCGGTATGGAGAAAAAAATTTTAATCTTTAGTTGAAAACATTATACTCTGGGTTCGAGTCCCAAATATGATCGTATCTTTTTCTGATTTTTCTGTTTCAGAATTTCGATTGAGTTTCGCTAATATTGTCTTCATTAATTATCATAAAAACAACTTTTTCAAAGGAGGCAATAAGTTAATTATATAAATAAATAATTTAATTTATAAATACTGATGTAATCTGAGTTTGGGGGCTCCTTGTAAAAGCCACGAACCTTCAGGAAACTACAAACAATGTTTTCTTTATAATTTTGTTGAATGGGGTTCGCGCAAGATTGTGACACCTGATAGTGATTTAAAGATAATGTATTATTATATAAAAGATGAAAATAATTGAAAAAAATCTAAGTACCGTAACTCTCGTAATATCATTTTGAATTATGTATTACACAATTTACCTTTCAAAATATTATTTTGCATTTGGATAGGTCAATTAAATATATAAATTTATTTTTAAAAATGGGTAGATTACCTACATGACATAAAAAAAAACTTCCAAAAGAATTGCAAATACCGCACATTAGTCGATAACTCGATAACTTCGGAGCCTGTGGAACTATGGCATCCCCAACTGGAATAAGTGACGAGAGCAAACGAAGGGTGTGGAAAATAAGTTACAACTCTCACAAAGACAAAGGAAAGTGCCACAGGTGAATTTTTTTTCATAAACACATTGAATAAGCGCCGCAGGTGAAAAATTTCTAGGTTGAAGGAAAATTATTGCATGAACCAATAAATGCTTCGACGAATTTATAAATACATTGAACAGCTCATATTAATCTCTAGCGATCTTTTTTTTTGCATATTCCACCAAAATTCCACCTTCTGACTCGATTTTTGTTTGAAGTGTTTTTTTTTACAGCTTCATACAGGTATCCCTTAGAAAAATAACTCCCCTCAGGGCCTATGTTATCATGGGGATGCTGTGTGGAGGGTTTTTTGAGGAAAGCAAAAGTAGGTGGGTAGGAATCAATGTCGTGAGGGTCAATGTCTCCAGGAGTGAACGAACGAATCTCACTACGGTGCAAGGCGATGTTCCGAGAGAGTCCTGCTGGAAAGGTCAAAGCCTCCCTCAGCCTGTCTCTCCCGATCCGGCCTGCAACGCAACTGGTGAGCTGATGAATCCACCGCCAAGACCCGAACAAGTTTCACCTCATGAACCCGAAAACCCCTGCTAAGTCATCAACAGTATTGGGGTGACCTTTGGCGGAGGTGTCGGTTATCCAATAAATGGTTCCCGCGGCGGCAGTACCCATACCCATACCACCCTTGAAAAGTGTTATGTAGATTCACCAGTTTCCCGCTTGTACTACGAGTTTTCGGACATCGTATATAGCAATAATTTCTAAATTTTGGTTTCTTTCGAGAATGGAAGTCTTTTATTTTATTTCACCTCAATGTGTATCACTTTGGTATCTAACGGCCACAAGACACCAGAGGGTGTCATCGGTTTATTGTAGAAACTAGATTTTCTAATTGATTTTACTAGACACTTTTTTTTATAATTACCGTGACGATTCATGTGTACGGTACCGTGACGGCAAAAAAAGGCAATAAACATGCGTTCCTTTTCGTTATATTGCTGCAGCTCTTTCTTACACGTTAAATAAAGATGAGACAAAATATGAGACACACCAAATACGTGTGTGTTTCTTCCAAAGTACTACTTATTTCCTTTGGAGGAAACAGGTACATCTTATTGCGATTCGGCCACGGCGCGGCGACTACTTGTTTGCGACGGGAATTGCGTTTTATTTTCTTTACACGTGTGAGGGAGATGTATGATAATGATTGTATGTTTCCTTTGGGGGGGTTCAGACCAGACATATGTTCACCGCTTGTTTCATTTTCGACTGTTGTTATTTAGTGTGTAAGAAAGAGCTTCAGCATTATATGTTTAAGAACAGAAGCAAAACCGCCAGCGCATTGACAATTGACGTTTTTGAATTTTTGGAATTCACTCACGCTTCAATATTATCGTTGTAACTATATTCCATACTTTCAAATTTATTCTCATGGCAAGTAGTAGTGTAGGTTTCTGTTTTCTTTTTGGTCACGGTACGGTATGTGAGAGAGATGCAAGAAAATGATGACTTTTTTTCTTTTGGAGGCAACAGACCTATATGTACATTGTGTAGGTACCTATCTCATCTTTTGGAAGAGCTGCAGGGTTGTTATGATTATTGTGTATGTATGTTTATTGCCTTTTTTATGCCGTCACGGTACCGTTACCGTGGATCGTCACGGTAATTATAAAAGCGTCCATTTCATGCCATAATGTTTTTTCAACAAACTGTTGACATTTTCACTTTATCTAGGAAATAATGGAAACGTAATTTTATATAAACATATTATGGTCAAAAATATTCAAACAAAAATGAGATGCATTTGGAAACCGCAATGAAATTCGAGTTTCTGTTTTTTTTTTTTTTTAATTGAATAGCAAGGAGAGAGGATTAGTCAATAATTGGTGGAGGCATTTAACTTAAAATATGGGAGGAATCAAATCAAATCCCACACTTTTATTCGGATCAAGATTTTTTTAAATAATTAATTATTTGATTGGTTGAAGTAGTACGTGAATCCTATGATTCAGGTTGGAATTTTCAACGATAACTGATCTAAAATAATTTCTAAAATGGTCGCATATGAATTATCCGTCGGTGCAGGAAATATTGCCAAGATGCATTTGTTTTGGTAGATGGAAAGAGGATTGCTTAGATATAACTAAAGACCAGAACCGTTTTCTGCACTTTTTCTCATTGAATCTTCTGCCGTCATCATTATGATATTATGAATGTTCTGTCAACTTCATTGAGTTGTCAGAACATTTGAGCAAGATCCTCTTTTGACGATTTCTCAGTACCTACTGAAAATGATGTCAGTTAGGTTCTTGTTTTTTTTTCATTTCTTGTAATATTTTAATTTATCATAATTCAAATAAGTAATGTGAAGCAGGGGGAAACTTTTCTAAGTCACTATAACTTTTTTTCCGGGAATTTATTTCGTATAAAGTCATTTATAATTGCAATACGTCTAATACAGCTCTTTCAGTATCTTTACTTCGAATTTATTTTGGACAATTCTTCTATGATTTGACCGTAATCACCTTGGTGTAACATTTTAACTGTCGTAGACGAGTCGGGAGAGACAGAGTAAAAGGGGATAACTCTATGACCAATGCTCTGCGATATGAATCTTCAGGCGTCGGAGGTTCGGTACAGTGAGTTATACTAGATTCTGAAATATTTGCTATGAATCATAACTTATGATTAAATCAAGAATTTGTTCGTTTATGTTGACGTATTACGTTTATGAAAGGAAGTCAACCAACGCACAGCTAGCAGTGTCTTCTGGAAAATGTGGTTCTGACTGGTTTTGTTCTTCCAATTTAGTTTGGGTATGCTGTGGTCTCCAGCTAATAAAAATAATCCTTGGAGTTAGATTATGGATGTAATCGGTATTTTATGAATAATATGTGCAGCAGGTAGATATTTTTTTGAATTTGTTTGTTGCTGTTATTGTTATACCTAGTTTTGGCACCGATATTCAGATCTTATGTACAGGTAAACCAGAATAATCTCTGAAACTCTGAGCTTAGTACCCTACCTCCCTGCTGCAGTCCAGACATTCAAATCTTTGAAAAGAGACTTAAGATTCCGGTAATCCCTTTTACAAAACAGAAACGAGAATTTGTTGATATTTTGTATGAAAGGGCTGGCGGGCCGCGCTTTGATTACAACTGATTTAGATAATTTTGAAGTGAAACTTCTTTAGCCCCATTGCGACTTGCAACTCGAATGAAACGGAAATTATGCATTATAGTACCTACGAAGCGTCAAACTGAGCTCATTGGCCGCTTTGATTATGATCACATGTTTTAAGGTTCCTATTGGTTGAGTTGTTTCGGTGAAGTTTCGCTTCTACAGCATGTGAACTGCACTCGATTATTTTTTTTTGTAGAATGGAACAAAATGTTTATTTTTTTTTGTGTTTCATCCGTAAATAGGCTGGGATCTGTTGTTAATAAACTTTGGAATCGAACCAAAATGGATTTGTATTTCGAGAATCTTGGATCCAAATAACTTATGGAATTAAGTACCTATCTAAAACTGGATTGTAAATTTACTTAGATCCGATAAATAACTCTCTGAAATTGCATCTCTGTGCTTGATTACTTTTAGTTCATAGTAAAGTCAACTTTTTCTGCTTGTTTGTTAGCTTCATTTTTTAGAGGGGGGGGGGGTATTCAGCTTTGCCGCCCCGGCCCTTTGAGGGGCTTAGTCCGCCATTGCGTAATTGTAATTTTAAATATTGTATTTTCCATTCCACCAGCTGTAAATAGTTGGCTTTTTAGTAATTAAGTTGAATTTAAGTGTTATTTCAAAAAATTCTCGTACACAACGCGGCCAGCAATAAAAAAAATACCATTATCCCAGAGTGGAAGATACTCTCAGTATCGCCCTGGTGTAAGACCACCATTCAGAATTGAAACGTTGCTCGAAATGGCCTTAGCCGTGTTTGGCGACCAGATCTGAAGAGCCAGGTACTTCCCCCCCTTCCCCTTACTCATCGCTTCCCTTTCCCACTACCTTCAGCCTCACAACATACCCCAATTTGGGATGCCATAGACTCACTGGCTCCAGATGGAAACAGACAAATTTTCAATTTGGGAGGCGGGTATGGAAACCGCCGCCCCGGGAACCATTTATTGAATAACCAACACCTCTGCCATAGGACACCCCAAGTGGTGACTTAGCAGAGGTGCACAGGCTCATGAGGTGAGGTTTGTCCAGGTCTTGCCTGTCAGATGCATGGATGAGTCTGCCTACCAGCTGCAAGGCAAATTGGGAGGCGGGAATAGGTACCACCGCCCCGGGAATCTTTATTGGTTAACCAACACCTCTGTCATAGGTCACCCCAAGTGGTTCGCTACGTTTGGTGATTTAGCAGGGGTGCCCGGGTTCGTGGGGTGAGGTTTGTCTAGGTATTGGAGGCGGATGACCAGGACTCACTGAACCCCAGATTCCTACCCACCCCTTAAACCCTTTTCCTTCCCAGAACTCTCATCTCCTCCTTTTCCTTAAAAAAAACCATTCACACAGCAACCCCAAAGATGACATAGGCCCCGAGGGAAATTATTTTCCTCAGGGCCTCCTGTGTGCTCATGTAAAAAAAAGAAAAAAAAGGCAGGCCGGACCGGGAGAAAATGGTTAAGAAAATTCTTTTGACTTCTCCAGCCGTACTCTCTCGGAACATCGCCTTGAACCGCAGTGGGAGGGATGGATTCGTTACTCCTGGATACACTGACCTCCAGATTCCTACCCACCCCTCATACCCTTTTCCTTCCCAGAACTTCCTCTCCTAAAAAGACACTCCACACGGCATCCCTAAAGATGACATGGGCCCTGAGGGGAATTATTTTCCTCTGTGGAGCTAATGTAAATAAAAAGCTGAGGCTCTTAAAAAACCACTTTGTATCAATTATGCATGGTGTAACACATACACAATTTATTAAATTTTATTGCACTTGCCGGGTTTCCAACCAACTGATGGATTTCCCGTCATATCTGGCGGATTGGAGTGCTCCGAAACGAGAGAATTTTGTGTTTAACGGAATTTACAGTATGACGGATTTCCTGGCGGATTCGAATAAAGTAACAAAACACATAATTCTATAAGGTAAAATATTTATGGATTTGTGGAGAAATTCTCTAGTCACCCCCCTCCCCAGGAATTCTGACCGACGATTCGTCACGATCTAGCGGGAATGGAGATTCAGAGTTGGCAACACTGCTACAATGTAACCAATCTCTGTTAATGTAACCTCTGGAAACGTAACCAACGATCGGCAACAGTAACTCAACCATGGGTTAAAGATTAGAAAAAAAGTTAATACAACAGAAATATTAATAATTCCAATTGATTTATTTTTCAGAACATTACATATCATAACATTAGGAATAATCAAAAAGGTCACAATGTAATTGTAATTTAAAAATAACAATGGTGTTCTATTCTAAAAAATTAAATTAACAAAAAATAATTAACAACATGATAGGTAGGTACCTACCTAGGAAATCAAAAAATAATAATATTCTTTCTTTGGGTAAAATAATTATCAATTATGAGAACCCGTATTGTGCTACTCATTAATCCTAACTTATATCATCTTACAAACTTTTAACAATCAATAAAAATAAAATATGCAGTCTGTCAACAAACCGTAGAAATTTAATAAAATGGAACTTTTTTTCATTACTATGGCAACACTGATATTAGATAAAAAAAAATTATAGCAGATTAAAAAGTGAGGTTATGTTCGACTTCCAAATCTGACTCGTGGACTGGATAGAGAAAATGATATTACAACTCAGTTTTTTTCTACAAAGTTTTGAATTGAAATCTAAAAATGGCGTATTGTGTGATAATATGAACATTAAATGTACATATTATTATTTAAAATAGACAAAAATACTGTTTAATGCAATTGTCTCGCAAGTGTTAAATAACAACAAAATATCCTTAGAATAGTGAAACCTTCTTAAGAAGTTTTCCAAGGAACCAGAAAAAACAAACTTTTTGCGGGAAAACCTTGTGGGAAAAATTGTGCGAAAAATGTGTGGGAAAAATTGGGCCAATTTTGGGCCGAGGGACCAAAAAAAAACAAACTAAGCCACAACACTTCTTAAGAGGGTTTCACTGTAACTAAAAAATATGTCATTTCAGGAAATACAACTAATTTCTGAACACCTTTTGATATTGATGTGAAAGTTACTTTTTTTTACTTTCAATCTTCTTGGTGTTGCCATTTGAAACCCTTGATTTGTGTCTACCATCTGTTGACAAACTGTATTTGTTTTAAGAAGACCCTTTATACAGATTTCCCAGGACATCCTTCAGATATGGCTTTGTCATTGAAAGGAATATTGTCCAGTTTCAGAGTTTCAGGCCTAATCCTCGCTTCTGTAAATAAAACAAAAATATTAATATTTGGTTCACAAAATATTTTCAATTGGTTTTCTCAGCGTTTTTTGTTTCGTATTTTATGCAAAACAACACAATCTATGAAAAGTGATGCGCAATGGGCATTATTCTCAAGGTTTTGGTTTTCATGGACTTGAAAACCTGTAAAAAGCTAGCTGCCACCAATGGTATTACAATACATCTAGACTCGTTATTGTCTAACAAAATTAAAAGAAAATGTGACAAACACTATAATGTTTCCAGTAATTTTTTTTAATATAAACTCTGTTCATGTATGACAAAGATTCAAATAATGTGTGTATAAACGAAATAGATATAGAGCCGGGTGGCGTTTTTAGTATTTAAAAGTTGCGGCGAATACTACATTCCACATCACGTGTGATCGAAATGACAAGATACCAAGATAAAATAAAAACGTAAGAACATACTGGGTCGACGCTCTGTAAGCAACACATTACGACATCTAGACTACTTATGATGCATACATTTTCTATGGAAATAGATGCAACAGAGTCATACTTGTCATAAGCATCGCAAAAACATATCCAAATATGTCCATATGAACATAGATATCTCAAAACCACGCGCTCACACTCATAGCGACACTTTAATTGTGTCTGGGGGACCTATTTTTTGGGAGCTTTAAAGTGTCTGGCGAAAGTTACTGCCGATGGCTGTGTCTGGCAGTATTGATTATTAATTTTTAATAATATTCTCTACAATATGTATTAAAATCAGCGCTGAGACTTTAAGTAAGGTGAGCAATGTTTTTACGTTCCTTTAGTAGATTGGCCGTTGACCCAAGTTAGCAGGTATGCATACACTCAAAGCACATACTAACACTACTTTATCCCACTCATTTGGTGCTTGAGAAAATAAGTAACATCTGGGATCTTGCTCTATTATGTGTTTTTTTTTTTACATGAGCTCCACACAGGAGGCCCTGAGGAAAATAATTTCCCTCGGGACCTATGTCATTTTTGGGTATGCTGTGTGGAGGGTTTTTTAAGGAAAGGAAGGGAAGGAGAGTTCTGGGAAGGAAAAGGGTTTAAGAGGTGGGTAGGAATCTGGGGTTCAGTGTGTCCTGGTCATCCGCCTCCATGACCTAGACAAACCTCACCCCATGTGTTATTACATTCGCTATCTCGTTTTCTCTAAAGGCACTTAAAATCATCAGTAAACAACTGAAACAATTGTATGATTTAAAATAAGTAATTTGGGTGTATTTACGAACGAAATATTATTCCTTGGCTTTTACCAGCATTCGCAGTAAACTGGAAACACTTTCTCTTTACACACGAGGGCATATTGGCTTTCATTTATGCAATTTGGTTAGAGTTAGCACACAACCTCACATGACGTGCATCAGTTTAGTACTAAAATATATATGGATCTTTCGTTTGCCACTTTTGAGATCTCTACAACATGTCTATAGATTGTAATGTCATTGGACAGTTGTGCTTTTCTTCTGATCACAATTTGTTCAAAAGCTGTAACAGACCTAGAATCAGCATTGAACGGGGACGTTTAAAAAAATGGACTGATTGGCCTTTTGATGACATCGTTACATTTGAATTTCTGAAACACTCCAAACTTAGGAAAAAATTTTAACAATTCATCAAATTTTTTTAAGTTAATTTTCATATACTATGTAAGTTCTATTCAAGCCCTGTTATTATATAATTACTAGCTGGGTTACCCGGCTTCGCTCAGGACAACATTCGAGAGTGTTCTGGAATGTTCCACAATTTATTTTATTTATAGCGGACCCGACAGACGTTGTCCTGTACACAACTGTCGGGACAAACTAAAATTAAAATAGAATAATATTGAATATTCGATACTGCGATGGTAGGGCAGTCTGCCGGATCCAAAGTAAAACATTCCAAAATCAACAACTCCTTAGAAATAAAAAAAATAATTAAAAGAACATTTTCCAGTGGACCATATTGTGAATCTAAACCATTCTCGAATCCCCTTGAACCCACACAAAAAATTTCAGTTCAGTGACATACACACGGACAGAAGAAATATATATATATTAAGACTAGCTGGTACCCGGCATGCGTTGCGATGCCATTTAATAAATAAATTGTTTTCTCCTGCGTGTTCTTTCCCATTCGTCCCGTTCCCCTTCCGCCTCCCCTTCCTCTCCCGCGTCCTCTTCCCCTCTCGCGTTCCCACTCCGCCTCTTCCACCTTCCCTCCCCCCACTCCACTACCCCTTTCCCCATCCCGCGAAACCCCCTCCCAAGCTCCCCTCCCCCTCCTAGGTTCCCCCTCCCAGATTCCCCTCCCCCTCCCGGGTTTCCCTCCTCCCCCTCCCGCGAACCCCCTACCCGAGTCCCCCTCCCGCATTTCATGCATTCTTTCCCGGTACATTCAGTTTTCAAACAGCTCGAATGCCACCTTTTGCATATTTCATAATGCCAGAGCTCACCAGTAGTAAAATCCAATTTGGTGCAGTCGTTCGTAAGTCATGCGCGTAAATACATTTCGGCGATTCATTTTTTAGAGATAAATAGTAACTACCATGCCCGAATTAAAAAAATATATATCAACATGGTTTTCACGGCAACGATTTGTTTTGTTTTTCTTCTGACGTTAGCAATAACTCGCCATTTTCGACAGAAAACGTAAAATAAATATAATATATTAATATTTATAATTTCGTAACGCCAGAACTTACCATTATTTATAGCCTATATTACTCGCATATAATGTAGCTTTCTATTGGTGAAAAAAATTCTAAGATCGGTTTATTAGTTTATGCGTGAAAGCGTAACAAACAAACACACGCAGTTTCGCATTCATAATATTAGTATAGATTTAGAATTTTAGGGTAGGTACTTTCTATTACATAATTCAATTTTACCAAATTCTGACACAGGCATTTAAATACAATGCTATGCCACTCAATAAAGAAAAAATTCGCTCTACTAACCCTTTCCCATTCGTCCCAGATGATGCCAGAACTCACTATACACGTACAGAAACCATCGCGGGCTTGCACACATCAAATCCCCAAAGTTTTATCGCAATCGGATGAACGGTTTAGCAACGCAAAACATCTCACACACATAGACAGAAACAAACACATTTTCTATAGATCAGTAATTTTAATATCAAAAATGTCAGTTGAGCATTTTTAAATTTTTTTAAAGAAAACATTAAAAAAATTTGAATTTAAATTTTTTATTTTTTTATTTTTTTTTGTAATTTCTAATAATACCATATATTTAAGCGTATTTCACCACCTTTCAAAACCAGTATTCAGTTTTTGGATACGTTTACAAATATTCCATTTATTTGAATTTTTATTGCAAAGTCGATATATATATCGAAACATTTATACCTTTTGACAAAATACGCCAAATTTTTGAGGGGTTAAGCTTTGAGCTTTAAGCTTTGAGATTCAAGCTTTGCGCTTTAAAATTTTTGAAGGGTTCAGCTTTGAGGTTTAAAAATTTTAAAGCGCAAAGCTTGAATCTCAAAGCTTAAAGGGTTAAGCTTTGAGCTTTAACCTTAAGCTTTGAGCTTTAAGCTTTGCGCTTTAAAATTTTTAAACCTCAAAGCTGAACCCTTCAAAAATTTTAAAGCGCAAAGCTTGAATCTCAAAGCTTAAAGCTCAAAGCTTAACCCCTCAAAAATTTGGCGTATTTTGTCAAAAGGTATAAATGTTTCGATATATATCGACTTTGCAATAAAAATTCAAATAAATGGAATATTTGTAAACGTATCCAAAAACTGAATACTGGTTTTGAAAGGTGGTGAAATACGCTTAAATATATGGTATTATTAGAAATTACAAAAAAAAATAAAAAAATAAAAAATTTAAATTCAAATTTTTTTAATGTTTTCTTTAAAAAAATTTAAAAATGCTCAACTGACATTTTTGATATTAAAATTACTGATCTATAGAAAATGTGTTTCTTTCTGTCTATGTGTGTGAGATGTTTTGCGTTGCTAAACCGTTCATCCGATTGCGATAAAACTTTGGGGATTTGATTTGAAGCGCAAAGCTTGAATCTCAAAGCTTAAAGGGTTAAGCTTTGAGCTTTAACCTTAAGCTTTGAGCTTTAAGCTTTGCGCTTCAAACTTTGATATTTAAGCTTTGAGCTTCAAGTTTTGAGCTTTAAGCTTTGTGATTTAAGCCTTGAGCTTTAAGCTTTGAGCTTCGAGCTTTGAGCTTTAAGCTTTGAATTTAAGTTTTGAGCTTTAAGCATTGAGATTAAAGCTTTGAGCTTCAAGCTTTGAGCTTAAAACTTTGAGCTTTAAGCTTTGAGCCATAAGCTTTGAGCCATAAACTTTGATCACTATGCCTGAGCTTTAAGTTTAGAGCTTTAAGCTTAGAGATCAAAGCCTTCAGCTTAAAGCTTTGAGCTTTAAGTTTTGTTATTGAAGCCTTGTGCTTAAAACTTTGAGCTTAAAGCCTTGAGCTTAAAGTTTTGAGCTTTAAGATTTGAGCTTTAAGCTTTGAGCTTCAAGCTTTGAGCTTTAAGCTTTGAGATTAAAGCCTTGAGCTTGAAACTTTGAGCTTTAAGCTTTGAGCCATAAGCTTTGAGCACTATGATTGAGCTTTAAGTTTAGAGCTTTAAGCTTTGATATTAAAACCTTGAGCTTAAAGCTTTGAGCTTTAAGTTTTGTGATTAAAGCTTTGATCTTAAAGCTTTGAGCTGTGAGCTTTAAGCTTTGAGCTTTAAGTTTTGAGCATTAAGCTTTAAGTTTTGTAATTAAAGCCTTGAGCTTAAAGCTTTGCGCTCAAAGCTTTGAGATTTAAGCTTTGAGCTTTAAGTTTTGAGCTTCAAGCTTTGAGCTTTAAGCTTTGAGCTTTTAGCTTTAAGCTTTGACTTTAAGATTAAAGCCTTGAGTTTCAAGCTTTGAGCTTAAAGCTTTGAGTTTTAAGCTTTAAGCTTTTAGCATTAAGCCTTGTGCTTTGCGCAAACTTCAAAGCTTAAAGCTCAAAGCTTAAAGCCCAAAACATTACGCTCAAACATTAAACTTAAAGCTTAAAGCTCAATCTTAAAGCTCAAGCTTTAAGCAAGGTTCAAAGTTTAAAGGCCAAAGTTTAAGCTTAATAGCAAAGCTCTAAACTTAAGTTCAAAGCTTAAAACTCAAAGCACAAAGCTTAAAAATAAAGCTCAAAGCTCAAAGTTAAAGCTCAGTACACAAATCTCAAAGCACAAAGCTTAAAGCTTAAAGCTCAAAGCTTAAAGTTAAAGCTCAAAACACAAATCTCAAAGCACACAGCTCAATACTTAAAATTCAATATCAAATCTTAAAGCCCAAAGCTTAAAGCTCAACACGTAAAGCTTAACGTTGAATGCATAAAGTTCAAAGCTTAAAGCTCAAAAATCAAAGCTCAAAGCTTAAAGTTCAAAGCTTAAAGTTAAAACTCAAAGCACAAAGCACGGCTTGCCTTGCAATGCAAATAAATCAATTGATTCTCCTTGAATGTCCTTTCCCGTGCGTCCCCGTTCACCTCCCGAGTCCCCTTTCCCTTTCGCGTTTCCCTTCTACCTTCCCCGCCTTCCCATCCCTCGTTTTCCCACCCACGTATACCACCTCCCCCTCCCCCCTGCCTTTCCTCCTTGCCGCTAAAATATATGTAATACGCACATTTTCATTAATTCAAAGTTTCATCGCAATCGGATGAACGGTATGGCAGCGCATAAAATACGAACAAACAAATTTTAATTTTTATATATAAGATAGGAAAGATTTGATTGTTTGTTGGTGTCCTCCCGTACGGTCCGTACCCCAGTGACGCTTACATCGTATAATACTTACAATTTTAAACTCGTGATATCTTTCAAATGGGATGTCCGAATTGAATAATTCAAAAAGTAATATAAAGGCATTGGAGCAGTCTCGAATATAAAATAATTTATTTCGATAAAAATTAATACGAAGATACAAATAAAGAGTCTTTTCTAACGGCGGCATTTCAATTAAATTTTTAAAATAAAAGAACACTTATTGTGGCATAACTATAATAGTTAGACATATGCTGTCGCGACATTTTTTGTAGATAATGATGTGTTCTGCAAAGTCATAGTACATTATTTTATTCTATCATCAATGGTTTTCGCAGCGCACGCGATGTAAAGAATATTTTAGGTAATTTTTTTACACCTTGGGTTACATTATTGGAGTTTTAGTAAGGATTGCTAATTTTTTTAAAATTATAATATAGCCTATGTTACCCGGAAATAGTGTAACTTCCCAACAGTGAAAGAATTTTTCAAATCGGTTCAGTAGTTTCGGAGCCTATTCGATGCAAACAAACAAACAAACAAACAAACAAACAATCAAATCCTTCCTCTTTATAATATTAGTATAGATAGGCCAGATGCTTCATAAAACTGAAATAATTGTAGAACTTGAATATAACTTTCACAGAACATGACAATAAACTTAAATTTGATGGATTAAAATTTTTTTAAACAACCCTAAGTCATTTAAATGTGTCGATAACGTGATAAATTAATATGTTTCTGTGGCCATGTAAATTACCAAATTACAGTACTGCACATATAAGTTGGTGGTGGAGTGAACATGAACTAAGGCTATATATTTATATTTTCAATTGGCAACCACACCTAACGTCGTTATGTCATAGAATACAGCGCCTTCTTTTTTACAACTTTTTGTGTAGCACCGTAATATTCTTATGTAATTATGAAGTCAATAAAATACAATACCAAAGCTTCCAGGTTTCACCTCCACGGCTTGAATAACAGTCGTCCTTAGTTCATGCTCCACCTCATGCCCAATTTTTAATAGCTACAAAAAATAAATATATTATTCATCGGTTACATGTTTCATAATATCTTTTGACACCATTTTTGAGATCAAAGCATTGTTTATGAATTTGTGGAAAATTTGTGGTAATTTGTGGATCTAGGAAACAAAAAATAGAATAATCATTTCAATAAATAAATACATAATATTGCTAAATTTGGACTGGACACACATTATGAATAGTTTTACAAACAAACCTTCTGTTTCACCTTTATTACTAAAAAAATACAACTGTTTGCATTTGGGGCGATGGAAAATACTGTATTCAAAATTTCAATACAATATTTCATAGAATTTTCATCATTTCTGATAAAAATCATTGTAATTTTTTTTTTTACATTAACTTCACAGGAGGCCCTGAGGAAAATAATTTCCCTCAGGGCCTATGTCATCTTTGAAGATGCTGTGTGGAGGGTCTTTTTTGAGGAGAGGAAGGAGTGAAGGAGGGAGGAAATACAGAGGCCGGCAAATCGTTCCACAGCCGAGCTGTTGAACTCAAGAACGAGTCGAAAAAACGACCCGTTCTTATGTGACAAGCGTCAACCGTGTACATATGTTGGGCGCGCGTTTGGCGTGTCTCCCGACTATGCACCGGTGCCGAAGGGATCAATGACGTTAGTTCCTCGGAGCATCTTCCATTGTAATACCGGTAGAACAAGAACAGCATTCCCACGTGACACCTGTGCTCTTAAGATTTCAATCCGTTTGTTAAGTTAGGAGAATCTATCAAATTGACCGCCCGTTTCTGCACAGAGTCGAAGGTTTTTTTTAGGTATTTTGGGGCTCCAGACCAGAGGTGGCTGCCAAATTCAACCGTGAGGCGCATTTGCGATTTGTACAGGGTTAGCAGTTGTGTACTATTAAAGGCTGTCAGCTGTCATTCCATATGACGAAAACAAATTTTTATTTTACGCAATTGAAATTTTAAATGAAGAATTTTCAATCATCCCAAATGCAAATAGTTGTATTTTATAGAATTTTATGGCACAGATTATGGAAATTACACTTCGTTTTAACAATTACCATAAGAAACACTATTTACACGGACATAGGTTATTAGGTTCTTATTTTGGGTAAACTAAGTCATTCATATGTATTTAGATGGAAGAAAAACTTCGCTAATGTCAAATCCATACAAAAAATTCAAATTAAAATATTAAAGGGATCGTTTTATATGCAAATTTTGAAACTTCAACTGAATAAAAAATCTTGGTAATAGAAACAAAATAACCATTAAAACGCAATATTTTTCAATTCCGGTTGCTGAATTACTTATTATTAACTATTATCTACCTAATACAATTTTTTTAAATTTTTTAAAGTGTGTATTGAGCGTGTCTTCAATAGGGAAATAAATACCAAAATCTTAATGCATTCATTTTTACCATCTATCCCAACATAATTAGTTGTTTCTTGAAGCAATTAAGTTGAAACGTAGTGCAATTTCCAAAATCTGTGCCTATTAAATGTAGCGGCAGTGAAATATTTAGCAAATTTAATAAAGGTAGCGTCAACCATCATAATCTATTTTTCTATACATTTCTTTGAAGATAATACGCAATAAGATCAGATAATTAGACGTACCTCTTGTATCTTTTTCTCGTCTGATATCGCTTTGTTTTTCTTAAATTCTTCATTGATTTTTATTCTTGCCACGTGCAGCGCATTTTGATCTTCATTGAAGATATAAAGACTCGTTTTGTGTAATTTTTTAAAGCATTGTAATACCTGCGAAATAAAATCACCATAATATTTTAATAACTTTGTCGGATGCGTAAATATTGTGGGTAAATGAATGAATCAAATAATAACCTCTTTCCTCAAGGAACCCATCATCCTCTCTGTGTTGTAATATAATTTAGATATGGTTATAAATAAATACAGAAATTTTAATTACATCACATCACTCCAACCTCAACTTTATAATTTAAATTTTGCTGTCAATTCGTCAAATGTCAAGTTTAGTCATAGAAAAAGAAGAGACACAGAAAAAACAGAACAGCGACCTGCATTATACATCTGTTCTCTGGTCACTTTTTTTACAAAATTTCCACAAAGGAGACCGTGATGAAAAAAATCTCTCAGGGCCTTTTTCATCTTTGGGGATGCTGTGTAGAGGGTCTTTTTAGAGAAAGGAAGGAGAGGAAGTTCTGGGCAGAAAAAATAAAGAAGAGTGGGTAGGTACGTAGGGGTAAATCTGTTCAGGAGTGACGAAAGAATAAATCAATCCTTCCCACTGCGTTGCACAGCGATGGGTCGAAAGAGTCCGGCTGGAGGGGTCGGAGATGAAGAGGATCCGGCCTGCCACGCAGTAGGTGGGCAAATGCATTCGCCGCCAAGTCCTACACAAACTTCATCCCATGAATCCGGGCACCTCTGCTAAGTCACCAAACGTAGCGAACCACTTGGGGTGACCTATGGCAGGAATGTTGGTTCCCGGGGCGGCGGTACCCATAACCGCATTCAAAGTTAAAAACTTAATGAAAAAAATATTTCAAAAGTCAACATTTTTTATTAAAAAGTTTAAGTCGAGCTGCTTAGATAGCACGATTCCAACAATCCAATGCAACTGACAAACACGATGGAATACACTGTTTTTTTTTTTCTAAGTCTTACCAATAATAAATCATTATTAACTCACGCCTTTTTCTGTAACATGTATGTTTTTACACATGTTTCTCTTTCACGTACGTTAATTGTAAAGTCAGTAACTGCGCAAGTATCATCTACAGGCCGGTCTCAAAGTTTAGCGTGTAGTTATAGCTCGTTTCACAATTTTACAGAAACGTCAGTAAAGCCTCGGTTATATTGAGCGAGTTTACAAGCTACCAGCTGGCGAATTCACTATCTGGTAGTAAACCTTATCAGTGTAAAATTTGCTAGTTAGCTAGTTAATATGATTACACTGAGCGAGTTTACTAGCAGATAGTGAATTCGCCGGCTAGTAGCTTGTAAACTCGCTCAATGTAATCAAGGCTTAAGTAGCAGATTTTACACTGAACAAGTTTACGAGCAAATAGGGAATTCGTCGGTTAGTAGATTGTAAACTCGCTCAATGTAATCGAGGCTTAACTATGTGTAATAAATAATTTTATTACAATGTGTAATAAAATCTTCGTTACGGTTACTCAATGGCAATTTATCTATGATTTAACGGTTTGACGTTTGACGAATGTCAACAAAGAAATCTCAGAACTAAATATTTACTATAAGTTTCTTCACTAGAACGTTTTTTAGTCTGGATTATTATTAAATAAAAATCAATCGTAAAACCTTTAACGAATTATTTAATTAATGTTCAGTATGGATTCGACTCCTGCATTCGACACCGATGAAGAAAATATACTATGTTATTTACCATTTGGCTACGAGTATGTTATTTCTGGAGAAGTGCAATTTAAAAATGAGGCCGACTTTAGGTGTACAGTAAACATTAAACATATTCACGATGAAAATGATGTTAAGGTACGATTATGGATAAATTAAACTCAATTTTTGTATTGATATATTTTAGTATTGATATATTTTACTCAATTTATGTCATTCTTCATTCATTAGTATCTCTGCTGAAGGATCACCATCAGAATCAGAATAGTCCTTCACTAGCAAATCACTATCAGATTAGCCCTTTACAATCCAACCTTAGTCTTCAACCAATTCTTACCATCACTGCCTGACATACTTACCTAATTGAAAGTGCCATTTCAGACAATGGGTTCTTGGTAAACTTTTGAAATCACTGGACACATACGACGAAAGCAATTCTTACCATCACTGCCTGACATACTTACCTAATTGAGAGTGTCATTTCGGACAATAGGGTTCTTGGTAAACTTTTGAAATCACTGGACACATACGACGAAAGCAATTCTTACCATCACTGCCTGACATACTTACCTAATTGAGAGTGTCATTTCAGACAATAGGGTTCTTGGTAAACTTTTGAAATCACTGGACACATACGACGAAAGCAATTCTTACCATCACTGCCTGACATACTTACCTAATTGAGAGTGTCATTTCGGACAATAGGGTTCTTGGTAAACTTTTGAAATCACTGGACACATACGACGAAAGCAAAAAATTCAAAAACAAGCCTTCCAATCCAAAGTGTGTTAAGATTAATCAAAAGATTTTTTCCAAAAAATATTTGTATTAAGCATGTCCAGTGTTTTCTAAAGTTTACCAGATTCTTGCACGATGTGACGTTTTTTTTGAAGATTAGAATATGAATGTTCACGATGGAATTTTATTTTTTTAAACTACATTAAATTTATTCGTCTAGCTAAAGTGATGAAACAAAAAGCCAACTTAAGAATCTAAGAACCTGTTTTGTAATTATATAAAATTGATTCTTTACTGTAGGTGTGTAATTAAGTTGAAACAATGTGTTATTTCAATAATTTATGTGCAATAACAAATCTGAATAGTAATTACCATTCATTTTAGTAACACAGTAACTCACTCATTGCAAGTTGAGTATGAATGTTATAATTTGTATTTTTGTAGGTATCCCTGGTGAACATAAAACAAAAGAATCTACCCCTAATTATTTACTCTTCAATCAATATGATATTTGAAAACTTGTGCACAAGAGTCCCAACTGCTCCCATCTGGAGCCAATGAGACTATAGAATCCCCAATTGGGGTATGTTGTGAGGCTGAGGGTAGTGGGGAGGGAAATGAGATGGGAAAGAGGAAGGTGGAAAGTACCTGGCTATTCAGATCTAGTCACCAAACACGGCTAAAGCCATTTCAAGCAATGTTTCAATTCTGAATGGTGGTCTTACACCAGGGCGATACTGAGAGTATCTTCCACTCTGGAACGTACCGCAAATATACTAGATATTATTTTTATATGAATAAATTGTGGAATAACACAAATTAATCAAATAAAATTTATCTGCCACTTTAGTTAGTAAATCCACCCTGAAAACTTATGCCATCCCATGTTTATAATACTTTATCTGATAATTATAATGTATTTATTTATCTATTTTCTACATTCAGGAATGGATAGCAAGGTTTAGTGAATCCTCTCTGAAAACTTGTACCATCCACTCCCACTTTACAATACATTACTGGATAATTATAATGTATTTATTTATCTATTATCTACTTTCAGGAATGGATAGCAAGGTTTAATGAATCCGCTCTGAAAACTTGTGCCATCCACCCCAAGCTTACAATACTTTATCTGATAATTATAATGTATTTATTTATCTATTTTCTACATCCAGGAATGGATAGCAAGGTTTAGTGAATCCTCTCTGAAAACTTGTGCCATTCACTCCCACCATACAATACGTTACTGGATAATTATAATGTATTTATTTATCTATTATCCACATTCGGGAATGTATAGCAAGGTATAATGAATCCACTCAGAAAACTTGTGCCATCCACCCCATGTTTACAATAATTTATCTGACAATTATAATTTATCTATTTCCTAAATTCAGGAATGTGTAGCAAGGTTTAATGAATCCACTCAGAAAGCTTGTTCCATCCACCCCATGTTTACAATCCTTTATCTGATAATTATAAAGTATTTATTTTTCTATTTTCTACATTCAGGAATGGATAGCAAGGTTTAGTGAATCCACTCTGAAAACTTGTGCCATCCACCTCAAGTTTACAACACTTTATCTGATAATTATAATGTGTATTTGTCTATTTTCTACATTCAGGAATGGATAGCAAGGTTTAGTGAATCCGCTCTGAAAACTTGTGCCATCCACCCCAAGTTTACAACACTTATCTGATAATTATAATGTATTTATTTATCTATTTTCTACATTCAGGAATGGGTAGCAAGGTTTAGTGAATCCGCTCTGAAAACTTGTGCCATCCACCCCAAGTTTACAACACTTTATTTGATAATTATAATGTATTTATTTATCTATTTTCTACGTTCAGGAATGGATAGCAAGGTTTAGTGAATCCACCCTGACAACTTGGAGAGTGCAGAGAACCTACCCAGCATCTGGAAGATGTAATGTGTTTAAGATAGCCATGAAATGTCAACACAATGTTAATCACAAATATAAAGATTTAAAAAATAGGAAAAAGCACTACCTTTCCAAACACACCGGCTGCCCATCCAATATGATCATCACCATCAAGAGGTAAAGTTACTAAATTATTTTCCAGAAATATCTTCCAATATTTTGAGTTTGACATGGTTATGAAATAAGGAACCCCAGTCAATTAAAATAAGAAAAGTCAGACATCGCATGGCATTGCTTGCGGGTTCTTAGAGAACCTGTCAACCGATCACACAAGCCTTTCAGTTTTAATAATTTTAATATGATGATTTATTGATGCTGCGTGTAATTATATATAATAAAAATTATATATATTCACAATCATCATTTGTTGATTTAAACCTATTGATGGCCGTCATGGTCGAGGGCTAAGGCTCTCGACTAGCGAATCAGAGGTCAAATCCCGGCGTGGGCAAATAAATTTTATTAGATTGTTTTGTGTTATTTCACAATTTCAAAATCATTTAAAAATAATATAAGGTATACATATTTGCAGCACGTTCCGTAGTGGAAGATACTTTCAGTATCGCCCTGGTGTAAAACTAACCAGAATTGAAACATTTCTTGAAATTTGCAAATATTTTGGTGACTAAATCTAAATAGTTAGGTGTTTCCCAATCTTCCCCTCCTCAATACCTTCAGCCTCATAATTAATAGGCGGCTGGCGGAGGCAAAAACATTGGGAATGTATGGCGAGTGATATGCTGAAATAGGCCAAAACCAAATGATCATTTATCTTTCATAGCTAAGTCTGTTGGCCCCGAAAAACAAATTAGACCGGTCTAATAAGGATGGTTTAATTGTTTTGCATTTAATAATTTGGAATTTTCATTTTGCTTCCGCATTCCGTCTCCTGTTTATAATATACCCCAATTGGGGATGCCATAGCCTCACTGGCTCCAGGAGGTTGGGAGCAGTTAGGACTCTTGTGCGTGATGTTTGTAAGCAAGAGCACCGTGTACAGATGGGGAATATTAAATGCCAAAAGTACCACCCACTGGACACAAAATTATACACTTACATCCGTTGAGTGCCGGCGTCTCCAGTTGGTAATCTGAAAACAATACTTTTTGTGGATTTTTACTATCGGCGCACTATAGAGTTATGAGGTCAACAGGTTAATAGCATATAAAAGATTAATAGGTTAGCAATTGATTTTTAACTTCTTTTTTAGAGAATCTCAAATAACGAATTACAGTTTCTCAAACAGCAATCTTTTCTTTACAGGTATCTTAAGAACTCCAAGTCAAAACGATTCAAATGTTCAGACCCGTCGCTGATTGATTGGCCGTGTTTTGTGGACTTAAACTTTGTGCACAACCATCCGCTGAACACCGCCGCCGTCCTCCGCTTCAGACCTCTAGGAAACCAAATAAAAGATAAAATAATCGCCTTATTTAAGAAGGGACACACTCCTTCATCAGCCTTAGAGAGTATCAAACTTCAACTATTTTTAGATAATGACGACGACTATTTCGATATGGCCGAAGATGGCTTTTATGTCCCGACTCATTCTCAAGTTAAATATTTATTTGCTCAGACTTTTGGTGTTTCCGGTGTCAAAGATGCCAACTGCATTCGACCCGGCGTAGAAGATCTGGTTAATAATTACAATGCAACTATTGACGAGGGAAGAGCTGAATTTGGCCGAATAGGAGATAGTGTTTTCGTGACCATCTGTAGTCCAATAATGTGGAGGGCACATAAACTCTTGCCGCATAGTTCTCAAGTTGCAATAATAGAAAGTACGGGAAGCACAGATAAGAGAGGACATAAAATATACTTTATTGTATCCCCAACTCCTTCTGGTTCCATTCCTCTCGGTTGCATCATCACCGATGGAGAAGGAATGGAGGTGCTGAATGCAGCTTTACAGTCTTTGAAGAATTGCTTTCCCCCAAACAACTCTTTTTATGGTCAAAGCTATCCCTATGTATTAATGTCAAATGATGAAGCAAATGAACAGCAACCGTTGAGATCGCACTGGCCTAAATCAGTTATCCTACTATGTCAATGCAGAGTACTTAAGACTGCTTGGAAATGGTTGAACTGCTATCAAAATGTACCAAAATCTATTCGTGAAGAGGTCTACTACGCAGTCAAGAGTCTTATTTACTGTCAGAACGAAAAAGATCTCTGTGAAATTTATACAATATTAGTTTCTAAATACCATTCTAATGTTCCTAAGCTTGTCACTTACGTGAACAACATGTGGCCTAGTAGAACTTTATGGTCTTCAGCATATCGTTGTACTATCCCCATCGGGGGAAACAGCAAATTAAATTATGTTGAAATAACATTCAAAATCATGAAGGACTGTATACTCCAGAGAATCAGGCAGTACAATTTGACTCAACTTGTAGATTTTATACTTGTTCATTACGAATCTTATGTTCGTAGAAGACTACTCGAGTTTACTGAAGGAAAGGTTAGCAAAAAGTTGTTGTTTAAATACATTCCTCCTACCTCAATCATAAACCCTAGCACAATTATACAAAGCGAAGTCGATAGAGGTTGTTATTTTGTTCCAAGCGAATCAGATTATAGTATTAAATACATGGTAGATGTTAAGCATTGTATATGTTCGTGCGAGCAAGGAAGAATGGGAAAAATTTGCAAACATCTTTGTGGAGTCATCAGCCAGTTGGAAAGTTCAGAAATCATTGATGTTCCTCAGAACTTTAAAGACATGTTGTACAAAATAGCAACAGGAACGGATCCAAATAAAGTCAAGCTTGATTCGTCTCTATGCGAACCTCCTCCCTCACCGCTTCTTGAAGAAGTGACCAATCAAAATGATTCATATTCGCCATCAAAAAGCATACCTTCAGGTCTGACTAAAAAAGAACAAACACAACTCCTAGATTTTTACAAGACGATTAACGATGGACTGAAAAATAGAAGCAATTTATTTGTGCCGGCTTTGAAATCTATGCTTAAAAAAATTAAACATTTGAAATCAGAGACAGATTTTGTGAAAGCAATTAAAACATTTGGTAGTTATAATAAATCCCGCTGTGATTGTGCGAAAGGTGTCAAAAGACCAATTTCAAAAATAAAGAAAAATATTAATGATACAAAGAATAGAGAAAAAAAATGCCTTAGTGAAAGTCAGTATGTTCGTATTTTGCCTAAAGTCGAAAATGAATTTATTCTTTTGTATGATCCTCTTGCTATTTAATTGTGTAGTTAAATTATTGCTAGAAAAATGTCTGGGAAGAGTATCTAACTAACTATTGCTGTTTGTTTGGCTTTGCTCACACAATACCTACTCAAAAAGTCAATGCTTTTCTGATCAATGAATCTAATCATACCATCAATTAAAGCTGTAACGGACCTCTGCTTCTGTTTTCGCAAATGTGGAAGTTCTGCATACTTTTCACTTCCGACTTCTGCTGCTGCAAGAGTTGATTGGCATTATAAAATTTTAAATTACAGGATTACAAAAAAATTAACCCATAAAAAATAGAGTTTTCTTACTACATATTGAGGATTGAACCTTCCTCTCCAGGGACTGGCTCTTAACTGCTGTGAACTTTTAAAATGTCTTAAAACAAAATAGCGCGAGCAGTAACGTCTGTATTTTGTACATACATATGTTTTATTCTTTTGTTATAAAATCCATAGGTGATTGTTTTCCAGCACTAAAATGTGTATTTACCTACTAAATTTTTCAAAATAATGACCCTGTAATTTCAGAATAATGTAAAGGGTAAAGCGCGTTTTCATCCCGCGACAAAATATCCCCGACAAAATATCCTCTGACAAAATATCCTACGGACAAAACATCCCCCTTTAAAAATCTGCTAAAACTTAACCTAACCTAACCTAAGAAAAAAATGGGTCAAAAATAGTACAGACATCCTGTAAAGACAATAAATTATTGTTCAAAAATAGTAAAATGGGACAAAAATAATACAGATAAGATAATTTATTGTCTTTACTTATTATTTTTTTGTTAGGTTATGTTAGGTTAGGTTGTAGTAGATATTTTGTTGCGGATGTTTTGTCCGTAGGATATTTTGTCAGGGATTTGTCGCAGGATGAAAAGTCGCGAAACCCCTGTAAAGCGTCCTTGATTTAATTACTGAATGAACTGTATCAAATTGTCCAATAATATGTTTTAATAATAATAATAATCGTCTTTAGCACCTAAGTGCCTTATGAATAAGATTTTATTATTATTTTTCTGCTCAATTTTATAATAAATTTCTTAGTTACATAATATTATGATTTCTTTTGTTACATTAATCTGTGCAATTTAGAACAAAAAAGGTATCTAATTTTTTTTTTCCTTTATTTATTTTAAAATAATTTCTTAATGATGCTTATTAGCGATGGGTAAGTTCTGCATTTTGCCAGAGGCCTCCGAGGCATGCTTCCTTGCGATCAGGTCCCGGGTCTGAGTTCTTTGGTGCAAACTGGGTACTGGGTGCTGTTGCGGCTACCGGGACGCACGGGTTCGGCCGGAGCTGCCACCTCGGAGCCAAGAATTCAAACCTGGACAACAACCCGAGTGTTGCGAGTGTCTCGGTTTGCGAACACGGCGGCGCCGGTGGAGGCATTCGAGTTTCAGCTCCGAGTTCTAGTTGGGTTTAGGTCCGAGTCCTGGACTGGGTTCTCTGGGAATAGTAGAGTAGTAGTAGGATCCGCTTCCCGCAAAGAACCCGAGTGTAAGAGCCCACTCCAGGTGAACCTACACATCGCTTGTGTAGATTAGGTTTGGGTAGGGAAACGGAATAAAAGAAAGAAAACTTTTATAATTTTTTTTATTGGTGTTATTTACTCTGTGTATTAAGGTGCAGTGTAATCAATAATTTATTCGAAATAATGAAAATATTATTACGCAATATTAATAAAAAATAATTTTTTTGATTGGAAAAAATTATTTAGTTTTTTTTTAAATTTACTTATGCTTAGCATTTATCAAAATCAAATCAGAAATATGATCTTTTTCCGACCATCTTCCATATGTTTCACAAAATATTTTCAAATTTATCCTCAAAAAATACCTTGAAGGTTTTTCTTTCAAACATGTTCTTAAATTTAAAAAAATTTTAAACTAGGGTACTAATTTTAAAATAGGGTTGCGGTTTAATTTTTTCATAAACCCTACCCTACCTTTAGTGTTGTTTTTAATTTGGATTACATAACTTTGGTTAAATTTATAAAAAAATGTAAAGAGAAAGAATTGCTATTATTTTTCTCCCCTTTTTAAAAGTATTTCCATATTCCAGTTTAAAAAAGGTTTTCGATACTACTAAAATAATAAATTATCTTGCCGTAACATAATCGTGCCGTGTTGTAATCACGGCAAGAAATAAAATTTAATAATAGTACCCTTTACACACACAGTTCGGAGCGGGACGTGCCCTGCGCCACTTCAGGCCGCCGCGCAAAAAAGTCTCACAGTGAACTGCGCTGTAAACCGTTATCATACTTTCGGTTTTTATTTTTATGCGCGGCGGCCTGAAGTGGCGCGGGGCACGTCCCGCTCCGAACTCTGTGTGTAAAGGGTACTACAGAGTTTAATTTGGCAAGTCTGTATGCATACGGCGTTGCCCAAAAATTCAGACTTTATAAATAAATAAATCGTGTTTAATAAATCTAAAATATGGTTATGGTTATCATATGGATAATCTATGAAGAGGATGGTGAAATACCCCCTAAGACTTATAAATATTAATTGATAGAATTTGTTGAGAATTGATATTGTTCGAGAAATCGGGTTTTGGAATGCATTTCAAAATAAAAATTAAGAGAGATCTATTATATATTTTATAAAACAAAACAAAAAATTTATGTTTTTACTGTTTGTAAGTTTTACCTATTTGCCAATCATAAAAATATTCATTAGGAATGAGAATATCTGAAAGTACCTATGTAAAACAGGTCAACAGTAATTTTTGGGTGAAATGATTACTAGTGATGTGTCAAAATTAAAGCACTTAATATATGCAATAAATTTGGGGGCTTAGCCCAGTTAGTTAAGTTGCTCGATTCCGGATCCTGGGTACGACGCTGATAGTTCGAATCCCAGTCTACCCGAAAGAGTTTTTTTTTTTAAGTTTTAAGAATGCATGCTGCCGTGCCATATCTCCCTTGTTTCTATTACTGTGCCCTACTTGGTTGGTTTCACAGAGTTCATCTGGTAAATGATGACAGTGTAGGTGGCGATGCTTCCAACTAAGGCGACGATGAGGCTTGCGTCGATGGCAAACAGTCGCCAGGCCGTCAGCCTCATGGAACGGGAGTTGATCTGATGCTCCAGGCCAGATAGCCGCTTTTGTCCCGACTCATCTGAAATTATAACAACAGTCTTCCTTACTCCGCTTACTGCTAAATACTTCCAAATTATTGTAAGCAAAACTTGGTTTCTGTTGTCACTCCAGGTTTGTCTCACAAACTTCTTTAAATATAAACTCCAGGGTCAACTTTGAACTTTATTGGTAATAGATAACAATTAGCTCTAATGGCTTATTTAGCAAGCAGTAGTTAAGATTCTGGGTCTCGACCTTGAGGTTGCAATCGTATTTGTTTAAGTCACAATCCCTGCATTATCGACAGCTATGTGTCATCTATGAGTAACCTCTTACACTAAAGTCTAGGATATCACAGTTTGTCGGTTTTGGAGAAATGCAACAGTAAAGTGTTTTTATATTATTGGTCAAAGTTAGCATCTCCTATGGTACCGTGGAACGTGCCGCATAGAACTGGGCTGAATAGATAATATGAAAAGAGTATTAGAAAACTTACCCACAAAATTGTACATTTGAAACTTGTTGATGGTGACAATGATATGACAGTTGACACTGTTTAGGCGCTCTCCCATCACCAAGTAGGAGCAGAGGATCAGGATGCTGTGTAAGGACCAGTTGACGAAACCCACTAGCGTTAACATACTCTGCAAACAGACATAATATTAGCCAGAGGGCGATTATGGATCTGTTTAAGGATAAGGAATTGTTCCTTAAAATCAACAACTTTTGAAAGCAAAAAGAAAAAAACATTAAACTAGGTTAAGGAAAATTTACTATCCTAAAGTCATTGACATATTATATTTAGATTAGACACGAGCGAAAAAATTGATTCAACGGAGTTTCACCAAGTCTATTTCACGAATTTAGTTGACCTACAACCATTGTGTCCAAAGCATGTTATGCAATACGCGTCTGGTCAAAAGCATGTGTAAAAGGTGTTCATACAATGTATGGAACGGACTATTCAGACTGTTGAACGTCCGAGTCCTTACTACGCGGTGCCCTCAGGCAAAGAACACGTGCATTGTTGCAAGGGATACTTACAGCAGCCTCAGGTAAATAACATGTGCATTGTTGCAAGGGATACTTATATAGCAGGAACTAAAACAAGGGATACTTATATAGCGGCCCGCGCTTTGTGTGGAGTATATTGTAAGTCACTTAAATGGTTCAATACCCGGCTTCAGAGCTAAGTTCAACTCATTCCAGAACTCGCGGCTGCGAATGGCGCAATGTCATGCTCGTAATTGAAATTTTGAGTGCAATATTTACCATCTCCCCAAATGCAAATATTTGTCTTTTATAGTAATCAAGGTGCTTCTAAAGATTTTTCTAAAAAAAAAATTTATATTAAGCGTGACCAGAGATTCGAAAGTTTACCAAAAATACGCATTGCAACTGTAAAAAATAACTATGTAGGTTGAAAAATATAAATGATGAACTTTGATGCCGTCACGCGCTGCCCTCTACTTGAAAAGTCTGTAAACCCCTGCTTGACACCGCTTCGTGCTGCAGGCTTTTATTTGGCAGAAGACGGAAACTGTCGAACTTCCCCTCCCCCACACCTCTGCATGCCTGAGATGAACACGAATCTCGGAAATGTTTGTAAGGCACCTCTGAAGTGTATCTCTATGCCTTGTAGGGATTGAAGATTTTTGACGGCGAAAAGAAAAACGATAGAAGAGTAAACTAGATTAAGGACAATTTATCATCCTTAAGTTGCAAATCAACGAATTCCGAGAGAGAAAAAGAAAATCACCCAAGAATAAACTAGGTTAAGGACAATTCATGGTCCTTATTGCGAATTAATGAATTTTGACAATAAAAATCAAATTTTTTTTTAACAATAACTCCACACAGGTCATGAGGAAAATAATTTCCTTCAGGGCCTATGTCTTTGAAGATGCTGTGTGGAGGGTATTTTTGAGGAGAGGAAGGAGTGAACATGCCTTTTAGACGTAATCAGACATGATTGGGTCTTTGAAACATTAAATTTGACGAAGTTATTCTTACCCCAAGAGAAAACACTCTCGAGGTAACTGTCCATTCTTTGCTTCAAAACCCTCCGAGCCATTGGGGTCTGTGTGCCCTTTGGGGGCTTGTCAAACAAAAAGCTATCATGAACTGTATTTAATGCGTAACAATGAATCGGTGCATATGACAAGAGGTCATTGATATGCAACAAAAACAAAGTTGGAGACAGAACCGATCCCTGTGGGACGCCAGCATTTATCGAATGCAAGGAAGAGATGAAACCGTCAGCAACCACCTGAATCGACCTCTTCCTCAAAAAGTCAGCAATCCACGTACACAAGGATGCGGGAAGTCCGTAAGAAGGCAGTTTGTTGATAAGCCCTCGGTGCCAAAACCGGTCAAAGGCCTTGGAAATGTCCAGTGCAACCGTTTGGGTCTCACCAAACGTTCCAGGCACCGCCCCTAAACTTGCGTCACATATGCGAGAAGATCACCGCATGAGCGGTTCTGCCGGAATCCATATTGACGGTTGTTAATAATTTTGTTCTTCTCGAGGTATGTGATTAGTTTGTCGTTGATCACACGTTCCATCACTTTTGACAAATATGTAATAATAAACTGGCAATTCCTTATCCTTCAGTAGAACCGGAATCGCCCATCAATATTTCAGAGTTTGGGACCATCATATTTAAATCACCACGGATTTGTTGAACTTTCCTACTAAAATGTTGTTTTTTTCTAATTGTACGACAGATTTATTATCAAGGGTACAAGATTTCTTATTTCAACATTTGTATTTATTCAAATACGTCCGCATAGCTATTAATTGTGGGGGTAGCCATTGGCGCACTCTCAAGTGGTTTATTCTCATAAAAATATAACTTACGCATTGGCGCAACTCCAATGCGCACAAAATGATGCTATTCCAGACAGTCAAGATTACTGCCAAACAGCAAATGGTTGTTAAAACCAACTGAAACATAAAGCGTATCAATAAATAATCAAATAATCGATTGATGAATACAAATCAATCAATCATGAAACAATATAAAAAATTTATGTGATTGGTTTTTGATTAGGTAATCACTCTGTGTTGCCCTCCTCCTTCTTTACTCAATGTTTCGGACAGTGTTACAGGGTCCATCATCATCAGTTGATATAATGCATTGTTATCGATAACGAGTCTAACTGCCAAGTTTCAGCTGGATCGGATGTCGGGAAGTGGGTTAATTTCCACTTCCAAAATTATCAAATCATTTAAGAAAAAACGATTGAAATTTAAATAGATGTAATAAAAAAGTATTATGTTGTATGGTTTAGCTCACCTGTACTCCATACGCAGAATTAATTATACCAACATTATCTGCCAGCTTATCATAAACGGACATCAATCTAACAATACCACCTTCAAATCTTTCTTGTACAATACACTTCACATTTGATTTTTCATTCAATTTATGTCTGAGAATCTGATGTTTTTGAGAATAATCCATGTCAATGATGATATTACCTATTCCAGGAAGCAGAATTGGCTGAACCAAGTCGATCAATTGAGAAGTAAGTGTTTTCATGCGACTTGCCACAGTCCAGACATCAAACAAATATTGAAAAATAATCAGATCTGAACTAAACAACAAAACATATATCAGGTAGAGTGGCAAGTTATTTGTTCTCTCCCAAACAAAAGAGTCCCATAGAATAAGGATTCCGTAATAAATAACAAACAAGAAAAATGCAATGCTCAGTTTGAACTTGGTATTTATATACCAAGCAGAATGAATCCTAAGTTTTTCATCAACATAATGAGTATTTCGCACTAGTTTAAAATATATGCGATCATTTTGAATAGCTGAAGAATAAATGGATGCAGCGATAATCAATAAGGTATTCACAATGATCATGTGTCTAGATCTGGACATGGCAGTGTCAAATTCTTCTACCTCTTGAAACTCATTGAGAATGGTAAAGCAATACATCGAAATGAGTAAACCCAAAAATACAAATTGGAATATTTTAGCTCTGACAGACAGTGGCTTAATATTGGTTCCTTTCAGAGATATCTTTTGCAGACCGACTGTGATAAAAAATGGTTGCAATCTTTTGAAAACGTGCACCATATTGAGAGAAGATTCTGTCTTCGAAACCCTTTTGGCACACATTTTCCTTTGCACACATGAACTTACAATGTGAGCAAAACTTTAGAATAAACCAATTACTTACCTTGTAAAGTGGACATTTTAAAATAATGACTGATTAGAATAATAAGGTTTCCAGTGATGGTACAGGATAATTAACTCTACAGTATCTTTCTTTAGAATCCATTATCGCATTGCATTCCTGTGTCGGGTAGAGCCTTGTTCTAAGTGGTTGATAAATTGATTATGTTTTTTCTAAAGAACACTCGATAAAAACAAACTAATTACACATATGTTTTCCTAAGTACATATCTAATATTTTAATCAGCGATGATTGACAGAAACAATTAAGTCTTTTACAACTTTTGAAGGTTATTCCCATCAATGTAAAAGTTATAAAAAGAGAGTTTTCCTTATAAAAATTGAATATTCATTTAGACTTTTATAAAAAGGTCAACACATGCTCCATGTAAATAAATAAAATCCGATATATTTATCCGAGACGCTATCTAGGTTACAAATCAGTTCTTAAAACGATTGTTTCCAATGAAAATGGTAGTTGCCTATGATATGGAAAAATTAGTCGAAGATAATATTGTTAATTGTAAAATTTGAAAATATGAGATTGACAATTTATGACGGTTTGGTGGAAGGTGGCTATGACTGAATTGATAAAAACGCACTACTTTTGGACATGAAAATCTAAAATCATATCCAATTCTACAATGTTTTCATATTTGCAGGAATGTGGATTCCAAATAGTGCTTCCATATTCAAGTTTCTTTCTAATTAAGGCATTGTGAAGGATTAGAATTGATTGAAGATCTTTGAAAGGTTTACAAATTCTGTGAATAAATCCCATCATTTTTAGTAAGGTTCACTTAGGATGGGTTGTTTCAAAAAATTTGACGAATTCGTCAAATATTTGACGTTAATTTTCACGTTCTGTGTAAGTTCTATTCAAGTTCTGTGATGATTTCAGTTTTGTGAAGCAGCTGGCCTATGATGATAAAAAAACAGAACTCGAAAAGAACTTACACAGAACCTGAAAATCAACTTCAAATATTTGATGAACTCATCAAATTTTTTGAAACAACCCGTCCTTAATGTCATTAATATGTGCATAAATATGAATTTAGAATCAAGATTGATTCCAAGACCTCTTATGAGACACTTTTATAGGAATAGTATTATTAATCACATAGGAAAAGTCCTTTATAATTCAATTCGGGTGAAGTTTAAAGTGTAATTTAATTCAAATGAAGTTTAAATTTTTCAACATTTAGGTACATATCATTGACAGCACCAGTTGCTGAGTTGAGTGTGTCGAGGTCATTTTGAAGCAGTTTATGATCGAAAACAGACTTAATTTTACGATTTTTTTAAGATCACAGTATAATTTTAAACTAAGGTCATTTATGAATATTAGAAAAAACAGAGGCCAAGATTTGACCCCTGCGGTACACCAGAAGTTACATCTATAGGGGATGATTTGAATCCATTAATTAACACTAGTTGTGTTCTGTTACATAAATATGATTTCGCCCAGCGAAATAGGTCTCCATGTATTCCCATTTGATCAAGATTTTTAGTAAGAAGTGGTTACCTCTACCAAAAGCTTTTTTAAATGTAAATATGAGGGTCACAACTAATGTACCATGTAGGGCGCAAAGAGTTTAATATTGCACGAAGACTGAAACGTTTCACGACAATATTATAAATTGTTAACAAATTTCACAGACATCAGGGAGACACGGCGGCCATCTCTAAAGACTGACTGAATTTGAGTTCCTTATAATGTTGATAGCCGTTAAACTCTCCTGCTTAAAACACACTGATGTTGAATGCAATAAACAAACAAAAATTTCTTCTTCCAATGCAGAGAAGCTACCATTTCTTCAACTGAAACTAATGGAGTATCCGCAATCGGGGTAACTTTAAAGTAATGTAGTTTGCAAAATAATATATCCTCGGCAACCGCCAGATATGCGCCTGGCATATTTTACATGTGCAATTGTCACTGCTCTAAAGCTATGTATATTGCGGAACAATATTTAATGGGCGTTTGATAAACATCACAGATGGCATTTTCACTCTCCACAAAGATGTAGTGTAGATTAGGTTTGGGTAGGGAAACGAAATTAATTTCCACTTCCAAGATATGCAATCATTCACAAAAAATCGATATTCAAATGATTTATTCAAAAAGTATTATATAGTATGTTTTAGCTCACACTCCACATATGCAGAATTAATTATACCAACATGAGAGAGGAGCTAAATTGGATTCCAATAAAAAAGAGGTGCATAAAGTTATGAAAACCAAATGTCAAAATACTTTAAGGATGAAATTGTTTTTAAAAGAGATGTACATAATTACGAAACAAGAAATATTAATAGAGTTAGAATGCCACATATGGAAAAATCAAAATCACAGAACTGCCTAATGTATAGAGGACCAAAGATGTATGATGAAATGCCTGAAAGTATGAAGAATAAAGAAAGAATGAATGCTTTTAAAAAGAAATGTTATGCTTACTGTAAAAATATTTTAATTTATCAAATGAAATGTTACATTGTGCTTATTAGTTTATATTCATGTTGTATAAACTTACTCAATATATAATAAAAAATAAAAACATTATCATTTGAACAATACCATCTTCACAACTTTCTTGTGAAATAAACTTCACATTTGATTTTTCATTCTATTTGTGTCTGAGATTCTTCTGAAGTTTGATGGACAAACGAACCCCATATAATCATGACTCCATAATAAATAACAAACAAAAAATACAAAGCTCGCATGTGTTTATTACCAAGCAAAACGAATCTTTGGTTTTTCATCAACATAATGAATATTTCGCACTAGTTAAAAATATATGCGATCATTTTGAATAGCTAAAGAATAAATGGATCAATAAAGTCTGCGATAAAAAAATGTTTTTTAATTTTTTTTTTTATATATTAAAATTTTAATTTGATAGTTTTATCAACAAATTCTGCGAGTATTTTTGTTACAGCTGTTTCGGTTTACAAAACCATTTTCAAAACTGTCAGGCAAGTTTTGAAACTGACAATTTTGAAAATGGTCTTGTAAACCGAAACAGCTGTAACAAAAATTCATACTAAAATACTTGCAGAACTTGATAATAAAACTATCAAATTTAATTTTAATTTAATATAAAAAATTAAATATTCTACGAATTAAACACAAAAACAATGAATTAAAAATGGTTGCAATCTTTTGAAAATGTGCATCATATTTATTTATTTATTTCAAATACATACGGCACAACATGTGCCATTAACATAAATTATTATTTATTTATGTATTATAATACAATAACAAAACGAAAGTAACAACATAAATGTAAAGTTAAATAAATAAACAAAAGGTAAAAAAAGGAGTTGAGGTAATAAGCAGCAAGTAAAAAGTGAGATGGATAAATGAAAGTATAAAGTAAAAGCATAAATTATAAAGTATAATGAAAAAGTTAAAGATTGAAATAAAAAGTTAAAAGGTTGGAAATAATACAGTCAAAAGTAAAATGTACCTAAAAATAATAAAAAAATACAAAGTTATAAATATTTAAAAAAAAGTGTAACAAGTAAAGAGTAAGAAATGCTCTTAGAAAAAATGAAGATAATATAAAATTACAAAGTACAAAAGGTATCACTGATTATGATATGTTTCTAATCCATAGATATTAGGAACTCACATACGGTTGCGTATACATACATTTGTTTACAAAGCTAATAATAGCGAGTACATACTGGTAGGACATGATTAATGATTATATTATGATTACGTGGTAGTAGTAGCAGACAAATTCTTTTTTATGAATCTTTTTCATATGATTTTTTTTGTATGATGACATACTTCCGGCATGATCGATATAAGGATATATCGATATTGAGCGAAGATTCTGTCTTCGAAAATCTTTTTTCAACCGAACTTACAACGTGAGTGTGTCGAAATTTGCCAAAATAGTTTAAATATTTGTCACTTGTGACGCCTTCATCGAATTTTTAAATCAATTCCACCAAAAGCTATTTTACATTGTTACTTCAAATGAATTTGATCCCAGTATCAACCCGAAGTTACAGCGATCATTCCCTAAGACAAATTAAAAAAAGGAATATTAAATGTTGGCCGTTTCGTGAAGAGCTGAATCTCTCGCAGGCTAAATCCTGATGATGTATGTGTTTGTCTCTTTTTAGTGTCGTTTAATCGTGTTTCAAATCACAATGGTGCTAAAGAAGTTTCACTTTAATAAAGTAGCTCATATCGGTACTAGATGCTTGATATATCTTTTGATTACAAAAATAATTTTTCAGTTTGGGTATTTTGATCTCAAATCCAAAATTAAATTTTGTATGAAACGGACCGAAATGGGCCGCGCAAACGTTCCTCCACATTGCGCATATTGGATGCCGGGAGGACTAAGTACAAGTATTATCTGCCTTGTTGCCCAAATCCAAAGCAACATGAACAACGGCAATCGGACTTCACGGTCTCTTGGTCAATCGAAACAGTTTAAAACAAGGCACATAAAGATCACGAAGCATTTCTTTACACCTTTATTAGCATTTACACTAGCCAGATCCGTAAAAAATCACGGGACGTTATAATAATTGTAGGACTTGTGATGCTGAAAGTATTTTTGAAAAAAATATTTCCCTCAGGATCTAGCCTTTCAGAAGAAGAAATTTAACTTTCGAATCTTAGTAAACTTGAAAAACAACGGTGTCTATCCAATGTTATTAATCTAAGCATTTGTCAAACATTTAAACAAAAGAAATACACAATTTCAAAATTAAGAATTATTATTCAAATTTTTATAAGAAACACTCTCTTTTTTATAACTTTTGAAGGTTATTCCAATCAATGTAATATATCATTGAAGAAGACGATATAATCTAAACAAAAATATGAAAAAAGACAAGAAACAGAAAAAAATAATGGTCGTAACCATTATCTTTTTATTTTCTGTGCCTTTTTCTCTTTCATATTTTCGATTAGATTATTAGTGTTATCGTCTTCTTCAATGATATAGTAATTATTAATTCATATTGGTACCTACTTTATCGCTTGTCTAAAATGATTATTATACTTATCAGTTCCAATGTCGAAAATTAAAAGTTCATTGAACTTGAATCATTTTACGCGTTACGGGGAATGTAATAATTTCAAATCATGCACCGTCAACCGAAATTAGTTTGTTTATAATAGTATCGATCGAAACGATTCCATGACAGTTGATCCCTCGACAGTTGTCCCCCTGGCACGCTAATATACAATATGCAGTCGGTTTAGGGAAAATACGGTATATCTACTCAAATAAAATATAACTAAGTATTCCCGAAGACTTCTGCAGAGATTATGTACTGCCGAATAATAAAAGTAAAAAATATATTTTCATTTATTTCTTCAAAATACGCAAAATCACTTTGTGGCGTCATTATTAATTTAATGAAAAACAAATAACTTTGTGTAACACCACTATTTAATTAACAATATCAACATGTTTCGAGAACTATGTTTTCTTCGTCAGGATAATAAGTTAATAAAAAGTAACAAAAGACAAACAAGTATAGACTAATTAGAACATAGACAAAATATTAGAAAGGAGAGGTGATTAATTACCTAAAATATATCATAAAAAACAATTATATAAAATAAAATAATATAAATAATTGTTTTTTATGTTTTATCTCCTTTCTAATATTTTGTCTATGTTCTAATTAGTCTATACTTGTTTGTCTTTTGTTATTTTTTATTATCTTATTATCCTGACGAAGAAAACATAGTTCTCGAAACATGTTGATATTGTTAATTAAATAGTGGTGTTACACAAAGTTATTTGTTTTTCATTAAAATAAAAAAAAATATATTTTCACCCCGTTGGGGATGCTATAGCCTCAACTCCAGACGGGAGCGTCTGGGACTCTTACGAGATATTCACATAAAAAATGTATTTAGTAATAGATTAATCCGTCTAGAGTTTCTGTTCATTTTGTACTCTCTAATGTCATTGTAAGATTTTTTAAGATTATTTCCAGTATTTTCTTTTGCTTGTATATAAATGTGTCATGTTCGATGTTGTGATAATTTTAATGGTATATTTACACAGTTGATATCAAAAAAATAAATTTTAATTAAAAATGATTCTTAAGGGTCTACTATTCGTGAACACAGCGCTGAAAAAGAAGAAGATGGAGAGATATGTAATTACGAGTGTTGGACAGAGCGCGCTAATATGGTTAGTCGTAGAATAGCAGCGAAAATTGCGAAAAAGCTTAATAAAACACGACTCGTTTAAAATAGAGCAAAAATCTCGTGGAACGTATCTTAAGTATCGTTCAAAGAAACATTGTGAATTTTTTCACAAATATAACTTGTAAAATAAAAGAAATAGACTTCGTCACTAACTTGGCGACTGACTTAATTCACAGTAGATATTGTTTAAATTGTGTAACGCCATATTCTCAGTATTTTGTCAAGTTACAATTTATATTAAGCCGCCGATACCCGAATTTCTACCGATTTCTTACATATCTTCCTTAAACATTTGAAGTTTTTAAGCTCGTAAAAAAATATATGTGTTTTTTTAAGATAATATCTAGACACTTCCACGCCGAAACGCAAATTATATGATATTCCCTCGATAGAAAAAAATTGCAAAGTGTGCTCCGAAAATTATTAAAAACAAGTCTATTTCTAATATTATACAAGTAATATTTGTGAAAAAATTAACAATGTTTCTTTAAATGATACTTAAGATACCTTTCATGAGATTTTTGCTCTATTTTAAACAAGTCATGTTTTATTAAGCATTTTCACAATTTTCGCTTCAATTTTATCTTTTAAAATATTAGCGCACTCTGTTCAACATTTGTAATTACATATCTCTCCATCTTCTGTTTTTTGAGCAGAGAAGCACCGCCTTAATATATTTAATTATCTGGATCAAAAGGACCCGCGAGTCGATTTGATGATGATAAGATTGATAATATAATGACTGTCAGCGTAAAGGCGCTAAATGCGAAAACAGAAATCTACTTACACCACTTGGGCCACAAGCTACATATAATAGCTTTTATCTGCCGTGTGCAGAGATGATAATATAATGACTGCAACATACCTACATGTCTTTATAGTACTCGGTTTTTGTCGATTCCTTACCGACCCGTTGGACAACTGCCTAAGAATCACATTTTTGGTATTTGTTGAATTATTTATGTTGGCCCCACCCTCGAGACGATTAAAACAATAAAAGTTAGCACATTACGACGTAACAGTAGGCACCTACTCGTTGGCAACAATGTTGTCAATAGAATCACTGCAAATACCGACCTTTGGAATAATAAGGTTCCATCTGTCGCGGTAACGTTATGCGATAATGAACCCTAAAGTAGCTTATCATAGATCCATTATCGCATTACGTTAATGCGACAGATGGAACCTTGATATTCCAAAGGTCGATACGTCGACCGAAATATTAATACAACTCTGAATAATGACGGCCGGCGTAGTCCAGCAGTAAGACTCTTGACTCGCATTTCGAAGATCGCGGGATCGAATCCCAGCGTGACAATAAATTTTATTTGATTAATTTGTTTATTAACAATTTATTAATTTAAAATAATATATTTATGGTATATTTGCGGCACGTTCCAGAGTGGAAGACACACTCCGTATCGCCCTGGTGTAAGACCACCATTAAGAATTAAAAGTTGCTTAAAATGGCTTTAGCCGTGTTTGGTGACCAGATCTGAATATCCCACCTTCCTCTTCCCCATCTCCTTCCCCTCCCCACTACCTTCAGCCACACAACATATCCCAATTGGGGATGTCAGTCTCACTGGCTCCAGACGGGAGATGTTGGGACTCTTGTGCGGTATCCATATAAAAAAATAATAACATCGGAAAACAGATCCAAAAGTTATTTCTTCTTATTAGGTACCTACCTATGTACCTACAAACTATTACTCGAACATTCGAGTACCGAGTACTTTTCACTCTTTCTGACCAATGTACACAATATAATAAATTAAATGATTCTTAGGTAATTGTCCAATTACCCCATTAGATTGAGTTAAGTAAAATTGTGTAATTTAGTGGTGTTGTCTTCCCAAAAAGACATCGGACGTGGGTTTTATAAATAGCAATTGACAATTTGATTACACTTAATCGGTTTACAGTGAACTAGGTAGGTATCTACTTCGACAACGACTTCGAGTAACTTCCAGGAATTGTTTTATTCTTATTAAACAAGCGTTTTTAAAGTCTGTCGAACGAAATGCAATAAAATACTTAAACGTTGCGGAAGGCCGTTTTACATCGTCTCGTACATACCCTTCTATTATTCTAACTCTTTACATGGCGTAACTCAAGTATTTGGTTCACTTGTCTTTTTTATTTCATTCTCATTCGCATCATATATTATCCTTGCAAATCATATAAGCTTCCTCTTAATATTAGTCATTACACTCACATCAGCCTTGCCTTATTTTCGAATCTCCATTTTTCTCACACGGTCATTCATACCTTTCCAGAAGTTTTACTACATTCATGCCTCAGGGATCTCTTTTCTACAGTGTATTCTTTCATCAGCCATGAAAGTTGCCCTATTGATAAACCTAGGAAGGTTGATCGAAGAAGTGGCTCAGGTAGACGCCGCGCTTCATCGAAATGCATCGGAGCCCTTGTACGGACGATGACAATGCGTGCGATCCGCAATAGGGAGCACCTGGCTAGCTATTCCCGAGCAACGATCAATCGTTACTCGCCATGCGCCAGCTACGACTGGTCTACCCCACTCGTTGTTGTATCGAATGACTTTTGGCGTTTGGCGTCTAAAAATGTTCCGGTCCACAAGGCTCAAGAATAATCACGTCGACCAATTTACGTACATTCGACGGCGATTGCGAGCGACTCGTCGCCCAAGCCCTCGGGCTTGGAGAATAGCTACCCTGTACGGACGACGATAATGCGTGCGATCCGCAATAGGGAGCACTTGTACGGACGACGATAATGCGTGCGATCCGCATTGGGAGCACTTGTACGGACAACGATTTTGCGTGCGATCCGCAATAGGGAGCTCTTGTATGGAAGACGACAATGCGTGCGTCCACAATAGGGAGCACTTGTACGGACGACGACAATGCGTGCGTCCACAATAGGGAGCACTTGTACGGACGACGACAATGCGTGCGATCCGCAATAGGGAGCTCTGGCATGGACGACGACAATGCGTGCGATCCGCAAAATATAGCATTTGTAAGGACGACAATGCATGCGATCCGCAACAGGGAGCACTTGTAAGGACAACGACAAAGCATGCCATCCGCAATAATGGCATTAGTAAGGACGACGACGACGCAATAGGGAGCACTTGTATGGACAACGACAATGCATGCGATCCGCAGCTTACAGGTTAAAAATAATTCATGTACCTACCCCATTCGTCATCCCGGCTCTGCCGTAACCCGTATAACACTGTTTATATTCTAGAAATTTGTTCTTCTTCCAATTCCCGCATAAAAGAAACCACTTTTTCTGTCGTGTAATTACCAGAGATAATATTGAGGTACAAGGCGTGCCCGCCCTTACCACAGATACGGTCGCGGGTCGGCTTCGCTCGCTGTTCCTGCCGGCTGCGCAGCCATCCGTCACAGAATTATTGACAATTCGGCTATTGGGAGCAATCAACCAAGGAGCGGTCATTATGATTACTTCCTCTCAATCCTAGACGTGAGACAATAGCCGAAGGTTGTGCCCGATTTTACATGACCCATCAACGTAATAGTTCTAATAAGAATAACATTCTAAATGGTTCTGAATCTTTTACAAATTGTGTATAGGTGCAGTCTATACCCTTCACGAAATTATCAGCTATATTATTGCTAATCATAATATTCTAGAACCATCTCTCGTGTGGGAACCCACCTAGGAAATTTCAAGTAAATTCAATCAAGTATATTTTTACTGAGAACGAGGAATTTCACAGAATTTGATCAATTCATCAAATTTCAAAATATTTTTTTTTCACCAATAGAAAGCTAAATTATATGCAAGTACTATAGGCTGTATATAATGGTAAGCTCTTGCGTTACGAAATTATAAATATTGATATATTATAATTATTATACGTTTTCTGTCGCTAAAAAAGCGAGTTATTGCTAACGTCAGAAAACATATCGTTGCCGTGGAAACGATGTTGATATATTTAAGGGGGTATTCGAGTCTAGAAGCATGAATTGTAGGTGTTTTTTCAGGTGCAACAAAAAAAACAATAATTTTTTTACCAACTATTATTTTATCAAATATTTATTAAACATTAAAGAATCCATTAAAAGAAGAGTCGAACTAAAAAATTAAAAATTCAGAAAGTTACAGGGTGTTGATGTGGGGGGTCTCAAAAAAATGGCGCGCCCTTGTTGACACGATTGCAACCCTCTCAGTAATCTAAAAAAAAAAAAAAAATAATTCTTAATCCAAACAAATGCGGCTATGGCCCGAAGGAAAAGTAAAAAAAATTTCTTTCCCAAAATGACGGCTGTTTGAAATAAAAAACACGTTTTTATACCAGTTTTTTGACATTCCAAATTTTTTTTAAATAGTAAAAATTGTAATTTTGTTTAGTTCTAGTTCCCGCCATAGAGGAATGTATAGAGAAGGCTCACACCAATTTTCAAGTAAATTGATTTAGTAGAACTTGAGATATCGTGTCAACCACCTCGAAAAAAGTGGTTTGGAGAAAAATGGGTTTGAAATTTTGTTCTATTTAGATTTTGCTTAGATTCCGTCTAAACCGCGATATTAAAATGGTTATAACTTTTAAAATAATGCGAATTTCGTAAAATCCTTTTTAAAGAGATATTTTTGAATATTTAAACTTTGGAAATATGAAGAATTTTTTTTTCCAGATTAGAATACCCCCTTAACTTAACTTACCCCCTTTATTAAAAAAAAACAATTTTTAAACGGTTCGAAGTGTCACCATGTCAATTTCACAAGAAATGACAAAAAATTATTCAATTTATGTTAAATGAAAACAAAATTGTAACCAGCCCCAATGTTCCCGATATGTGTGATTCTCGATAGTAAGTTACAATATCGACGTCATATCAATCAAATAACAAACAAAGCAGCTTAATTGCTTTGTTTCATAATAAGAAATACAAAAGAATTTACAAACAATGTTATTATCAAATAACTATACTTTAGCAAGAAGCCATCTAGAGTTTGTGTCAACTGTGTGTCTAATTTTATGCTAATGCATAAAATGTAATCATATAAACAAAATTAAACGGATTCAGAAAAAAAATCATAAAATACATTTCTCGCCAATCGCACAATCGATTTAATAATTTGGATGCAACTAGATTTTTAAAAATTGAAACATTGTATATAGACAATTTTCAGAGGGCGATGCCAAGAAAATCTTCCACTCTGGAACGTGCCGCTAATATACTTTATATTATTTTAAATTAATTAATCAAATAAAATTTATTTGCTCACGTCGGGATCCGATCCCGCGACAACAAATTTAAATTAATACGCTTGCTTTATAAGACTGTGTTCAACTTATAACCAGTGATTCTCGACATTATTTGGAGTAAAAAATGTTAATGAAATTTTGGTCTCTAGTGTAATTTTTGGTGTTTCATTTGTTCAACTAAAACATAAAAAAATCAGTAGTTGTTGAACTCTTAGGGGCGGTGTTAGGGTGTAGTCGGTTACTCGGCTGAGTGAACAGTGATGACATGGGGAAGATTATTGTTTTGTTTGATTTTAAAGAAAAAAAAAATAAGAAAGAAAGTCATCAAAAAAGTCACCGAAGACCTAACATTTTAAATTTAAAGCAAGTAGTCGTAGAGGGCATAAAAATAAATTAAGCATTATGGATAATGTATTTCACACATTATTTAATAAAATATATGCCTAAAATGGACACCCCCATAGAACCGTTATCTATCTTTAGCTGTTTAAGACAAATTCTAAGTAAAGAACTACTAAGAATGACCTACTTCCTTCGACCAAGTATATGGTCAATGCCTACTTCGCTTTATATCAATCCATAATCCGGATGTGGTGGCGCTTATAAAACCCACACATAATCCTTCTGCGCTACGCAAAATAATATTAAAACAACCATTTTTTTATCCTTCTGAGCTTATATTCAAGGAATTTATGGCTAAAAATTAAATACCCTGTTCCTGTATCACTCAACTTTATAGCTTACATGTGTATAAAGAAGATGTTTTAAACAAAGCCGTACCATTCAGAAAAACAGCAAATCTCAGGCAAAAATATTTGTTACCGATTCCGATACGTAAAAACACTTTGGGTCAACAGAACTACAAACACCTAGGAACAAATTTCTTTTGAATTGCTAGAAAATAATAAACATAGTGAAATCTTGGACTAAAAAAATATTGAAAATTATAACTATGTAATGAAAACAATAACAGTAATAAAAACAAATCTAACTAAATAAATAACACTTCCTCCCATACACACAAGCAAACCTTTTTATGGGAGTACACCTTTGAATAAAAAATATAGATACAAAATTAGGAGAATGAAATGTTTCATATATTACACATGTAATTATTACTCTGTTATCAATTATATTTATATTCTGTACAAATACAGCTCCGTTGAAGTGATTTTTCACAAAAATGGCGCTAAATAAATAAGCCAAATATTTTATTATTAAATAAATAAATATGTTTGTACAAAAGTATATTTACAGTACTTTCTAGTAAATTTTGTTCAAGTTAAAGACCGTAATTCGGAATGGAAACGTTGTTTGAAATGGCTTTAATTGTTTTTGGTCCGAATAGCCAGGTACTTCCTCACATTCGTCTCTCCGTCTTCTTTCCTCTTTCATTCTCACCAGCCTTACAACATACCCCAATTAGATAAGCCCTAGAACCACTGGCTCAGGGCAGTTGAGACTCTTTTGCGGTATTCACATAAGAAGCGTAATTTGAATTTGGTTTGACAAAACAATAATTATATTTTAATGATAAAACCTGCTGAAGTCCCGGCGTTACCCGGGTTTCACGCATTTTTTGAAATCAGATGTAGACTGTAATTTTCTTCTTATTTTCAACATCAAGTTTGCCTGCTTTGAAGTTCTAGAGCTGTTTTGGAGCTCTACACAGGAGGCCCTGAGGAAAATAATCTCCTTCAGGGCCTAAGTCATCTTTGGAGATGCTGTGTGGAGGGTTTTTTTAAGGAAAGGAAGTGGAGGAGAATTATGGGAAGGAAAAGGGTTTAAGGGGTGGGTAGAAATCTGGGGTTCAGTGTATCCTGGTCATCCGCCTCCAAGACCTAGACAAACCTCACCCCATGAACCCAGCACCTACGCTAAATCGAACCACTTGGGGTGACCTATGGCAGAGGTGTTGGTTATCCAATAAAGGTTCCCGGGGCGGCGGTACCCATTCCCGCTTCCCAAATTGATAAAACTGTACATTTGTATAAAACAAAGCAACACCGCCCGCCGCAGACACTCATCTTTAAATAAATACAGATTACTTTGGCACCAAAATTTTAGCTTATATAAAAATATAGTTAGGTTCCTAGGTACCTACTGCCTAAAATATTATAACCAAAGTTTGAAGAATTCAGTCTGATATGGCAGAGTTATACTGTGTTTCAGACCATGACTCGCTGCGTATAAATATGGTCCGTATTTGAGTACAGTCATTAAGAGCCGGCTATTTACAAAACAATAAGTCATCACAACATGTTGTGGTCATGTTAACGGAAGATGGACTCGGATTTCAGCAACTGCAACATTTTAAAGTGTGCTCGGGCTTTGGACTGATGAAGTCATCCAATCGAAGAAAATAAAACGAAAGTTACCTACCTACTCACAACAAACTTAACTGTGAAGTAGAAATAATTATGTGTGCTAAAACCAATGCTGAATTCTAAGGCCGAAACAGCAAAACTTTTCGAACGTTGAACGTTTTGATTTGTTAACATACTCTTTTCTGTCTAGTTTTTAGAAACTCAATATTTTTACTCTTTTTGATGAAGAATTTAAAATTAAATGTAGATAAAAGACGTCGAGAACGTCTAAATTTGAAATTCCTTGTAAACGTAACGAGCCGCCGCTATCCAAATTTCGACCGATTTCTTACCTATAGTTTTTAAGCTCTAAAAAAAATATATGTTATTTTTGAAGATAATATCTAGATACGTTCCACGCCGAAACGCAAATTATATGAAATTCCCTCGATAGAAAAAAATCGCAAAGTATGCTCCGAAAATTATTTAAAACAAGTCTATTTATATTATTTTACAAGTTATATTCGTGAAAAAATTCACAATGTTTCTTGTTTCTTTAAAATTCACAATATTTCTTGTTTCTTGTTTTCAATGTTTCTTTAAGATACGCTCCACGAGATTTTTGCTCTATTTTAAACGAGTCATGTTTCATTAAGCTTTTTCGCCATTTTCGCTGCGATTTCATCACTTAAAATAGTAGCGCGCTCTCTGTCAAACATTCGTAATTACACATCTCTCCATCGTCTTCTTTTTCAGCCGAAGAGCGCCGCCTTAAGAAAGGGACGCTTAGATGATTTTGGCATGTAGAGCGAAAAAACAAAGAAAGTAGTGTAAGGAGAATAAATGTCGTCTACCGTAGATGCCAAGGGAGTCAAGCCACAAAACCACAAAGCTGAGTAAACGGCCCTCAAAGATTTTTGGTGACACAAAAGTGACATTTTTTTGTTTTAAGTTTTTTTGTTTTTACAGATAGAAGGGTGAAACTTTGTACATAGATATTTTGTGATGTTATTTATGTGGCTTGTCATCATTAACTGCTTTAATTTGTATTATTTTTTTCAGAAATCAAAAGATCTATGTGGCTTTTAGTCATTGACTGTTTTCGTCTATGTGTGTTAGATCTATTGGCAATTTTCAAAATACTCATATTAAATGGAGTTATTATGGTTCAAATCCATTGACCACGGCAACTTTGAAGGTTTTTAAACACTTTAAAAATTTGTGGCTTGGCTCCCTTGACATCGACCGGGTCACCTATTAGGTGACCCGGCAGTTGATTTCCCCCGCAGTTGTAAGTAATAACTTTAGTAAAAATAATTTATTTTATTAAAATTGGATAAATTTGATGATAATAAAGTGAGATTAACAAATACAGTTCGTTGACATAAAAAAATATTGAAAATTGTTACATTCAAAATATCGATATCATTGTATATTTGTCAGCTAAACTAGAGGTATGCGAGGAATTGGCGAGCTTGCCACATGATTTGTTTGTGAATGGTGACATTGAAATTAAACTCTTAATTATCGACATTAATTACGTTCTACTGCAAACATATTTACTAATAACATTTTTACTAATTTAGTGCAAGAGTAGGTTCCAATAAGTTCACCCTTTGCAAAATACAGCAGATGCAGGTTTTCGATGACTCACGTCCAGACTCGGTAATTTGTGTGGCTTTATCGAGTACACTATTACAGTACCCACACACTGCACAGTACACGCTATGTAATTACATACCTCACCATACCCATTCGTGTGTGCTTCAAATAAAAGCCGTTCGATGTTATTCGCCAAATTTAAATTTTAGGCCACGAAACTGACCATTCACATGACAGTAAATTTGACGTGAATTTATATAAAAATAATCTTAGCCAAAGAAATACGAAATATCTTGTGAAAGCTTACTATGCTCACAGTAAGAAAAATTTTGATAGCGAAGGCAAATTTGTTAATGTGCTAAGAAATATGGAGATGTTTTAAAATGTATTTTTTTGGATCCTAAAATCACAAGGGTCCCAACTCCTTTCACCTGTTTGTAGCCAGTGGAATTATGGCATTCCCGATTGGGGTATGTCGTGGGGCTGAATGAAGTAGGGAGTGGAAGGAGTGAAAATGGGGGAAAAGAGGGTTGGGATACTCTGATAATTCAGATTTCGTCATTAGATACGGATGAAACCTTTTCGATGAGCAACGTTTCGTTTCTGAATGTTGGTTTTACGATAGGAGGTCTAGCACGGCCGATCGATAAAACCATAAATCAGCAGGATGGCAAAATCCGCAATTTATAGTCAGTTATCAATATTTGCGAGCACGGTCAACAATTATTGATAACAGATATTCCGAACGACGATTGATAAATTTTAGCGCGGCCTTCATAGAATCAGATAAGTTTCAGTTAACTGTCAATTTAAACATATTTTTTTAATAACGTCCATCGTTAACAAAAATGACTGGCATATTTGATGAACGTGTTGATGAAGCTCTAAGAATTGAAAGAAGTCGTATTCGCATCCATAGGCTTAAATAATGCATCTAAGATGCGATCAATTTATTCTGTTCGATCTTTGAGAAACGAAAATGGTCGAAATATGACTAAAGACCTCATTAACTAATTAACTCCTTTTTATTGTCAAAAAGTAAACGCAGACTACCAATCAAAATTTAGGTTAATATTTCAATTCAACATTGCCATTTAACTTCCAACTTTCGTTTTTTCTGAAACTTTGTATCCGAACTTCCAATCATTAGTCAAGAACTCTTTAGGAGAAAGTAAGAAATATGAAGGTATAAACTTACCTTAAATTATTATATTTATTTTACTTCGCCTATCTAGATTTATTAATTTGTAAAAACCTTTGACCGTAGGAAAACACCAATATTACGTCTTTACAGACACCATTTAATAATTTGTATATCTATATATATACACATCAAGATACGCTTGCTTGGGGTATATGAGTTGTATTGTCTATGTATCGCTATATTTAAGCATAGGAAATGTTTGAAACTTTCAAAATACCTTCTTTTCGTCCTCCGTTCCGCGAAGGTTTCTGGATTATTACAACCATATGACAATACATCTGAAATGTTTTTTTAATCATTACAAAAAAATAAATCATTACAAAAACTCTTACAAAACAGTCAAAAATGTCACAAGAGGTGTTGAGTTGACTTTATTTTGAGTTTGCATAGAACCATATTTTTATGGGTTGGTTTACAATGACATTCAAAATGGTACTAGTGAAAATTTTTGCAATATTAGTTATTATTCTAATTACTCGCATGTGTCTGGATTACAGCACGCGATTTTCTGTGTGTTGGGACACACCTTAGGTCAAAAATGACGAGGTGTGGAGGTCTGGGGTGTATTAAATGCAAACAAATATATATATCAGGGGTATATTTCAGGAATATACTCTCCGACAACCCCTTCATGTACACGCAACGAAGTTATAGGTAAGTACCTCAAATTACATAGTAAGTATTTTTTTATGATCGAAGTAATAATACGTAAAACTCTGTTAGATTAATACTTTGCCCGTTTTCCTGCGCGCTCTGTATGAAGGTATATAAGTTTTGTGATCCAAAAATTAAACAGTGCAAAATCTCAAAGTATCGTAGATATTTTTTTGTTAATTCATTGAAAATTTGGGAGACAAAATAAATGATGGCAAGCATTGGGAAAAACGAGCTAAGTAAATACTTACATACGTACCATCCTTCATACTACGCGACGGTCTCCGTGGTCGAGGGGAAAGGCTCTTTAAAATAATGTAAGAAATATTTGCGGCATGCTCCAGAGTGGAATATCGCCTTGGTCTAAGACCACCATTCAGAATTGAAACGTTGCTTGAAATGGTTTTAGCCGTGTGTGGTGACTATATTTGAAGAGCCAGGTACTTCCCCACCTTCCTCCTCCCCATCTCTTTCCCGTCACCATTTACTTTCATCCTCACAGCACACCCCAATAGGGGATGCCGTAGTTTCTCAGGCTCCAGACGGGAGCAGTTGCATCTTGTGAGGTATTCACATAAAAAAATGGAAATATGTTTTTTCTGTAAAAATTTAAGCAGTGACTGTTTTTTATATTTTAATGTTTACATGACTTCTTCAGGTATTTTTTTTTCATTTGTAAGCGTGTGCAGGCGTTGTGCAAATGAAGTAGGTAGATACTATTTATAAACTTTTAACACAATCATATAATTTAGAGCATATGCTCTCAACGTGGGCGATAACGCCCCCTTGTGGGTATTTGAGACTTTCAGGGGGTGCGGTAGAAGACCCAGAGAAAAGTAGGGTGTGTTGAGTAAAACTAGGGGGCGTTGAGATGGGGGCTTTGAGATGGGGTCATTGAGGGCGGGGGCAGGTAAAAAAAAAATGGTCTAAAAAGACAAAAAACACGCTTATCACTTACTAATAATCTTACGTGTATTATTATTATTATTAAGAATTGACACTATATCATGAATACAAAAAGGAAAGTGTAGGTGGTTAAAGGAAAGTCCAGCGTTCTTTTTCCATATTTGTTTAAATGCTTAGGTACAATTAGTCCTTCATTTAACGTAAAACGAGTATTGTAAGTGTGGTCCAGTTTATTTATGTACAGGGCTATTCAATATGCTGAAATATAATTTTATACCACAGAATTGCTCTTACTGAGAATTTTGAGATTCTGGTAAAAGTACGGAACATTATGCCTTTTCGTTTAAACTTTTATGAGCTTATAATATAACTAATGAATTTTGAACTCATTGAACATGATTTACATTTGTTTTACAGGAAAATCCCCACGCTGTAATTTCATACCTTATAATAGATTCAGCTAATGATAAATAAATTATTCGAAGTGTGCATATTGGAACATAAAATTTTAATTAATATAATCTACTAACAACATATCTGAGTCGTTCACATACTTTACATATTTGTAAATCCTATTTGAAAAAGCAGTCAATAACAACACCTAAATAAACATATTCTTTAACTAGTTCAATATTTGAAACTAAATAATATTGTTTCATTTATTTATTGAGGGAAACCACAAAGTAAAAGCTACATTCAAAAGTATATATATATTTGTATCCACTCAAGTGACAAAGTTGGTCGATGGACAAATCATATCACTCTCCGAACAAGTGAATGTTTGGTTTAAACAAAACATTTCTAGGCACAAACGTTCCGGTGTGTAAATGTATACACACAAACTTTACTGACCGGCTTCGTTAGAAATTCAACAATGTTTTTGCGAAATGCTTATTGTCTTATTTTGTGGAAATAAAATAGACACAGCACGACCAAGTGAATCAAATGTGTTATAGGGTTATGACAAAAGTCAGTACAGTAGAAAATTATATGTTACTAGCTTTTACCCGCGGCTTCGCTCGCATGGTATTAGGGGAAAATTACTGTAGCGCTTGCACTTATCAATATCTCCCTCCCCACCCCCTCCCGCATTTCATACATTAATTCCCGGTACATTCAGTTTTCAAACAGCTCGCGTGCCACCTAAATTTCATAATGCTAGAGCTCACCAGTAGTAAAAAAAAGAATTATCCAATTTGGTGCAGTCGTTCGGAAGTTATGCGCGTACATTATTCGGAGATTCATTTTTATTTATATAGATAGATAGATATTAACTATAATTTCCCGCAAATATATCAACATCTTTCGTGAACTTGCTTTTGTTGGCGACAGAAATCGTATAATAAATATAATAGATTAATATTTATAATTTCATTACACCAGAGCTTACCATTATATAGAGCCTATATTACTCGCATATAATGTAGCTTTCTACTAGAATTTTTAAAATCGGTTTTTTGCTTTATGCGTGAAAGCGTAACAAACACACGCAGTTTCGCATTTATAATATTAGTATAGATGAGACCAAGAGAAGCGTGGCAATCCATTCGCTCTGCCGACTTCTACGGAGAAATGACATAGTTCATAATCCATCATATTTCTTAAAATTAGCGCAATATATATATTTTTTTTTTTTTTCAAAAGCGGAGACGGTTTACATAAATAAAGTTCCCGTAAGCACTTAGGCCGTAGGCCCATTGTGCTATCTCCCATTTTACCTCATTCCTTTGACAGTAATCCAGTCCCTTTTACAAAGTTCACCAGGATTGTCATTGGAAATGAAGCTATATCTTCTGGTTCGACAATGTGTCTTCCCAGGTCTCATTTCTCCTCTTCATTCCCCCGCGGTTCCCTGAAGGCCCCACGAGGGAAGAGGGCTTCATCTCTCCTCTCCACTCCTTAGTTCCCTGAAGGCTCCATGACGGAGAGTTCACCTCCCCTTGGTTCCCTAAAGGCCCCACAAGAGAAGAGCCCACTCCACCCTGGCTCCCCGAGGGCCCCAAGAGGGAAGAGGACTTATCTCTCCTCTTCACTCCTCCTTGGTTCCCTAAAGGCCCCATAAGAGAAGAGTTCACGGAGATGGCCTCATTTCTCCTCTTCACTCCTACATGGTTCCCTGAAGGCCCCACATGGGAAGAGGACATCATCTCTCCACTTCACTCCTTCTTGGTTCCTCAAAGGCCCCGTGCCGGAAGAGTGCCCTTCCCCTTGGTTCCGTGAAGGCCCCACAAGGGAAGGGTTCATGGAGGTGGCCTCAGCTCTCCTCTCCACGGCTTCTCCTCTTGGTTCCTCCTAAGGGCCCCAGGAAGAAAGTCCACAGAGATGGCCTCAGCACTCCTAGGTTCCCAAAAGGCCCCTAGTTTTCGAATGGTCCAATTTTTTGTCCCACAAGTGACCAGGGAATTAGAAGGTCCACTCCAGCAGAGCCCCGAATGTTGGAGTAAGGTCTAAATACTCCGAGATGCGACCTTGTTTCTCGGAGGCACCGTTTTTGACACTGTTCCCCAGGACATTCAGCCTGAGCACGGTAGCTCACACTTTGGCTTGGGATGGCTATTGCAGGTTTGTGTTTCCACTCCCTGAACGATGGGTTCGCCACACTTCCTACGCTAAGCGCAATATAAATATGCACTCAAAAATTATTTTTCCAAAATGTAACTTTATATACGCAATATGGACATGTTGAAATGAAATGATGATATTTCTCATTTTTATTTCTTGTTATTTTTTGTTGTGATACATAAAATAATTAGTATAGTAATACGCAGTTTTTCGAAAAACTCACATGGGTCATACAGGCAAAAGACGACCTTGCCGCCCCTTAAGTTCGCCCACCCTAAGGATCGCTTTCGCTTGTTGTATGTTATTTTTTAGGTTTCAGTTTTTAAGTTTTTAATTTTTTCCAAAATGTAACTTTATATCCAAACTAAACTATACTATACTATACTATACTATACTATACTATACTATACTATACTATACTATACTATACTATACTATACTATACTATACTATACTATATACTATATACTATACTATACTATACTATACTATACTATACTATACTATACTATACTATACTATACTATACTATTACTAGTACTATTACTATTACTATTACTATTACTATTACTATTACTATTACTATTACTATAATATTATAAATGCGAAACTGCTCGAGTTTGTTTATGACCTTTTCACGCATAACACAATATAAAGACTTTAATAATTCTTTCACCAATATAAAGCTAAATTATATGCGCAGACTACAGGTTGTATATGATGGTAAGCTCTGGCGTTATGAAATTATAAATATTAATATATTATATTTGTTATACGTTTTCTGTCGCTAACAAAAGCGAGTTTTTGCTAACGTCAGAAAAAATCTTTTCCATGGAAACAATTTTGATATATTTTTGGGCTCTATGCTGGTAGGCACTCAGTCTACTGGTCAGCTACTACTGCAGAAAATTTAAATATTAGAATTCGTTTTTTTTTTTGGACAAGCTTGGAATAAATGTCAGATTTGAGTTCCTGTATTAAAAATATAATTCGTAACGATTATAAAGACTGAATGATAAATAGAGTATTTTTTTATTATATTAACGAACTTCCAAATATTTAAATAAAAATCGCTTTTTACTTTCCAATTTTATGTTTTATTCTTTCTCTTCTTTTCATTTCTTCAATTTTCCCTCTTTTTGTATAAATCATGGTCCATATATATTCACACTTATCCTAATTTGACTGTCCTAAAACGGGAATCATCCTAGTTGGACAGTCAAAACATTTTATAAATAATGTACATAAATGTGTAAATATTTTACTAAATAAAAATGAAATAAATAAATAAATAAAAACAAACATACGAAATGTTTGTAAGCGCATAAATTCCGAACGAATGAACAAAATTGGATAAGTAATTCTTTTTTTCTTTGAGCTATAGCATAATGAAATTTAGGTGGTAGGCGAGATGTTTGAAAACTGAATGTAAGGGAATTAATATATGGAATGCGGGAGGGGATGGGGGCGGGGTGGGGGGGGGGGAGACAATCGATAAGTGCAAGCGCTACAGTAATTTCCCGTAATACCATGCGAGCGAAGCCGCGGGGAAAAGCTAGTACGCAATATGGACATGTTTAAATGAAATGATGATATTTCTCATTTTTATTTCTTGTTATTTTTTGTTGTGATACACAAAATAATTGTATGTTATTTTTTAAGTTTAAAACTACTATTATGTAATGATATTATTTTTCTTACTTTTGTACTCTATTATATGTTTATTTATAAAAGGCAGTAGAGCCGTTTATGTATTTAAAATTAAAATAAAAAAAATAAAAGAAATAAAATAATGAAAATAATCTTGCAACAACCAAGAAATTCAAATTCGAAAAACTGCACAAACATCTTGGAGCCGAATTTTCAGGTCCAGCATTTGAAATTTTTTGCCAGGATTTATAATTTATTTAGAATAAACGTATTATTTTTGTTATTTTTTAAAAATCTTTAAAAAAACAATAATATTATTAAAGGCATGTTCAATGAAGATATCGTTCTTGAACATGGCGCATGAGATTAACTGGCGTTTGTTCAGAATTCTTCAAGCGAATCGTTCGCCCTCCGAGGTGCGGTGAATTACATACAACTTCTCGGGAGAGGCTAAACGAGCCGACTCAACTCACGCCCTAGAATTACCGATGTTGTGTCTACTAATTATATATAATGTATATAATGTCTATTAATAACTGATACAAACATACTCGTATTATTTAATTTTGTTTTGGACGAGTGACAAACATTGTGCGCTTTTGTAATTACCGTGACATTTCACGGTTACGGTACCGTGACGGCAAAAAAGGCAATAAACATACGTTGCTCATCGCTATAATGCTGCAGCTCTTTCTTACATATTAAATAATTAATTAAATGAAGACATTATGAGCGAAACTCAATCGAAAATCTGGAAACAGAAAAATCAGAAAAAGATATTGGCACCTCTGGGACTCGAACCCAGGACCTCCCTACTTTCCGGGTTGGGCGCTCTAATCCACTGAGCTAAGGTGTCGATATCCAATTCGGTCACTTTTAACTGTACCATACTTCGACTAAGAACCACCCATATTATCTTCATTTTTCTTAACGCATATTTTTATTGGCTGCCATCTTTATGAATGATTGCAAGATTCAACTCGAACTAAATGCAATCTAGATGGTGTCTGGATAAATTATTATCCATTTTTATTTAATGTGCGACATCTATTGACTCTTCTGCAAGTCTGGGAAGAATATTATTATTTAATATTTTAACTTTATGAGTAAAACCTCAAACTGTAATATTTAATTAAATGAAGACATTATGAGCGAAACTCAATCGAAAATCTGGAAACAGAAAAATCAGAAAAAGATATTGGCACCTCTGGGACTCGAACCCAGGACCTTCCTACTTTCCGGGTTGGGCGCTCTTATCCACTGAGCTAAGGTGTCGATATCCAATTCGGTCACTTTTAACTGTTCATTTAATTAAAAATTACAGTTTGAGGTTTTACTCATAAAGTTAAAATATTAAATAATAATATTAAATAATGGTGAGACACATAAAATACGTGTGACTGTTTCCTCCAAAGTACTACTTTTTGCGACAGGAATTGTGTTCCATTTTCTTTATGTGTGAGGGAGATGTATGATAATGATTGCTTGTTTCCTTTGGGGGGGGGGGGGGAGGGGGGTGCATAGTTTGTGTCATTTTAATACAAGTACCTAGTATTGATAGGTGTCTACGGAGAGACGTCACGATGCGATGCGTGAGAGTTTTATCCGACGAAACAGACCTACGTATATTGTGTATTCATTCACTCCTATTACCTTCTTACTAAGCGAAAAAGGTGCTGGCGTAGTAATAAAGGTATTAGCTTGCTTAAGAATTTATTAATGTGAACATTTTTATATAATACACCTGCTATATGGCGAATTCCGGTATTATGGGAAAATTAACGACAATGTAAAAACAATATAAAAACACTGTGACCGCAATGATCCTACGGTGACCGGACAACTCGGAATGAAACCAACTCAGAACCATCTCAGATAAGTCATTTAGAGTGATAAAAAAAAAAAAAAAAATTGATTAAATAGGTTAAGTTAGGTTAGGGTTATCGGCTAATTTAAAATTATTTTTTTCATAGCTTTTAATGACTTTTCAAGCAGGTGTTGAGTTGACTTTATTCTCAGTTGGCATGCAACCGATTCTACATCACATTCTGTAGAAAAGTTTTTCAACAAAAAAAGACCTAAAATTAGACCTTTCGTTTTCGAGTAAATCAAGTCCGAAGTTTGACATTTTTATGGTCAATTTTGAAAAACAAAATGTTCGCTACATCGCATTTGGAGTTGATTCTGTGGTAAAGTTTTGTTTATTTGAGCTTTCTTTTTCGAGTAAATCAAGTGAGAAGTTTCGTTTCTATGGTCAAGTTAAAAAAATCGTTCGCCACATAACATTTGGAGTCGATTCCGTGGTATAGTTTTTGTTGATTTGAACTTTTTCAAGTAAATCAGGGCCGAAGTTTGAAATTTTTTTGGTCAAGTTTGAAAAACAAATCGGTCGCTAGGAGGGTTCTCTGATCTTTCAAAATTCTTCGAAGCGTACTCTCGGCTCCAAAATTTTTTAACCCTTTAGTTGCCGAAAAATGGAAAAAGAAAAAAAAAATCAAAATGTCCGGATCGATTTTATTTTATTTTCTCTTGGCTCTATTTGTGTTGTAGATTCAACAGTTTACCGCTTGTACATTGGGTTTCCTGACACTGTGTATAACTGAATCTACCGACGCCACGCCTGGATGATAATCCGACGCATTTGTAAACTCAAACACTAACCGGTTACTCCCACAGAAACGTGAAAATGAAAATCGGAATGTTAAAAAGTATACTTAACTATAAGAGGGAATAACCAAACAAAACCGGAAATATATCATTTTTAAATAAAATTTTAGACATATTGACTATTTTCCACAAAAAATTATAAATTGATTTCGAAAGACTGTTCTTTTATCCAGTAAACCTTTTTTTAAATTTTGAGAAAATATCTTTATTTTTCGTAGGTCCTACAATAAGGTTTTACCGTAGGTCGTTGGCAGATTTGTTAAATCCAACAAAATTTTGTACTATACAACAAACTTTCAAATCATATAATCATACAGTAAAATAAATCAATAAATTATTTGGGAAAGCTACTTTTCAGAATTTTAATTTTTGTTCAAATAAAATCGTTAAAAAAAGATCCGCACCCTTGTTTTGTGACGAAAACTTCAGTTTGTCTATTTATTTACGGTCTTACAAACTTATATATTAAAAAAAAAATTATAGTCGTATTTTGCTTAGAAATTATTGAAAATTTAAAAATATTTATGATCAAAAAATAATTATAAAAAAACATAATTTTAATTGTTTTATCATCACGAGTTTGAGCATTTTTGAATGTAGGTATTTATCAAAGCAAATTTGGAATGAAATAAAATCGATATTGAGTCATTTTGTAAAAATGCTGGTATGGAGAATAATTAATCTTCTCATCGGAACCGCCCTGTACTATTGCAAGGGTACGATCGCAAGATAATCGTTCGACGAAATTTAAATTGTCGGCCGCTGGTTAATGGCTCTTAATGCGTAAAATTCGCTATTGGGAAATTTTATGAGTATGAAACCGAATGCATCGTGGGAGGGAAAGAGAAACGAAAGGGAAAGAGGAGTACCAAAAAGAAATCAGAGTGTAAAATTCACACACGGTAGAAATGAAACCTTCAGAAAACTAAAGTAGACAAGAGTAGGAAAGCTACGAAGCACCGCACAAAGAGGAGACCGATTATGCTATCTCTTTCTCTCGCAGGCTAAATCCTATAGATGTATGTGTTTGTCTCTTTTTAGTGTCACTATTTTTCGTTTCATCGAGTTTCAAATCCAACGGTGCTAAATAAGTTTTCAGGTAAGTATCTTCCGAATTACAAGAGTGGAAGTACATTATTAGTGGAAGCATATACTCTTAGTATCGCCCCTGTGAAAGACGAACAATCAGAATGGAAATTTCGGGTTTCTTGAAATGGCCACAGCAATGTTTAGTGACTTCCGAAAATGTTCCTTGAGTCGTGATGGAGGACTTAGCCAGCCGAGGAATCGAACATGCGAATCCCGGATGGAACCCAAACGCGATGTCCACTTAACCACTGACTTGTTTAATGACTTAACGCTTATTTTTTCAGAGTTGAGCTGACGTGTACCCGGCGTTGACAGGGGTTATGAAATTTATTGAAAAGCGCCCTAGAGGTGGTTTTCTCACGAAAATGGCGCTATAAAAATCATCCGATAATAATTATAATTTATTATAGCCCATGGGCAAACTGAGTTTGGGGGTCCGTTTTGAAAGTCGTAAGCCTTTAGGAAAACAACATTTTTTTCTATAATTTAATTGAAGGGGTTTGTGCAAGATAGTGCTATTCACCTAATCGTGATTTGGAGGTGATTAGAAGTGGAAAAATAATTACACCTTCGACAAAGGCACGGAAATACGCCGCAGGCGAAAAATTTTCCACGGTATCCTCATGGGGTAGGTAAGTGTTGTGGATGAAGGGAGTCGAACATGAATCATTACATTCGCAAACGCAGGGTTTTTTTACATTCGATCCACGCAGGAAAATAATTCCCCTCAGGGCCTGTGTCATCTTTGGGAATGCTGGGTGGAGGGTTTTTTTGTGAAAGGAAGGAGAGGAAGTTCTGGGAAGGAAAAGGGTATTAGGGATGGGTAGGAATCTGGGGGTCAGTATGTCCAGGAGTGACAGACATATGAATTCATCCCTTCCACTGCGATGCAACGCGATGTTCCGAGAGAGTACGGCTGGAGAAGTCAAAGGAACTCCCTAAACCATTCTCGCCTGCCTTGCAGCTGGTGAACAGATACATCAATTTGAGAGGTGGTTGTGGGTATCGCCGCTCCGGGAACCATTTATTGGACAACTAGGTCACCCCAAGTGGTTCGCTACGTTTGGTGACTTAGCAGGTGTGCCAGGGTTCATGGGGTGAAGTTTGTTCAGAACTTTGAGGCGTATGCGTCTGTCCTGCATCTGCCGTGTGGCGGGCCGGATCGAGGGAGACTAGTTGAGGGAGACCTCTCCAACCGGACTCTCGCCTTGCACCTATGGGAGCGATGTATTCGTACGTCCATCACTCCTGGACACACTGACCTCCAGATTCCTACTCTCCCCTCACACCTTTTTCCTTCCCAGAACTTCCTATCCTTCCCTTCTTTAAAAAGACCCTTCACACAGCATCCCCTAAGATGACATAGACATAGATTTCCTCAGGGCCTCCTGTGTGGAGCTAATGTAAAAAAAAAAAAAATCCGCCGCCAAGACCCGGACAAACCTCACCCCATGAACCCTGGCACCACTGCTAAGTCAGCAAACGTAGCGAACCACTTGGGGTGACCTATGGCAGAGGTGTTGGCTATCCAATAAATGGTTCCTGGGGCGGTGGTACCCGTATCTGCCTCCCAAGGATTTCCAGGTCAAAGCGCATAACAAAAATTGTTAGTCTTGTATTATATATAGGTCCACTATGTTTTTACATCGTTCGAGATGTGTGCCGACTGCTGACTCAGAATTTTAAGCCACAATATGGCAAGAACAGATAATTAATATACCTACAGGATTTTATAACAATGTATGTGTCTTTGGATATAATCAACATTGTTTAAGAGTTCATTAATAATTATTGCAATTATAAACATTAAACAATTCTTGCAATCATTTGTTATTGTTTTTATACACATGTCACCACATCGAATGAAAGGTGATGTTCAATGGGAACTGGCTATTCACTAACTAACTAACTAACTAACTAACCATCACGCCGTTTTCCCGCAGGGGTAGGCAGAGAGGACAGACCGCCAAACAACTCGGTCCTGGCACACACTCTTTGCTTCACTCGCATTCATACATCGTCTCATACATACTCTTCTATTATTCTGACTTTTGATATGGTTCGACTCAAGTATCTGATTCACTTGATCGTGCCATGTCTTCCTCGGGCGTCCCCGACTTCTTCTACCATTAACATTTGCGTCATATATTCTTCTTACACTACTTCTTCGTTCATTCGCTCTACATGCCCAAACCAGACCCCTGGCTATCCAGATCTAGTTGATTAACATTACATAGCAACGACGAAACGTTACGATTTTGAACAATGGCATTTCACCAGTTCGTAGCTGAAAAATAATCCTGAAACGAAGTGCAAAATCATGTCCATTTCATTAAAACAGTTTTTACTTATTTTTGAGTTTTCATTACTTAGTCATTATACAAATTAAACAGCGTAATAATATTTTATTTTCAAAATCGTCGATTATCTTCAAACAGAATAGAAATTTTTTCCACACAAATAATGGCACAGGATTCGAACGGAAACGCTTTTCATATGGATGAAACAATTCACATATGACTAATGTATTTTTCAAAATAATCGAAATACTCGTGTCATGGCTCGAGTTCACGATCAAAAATAAAATCAATAGTCATAATATGACAGTAAGGACGGGTTGTTTCAAAAAAATTGATGAATTCATCAAATATTTTAAGTTAATTTTGACGTTCTGTGGAAGTTCTATGCAAGTTCTGTTATTATATCATTATAGGCTAGTTGCTGCATGAAACTGAAATAATCACAGAACTTCAATAGAACTTACACAGAACGTGAAAATTAACTTCAAATATTTGATGAATTCATCAAATTACAAAAGTACCAAAATTCAAGTTTAACAAAAATAGTTTTACACAAAAGACTGAAAATCATCCAAATCCAAGCCTCCAATCAAATCTTCCAAAAGCGAAAAGGGTTAATTTTATTTCATCTATAACATACTTTTATTATAAATGATGATTCCTTTTTTATTAGGTGGCTTTATTTTATTTACCAGTCGGTGTTCTGATTTTCGGTGTCTGTCTGGGCTATAAAAGCAGTGGCGTCGTCGCTTGACCGTCACAAGGCGTCGGTCTCCTAACTGACTCACTCGCTAGGTCGCTCCTCGTTCTTTCGTCGTCTCCAGTAATTGTCCCGTGATTTCAAGTAGACCTTAAACTCCCTAGTCGTGGGATCTGTGATAAATAGCAACACCAAGACTGACCGTTTGCAGAATTCTTCAGTGAAGAAGAGAAAATTACCAGAACAAAATGGTAAGTTTATTGAAAAACTTATTTAATTCTTAAAATTCATAGATTCTGAGATCACTGATTTAATCTCGACGTTAGCTAATTTATTTGGCCTTTTTTCAGCTTTTTTTAAATTATTATTTGATAGGATATGATTTGATATTTTTACGGCAAAAATACTATCGTGATAAATTTTTAGGTTGTTATTCCGTGTTTCGCTTCCCTGGTTTAAGAAGGGGGAAGCGAAGCACGGGAGTTAGATGATTATTCTTGATTTTTGGGTTTAATAACTCATAAATTAAAGACGTAAATTGAATGATTGTATATTTGCACCTCAGTTCGTTAAGCATTGTAAGATGAAGGTATATTTTTTAAAATATGTGAATACCGCACAAAGATACTAACTGCCTGGAGACAGTGGGACTTTGGCGTTTTTGGTTGGGGTTGTATTGCGAGGCTGACGGGAGTGGTGAAGATAATTCGTAATAGGATGATTTGAAGTAGTAGTACCTAGCTATCCAGATTTGGTAACTAAACACGGCAAAAATAATTATATTATATTTATAATTATGTTATATTTTACCGGGACGATACTGAGAGTAAAGTAAAACCAGGCAGAGGTCGTATCCACGTCATCATGGAGCATTTGAAAGAAACGTACGCCCTAACTTGCTTCTTATAATATTAATGGGTGACAATCACCATACTTCTGCAATTGAGGGGGCCTTTACAATAGAAGTTTCAGATGTATAAAATTTAATTCGTATGCATTCATTAATACAAATTTTGTGGAAAAGAAATAAAAACGCAAGTTAGAACAAGAAATTGATTAATTTATAAGCTTTTAACACGGTCGGTCAGTGTAAAATAATAATGTGAAGAAATAATTATGAATATATAAATAAACAAAAAATTGTATAAAAATTAAATTTAATTGGTTACATTTTACAAAAAAATAATTAAAATTTCATTTAATAACATTTTCAAGAAATGACACAAAGTAGGTATATAAAAAAAATCGTTTTCTAAAAATTCCAATATTCATATTGGATGGTCACTTTCCATTTCGATGGCGGAAATTTGAAATGCTATAAAAGACAATAAATCCAATTAATAAAATATGTCATTTTTTCTCCTTTTTTTCTCTTTCGATCTGCTTCGTCAAAATATTTCTATAAAAATAAGTACGACTTTTACAACGTACGTTTCAATAGACTTTTTTCTGAAAAATTAAATGTCTTTTCGCTCTCCTTAACAATTAAAATTTTGACCTTTATAGTATTTAAAATTTCCGGGGTCGATTTCATTGTGTGATATTTGAATTTAAAGTGTTAAAATTCTAAAAAAAGACTTCCTGGACAGGAACTTTTACACTTTAAAAGATAATATCTTGTTATTTATAAGAATGTAATTAATGTTAAATGTCTACCGAATTTTATTGCAATAGTGCGCGTTCCATGAAATAAATCTTTTAATTTGTATGCTTAATTTCAATTTAATAAGGCAATAGTTTTACCATAAAATAGTTCCCCATTTTTTCGACGGAAACACACGTTCGCGAAATGTCTATAGAAATATAATTAAAGACATTCGACATTTTACCATCATATCTTTCTGTCTCACAAAATTCCCCAAATAAGATACCAACCTTCCACTGGCTTCAAATAGCTGGAACTCTTATGCGGAAGATAAACGCATTTTCTGGAAAGCTTTTTAATAAGCTTATTATGAAAAATGTGCTGTTTTGGACTCAAAATAAAGCACACCTCTAAGAAAACATTAAAACCCTTCAAATACAATACATATAATACACTGCAGTTACGTCATCGGACGTGTAACTGCAGTTTATCCTGGAGCTCATTCGCTTGTATTGTCTGGTGTTTTGGGTAAAATATTCTAGTTATATTCGCAGATGTTTGAATATAGCTCGATAGCGCGATACGGATTACCGCAAATTCAATGACATAATTTCTAACGAACCCGTCATTCGGAGAATCGAAAAATATTATTGCGAATTCGGAAACAATGCGTCGATATAAAGTGTTGATAAACCAAAAAATGTTATAATGTGTTTAACTCGGAATGAAAATATTTTATTTCACGATTGAACTTTTGCGTGACTAATGATTGAAGTGTGACAAACTAGATTCTTTCGGACTACATATTGATTTATTATTACAATTATTACCAACCACTTAGTAGACCATTAGTAATGTACGTTAGTTCAAGTTCATTATTTTAATTAATTATTTAAATATAAACTGATCAAACTATTCAACGAATTTCGCTAGCAAAATTGGTAAATACGTTACTCCCGGATAGACTAGAGGTCCTAAGATTATGTCTCGGCCGTAAACAAATATTTTTTAATTTTTCTGAGTCTTTTTAAATTCATATTTATCATTTCATTAATTAATAACAATAATAATAATGTTTTATTCCAGGACGTAGGGAGGGTAGTCCAATCCCACACGCCCCATAAAGTTATACATAATTTTATACAGTAAATTTAAAGTAAAGAAACATGTAGAATGGAAAGAAAAAACAATCAATTATGTGGGGCGTGGTCTTGAATGAGCTCGGGCCCAGCGCTCACTCAGGAGTGGCGCTTGATGCTGAAAGGCTGCGGTCACCATGTTGTTGGAGGCCATTAGCCGCATCCTGGTTCCAGTGACAAAGATAATAATTTAAATAAATTGCTTCTGTCTGAAGCCAGTGAGACTATGGCATCCCGGCCCAGCTCGGGCCCAGCGCTCACTCAGGAGTGGCGCTTGATGCTGAAAGGCTGCGGTCACCGTGTTGTTGGAGGCCATTAGCCGCATCCTGGTTCCAGTGACAAAGATAATAATTTAAATAAATTGCTTCTGTCTGAAGCCAGTGAGACTATGGCATCCCCAATTGGAGTATGTTATTAGGCTGGAAGAAGGTGGGGAAGAGGACGTTGGGGAAATTCCTGGCTATTCATAACTGGTCACCAAACACTGACGTTAAGCAACGTTTCCATTCGTTAAGCAACGTTTCTCTTACACCATAAATCCAACTATGAATACATTTTATAATCCTCATGTGATTTTGATCGATCATCGAAATTCATAATTTATTATGTATTTTTTTACACTGTCGAGAAAAAATTATAACTATATAATAACACTTCGTTGATGAAGTAGCTAAAACTCTCAAAAGTTAATGCATATTAATTCCAACGCATTTCAGCTCGCAGAGTCATTTCCAACACAGTGAGCTATAAAGCTTTAAATTTATTCCATATTTTTACCTCGACTAAAATACGAGTATAATCGTTTCATTACACCCTTTTATGAAAACTAAAGCTATTAAACGCATTTTATTTCAGATGTGTGTGCCATTTATTTTATGGCACGTGAATGCAGTACTCCCATGTATTTCGAAAGGGAATAATGTTTGGCGAGCGATATGGTGAAACAGGCTAAGCACACATATTTTATGAGAGTATAGCGTTCGTGTGCCACTAGCGTTATTCGTTTTAAGGCCCGGTAGTAAGCGCTCAAAAATAAAGAGAAGGGGAGATATGTTAATACGAACGTTAGAGGGAGCGCACTAATATTAAAAACAATTATAATTAAGCGAAAATTGTGAAAATGTGTAATTAAATATGATTCTTTTAAAAAAGAACAAACTTTTTGTAGGAAATGTCTTAAATAGCATGTTTTTCGTATATCTGTAACTTGTAAAATAACGGAAAAACGTGTTTTTAATAATTTTCAGAGCACACTGTGCGATTTTTTTTTTATCGATGGAATTTCGTATAATTATCGTTTCGGCTCGGAAAGTGTACATACAGATTTTATCTTAAAAAAATTATATACTCATATTTTTTTTAAGAACTTAAACACCTAAATGTGTTTAAGGGAGTTAAGTTATAAATCAGTAAAATTAGGAATGCTGGGTCTATAAATCAGTAAAATTAGGAACTTGTGCAGTAAAAAAAGGTAAGAAGATAGTTAATTAAATCGATTGCAAAATTAAGAAAAACTTGAAAAATAACTCTCTCCCACGATGTTAATGACATAAAATAACTCACTAATCAAAGGGTTAATATGTTCATTTCTGATTTGAATTATTGATATCTTGGAATATAAAAGGAAATCACGATTTACGCCCATTGAAAGCAAGTACATTCTTTCAGTTATTAAGATATTAGGTTCTGATCCACAGGTTCAAATGGCGTAAATGGAGTAAAAATCTCGAGAACGCTGTATTATGTGGTATTCTCAGTGCGTTGGCTTCTTGGCTCCTTGGCCCCTTGGCGCCTCGGCAAATCGACGCCTGAAGCTGACTGCTCCAATTGCGCCTGCACAGGGCCGGCCCTACTTAATGCTTTGTCGAGAAATTTATGGTTTTGTTTTTGTACGTATTAGGTTGGGGAGTGAAATTTCTTTGCCAAAAAAAAAAATACTGTTACCATGAGAGCGAACAACAACCCACGAAGATTCAACATATCGACTGACCGCATTTGAAATCGTTAGATCCCGCTTTTATTGTTGCTTTCAACCATACATCAATGCTTGTTTTGGAAAAATGTTCTTCTGACAGCACAAGGTTTTATTTAAGTTTCGTGTGAAATCACAGTGAAATTTATACATGCTATTCTAAACCTATCTCAGGATATCCCTGATACAGTAGCGTCCAGTCTTCCTTGTTAGAGATTTAAAAATGATCATCACAATTGAAAAAAATAAATACCTAATTCAAGCGGGAAAAACTTAAACGATCAGTTTTAAGGACCAGGACAGGAAACGTATTTGAAAAACTCTTCAAATAATGACTTTTTAAGTGGTCAATTTTATTCCTAGAAAGATTATCTACGTCTTTGCGACGTAAGCTAGACACTGCTGCCTTTTTTTAATTTCGCAACGTAGCGCGCTGTCTATCTCAGTTAGCTCAGTTGCCGAGCAGAGCTTGCGTGGGGCGACAAGTACAATAATTACGTAGATATACATACACCATACGTTCGAAAGACGTACGATTATCTTTTGTGTAACTTTCGGACTTCTTCCTATAAATGTGATTTGGGGTAAAAAATTTTTTTTTTTAAAGTATAACGACAAAATAGCATTTAAACTTTCATAGCTTATAAAAAAATACGATTTATACATATAATAAAATAACATTTTTCATTTAAAAAATACTTTAAAGTTTATAGTTGATGTATCGAACGAGTCCGCAAAAGCAAATGAGATAACTAAAAAAGACAATATTGGAATTTACGCTCCCACACAGTACCGTACCGCCAGCACCCACAATTACACAGTACCATGCCGCCAGCACCATTTCGCCTCACACCACAACCCCCAAGCAATTAGAGAGCTGCTATTGGCTAACGAGACGAGGGGCGTTTCACGCATCCTCCAAAACGATGTCCAATTGCTATTTTATTCTTCAAAATTAATTTAGCACTTAAAAATACAAACACAATTGATAATGAACACACGCAGCATGAAAATCAAACTCAAAAATACATCTCACACCTCTACAAAAGACTACAGACAGCAATGAACCCTGCCACGAGAATAGCTGCCTATTTACGTCACCCCCACCATACAACCACGGGAGCTGTGATTGGCTAATGATGAACAAAGGAAAATCTAAATCGGGAATATTTACGTCAATGAATTCATGTTCTCAAAAATTTGGAGCTAAATTTTGAGAAATTGGTGATAATTACGAGCTAAAAATAAATATCCTCGCAGAAAAATGGGCACAAGCAAGTACAATCACTTGAAAACTGACGCCTACCATTGATTCTTGCACTTTAATAAAAATGTTTAATCCTTGAAATTCTACTTTGTACCACAAATGTAACATTGTATCTTTTTTTGTAAAAACAATAAAAATCATGTGAGATTTTGGTTTCGGGGATCGGGACTCTCTTGGTACTGGCTATAATATACAAATTTTACAAATCTTCTCAAAAATCGTAGCAAACAGGGAAAAAGGATAAAAGGACCAACCTACACAAAGAATAGGAAGTGCTATACCCTCACAATCCAACCCAGTTTTGCCCTATAAATACAGACCACACATCGGTCACAAATCAGTTAAAAATTACCAGCCAAGAAGAAACAATCTCGAAGAAACCAAAGTCTCCAAGTTCAAACTCTTTTCAAGTGTTTTATTTAAAAGTAATAGCTTCAGTTCTACCTTCTTCCCAGTATCCCAGTAATCCCAGTCTCCAAAAGTCTCCAAAGTCTTCAAGCCTTTACAAGTGTTTAATCAGTTATAATAGATTCAGTTTTGCCAATTTTACTTAGAATCATTCAAAAGTATTAAATTCGCGAAAGTCCATTGGCGTACGCCAAAAATCCCTTGGCGCATAAAGATTCCATTGGCGTGCTATTTGTGTCCAGCTCCCTATTTTTATACAGTATATGTACAAACGTCCCGTACATTTGGTCCTTCGAGCCGGATCTGCAAATAACACGCCTTCAGTCTTACCCAGTGGAAATGCCGTTTCTTCGCAGTGGCCGTAAGACCCCAACATCATCCGAGACGTCACTGTCTAAACCTGACGCCCCAGGGACAAGCCGAAACACGTCCGTGCCACCCCGTCGGACCCCGGGCCCACAGCATAGAGACGCCATCCAGTGGACCCCGTCAGATCCACGATCTACCTGTTACGAGCCCAGCCAGGAACTCTGACCTCATCACTCTTGGCCAACTTGCTTCGGAACATGTCGCCAAGAGCCCCCACGAATCCAATACTAATAGCAGCGAGGCATCTTCAGAATCAACTGAAGACTCCCTGCGAATGCGGCGCCGGGAGATGCGCAGTCGAGACAGACAACACGCCAAGCAAACAGCCGATCTACTCGCAGCCCTGAACGCTGCGACACGCCAAGCATCCAATCAGCCGGCTCAGGAGCCTGCACCAACCAACCCGTAGGGTCAGGCTGCAACTCAAGTCCACGCACTGACCGGCCCGTCTACGAACGAGTTTGCAACGAGATATGCTACTCGAGTACACAAGCAAGCCGGAGAGTTTGCAACGAGATATGCAACAGCTCAAGTGCACGTGCCAGCCGGTCAGCCTACTAATGAATTTGCTGTAACCAATTCAACGGGATATACCTCTACCCAAGGCCACCCACTTCTGACGAGTCCTGTGGACAACATTCCCGCAGCCAAATATAGCCATCTTGGACCCGAGCGCCCACTCTATAATACAATGAGGTACCAGCAACAACCAGCTTCCTCCAGCCAGGATTTCCCATTATTTACACCGCCGCATACGGCTGACGAGACGACACGGTACACTCGAGAATGGTTGCAGCATGGTAACGACCCACTGGCCCAGATTGCCTCTGTAATGGCAGAAGCGCTCCGCACTTCCCAAACCCAAGATAGTCCTCGTACATTAGAAGATGACTCGAGAATGGCAGCCCTCATCGCCAGGCAATCCGCAGCAAAAGATTTGCCTACCTTCGCTGGAGACCCACTCGAGTGGCCCACCTGGAAGGCACAGTACACTCAATCCACCGCCACCTGCCAGATGACTCCAAGCGAAAATCTCATCCGGCTGCAACGGGCCCTCAAAGGCAAGGCACGAGATACTGTGGGTCCCCTACTAATGGATCCTGCGCAAGTGCAAGTCCCAGAGATCATCAGCGTCCTCAAGCAGCGATACGGCAGCGCTAACTCCATAGCAAAATTTATGCTAGACAAGGTTAAAAAACTACCTTACCTCACGACCGAGGTGTCACTCGAGGAGCTAGCAGATTTCTCCGGGACGGTACAAAACCTAGTGGCATCCCTCCGGATTCTGAAAACCGAAGGCTATCTCACCAATCCTGCGCTACTAAATGACGTCACTGACAAAATGCCAAGTTCCCTGCGGCTGGCATGGCTAATCGAGATTCACAAACAACATGCTCCGGCCACCATAACCCAGCTCGCTGCCTTTCTGAAAGAGGTGTTAAACGCAATTCCAAATAGCGGGATGGTGGACCGCGTACGATCTCGACCACGCCGTGAACAAATACATGCCGGGTACCAAGAGGAAGAAGGGAGTGATCGCATGCAACTCCTACCGAGCCATGAGCAAATACATGCCGGACATCAGGAGGAAATCAGGGACGGCCCAAAAGAAAATATCGCCCCGATAAAAACGCCAAATGTACGAATCACATACCTACCCTGGACCAAGCCAAAAAAGAAAATCAGCCAATGAAAGCTGCGCCCAATGCGGCGGCAATCATAGAACCTGCGAATGCAAAGAATTCGCAGCCAAAGATGTTGAACTCCGATGGGAAACTGTGCGCGTGGGAAAATTATGCCGCAAGTGCTTAGAAAAACACCACTCGCGAAGCTGCAAAATGAACCAATGGTGCAAAATAGGGGATTGCGAAGCCCCACACCACCCACTGCTGCACAATCCCGAGTTCGTACAAAAAAGCACTGTGGAAAATGTCAATTTATGACGCCAGAACTCCGGACAGAGAGTACTGTTGAAAATTGCACCAGTCATATTAAGTGCTCCAAATAAAAAAGAAGTGTCAGTGTTCGCTCTTCTGGACGAAGGATCCACAATAACACTTGTCGACACTAACACCGCAACACAAGTCGGAGCAGAGGGACCAGTTCACGGACTGCGAATCCACGGCGCCAAAGGAATGTGCACCTCCGACAATCTCTCGCAACGAGTAAAACTAAGATTAAGAGGTGCAGGCAACAGTAATACATTCCACATCTCTGCCAGCACAATAAGCAACCTCAACCTGCCAGAACAACAGATCCAAGGAAGGTCTGTCGTTCCGAAGCTGCTAATAGGCGAAGACAACGCTCACCTGATTGTGTCAAGAGAAGTGCGAGAATGCAATGTTACTACGCGAATAGTATCACGCACCGCACTAGGATGGATCGCTCATGGGGGAATCAACCCCGGAGATAAAAACACGACCCCCACTTTGGCACTACAACCAGAAACGACCGCAGACAAGCAGTTGAGGGAACTGGTAAAAACAAACTTCGCCATTGACTCCCTTGGAGTAATATCAGCTACCAGAGTCAATGCAAGCGAACAACAAGCAATCACACTTATGAATGCAACTACCCGTCCTCTTCATACAGGAAGATGGGAAACGGGTCTACTATGGCGCAATCCAGAAGCCACGCTACCTGGCAATCGGCAGTGTGCACTAAAACAGCTTCTGGGCCTGGAGAAAAAGCTAGCAAAAGACACAAATCTAGCAGTGGCCTGCGATGACAAATTAAGTCAACTTATCACCAAAGCAACTGCCAGAACTGCGGTGATCCTCAGCAGTGCAGCCAAGGTCAGCTAGCCCTGCCCCAGCAGTGCAACTGCCAGAACTGTGGTGATCCTCAGCGGTGCAGCCAAGGTCAGCGAGCCCTGTCCCAGCAGTGGAACTGCCAGAACTGTGGTGATCCTCAGCGGTGCAGCCAAGGTCAGCGAGCCCGGTCCCAGCATTGCCACTGCCAGAACTGCGGTGATCCTCAGCGGTGCAGCCAAGGTCAGCGTGCCCTGCCCCAGCAGTGCAAGTGCCAGAACTGTGGTGATCCTCAGCGGCGCAGCCAAGGTCAGCGAGCCCTGTCCCAGCAGTGCCACTGCCAGAACTGTGCGGTGCAGCCAAGGTCAGCGAGCCCTGCCCCAGCAGTGCGAGTGCCAGAACTGTGGTGATCCTCAGCGGCGCAGCCAAGGTCAGCGAGCCCTGCCCCAGCATTGCTACTGCCAGAACTGCGGTGATCCTCAGCGGTGCAGCCAAGGTCAGCGAGCCCTGCCCCAGCATTGCCACTGCCAGAACTGCGGTGATCCTCAGCAGTGCAGCCAAGGTCAGCAAGCCCTGCCCCAGCAGTGCAACTGCCAGAACTGTGGTGATCCTCAGCGGTGCAGCAAAGGTCAGCGAGCCCCGTCCCAGCAGTGGAACTGCCAGAACTGTGGTGATCCTCAGCGGTGCAGCCAAGGTCAGCGAGCCCTGCCCCAGCATTGCCACTGCCAGAACTGCGGTGATCCTCAGCAGTGCAGCCAAGGTCAGCTAGCCCTGCCCCAGCAGTGCAACTGCCAGAACTGTGGTGATCCTCAGCGGTGCAGCCAAGGTCAGCGAGCCCCGTCCCAGCAGTGGAACTGCCAGAACTGTGGTGATCCTCAGCGGTGCAGCCAAGGTCAGCGAGCCCCGTCCCAGCAGTGGAACTGCCAGAACTGTGGTGATCCTCAGCGGTGCAGCCAAGGTCAGCGAGCCCTGCCCCAGCAGTGCGAGTGCCAGAACTGTGGTGATCCTCAGCGGCGCAGCCAAGGTCAGCGAGCCCTGCCCCAGCATTGCTACTGCCAGAACTGCGGTGATCCTCAGCGGTGCAGCCAAGGTCAGCGAGCCCTGCCCCAGCATTGCCACTGCCAGAACTGCGGTGATCCTCAGCAGTGCAGCCAAGCTCAGCGAGCCCTGCCCCAGCAGTGGAACTGCCAGAACTGTGGTGATCCTCAGCAGTGCAGCCAAGGTCAGCGAACCTTGCCCCAGCAGTGCCACTGCCAGAACTGTGGTGATCCACAGCGGTGCAGTCAAGGTCAGCGAGCCCTGCCCCAGCAGTGCGAGTGCCAGAACTGTGGTGAGCCTCAGCGGCGCAGCCAAGGTCAGCGAGCCCTGCCCCAGCAGTGCGAGTGCCAGAACTGTGGTGAGCCTCAGCGGCGCAGCCAAGGTCAGCGAGCCCTGCCCCAGCATTGCCACTGCCAGAACTGCGGTGATCCTCAGCAGTGCAGCCAAGGTCAGCGAGCCCTGCCCCAGCAGTGCAACTGCCAGAACTGTGGTGCTCCTCAGCGGTGCAGCCAAGGTCAGCGAGCCCTGTCCCAGCAGTGGAACTGCCAGAACTGTGGTGATCCTCTGCAGTGCAGCCAAGGCGAGCCAGCCCTGCTCCAGCAGTGCCCCAACTCAAGCGCTGGCACCAGCTGGCCCGCATCCCAACTTGTTTGCGACGAGATACGCAACTCAAGTGCCGGCACCAGCTGGGCCACCTCCCAACTTGTTTGTGACGAGATACGCAACTCAACTACTGACACCAGCTGGCCCGCATACCAACTTGTTTGCGACAAGATACGCAACTCAAGTACCGGTGCCAGCTGACTCACCTTCGAACGAGTTGCGACAAGATACGCGACTCGACCGAAGGCAAGCAAGCCTAGTTCTAATTATACATTATAATTTTAAATTCCAGCCCGGCTTTGCAAGCCCTGCCCCAGCAGTGTCAATATAAGAACTGTGGTGCTCCTCATCAGCGCAGCCAAGGTTAGCCAGCCATACCCCTGCCAGAACAGTGGTGCTGCTCGTCAGCGCAGCTAAGGTGCGCCAGCCATGCCCCAGCAGTACCCCTGCCAAACAGTGGTGCTCCTCATCAGTGCAGCCAAGGCGAGCCGGCCTTGCCCTACCAGTGCCCCTGCCCAGAACATTGGTGCTCCTCATCAGCGCAGCCAAGGCGAGCCAGCCTTGCCCCAGCAGTGCCCCTGCCCAGAACAGAGGTGCTCCTCATCAGCGCAGCCAAGGCGAGCCAGCCTTGCACCAGCAGTGCCCCCGCCAGCACAGTGGTGCTCCTCATCAGTGCAGCCAACGTGAGTCAGCCAGATCCAATATCTCCTCACACGGGGGGAGCTTGGGAAAGATTAGTACAATCAGTTAAGAAAGCCCTAAGCGCCACACTTAAGGAAAGAGCACCAAAAGAAGAAACGCTGCGCACCGCCCTTGCAGAAGCCGAGTTTACGGTTAATAATCGACCACTCACTCACATTTCGGTGGACCCACGTGATGAAGAACTAATCTAATCTAACACCCAACCACCTTTTACTAGGGTCGGCTGGGAAACGCCCCCAACTATCCTTCTACGAAAAGAAAGAAGAGAAAGTATGCCTCCGCCGCCAGTGGCGCATCGGGCAACAACTTACAGACACCTTCTGGAGACGATGGCTGCGCGAATACCTACCTACCCAATGACACCAATTAAAAAAGATGATCTGGTAATCATTATGGACCCAGCACTGCCCCGGAACAGTTGGCCGCGCGGTCGAATCTTAGAAGCCACACCTGCAGCTGATGGACAAGTCAGAACTGCCCGAATTCAAACCAGCACAGGAATATACATAAGGCCGGCAGTCAAAATCATCCTGCCTACTCCACCAACTCCTGATGAAACTACAACCCTGGCAAAGGCCCCCGATTCAGAACACAAACATCGGGAAAGGACTCGCCCGACGAAGTAGCTGAGTACAGACGAGACTGCACGGGGGGAGTGTATCGAACGAGTCCGCAAAAGCAAATGAGATAACTAAAAAAGACAATATTGGAATTTACGCTCCCACACAGTACCGTACCGCCAGCACCCACAATTACACAGTACCATGCCGCCAGCACCATTTCGCCTCACACCACAACCCCCAAGCAATTAGAGAGCTGCTATTGGCTAACGAGACGAGGGGCGTTTCACGCATCCTCCAAAACGATGTCCAATTGCTATTTTATTCTTCAAAATTAATTTAGCACTTAAAAATACAAACACAATTGATAATGAACACACGCAGCATGAAAATCAAACTCAAAAATACATCTCACACCTCTACAAAAGACTACAGACAGCAATGAACCCTGCCACGAGAATAGCTGCCTATTTACGTCACCCCCACCATACAACCACGGGAGCTGTGATTGGCTAATGATGAACAAAGGAAAATCTAAATCGGGAATATTTACGTCAATGAATTCATGTTCTCAAAAATTTGGAGCTAAATTTTGAGAAATTGGTGATAATTACGAGCTAAAAATAAATATCCTCGCAGAAAAATGGGCACAAGCAAGTACAATCACTTGAAAACTGACGCCTACCATTGATTCTTGCACTTTAATAAAAATGTTTAATCCTTGAAATTCTACTTTGTACCACAAATGTAACATTGTATCTTTTTTTGTAAAAACAATAAAAATCATGTGAGATTTTGGTTTCGGGGATCGGGACTCTCTTGGTACTGGCTATAATATACAAATTTTACAAATCTTCTCAAAAATCGTAGCAAACAGGGAAAAAGGATAAAAGGACCAACCTACACAAAGAATAGGAAGTGCTATACCCTCACAATCCAACCCAGTTTTGCCCTATAAATACAGACCACACATCGGTCACAAATCAGTTAAAAATTACCAGCCAAGAAGAAACAATCTCGAAGAAACCAAAGTCTCCAAGTTCAAACTCTTTTCAAGTGTTTTATTTAAAAGTAATAGCTTCAGTTCTACCTTCTTCCCAGTATCCCAGTAATCCCAGTCTCCAAAAGTCTCCAAAGTCTTCAAGCCTTTACAAGTGTTTAATCAGTTATAATAGATTCAGTTTTGCCAATTTTACTTAGAATCATTCAAAAGTATTAAATTCGCGAAAGTCCATTGGCGTACGCCAAAAATCCCTTGGCGCATAAAGATTCCATTGGCGTGCTATTTGTGTCCAGCTCCCTATTTTTATACAGTATATGTACAAACGTCCCGTACAGTTGATTTGTAAGAGGTTTACAGTATTTCGTTGTATTTTTTAATTACAATTTATTTTTTACAACTATTTTGGTTTATTTGACGTAAAAACCCGTACACTAATTATTCAACTCCCTTTAAACTGTTTAAATATGATAAAACGTCAAACATTCTATTTCACTTCAGTACGTCTTTAAGACGTATCCGTATCTTTAATAAGTTTCTTTCTAGGGTTAAGCTCATACCCAATTGCAAATACAAAAGTAAAACCATTTCAATTACTTAGTATTGAAAATGAGTCCCCGATCTTTATACAGCTTTGCATGAATTTACGATATCCGTCTCGAGGTATCGTAAAAAAGGCTTCACCTTCACAATCCAATCACAAAATCCCATTAAGTAGGTATATCAAATAACAATAATTCACAATGCTAAAATATACAACCCGAATGAACTTTCCTCTTACTACGTAATACAAAAAATAATACATAACACCAAGGGTGAACAAACCCTTTTGTAATATTTCCATGGTGTCGCGTTTATATTCAAGCAAACGCTGAATTACATAATGTTACTCTTTCAATATTATTTTGTTTCGACAAACAAAATAATACCTAAGCAATATTTTGATTAGAAAATGTGTTTCTATATCAAAAAGGTTCACAATGTTGTAAATAAAATATCATTCTGTTGCAAAAAAGGACAGTGCCTGGTACCAATATCACAGTTCACCATCACGCTAACATCATTTATAAAGCTCTTTTCTTTGGGCGGCGATTTCCCTTATATCAAAAACTTTGCATTGTATTCATTCAAATCCTTTTAGAAAAGTTTTTTATAAAATTTTAATCAACAAATCCGCTAATTTGTTAAATTATTGTATGCGCAGACTTGTTAAAACTAATGTGGTTGGATAATCGACGAAATACGTGTCAAAAGTGTTTTGTCGGTAACGAAAATAGTTCCGATTAGGAAATTGCGTGACAAATCACACGTTGCGTACCTTTTAGTCATGTTTTAACCCAAATTTTCCTGAAAGCTTAATTTACCCTTATGTGTTTTCATAGTAAGGCACGCCTGGTTGTCATTTAATTTAAGAATTAGGTATTGCGAACTGAAAGGCCAACCGCTCATGGAGAAACTGAAAAAAAACCAGTTGGCGACTCAATCTCTATTCACAGGAAAGGAATTTGTGAATTTCATTGGCGGTCCGCACACAGACAACTTGTTAAAGCAGACTAGCAGTGCTGGTCGCCGCGCCGTCGCGTTTCAGTTGCCTTGTTACCTTGGTCGACATGGTAGCGGCTGTCCTGTCTATTTTTCGAATAATGTGCAATTTGTATCAGAAAAATATCGATTTTGTTCAGGAGGTTGATAAATTGAGTTGTGCCGTGAATGGATTTGCCAACAAGTTTTTGGTTTCTCCATGAGCGAAGGCCCTAACTGTAAATTATTCACTCGTGTCCCGAAACGACTCAAGTATGAAACAGGGGTGTTACGAATATTCGCATCCGCATTCGGAATATTCAGACATCTTCATCCTCATCCACATCCGCAGATGTGAACCTTTAATAATCCGCATCCGCGGATGTCAAAATTTTGCATCCGTAACAACCCAGATCTAGATTATGAAATACAAAAAAAAACGTTTTAGACACTTTTCAGCAAAATAACGAAATTTAATCTGTATAACTACTAAAACCTCAAGACTGAAACATATTTATTACATACATTCCCATTTAATTTATTTGAATGAATTTTGAGCATTCGATCGAATGCCCATCACTAGTAAATATTACAAAATTATTTCTGACTATTTCATACATTTATTCCCTTTCTGTTTTCTGTCATTAATTTCATTACAATAATCTCATAGATTTACTACGATCACTTATTAAACATAGGTTTAAACTGATGTATAATAAATTAGTACCTACCTACTAATCCGTTGGATAGTTGAATGCAACGATTACGGTTTATGGTAATTACGCCCCAGCTATTCCTCAACCTTATCTTATCTCTGTTCTGTTCAGCAAAATATTATCAATGGCGTAATTCACATAACCCCAGGCAAATTGTAGGTTATACATGCACATTGTGGGAAGGCACTACGAAGGAGGACAAAATATCGAAGTATGTAGATACGTATCTTATTTTATGTAAGGGATGCTAAGAAAGGTTTGAGGAAAATAATATTTTTTCAATTAGGAAATTTGAAAAAAATTATCTCCATGTGTATGCCGATTTCATTTGTGGACTTACCGTGTGGAGGGATTAATCCAATTATTATAATAATGATTAAATATTAACATGAACTAGTTTTTAATCTTGGTATATTAAGGTAGGTTGTTTCACAGAATTTGAACAATTCATCAAATTTCAGAGCTAATTTTCAAGTTCTGTGAAAGATCTGTTATTATATCACTATGGGTCAGTTGTTTCACAAAACTGATATAATAACACAATTTGGGAGGCGAGAATGGGTACCGCCGCCCCGGGAACATTTATTGGATAACCAACACCTCTGCCATAGGTCACCCCAAGTGGTTCGCTACGTTTGGTGCTCTAGCAGGGGTGCCCGGGTTCATGGGATGAGGTTTGTCTAGGTCTTGGAGGGGGATGGCCAGGACACACTGAACCCCAGTTTTCTACCCACTCCTTAAACCCTTTTCCTTCCCAGAACTCTACTCCCCTTCCTTCCCTTAAAAAACCCTCCGCACAGCATCCTCAAAGATGACATAGGGCCTGAGGGAAATTACTTTCCTCAGGGCCTCCTGTGTGGAGCTCATGTAAAAAAAATAACGGAACATGTATTACACTTTCATAGTATTTTCGTGTGAGGTGTTATGCCGTGTTGCGCTACCTCCATCTTTAGCCAAAGTTTCGGACAGCGTTACAGCGTCCATCATCAGGGCAGATGTTCTATCTAAAATGATGGCAATCTAAAAACGCATCTGTCTTTCATAGTTCTTGAAAATTAACTTTGAAATTTGATGAATTGTTAAAATCTGTGAAATAACTGAACCTAATTGCAAAAGCATTCAAAAAGCAATTTGATATTTTAATTATCGGATACCAACTGGCTTTTAATTATTTCCGAAAACAATTTGCATAACAACCTCCTTGGCTCTAAAAGTTGTTGGTTCAAATCCCGATGAGATAATTTTTTTCTTTTTTATATGAGTACCGCACAAGAGTCCCAACTGCTCCCGTCTGGAGCCAGCGAGACTTGGCATCCCCAATTGGGTATGTTGTGAGGCTGAAGGTAGTGGGGAGGGGAAGGAGATGAGGAAGAGGAAGGTGGGAAAGTACCTGGCTATTCAGATCTGGTAACCAAACACGGCTAAAGCCTTTTCAAGCAACGTTTCAATTCTGAATGGTGGTCTTACACCAGGGCGATACTGAGAGTATCTTCCACTCTGTAACGTGCCGCAAATATACTATTTATTATTTTTAATGAATTAATTGTGAAATAACACAAATCAATCAAATAAAATTTATTTGCCACGCCGAGATTCGATCCCGCGACCTTTGGATTGCGAGTCAAGAGCCTTACCGCTCGACCACGCCGGCCGTCAAATACCACAGACCACTATTCAGATTCGATACCTTGCGTTGCATGAAAATGCTTTTGAAGTATTTGGTAACTAGATCTGAACAAACTCTCTCTTCTCCTTGCTTTCCCTTCTCTCATAGCAACCCCAATATTAGGCCGGTTATGGTTTTTAGCAGCACGAAATAGTATAGATAGATAGTTTATAGGTAGGTAGCATGAAATAGTAGGTATGTAAAAGACATGCATCGAAAGTATAAAGCAGTATACGCGGAAAAAAATTATTTCTCTGGCGAGTTTATTTTCCGTTTTTCCGTATCATGCATATTGCAGATTTTTTACAATCGGCAAACCAAAGTTTTCTGAATACCTACGTAAGAATAAATTACTTACAAGGAGAGACTTTTTACCCTTCGGTCCGGTTAGCATGAATATTTAATTTCGTTTGCCGGACAAAAAAATCTACCTAACTACCAACTTCAGGGCCGGATTTACAGAAAAGTCGAAAAGAAGTAACAACCAAGGGCCTCACAATCTAAAAGGGCGTCATGAGACCCGTTTTGAGACCCCTCACTTCAACACTTTTTAAATTTTTTAGTTTGATTTTTTTATATATTCTTTAATGTTTAATAAATATTTGGTAAAATAATGGCTATAAAAACATAATTTTTTTTTATTACACCTGCAAAAACCCCTACAATTCATGCTTCTAGACTAGAATACCCCCTTAAAATTAAAACCCTACCGAATTTCCTGGCGTCCCTGAGTGCGATTTTCGCAAAATCTCTGTTTTCTGTGAAAAACTCCTGATCTATGTTTTTCGCTAGTAATTTTGAATTGGTGAAAGTAGCTCTTTAAAAAAAATTAAAATGAATACAGAAAAGGGATGCTAAAAGAAAAAAACGAATATACCGACAATGAAGTTTTATATTTTCTAAATAAAATAGGAACATATGATAAATTCAACGTTTTTACGTAAATAGCTTTCTAAATTTTGCTAACTAGCTTTTCCTTGACATTTGAAAAATACGTATATAGAAAATGTATAAAAAATATATAGAGGCGTCTGGTTAATTTGATAGTTACATAATTAATACGTCAAAGCTTCATAACTCGAGATAGAAATGAAGTTACGAGGTGAAAAGAACTACTAGAAATCTCTGACGGGAACTCTGAAAATTTCATGATGCCAAAAAATACATTTGTGTACGTATTTGTTTTCGGCCCTATTTAAAATCCTAAATTTACACCTATGAAAAGGATTTTTTTCTTAATTTTATTTTTTATTTTATATTTCATTATATTTCTATGATAAAATAGTAAAATTATTTTTTTAATGTTTTTAATTTACTCATAATTAATTGCCCAAGTTACCTCTAAAATCATGAAACGCTAAAATCTTTAATGGCCTATATCTTATAATTTAAAACAAAAATAAATAAAGTAGCTCACATCAGTGCTAGATATTTGAAAAACCTTTTGATTAAAAAAATAATTTTTCAGTTTGGTTGGGTATTTTTATCTCAAATCCAAAATTAAGATTTCCATTAATCCAAATAAAAGTACTTACTCGAGGTTAATAAATATTAATAAATAAATTAAGGTTGTTAATTATTAAATCAGTGTTGTGTAAAAAAATCAGAGTGGGCAACTCACACTCGGTAGAAGTGAAACCTTCAGAAAAACTAAAGTAGACAAGAGCGGGGAGGCTACGAAGCACCGCACAGAGAGGAGACCGATAGGCTACGAAGCACCGCACAAACAGGAGACCGATAGGCTACGAAGCACCGCACAAAGAGGAGATCCATTTTATTATCTCATTCTTTCGCAGGCTAAATCCTATAGATGTATATGTTTTTTTTTTTAATGTAGCTATTTTTCGTTTCATCGAGTTCTAATCATAACGGTGCTAAAGAAGTTTTCACTTCGAAAATAGACTAACCTTTAAATGGGCACAAAAAGACGATACATAACAGTTTGTTAAGCGTTTCTATTGACCACTTTCCCATGGTGAGGAACGCGTAATTTGGAGGTGAATTGGAATAAATCGATAGCTGGCTTGAATTTATTATGACGAATAGATATCAGAAAAATACTCAATCAAATGTCGTAAAACTTCAGTCTGTTTTATTCTTTATTATTACTGACCAGGACACACTGAACCCCAGATTCCTACCCACCCCTTAAACCTTTTTCCTTCCGAGAACTCTCCTTCCCTTTTCCTTAAAAAAACCCTCCACACAGCATCCCCAAAGATGACATAGGCCCTGAGGAAAATTATTTTCCTCAGGGCCTTCTGTGTGGAGCCCATATAAAAAAAAAAAATTCTGAAAACAGTTTTTGTGAAATACAAAACATTATCATAAATAATACTAAACTATTGTTCAAAAACTATATAAACTCTTTTAAGTTACAGGTATCACTCTAAAAAAAGCAGAGTGTGTAATTCACACGTGAAACTAGAAAGTCGCTTTCTTTTCTTTTGCTTGTTTTTTTAAAGTGGTTTGAACATTGGATACTGATTTCACAGAATAAAAATGTTTTTTTTTTTTTATTTCGTAGGATTCGAACCCTCTATCTCTCTGGCCGCTGAGACTTGTCAGGCACCTTGCCCACTACGCTATGGAAGGCACGCGCCGAGGTGCGAATTTGCCGCATTACACTAGAACCAAGTTTTTGTGTAGAACTGAGTTGTGACTTTCTTTTTTTGAGCATTTCCGAATTTCAAGTCACTAACGGCGCTAAAGAAGTTACACTTCAAAAATTAAAATACAATGTATAAAAATGTTTCCAAATTAAGAAAATTATACCAAATTATTTTTAATTTTAGAAACCGTGCAATACAAAAAGGTACAAAAATTAAATTATTCTTTTTTTACGCTTTTACATTGTGTTGACATTTTTGTACTTCTAGTATTTGAAATATTATCACGATTTTCACATACACTGCCAATACACCGAGGAAAAAAATAATAATCTAGAGGTGACTTTAGGAGAGTCGTAAGGGATGAACCATGAGTCACCAGTCAACATTTCCCCGGTAGCTTTTCCCTTTTTATGCCTGCAGTTATTCGAAACGTCCGTCTGTCGGGGGGTGGCAGGGGGTGGTTGTCTGGCGCCCAGTCGGTACACAGTCACAATACAGCCTTATCCTGGGCCAGGGATGGCAAATATTTTTCTTTCAAAAAATGGCTAAAATTGTATCAACAGAAAAATTCACACACCGCAACTGTTGTGATGCAACTTAGGGCGGGTTGTTTCACAGAATTTTAATAATCCTAGTACTGTTGAACAACCATTCGGGAGGAAGGTATGTGTACCGCCGCCCCGGGAACCATTTATTGGATAACCAACACTTCTCCCATATGTCACTCCAAGTCGGTCGCTACGATTGATGACTTAGCAGGGTTGCCCGGGTCTTAGCGGCAGATGCGTCTGCCCACTAGCTGCATGGCGGGCCAGATCGGGAGCGAATGGTTGAGAGAATCTCTTTAACTTCTCTAGCCGTACTCTCTCAGAACATCGCCTTGCACCGCAATGGGAGGGATGTATTCATCCGTCACGTCACTCCCAGACACACTAACCCCCAGATTCCTACCCACCCCTAATACCCTTTTCCTTCCCGGAACTTCCTCTCTCCTCTCCTCCCAGCATCCCTAAAGATGACATAAGCCCTGAGGGGAATTATTTTCCTCAGGGCCTTCTGTGTGGAGCTAATGTAAAAAAAACCGTCCCCTGACGAAACAATAACAGAACCTGTTGAATAGAACTTCCACTTTTATTTAACCTTGAAATTTAATGAATTGTTCAAATTATGTGAGACAACCCTTCCTTAATACTTCACATGATAACATGGATTTATAATTTATGGTATATACGATGAAAGATTATTACAATTTATTAAGAAGATAAACTCAATTTTCATTGTTTTAGTGCCTATTTATTATGTAGGTATGTATATCATTGTTTTTCTTATTGTTTATTGAAATGGTAAATTTATTGTTTACCGGGACTAAGCCTGTATTCAGGTTTTATAATTTGTCTAGAATAAAAGGGCTTAACGAATTTAAAGGTTTGGCAACCCTGTCACAGGCTAGACAAGCTACGTACCTACATCCGGTCTGGAAAATTCAGACAACTACTGCCTTACGTTGATCGAATAGCCGCCAGAAAATAAATTAAATTGCTGATTATTCAACGCCATTTTCCGTTGGTCGCTAACATGGAGGAGTGGTTTTAAAATAACGTCGCAACATAACAAAAGATTGGAAAGATTATTTTTTATAATATTTCAAAACACCGGAAAGCATTTCGTTTTCATGTATTCGGCGGCATACAAAATAACTGTGAAGTTTGTGACAATTTCCAGTTAGAAATAAAAATGATTTAGTCAAAAATTACGCTTTTCTAAGACCAATGTAGACATTTTACTGTCGAATTTATGTTTTTTTTTATGTGAATACCGCACAAGAGTCCCAACTGCTCCCGTCTGGAGCCAGTGAGACTAAGGCATCCCCAAGGTACCATCCATAAATTACGTCACACCTTTAAAGGGGGAGGGGGGCAAGGGCGGATCCACCGTTGTGGGCACGGTGGGCATGCCCACAACCCTAATAGACTTGCAACGTCACACTTTCACGGTCTATTGAGATCGATAGGCTAAAAAATGGTCCAGATGTACCTACCGCCTATTCATTAGCGATAGTGAATCAACTGTTATAAATGAATACCAATTCTGGGTGACCAAATGGAAAAGAAAATGTGAAAACAATTCGGCCATACCAGACTCGGTAGCTCATCTCATTGAAGCATGCGACCAAAATTTGTACCCTAACATAAAGATTTTCTAACAAATACTGGCAACTCTCCCGGTCAGGGTGGCTACCGCAGAGAGATCGCTTTCTATTTATTCTTCGCAGAATAAAATCTTGGTTGCGTGCCTCAATGGCACAGGGAAGATTATCCAGGCTAGCTCTCTTATATACACAAAAATGTGAACCTGGATATCGATGAAATTATCAACGTTTTCGCGAAAAAGAAACGTAGAATTTGTAATTTAAGTAAGCACTTAAATAAAATTATTTAATGTAAAATGTTTCCAAGCGTTTAATTTAATTTGATCTTTTCAAGTTGTAAAAAATTATCAATATCGATTCAGTAGTTGTAATGGTATTGGTAGTCTAATTAAATCTCGCCTGGTGCATCTCACTTACTGGTCATACTTACGACAGAGTCCAGATACCTATTTACTCAGTCTAGTGTCCCTTGCTTACTGGCTACAAGAAAAAATAATTATTTATTGATTGAAATTAGTTTGGAATTCAATCGAAACTGTTTGACTATTTAGTTGGACGAAATCGGATCAGACTTCCTCCAATGATTATTTCCATTTCTAAGGCCAAAGTCCTGATGCGCGGAAAAAGGGAAATAATCAAATTCCAAAGTCATGATTGTTCATGAGCGAGTTCGTACTCGATTTGATTTTCGGGTGGCTGTAACCACAACCTTTCTTGAGGGCTGGATCCGCGCCTGGGGGGGGGGGAGTAGAGAAGTGTGACATTGTGTGACAAGGGGTATGGGGAGGGGGTCAACAGCTCTGCGACGTCACATGTAAAAATCTAAATTATTAAAACGCACATTTTTTTATGTAAAATTGAAAAATACGTGACTTCACACTAGAGAGGAGGGGGTCTCACAAATGAGACGAAGTGTGATAGGGACGGAGGGGGGGTCAAAAAATCATGAAATTCGTGTGACGTAATTTATAGATGGGCCCCAATTGGGGTATGTTGTGAGGCTGAAGGTAGTGGGGAGGGGAAGGAGATGGGGAAGAGGAAGGTGGGAGAGTACGTGCCTGTTCAGATCTGGTCACCAAACATGGCTAAAGCTACTTCAAGCAACGTTTCAATTCTGAATGGTGGTCTTACACCAGGGCGATACTGGGAGTATCTTCCACTCTGGAACGTGCCACAAATATACTATATGTTATTTTAAATGAATAAATTGTGAAATAACACAAATTAATCAAATAAAATTTATTTGCCACGCCGGGATTCGATCCCGCGACCTTCGGAATGCAAGTGAAGAGCCTTACCGCTGGACTACGCCGGCCGCCAAATGTTAAATGTTACTTTGAATTTCAATTAAGTCAAAGGTGAAACAGCTGTCAACTTCAATTCAAAATGTTGCTGAGTTTTATACGAATGCTTACCAATATGTTTACAGCTTCTAGTGGTAGACGACAGACCGCCACTTAGAAACGGAACCTTACTTGAAATGGTTTTAGCCGTGTTTAGATACAAGCTCTGAATAGCTAGGTACTTCTCAACTATCCTCTTCTTCGTCTCCTTTCCTCCCACACCCTTCAGCCACACATGTTAGCCCGATTGGAAATTTCATAGTCTCACTGGCACCGGGCAGCTCGGAATCACAATAATTAGCAGTGCGAAATGCACATGGTTGATGGGAACGATCGATGGTTTGAACGTGCAGCGGAAAGATGGAAGATCAGAAAGATAATAAATACCTTGTAAGTACCCACGAAACGCAAGTAGATGAAAGAAGTTGGGAACGCTTACATGTATAATATTATCTAACATAGTTTTGCGCTAATGAACGTTATTAATTATAAAGTAAAGTAGGAATACCAATGGTGGACATGCGCCCAATTATGGACATTCAATTTTAAACAGATATAAAAACGTTTCCAGCCAGTTAAAATCATTCTAAATTACCAAGAAAACTGAGTTTATTCAAAGTGTTATTCCAAGTCTAGCTAATGTAATCCACTATTTCATTACACATCTGCCCTGAAGAGGAACACTGCAATGCTTTCTGAAATGTTGGCTAAAGAAGGAGGTAGCGTAACACGACGTAATACCCCAAAAATGAATCACGAAAATACTTTTGGCCGTGAAAATCTTAAATCAAATATTTAGTTTCTTTTGTTCAGTTTTTCATGTTTTAGAATAATAATCCTGTACCTACGCTCAATAAATTGCTTATGTCCGTGACTGGTATTTCAAAATTTATTTGGAACATAAATTTTTTCCTCTCCAACACGAGTTTATAAAGACATCATGTGTTTTTATTTTATATTTTTAATATAAGCTAATGTTTTTGTAATTCAGTCTCACGCGATTTTTCTTAGCCATTATTCCACAATATAGAGTATAAACATATATATTAAAATAAAATATACATAAATTTGAACTTCGAAATATATTTTATAATAATAAACATATACATAAATTTAATCTTCGAAACATTTAAAGCCAAATTAGTTAATCACTTTTTATATGTAAAGAATGAATGAGAAATCATTTTATTTTATTTAGATTTTCTTTTGTTTGTTTTTTTTGTTGTTCGTATTCTAGATGCAAACAATGCAAACAATTAAGTAAAAATTAATGTGTTTTGATTTTTTTTATCTTTTTGTTGCTCGTAGGTATATGAATTGTACCTAGGAGTTCTCTAAAGTCATCCAATTGAATTTAGCATTAGATGTATTCTTATTTATTTTATTGGGTTAATGCTTTATTTATATATTTTGTAATATTTTTTTTATTTATGGTTATGCTGTTATAAATGATTATATTGTTATAAATGAAATTTGTATTTGTAAAGCCCAATATGGTGTCAATAAATAAATAAATAAATATTTTTTAAATTGTTAAGTATTAAAAATAGTATCATTGTTCAATGGACAGTCCTTAAACTATCCAAGACTGGTACAACTACCCTGGTTGAATAGGAAAATGCGTCGGGTTCCTACCCAGGCGTCTTAGGTTCAATTCCTTACTAGCACATAAATTCTCCGTCATTTCAAAAGCATCATTTTATGCTCATAATGACGATAGTAGGAATTTTCAAACATTTTCAAGTTGTTCGTAACCCGGAAATGTTTGCTGATTATATCAATGAGTTTCATCTTCCACTTGTTTCTTTTTTAGTGAGGGGCCATCCATAAATTACGTCACACGAATTTCATGATTTTTTTACCCCCCTTCCCTGTCACACATCGTCACATTTGTGAGACCCCCTCCCCCCTAGTGTGACGTAACATATTTTGCAATTTTACATCTAAAAATAAACAAAACAGCAGTTAAAATTTTTATTTTTTATTTTTTTTATTTTTGCGTTTTAATAATTTAGATTTTTACATGTGACGTCACAGAACTGATGAACCCCCCATACCCCTTTGTCACACAATGTCACACTTCTCTACACCCCTCCACCCCCCTAAGGTGTGACGTAATTTATGGATGGCCCCTCACTAAAAAAGAAACAAGTGGAAGATGAAACTCATTGATATAATCAGCAATCAGTAATAAAACTTTCGAAGCATTCAATTTGGATGTCAAATGAGCCAGTGTCTTTTTCTCTGGATATTCGTGCCTACTTGTTGTTAAACTGTCTTCGTGCTACTTAAAATAATAATACACCGTCTGGTTTGCAATATGAATTGCCAATTGATTCAGTAAAATGCATCGTCGCATGTCTGAATGAGGCAGACAGTTCTGACATCATTGGAATTCCTACACGAACAAAGAGGGTTCTTCATCATATCAAAACATAATAATATTTTCTTGCAATGTATGGTCAATGAGCTGTTAACAAATTTACTATCCGGAGACGTTAACAGGGCTACAAGCTATAGCACTAACGTCCCTGTATAAGTGTATTATAAATAAGTGTTAAAAAAATAAAATACAGACGTGAATATCGCAATACAGATTAGATTAGAAAATTATTAGCAGATTTTTGCAATTTAAACATCAATGAAGCACTATCAGACAGCAACAAAACTTGCCATCTCAATTGTGCTTCATTGATGTTAAAGATATCGATATTCGTAGTGATTCTATTTAACAACAAGACAGCTCTAACGACTGGCATGACCATTGGCAAGTTAATTCTGCAAGCCGGGAGATAAAACAGTCTATGCTGTCGATGACGGTGATAACCATCGGGAACATAGACACAGTACCTCTGTGAAGCTGAATGGAGTGAATGTGGAAAGAAGACGGGGAAGATGAAAGTTAGGGAGTGCTGCCTATTCAGATCTGGTCAGTAAATATGGCTAAAGTAATTTTTGTCGGCATCGGGGAACAAGGTCTTAACTGGTTCTATGTATTGAAGCATTTGAAGGATTCAATTTTATTTATCATTATAAGAACATCTTTAGGTTAGTAAATACGTATACGTATCGAAGTATTAATTAATTCTTTTTTAAAGTAGACATTACAAGGCATTCTGCGATAATTTTACGCACTGTTTCTAGCTTCTATCAAAGGATAGGATTTTAAATAGGTTTCCCTCAACCGAATGAATTTTTCTTTACGCGCTCAGGTTTGCGTGTTCTTCGAAGTTATTGGACAATAATTTAACGCAGCTTTTCGTGTTAACAAGTAATTGATTTCTTGTATAACATTTTCCCCAATTGTTTTTAGTTATTCCAAATTTCGCTTAAATTTATTTAAACTTTTCAACAAATCGTATGAATAAAGTAAACAAGCAAAAATTTTCATTGGAAAACTTGAGCACATTATTTGTAAATTCATACATACTGTACCATCAAACTAATGAATGATTGAAATTATTCAATTGTTTATACTTAACCGTTTATATTTGTTTCAAAACTTGATTTATTAATAAAAGATACTTGGTCATTGTTCTCAACAAAAATATTTTACAAACATGTCAGGTAAAATCTGAAAATATTATTTAAAATATATATAACTCGCAGCTGACAAAAACATGTTCAATAGACACTTTTATAATTACCGTGACGGCAAAAAAAGGCAAAATGTGTACGTGGGTTGTTCTTCATTTTAACCTACATAACTTTTACTACTCTGTCACATTTCCACCATTTTGTTTTTACTATAAATGAATTCTCTCTGGATCTCAGAGGAAATTGTAGCGAGGGGGGAGGAGGCCTAAAATGCCTATTGGGGTAACAAACACGAGCTGCATGTATACCTATTTCGAATGACAATCCACGTGACAGAATTAACGTACGACATAAAATTGTGGGAGACAAGTTTTTGAGATTTTTAAAAATATTTTATTAAACATCATTAAAAATAATAATCGCTGTTACTTGATAGGTTACACCTTTTGGGGTTTAAAAATAGTTTTATATTTTATGTCGTCATATCATTTTTTGTAACATTATAGAATACACACAAGTCGAGGTGGCAGAAGACAGCTTTGGCTTGTATGAAATACACTTCTATCACGAGGATTTACAACTCTGCAACGTTATTTTTACTACAAACATATAAACATATGTTTTTTTAAAACGCACACAGTCGTTACGTCTTTAGTACAGCAGGTTTTAAGTAATTATAAAATAATAATATTGGTAATTCTGTTGATTTTTTCTCCACAAACTGGTGGAGACAACTCTTTATATATGTTAAAAAGAGGAATGACCCACGATCTTTCTTATCGTAATAATGCTGCAGCTCTGCATTAAATAATGGTGAGACAAAAAATGAGATGCACAAAATACGTTTATCTGTTTATTCCAAAGTACTACTTTTTCCTTTGGAGGAAATTCCAATTCTTTCAATTCAAAAAAAAAAATTTGGACAATACAATAATGGCGACCGGCGTGGTCAAGGGGCAAGGATCTTGACTCGCAATTCGAAGGTCGCGGGATCGAATCCCGGCGTGGGCAAATAAAATTTATTTTATTAATTTGTGTTATTTCACAATTAATTAATTTAAAATAATATATAGTATATATGCTGCACATTCCAGAGTGGAAGATACTCTCAGTATCGCCCTGGTGTAAGACCACCATTCAGAATTGAAACGTTGCTTGAAATGGCTTTAGCCACGTTTGGTGAGCAGATCTGTATAGCCAGGTATCCCCCCACCTTCCTCTTCCCCATCTCTTTCCTCTACTTCCACTACCTTCAGGCTCACAACATACCCCAATTGGGGATACCATAATCTCAATGGTTCCAGACGGGATCAGCCGAGATTTTTGTTATTCACATAAAAAAATAATAAAAACAGTGAACATGAGTAGAGATTTTGTTGGAGTGAAAAATTTTTGAGTCGCTTTTTTGATTTTTCTTAGATCTTTCGTTGAATCTCAGATTTCAACTTTTGCAATTATTTCGTTGCTAAAAAAAAACTTAAATTACAAAACAGTTAGTTTACAAAACTTAATCACCAAACTCCAAATTTACATAACATAACAGTTAGTTTAGTTAGTTAGTTAGTTAGTTAGTTAGTTAGTTAGTTAGTTAGTTAGTTTACAAAACTTAATCACCAAACTCCAAATTTACACTGGGTACACGATGGACAGACATCACCAGAGAGTACGGGTTTTTTTAGCACCGCAAAAGGAAAGATTAATCTATATGAATTATAATTATCACTATTCATTAAGAGGAACGTATGCCAGTTTCATTTCGGCCAGTTTCATACAAATCTTAAATTTGGATTTGAGATCAAATTACCCAACCAAACTGAAAAATTATTTTTGTAATAAAAAGGTATATCAAATATCTAGTTTATATAGATATATAGTAAGCTACTTTATTAATTTTTGCTTTAAATTATAAAATATAGGCCATTTAAGATTTTAGTGTTTCATGATTTTAGAGGCAACTTGGGCAACTTTTTGTGAGTAAATAAAAAACAATAAAAAAATAATTTTACTCTATTTATTATAAAAATATAAAATAAAAATTAAGAAAAAAAATCATTTTAATATGTGTAAATTTAAAATACAAATTACCTATTTACTGCGAAACAAGAAATTGTCGTTTATACATTCAAATTACTACCCAAAAAAATACATTTTTAACAATGTTTTATTTTTTATTTTATTTTTCATTGTATTTGTAAAGTAAATATAGTAAAATTATTTTTTCATTTTTTCATTTACTCACAAATAATTGCCCAAGTTGTCTCTTCAATCATGAAACACAAATCTTTAATGGCCTGTATTTTATAATTTAAAGCAAAAATCAATATAGTAGCTCACATCCGTACTAGATATTTGATATACCTTTTGATTACAAAAATAAATTTTCAGTTTCGTCGAGTAATTTTAGCTCAAATCCAAATTTAAGATTTGTATGAAAATGGCCGAAATGGGTCGCGTATACGTTCCTCTTAAGTCATCGGAAACTATGCATCATATGGCCTCCGTGGCTGAGGGAGGGTTTGCGATCCTCCGCTACGAGTCTCCGCTGCGGGTTCAAATCCCGGCATGGTCAAATAAAATTAATTTGTGTTATTTTACAATTTATTCATTTAATAATATGTGTTGTTTTTGTGACGCGTTCCAGTGTAGAAATTACTCTTAGTGTCGCCCTGGTGTAAGACCACCAAGAATTGAAATATTGCTTGAAATGGCTTTAGCCGTGTTTGGTGACCAGATTTGAACCACTCGATAGGTACTTCCACGTCTTCCTCCTTTTCCTCCCCTACACTACCTTCAGTGTAACAAATTAGTAACATCGGCTGTTGTTTGTTTCAGAGGGAATGCATCTCCGTCCACATCGGGCAGGCAGGCGTCCAGATCGGCAATGCCTGTTGGGAGCTGTACTGCCTGGAGCACGGCATCCAGCCTGATGGCCAGATGCCCTCCGACAAGACGCTGGGCGGAGGAGACGACTCCTTCAACACCTTCTTCAGCGAGACCGGCGCCGGCAAGCACGTGCCCAGGGCGGTCTTCGTGGACTTGGAGCCTACTGTCGTCGGTAAGTCTGCAGCCTCAACTTGGGAGGCGGGAACCATTTATTGGATAACCAACACTTCTGCCATAGGTAACCCAAGTGGTTCGCTAGGTTTGATGGCTTAGCTGTGGGTTCATGGGGTTTGTCCAGGTTTTAACGGGGGATGCGTCTACCCACCAATTGCGTGGCAGGCCGGATTGAGGGAGACCTTCTGACCTCTCCAGTAGGGCTCTATAGACCCATTACCTTGCATCCCGTCATTCCTGAACACACATACCCTCAGATTCCTGCCCACCCCTCATACCTTTTTCTTTTCCAGAATCTCCTCTTCTTCCTTTCATAAAAAGCCACTGTCAGTGCACAGCCAACCGGCCGGCGTAGTCCAGCGGTAAGGCTCTTGACTCGCATCCCGAAGGTTGTGGGATCGAATCCCGTTGTGGCAAATAAATTTTATTTGATAAATTTATGTTATTTCACAATTTACATATTTAAAATAATATGTAGTATATTTATGGCACGTTCCAGAGTGCGAAATACTCTAAGTATCACCCTGGTGTAAGACCACCATTCAGAATTGAAATGGCTTTAGCCGTGTTTGGTGACCAAATCTAAATAGCCAGGTACTTCCCACCTTCCTCTTCCCCATCTCGTTCCCCTCCCCACTACCCTCAGCCTCACAACATACCCCAATTGGGGATGCCATATCACTGGCTCCAGACGGGAGCAGTTGGGACTCTTGTGCGGTATTCATATAAAAAAGCATCCCCAAAGATGACACAGGCCAGGGGAATTTTTCACCTCGGGTCCTCCTGTGTGGGGCTAATATAAAAAAAAGAAAAATCCTTCTAGTGTAGAGCTACATCCTATCGTGAAATTTATCCTCCTAAGCAAATGATACCCACTCTCTGCGAACATCTCTCAGTTCTTCCCGTTGTGCTCTAATCTTCTTAACCTTCCTCGGTTCTTCGGGTCATTTTGACCCGAAACTGAAATTTAAGTGATCATAAAAGTCGTAATTATTAATATAATTTATAACGACTTCATGACAATTATTAATTATCCATTCACTTTTTATCAGTATTTTTAAATTAAGGATAAGTCTCTTATGTTAAGAAAATTAAGTTTTTCTTTCTTTCTTGGGTTCCTCGGGTCAGTGATACCCGAGTATGAAAAAGGTCCTCGGGTCAGAAATGTCCGTGTCTTGTTAATAAAAATGCTTTGCTAGGTTCTTAAGAATATACTTACACTTTACTTGTGTCCTTATTTTTATTTAAAAAATATGTACTACCTACAAATAATTTTATTTAAAACCATTACTTAATTTTTTTAAATCAGGTCAACATGACCCGAGGCCTTAAGTGTACGTAGTACTTGAGGAACCGAGGAAGGTTAAAACAGTTCATTTTCGGTTTGCACGTGGTTGGTATGACTTTTTTCAGGACTTTCAGAAGAGATTTTAAAAATACAATTCTACCAAAGCTGTGTGCAGTTAAAAATAATTTCTCCTAGAGCCTATTAGTTCTAATATTATCTTAGGGGATGCTGTGTGGGGGTATTTTTAAAGAAAGAAAGGAGAGGAAGTTCTGGTAAGGAAAAGGGTATGAGGGGTAGGTAGAAATATGGGGGTCACTGTCCAGGAGTGACAGACGTATGAATCCATCCTTCCAAATGCAGTGCAAGCCAATGGGTTAAGAGAGTTCGGCTGGAGAAGTCAAAAGACTTCCCTCAACCATTATCTCCCGATCCGGCCTGCCATGCAGCTGGTGGGCAGACATATCCGCCGCCAAGACACGGACAAACCTCACTCCTGCTAAGTCACCAAACGTAGCGAACCACTTGGGAACTCTGCCATAGAAGTGTTGGGGAACCAACACATCTATTGCAGAAGTGTTGGTTATCCAATAAATTACTCATACCCGCCTTCCAAATTACACACATAAAACTGTTTTTGAAATCAACATTAGACTCAGCCAACAACCAGTAAGAACTTTCTTATTATATTTAGCCCAAGTGAATGCAAATTATTAATGGGTATCTTTCACTTGATAAGAAGCAGGAAAAATTTTAAGACAAGCCATTCAGTTTCAAAGAATCGGAAGTTGTAGACCGTAGAGCCTGACCAGATAATCAATTATCGCGGCACAGGGGCCGGCGCCAGTAGGCATCGGTACGTAGTTATCTGTAGGCAGTTAAGTAGGCAGTCTCGTCGGTCAGTGACCAAATCACCGGCCTTCACCGTCACGCCAGCAATACCACCTGACTCGTTTATCGACCCAAACTTTGCCCAGGCTGAAACATTTAGGCAGCTGACCGTATAAAACGGAAGTTAAAAAGAACTTGAAAAGTTCGACACACTCGAAAGATAAATGACACAAATTGATAATAATAATAATAATGTTTTTATTCCATGATGTGGGGAGGATAGTGCAATCCCACACGTTCCATATAATTATACATATTTACGCAACAATTTTTTAAAATAAATAACTAAGTACATAGAATAGTGAAAACAAAGTAATAAAAAAATAATTAAATAATCGATTCTGTGTAGGGTGTGGTTTGGGGTGAGCTCGGGCCCAGCGCTCACTCAGGAGTGGGGTTCGGTGCTGGAACGCTGCGGTCACCACTGTATTGTCGGAAGCCATTAGCCGCATCCTGTGACCCGATGTCTCATCAGACCGGCGAATCCGTGCAATCCTATTTTCGTGAACATTTTTGATGCACTGCTATATCTTCTGAATCCAAATATAATTCTGCACGCTTCATTGTATTGGATCTGGAGTCATTTCATCGAGATGGTTCGATAGTTACATCATGTTTCATATGTACATAAAAGATAGAATCATTTCATAAAGATTTTGGTAAACTTTCGAAATCACTGGACACGCATACGACTATTTTTTAGAAAATACCTTTAGATTCATCTTAATTATTTGCATTCGGCGCGATGGAAAACACTGCATTCAAAATTTCAATTACGTCAAATGAAAATTTGCTTTCTTTGTTTGAGATCGCGGTCATTTACAATAATTTCATTTTACGTAAGTAATTGAAATTTTAAATGCATGCAATGCCATTAATCGCCCCCATAGCAAAAAGGTATCTTTTACAGTAATTAAGGTGAATTAAAATGTTTTTTCTAAAATAATATTCGTATATTCGAAAGTTTCAGTTTTCAGTTCAGTTTCAGTGCCGGCAATGCGGGCGTTTATTTTATTTTCATTTATGTACACGGTTTTCTTCTACCCGCCTCACTAGATAAAATCTTTTCCGAGGCGGGTAAATAACATATTATCATATTTCATAAGGCGCGGTAAATCCGCTCAAAAATAAGATGGAGAGATATGTAAATACGAATGTTAGAGAGAGCGCGCTAATATTAAAAACGTTAATATTGTTAAAATGTTTAATAAAACACGAATCGTTTAAAATGGAGCAAAATCTCGCGGGGGGGGGGGGGGGGGGTGTTAAAACAGCATTTAAAAAAACACTGCCAATTTTTTCATACATTTATGTAACTTGTAAAACAACTGAAACAAACGTAATAATTTTCGGAGCTTCCTATGCGATTTTTTTCTATCGAGGGAATTTCATATAATTAGCGTCTCGGCGCGGGGGGTGTATTTTATTTTTTTTTTTTATTTATTTATTTGAGGAACATAAACAGTCTTAGTAATATAATAAACATAAGAGGATGATAAAAAAACGGACCAATTATTAATGTTCACAGATAGGTATTTAGAAACAAGACTAACTAAATGTAAACTAGAATATTTAAGAAAAATGAAGGAAAAAAAACGTATAGAAACTATCTTCAAGAATAACAAATATTTTTTAAGATCTTTAAAACTTGGGGGTATTCTAGTCTAGAGGCATGAATTGAAGGTGTTTTTTCACGTGCAATATAAAAACCAAAAATATATTTGTAGCCATTATTTTACCAAATATTTATTAAACATTAAATAATACATAAAAAAATCAAACGAAAAAATAAAAAAAAATTACAGTGTGTTGAAGGGGGGGGCTCAAAAATATGGCGCGCCCTGGTTGACACGGTCGCAACCCTCCTAGTAATTATTAAAAAAAAAACAATTAATCCAAACAAATGCTGCTATGGCATGAACCTCGGAGAAGTCATAATTTATTTTTCGCAAAATGGCGGCCGTCTGAAATAAAAATACATTTTTTTACCAGTTTTTTTTACTTTTCCGATTTTTTTTAGAATATTAAAAATTAAAATTTTGTTATAATTCTGGTTCGTGCGATAAAGTAATGTATAGAGAAGGCTCACACCAAATTTCAAGAAAATTGGTTAAGTAGAACTTGAGATATCGTGTCAACCGTTTCGAAAAAAGTAGTTTTGTAGCGAATCTAATTATTTTAGTATAAGTGTTGAAATACAGAAAGCTCTCCCTTTCTAACATCGCTTGTCCCTTACACCCAACACCGCTAGGGCAGCGGACCGATATAAAAGACAAGCAAAACCCTAAAAGGTGAAGTCTGCCTTCCGAGATTAGCTCGGGCGGCTTCAGGTCTCCGTAGAGAGAAAAGGTCCTCGTACAGCCTTTGTCATAAGGTGACGAGTGGTTAGGGAACAATTGGTTTCCTTTGGGCTACTTGAAATACCCATAAAGTTATTATGGTAGTTTTTATTGATAAACTACTGTGTGTTACGATTATTGAACTATATACTTGCAAATTGATTATACCCAAATAAAGACAAATTGTGTTTACGGAATAAAAGTGCGGATTTTATTTATTAAATTGACCATACCGTTACAGTTTTGAGAAAAATGCGTTTAAAATTTTGTTCTATTTAGATTCTGGTTAGATTACGTCTAAACCGCGACATTAAAATGGTTATAACTTTTAAAATAATGCGAATTTCGAAAAATCCTTTTACGGAGATTTTTTGAATATTTAAACTTAAATGAAGTATAAAGAAAAAACATTGTTTTTTTTTTCTAGAATAGAATACTTCCTTAAGGAAAACATGTAATAAATCGATAGAAATGCGGGATGCCGCGGCTTAAAACAGATTTATTATTTATTAATTAGAAAAGTTTACCAGGGTTTTTCAAAATATTTTACGAAGCTAGCTAATATTTTCTGGAATAAAATCTTAACTACTTACGAGCAAAAATCTGATAAATAGTTTGTTTCCGTTGCAGCAAAAAACTATCGGACATTCAGCTCTAACATGAAATTTGAGTAAAGTGCTCTTGCAGGAATTTATAGGTTAACTAAACAACATTTTAGTTCGCTATTTAAAACCGTAAAAAATACCTATACGACAAGACGCCATTACATGATTTTATAATTATTACATACTAATAATATTGGTAGTTTTAGTGGAATGATTTGCTGGCTTTTGTGTTTCCGCCCTCCCACATCTATAACATAAGTATTCAATCTAAATGCTCATTCCTTACTTTCCTTACATACCGTGAATATATTATTGATCTGCAAAATATATAAACTTAACAAAAAGATTAATAAAAATGGTTCTCAAAATAAAATCAAGCCAATGCCAGTGAACCATAACAATGAATTCACCAAATGCCCATGCCGATGCCCATCTTAGGTAAATTAGTGTGTATGAACACGCCAAGCATTTTTCTTGTCAAATTCTAGTGGTTCGCCACCGTTTTTAACGATTTCATAACTTGCTCTTCAATATAAACCACACAAGGTGTAATTCGGTGACCGGACAACTCGGAATGAAACCAACTCAGAACCATCTCAGATAAGTCATTTAGAGTGATAAAAATACATATATAAAAAATTGGTTAAATAGGTTACGTTAGGTTAGGGTTATCGGCTAATTTAAAATTATTTTTTTCATAGCTTTTAATGACTTTTCAAGGAGATGTTGAGTTGACTTTATTCTCAGTTGGCATGGAACCATGTAATTCATAGGGTGTACCTGACAGACTTTAACTAGCGATATCTATTATCTAGCGTGTTTATTTGGAGGAATGCTCAAAACTCAATAAAGCTCAAAGCATACAGCTCACAACACAAAGCTCCAAGTTCAAAGATCTAGGCTCACAGCTAAAATCTCAGAGCTCGTAGCTAAAAGCTCAAAGATCAAAGATCAAAGCTCATAGATCAAAGATCAAAGTTCAAAGATCAAAGTTCAAAGATCAAAGCTCAAAGTTCAATGTTCAATGCTCAATTTAAAGCTTACGAGAGAAACGCTGGAAAGATTACAGATCAAAACTAAAAGCTCTGAACTCAAAGCTCAAAACAAAACTCATCCTCATTATCATCATCTGAGTTTACGTAGATTCAGTGTTTTTTTTTTTTTTATATATGAAATACCGCACAAGAGTCCCAACTGCTCCCCTCTGGAGCCAGTGAGACTATGGCATCCCCAACTGGGGTATGTTGTGTGGCTGAAGGTAGTGGGGAGGGGAAAGAGATAGGGAAGAGGAAGGTGGGGAATTACCTGGCTATTCAGATCTGGTCACTAAACACGGCTAATGCCATTTCGAGCAACGTTTCAATTCTGAATGGTGGTCTTACACCAGGGCGATACTGATAGTATCTTCCACTCTGGAACGTGCCGCAAATATACTATATATTATTTTAAATGAATAAATTGTGAAATAACACAAATTAATCAAATAAAAATTTTGCGCACGCCGGGTTCGAACCCGCGACCTTCGGATTGTGAGTCCAGAGTCTTACCTCCGGACCACGGAGGCCGTCTGTGTTTAGGAAGGTTGCAACAAATGCACATAAAATAAGTTTTTGTAATTCAGGTAGTATCGTTTTTGTGACTGCACAAATATCATTTTCAACATTGATATTGGTTTAGCTGAAACTGGGATTGAATATGTCTTCCTCTGCAAAAAAAAAACACTGGTCAGCTTCTGGGTCTTACATGCACAATTCTTACCTACCAATCTACTACCAATCTACCTAACCTATCAGGATCTACAATACCACTTCTTACTAAACTTAAACCTTAAACCGTTTTTATTTGTGTTTCTAAACTCAAACCCTTTTTATTTGTGTTTCCAGATGAGGTCCGCACCGGCACCTACCGCCAGTTGTTTCATCCGGAGCAGCTGATCACTGGAAAGGAGGACGCGGCTAACAACTATGCCCGCGGACACTACACCATCGGGAAGGAGATTGTCGACGTGGTGTTAGACCGCATCAGGAAGCTGGCTGACCAGTGCACGGGGCTGCAGGTGAAGATCGAACTTCTCATTTCATCTTTTTCTCCTTGTCCTTGTACTGTTAGAGTCGCGGACCCATCGCCTATCTCTAGAGGTAGGACGGACCTGGCTTTGTTGTTTTATGCAATCTATAGCTATCCGAGATTAATGAAAATTTTCACACTCGTCTTACAAATCAATAGGAAAATTTAAGGACCTCAGCTGGAATGGCCTTTTTAAAATTATGATTTCCACACAAGAGCCCCAGCTGCTCCCATCTGAAGCCACTGAGACTATGGCATCCCCAATTGGGGTATGTTGTGAGACTGAAAGTCGTGGGGAGGGGATTATTATAAACGATGATTGAAAAAAAAAATTTAGAAAGAAGATTTTTTTTAGGAGGGGGGGGGGGGATATAAGCTTTATTTAAATTATTTACTTTTACCTGGCGGTATTATTTTAATACCTAAACATATTTGGAAATTCCCAGCCTCAACAGATGATATCTGTTCTGAGACTGATAATAAAAAAAAAATAATTAGAAAAAGTAGTGTACAAAAAATTTACACAAAATAAACATCATCATCATCTTCATCCCCTTATTCTATTCGGGTCGGGGACCCATTACATCGACAAGGCTCCTCCATACGTTGCTGTCTTGTGCTGATTGTTCGGCCTCCATCCATGGCAGTCCCAGACTCTCCTCACACAGTTTCTGGAGTTGCCTCGCCCAGCTATGTCTGGGGCGGCCCACTGGACGTCTACCCTCTGGAATCGCACTTAGTATCTTCCTCAGAATTTAAAAATTTTCCTCGGAAAATAAACATGAAAATACAAAAGTATTTGAATCAAGAGTAAAAAATACATAAAGTATATAAAATATCTCATTAATAAAAAGGTATCAAAAAAAAAATCATTAGAAATTGTTATGTTTTTTTTTTAATGTATGTGTTATATCGTAACAATTTCTATTGATTTTAAAAATTATCTACATCATTAACCACTCGGACCCAAAAGCTTGTTTTCACGATAATATAACATTATTTGCATATGTATGACGTATGAGGCGTATTAATAATAAATTATTACTCTCCAGGGTTTTCTAGTCTTCCATTCATTTGGTGGTGGCACCGGATCGGGTTTCACTTCCCTGTTGATGGAACGTCTCTCAGTGGACTACGGAAAGAAATCCAAGCTTGAGTTCTCCATCTACCCCGCCCCCCAGGTAATAACAATAATCATAATAGTGCACCTTATTCATAGATGAACAATCTAACTGTACAACTACCTACCTACCTCATGTTGGTGAGTTTTGCAGAAATTCAAATGTAACATTGTTATCAAATGGCAAATCAGCGCCATTTTGTTATTCTTTTTGTCATTTGAAGGTTCCAAATTAACCTGTTGCTCATCTGCCCTGATGATGGACACTGTAACGCTGTTCGAAACGTTGACTAAAGAAGGAGGTAGCGAAACACGGCATAACACCCCAAAAATAAATAACAAAAATACTTTTGGCCGTGAAAACCTAAAAATATACATTATTAAATTTAATTAAAAAAGATTTTTTTCATCAAAATTCAAAATTGTATCTAAATTATTTAGATAAAAATTAAATGGAGTTTTACAAATTAAACACAAAAACAATTCATAAAATATAAAATACAAAATGTCATAATATTGTTATACCAAGAAATGGACCTATAATCAGCTTTGGGGAACCTTTCAAATAGTGTCAAAAAACTACAACAAAATGGCGCTGATTGGCCTGATTTGATGACAATGTTACAGTTGAATTTCTGTAAAACGCCCTTGCAAAATGGATAGTTATCAATTATTATGAAATTTTTAAGGTGTCAACTGCAGTGGTGGAGCCATACAACTCCATTTTGACAACTCACACCACCCTGGAGCACTCCGATTGCGCATTTATGGTCGACAATGAGGCCATATACGACATCTGCCGCAGGAACTTAGACATTGAGAGACCCACCTACACCAATCTGAACAGACTTATTGGACAGGTAAAACTAGTCAAGGATTTCCATTGGATTCAAATAAAAATCTAATATATAGAACAATAACTTTCTAATTATACTACCTACAGAAATATCACTTTTAACCCCCCTGTTTTAACGGTTTTGAAGCCACAAACAGCAAACCTTGATTGCAGGATCATAAATATTTTATACAAATACAACCTAATCTAAAACCTACCTAACTCAAAAAGAATTACTAGCAATCCTTGGAAATATGCGGATTAATTCTGCCTCTTTGCACCCCAATGCATTCAATTCTATTTTAACCCAAGGGATAATTTCTAAGAATGCCGTTTAAAAAAAAATTACAAGTGTGCAGTTCACGTGCGGTAGAAGTGAAATCTTCAGAGAACTAAAGTAGACAAGAGTGGGGAGGCTACGAAGCACCGCACAAAGAGGAGACCGATTATTCTTTCTCATTCTTTCGAGGCTATATCCTATGGATGTATGCGTTTGTCTCTTTTTAGTATCGCTTTTTTGTTTCAAATCATAACGTTGCTAAAGAAGTTTTCACTTCAAAAATGCAATAAAAATGATGTAAGAAAAAAGGGAAATTCAAACACATTATTGTTATTCCTGTACTATTAATATTATTGGGTGCCTTAGGTATGCAAGGGGGTGGAAAAACTCTAGAATTCTAATAAGAATGGATATTACCATATTTCCATAACCAAAACCACGTGAAAATGAGATTTACTTATTTTGCTCAGCTGTATTGCTACTATTAATTATAATATTTTTTGATTTGATGTTCTTCTAGATTGCTTAAACTATCGTTGGTAAGTGCGTAATATTTCCCGCATGCCGCTATTAACAGAAAGGTGATAATAACTCCGAAATTAGGTGGTAAAGCCATCAATTTGATTTGATTACAGATTGTCTCATCCATCACCGCCTCTCTTCGCTTCGACGGAGCGCTGAACGTTGACCTGACAGAGTTTCAAACAAACCTGGTGCCATATCCTCGTATTCACTTCCCGCTAGCCACCTACGCACCGGTCATCTCTGCTGAGAAGGCGTACCATGAACAACTGACTGTGGCTGAGATTACCAATGCCTGCTTTGAGCCAGCTAATCAGGTAAAGACAAAATTTCAATTGAAAGAACGTAATTATGAATCATCCAACCCCACCCCCCCGTCACTTACGGCAACCCCATATCTGCTACAAACCTTGGAGTGTTGGCCACCTCCAGGAAATGGTTCCTCATCTGCCAGTTTCCTGTTGTCTGTAGTGGTGGCCTCAATTTATCATAACAATAGTTAGGATTAATAACGATTAATACGATCATTTATATAAAGGAGGAATATCAGCACTGTGATAATATTGTTATTTTATTTTCAGATGGTTAAGTGTGATCCTCGACATGGAAAATACATGGCCTGTTGCATGTTGTACAGGTAAACATCAACTTTATGTATTCTATTATTATAAATTAAATAGAATTAAACTAGAAGGAGGTAGCGAAACACGGCATAACACCCCAAAAATAAATAACAAAAAAGAATTAAACTTACTTTCTAGACAACAAAAAAAAATTGCACTTGCGATTTCCAGATGAAGTATATATTTTGTATATTTAATAAAAAAATTGTTGTGCGCTGGTCTTTCAACAAAATGTCATCTTAAACAATTTTTTTTCTCAATAATTTGGTATAGCAGTGGCGTGTAAGTCTATAAAGACTTAAAAGTGGTGCCTATGCTAAGAAAAATGAACATTCTTCAGTTGACCCAAAGAGTGAGAGGAAAATAATAATAAAACAAAGTCATTTTCAAATACATACGATTGTGCTTAATAGGGACACATCCATATACCCAGACATATTGTCCCAAATAAGGGAAGTTTAAGGGAGACAGAAAAAAAGTCATTTAATTGATTACATTTATTTGCGTTCCCTCGAATGTGTTTAAACTTTTAAAATTTAATTAAATCAAAAAAAAAATTTAATTAGGGAAAAATAAGTATATATCATAGACATATGAAAAGACTAGACAAGAACATACAGGAGAGGGGAAAATCCAGCTCTAGCGGGACGCAAGGGCGGGAAGATGACTGTGACGGAATGTGATTCGTCAATAAATCAATCTGACAGTAAAGGCATCTCGCATTATAATATCACAATTTAGTTCTTAAAAGTAAAATCTGCTTTTGAATGAATAGACCTTTTTACATGTGAGCGCGAATTACTCGCCACGTTATGAACAAATTTGAGAAGTCCAAATACGGCAAAGTAAAGTTCACGTGTTTTCAGAGTCAAATATTTTATTGCCGTATTTAGTTAAGACACTTTTACAAATGTTTCATAATTTACTTACCCCAGTAAACAGCGTCTAGCACACTTCTGCCAGACGCTTAAATTCTGATGTTAGGGTTGTTACAACCGCTCTGTTCGTATCAATAATAAAATATCTCTTTTAATCAAAATTAATTTACGTGAATTATTCCACATGTGATTTATTATAATAATACGTAGCAGTTGCATTATTATTTGCTCCTAGTTTTTTTAGATACTCTCAGTATCTCCCCAACTGCTTGAAATGGCTTTAGGTGTATTTATTGACCAGATCTACATAGCTAGGTACTTCTCATATTTTCACATCACATCGACGCATCGTGTGTACGCAACAAATCCCCCCCCCCCCCTCTGCCTCCCGACTTATCGGGGTTCTGCAAGTCGGATCGTACATAGCCAGGAGTGGGGTATTATTTTGGAGTATTTTGACGACGAAGGTGCTTTTTATTTATTTTGGGTATAATATTTATATTCACTTTTTTTTGTTTAGGTACATTTAAGCATATGTCAGCAGAAACTTAGTAAAACAGTATTATATACACCAACACAGTAACAGTATTCTCAGACTACGCATAATATTATAAAAAAATATACGAGTTATATTTTATTTTATTTTTATTTATTTATACAACACATGTTACAAAAATTGTGACATTTACATAAAGTAGATATATTAAATCACCATACTAGGTGGCTGCCTGTTTCACGGTGACCAATTAGTATAGTTACTTTGTATGAAATATGAAGTCTAGTGTAAACATGGATTTTGTATAATTCATGCTAAAATTGGAAAAAAATATAATAAAAAGTAGAAATTATAATAAATAGTAGAAAATAGAGAAGAGAAAAGAAGTAAATTAGATTATAAAAATGTAAACAACTTTTTTTTGACACTTTTTCAATTAAAAACAAAAAACATGTTATTCTATCACACATCGCCACTCGGTATAACCTAGCGCATTACGTATGCACTCCTTCTCGTTCCAGCAGTACAGTACATACGAAACAACGCGCGTACCTAACACATGGTCTGTTGCGACAATATGATCCAAAGATAATATGATCGGTGGTGACGTGCGATAGAAAAATATTTTATTTTTAGTTTTAATTGATAAAAAAAAATATCATCGGACAGCAAAATGACACCTACATTTTTCAAATGCAGACATGCTCACTGTATCTACATTTTACTTCCAAACATACCGCGAAGGAGTACATACGTAATTAAGAAAGCAAAATATACAAAAATGCCTAATAAATAAAACCATACTTTATTCCACGTTTAACCCCTCACTAATACCGTGTTTTAAATTTTACACAACTGATAACCAACCATTTATCCTATATTAACTGTTGTTTATTGAGTTGTATAATATTCAAAACTCGTTGAGTAATAACGCCCTTAAAGTGGAATAAATTTAAAAATGATAGGTTTATTATCCTTTATTAATACGACGGAGTTCCAGCAAGAAATAACAGACGAAAAAACAGACGTTCCAAATGATACGATTATGTATTTTATCAAAGCCCAAAAGTCAAAGGCACATCCCTGATTCTATTGCAAACGGCTTTGTCGCCATGTTTCTCGATGTCAAAGTTACGTTCCTAAAACTGACCATATCATGTGATCTGAATAAGCTTAAAATAAAGTAAAATAATGCTTAACTATGGAATGTAATATGATAATTGGGTTTATTCTCCTTTTCACTTTTATTTTTACACGTTTTCATGGCACACGCCACCATTTTTCACGTGATATTTCGTAAAATCTAATGATGAGAGCTCGACGCTAGGCCGCACAAGAATGATGACGTCACCTTTTCTAGATTCACGCGAACCCATACGCGAGCCGAGACGGTTCCAAAATCCGGTTCCAAAGTCGGTATGGGGAGGGGGAAATAATACGCTTATATCACTTTAGGGCAGGTCTATGAATATTATGTCTATGGTATATATTAACTATAGGGTCAAAAATAGTCACTGAGCGCATAATACCTCCAATGTAAATTTTTTTTAATTTTCAAGGGAGTGAAAAAAAATACATTCATGAAGGGAGACTTCCATTTGTTTTTCTTTGTTGTGTACATTCATAGTAATTATTATTTGGAGATCCACCTCCATTTTCCTGCTTCAAAATTTGTTTTTTTCATTCTCCTCTAATATATAATATTCTTCACTTATTAATTACTGTAACTTGAGAAATTTGGCATCGCCTCCCTCACCCGCGCTGCATACCTCAAGCCCACTCTTCTTGACTAAAATTCGTTTACCGAGATAAGTTTTCCATTTACTTAATCGGAATTTGTCGCAGTTAATCGGAATGATGTCGCAGATAACCGAAACAAATTAGTGTAAGTTTCTTTGTTACCTGATCCTTGGGTTTGGTTCCAAATAATCGGCTATCCCGAAAAACCGGTGTATCAATGAGGAATCGAATGTACATATTCAATTCCTCTTAATAAAAAAATATTACTGGTTTCTGCTACGTCTGTCTCTATCTCACTGAGGATTACCGTAACAAAATTCATACCTGAACTTAAAAACTACACAATGTTACTTATGGTCGTAGAACAATGCACGCCACTGTGATATAAATGATTGAAACAAGGTTTAAGTGCTTTTCTTCCCTCTCAATATGTCTCAAATAAACTTTGAGAATCTTAAGAAAAGAACAAGAGCATTTGAAATTAAATTTTTACAACAAAATCTACAATTTTTTTTTAATTGTTCAGGGGAGACGTGGTTCCCAAGGACGTGAATGCTGCCATTGCCACCATCAAGACGAAGCGCACCATCCAGTTCGTGGACTGGTGCCCCACGGGCTTCAAGGTGGGCATCAACTATCAGCCGCCAACCGTGGTGCCTGGGGGCGATCTGGCCAAGGTACAGCGCGCCGTTTGCATGCTGTCCAACACCACAGCCATCGCAGAGGCCTGGGCCAGGTAAACAACTCAATGCAATCAACGTAACTTTACTGTATTCAACGCCACTGCATTCAAAGCTTGCTACAATCCAATACCACAGCCATCACGGGGGCTTTGCGCAAGTAAAAATTAACTGGATTTAGTGATACATTGTGTTCAATGCAAAGATATTGTAATATAAGGAGAAATGCTATGATGTCCGCCCGACTGTCGCCGGAACTACTACCTAATGGGAATATGTAGTTTGAATACGGAATTCAGTTGTGCAGTAGTATTGGTTAACAATATAGTTTGTACATATACGGAAAGAATTCATTCATTTAGTTGATTTTTTTAACGTGTGCAATAGTATTGGTTAAAAATTTCGACGACACCCGGTAACACAGTCCCACCCAGTAAAAACTGCCGATAGCCCATCTCCTTATATTTCAATATCTTTGGTTCAATGCGACTTTACAGTATTACATATATGCAAGTACACTGTATTCAATATAACTTTACTATATTCAATGCAACTGCATACAATGCATTCAGGATAGCCTTGCAGTTTCAGAAGCCATCCCCGAGAATGAATCATTGATATTTTTCCTATCTCTATATTATTAAAGGAGTATGTGATATGTAAATTATAAAATTTTATACTGAATTTATGCAAGTTCAACTCGTGTACGCAAAGTTGTATATATTGAATTAAATCTGTATGTTTATTGGCAGGCTTGACCACAAGTTCGACCTCATGTACGCAAAGCGAGCCTTTGTCCACTGGTATGTCGGAGAAGGCATGGAGGAGGGAGAGTTCTCAGAGGCCCGAGAGGATCTGGCCGCCCTCGAAAAGGACTACGAAGAAGTCGGAGTGGACTCTGTGGAGGGCGAAATTGATGACGGAGATGAATATTAATTACATATTTATGATTCATTACAATCAATACCATATTGTGCTTTATAATAGACATAATAACTTAGGAGTTTGTTTTTATAATATAATATTAAAATAAATGATTTCTTTCTTCCTTGCACTATTTGCTTGATTGAAAAATGAATTGCATTAAAATTTTATGATCGATGTTTGTGACAACATTCCCTCCTATTTTTTGTAATAATTTCTACTTAATTTACAAATGATGTAACAAAAGGTTTTATTGAATGTGAACGAGGAATGAAACAAATCTTGGTTATCAAATCAAATATAATATTATTTATTTAAAAATTTCAGTAATAATTATTGAAAAATATTTATTTATTTCATATTATTTCGGTTATTTTTCTCCTTATTAATGTTGCTTGTTTTAATAATATAATATTTTAAAATGGTTGTAACTAATAAAATAAACTTAAAACATTATGTAATTTTGTTTTCAGCATTACAAAAATGTACCTATTCATTATAAATATAAAAAAAAACTAAAATTAAACTTGGGTTTTATTTCTTCAAACAAATTCATGATTGATCAGCTTTAATATTTTTTTATTTATAAATACATGAGTTTGAAATATTATGAATTACCAAAAAGGTAAACTTTCACATTAAAAATTACAAAATTTACGTAAATCAAAACTTTTTGGTGTAACTTTGTAAAAATACATAATATTACGTTTATAGACTGTAAAACTTGGCTATAACGAACAAGATCAGATTACAATCATTACTCTTTACAATGTAATCAGAGGTTGTACCGCTTCAAAAATATCAATGTGATCGGAAAAATTACTATTGTAAATAATAAAATATGACTTATTTAAACATTAAAAACATTCAAGAATATTTAAAAATTTACAGTTAAACCTGATGACTCGAATAAATGCATTTATATTTGGGAAATTTAAAAATGGTTTATTTTGTGTCCACATTATACAGATTTTCCTACATAAACTATTTTTTAGGATGTAAATTAAGTTGGTAAATACGTTCCTAGTGTGAAATCTACAAATAGAATATATTATCATATGAAAGAAAATAAAATGAAAAGTGATTTGGGAAAGATGGGGATAAAATCCATTATGAAATTATTTCTATGTCCAAATTACTTGAGAAAAGGGTAGAGTATTATTTTGACATATAAAACAAACAGTAAAGTTATAAAATTATGAGAAGATGTGAACCTTACAAATCGAAGGCTTAAAGTCAAAAAATATTATCTACAAAAAGACATGACAATAATTTTATTAGTATATAATGGTGCATTTTTTTGTAGATAAAATTTTTGACTTTAAGACCTATAGTATTATTTGTAGATAATGTTGTTTGACTTTAGAAATGGAAATTTTGACAGTTTTTTTACTGGGGCAAGTCTCTCCGGAATATCTTGAGGCAAATTTGGCATTCGATGAACACAAAAGTGGTTGTAAGAAAGTTCTAAACATTTCAGTAAAATTCAACTATCGCTAAGGCGAACCCTATATGTTCAATATTGCCAACTCAGGCCACTCATCAGTCAATGGCTGAGTTGGCATCGCGTTCGGATCCCATGCAGGCACCACATGTTCAATTCCTCGGCTGGCTAAGTCCTCCATCACAACAACACAAACAACATTTTCCGCTTACTTTGGTGGTAGTAAGAGATTTTAAAAATGTTGTCAGGTTATTCAAAGGAATGTCTGTCTTTCTTTTTAAAAATTATATTTTAAAATCGTGATAGGTCAATATTTATCAAATATCGAGACATTTATTGAACATGTAGGTTATTGATGGATCACAGATGTCTAGATTCCTGAATTCCGCATTGTGAAACAATCACGGATTGTGATAAATATTGACGAATTACAAAAATATTGAATGTGTAGCAAACTCATCAATATTTATCACGATCCATGGGTTCACATTAAGGAATTCAGGAATCTGTGATCCATATCCGTCAATATGCTGGTCTACATTCAATAAATAACATGATATTTCATAAGTATTGACAGATCACAATAAATATTGAACGTCTAGGGTAGCAATCCATCAACATGGATTGTGATAAATATTGAACGTGTAGCTCATGCTTAAGGGACGTTTTGACAAAACTGATCATGAAGCTTTGTAATTGCATAAAAGTAAAGCGGCCTTTCTCTTTAATGACTTAATTAATTCTAGCAGGATTATTTTTGCTTGGTATGAATGTAATACAGTTATGCCGAGAGTTTGTGCATTTGCCAAATTGTATGTTATAACTGTTCTTGTTAGTACGAAGATAAGTATTAACTAAACTGACAAAGAGGATTTTCTCATTACGGCCATAACTCGCTATTCTGACAGTCATTATAACGAAGTTAGATTGTATGCATAAAATTAATTCATAAAAAAATCATTACAAAAATAATTTACATGTACGGAAGTTCCATCAAATAAAGATTGCCTCAAGCGTTCAAACCTAATAATAATAACGTAAAAATCTTTAACAAAAAATATTTTTTTTTAGAATACAATACCTACCATTTGCGCCATTTTAAAATAAATTGCAATATAAATTTCGTACCTTTGTTGACACTTCAGTTATGTATATGTTATATGTAGGTACACAGATTCAAAAATATACCCAAATTAATATCTGACAGAAATCCAATTCAACATATATCAATTTTACGATATGACAAATTACGTAAAGTTAACCACTGGAGTGACCATGTGAAATAAATAAATTTGCCTCGATTGCTCGAGATTTCCAGAAAACCATTTTTAAAATTTTTCGCCAACATTAAAAAAAACATACCTTTGAATTTTAATATGGAGACAAAAAATTATAGTGCTATATGGCCAATGAATTAACCTGTATTTTACTATTTATTTCATATAATGTGTAGGATTTATAAAAAAAATATAAAGAAATTGTAAAGTTTATAACCGCGCGAATCCTGTGTGTTTGTTGCTTTGAAACTCTGTGAGAGGTACTTATTAGAGTCAACATAGAATATTTTCGATTTCTGTACGTTGTCTGTGGATACTTGTTAATGAAAGATGCATATCTATGGAAAAAGGACTTAATTTTAACCGTAAACAGCTGATCAGAAATTCTGCGTGAAAAAAAATATTTTAAAAATTTATTTTTAACATCGTTCTAAAATAGTCTACAAAGTTCGGATTTGCGAAATCTATGGTCTATGGTCATAATAGATAAAGCATTTCAATAGCTTTATTTAAAAATAAATGGCTGGCAATGGAAATGTTTTAAATAATTACAATAAGTGTTTTACAAATGGTAGAAAAATGTGGTCCGATTTTGGACCGTTATCAATCGTAGAAAAATAAAAGTGGTCCATTTTTCGACCATAATCGCTCCAGTGGTTACGAATACATAGTGTTGTAGGCACAGAGAAATATGAATAATACGACACATTTTGTCTCATTTATGCAGGTATTTAAATGACTCAATAATTTAATATATCATTGAAGAAGAAGATAACACTAATAATCTAAACGAAAATATGAAAGAGAACAAGATGCAAAAATATAGAAAAAGATAATGTTTGCAACTGGGACTCGAACCAGAATCTCTCGTCTAACCGAGACGTGCACTTGTACCAATTCAGCCAGTGCCACCTTCCATCAAACCGTCATAATTGTCAATCTCATATTTTAAAATTTTAGAATTAACAATATTACCTTCGACTAATTTTTCCACATCACAGGTTCAGGGTCCCAGTTGCGGCGACCATTATCTTTTCTATTTTTCTGGGTCTTGTCTTCTATTTATCTTCTTCTTCAATGACATATTACACTGATGGAAATAACCTTCAAAAGTTATAAAAAGAAAGTTGTTCTTATAAAAAATTGACTCAATAATTGTTCAAAACTTTATCAATAGCAAAATTTAGAAAAAAGTCACATATTAATTTTGATTTTTAAAAAAAAATTCTCCACGTTTTTTGTTGCACGAGGATTGTATATATTATAATTTAACTGTATGTATATATAATAATACCGAAGCTGGAAAGGAAAAATGCCCACATGTTCTGGGAAATTAGAAAACTTGATTTGATGAACAAAAGCATGAACAAACAATACAGCTTATCATGTAGGTTCATCTTTAATTTTACAGCTGTAGAGCGCTTTAGCCATTTTGCCTCAGCGTCGATATGTATTATGTATTCAATACAATCTGAAAATAAGTCTTTTCTTTAGTCCACTTTATTTATCTTTCTTGGTATCAACTTGTTGTTCATAACTTTCGTACAAATCTTCTAGTTCGCCCGCTAATTCGGTGGCCGCATTCCTCGGGAACCATCCCCTGACCCGATCCTTGCTCGATCTGCATTTGTTCTCTTCAATTCGTTCGCCAAACAGCCAGTATCTAATAAAACACAAATCATTGATAAGTTCCAGTAACCCTTCAGGTCAATTTGTTCGCTTTTCGTAACAACTCGTACGGGTCTCGTAGAAATTGTCGTGTCTCCCTCGAAATATGATATAAACGGTGTTCGAAAGAGAAAACACAACGCTTTATAATGAAATCTAAAAGTTAACCACAAAAGAAATAAAATGTACACCTTTATGATCGCAAATTCGTAAAAGAATTATGATAATTTGGGAACTTTTTGTTAATTATTTTTGCACGGAATGACAAAAAATTTTAAGTAACAATAACGTTTATACCTTTTTGGTCTAATAAAATATGTATGTGTTTTTTTTTGTTATCAGTAATTTTAGTTAGAAAAAATGTTAGGTGAACCATTTTTAAAACTTTTTATGTTTGTATGCAAAATTTTTATAGTTTAAAAATTATTTATGTATTTTGGATTACAGTATTAGAAAGCATATTTTATCACCTTTAAAAAGCAGTATTTAGTTTTCGAATATGTTCAGAAATATCTTATTCTCTTGGATTTTATTACAAAACGTAAATATTTTGACCCTCTGACAAAACACCCATTAAGGGGTTAAAAAAATTTTTTTTTACTTTTTTCACTTATTTTATTTGTAACCCCTACTGGTTTCAGCCTATCTTTCAGGCCATCTTCAAACAGGTATACATAATTATTCCTTGAATCCCATACACTGTGATAAAGAATAAGGGATGGCTACTTTTGTAATTAAGCACCCATGGAGTATATTCATAAATTAAAATATATACCTACATTTTTTTTATATTAAAAAAAAACTATGTAAAACTTATCCATAGCGTGCAATTATTATCCTTGAGTCGCTAGCTAATTTCAGAATTGGATATGTATTTTTGATCTAAAATTATTGTCAACGGAATAGTTACGTTGACTTAGAAATTTCAGAAAGAAAAGAGTGGTAGATACCCTCATGGTGAAAAACCACCATTGACCATTTTTTTGGTGAAAGACCACCATTGTCCATCCTCTGGTGATACACCACCATTGCCCATTTTTGGTGAAAGACCACCATTGTCCATCCTCTGGTGAAAGACCACCATTGCGCATTCTCTGGTGAAGTACCACTATTCAGAATTGAAACATCGGCTGACGTGGTTTTAGCCACGTTTGGTGACCAGATCTGACTAGCCAGATACTCTTCCACCATCCTCTTCCCTATTGTCTTCATTCCCCACTCCCTTCAGTATCATAACATACTCCAATTTGGGATGTCATAGTCCCATTAGCTCTGAACTCTGAACAGCCATAAAAAAGGTGATATTTAGCTTTTTTTTACATTAACTCCACACAGGAGGCCCTGAGAAAAATAATTTCCCTCAGGGGCTATGTCATCCTTGAAGATGCTGTGTGGAGGGTCTTTTTGAGGAGAGGAAGGAGTGAACATGGGTCTTGAAGAGACTCATGTTGTAGGAGGGAGGAAACACAGAGACCGGCAAATCGTTCCACAGCTGAGCTGTTGAACTCAAGAAAAAGTCGTAGAAACATCCGTTGGGCGCATGTTTGGCGTGTTTCCCGACTATGCACCGGTGCCGAGGGGTTCAATGACGCTAGTTCCTTGGAGCATCTTCCATTGTAATACCGGTAGAACAAGGACAGCATTCCCACCTGACGCCTGTGCCCTAAAGATTGCAATCCATTTGTCAAGTTATTAGAATCTATTAAACGGACTGCCCGTTTCTACTGCTTCAAACCACCAGATTTCTGTTTCATAGTTCAAGATTTCCGATACAGGCAACATAAATTATACTCACGGGCGCCACCTAGTGACGGCTATATGATCGTCCTTGTTGAGAGCCACGCGGGGCTCGTCAGTGCACGGGGGCCTCACCACAGTGCCGAGCCCCGCCGAGAAAGGACACCAGCCCCCGCTGATGGTGCGGTCCATCTGATACACGCGCATTCGCACACGCTTCTCCTGCTTTTGATTCAGCTGCTCAACCTGAGGGGAAAAAGAAATACTTTAACAGACATATTATACTCGTATATTATTAATACTACATACGTCCCACATAATTAATCTAATTAATTAATGTAATTTTTTATATATATTTTTTATAAATCTTAAAAAAATCCAAAAACATACAAGGTACAAAGATTTATATAATTAATGAATTTACACTCAAATTTTCTCAAAATCCACATTGATGTTAGTTTAATTATTTTGTTTTGTTTTATAAATTAGAATAATTGTTTTTTTTCCAATTTTTTTCAAAATCCATAGAACGCTGTAGAATCTGAAAAAGAAATCTAGAAAGAAAAATCCCTGAGGCACTTGGGTGGTAAAAACCATGTACAAACATGTTAAGAATATGGAGATCTGAAAAGAATTCAAGGCTGACCGTAGGGTAACAGATAAGATTAAGAGAGGTGCGCTTAGATATATATTGTTAGCAGCGTATTTAAATATTGCCGCTTCACACGTTTGGTTCGCTCATCTGCCGCCAACAGGGAAACTACTCCAGCTACTGCGGTCGGTAAAGGAGGGAACTACTAACTCCTCCTAGTTGGCAGGACTGGGCAGAGCTACCAACAGAACGGACAGCGAACGGCTGGGAAAATGGCGTGACATAGTGTTGACGATTAAATGGATGTTATTATTATTGTCACGTACCGTGGAGAGAATATATTTCATTCTAAACATTTAATTAGCGTTTTATTATTGCTAACAATATATATTTTTTTTAAAAAGAAAGACAAACATTCTCGGGTTACGAATAACCTGACAATATTTGAAAATCTCCTATTACCACAACAGTAAGTAGAAAATGTTGCTTGTGACTTAGTCAGCCGAGGAATCGAACACATGATGCCTGGGTGGGACCCAAACGCAATGCCAACTCAGCCACTGACCGGTTGGTTGGGCATGTAGAGTAGATGAATGAAGAAAGGAAAAATATGATGCGGAAGTGAATAATAGAAAAAGTCAGAGACGATCAAGTGAATCAAATACTTGAGTCAGACCAGAGTCAGAATAACAGAAGAGTATGTTTGAGACAATGTATGAATGTGAATGAAACAACAAGTATGTCCCATGACAGAGTTCCAAGATGCCAGTTTTATTTATGAGTTTACTAGCTGGTACCCGGCATGCGTTGCAATGCAAAGAAATAAATTGTTTCTCCCCGCGTCCCCTTCCCCCCTCGTTCCCCTTCCACCTTCCACGCCTTCCACTCCCTCGTCATCCCTCCCCCTAACCCCACCTCCTTCATTACCCTTCCCCTCACGCCTTCCCTTCCTGCCTCTAAAATATATTTTTTAACTCATTTTCATTTATACAAATTTCATAACTCCAGAGCTTACCATTATATATAGCCTATAACCTTCACAGGCATGCGCACAACAAATCACCAAAGTTTCATCGCAATCGGATGAACGGTATGGCAGCGCACGACATACAAACAAACAAACAAACCAACAAACAAAAATTGATTTTTATATGTAAGATTTATGATGAGTGGAGAAATAACAGGAAGTCAATTTGATTTACGAGTTTATTAATGAGTTGAATAATATGGCTAAATTACGGGTGGAGCCTGAAATCAATTGTTCACTCCACTGCAGTTGAATAGGTTTTTCTGGCGTCAGCCATGTAGGCCATTGCTTCTCTGTATTTAATAACATGTGCATATGCAGTCTGTGGCATCACAACTAAACTGAGAGGTGTCAGCAGATGAAGTTCAATGTTTTCCTTACAATGAGTGGCGAACTAGTTGCATGCATGTTCCAAATAATTGCATAACACCAAAAAGTTGTGTAAATTGCGCAAATTCAGTGTCATGCAACCTTCAGTATCACAGCAACTTTGGCACCATCAACATCTCAGCTTTTTTCTACAATGCAAAATGTTGTTGTACATTGCGATGTACAAAATAAAGAGAATTCTAGTTCGCTAGCTACTAATTCGTAAATATTCCAATGTGCAATGGGCCTTACAGTTAACCTCTAAGAGAGTGAGAGGAAAAAGTATATAAAAGAGTGAAGAAGGATTACTACAAACACCGCCGCACTGTGTATGTCCATAATCCTTTTTGCATATTTTTTTACAGACGGTGTTTTTAAAATTCTGTTTGTATCGCAAAGAAATAAAAAATAAACTAACCGTTAAAGTATACTGATTACAGCCTTCCGCAACCGGCCACGTGATCCCGTCTCCCGCTGGGTAGCGTCTGCAGGTCTCCTCGAGGTTTCTCCGCCAGCCCAGGTCGTAGGGGAACACAAACTTGCCGTCCTCCTCGCTGTCGGCCAGGCGGTGGATCGCCTTCTCCTCGATCCAGTCCTCGATAGCTGTGCGGTTCTTGATTATACTTTTGAACTGGAAAAAATCATTTAAAATTTATCAATAATTTTGTCCTATTTACGGCTAAGTACTAAAAACAGAACAAAATTTAAAAAAATAAAAATAAAGTGGAGTGACAACACTCAGTTAGCTGCTCCAGACTAAGTTAAGAATAACAGCTCCAGATCATATTGATCATGGAAATTTGAAATGTTGTCTGTGAAAAATTAAAGACAAAATGTTAATTCAAGAGAGCAAAAAGAAAGTTTTTTTATTTTTTCAAAAAATCGTATCTCCTGTTTTTGTAGACCTATTTTTGTAAAATAATATTGAATAGATCTTCCAGAATACTTAACACTTTTTGTAAATTTCTTCAAGAAGAGAATTTAATTTAAATTTTTCGGAATATAATCCTCCTAAAATGCACGTCATAAAAGACGCACTTATCTTTCTAGAAATATTTTGACAACAGAAAAAACTAGAAAAATTACGTATTTAACTCATTTTTGGTTTTATTTTCCTTTACAGCAATTCAAATGTCTACTATAATAGAAACATACGAGATGTGAACATACGACGTGTCACAAATGAAGATATTTTAATATAAGAGATATGCTATGTCACATACAATGATATTTTAATTTAAGAGATATGCCGCCCGACTGTACAGTCAAATGGTCAAAGATTGAATACGGAATTTATTTGATTTTTTTAAGGTGTGCAGTAGTATAGGCTAACAATATAGTTTGAATACGGTAAGAATTCGTTCATTTAGTTGATTTTTTGAAGGTGTGCAATAGTATTGGTTAACAATATCGGCGACACCGGGAAGCACAGTCCCGCCCAGTAAAAACTGCCAACAGCACATCTCTTATATTTCAATATCTTTGATCACGAACCATTATTAATATGAAACTGCACACACAAAAGTATTGCAAACATTGTTCGACTGCAAATTGCATCTGCACACAGTGGCTCCCCACCTTACTGTCTACATATACATCAACGCATAAGTTTTGTTAACTCTGCCGCTTTGATAGTTGGTGCAGTTTGCTCGCAGCTCGCTGACAATAGGAACACTTCTACGCCGTATCTGCTTTTGTTTCTGTTACCTGTGCTTCAGAGACTGCACAAGAATATACTGGGTCTAGATAGGATAAAAAGCCAGTACGAGAAGTTCGTGGGCGCCTCTTCAAAGTGATTGCTTTGGTGACTCTTGCCAAACTAAGCTCTATATAATATATACATACAGTGAAACCCTCTTAAGAAGTTTTGTGCCTCAAGAAGTTTGGTTTTTTCGGTCCTTCGGCCCAAAATTGGCCCAATTTTTCCCACATATAAGGTTTTCCTGCTTAAGAAGTTTATTTTTTTCCGGTCTCTTGGAAAATTTCTTAAATTGTAGCGTACATAAAACAAACAGTGTGGAGGATTATGAACAATACATACATATAAATGATTTAGTATTTACCTGAAAGTAGAACAGCATTCCGACGGCCAGAACCACACCGATTGCCAGCCCGAGGGCCAGGACTGTTGTGATGAGAGTCACGACGGTGAACTCCACCAGCGGCTCATTGCCCGACCCGTAATACAGATACCAGTTGCGATGGATGCCTCGATACAGGCATATCACCAATATCTGTTCACACCAAATCAATTAAATTATTACAATTATGCAAACTGGTAGAATCTTCAATTAGCTACATTTATCATCATTAAAGATTTTTAGTATTTGAATAATGCTTGTACACACCAACAAAATTTAATGAATTTTTATATTCTTCGGTAAAATAATTACTATATATTACTCACCACACCCCGTCTTTCAATCCCAAAATTATAGCCTACTGTGCAATAAAAAAATACTCCAGATAGACAGATAGATAAAACACCCCATCTTTCAATCCAAATAGACTCCATAAAAATAGAAGTTATATTCAGTGATGGGCCATTTAGTGACGTTTTATGTGTAAAAAATGTACATATTTTATTACTTTACAAAAAAAAAATCATTTTTACTGCGGTACAAATCATCATTAATAAAATATAATTTGCGCATCATCAATTTTGATAAAATATTCTTCATTACATTATAAGGAGATTAGAAGATGGGGAAGACTTGTATAACATATGCATATATATTTGTATTTTTTATGCATATACATATACATAGTTGGGGCCCTTACAAAGAGATTGGTGTATAATATTCATATAAAAATAGTTTACAGCAATGCCCTTCCAGGCATTCAAGTAGAACCGACGTAAAAGGTAGATCTACCCTTCTCGCTTAAAGTGTGTTAATATTAATTTATTGAAGAGATATTTATGACCTTCTTGCAGCCAAGTACATCAGCTATCTTTGCATATGTATTACAGACACGATGCAATATAGTTACAAACAATATTAAATGATCAACTCCCGACAGTGTTATTAAATTTTGTGACATTGGAGGTTAGATTTCTCTTGTCTAGGGATATGACTAAAATTGTTGAAATAATAGAAGATGGGTTAATAAATAAGAAATATACGTACGGTGGTAGCTTGAAAACATCCAAAAACCGCAAATATCAAAAATAGAGTGAAATCCCAGTGATTGGCGTAGCCCACACAGCCGTTGATCCACGGACAGTGGTGGTCCATTTTCTTGACACAGCGACCGCCTGCGTAAAATAATAAAATAAATAATTATTATCATCTGTTCAATTGCTCAAACTTAGCCAATAACCAACTCCAATTAGAAAAATTTAAAAATAATTGTACCTACATCTATTGATTGCTAAATCAAACAATTATGTTAATAGCACATGGCCCAAGTTTCAACAAGCTTCTTTTAGTTTTCAAACTCTCAGATTGGTAAAATATGTAATAATTTAATGGATGTTTCAAAGCTCCATGACTCCATGGTTGGAATTAATTATGGTGGAATATTTACTATGTAATATACAATCATATTATCTGGTAAGACAGTACAATTTACTAGAACATCATTTTGCAAAAAACAAGTAAGTTATTACGAAAATGGTATCAGCTGGAGAATGGCGAAAAGTTAGCATCAGTGATCAAGAAGTTAAGGGTTTTGCAATTTCTGACCAACTGATTTTCAGTTTACAGTAAAGTTAAGATGTGGCTCTCAAAAATAGTGGATCACTTGAACATTTAGCGAACTTAATGCTATGTGCCCACGCCCGTCATGTTCAATGTTTTACACTCATTCGAACACGTCTCAACATGTGTAATGTTTCTCTTGATGCTCTTTTATTCGATATCAAGTCAACAGCTCGATGTAAAAAAGTTTCAGGGTTCGTGATTCTTGTTGATGTTCGATAGAAATTCGGTCGGGCATGTCTCAATGTGTAGACAATGCATCGAACATGTTGGTCGCCCGTCTTGAGCCCGATGCTCTTGTTGACCTTGTCATTGGAGAACAGAAGTGGACATTCGGAGTTATACTCAAGATTTTATTGAAAATTTTATAAATTTATATTGTGAAGAACAGTGCTTATGCAAGAACATAAATAAACCACTCACATTTGACCACAGTTATCTGAGCCAAACGAGTGGCATCTCGTGTCGAGCTGCTCAACACAAGACGCGCGCCCTCTAGCGTATGGACACAACGACGTGCATAGTTCCAACATGTTCGATCGAGCCAAAAGTCAGTTGAATGTGTATGGTTACAAGGCTTAAGAGAGTATAGTTAAATTATGAGTAGTTAACAAATATTTATGTTTCTCTTAATTTTGCTCAGCAATGTTAGTAAATTTAAAAATTAAATTAACACCGAGATGCTTGAGATTAATGTCAAGTTACTTTTGGGCTCCGAATAGAGGAAATTAAGATTGACTTGACTTGATTTCAAATGTCATTATCTCCGTCTAACCAAGATCAAAAGGTTTTGTAATTATACAAGGGATATAGTTATTATCGTCGCAAGAAAGCAATACTGCTGTAACCGCCACTACCTATGAAAATGCTTTTTATACATCATTTTGAAGAGTTTTTTTTTTTTGCGTCAATCTATCTGGGTCCCGTGACTCTACAACGATAAATAAGAACTGTACGATGTCGGAAAAACTAGCCGTTATGTCAATAATACGTTTTTTTAACTGATGTACACACCTCAAAATAAACAATTTAACAATTTGGTTTTTGACTGTTACAGCAGTATTGCTTTCTTGCAACGTTATGCACAAATTATTAAAACAAAAATTTGAATCGGTTTAATATTAATGAGAAACAACTATTTCAGTAAAATAAAAATGGAAAATAATGCATTTTAACAGTTATTTCGTTGAAATAAAATTGATTGTTCACTTGGCGGCCATTGTTGTTGATGAAAAAGTTTTAAGGTTCGTTCTTTTTCTTCTCTTATTTAACCCAAAGTATTCATATTTTAGGTTACCTAACCTAAAATAGGTCATTAGGTTCACAGTTTGGGTTTAATCAAAATATAAATTAAAAAAAAAACTAAAAACCTTTTTAATATTATTATTTCAAAAAAATTGTGCAAAGAAAAGATAGCAAATTATCCATACTTTGAACGAAATAGCTACTAAAGTTGTTAATTCCGTAATTACTGAAATAGTTTTCACGTTGTAAACCTAACTGTTTTTAAAATAAAATGTGCGTATATCTACCAAAGGTAAATGATTTTGCTCAAAATATACATTAAATAGATTTGTACTCACATTTTCTACAATGATGTGCTCTGGGAGCTTTGTATCCCATGCAAACTACACAGAATTGCAGATATTTGCAGTCGTCTATATTCTCCTGAAAACATACATTTATTTTAGTTAAAAAAAATTACTGTTAGATAATTTAGAAAAAAATTGAGAAGAAAAATTTGTATCCTTTACCGGGACCCATTTTAGCGGTACAAATCCCGGTCCTGAAGCAAGCGCAGACAGGAAATAGAATATGGTGCAGCCTGCCAACATCAAAAAGACTCCAGCATTTATGGAGGAACCCAGCGAAGTCCACGGGGGCCACCACATGCTCAAGCAGTGCAGGGTCATCCATGTTACTATCTTAATTATGCCTGCAAAACAACAAAAGCTATTTGTCAACCCATCGAAATATACAAGATATACTAGCTGGGTTACCCGACTTCGCTCGGGACAACATTCGAGAGTGTTCTGGAATGTTCCACAATTTATTTTATTTATTTATAGCGGACCCGACAGACGTTGTCCTGTACACAACTGTCGGGACAAACTAAAATATAATAATATTGAATATTCGATACTGCGATGGTAGTGCAGTCTGCCGGATCCAATGTAAAACATTCCAAAATCAACAACTCCTTAGAAATAAAAAAAAATATTAAAAGAACATTTTCCAGTGGACCAGAGCCCACACAAAAAATTTCATCAAAATCGGTCCAGCCGTTTAGGAAGAGTTCAGTGACATACACACGGACAGAAGAAATATATATATTAAGATAAGGCCCGTAGTCTCAAAATTTTCAATAGCTTTTTGACAACCAACGAGTATACTATGAACGCAAAACAAAGTTATTCGATTATTTGTCTGATTTCACATCATTTTCAAGTCCCAAACAAAACCCCGGGCAACTATTGTAATACCAGAAGGATCAAAACCAGAAAAAACCAATCAATAAACATGAATTTGGTAATTATTGGATATTGGTGGCCACGGCTATTACGAATAATTTTTAGAAAAAAACTTTAGATTTGCCTTAATCACTATAAAAGGAAACTTATTGCATCACGGCAGGTGGAAAATAATGCATTTTAATTTTCAATATCGTTAAATAAAATTTCACTTCGCCAATCGATCTACGACAGCCCGTCCGCTGCCGTTCGCCATTCTGTCAACTGTTGTGAGTGTTGTGTTGTTGGTATCCTTGACTTCACACAAACGATTGTAGTCGACTTCGCGGGATAAATAACAAGGCGCGTAGGTACTGGAAGCGCGTAGGTACTGGAATGGAGACAAACCATTCAAATCCTGGGATGTTTTTTAAAATAAAGATAATATACACAAGCCCGCTACACAAACCCTGCGTAGCCAAATAAACCATTTAAAAACGTAGGCTGTTTTTTAAAGTAAAGATAACATACACAAGCCTGCTACACAAACCCTGCGTAGCCAAACAAACCATTCAAAAACGTAGGCTGTTTTTTAAAGTAAAGATAACATACACAAGCCCGCTACACAAACCCTGCGTAGCCAAACAAACCATTAAAAAACGTAGGCTGTTTTTTAAAGTAAAGATAACATACACAAGCCCGCAACACAAACCCTGCGTAGCCAAAGAAACCATTCAAAAACGTAGGCTGTTTTTTAAAGTAAAGATAACATACACAAGCCCGCTACACAATATTTATTACAATTATTATTATACACATTTTTCATAATTACGCGCCCATCATGTATCACGCGAAGTTGCCTACAATCGTATTTAGTTGTGAGGTCAGGGATACCAACAATGACAAAATGGCGTAGGCTGACATGACAGCGGGCGGGCTGTCGTAGATCGATTGGCGAAGTGAAATTTTATTTAACGATATTGAAAATTAAAATGCATTATTTTCCGCCAGCCGTGATGCAATAAGTTTCCTTTTATAGTGATTAAGGCAAATCTAAAGTTTTTTTCTAAAAATTATTCGTAATAGCCGTGGCCACCAATATCCAAATTTTACCCTGAATAAATATCGTTATAATGACAAACATTATTTATTTTTGGTGTTTATTTATTGTTATTTACAAAATATTTAATTTTTAACACAGATTTAGTTAATAGATCTCAAAAACGCATCGCCAAATTATTTAGATAACCAAAATACATATGAAATAAAAGATAACACTATTTGTTTATAAAATTGAGTAACAGTGAACAATTTAACCTGAAAACCCAATCAATAGACCGGGAAAAGTTCAATAAGATATCAAAATTTGAGAAAAGTAAACCTTACCTAAAGCTATCAAAGGCCCCCAATGGCATATTCTAGAGAAAGGTCCGAAACACATTTTGATTTATACTAATTGTATGGTTGAACGAACAGTAAAATTATAAATTACAGCCCCTTTCACCTGTTATTGCTTTTTGACATAACATAGATTATTATGATTGTTAGATTAGACATACCACTTTTTTGATTTGGTAACCTGAAGATAGTTACATTCGGCTTTATCTGTCAAACTTTTTCTATGAAGATTTGTCAGGTCGAGACTTTGTGCGCAATATGTGTGAGTATAGCAGCTGCATAATTCTGATTAGAATTATGATCGGACGGTATGTCACACGCGCAGTACAATAACATTATGAAGACATTGCGATATTATGGTGTTGTTACTGGGAATGTTTTTTTTTCTTTTCGTCGATTCAAAATTACAAATTAGTTGTTTTATCAAAATCGGAAAATCAACGGATTTTCTGAATTTGAAACTAAAAATCGAGATTTTATTTAACTTTGCAGTCTCGATCTGGCAAGGTTCGTAGAAAGCGTATTTAACAACATTTTCTACGAACCTTGGGTCTGGGGCATGGCCACGGTACATATTTTGGATATACAAAATCTTCAGATTTAAAGGAGTCAGTTCGTTCGATTGAATATTTATTTAGGTCGGGTTGTTTCAAAAAATTAGTCATCAAATATTTGAAGCAAATTTTCGCGTTCTGTGTAAGTTCTATTCAAGTTCTGTTATTATATCATTATAGGCCAGTTGCATCATAAAACTGAAATAATCACAGAACTTGAATAGAACTTTCACAGAACGTAAGAATTAACTTCAAATATTTGATGAACTCATCAAATTTTTTGAAACAACCCGTCCTAAGTCATCGTTCGTTCGGTACTTTGGCCGCCTGTAAAGTTGAGCGTGTCAAGCTACACTTACAGTTTGACCAACTTATCTCTTCAGGTGGATAAGAGAGGATCACACTTTACCTCACAATCGTCGGACCAGATGGCGTCGGGTGGATATTGTGAACCTCCCCCCTAGACAATTGGTGAACAAAAAAAAAATTAAGTAAGACAGGCGTTTATAACTGGCGCCAAAACTTCAAATCTGTTATAAATGTGACAAGTTCAGTGCCAGATACATACGTAACGCATCATCACGGTCAGGGCTAGATTTTCTCGTCAGGCTAGGCTCGAGAGGCCCCAGCGCAGGGACCTAGTAGGGACCCCGGCCAGGGACCGATATTTAATTTTTTAACGCTAACTTACGTTGGAGGTCCCGATGGGAAATAAGCAGAGGCGTAGCGTGGGGGGCGGGGGGGGGGGGGGGGGGGTGGCCCGCCCCGGGCGGCACTTTAAGGGGGGGCGGTAAAATTTCACAAAAAATAATGTTAATATCTTGTAAGAAACTTGTATTTTTTGCCGCACCTACGATTCAGACGGATTGAAATGGGTACGGAATTTTCCATTACTTATTCTGGGATAAAACCAGGGGATCCCCTTTCTTTCAATGAATTTATAATAATGTTATCTTTATAACTCTAGCGACTGGCAGCACTGTCAGTAGTGAATTGCAAGAATTCCCCGAATTATGTTTTGCGCTTGGAATGTCTATGACTTATATTCAGTGAGAATGATTTAGAAAGGTCCGTGGGCGATGCTTGACAATTCTAAGAAAGTTTCATGGATCATCATGTGTTCCGGTAGATCATCAAACCATCCATGTGTTCCAAGTGCAAAAATAGGAGAAGTAAAAGAAAAATATGAGAGTAATACAAATTAAAGCTGGGAACTCGCAAGCAGATTCACTCTTAATTTTAAACCAGTTTTGTGATCAGAATGTAAAATTCCAGTTGGGAATTCATCCGGTGACACATTTCGAAGGATAACATTCTCTCATTCGAAGTGCAGTTATAAAATTCTAAATTGAAATAACACAATAATTTTGTTTGTAACCACGATTTATTTAATGTTTCAACTACCGACCGGTTTCGCTTTACATACGCATCATCAGGGTATAAAAATTAAACTGAAAAAAAAGAAAAAAAATATACATTTAAAAAATTCTAGTTGCAGACAATGTATGTGCTGCCAGAATCAAAGAAAATCCATTTTCATGTTCTGAGTGTAGTTTTGATTTGCCACATACAGGCTTAACTTAAAACATTTTTGTGTAAAGAATGTAAAATTCTAGTTATTTGGATTCATCTGCTGACATATTTCGAAGGAAAACATTCTCTTATTCGAAGTGCAGTTATAAAATTCTAGTTGCAGATTGCAGACTATGTATGTGCTGCCAGAATCAAATGATTCCATTTTCATGCTCTGAGTGTAGTTTTGATTCGCCGCATACAAATTTAACTTAAACCAGTTTTGTATTAAAATGAAAAATTTCAGTCTTGCATTCATCTGCTGACATATTTCGAAGGAAAATATTCTCTTATTCGAAGTGTAGTTATAAAATTCTAGTTGCAGACTACGTATATGCTGCCAGAATCAAAGGAAAACCATTTTCATGTTCTGAGTGTAGTTTAAATTCGTTGCAAACAGATTTAATGTAAACTAGTTTTAATGAATATAACGATATTGCTTATAACGATAAATTAAATAACAAGTTGCAGATTCATCGTTTATTGAGTGAAGCTCAATATTTGAGTTACATAGCTAATGCTGCGAAATTCTGAAAAATGGACTGTTCCGTATGTAACTATTATTTGGGAACTCCTACATAGGATCAATCTTAAGTTAAAAGCCGTCTTGTGTTCTAAACACAGTGTAAAAATTCGAGTTGCAAAATCCAATTACAAGGATTCCATTCTCGATTTCCGAGAGTAGTTATTAATTTGTAGTAGAACTTATAAACATGATTTTTATTGGAAGAATACTCGTCACACGTGATTATAAAAATCGACATGAAATGAGGTCGTAATAAAAAAATGGATTTTCATTTACCCCCCCCCCGGGCTTGAAAATATCCGGTTGGAAGTACCCAAATAATGGGGGGGGGGGGAATTTTCTTCCGCCCCGGGCGGCTGACACCCACGCTACGCCACCGGAAATAAGTTCAAGGCATAATATGTCATCTTTGTGCGAATGCTGTGAAATTGGTACACATTGAGGACACAGGACTCAGAAGATAATATATCAACGTCGAAGGGAGCCCCGGCTAGGTGTCAAAATGAAACATATTGAGGACACAGCACTTTCACACACATTTCACATTTTTATACGCGGAAAATGTTATTAGTGCAATGATGGAGCAGAGATTTGAACTCGCTACGCCTGGGTGGGAATAAGTCGCATTTGTCCACTAGGCTAGTAGCCGGCTAAGCTGATGTGTTAGGATTCCGTTTTAAACTATTATATTATTTTCGTGTAAATATTGTTGGGATAAAAATATGAAATGGAAAGTATATTTATTTGTTTGCGCGTCGACCAAGAATAGTTTCGCCTGTGGCGCTTTTTTATTGTGATAACTCGTATTCCACTCCCTTCACCCACACTTTTCCCAAACTTTAAAAAAAATATATTTAGGTATTTAAAAAAATTATTTAAGTACATTTAATTTTCATAAGACCTTTCCAAATACTTATTCGTAAAGATTCATTTTCACAATGCGAAAAAACATTTCACGCGGTGAAATCGTGTTTATTTGGATTTTTTTATTTGAATTTTTCAATATTATGATATCTAGAAGAATGTTTGAGATAGTGACATTTATTTTTAATTTTTTAAATTTAATTTAATGTTATTTTTTATTAAGTAAAATATTATATATTTATATACATTATTTATGAGATGTTTTGACTATCCAACTAGGATTTATTTCGACAAATTGTATAAAGTTACATTAGATATATGGTTTATAATTAAGGTACCTAAGTACCTACTTACAAATCTCATGATTTCAGAGTAAATTTTGGTTTTGATTTATTAATTACGAGAAAATTAGAAAATTAGTTTTTTTTAACGCGAGGTCGACCGGGGACAGTTGTATCAATTTGAATTTTACCATTTTCTACGTCTTAGGTTTAAGGGTACGAAATAAGGTACGAAATTAGGTACGGTATTAGGTATGAAAAAATGCTCATACTCAACAGCTTTACCGAATTCTTAAGTTATTATTTTTCTAAATTTAGCTATAAGCGCGAAAACAGATCGGGGGAAATGCTACTACTGACGCTGACTCTGGGGTCGGTTGTACCAGTAGCGGAATGTTGTTGTAAAGTTGCCGATTTTAATAATTTCGGCGAGGAAAAATAGTTATGTTTTTATTTTACGCTCGGTAGTTTGTAAACAAATGCATTAAAGTATTTGAATGTCATCACAATTTGTTCAGCGATTTGGAAATTAACTAAAATGTTAAAATCAGTACCATTCAACATTTGGCATCTCTAAAAATAACACTTCAGGAATATTTCCCGAAAATCAGTAAAGACATGCAATGGGTGCGAAACCCTTTCAGAGATGATGTAACAATGTCAACAAACCCAGAAATAAAAGGAGTGGGAAATCTGTTCGAAATATCAACTACTTTTGAGCTCAACATATCGCCTTACACCGCAGTGGGAGAAATGAACTCATACATCCGTCACTCCTGGAAACACCAACCCCTTGATTCCTACCCACCCCAGAACTTCCTCTCCTTCCTTTCTCTAAAAAGACCATCAACACTGCATCCCCAAAGATGACATAAAACCCGAGGGCAATCGATTTCTTCAGGGACTTCTGAGGAGCTAATAAACTATATATCCGATTTGCTTGCACCAAGCCTTAAACTGTTCGAAAATTCAGTTTCTATGTCACCACGTAGGGGAATTTCAATATGTAAAAATGAAAAAAAAATGGCGGACCAGCAAATTTCATTTCCAGTTTTTATAGAAAATTTTCATCGTTCAAAAAAAAATAATAAAAGGGGGCCCTTTATAAAAAAATCCCTACGTGGTGCCATAGCGACTGGATTTTCGAACAGTTTAAGACTTGGTGCACGCAAATTTAAATAAGCGGGGTAAGGCATATGGTGATCGGAATATGGTGAGAGCATTCTTAACAAACTAACGCATCTTTCCGAAAATGAAATAATTTTTTTTTTCATTGGTCTGGTACCTTAAGGGGTTATTCTAGTCTAGAAGCATAAATTGTTGGTATTTTTTCAGGTGCAATAAAAATACCATAATATTTTTACAAGCCATTATTTTACCAAATATTGATCAAACATTAAAGAAAAGGAAAAAAAAATCAAGCGAAAAAATTCAAAATTAAAAAAGTTACAGGGTGTTGAAGTGGGGGGTCTAAAAAAATGGCGCACCCTGGTTGACACGATTGCAACCCTCCCAGTAATCTAAAAAAATAATAATTCTTAATTCAAACAAATACGGCTATGGCCCGAACTAAGAAAAAGTCAAAAAATTACTTTTCGCAAAATGGCGGCTGTTTGGAATAAAAAATACTATAATAATTTAATAATTAATAATTTTTTTACCAATTTTTTTGACTTTCCAAATTTTTTAAAAATAGTAAAAATTGAATTTTTTTTATAGTTTTAGTTCCCGCCATAGAGTAATGTATAGAAAAGGCTCACACAAAATTTCAAGCAAATTGGTTTTGTAGAACTTGAGATATCATGATATTTTGACATGTCAACCGTCTCGAAAAAAGTGATTGAGAAAAATGCGTTTAAAATTTTGTCCTTTTCAAATTCTGGTTAGAATCCGTCTAAACCGCGACATTAAAATGGTTATAACTCTTAAAATAATGCGAATTTCGAAAAATCCTTTTAAAGAGATATTTTTGAATATTCAAACTTTGGAAATATGAGATTTTCTAGACTAGAATACTGCCTTAAGTATCACCTTAAAACAAAAACTTCGAAGAAACCCAATTGAACTGACAAAAATGGGGCGTCTTTAATTTTCCTCCATTCCCCTCCTGCAAAAAGTTAACTAGGTATATCGAGCTGTAACTAAGCATCCCTAGTTTATATTATGTGCAATTCCCACCTCTGCAAATTGCTTTTGTTTCGCCAGGTCATTGTCATTAATTATCCTTTGTTTTCCCGTGAAAAGGCAGTCTAGAAAATAACATTGCATTTGTTTTCGACCGTCGCGTAGTTAGTTCCCTTTAATTATCTAGTTTCAACATTCCCTGGCATTTATAACTAAGTAGGTGAATACCCCGCGGTCTAATAAAGGCTGTCCGTGTCCGTTTTAAATGTTTCCTTGACCTATCTGTGGTTATTTTTGCGATAATATTGAGTTGGGATCCATTTTGTCGAAATAATTTCCATTTTCAATATAATGTGTAATTTTGTTGCCGATGCTTGTTTTTCCAACTTTAATATAAATATATGGGTTCTCTCTTCGTTGCAAGACGTGGAACCTTCTAAACTATCTCCGGTGCAATCACTGCCGTTGTGTGTACCTTACGATGAGTGTATAGGGCCTCAAGGAGTGTGGACACATTCAAACAGTAGAAGATTGAAGGTAGTGCTAGAAGAATTCTCCTTCATGAACCAAGTGACTCCCGACGCCGTCGACTGGCTGTATGACCTCAACACCCTGCATTGACCTCCACATGCTGTATACAGGGTGTTAAATGGGCGTACTTGACTTTAACTACTGATTCCTGACATTATTTGGTGTAAAAAATGTTTATAAAATTTTGGTCTCCGGTGACTTTTTTAATGTTTTTTTTTTTCAAAAAATTTTCTACAAAATCAAACAAAAAAAAAATCTTTCACGTGTCGTGGTCACTTAGCCGAGTAACCGATCAAACCCCTCCCTCGGCCCATAACTGTCTAGTACCTAATGATTTTTTAATTTTTTTAGTTGAAAAAAAAAACATTAAAAATGTCCTCAGAGAGCATAATTTCGTTTACATTTTTTACCCAAATAATGTCCAAGAATCTCTTGTTAAAATAAACCAAGTACGTTCCCTAAGTACTTCAAATTAATTAATTAATTTAAAGAGTTTTGAAAATTGAATTCTGACTTGACAAACATTGTTTTGCAAAATGTCATTCTAAAATTTTTGACAGTTTCGCAAGAATTTTTGTGATGATTGAAAAACTTTTCAGATGTATTGTCATATGGTTGAAATAATCCAAAAACCCTCGCGGAGGGTTTTAAAAAGGTATTTTAAAAGTTTCAAACATTTCCTATGCTTAATATAGCAATACACAATACACTAATCCCCAAACACATTTTGATTTTTTTATATATATAGATTAAAATTTATTGTGATTTTCTCAAATAACTAGGTATGTAGTTAACTGCGTTTCAAGTTGAGTTATTATTGCGCTCAATGCATAAAATGAGCAATTACGTAACCATTTAATTTGAATGGCAAAAGCAAATGCGAAAACTAACGAACCAACCGCTTCTTCTTAATTGACTATATTGCCGAGCTTTGTTTATAAAACAGATTGCCGCGTTCAATCTAAAGGTTGATTATGATTAGGTGCAATGAATACGACCTCTTTTAAGCAAATAATTTATCATTAAATAAGTGGGTACCTACATAAAAAACAACATTAATTAAACAAACAAAATGTGAAAACCGTTCAAACGGTTTGTATGTTAAATTATCCTTCAGCAAAACTTTGAACGTGTTTTCTCGAAACTACGTTTTTCAACCTGGTTGATAACATATTAGAAAAACCATACATCCGATGAGCATGTACCAAGTCTTAAACTGTTCAAAAAGCCAGTCACTACGGCACTACGTTGGAATTTTTTTACAAAAGGCCCCTTTATATTTTTTTTATGAATGATGAAAATTTCCATAAAAAAATCGAAAATAAAATTCGCTGGTCCGTCATTTTTCATTTTTTTAGTTATCAAAATTCTAAGTGGTGCCGTAGACACTGTTTTTTTGAGCAGTTTAAGACTTAGTGCATGCAAATTGGCAGGCAAATGTATAGTTTTTTTTTTAATTTGTTGTCAACCAGGTTGAAAAACGTGTTAAAAAAGTTTCGAAAAAAACGTATTCAAAGTTATACTGATGGATAATTCAACATACAAACTATTTCTAACGGTTTCACATAAATCGTTGTATCTCCGTAAATTTATCAAATTTCTTAAAAACATTTGGTGAGAGCATCAAATCCATCTTTCAGAAAATGAAATTTTAAAAATGACAAAACAATTTGATTACAGTGCCCTGGTGCCTTAAAGCCTTGTTTAGGATTTGATCAAGGGAATATAGAGGCGTTTAGAGGGCCCCCAGGACCAGAGCCCCTTCCGCTCATTATTTATTATTAGATCAAAAGTATTTATATTTTTCAATAATGTCTAAGCAAAGCGTACAAAAATCTGAAATACATTAGTTTGTAAGACCACAAATAAACAGACAAACTGAAATATTTTCGTCGCAAAACACGTACGTGGATTTTTTTAAATGATTTTAACTAGAATTAAAATTATAAAAAGTAGCTTTTGATTAGCTTTTGATTATATGATTTGAAATTTGTGTTGTAAGATACAACAATTTTTGAAAATTTAACAAATCTGCCAACGACCAACGACCAATGGAATAACCTAATTATGTATAGGTTATAAAAATAAAGATATTTTTTCAAAATTTAAAACATAACTTTACCAGATAAAATAACAATCTTTCGAAATCGATTTACATTTTTTTTGTAGGAAAGATTCGATACATATAGAATTTAATTTAAAAATTGCATATTTCCGGTTGTGTCTAGTTATTCCCTCTTAATAACATCACATTTATTGCAACCTTGTGTTAAAAATATATTTATTGCAATATTGAAGTCACTGAAGTCTGAAAAATATCTAAATATCTACCACATAAAACCAAAGCCATAACACTATATAGAAGAGCAATATAATACGAGTATATCGCTTTGCCGATGTGGAAAAGGTGAAACGAAATTTGCCAAACGCGTTAAAAAGCATCCAGACTTTGAGTAGTGGACAAAATCTTGATAAGTGCATTTCATAACGAAAGGATACTTTATAGGTGACTGAAATATAAACACGTAAAAATAAATGCCCGATTTTCATGAATAAATTCCGGGTTACTTTTGAGTCACCTCAACATTTTCAAAAACTAAACTCTTACGCGATACGCGACTTTTTTTATTTTAGAAAGCATTTCTTTTTAAAATCTGTTTAATTATATGTAAAGCACCCCGAGTTAATATTTAAAAAGGCCCTGAGGACAAAAAAATAATTCAGGCTCTATGTCATCTTTGGGGATGCTGTGTGAAGGGTCTTTTTAAGAAAAGGAATGAACGTGAAGGAAAAGGGTGGGAGGGGCGGTTAGAAATCTGGGGTTAATAATAATATTTGGCTTATTTATAAAGCGCCATTTCATAAAAAATCATCTCAAGGGCGCTAATGTGTCCAGGAGTGACGGGCGTATGAATCCATCCTTCCCACTGCGGTGCAAGTGGATGAGTCCAGCTGGAGAGTTCAAAATGTCTTTCTCAACCACTCTCCGCCGATCTATCCCGCCACGCAGTAAGACCTCCGGACAAACTTCACCACACGAACCTGGGCATCCTTGCTAAGTCTAAGATCTACGGGGTGTTGGCTTCGACCAAGAATATACTAGGTCAATGGGTGTAAGTTATCCAGTAAATGGTACCCGTGGCGGGGGTATCCAAATCTCCTCCCAAATTGAATGTAATAATAATAATTATTATTATATTACCACGAAGAGACACCGACTCCCATGATAGGTAATAGTAATAAACACCACTTAATTAATATTTTATAAAATACCTATGAATCTCAACGAACCAAAACATAATCACTGATTTAATTCAACGGATTCAGGAAATGAAATGTTTTACTCTTTAGTTATATGTAATATTATTACTTCGGTTTCAGCACTTTAGTTTCACGTAATAACTTTCCCCGGGTTGCGACAAACCTAGCTGGGAACCAACCTCATCTATTCTATGACCTATAGCTATATCATAAAATCTAGAAAATAGATCAGTGAGATACGATAGACACTATAAAATTGAATCGACTTCCCATTCCAGTTTTATTCGCTTAGCACATTCCTCTTGGGATGCTATTATTTATAATATGTACCAGACCATCACTGTTCAGAGTGCCGCACGGCAGAACCGTTGTTCTGGCAAAGCCTAGTAAGACAAGGGGAGTGGTGCTGTTAAATGAAATTGCAAACCATTTGGATGTGGTGACTGTTCTCTAAATGCTATAAAAAATAAAACTTCTGTGAAGAGTCTCCTGCCTAAATGCTGATATAAAGATTTTGTCAATTGTTATAATATATAAAAGAAACTAAATTGTACCATAGTTGGATTATTCTGTTGTATAGTAATATATATATTTTTTTAATTAAAAAAACTTCAACTTGCGTTCTATGAACCCACGACGCCAAGTTGGGAAGCCGACGCATTTATCCACTCAGCTACCAACCAGTTCTGTATTACGGTCATTATAAGTAATAAGGTACGCCTATGGCATTAATTATTTATATGTACTAGCGAGTTTCCAGCATGCGTTGCTATGCTACTTGATAAAGAAATTGTTCGTCCGTGCATGTCCTTTCCCATTCGTCCCGTTCTCCTTCCGCCCCCCTTCCATGTCCCCTTCCCCCCTCGCGTTCCCACTCCGCCTTCCTTCTCTCCACTCCCCTCGCCCGCTTCCCCTGTTCCGCGAACCCCTCTCTCGAGTTCCCCTCCCCCCTCCCTGGTTCCCGGTACATTTAGTTTTCAAATAGCTCACGTGCCACCTATTGCAATTTTTTAATACAAATTTCATAATGCCTGAGCTCACCAGTAATATAGAAACCCTTGCGGGGGTGCTCACAACAACTCACCAAAGTTTCCTCGCAATCGGATGAACAGTTAGCAACGCATAATTTCATGATGCCAGAACTCCCTTCATATATAGAAACCATCGCGGGCATGCACACATCAAATCCCCAAAGTTTCATCAAAATTGGATGAACGGTTAGCAAAGCATAATGTCATGATGCCAGAACTCACTATTGTATATAGAAACCATCGCGGGCATGCGCACATCAAATCCCCAAAGCAATCGCAATCACAATCGCAATCGAATGAATGGTTTAGCAACGCTTAAAATCTCACATATATAGTAAGAAGCAAACATATTTTGATTTTTATATATATAAATATCCCAAAAGTTTCTACATATGCCAGGGAGTTATCTCTCTTTATTTTTAATATTCATGGATGACAACGTTTGTAGACAAATAGATTTTCCATAAAGGCAAACTCACGGCTGTGGCAAATTTATTGAAGTTGGGATATCTTTTAACGTGAATTTCCCGGAAGTTAATAATTAGAATTCCGGTTGACAGAACAGAAGGGTAGATATACAACATATTGACTTTCCAATAAGGAACTCCAGTGAAAAATATTATGGCTTTAAAAAAATATGTTCATATAGACCAATATACGCTGATTCTGAATATATGTTTTATTACATAATATTTAACGTAGAGTTTTTAAAAAAATATTAAAAAGTCCATTTTAAAACGTGTCATTAAAACACCCTGTCAAGTTGGTATTGCTGGATTTTGGCGGCGTGACGTCACCGCGTCGCGTCACCTGGGTCAAAGTTGTATAGAAATCAATAGAAATGTAAGACGCAAGCCGTTCGACATTCCGTGTTATTGGTTTATAGAGATTTGGACATATAATAGTTTTTGTTTTTATTGAAACATTATTTAGGCCTAAAAAATTCAGAATCAAAAATAAAGTATATCTATTAGTTTATCTATAGTATTTAAAATATTCAAAAACTCTAACTGTACAAAAAACGATCATAATGCCCAGTAAAACGCTCCAATGCTGAAATTCAAAATGGCGGGAGTCGAACAGCTGATTCCAGTTCCCTACAAAATTCATATTTCGGTTGGTCATGATGACGTCACACTAGATCCGGTTGTTTTCGGGGGATCTTGAAAAATTAAAACTTTGACATTTATTTTAACTATTAAAACTAACTATAAAAATAAAAATAAATATGCAGCTATTTAAGTTAGAAGGTCATTATTCATAAAAAAATTTAAAAAATTGGACTGGAGTTCTCTATTCCGTATTAAGCTGCGTACACACGTGAGAAACAAAAGTGTTTCGTGTATACGCAGCATTATATTTCAAAACAACTGCAAAATTTCAGTGTGCATATAGGTATAGAGTCGCATGTCGCGGGCTTTAAGCAGAGTTTTTCAAAATCAGTACATATATAGTTTTTTTACTCTTATTTTGAACGTCAAGTGTGCAAAATTTCATTTAAGGGGGTTTATTTCAAAATACTGCTTTAAGGGGGTTAGGGTGGTTTTTCGAAATATTATGTAGACCGTGACCATCCTTTTGTTTTGAAAGTCAAGTGTGCAAAATTTCACCAGAAAGTTTCCAAATACTGCTTTGAGGGGCGGGAAAAGAGGATAGGGGTGGGTTTTCAAAATATCACCTAGAGAGTGACCTTCCTCTTGTTTTTAAAATCGAGTGTGCAAAATTCCATAAAAAATAATCAAAATATTGCTTAAGGGGTGGAAAAAGCGGATGGGGGTAATTTTTCGAAATATCATGCAGACAGTAACAAAATGTGCAAAATATCAAGTTTTCAAAATTTCATTAACCTTGGAAGAAATCAATGGATTTGTTTATAAATCAAATCCACCCCACCCGCCCGCCCGTCCGCTACAAAGCCACAAACAGACCCTCTGCTTCATACTCGTATATTAGAGAAGACTAGTCCTAAGACTAAGTCCCCGTCGTTGCCCTGGCTTTACGTAGTATTTTTCGAAGTCAAGCGTGCAAAATTTCATCAATAGATAATCATGTAGACAACGACTATCTCTTGTTTTGATGGACAAGTGTGCAAAATTTCATCAATCTTGGAATAAACTATAGATTTGTATTAAAAACGAAATCCACACCACGCCCACAAACATTCTTCATTATTTATACAGAATGAATAGATAGATTGATAAAAGATGATGTGTTCAGAAATTTATAAAAATATTTATAATATTTTGAGGAGAATGAAACAAGTTCTTTGTTTAAAACCACTTTATTTTATTTTATATTCGTCGACCGGTTTCGGTTGAACTCAACCTACTTCAGGACAATGAACATTGCTTATTGTTCTGAAGAAGGTGAGTTCAACCGAAACCGGTTCAACTTGAGTTCAACCGAAACCGGTCGACGAATATAAATTAAAATAAAGGGTTTTTAAACAAATAACTTGTTTTATTCTGTATAACGTCAAGCAACGAAGTGTTTGCTTTCGTCGATAATTCTTCGATAATAAGTTTTTGACATTGGAAACAACAGGATGTAACTAGATTTTCCAAGATTAAAACTGAAGAATATTGTTTCTATGGGATCAAAACATTTTCCATTAATCTTAATTAAAATTGTATAATTTCTGAAAAGTATTATCGATTATATTAAAATATTATGTCAAACTTATTATATAAAAATATTAGGTCAAACTGAAGATGGAGATGGTACCTACATGGTACACTCGGTGGCATGATAACGAGGCATTCTGTGACTCCTCTATATCTCTTGCAAGACTATACTCTTGTGAAACTAGCTTTCGACTTTCCTCTTTTTTATTCCGGTGGTCTTCTGGACTGCGTGAAACCCTTCATAGAGTCCCTTCCTTAACACGCCTCGTAACGTGGTCCAACCGGGTGAGCTATAAAAATCCAGGTGGCTATACGTAAGTACCTAAATACTTTGGTGTTTGTTTTCTATCAGAAAAATTTATTAAGTTATGGAATTAAAATAATTAAATGAATGCAGGTCCTAATTCAAACCAACCCGTTTTATTCTTACACAACATTTAACAAAGAACGGTGCTACTTCATCGATATATATTACTAATTATCCCCCCCCCCCCTTCCATCTCCTCCCTTCCCCTCCGTATTTCATACATTCATTCCCGGTACATTCAGTTTTCAAACAGCTCGCGTGCCACCTAAATTGACAGAGCTCAACAGTAGTAAAAAAAATAATTATCCAATTTGGTGCAGTCGTTCGGAAGTTATACGCCTACAAACATTTCGAAGATTCAGATAGATAGATATTAACTACGATTTCCCGCAAATTTATCAAAAAAGTTTCCACGGCAACGATTTGTTTTCTGACGTTAGCAATAACTCGCTTTTGTTAGCGACAGAAAACGTATAATAAATATAATATATTAATATTTATAGTTTGATAAAGCCATTATATAAGGCCATGTTATTAGCCTATATTACTCGCATATAATGTAGCTTTCTATTGGTGAAAGAATTTTTAAAATCGTTTTATTTGTTTATGGTTTATGAAAGCGTAACAAACAAACACACGCTGTTTCGCATTTATAATATTAGTATAGATTATAGATCATAAACTAATTCGGCCGATGATTTACACATTTAGTTGTAAGAAAAAGCATTGGAATATACTATTAGATATTCTTGTATTGTGAACAATGATACTGAATAAATATTGATACTTACTGCCTACTAAACTTGTCTTAATCAAACTTCTAAAGCTGAAACCTAAAAACATTATTTACTTCTGAAACGTAAAAATGTTCTCATTTGCAATTCAATGCTTATTTAACTTTTTGGAAATAAAAAACAATGGGACCCTAGCTACGATAACTATTTGTATTCAAATCCATCAATCATATTGTAGTTTTGAGGGGTGAGGTGTGATGGATGTAGGTCACTTTCTTGTGTACATTAACAATCATCATTCCTGAGGAAAGTGAAAGTCTCGGAAGGGTGGCGGGCTTTCCGGTGGGAGTCCCTGGGCGCCGGAAGCTGTCCGCGGCGCCACTGTGCCGGCCACTGGCGGTGCGGAACGAGCTGCCACCTATCGGCCGGGCCGCGAGTCGAGCGCCGGGAGCCGGAGCGGGGAGCCGATGCCGTACAGCCGTAGCGCGCTACCACAGTCACTGTCAGCAGTAGTCAGTGTCAGTGTCGGTGTCGCTAGTCGCCAGTCAGTAGTCAGTCGCGAGTCAGTCTGCCTCTGCCCAGCACAGCGCAGTACTCAGTACGCTTCACAACACGGCGACATGTCCCGCGAGTGGTGTGTGTTCCCGGTGGCGCGACTAGTTCACTGCATCGGACCGAAGTTACATTCACTTCCTTAACATTTTAATTCCCTGACATTTATCCCAGTGGTGCTATCTTCGAGTCCGCTTCTCTTGGTGTTGTAATACTATGTTCCGCTCGAGTTTCCTCGACTTTTCTGACCAGGGGGCTCTGCATCCGAGACGATCCTCGCCACCCGACCTCTGCCGGCCGTTTTCATCCGAATGACGAGTCGGGCTTCATCGATTTGGCGCGAAAAAAGTCGGGCTCGAGGCTCCGTCGTTCGGTTCAGGCGACAAGGGCGGCAAGAGCGGGAAGGGCGGCAAGGCGGGAGGGCGGGAGACGCGCGCACCAGCCTATCGATCGGGGGAGAGTATAAATTAATAGTTCGGGCAGTAGAGCGAGCCAGGCCGGGCGGGCTACTCGGAGCGGGCACCAGCCACACGCCTGACGGCCTCATGGGGCCAACGCGCGCGCTGCTCGGGTGAATGCCTTCGTGTCCATGGCGTCATGCGAGGAAGCGGCCACCGAGCCGACCCCCATAGATGATTGTCTCAAGGTCCGAAAATGGTGGTGTTTCCTGCTCTCGTCGATCGTCACCTTCCTGGCGGGGCTCGCGGTCGTGGTGCTATGGCGCCTGGCCGCCTTCATCTGCTGCCGCAAGGAGCCCGAGTTCTCGCCCAACGATCCCAAGCAGAAGGAGCAGAAGGCCGCCCGTCAGGGCAAGCAGGAGTTCGAGGGCACCTTCATGACAGAGGCCAAGGACTGGGCTGGGGAACTCATCTCGGGACAGACCACCACGGGACGTATCCTGGTAACTACTCACATTACCTACTCTCGATCAATCATCCTTCATCACCAGTGCATCACCTCACCCATCTCATAACTACCTGCTGACTGCTGACATACTAAATCCATCACTGATTCTCTGAAACAACAATCCCGTGGATGCATTTATTTCGGACGTACCCACATCCTACATCTACATGTCATGTTCCTTTTGACACCAAAACTAGAAAGGTGACTTAAACTGTCAAATCGGATTGGTTCGTGAATTCAAAGCTTTGTTTTAAAAAACCATCCATCTCTACACGACAAAGCGCAAATTTAATTATTTCGACTTTGAAGCAGTATTACATAAATAATTAATTAATAATCAAACACTGAAAACAATAATTGAGAACATTACACATATCATTTTGTCGCATTGAAAACATTACAATAAGTAGGTTGGTACCTACATACCAAGCAACTGTTTTTATAATGAAATATTTTATGTCAATTCATCCAAGTGTTTAGGTGGGTAGGTATCAGGTACCGACATGAATACAATCCGAAGTAGCTATATTGTATCCTGGGAGCGCGAATTCCTGAAAATTATTTTCAGGCGTGCCCCCTGTAGCGTAACAACCACCATCTTTGGGCAGATTTCGGAAGCTAGTAGGTATCCGTGGAACCTTTGAGTTTGTGTTCACAACAGAATTCCTCACACAATGTACCTCCGATTCTCTTTGTCTTGGAAACATTTGGCTATTCAAGCGATGAATGACGGACCGACAAAGATCTCCCTTTCCGCAATAACGTTAATGATTAATTGTATCGCTGTAACATTAGGATTATCGGATTAAAAGTAGAAATTCTAAACAAGATAATTTCGTTTGTTCACATTCTTTATTCTTGGTCATTTTGAAGTGTTAAACGCTAATAATAATCACAATATTAAGATGGAAAATATTTTCCACAGTTGAACCTGCGCAATGTAGCCAAAGGGTAATAGTAATAATATATAAATCTTTTCACAAGCATATAAATTAACTGATTTTTGTTTCTTATTTTTTTTATTTTATTTGAAAGTTATCACCTCTTTAAAAATTGAAGATGGAACAAAATCAAATATACAGGGTGTTAAGGGAAGTATTTGACTTAATTTAACCAGTGATTCCTGGCATGTACGTATGAATGTAAATGAAATTTTGGTGTCCTGTGACATTTTTGATGTTTTTTTTTTCGAAAAAAACATTAAAAATCTTAGTTGCTGGACAGTTGGGGGAGGATTGGGAGTTACTGAGTGACCAATGACTATATGCGGAAGATTTTTTTAAAATTTTATTTTAAATAAAAAAAATTAAAAATTAAAAAATTTTTTAAATCATCGAAAAAGTCTAATTTTATTTACGTTTTTTACTCCAAATAATGTCAGGAATCCCGGGTTAAAGTACATCAATTACATTCCTTAGCATCCTCTACATTATTATATCAATGAAATTACAATCCACTACCTAACATCAAATTTACAAAAAAAAAACTATCAGTGAAAAGTAAAATGTCAATTTTAGCTATTTTGGCAACCAAAGTTATCCTGAAACGCCCAGTTTGCAACTTCTCGAATATAATATTTTATATTTCCTCGACGAAAAGATTTTTTTCAAATTCGGTAAGTGTCTCAAAAAATTTTGCAATCGCTTATCCACATAAAATAAGTGCGACAAAAAAATATGTTATTCAGGTAACCATAAAGTAAAGGCTATCCTCGCGAACTTCCATCGTCCACTTTAAATCAATCTTCGTCATCACATAACTAAAGGCTATCCTCGCCAACTTCCATCGTCCACTTTAAATCAATCTTCGTCATCACATAACTAAAGGCTATCCTCGCCAACTTCCATCGTCCACTTTAAATCAATCTTCGTCATCACATAACTAATGTCCACAATGCACACAAATTCACCATAAAAATGCGCTCAATAATAACAACGGCAAATTGCATATTAATTTCTGCTCTCTTTTGTACCACTACCTACTTAAAAAGTTATAATAAAATAATGATTTGACCCCAAAGCGCCACTGATCAACTCATTTCAATTTCAAAACGATTGACACATTTCAATAAGGTGTTTACTTGGTATATTTTTGTTGATTATTAAATTAACAGGACAACATTAAAAATGGCATTGAACGCCACTTTGTAAATTGCTATTACAAGAATACTACTAATGACTTTTTTGTATTTTCTCTAAACGGGTAGTTAGGAAAATGATCAAGTTTTCCAGTGAATCAAATTATTTCACCCTTAGTCAAGCACAGTGATACATGTTTCTTACCAAAACATTTGCCATTTCTAAATGGGCAATATATTTAAATACAGTCAGTGTCTGTAAAGTATTGCGTATAGTAAGTCAGATAAGTCAAGCTCCTAATTCATTGTGCGTGATTTTTTTATCTCGATTATTGTGAATTCTTTAGAATTCTTTCAAAAAGTCTGGTAACAACAATTTTGGCAGCATTTCTTAAAATTTTAAGTTCTGCTTTCGGAATAACTTCAGGTTTTCGTTTTTATAAGTTTTAAAACTGGACTAACGATTTTTGAGACCTTTTTTGAGAAAAAGAATAATTCCCATATGTGTTTTTGAATGAAATTTTTAAAGAATACTAAAAAAATAACAATTCATTTCTAATCGTTTAAAAGCTATATCCTCCCACATTGAATTACGTTATTAATGCTAGATAGCTGAGCCTTTTAAAGAATTTTTTAAATTCTACGAAAAACATAAGTACTAATATGTGCAGTCTGAAAACCAGGAAAGGCATTTTTGAACGTTTCATCTGAAATTCTGGTGACTACTTTGTAAAGACTTAAAAATAGATATTACAGTTTAAGAATGTTTGTTGTTCATTACAAACCTTGTCATTTTCCTCACTACCTTTCCGTAAAGGCACCTTTGTCATTTTTTATTACATTTTCTGAAAGTTGCATTTGTTAAAAATGCTCTCAGCAAATATTTTAAATAAATTCGTAAAATTGAGGGAGATACAGCAAAAAGAGACAAATATTTTTTTTGTTTGTATGTTGAATTATCCTTTAGCAAAACTCTGAAACGTAATTTCAACCTGGTTGGAAATCTATTAAAAAAACTATACATCCGATTTGCATGCACCAACCGAAAATCCAATATCTATGGCACCACGTAGGGATTTTCTTAAAAAGGACCCCCTTCAATTTCGTTTGATGAAAATTTTCCGTAAAACCGAAAATAAAATTCGCTGGTCCAAAATTTATTTTAGTTATCTAAATTTCCCTACGTACTGCTGTAAAGCTGTATGTCTCGTTTCTAAACATATTTTTATTTTATTTTTGATCAAACTATACTTTAGATTCGAGTACAAAAATTTATATATAGTCTTCTAAATTAATAAAAAAATTCCATTCAACGTTTGCTTGAAAATAATTTCGAAAAATACACCATTATACCGCTCACGAACCGTGGTCTGAAGAAAATGGTGCCTTAAGAAAATACACGTTAGTCATTTGTGGTAGATACGTATTGCTTGTATTAAAAATTTACCATGCACGTATTTTTGAATGCTGACCCTTAATGATAATGAGAAACAAGCTCTAGATATTTGCTAAAATATACGCATCATTGTAATGATTGCATTCCAATGGATGATTGCACCCACACAGAATGCTCGCCCTCCGCGAACACCCCAATTGCATTCAATACCACCAACAACAGTTTGGATACTATTTGGTATACAATTTGGGATGCAGGGGAGATATGCAATGATCAGCTTAATTAATTGCGTTGGAATGTTTTGTTTTATTTTGGTCAGTGCGGAAATGACTTATTTCACTAGGAACGCGTATTATAATACAATATGATAGTAAGATTTAAAATTGATTTATCATCATTATATAAAAAAAATAATTGTAATTAGATAGTGTATGCCGTGTTGCGCTACCTCCTTCTTTAGCCAACGTTTCGGACAGCGTTACAGTGTCCATCTTCAGGGGCGATGCGATAAAGCGTGGGCTTTTGTAAGTAGATGCGGTTCTGTATCGTAATACGAGCTGATATTACAGTAAATTTTAACATGGTTTTCTGCGTTTAGTTTTCGTGTAGCCGTCAATTATACGGTACTTGTAGTTAGTTCCCCCTCCCCAAATTCACCTTAAATTTTGTCAACAATATAGAACAATTCAAAAATACGAAAAAAATACATTTTGGCATATGTTATTTTATTTTCTTTTTATTGTTTAATTTATAACATTGTTACAGCATTAAACATAATATTAGGCAAAACAAAATAGTGAAATACATATTTTAATGAATTTCTACGCCAGTTAAGAGTGCTAGCTCTTGAGCTTGGCGTGGGAGTTATTTCATTATTATAACATAATTTTACATAGAGTGTACAGTAAATATAAACTAAAGTACTGGATGTTGTGACGTTATTTTTTAATATGGCATGGAATGAAGTTATAACATTCTAATTGGTGATATTATGGTTGTTAATTTTAAAAAAAATATTATTTTAACCTTATTCTTGAATGATACGAAATTTGTTATTTTTTTACTTCTTCGGGAAAACTATTAAAATATTTTATGCTTTTGTAAATATAATTATTGTACATTTGTTGTATTGAAAATAAAGGAATTTGGATGTTAAATTAATTAATGATGAGTTAAGTTTTAATTTTTTGATAACTCAAATAATCAGGTATTTATTATTATTGGAATGGATTTTTCGAATCTTCTTAGTTGGATGCTAAAGAAGAATATTCTATCCTATTTATGCTATAAAAACTATGAATATCTGGTTTAAAAAAATGTATATATTTAATTATGGGTAGTCATATTTACCACCCGATCTGATGACCGGATTTAAAGGTAATAGATTCAATCAATATTGCCATCATAATCCCGTCAACTGAACAATGCTTGTGATACCATGCACATCATTTGAACCCGTTCAATGAATTTTGATTAGCGTCTGTCATGCGATGGGACTGGATGGGAAAACCTTATTGTTGAAATTACAACATAATTTTTTTCAAATATTTTGTTGTAAACTTCACACGTAACGCATTTTTGGTGCTCCTGCAACAAATATATTTTTAAAAAATCAGTGTGCAGTTCACACGCGGTAGAAGAGAAACCTTCAGAAAATTTAAATAGACAAGTGGGGAGACTACGAAGCACTTTTTGTATCAATGTGAAGGATGAATTTTTGGCGTCGAATTCCAGTGCACCTTTTCCTTTACATTTGGTCATCTTATTAGTATTTGTTTTTTGCCTGTTCATTTTGTAGTGGTTTGAAGATTGGATATAGATTTTACAAAATTTTTTTTTTTTTTGGATTTCTTAGGATTCGATCTTTGGTTAGCTGAATGTCTGGCCGCAAAGGTTCGTCGGGCGCTTTATACCACTAGACTAAAGGAGACTTGCGTGGGGCCGTGAATTTATCGTATTATATTGGAACCGAGTACCCGTGAAATAAATAAATATTTTATTGCTGTCTCATTCTCTCGCAGGCTAAATCCTACGGATATATGTGTTTGTCTCTTTTTAGTGTCGCTTTTTCGTTTCATCGAGTTTCATATCACAAAGGTATTAAAGAAGTTTTCACTAATATAGTTTCTTGTGGCTTATTAATTTTAATAATATATTGAAACAAAACCAAAAACCACAATGATAAAATCTATAATGTCTTCTGGTAAAATTTTGCTAGATTTTAAAAATATTGTAGCTTAGATAGGGAGATAATGATTTATATGGGAACCTCCCTGAAGTTGAATTCTCTTAAAAAATAAATTGTGCAAAGTGCATTTCAATTATTTCATTGCAGCTCGCCAATTTACTCCAGAAAGAAATATTTTATTTTGGTTCCTAAAAATATTTATCTGTAACTTTCTATTTAGTCGGGACAAAAGAGACAGTCCCTTCAAAATATGTAACATTGTAAAATTAGATTTCAAGAGATTTAAAAATTATTTAAAATATTTTCTTTTTACGATTTCACGAGCGTGACATTTTAAACATTGGATTTAAGGAACTTTTCAAAGAATACAAATATCTTTTTCGAAGTCATAAAATACCTACCTACCAATGATTTATTTAACCCAATGATTTTTTTGTACTCTATATTTTTAAAGCTTTCTTTTATAGCCCATTTTTAAGCATCGAATTAATGTAGATATGCGTGATGTAGGTATATTAAAAAATCATATTGTTTAAAAGTAACCCAAAAAATAAATCAACTTATATTTATTGATTCCGTAGAAAGACTGTTTCTCAGCTTTTTAATGTTGGCAGAGCAAATTATTTTTTCACAAAAAAATTTCAAGAAGGACCGTGGGTACAGCTTGGAATAATAATTTAGAAATTTATTCAATTGGTACTAAAAATGTTTTAATGCTAAGGTACTCATTTCTCTTTGAAAATTGTTCATCAAATTCAAATTTCGTTCGTTTTAAAGATTTTAAATTAACAAGATAAAAATAAAATTATTCGATTTCTTTTTGTTTTTATTTAAATTCTAAAATGTTGATCAGATTTGGTTTTAACATATTTTCCGCGTGGTTATCTTATTTGCGAAGCGTTAACTCTTCAGAATGTTGCCTTATGTTTCAGATGGTCAAAATATTTCCGCTTTACAATAAAATTCAAATAAGTGGAATATTTTCTAAATATCCCAAAACTAAAAACTGTTTTTGAAAGGTGATAAAATATGCTTTCAAATTTTATAATTCAAAATAAACATGTGATTTTTGAAATATAAAAAATTTGTATGCAAACATAAAAAAGTTTTCAAAATGGCTCATTTCACGTTTTTTCTAACTAAAATTACTGATAACAAAAATAAAAACATATACATATTTTATTAGACAAATGTATTATAAACGTTATAGGCACCCCAATTTAATGTCTTTTCGTATGAATATAATTAATTAATATATAATTAATTTTGACGGCCTCCGTGGTCCCGAGGCAAGCTCTCGACTCACAATCCGAAGGTCGCGGGTTCGAACCCGGCGTGCGCAAATAAATTTTATTTGATTAATTTGTGTTATTTCACAATTTATTCATTTAAAATAATAAATAGTATATTTGCGGCACGTTCCAGAGTGGAAGATACTATCAGTATCGCCCTGGTGTAAGACCACCATTCAGAATTGAAACGTTGCTTGAAATGGCTTTAGCCGTGTTTAGTGACCAGATCTGAATAGCCAGGTACTTCCCCACCTTCCTCTTCCCTATCTCCTTCCCCTCCCCACTACCTTCAGCCTCACAACATACCCCGATTGGGGATGCCACAGTCTCACTGGCTCCAGACGGGAGCAGTTGGGACTCTTGTGCGGTATTAACTGTAAAAAAAAATAAAAAATAAAAAATTCTCAAAAATTCAGAGTTACAGCGATTTATATGAGACGCATGTGAAATGGAACAAATATGGTCTCCTGCCATTCTAATAAAAAAGCTTTTTCGGTTTTTTAGAATTATGTTCAATTTCTGATGAGCTGTCTCGGTGTTGCTATTTAAAACCTTTTAAACGATCGCAGTGCAATCAATGTTTGTCCTCTATACCAACGTATGTGATACTGCATTATATTCTTCAAATGGTGCTATGTGCTGTGCACCATTCTAATGTTATCATTCTGATCCTGCAATGCTTCAACTGCAATTGTTTTAACCATTGTTTGTAATAAAGTATTCTCCTCTCGCCTTTCGCAGTATTTGACATCAATTAACTCCTCCAACAATTTAAAGAAATATATTTATCCTTGACTATTATTTATATAAACGCAACGCGTAATAAGTGATACGGCGCCACTGTATTTACGTGCTAACGATTGTTTTAATTAAACTCCTCCATTTAAGGCTTACGTATTTCCCTATTAAAAGCAGTAAATTGTTTTGTGCCAATTAACTTTGCAACGAGACAAAGTCAAACCAATTGAGTGATTTATTTTTGAAGAACATTAAATATCAAATTATTTTGAAGAACATTTATATCAAATTATGTAACTACACGTAAATATGAAGATGAAAATATTTCGAAAAATAATGTCACTTTTGGCAGAATTTTCCATCTCTCCCGACGTAACTAGTCGTCTTTTTATCGTCATTAAATTGAATAAGAATGTAATTAAAAAAATATTAGTTTTATCAGCGATTCTGAAATTTTACTTTATTTTTTATGTGTGCGAATTTCATTGACTGATGATAATAAATAATATTAAATACAGAAACCCTTTATGATTATTCTGGAACTCTCAATTGATTAAGTCAATTAATAAGTGATTGAAAACAAAAGGTTCAAATAAATAACTTTGAATTTTTTAACATTGGCATATTATGTACATGGTTTCAGGCTTACCTACCCCAAGTAGCCCCCTTATTTTAAACTTATTTACGTACAGACATCACTAACAACTGCACGGGCATGTGCAGCAAGGTGGTCGAAAAATCCACAAATTATGTAACCATCAACGCAATGAATAAAGTAAAATAAAAATAAAATAAACTAATAAAACATCGTAAGTATTTTCTCACACACGCCTCAGGTGTTTTGAAGTCGATAAAATTGTTCACTTATTTAACTTCATAATGATCTATTTAATGATGGTGTACAATTAACTATTTGGAAAAAAGTATCGAAAAGGGCGAAATTTTGTCCTTCTTTGGAGCTAAAAAACCGATTCTTATGTGAACAAAAGAGTGTTTAATTAATTTTATTGGAATAACTTTTGAGGGTTACAACTTATAACCCTCAATGTAATATTCAATCGTTGAAGAATACGATAATACTAATAAATCTAAACGAAACATGGAAAAGAACAAGACACAGAAAATAAAAAGGTAACTGAGAATCGAATCCAGGATCTCTATCTTACCAGGGCAACGCGATATAAATAAGAAGTCAGATGTAGGCAGCCATTTTCCTCTCATTTTGAAAGTCACAGAAAAGGGTATGGGGGTTGTTTATCGAAATCTCAAGTGTGTAAGATCAAACGTGCAAAATTTCGTCAATCTCGGAATAAAACTGTAGATATTTATAACAAAATACATACAATAAAAAGCATATAAATTTCTGTAGACCACTTTTATTTTATAAACAATCTACCGATTTCGGAAGCACCCTTCCTTCGTCAGGAGAATATTGTGACAGGAACAATATTCTCCTGATAAAGGAAGGGTGCTCCGAAACCGGTAGAGTGTTTATAAAATAAAAGTGATCTACAACAAATCTATGTGTTTTTTATTGGTCAAAAAGCTAGTACTTTTTACAAATAACAAAATATATAGTTGATGTCCCTGGTGTTTTTCAAATTCGTGTGTAGATAGTCATTTTTCTTTTATTTCCAACCCCACATTAACAAAATTTCATCACGAAGTATCGAAATTCTGTAATGAGATGGGAAATGGGTATGGGAGTTGTTTTTCGAAATAATCTAAATTGTGTAAGGTTAAGCGTGAAAATTTTCATCAATCTCAGAATAAAACTGTAGATTTGTATAAAAAATAATTAGTTGAAGTCCTTGGTGTTGCCGGGCATTACGGAAAAGGTTTTCGAAATCGTGTGTCATCTGCCCTGATGATGGACTCTGTAACGCTGTCCGAAACGTTGGCTAAAGAAGGAGGTAGCGCAACACGGCATAACACCCCAAAAACAAATAACGAAAATACTTTTGGCCGTGAAAATCTAAAAACTTATCTCGTGTGTACACAGTTATTTTCCTCGTATTTTAAAAGTCAAGTGTGCGAAATGTTATCACGAAGTATCAAAATTCTACTTTGAGGGGTTTTAAATATCGTTACGGCTTCATTCGTAAAATTACCTACTACTTAAAACATATATAAGAACGCTAAAAAGTATTGACTGTTCGTTGGCTCGCCCTCATCTTGAATATGCAAGTATCATTTGGCCCCCTTTCATCTGTCCACATTGATCATATTATGATCATGTTTATTGCGATGAATTGCTTGGAGATTAGGACTTAAAAGACGCGAGTACTCATAATTATTATGATGAAATTGAATAAATTTTAAATATTCTTCTATAGAAAAAGTAGAAAAGACTGGTATATAATTTGCATTTTAAAATAATCGATACTGTTATTGACTCACCGTAATTATTCTTAATCTCTACATACGATTAGTATGAAATGAAGTCGCTCCCGCTGTCTGTACGCTTAGATCTTTAACGCTTCACTAATAATAATTTTGTACCGTTCTCATTTGCCTAGAATGTTGAGAACTGTCAACTCAACTCAAATCATTGATTTTTTTGATATAATCCGGAAGCGTTGATTCACAAAATTGAACAATTCATCAAATTTCAGAGTTAAAATTTATGCTCCGAGTAAGTTACGAGTATATTCAAATACTGTTATTTTTCATATTTTTCATCACGGTACTTTTTCAATATCACAGACGGACTTTCACAGAACTTGAAAATTAACTATTAAATTTGATAATGTTCAAATTCTGTGAAACAACCCGTTGGTGTAGGAGTTATCTAATAAATTATGTAAAAGATTGTAGAATAAAGATTGTATCTTAAGTACTAGAATGTTTTAACGTTAAAAATAATAATATGGCATGAAGTGAAGTTACAGCATTTTGATTGATAATGTTATGTTTGTTAATTTTTTAAGAATAATTTGACATTTTTCTTGAATGATATCAAATCTGTTATTTTTTTTATTTGTTCGGAAAGACCATTAAAATATTTTATGCCTTTGTAAATATAATTATTGTGAATTTGTTGTGTTGAAAATATAAGAGTTTGGATGTCATGTTTGAATCATTTATTTATGAATTGACGTTAATTCTCACATGCCTACTTTTTTACGAATTGACGTTAAGTCTCAAAAGGCTATGATTATATTGTACAAAAAAATTGTTTTTTTTTTCACGCACAAATTTCCTATTAATTAAAAATATAACATCGCACGAATGAAAATAAAAAAACAGAGATGATAGCGAAAATAGAGCATATTGTACATATGTCAAATATGTAAGACAAAAAGTACTTGAAGAAAGATAATTTAAGGTTAAAGATTTTGGTAAATTCCAAGAATTGAAGGTTTTTGGGAGTAAGAATGAGTGAGTAAGAGTTTGAGCAAGAATTGAGTATTTATTTGCATATTATGGCGAACATTAATTTATGAAATAACTCCTACACCAAGCTCAAGAGAGTAATTGATTAATTGGCGTAGAAATCCTTGAAAATGTGTATTTCACTATTTTGTTTTATGTATTATGTTTATTACTGTAACAATGTTATAATTTAAACAATAAAAAAGTAAATAAATACATAGCCATACTTTACGTCAATTCACAAAGACAGCCAAACTCTAAATAATAAATAATAAACGAAATTTTTATTTTCTCAACTAATCAATTTTCAAGCAAAAGATACTTGATTTAGCTTTAAGGTGTCAATGCAATATATGCAATGATTAATTTATTATGCTAACCACCTGCAGCTGATTGATTTATATTCCGATTACGAAGGTTTCGGTATTGACTTTATCTAATACGCCTCGATAAACCATAATATTATTTTGCATAGATACCTGAGTAATACTCGTATATGTAGGTACTGCTGCCAATTCATATTCAAATCGTGGACAAACGTACCTTATGCAACATTGGGTCATCGAACGAGTTCTAGACTTCGACACCTAATGATACCCGGTGGTGTTTTCTTTAACATCGGGTTTTCAACAAAAAATATTATAAACCAACATAATAAAAACAATTACTTATAAGCATTCAAATAATGCTTTTTTAATGCGGGGTAGGGTTTTAAAAGCCTTTTTAACATTGTTTTTTTTCTAAATGTACAACATGTTGAGAGTATTGTGTCAAAATTTCAAGTAAATCGGAGCAAAACTAACGAAAATACAGCGTTTCAAGCGACCGGTCCTCTTGCTCAATTCAAGTATATTTCAAGTATAAAAAAACTTTAAATCGATTTTCTCGCAATTTTTTTTTTAAAAGTTCGTGAATATCATAACTCAAAATTAACTTGACCGATTCTTTTGAAATTTTGTATACTATTTTTTCACATAAATCAACAGGTAGTAATGACGAGGTTTTTTTTTAATATTTTTTTTCATATCTCAAAAAAAATATCATGAAAACATGCTTTTTTTTAGTCTTTAAAACCCTACACCCCCTTAAATACATCTGTGCATAAATGCGCAATAAAATTTTATATTACTTAAATATAATATCATACGACGCTAAATCATTTAAGCTAAGGTATGTACCAAAAAATCTGTTAAAATAATGTTCCCAAAACACCCACCCTTCAAAAATGAAGCAAAAAATATATCAATTTTAATATGATGTTCGTATAGGTTTGTTTTTGAATTGACACCAAGAAACTTGACATTGAAAAATGGATTTATTTTTTATATGAATACCGCACAAGTCCCAACTTCTCCCGTCTGAAGCCAGTGAGACTATGGCATCCCCAATCGGGGTATGTTTTGAGGCTGAAGGTAGTGGGGAGGGGAAGGAGATGGGGAAGAGGAAGGTGGGAAGCACCTGGCTATTCAGATCTGGTCACCAAACACGGCCAAAGCCATTTCAAGCAACGTTTCAATTCTGAATGGTGGTCTTAGACCATGGCGATACTGAGAGTATCTTCCACTCTGGAACGTGCCACAAATATACTATACTAGCTCTTCCCCGCGGCTTCGCTCGCATGGTATTACGGGAAATTACTGTAGCGCTTGAACTTATCAATTATCCCCCCTTCTCCTCACCCCCACCCCCTCCCGCATTCCATACATTCATTCCCTTACATTCAGTTTTCAAACATCTCGCCTGCCACCTAAATTTCATAAAGCTATAGCTCAAAGAAAAAAAGAATTATCCAATTTTGTTAATTCGTTCGGAATTTATGCGCTTACAAACATTTCGGATGTTTATTTTTAATTAAATATTTTGAAGTTTGTTAATATAATTAAAAAATTACACTATTTATTATTCAGTCTTTATAATCGTTACGAATTATATTTTTAATGTAGGAACTCTTATCTGACATTTATTGCAAAACAGAAGCTTGTCCAAAAAAAACGAATTCTGATATTTGAATTTTCTGCAGTAGTAGCTGACCAGTAGACTGAGTATCTACCAGCATAGAGCCCAAAAATATATCAACATTGTTTCCATGGAAAAGATTTTTTTCTGACGTTAGCAAAAGCTCGCTTTTGTTAGCGACAGAAAACGTATAACAAATATAATATATTAATATTTATAATTTCATAACGCCAGAGCTTACCATCATACACAACCTGTAGTCTGCGCATATAATTTAGCTTTATATTGGTGAAAGAATTATTAAAGTCTTTATATTGTGTTATGCGTGAAAAGGTCATAAACGAACTCGAGCAGTTTCGCATTTATAATATTAGTATGGATAGTATTTTAAATGAATAAATTGTGAAATAGCACAAATTAAACAAATAAAATTTATTTGCCACGCCGGGATTCGATCCCTTCGGAATGCGAGTCAAGAGTCTTACCGCTGGACTACGCCGGCCGTCGATTGTAGAGAAGTGTTTGTTAGGAGAAAAAGGATTTCCGTAGACCCATTGGAAAATTTCATTGGTCAAGTTTTAAACGTTTGAAGCCAGTGTGCAGTTCTCACGCGGTAGTAGTGAAACCTTCAGAAAACTAAAGTAGACAAAGGTGGGGAGGCTACAAAGCACCGCAACAAGGAGACCGATTATTCTATCTTATTCTCTCGCAGTTTAAATCCTGTAGATGGATGTTTTTTCTATTTAGTGCCGCTTATTCGTTTCATCGAATTTCAAATCACAACGGTGCTAAAGAAGTTTTCACTTCGAAATTTGGTAAATATTTATCAGATATCTAGGAATTTCTAAGCGCCGACATTCCCGAATGAGAATTCAAGCGGTTAGCTTTAAAGTTAACGTGAATCGTGGAATTTTCTCAGGTGAGACTAAATGGCCTGTGACCTAATTTTCCCGCCATTAAAGTAATATTTGTTAATCGACTTAAACCGTGGTAACTATTTTAACTACGGGTTTGTCTAACAAACTCTTTAAATAAAAACTGCGGGGTTAACAAAAAATATACTTTATTTGTAACAGATAATAATTGGCTCGGATGGCTATTAGCAGGCGGTAGGAATTATTCTGGGCCTCAACCTTGAGGCTGCAATCGTATTTATTTAAGTCTCAATCCCTGCATTATCGACGGTTACGTGCCATCTACGGGTAACCTCCTAAACGTTTTTATGTTTGCCAATTTCGCTCGACGAGTTTCTAAATATAATAAGAAAGATCACAGATTTAGCATTTAATAATCGTCAATTTTTATTCATATGTAAATACTTGCATTCCACCAATTTCAGGAGTGAATGATATGCAGTTCATACATATATACGTTTATTTCAGTGAGTCCTAAGAGGGTAATAACAATTTTTTTTTTTTTTTTACATAATGCTCCACACAGGAGGCCCTGAGGAAAATAATTTCCTTCAGAGCTTATGTCATCTTTGGGGATGCTGTGTGGAGGTTTTTTTTAGGAAAATGAGGAGAGGAGAGTTCTGGGAAGGAAAAGGGTTTAATGGGTGGGTGGGAATCTGGGGTTCAGTGAGTCCTGGTCATCCGCCTCCAAGACCTATACAAACCTCACCCCCTGAACCCGGGCACCCCTGCTAAATCACCAAACGTGGCGAACCACTTGGTGACCTATGGCAGAGGTGTTGGTTATTCAATAAAGGTTCCCGGGGCGGCGGTACCCATCCCCGCCTCCCAAATTGGGAAATTTATCCGCCTTCCAAATTTTGTTGTAAATATCTAAAAAATGAATGACCCCTTCTCATACGTACAAACAATACACACAAACACTGGGTAATATAACTTAATGTACCTCCCACTATTGAGAGATTGCAAGGAAATATGCTTTAGGTACCCAATATTACATATTTATTTCATGATTTCTTACTTTTTTGTATCTACCTATAATTGGTATCTATTTAAAAAAAAAGAACAATCCGGATGATGTCTCTAGATCTCATTTCAGCCCATAGCATATTTTTAAATATATTAACTAACTAACAACCGCGCCGCTTCCCCGCAGGGGTAGGCAGAGAGGACGGACCGCCAAACAACTCGGTCTTGGCACACACTCCTTGCCTCGTTTACATTCATACATCGTCTCATAATGCATGCTCTTAGTATGCTAAAAATATCAAAGGCTGTCTGATTGTTTATAATATTATCTGTTTTGTTTATTGTTTATAATGCTGTCTGGCTGTCTGATAGATTATAATATTGATTGTCATCATAATTCTTGCCATAAAATTGATTGCAATAATAATTCTTCACGCAAATGTAGTATTAATGACAAAAATACCTTAAATTTTTAATGGTAAAAATACCTTAAATTTTTAATGGTAAAAATACCTTAAATTTTTAATGGTAAAATTACCTTAAATTTTTAATGGTAAAAATACCTTAAATTTTTAATGGTAAAAATACCTTAAATTTTTAATGGTAAAAATACCTTAAATTTTTAATGGTAAAAATACCTTAAATTTTTAATGGTAAAAATACCTTAAATTTTTTTCACAACAGTTTTGTGTGTGCAATATCATCTCCACAACGATTTAAGGAATCAGAAATATAATATACCAAACTATGGTTAAATTGTCTAAAATGCACGTTATTACTGTAATCTAACAAAGCAAATTTCAGCAAACAAACTCACCAATATCACCAATAGGCCAGTTAGACAAGCGTACAAAAAAAACATTAAAACTCCGACTGTAAACACAAGCTTTGGACAAAGACACCATCAGGTAATAAAAACATTCAACAATATTTCACTTGATACAAAAAATGAGGAAAAGAAAAAAAATCAAATACAAAATTAAAATATGGATTCCTGTTGAACGTTGGATGATATTTCGAAAAACCGCGTGAAAATTACCTTGATTAGTTCTGATCAAATATCGATATAAAAACAAAGCAATTGTTTTTTTTACGGTTGTTTTCTGTTTACCAGATAATATATCTTATTATTTATGTATATATCGGAAGGACTTTTTCCAGAATAGCTATTCTAACTAACTAAAAATAAGATTAAAAAATCTCCCATTTTGGAAATAATCGTCAAAAATGTATTCATACAAATATAAACTGATTTTATTATTTCTACACAAAACTGAATACACACCCAACATGAACAACACAGTTCAAATGAGGTTTTCAAAGAAATAACGACCTTTATACTCATTTGAAAACGTAAACGTAACTTTGACAGCTGCCAAAAGCCACCCGCAATTTTCGTAGAAAATTCTTTTAAAATATTTCAGAGTAGCTACAATTATAAAATAGTATCTACCTAGATCCTAGATTGATTGTTGTTCAAATCAAATTATTTTGTAAAATATAAGTAATTGTACCAAAATATATTTCCAAAAGAATACACAATCTATCTCAACTGTGCTAAAAGAAAATATCAAATTTTAGAAAGTACTGCGAGGTCGCTCTGAAATGAGGGCTTAAACAGAATAATTCATTTTTAAATGGTTACTCCTAGGAACCTTCGGGTACGTTTGGGAGACATGCGATCTAGGGTACATTATATGTTATATTTTTTCTATGCAAAAATATTCACGCATTTGTGGTACCTAAAGCGTGTTGTTTGGGTAGGTTGACTTTTCTCGAAGCCCAAAAGCTCAGGCTCAACGATTATCATCTAATCCAGCTTATGCCTTCTTCCCCAAGGAGATCTGAATTATCTTCCGCTATTATCTAGTTAATCTTTTATCTTATCTATCCGGCTCTTTGCTCAGACTTCAGATAAATGTTGTAGTTTATCTTTAAATATAGTTTTCTTCCTCACGGAGTCCACCGCAATGCGGAAACCATCACATTGGATTAAAAATACATATACTTTACGGAGGTACGTTTCAATACCGCTTTGAGGAATCCTCGCAAACTCTATGGCACCATCTAATGCGAGATATTGAGAATGTTCAAGAGCAACTTTCCCATATTATAACATTCACCGGAGTAAATTAAAGTTCCTAGAGGAGCGTTGGAATGAAATGTAAGCGAGGAATCATATGAATTTCTTCGCAGTTCACAAATACATCCTTTTATAGTTGTGTGAATGGGTACAGCACAAGAATTCCAGCTGTCTGGAGCCAGTGGGACCATGGCATCCACAGTTTTGGGCTATATTATTAAGATGGAGCATTGTATAAAGAAGAACAAAAGAAATGCGTTGCCGGCGTTTTTCGTGATCCGAAAGCTTGGCAAATAGGAACTTAAATTTTCAATATTCATCGTCATTACAAAATTCAAACGGGACTTCGATAATAAGATGTCAGGCAAGTGTAAGAGAGACACAGTGAGAAAGGTTAAAACCAAAAGCGACATTGGTTTCAAATCTACATGGAAGATATTTCCAATGTGCATTATCTATTCAGTGGGCTGAAGGGGAAAGGGAAGGAGATGGGGAAGAGGAAGGGTGGAAAGTTCCTGGTTATTCAGACCTGGTCATCAAACACGACTAAAGCCATTTAAAACACCGTTTTGATTCTAAATGGTGATCTTTATAATGTGGCAATATATATAAAGATTTATCCTAAATTATTTTATACGAGACTAACTGAAGTTCCTGGCGCTGTCCTGAAGAGCTATTCTCTATCTTTTGTAAGATCGAGATAGATTTCAGGCGAGATCTCCTGTCAGATTTGTGTGATTTTCAAATTGTTAAATGAATAAATAATCAAGCGTACTTGCAGGAATTCGTGTTTAAAACTACCTAAACTAAAATACGTGACAGCTCACAGCTTAAATTCTGACATTGGCCTATAGAAAAATCAAATAACAGCCATAGAAAATCACACAAATCTGACAGGAGATCTCGCCCGAGATCTATCTCGATCTCAAAAAAGATAGAGAATAGCTCTTCTGGTTTTACGAAGAGTTATTTTTTTGGAATCTAACGTACACAGCGTCCTCTTGTTTTGAAAGTCAATTGTGCCAAATTCGCCGATAAATTTTATTATTTATTTGCGGTATTTAACAATTAATTAATTCAAGAAATTTTTATGGTATAATTGCCGCACGTTCAAGTTTGGAAAATATTCTCAGTATCGCCCTGGTGTAAGACCACCATTCAGAACTGAATTGTTACTTCCTCGCTTCCGTAGCAATGTGTAGTGAGTAAGTCAGGTTTTCAATAAAGAAATATGAAAACTGAGGACATATATGATTTCTACGTTGAAGTTTGCGGAATGATACTAAATTCCCGATAGAAGAAGACATCAAAAGATGAAGTCGAACTTTGAGATCCACAAAAACAGACATCCTTTATACTATTCGTAAACCCGAGGATAATCCCACACAGAACATATTTTGTTTTGGTAGGATCGCTGAATATTTTTACTGTCCAAAAGTGTTTTAGCGTCATCGAACAAACTGTCCTAAATAAACGCCCAACGGCCTCATTGCTACCCACACTGGAGTCCAAAAATGTACCAAAGTACGTTTTAAATAGTTTCAATCTTGAATACACATCCATTTTGTCCATGCAACTAGCCAACTACTGGAAAAATTAAATCATCATCACTCTTGGCTGTACAACTCCTATTGGGTCTTGGTCTTCAAGAGTCTTCCTCTACTCATCTCGGTTTTGGGCCAGTTCTCTCCAGTTTAGAAGCTCCAAGGAAGATATATCTTTGAGGACGCTGTCGCTCCATCTTAATCTTGGCCTTCCGTGGCTCCTTCGCCCTATCGGTCTTGATTTCAGCATGACTTTGGTGCTTGATGCTCGGTCATTCTCTCCACATGACCCAGTCACCAAAGTCTTCGCAGTTTTATGAATTTTGTGACGTTTAGCTCCTTAAACAGAGCATATAGCTCATTATTGTAACGTCTGCGCCAAAATCAATTTTCTAGAACCGGTCCGAAGATGCGCCTCAAAATTTTCCTTTCAAAAACATCCAGTGCTCGCTCATTCCTCTTAGTTAGTACCCACGTCTCAGCTGCATACGTGAGTACTGGTCTGATTAGTGTTTTGTTCATTAATATCTTCGTGTTTCTGGACAGCAGTCTGGATTGGAAAAATTAAGAATTTGATAAAAAAAATTGATTCTGAGATGCATAAATTATTTTTAATATTTTAGTATTTTAAGTTTATTATATATGAATAATAATATTATTTATAGTTTTTTTTATTTTATTTGTGAATACGCGCATGTATTCTCAAGCAGGGGTTAATTGTTATAACACGAACATCATTATTCACACCCATTACACCTGACCTTTTGGCACTCGAAATCGCGGTCATTAATTCAAATTCCCGAATGAACCTCCGTGATTGGAACTAAATGTCAAAGTGTTCTGATAGTGTTATTAATTAAGTATTTGGAATTTCATTAGTTTGGATCTTTTCTCTGTAGTTATAAAGTTTCTCAGATTAATAACTAAAGTTAAGTAGTACAGATTAAGAAATAATGATAAAGATGGAAAAGATTCAGTGATTGAAATAAAAAGTTTCGTCTCTGTGGTAATAAACTCTTACGTGGGTTTTAATTTATCAGCATCTATCCTTGAAGATGTTATTTCATTTTACTAAAGGTCATAAGGAGCATGCTTTTAAATGCAATAACAGAATCGTCACCAGACAGAAAATAAACAGGTTTAGTATTACGTCACAAAAATTTATCAAATCATACCAATTTTTAATAAAAATAATGATTTTTGCATCGTCACGGTTACAGGTCAAAAGTTAATTAACTTTCACTAATTTTATTTTGTTTGTTCAAACACCGATCAACCTTAACCCTTAGTTACTCGCGCCTAAAAAGTTACGTAAGTCGTCGCGTAGGGTGTCAAACACCCCGTTTTAGTTTATAGAAATAACACAATATATTTGTGCAAAATCAGACGCTTTTAATTAATATTTTTGAACTTGCATTTTAATTAAGGTTTAAACTATGTTTTGAAGCAAACAAAGTGATAATAATATTTGTAATAACTACATAAAAAATATCAGTTTTCTTCTTTCACAATTTTGGCAGACAACGATCATTGGCATTTGGAGCATGTAGTCTTTGGTTTTCTATATTTGGTTCTTTGACATATATGACATCTTTTGTATTCGGCGGTTGGATAACTTCAGAGGATGAATCATGGCCACAACTTCATGAATCCGTTTTGGTCACTTTAGTCGTGCGGGGTGCTACACACCCCAAACATGCTCTCCAAGCACAACGACATACAGTCGAACAACGCTCGCGGCTGATTTACGAAGGTCATGCGTTACACGAAGCTACTAAGAGAACTATCGCGTTAAATTCAATTTCGAAAAAGTTATGGGCTTTCAAATGACGAGTAATTAAGGTTTAAAAATAAGGCAGAAAATTTAATTGTATGTAGCAGTAATCCTCTCAAACTCTGTTCATGAATGTGGAAAACTTTCTGATATTCTTGGTCAATTCAACTTTCTTCAGAAATTTCTATTATGAACTAAAAATATGTTAAAAATAAGACAAGACGTCATAGATGATTTGAGATTTTCACGGCAAAAAGTATTATAATTATTTATATTTGGGGTATTATGCCGTGTTGGCCTACCTCCTTCATAAGCCAACTTTTCTGACAGCATTATAGTTTCCATAATCAGGGCAGATTTGTAATCCATTAGGTATCTGCCACGATGACGGACACCGTAATGCTGTTCGAAACGTTGACTAAAGAAGGAGATAGCGCCTCACCGTATCTTACATTGTTACACATTTTATAGAAACATAATTGAAGGAAATGTCTATCTTCTTATCTTTCTGGCACCTTCTCCTATCGGCGGTTGACTATCATCAGAGCAATCTCCACCCTGCAAGCTGCAACCCACAACAACCACGCTGTGGAAATGCGTTCGTATTAGATGTAGGTATCTCCAAGTGACTCTATAAAAAGTCATTGTTTGAAAACTTTGGACATTCGGCCTATCATTCGTTTAAAAAAATATGTAGTTAAGTTTATTGAACTCTTGCGTTGTATCTATGCAGTCATGTACTATATAATTCTACAGGTCTAGTGATAAAGTGGTGATGTCACGGTCATTCCTGTTTTCAAACATATTACGTAAAAGCTCTATGCGTTGTGTTGGTCGTTTTATCAGGCGAGCGTCTCCAAAGCTTAGAAAGTTCAGTGTCTGCTTGTGGAGCGGGCGTTAGACCCTTTGGTTCTCGTCTCATCTGCTGCGTGTTTGTTGGAAAGTACCAATACTGTAGAGGACGCACTTCAAAGATGATTTTTGTAACTACTAATTTTTTGGCGGAGAAATCAAAGATGGCCACTCATTGAGGAGGCGCTGAACGTAATTCTGAGAAATATTTCAGTACCATGTACAATTTTTCAATGAATGCGTGAGGAGGGAATTTTGGTTTTCTGGTTATTTTACAAAAGTTAAACTGATGGCCTCTGTTTTGAATTTTCGATGTTTTGATTTCTTTTAAAAATCTTTTCTATTCCTTTAAAAAATCTATTAACCAAGTAATCAGTAGGTACAAAATTATCTTCTCTGAGAGAGCAATATTTTTTTTAATGATGCAGTAAAAATCGTATGTTTTAAAGCTATTTCTATTTTGAATGAGCAGTACGTAAATCGGGTATTTATAACTTTCACCATAGATCTCCAAATGTTCTTTCGTTCCTGGTACATTAAGAGGGAATAACCAGACAAAACCGAAAATATGTCATTTTTAAATCAAATTTTAGACAGCTCTTTTTTACAAAAGATTAAAAATTTATTTTGAAAGACTGTTATTTTATCTAGTAAAGCTAGTTTTTAAATTTTGAGAAAATATTTTTATTTTTAGTACAATACGGTTTTACCGTAGGTCGTTGGCAGATTTGTTAAATTTTCAAACAAAATTTGGTTTTATACAAAATACATTTCAAATCATATAATCACGCAGTAAAATAAATCAATAAATTATTTGGGAAAGCTTTTCAGCATTTTAATTTAAGTTCAAATAAAATCATAAAAAAAGATCCGCGCCCTTGTTTTGTGACAAAAATACTTCAGTTTGTCTATTTATTTACGGTTTTACAAACTAATATATTTAAAATAAAATTCTTATTTGAAAAATTATAAATACTTATGATCAAAAAATAATTACAAAAAGTACATAATTTAAATAGTTTTATCATCACGAGTTTGATCATTTTTGAATGTAGGTATTTATCAAAGCAAATTTTGAATGAAATAAAATCGATATTGAGTTATTATGTTAAAATGCTGGTATGGAGAATAATTAATCTTTCTCATCGGAATCGCCCTGTACAGTTGCAAGGGTACGCAACGCAAGGGTACAATCGTTCGACGAAATTTAAATTCTCGGCCGCTGGTTAATGCCTCTTAAGAACAAAAATTGACGGCCATCAAAAATGATGTCTAGTAAGGCTCAAAAATAGCAACGTATTTTCGATAGTTCTTAATAATGGGTGTATTTTGAGTTGGCGGCGTCGAGTGTATAGCGCCGACGACGTTGCGACGCCTCTCCCTCGTGACAATCTATTTACAGAGCTGGTCGGACACTCTGAGATCCCCGTCTTCTGCCCAACTAACTAAATAACAATCCACTTCTTGCTCTTCTTCGTGCGCCCGTTCTAAATGCGTCCCCACTACTTTATTTTCATAAACACGATCAACTCGTTTGATTTATAAGCGTCCGACTGTCACCGTTTTGGTGTAATGCCTGAATGGTTCACGGTTGACACTGCTAAATAAATAAAATAACAAAAATTCTGTCAGGGTCTACAAAAAACTGGAGTTAAAATTGTGCCAATGCACGTCATGGAGATGTTTAACTTGCGTAATTCGTTTTTGGAAAGATCAGAGAGACGGAACACACGAGATGAGCCTCTTCTCGTAGGTAACGACCTACGTGATCGAGGGGTAAAGCTCTCGACTACGAATCCGGAAGTTCACTTCAAATCCCGGCGTGCGCGAGTAAATTTTGTTTAATGAATTTGTCTTTTTTACAATTAATTGATTTAAAATAATATGTTGTATTTCTGCGACCAGTTCCACAGTGGATGATACTCTCAGTAACGTCCTTGTCAAAGACCACCATTCAGTGAATTCAATTGAAACTTTGCTTGAAATGGCTTTAACCTTGTTTGATGACCATATCTGATTAGCCAGGTACTTCCCTGCCTTCCTCTTATTTTTTTATATTAGCTCCACACGGGAGGCTCTGAGAAAAATTATTTCCTTCAGGTCCTATGTCATCTTAGGGGTGGGGGTGGGGGTATTTTTAAGGAAGGGAAGGATAAAAGTTCTGGGAAGGAAAAGGTATGAGGGGTGGGTAAGAATCTGGAGGTCAGTGTGTCCAGGAGTGACGGACGTATGAATCCATCCCTCTAACTGCGGTGCGAGTCGATAGGTCGAGAGAGTCTGGCTGGAAAGGTCAAAAGTCTACTTAAATCATTCTCTCTCGATCGCTGCTGGTGATCAGACGCATCCGCCGCCAAAACCCGGACAAACCTCACGCCATGAACTCGGGTAAAAAAGTAGTACTTTGGAGGAAACAATCACACGTATTTTGTGTGTCTCGTTCTTTGCCTCACCATTATTTAATGCGTAAGAAAGAGCTGCAGCATTATAGCGATAAGGAACGTATGTTTATTGCCCTTTTTTGCCGACACGGTACCGTAAACGTTGGTCATCACGGTAATGATAACAGCGCTCGAGAGAGGCAAGGAAATAAGGATGACTGGATGCGACAAGCAATGGATTCTTGGAAGTACAAGGGTATAACCAGAAAGGCTGAATTCTTACAAGAGTTATATTAACAAAGTGTCGAGAGTTTTGAAGAGTAAGTCAAGGCAGCCTTGTGAAGCCTGTACCATTGAACGTAGTGATTAATTCATTGAAATATTTTCATATTTTCGACACCTGCGAATTTCTTGCCTCTCTTCATAAGTTTGTTTTACGTGCGTTCGTCACGTTCGTTTCCTAAATTAAAAACGATTTATTTATATTTCCGCGATTCTCACATTTTTGAGTAATACCTGTGTAGTAGAACGAATTTATATTTTATTGCCGGCAACCCGGGTGTTTATTGAGATAAATTAATCTTAAAAAAGCAAGTAAGTTACCCGCTTCACTGGACGATGTCTGTTCTGAGTCGGGTAATAAGGGTTATAAATATACTACTAATGCGTTCAATTTTTATGATTCCAATTGATGAAAAAAAACCGTAGTTATATTATTTCAATCGTTCAATTCGTTATGATCCTTGGCTATGAATCGAGAGATCGCGGGTTCGAACCTGCCAAAATAATTGTCATAAAACAATTTTTTTATATAAAACATTTTTTCAATTATTTTTTTAATGTGATTACCACACAACAGTCCCAACTGCTCTTAACTCTCTGGAGCCAGTGATACTATGACATCCCCATTTGATGTAAGTTGAGATGGTGGGGGGGAAAGGAGATGTGGCAGAGGAAGATGGGGAAGTATCTGGTTATTCAGATCTGATCACCAAACACGACTAAAGCCATTTCACGCAGCGTTTCAATTCTACATGGTGGTCTAACACCAGGGAAATACTGAAAGTTTCTTCCATTCTTGAACGTACCACAAATATACCTTACATTATTTTTCGATTAATACATTGCGAAAATACAAATCAATCAAATTAAATTTTACTGTGCATGCCGGAATTTCAACTCGCGACCTCCGTTCGTCGAGAGCCTTGCCCTACCACGGAGGCCGTTATTAACGTAAAAGAGTACTTTATAGTATATATTAAATATATAATTACGTACATTTATTTTTTTAATTAATTAGTTGTGACAAAACACAACATTTAAGTACATTTATTTTTTTAATTAATTAGTTGTGACAAAACACAACTCAATCATTTTAATAATGGCGGCCTCCGTGGTCCCGAGGCAAGACTCTCGACTCACAATTCGAAGGTCGCGGGTTCGAACCCGGCGTGTGCAAATAAATTTTATTTGATTAATTTGTGTTATTTCACAATTTATTCATTTAAAATAATAAATAGTGTATTTGCGGCACGTTCCAGAGTGGAAGATACTATCAGTATCGCCCTGGTGTAAGACCACCATTCAGAATTGAAACGTTGCTTGAAATGGCTTTAGCCGTGTTTAGTGACCAGATCTGAATAGCCAGGTACTTCCCCACCTTCCTCTTCCCTATCTCCTTCTCCTCCCTACTACCTTCAGCCTCACAACATACCCCGATTGGGGATGCCATAGTCTCACTGGCTCCAGACGGGAGCAGTTGGGACTCTTGTGCGGTATTAACTGTAAAAAAAAAAAAAAAATGACTTTCGTTCGCTGGGATTTGAGCCCGGACCTTCGGAGGCCGTACATAAATAATATAATGCATATAAAATAATATACCTTTTATACATTTGGGTATTCGCTTCAGAGTAAAAGATACTATCAGTGTCATCTTGGTGAAAGACAAACATTTAGAATCGAAACGTTGTTTTAAATGGTTCTTGCCGTATATAGAGATAGCCTAGATCAGAACATACTGGTACTTCCCAGCCTTCCTCTTCCCTACCTCTTCCCCTTCCATTCCATTCACCCCACTCGGTTATACCATAGTATAACTATGTCAACGAACCTATTCCAAGGTTTATTGTTAGTTCACTTTTCTCATTTATACGGGAGCGTTTATGGTAAACTCTTAAATGCAAAGACGACGCTTTGTATTATATGTCTGACCTCTGACCGTAATAAAAAGGACGTAGAACAAGTTTTATGGGGATGTGTCATTTGATGAGATATGGCCCGAGTGATTTTAAAACAAATTAAATTAACGAAACATGTAGGTATTTCATAATTATTTTTAAAGATTACACTGACAAACTTAGAAAATCAATATACTTCTTTAGACATACTCGCAACTTTTTAAACTTGAATCAACTCAAAACAATTTACTATGCTCTATGTCAATCTCTAATCGAATACGGTATTATAGCCTGGGGAGTAGCAAACGCTGCCGCCATTGATCCGATCTTGAAAGCTCAGAATCTAATTATAAATATTATTTTAAAACTATCGATCACAAGCAGTTCGGATGAAAAATTGGAGAATCTGTGTCTTGACATTAGACAAATTTATGCCAAAAAATACTAGCATACCTCTTCAAACACAGAACTACCTTTGAAAATGTCCAAACTGCTAGAGATACTAGAACCAAAGGGCATAACCTCCTACTTATCCTTTTTGCTAAAACAACCTTTGGCCAAAGAAATTTTAGATACTTTGCAACAAAACTATATAATACACTTCCACTGGCAATTAGACAAAACACAATGTATTTTAAATATAAATCTGACACCAAGTCCTGGATTACCAGCCAAAACAGATCCAACATCAAAGATTTTATCAAAACTAACTTATAAGTATTTATTTTTTTCAATGATTGATGATTTTAAAATTTTTCTCTAGATTTTATGTCCGGGTTAAATCTTCCTCACAGGAAAAATTTAACCCTTCCACACACTTTTCCACAAATGATCATCTAGTCAATCCACGCGATGTAATTGCATTGTATAAGTATAATAAATTCAAAACTATACAAGAACAACACGTCAACCTACCAGAGACCATATGGGAAAATACTTCACCGACTCCAGATATTTTCATATCAGAGGGTTCGGCTCGATAGAACTCCTAATAGAACTCCTAACTCTGTTACTTGTAATATTGTGTTATTATTTGTATTTTATAAGTGTTATTATTATAAACTGCTCATGTTAAGCGCCTGCTCTCAACCCAGGTTCTCCTAGTGAGACAGGCATAAGACAAAACAAATTGTAAGTCTAAAATTAATAAAGATAAATAATGAAAAATAAAAAAAACAAGACAAATTAAACCAACAAAACTTGTAGTTATTTCGTAATTATTTTTTAAATGTAAAATCGCACTATCCTATTAAATGACACGGCTTAAAGAATTGTAATAAAATAGGAGATAGAACGAGTTTTATGAGAACCTGTCATTTGATGATAGATATAGCCCGAGTGATTTTGAAAATAATAAAAATTAAATAAAAATTAAACTAACGAAACCTGTAGGTATTTCGTAACGGCTTTTAAAGTGTAGAATCTCAATATCCCATTAATAACAACACGGTTTTGTTCGAAAATTTTGACGTAACTACGCGTATTGAATAAACCGTGGGGGGAAATTGCCTGATTACTTAAATTAATTATAATCAAAAGCCAATTTCAAGCATTAATAATAAACACGTTATTTCAATGGCGATACTCATTAACTGAATTAAGCCGATAAATTTCCCGCGCGCACTAAATGTTTTCTGATGTAAGCGAGGCATCAATAAAGTTGAACGGTTTTGTACGTTAATTAATTCATTAGGTGCTGTCAGATACATTTATCATTAAATGCATTGAAAGTAAACAGAAATAAATCATTAAGGCCGCAATTTTCTGAAGGAGAAAGAATTATCGAATGGTGTGAAATTTGAACAGCTCTATCAGCCTTGATTTTTTTTTTTACGTGATAACGTCTTATAAATCGACGAACGCCGGCAGCACTCACGAAAAAGTATGACTCATTGTCACGTTGTCATGTTGTCATGTTCCGCCTGAGCCGAGCGTGCAAGCGAGATTGCGGAACAAGCGATAGAGAGGCATGATCGGCCTAAGCGTTCGGCGAGAGCAGATTTTGAATTCTTTCAAGCATCATCTCAATGGCAATATTTGTTTCGCCTTTCAGTATTACAAGTAAAAGTGATATGCCAATGGAACATTGAAATCATTGAAGCTTTTTTCTATTTTTTTTCTTAGACAACAATTTAATATCTTTCACTACAGTAATGATAACCGGAAAATGTTTCTTGTCCAATGATTGAGGACATCGTTAGGATTAAACACTGCCTGGGTTTGGACAACTCAGCGTACTAATGGGTAAAATATATTATGAATCGTATAACATTGATGATTTAGAAAAAAATGTTTCTCGAACGTCCTTCAAATTTATGGATGATGCTAAGATTTTTCAGAATGCTTCTCGGAACCTATAATTATTTATAATGATTTAATGGCGTTTGAATACATTTTTTATTATTATTTTCATAGTTTATTGAACTTTGAATGTTCTGCGCACAAATTTCTCTTTGCCAACGTTGCCACATCACGCGAATTTGGTAATAAGTCGCAAATGATATAATGTAAAATTCTACAATACACAAGTTATACAATGCTCAAATTACTTACACAATTATACAATACACACATTTGCGAATTTACTAAGCTCTGAACTGAACTGAAAATCAAATCCAAGAATTACACAAGTCCAAAAAAGAATACAAAAAGAAAAACGGTGTTGATTTCGAATTAAGAATCGTTATAAAGATGATTGGAATAAATCACCAAAATAGCCTGGAAAAAAACCCAATTGAATTGTTTTTTTGTTCTTTCCACATGTAGCTCGTATATTTCTTTGTATTTGCAAGTTTATTTAAAGACAATTTAATGTGGTATTAAAGTCTTTCGAACATGGATCAAAAAATGATTCATTATTACCTTCAAATCAGATATTATTCATTATTCTTCTATGATAGTAATTTTATATCTTAACTCAAAAACAGGAAAAATGTGTAGGTACACGAATATGAATTCGCAAAAAATCATTTTGTGTAATCTCTGGTGTTGTGAAATTTGCACAATTCTTTCTTTGATATTAACTGAACTATTACATTATGAATCTTTGAAATATCCCCTTATTAGCAATGACATTATGACAAGACAGGATGTAATGTTTGCTCCACAATTTTTAAATGATCAATGTTAGAAAAAATCTCGGGTGAAGCCGGGTAGTCTCTAATACGAGGTCAATATAAATGCTACACGCTTTATTTTTTGTCAAGTTTTGTGGTAGCGAATAATGATATGGTAATTCGGAATTTTTTTTGTTCTAAAACCACACTTGAACTTCTAAAAAAAAGCCACACGATACGTAATTGAACAAATAATTATATGTTATTGGTAATTTATTTCCACGTTGTGATTATTACTTAACATTTTCGGTTATGTCTTACGATATATTATGGTCATCGGGATAGCAAGCGCCAATAAACAATATTTTTTTAGGTATAATTTTATTTGGCTATAATATTTTTTTTTAAATTATGCATGTCCCAGGGATCTAAAACTATTTTAAAACTTCTAATAATATTCTATTTCCAAAGTATTAAAATTTTGAAATCTCAATATTGAGACATAACCCACGAAAAACTACCAGCCTTTTAGCTTCCTTAAGATTAGGGAGTTCATAGAACATTTTAAAACCTTTATAAAAAATATTGTTTTATGTTTCCGATAAATTTGTATAAGTAAGTCCAAAATCGTTACAGCTTCTCGTAGGATAGCCATACCGTACTTACTACAACACTTACAACACGTTTTAAAGTATAATCTGGAAACATGTTAGTTTTAACTTATAAATAAATACTTTGGTATTTTGAGCTAAATATTGCCACAAACTTAAATTATTTAGTTGGCTTTGCATTTTTTTGTACTAGGATAATATCTATAACAGCGCAATATAGACTTCTTGCCTCTGTTCTAAATTATTTTCATTATTTTAACATGCGTTTTATTGTTCAGAAAAATTACCCACGTGAATTAATTCAAGGGGGATTCTATAGTGATGCTGTAGACATTTAAATAAAAAATGTTCTTAAAGAAAAAAAAAATTAAATCTAAGAAACACTATTATTAAGGTACCTGCTTAATGACATACATTTCGTTAAATAGTGTTTTACAAAGTGATTTGCTTTGATTTAATTTAAAATAAATTTGAATTTAACAGTAGGTAGAAACGAAGAATCACTAATGGTGAGTTTAGTTATACTACTTTTAGATCTGAATGAGTTAAAAATATTCATATCTAAAATTAGAGTCATGATCTAAAGTCGGGACAACTCCAGGTTCTTAAGCTAGTATTAAGAGGGAATAATCAGACAAAACCGGAAATTTGTCATTTTTAGATCAAATTTTGGAAGTATTGACTCTTTTCCACAAAAAAAATATAAATTGATTTCGAAAGACTGTTCTTTTATCTAGTAAAGCTTTTTTTTAAATTTTGAGAAAACATGTTTATTTTTAGTACAATAAGGTTTCAGCGTAGGTCGATGACAGATTTGTTAAATTTTCAAACAAAATTTTGTATTGTGCAACATACATTTCAAATGATATAAATATGCAGTAAAATAAATCAATAACTTATTTGGGAAACCTACTTTGTCAGAATTTTAATTTTAGTTCAAATAAAATCATAAAACAAGATACGCGCCCTTGTTTTTTGACGAAACTACTTCAGTTTGTCTATTTATTTACGGTCTTACAAACTAATAGGTATATTTTTAAAAAAAAAGTACGTAGAGATTATTAAAAAATTATTAATACTTATGATCAAAAACTGATTACGAAAAGTACGTAATTTAAATAGTTTTATCATCACGAGTTCGACCATTTTTGTATGCAGGTATTTATCAAAGCAAATTTTGATTGAAATAAAATCGATATTGAGTTATTATGTTAAAATGCTAGTATGGAGAATAATTAATCTTTCTCATCGGAACCGCCCTGTACAGTTACAAGGGTACGATCGCAAGATCATCGTTCGACGAAATTTAAATTATCGGCCCCTGGTTAATGGCTCTCAAATAAATGTGAGCAATTTCCAAACTGTGCTTTATATTGGATATACTAGTATTGGATATACTTACAATATTATTATCCTTCATTATGTTAACACAGAATTGCAAAGGTATAATATACCTATATGATATTCTAATTTGGGATCAGTGGGTATCAAGCACTTAAATTTTTTTTTCTTTTACGCCTTTTTGTGCTCACTATATACAAACGAAAGAAGTTTGATAAAAGACCTTCATTATTTTAAACTTCTGAATTGGTTCAACACGTTGAGTTCACAAGTATTTCCAACTTTGCAACCGAGTTCGAAGTCAATTCGATAAGAACAACTTCAAAGTAGGTTTCTTCTACAATAGAACTTAACTCTCAACTTGCTCAACCAATCCAATAATAAATACAGATAAACTAAATAAATGGGGCATCTCTAGATAGTAATTGATTTCAAACTGGGGCAGCATCATATTAGTAACACGATATTAAGGGGAGCTGCTGCGGGGTCTTTTTTCATACAAAACTTAAATTTGAATTTGAGGTCGAAATACTCAACAAAACTGTTTTTTTTATAATCAAAAGGTTTATTAAATAGTTAGTATATTTGTTTGTGCTTTATATTATACTAGCTTTTCCCCGCGGCTTCGCTCGCATGGTATTACGGGAAATTACTGTAGCGCTTGCACTTATCAATTATCTCCCCCCCCCCCACCCCCCCCCCCCCCACCCCTCCTCACCCCCACCCCATCCCCTCCCGCATTCCATATATTCATTTCCTTACATTCAGTTTTCAAACATCTCGCCTACCACCTAAATTTCATAATGCTTTAGCTCAAAGAAAAAAATAATTACTTATCCAATTTTGTTCATTCGTTCGGAATTTATGCGCTTACAAACATTTCGGATGTTAATTTTTATTTAAATATTTGGAAGTTCGTTAATATAATAAAAATATACTATATTTATCATTCCGTCTTTATAATCGTTACGAATTATATTTTTAATATAGGAACTCTCATCTGACATTTATTCCAAGCTTGTCCAAAAAAAAAACGAATTCTATTATTTGAATTTTCTGCAGTAGTAGCTGACCAGTAGACTGAGTACCTACCAGCACAGAGCCCAAAAATATATCAACTTTGTTTCCATGGAAAAGATTTTTTTCTGACGTTAGCAAAAATTCGCTTTTGTTAGCGACAGAAAACGTATAACAAATATAATATATTAATATTTATAATTTCATAACGCCAGAGCTTACCATCATATACAACCTGTAGTCTGCGCATATAATCAAGCTTTATATTGGTGAAAGAATTATTAAAGTCTTTATATTGTGTTATGCGTGAAAAGGTCACAAACAAACTCGAGCAGTTTCGCATTTATAATATTAGTATGGATAATATAGGCCTTTAAAGAATTAAATTATTCATGATTTTGGAGGCAATTATTTATGAGCTAATGATAGTTATTTAAAAAAAATTATTTTGCTTTATTAAAAATGTACATTTATAATATACAAATATAAGTAAATAAAAAAATAAAAAATTATGTACCTAAATTTAAGTTACAAATGATCAGTTTTCTTTGGAACACAAATTTGTGTACACAAATTAAAATTTCTACCGAAAAAAACGATAATTTTGATATGTTTTATAATTATTTTAATACAGCAGGTGGGGATTTTTACACAAATTAAAATTTCTACCCAAAAAACGACATTTTTTATGTGATTTATACGTTGTTACTAATTATTTTAATACAGCAGGTGGGGATTTTTTACACAAATTAAAATTTCTACCCAAAAAAAACGATATTTTTGATGTGTTTTATACGTTGTTACTAATTATTTTAACACAGCAGATAAGATTTTTTTTATACGATGAATTTATGTAAATAAAACAGCCAAAGTTGCCCCTAATATCGTGAAATTAACAATTGACTCACAAAAAATGCCAAAATTGCCCTAAAATCGTGAAATTAACAATTAACTCACAAAAAAATACCAAAGTTGCCCCTAAAATCGTGAAATTAACTCACAAAAAAATGCCAAATTTAATAATTTAAAACCAAAATAAATAAAATAGCACATATCCGTACTAGATATTGCTATACCCTTCAATAAGAAAAATAATTATTTGGTTTGGTTGGGCATTTTGGACTCAAATGCAAATTTAATTTTGTATGAAAAAGGTCGCGTAGTGGTTCCTCTTAACCACGCACCGAGAGAAAAACTAATTCATTTCAGTCAAATACGTGGTACATTGTAAAGGTAGTGAATTGAATATCTACCTATATATTATCCATTCCCAAGATCACCTACATCGAAAACGATTTAACCCTAGATTACATACCTTCGTCGAATCGACTACGCCGAAACACAATAAATAATGTCGTTTTTTTAATACGTTTAGGGACGTTTTAATGCGATTTCTCAACTTTGTACAATCTCATTCGGCATCTAGTATGTACTTACCAAATAATGGTGCATCTTTTATGTGCCTTGTTTATTAACAACGTGTTAGCACGCGCATCGTCGAATTGATGAAGGTTTATAAATACATCACTTTTCACAGATGCATTGTTCTACCGAGAGAGATGTACATTAATTAAAGATTCCAACATTATGCATTTTCATAGATAAATCATGTAACTTTTTTTATATTTGGTATCAAAAATTATTATTGTTTTTTTTTACATTAGCTCCACACAGCCCCAAAGGCACTCCCTTAACCATTCTTTCCCTGTGCTGCCATGCAGCTGGTGGGCAGACGCATCCGCCGCCAAGACCCGAGCACCCCTGCTAAGTCACCAAACGTAGTGAACCACTTGGGATGACCCACGGCAGACTTGTTGGTTATCCAATAAATGGTTTCCGGGGCGGCGTAACCCATGCCCACCTCCCAAACTGTGGCCTCCCAAGGGATATTATTTGATACTTTTATAAATATTATATAAATTAATTGGTTTCTTTGAAAAAAACCACAAATATATATATTTTTTAAAGTTTCTTTATTCTTTGAATTGTTTTTTACATGAATTGGGGATTTTTCGGCCCATGCTAGGCATCCATTTACTAGGCACATGCCTGTGTAGTGGTAGTCAATATGTGAGCACAATACTTGATTATACCGTATTTGAAAATCAAATTAGCTCACAAATATATTATTTTGTGATAACCAGTCCATTGTACGTGGTAGCCGAATCGACGAAGGTTTGTAAAAAGCGCATGTAAAATAACAAGGTTTGTGATACAGGGTTAGATTGGCTCAAGATCTCGCTCTATTAGAACCGTGCTCCGTGCTCTGTCTCAGTGTATCGGAAAGCGCCCAGAGTCAGACATAAATCGATAATCTGCAATCACGTGCTTGAGTTGATGTCAAACACCAAGTTTAATGGGCGGCCCTTGAAGTTTATTATGCAAACTGTCTGATGAATTCAAGGAAACGCGATATGCGATGCCGCCGCTGAATTGTGATGAAAATTATCGGAAATTTTGTAGCTTATGCCGACGTAGGTATTTCTATTAATTATTCATCAGATATAAATTATTTTGAAAAAGTTTAAAATTGTTTTTAAATATTATACTTTTGTCAAACCTTTAGTAATACGTATCTACAATAGAAACACAAATATAAAAAAAAATTATCCTCATTAATCCATATTATACGATTCTTCTGGTAGTCTATCTTAATTATTTTCTTATTTGCTCCTTCTTAGAATTACTTAATTTTTAAACCTTTTTATATTTAATACCTTCTTTTCATACCTTTTTATATTTTTAACTATTTGTGTTTTTCGTACTTTATACTTCACTTATACTATACTTTATGGTTCACTTATACTATACTTTATACTTCACTTATACTAAACTTTATACTTCGGTTATACCATACTTTATACTTCACTTATACTTCACTTTATACTTTACTTTGTACTTCACTTATACTACTATTTATATTTTATACTTCATGCTTGTTGCTACTCTATTTATATTGTAATATTTTCTCTAAGCATTCTTACTTTAATAGACATGTTGTGCCTAGGGTTTTCAAATCCTGCACCCCTTTCTAATCCTACGGAATTGCGGGATAGAAGTAAGGAGTATTAATATTTTTTTTACATTAGCTCCACACCGGAGACCCTGGGGAAAATAATTCCCCTCAGGGCCTATGTCATCTTTGGGGAAGATGGGAAATGGTTCCCGGGGCGGTGGTATCCACACCCGCCTCCCAAATTGACATCTTTATGTTAAAAAGGATATTGAAAATATACCATAGTAGGTTGTTTAAAGGGAATTTTTGTAACAATCATCTTCGGTACCTCCTGGTAATATTATAAAAAGGTAACAAAATAAGCATTTTAAGATGGATTTGTTTAAAAAAATGTCGTTAAATATAATCCATACTAATATTATAAATGCGAAACTGCTCGAGTTTGTTTATGACCTTTTCACGCATAACACAATATAAAGACTTTAAAAATTCATTCGCCAATAGAAAGCTAAATTATATGCGCAGACTATATTTTGTATATGATGGTAAGCTCTGGCGTAATGAAATTATTAATATTAATATATTATATTTGTTATACGTTTTCTGTCGCTAACTAAAGCAAATTTTTGCTAACGTCAGAAAAAAATCGTTTCCATGGAAACGATTGCTACTGCTTCAGAAAATTCAAATATTAGAATATGTTTTATTTTTTTGGACAAGCTTCTGTTTTGGAATAAATGTCAGTTCCTACATTAAAAATATAATTCGTAACGATTATAAAGACTGAATAAATGAACTGAATAAACAGTGTAATTTTTTATTATATTCACAAACTTTCAAATATTTAATTAAAAATAAACATCCGAAATGTTTGTAAGCGCATAAATTCCGAACGAATTAACAAAATTGAATAAGTAATTCTTTTTTTCTTTGAGCTACAGCATTGTGAAGTTTAGGTGGTAGGCGCGATGTTTGAAAACTGAATGTAAGGGAATGAATATATGGAATGCGGGAGGGGATGGGGGTGGGGTGGGGGGGGGGGATAATTGATAAGTGCAAGCGCTACAGTAATTTCCCGTAATACCATGCGAGCGAAGCCGCGGGGAAAAGCTAGTATAATATAAAAGCAAAATGTTATGTCGATGATAGTTCTATCACAGGCAGGATTCTCCGCAGTCATTTGAGATCTATCATCTTTGGTATTACTAATATTATAAAAAGATGTACCGTTATAAGTATTTTAAGAAGACTTAAATCGAAGAAGACTTAGATTGTGAAAACTTCTTTGGTACGGACTTCTTGGCATTCTGGCGCTTGCATATCACGCAAATACGCGGGATTAAACATTGCCAAAATCCCGCGGGATTTCGGGTTGCGGAATTGTGAGATTGCAAACCCTAGTTGTGCCGTTTATATGAAAATAAATAACTCTGATTCTCCGTGAAGAGATATCTAGCTTTAAATAATTAAAAGTAAAGTTCAAAAATAATACAATAACGATTCTTTTTAAATCCGTTATGCTATGTTATCCAAGGTATAACAATAATTTTTTGAGCAAAAAACTTTTTTTATATTCACTAAACTGAAAAACATAAAAAACATAAATAAGTGAAGTATAAAGTATAGTATAACTAAAGTATAAAGCGTAGTTTACATGAAGTATAAAGTGTAGTATAAAAGAAGTATAGTGTAGTACAGATGGAGTGTGAAGTACAGTATAGAGTATTAATAGTACAAAAAGTAAAAAAAATAAAAAAATATGAAGAGTAGAAGAAGAACTATTAAATAAAAAGATATAAGAAAGTGTGAGTAATTCTAAGAAGCAAATAAGAAAATAATTAAGATAGACCACCAGAAGAATGCAATCAACGTTTTACGCATACCGCACGCATTATCTTCAAATTGATTTCAATTTCATTCGTTTAATTCTTACTAATGAGTAGTAGGGTTATATACATGATGCTTAGAGACGTAATTGACTTATTTTAACCAGTGATTCCTGATATTATTCGGAGTAAAAAAAATGTTGGCGAAATTTTGGTCTCTGGTGATTTTTTTTTTCCGAAACAAGTATATTTTTATTCTTTCACAAGCCCCCACCCCGAGTCTCACTGTTTAATACCTACTGATTTTTTATATTTTAGTTGAAAAAAAGTCACCGGAGACCATAATTTCAAATACATTTTCCACTACAAATAGCTATGGGAATCACTGGTTAAAGAAGTTAGCTACGTCTCCACCCCATATAAGAGTGTATATATATTTCAGTTAAATATTATATCATGTGGATAATAATTCATTCATCCTGTCAGTGTTCATGTGACAAATTATACCTATATTACCTTTTATGCAGTGACGTGCGATACATATAAACGTAATTCTATGTTCACGACTCGCATTGACTGTAAAAAAATATCTTTAATAATAATAAGCCTTTTTATTCTGGACTTCTGTTAAGTATGAATACTAGATATGTTCTTGTTTGTTATAATATATCCCGAAACTCAGTTTGCCTACTGGCATAGGCCTCCTCTAACATTTTCCACTGACCTACTACGCTACTCTTCTCCACATGTCCAGCCGTGAGTTTTAGGTCGTTTACCCATCTTATTTGTTGACGTCCTCTACTTCTCTTGCCATCTCTGGGATACGTAAGTGACATTTTTGCGCCATTTATCTTGTGGATCGTGAAATATCTATTAGTAAATATGAAATAAAACTACTTTGGTACGAAGCTTTTCATTTCTTCACTTGGATTTAATTATGGAACAGGCATCGAAATTCAATTTCAGATAATGCGGTTTTTGCGGGTTAAACAATGTCAACGTTTTTTAATCTGTTTTATTTGCTTACATTTTTTAATATGTTTTATTTGTCAGAAGTTATTATAAACACATATACCATAATTGTTCCAGGTTTCGACCGTAGACAAGTTTTCAGTTAAGATTGATTTAACGTATTTATTTGTCGATTATGATTTAAATGTATTTTTCTATATCCAATAATAATAATTGAGTTCATAATATTCATACTAGAGCTTGACCCACTTTCTGCATTGTAAATTCTTTATTCGTTTTCATTTCGCAGTTATATTTCTTGAAAGGTTTCTTCTGTATTGAGATTGAGTGCCATTGTGTATTTGTGTATAATACCTTTATTGAGTTACGTAAAGCGGGATTAGTGCATCCTCGTGTACAAGCTGGAAAAAAAATATTTAAGCATCGCGAAACTGAAACCTAAAGACTGTCTTTTTTCCACAAAACACAAAAATTGTCAAAACTAATGTTAATGGTGGAATTCAAGGAAAAGTGTTTTTTAAAATTGTAATATCAAAAAGTGGTTGTTACGTTGATCTGCGATCATAAGCTTAACATTTATGTAAGTATTGTACTTTCCTATTATTTAATAATAATAAACATTGCTGAACTAAAAATCTCAAATCTCCGATACGCCGATGACACTACACTTATCGCCTCTTCTGAAGAAGAAATGAATCTCCTTCTTACTAAAATAGAGAAAGAAAGCCGTAATCAAGGTCTATTGATCAACAAGGCGATAAGAAAATTAATAGTGATCGACGGGGTAAACACCTAATATTACGGAATATATAAATGCTTTAAAGAACAAAATGTTAATTTTTCAGAAGAGCGAAAATAAATTTCATTTTTTCAAAAAATTATATCGCCTGTTTTTGTATACCTATAGGTCTAATTATAATTATGAATTTTTATTTTGAAATTACTTGCAGTAGACCTTTCAGAATACTTAACATTTTTTGTAAATTTCTTTAATAACAGAATTAAATTTATTTTAAAATTTTCAAAAAAATATCCTCTTAAAATTCACATTGTAAGGGACATTCTTATTTTCCTAGAAATATTTCGGCGTCGCAGTTCAAAAGAAAAAAAAAACGGAGAAAAATGATAAAACTGACACTTTTAGATTTTTTGTCCTTTAGAGCGTTTCAAATTTCCGCCATAGATCGTATAAAAGAAAAATAAAAAAGGAGCTGTTGTGGCCGAAAATGATTTCATTTTTAGAAATTTTAATTTATTTTGTGAAGATTGCTGCCACTCTTTGCTAGAAAATCTTTGAGAGAAAAGTTGAATTTACGAAAAATATTTTTTTCGACTACAACAACATCAATAGCGTCGACTTTTCTATCTTTGCATTCTAGCACTCTCAAATTCACGAGCCGCCACATGGTTTTTTCTGCTTTTATTCTACCAGGTTCCCCAATCTTAAAATTTGATCTTCATATCAAAGAATATTAAAATGTCTAACTACAGTCCAATATAAAGTGTTGTGCAGGATAAGAACGTTTTTATTTTACCTGAAGACTCAAATGAAAATATCTTTGAATTGTCTGTTTATCTCATAGATCTAAGTAGATTTTTTTTGATAATGTACCAATTAACACAATATCAAAGAAAGCTCAGTCAAGAAAGTCATAGGTATTCAAAACTTTGATAATCAAAAAATAAATGCGTTGTGTAATTTATTATTGTAAGCGGAATATGTACCTAAAATGTCTGCAAATCGTGAGATCTCTGTCAAATTAGTTCTTTTGGTAGCCCAAGATTGCGGTTTGTCTAACAAGAAGTTGGAAATCGCTATTTTTTCCTACGATTTATTCCGAATGAAACGCTTATTTATGTTTTAATAAATACGTTTTAATTTTGTTTCAGTGCCAAATCATAAATATTTCGTTTCAACACGAACACTTTTATTGGGTCTTAATTATAAAAATACGTTGATACTATAAAGCTGGAGTTTGAATGTAAAATAGCATTGTAATGCTTTAGATAAATCGGTAGCATTTTGCTTCGGTAAAGCCAAGATGGGTATTTCTGTACTACCTGATCGTAAAAAGAAGAAATATGCGAAATATACGATTTATTTTTGTTATTTTACTATAGTTCACACTTGTTCTAATACAGTTCATACTTGTTCTAACGCAGTTCATACTTGTTCTAATTTCTAATACAGTTTGTACTTGTTCTAACACAGTTCATACTTGTTCTAACACAGTTTATACTTGTTCTAACACAGTTCATACTTGTTCTAACGCAGTTCATACTTGTTCTAATTTCTAATACAGTTTGTACTTGTTCTAACACAGTTCATACTTGTTCTAACACAGTTTATACTTGTTCTAACACAGTTCATACTTGTTCTAACGCAGTTCATACTTGTTCTAATTTCTAATACAGTTTGTACTTGTTCTAACACAGTTCATACTTGTTCTAACACAGTTCATACTTGTTCTAACACAGTTCATACTTGTTCTAACACAGATCATACTTGTTCTAACACGGTTCATACTTGTTCTAATACAGTTCATACTTGTTCTAACACAGTTCATACTTGTTCTAACACTTTCTTGTGCAAAACTGGCGATACGTGGACCATTTCGTATGGCCCGCTTAGCTAAATAAAATCAACATTATTAATTGTTTGGTTTGCCGGGTTGCGTTTAAAAGGGGTAAATGACCAATTGCTGTCCGGATAGTTGGAGCGTTTATACAATACTAGCTTTTCCCCGCGGCTTCGCTCGCATGGTATTACGGGAAATTACTGTAGCGGTTGAACTTATCAATTATCCCCCCTCCTCCCCACCCCCACCCCCTCCAGCATTCCGTACATTCATTCCCTTACATTCAGTTTTCAAACATCTCGCCTACCACCTAAATTTCATTAAGCTATAGCTCAAAGAAAAAAATAGTTATCCAATTTTGTTCATTCGTTCGGAATGTATGCGCTTACAAACATTTCGGATGTTTATTTTTAATTAAATATTTGGAAGTTTGTTAATATAATAAAAAATTACACTATTTATTATTCAGTCTTTATACCTAATCGTTACGAATTATATTTTTAATGTAGGAACTCTATCTGACATTTGTTCCAAAACAGAAGCTTGTCCAAAAAAAAACAAAACATATTCTAATATTTGAATTTCCTGGAGCAGTAGCTGACCAGGGGGCTCAGTACCTACCAGCTTAGAGCCCACAAATATATCAACATGGTTTCCATGGAAACGATTTTTTTCTGACGTTAGCAAAAACTCGCTTTTGTTAGCGACAGAAAACGTATAACAAATAAAATATATTAATATTTATAATTTCATAACGCCAGAGCTTACCATCATATACAACATATAGTCAGCGCATATAATTTAGCTTTCTATTGGTGAATGAATTTTTAAAGTCTTTTTATTGGTTAATGCCTGAAAAGGTCATAAACAAACTCGAGCAGTTTCGCATTTATATTAGTATGGATTCACATAAATGAAAATCTGCTCTATCGACGCCTCCGGCTGCAAAGTTAACCATGACAAGCTTTAGGGACCCTAACCCCATTGGCCCGCTAACTTATCGAAATTTGATAAATTGACCATCTGGTTAAAAAGGTTTTACATCATTGTTCTAACATAATATAAAAAGAGAGAACTGTGTACTTTCTTATATTCCCAATCTTAAATAATGACAGCATAACATTATGACACAAAACATATTTTATTTATTTAATTATTATAAAAACAAACAGTTCAAAGATAAATTGAATGGTACACAGTTTACATTTTTTAATATTCTTACAAAGATCAGAATCAATAACTTGTCAATTTATGCTCGTACAAACAGGGTTTTAAGCCGCGGCATATCCCATTTCAACCGATTTATTACATATGTAACATAAACACTTTGAATTTTAAAACTCTTAAAAAAATATATGTTATTCCCATTGACGTAGTATATTTTGATTGATGGTTATTCTTGAAGATAATATGTATATAGGCACTCCCCGGGCCAAAACGCAAATTATATAAAATTCCCTCGATAGAAAAAAAATCGCAAAGTATGCTCCAAAAATTATTAAAATACATTTGTTTCAGTTATTTTACAAGTTATTTGCATTTAAATTCAGAGGGTTTCTTTAAAAGCTGTTTGAGACAAGACCCGCGAGATTTTCGCTCTATTTAAACGAGTCGTGTTTTATTAAACATTTTCACAATTTTCGCTTAAATTTTGTCGATTTTAACATTACGCGCTCTATCTAACGTGCGTATTTACATATCTCTCCATCTTCTTCTTTTTGCACGCTTACATATAAACGCTTTTTGCAGCTTCTCAAATAAACAGGTTTAAGTACTTGACTTATCTTTAACCAGTGATTCCTGTTATTAATTGCAGTAAAAAATATAAATCAAATTTTAGTCTCCGATGACTTCTTTTTTCAATTTCAATTTTAAAAATGAGGGGTTGGATGGTTTAGTTGCGGCGGTTTCGACGGTTTATACCAGGCTTAGTCACCAGTGATGACGTGTGAAATAAAATTGTTTTTGTTTGGTTTTGAAGAAAACAAAAATTTAAAAAGACACCGTTGACCAAAATTTCACTTACATTTTTTACTCCAAATAATGTCAGGAATCACTAAAGTAAGTCAAGTACGCCCCTCAATATCCTGCATAATCATGTATGCTGGGGAATGATTTGAAGTAAAGAAAATTTTTATAAACAGTTATTTTACAAGTTATATGTATGAAAAAATTCACAGTGTTTCTTGCTTTTTTAAACATTCCCCGCGAGATTTTTGCTCTATTTTAAACGAGTCGTATTTTATTACACATTTTCACATTTTTCACTTAAATATTTTCTTTTTGACTATTAGCGCTCTCCCTCTAACATTCGCATTTACATATCTCTCCTTCTTCTTATTCAGCTAATACCTCCGGGCCTTAACTCTTATTTCTACATAGACAAGGTCAAGCTATTTAACCACGTCACCACGTGATTCAAAATGATCATTACAACGTTTCGAAAGTATTAATTTTAATTTTACGAGAGATTATCACAGAACGTTAATTATCCTAAGTGGTTTTAAAGTGATTAGATTACATTAAATTTAAAAAAAAATCATTAAATTCTTTATTTTACGAGAGTTATGTGAGAAAAATTTAAGTAAAAATCATAGTGAAGTGCTTTCAAAGTGATCAAAAGCATATATGAATTATTTAACATGAGTTTCACGTCAAAATCGTTGTATTTTTCAATGGAAAACATCCGATATCCACTTGTCGTCACCAGCCCGTCCTTCAGCATCACGTGTCGTCCGTGACGGTAGTAAAACACGCTATAAATACCTTTAAAAAAATCGTTTAACAAGTCTTTTAAAGCGGGGAGGCAATAACATGTAAATTTAATCTCACGGAGAGGAAAAAAGCTGCCGAGACTGGCGATGCTGTCACCCAGTTTAGATTGACCTAATGGCCGTACTAAAATATATCTGCGGTGTGTTCCGCTTTTGGTGGTCCTCCCGACGACGGTTAACTTCAAAATTGTACCAATTTGTTGATGGTATTCAATTGGAAGCCATACAATCAAATTAAAATTCTAATGAACCCCCCAGGCTTCGGGAAATACTCTTTCTGAACATATCCAAAACCTGAAAACTGTGATAAAATACGCTTTCAAATTGTAAAATTTGAAATAAACCCATAATTTTTGAAAAATATTTTTTTTAATGAAAAAAGTTTTTAAAATGGCTCACCTTACGTTTTTCCTTAACTTAAATTACTGATAACGAAAAAAACACACAAACACTTATTTTATTAGATAAATGAATTTATCACCTTTACTGACCAAAATCGAATGAATTGAATCTAATCAAAAATTATATTTATTTTAAATAGGTACCAAATTCGATAGAATGTTCTCATAATATACAAAAAACTTTGTTGTAATAGTAAAATTTGTAAAAAAAATTGCAATACGTGGCACGCGAGCTGTTTGAAAATCTGAATCTACCGGGACTGAAAATATAGAGGTAGAGAGGGAAAGCGTGAGAGAAAGGGGACATGGAAGGGAAAGGGAAGGCGGAATGGGAACGGGAAGAATGGGAAAAGACACGCAGGGAGAAACAATTTATTTATTAGAGTCCTTCAACGCATGCTGCGAAATGGCTACTATTAGTATAAATTTTGTGTTTACACAAACGGTATTGTGAAGCTAGGTCATAACTACCCGAATGGTATGTAGGCAAAATAACGTTTCAAGAAATAATTTTTTTGATTTTTTTTTTAATTATCTCGCTTCTTAGGATAATTGATTCTTCTTATCAATTTTCCATGCTTTTAATTAAAGTGTTTTTGAAATAGGATAAAGTTGTGACTTTTTAAGAAATTGGGAGCTAAAGCAGTTCCACTTAATTTCGTTGAAGCCATTAATAACCCGCGAAGCTGCAAGATGTCGCTTGACTACGGATATTAGCGTTGAAGACGGTGATCGTTGGCAGGACAATATTCAGAAAAGTTTTTAATTTCGACATATAATATACATATCTACCTAAGAAAGTATCGGATAGACGCTTTCCGCTATTGATCACGAATCATGAATAAGTTTCAAAACACATTTTTCACTGAACTTGATTAAAGATAACTAGGTAAGTATAGTAAATATAAATTATTCTCTTGTATTGTTAACGATTGACTGTACCGTTTTGCATCTCGTCTGCCAATACATTTGTTTATACATACGTTCCATTTCCGTTTGAAGGTGGTGGAATCAAAACAATTTAATTGTTCAGTCAAGATATAATTATATTCGAAAAAATAAGCTTATGCTAGGACAAATTCGACAGTATGTACGTCTAATACACCGGGGCCGCGCGTCGCATATTTGTGTACGCGCCTTCATTATTTGCGATTGATAAGAGATGTTCCGACCGACGCCGACGATTGATTAAATTGAATTTTAGCCCGGACTCCATAGTATCACATAAGTTTCGGTCAACTGTCAGTATACGAATTTATTTGGATAATATCGTTCGTTATGCAAAATTACTGACTTATTAATGAACTGAGTTCAACTAACGAAGCTTTTAGAATTGAAAGAAGTTGTATGCGCGATCGATGGAATTATTCAACCAACTTATTATAATTCAACGAAGACGACCAATTTATTCCGTTCGATCTTAGAGAAACTAAAGTGGTTGAAATAGGACTAAATAACTCATTTACCAATCAATTCACGATTAGTGTCAAAAAGTATTAGTGTCAATGCATATTTAAGGCGACGCTTCCCGGCCCGAAAAGAAGAAGATGGAGAGATATGTAATTATGAATGTTGAACAGAGCGCGTAAAATTTTCAATGACAAAATTGATGCGAAAATTGGGAAAATGCTTAATAAAACATGACTCGTTTAAAATAGAGCAAAAATCTTGTGGAAGGTATCATTTAAAGAAACATTGTGAATTTTTTCACAAATACTTGTAAAATAATAGAAATAGACTTGTTTTAAATAATTTTCGGAGCATACTTAGCGATTTTTCTCTATCGTGGGAATTTCATATAATTTTCGTTTCGACGTAGAACGTACCTAGATATTATCTTCAAAAATAACATATATTTTTTTAAGAGCTTAAAAACTTCGAATGTTTAAGGGAGATATGTAAGAAATCGGTCGAATTCGGATAGCGGCGGCTTAAAGGGGTTTGGTGATATAATTATTTTTAATGTTGTAATGTTTTGTTTATTTGTAAGGTAAAACAAATATAAAACATTTTTTTACTTAATTTTTTTTTACCGTAACCGGTTTCAGCCTGTTAAGGCCATCTTCAGATTGGTACAATTTTTTCTTAATCTAAGGTTTATATACATAACATAATAATGAATATTTATTTAAGAGCTTAAAAACTTCAAATGTTTAAGGGAGATGTGTAAGAAATCGGTCGAAATTCGGATAGCGGCGACTTAAGATTCTGGTTATATTTTAGGGTATTGTGTCGTCTTAAGTAGATAAGTATTAGTGATTTTAGAGGATATTTTGGATTTGATTTATTAAATAAGAAAAAATAAGTAATGTGCTCTTTGTGCGAAGTCTGATCGCATAACTACTAGTTTTGCTTATATTTGTAAGCGTAGATAAATAAATACACGTTGCTAAAGGCGTTTTCTTGTAAAAGCGGTAGAAACCAGGATTATTACATCAAAAACCACTCAAATAATATATTATATTATATTATTTGAGAAACTTCCTTCCACCGCCATCACACTCAGGACGAAGGATGCAAGACGATGGATGTTATAGATTGTGTTTTAAAAAACGAATAAAACTCAGTTTCACCCAAAATACTTGTTTCCTCCTTAAGGCGACGCTTCCCGGCTCAAAAAGAAGAGGATGGAGAGATATGTAATTACGAATGTTGGAAAATGCTTAATAAAACATGACTCGTTTAAAATAGAGCAAAAATCTCGTGGGGATTGTCTAAAACAACGTTCAAAGAAACACTGTGAATTTTTTCATAGATATAACTCGTTAAATAATAGAGAAAGGCTTGAAAATAAAAATTTTAAAAGCATACTTTGCGATTTTTTTCTATCGAGGGAATTTCATATAATTTGCGTTTCGGCGTGGAACGTATGTATAGATATTATCTTAAAAAATAACATATTTTTTAAGAGCTTAAAAACGTCAAATGTTCAAGGGAGATATGCAAGAAATCGGTAGAAATTCGGATAGTGCCGCCTTAATACTTTTGGTAGTGAAAATCTCAAAGCATTCCAATTTTATGTTTAACTAACTTTTACCCGCGGCTTCGCTAGCATGGTATTTTGGGGGAAATTACTGTAGCAATTTGCGGTACATAATGTCCTTTCCCGTGCGTCCCCATCCCCTTCTACCTTCCCCGCCTTCCCCCTCCCTCGTCTCTTCCCTCTCCGCGAACCCCACCTTCCCCTGCCTTTCCTCCTGCCGCTAAAATATATGAAATACACACATTTTCATTGATACAAATTTCATAACGCCAGAACTTACCATTATATACAGCCTATGCTACTCGCTGATAATGTAGCTTTCTATTGGTGAAAGAATTTTTAAAATCGGTTTAGTGGTTTAGGCGTGAAAGCGTAACAAACAAACACACTCACTTTCGCATTTATAACATTAGTATAGATTTTTAACCTCCGTAGAAATGTGATAAAAAGGTTATTATACCCACGCCCATGCTTTGCTTTGTGATTTAATTTTTTTTTAATATTTACTTCTTTTTTACATACTGTTTCAATAGGTAAAATTTTCTACCATGTATCAAAAACTATCAATAAAATCAGGTTTTTTTTGCAAAGCCACCCAACTTCACAACACTCGCACGCAATTGGCACGCACGTTTTAATAAATTCAGAAGGTAAAATTATTTTTTTCGTATCAATAGTATTAATTTCGTTTGTGTGTGTTTGGTTGTTTGTCCCCGTAAAATCTGATTCAATGATCTTAAATTTGCTTCCCATTTAAGAATCATTTTTAAAATTGTAATTGGTTGTGGGTATGTAGAATTCAGAGAAGCAATAGTGTAATTTTTTTATTTAAAAAATTGGAGCTTTTTTTCAAGAATTTCAAGAATTCAGACTATCTCGTGATTTTCCACCGTTTTGCGCTAGTAAAAAAAATTTTGATAATAAAAACGCAAAATGATATTCCCTCTAAGTATAAATTACTAGAAGGCATAAAATTGTCTCAAAACCATGCTTGGCTCTACTCAAATAATGAGAGGTATGCAAAAATATTTTAAAAAAAGACATTTGTTCTCTGATGAAAAGATCTCGCGGTCTCCGTTAGAAAAACCGTACAAATCTCTAAACATTGTGAATGCGGCTTATTTTTCACAAAAAAGGCGCAATAAAACCCATCCCGTGTATATATTTTTGTATGCCGTAAATGTAAGAATTCAATGTACCAACCGGTGGGAGGATTACGTGGTATTATAAGAACTTGAGTACTTATTTCACATGCGGAGCATTCCCGTCGCTGAAAAAACATACTTCCTGGCACTCTAAAAACGTGAACGGCATTTTTCTATATTTTCACGTAACTTTATAATTAGCAAAACATGTCTACGACTCATTACCCGCGTTTTGCCGCAAATGTGTCATATATGCACGAGAAACGAAAAAAGCCAAGTAATTTTTTCCATGGTTCGTGCTTGGTGTACATTATTATGCTAAATCGTGGTAATATCGACTTTTACCGGAGACCAAGGACGTGTTAATATTATTTCGCTTTCTATTAGAATTTCTTATAATAAGGCTGCGGAAAAGCATAACGTTTAAAACATTATATAATTTCCCTGCCTGTTTGCTACGTACCTAATCAAAATACTATGTACCTTTGCTCATTGTGAAAATTACAAAGATGATGTTGTGAAGTCAGATACGATTTTAGATTTTCACGGCCAAGAGTATTTTCGTTATTTGTTTTTGAGGTGTTATGCCGTATTTTTGACGTGTTAAGTTATTGCGCTACCTCCTTCTTTAGTCAAAATTTCAGACACTGTAATGCTGTCCGAAACGTTGGCATAACACCCCAAAAACAAATAACGAAAATGTTGTGAAGTGTTAAATGCATAATAAAGTTGTTGAAATCATGAAGGCTCCCCCAGTTTTTAACAGTACCTGCCACAGTCAGCAATGAGAGGATTGGGGAGATGGTTTTTTTTTAATATGGGTCTTTAAAAGGATCTGAATACATAAGGAAGAGGAAACGAGCCTTATGTTACCGAGATAAACTGCGGATAGTTATAATTTTTTTTTATTTTAAACGATATAATGTTTTACATGATACATGATGATAATTTTATACCGTAGAATTATTTACTACTCTTCCATTAGAAGCATTTACTTGTTTACGGAAGGGGAGTAGTACATACATGTTTATATTAGTTAAAACTTAAATAATTAATTATTGTTCTAATTAATCTTACAATATTCTGTATTTTCCATAACATTCTTTCTTTTTCTCAAAATACATACAAAACATATAATTCATTCTTATTTACATTTTCTTAGTTATAACTATAAATATTTGTAAGATTAATTTAGGTGGCAATAGTTTTTTTAAGAATATCTTTAAAATGTTTCTCGACAGAGAGCAATATTTGGTTTGTAGACGATTGAAAAAAGTTCTTCCGTTGTTAGTATAATGGTGTGCAAAAGTATTATTTCATTTTGCGCGTAGAAAAAATATTTAACCCCTGGTTTGCCGATTGCGCGCCCAGGACGCGCCATAAAAAATTTTTTTTTTGAGATGCGATTTTAAACCTTATGTATAAAGAAAATGTATGAAGGACAAGGTCAGAATCGCTTGGGGCATTCTTGTTCTTGACGTAACATATATAAGGAACACACCTAGCTTCTCAAATAATCATCTTTGCACATATCTATGACTTTCGAAATGACATTTCTGCCGCGATTTGAGCTGTCAAACTTTGAGCGTCGCATGTCATGAAAAGATCGATAAAACTATCAATTTGTCAAATAAACGCAAGTAATATTTTTAATGAAAAGCAAGTAATATTATTTGTAAGCATAGTTTATTGTTCAGGGAACATGTTTCGGTAAATATTATATATGAAAGCATAAAATAAATCCGCAAAATATTACGTCAAAGTCAAAACATCGCGAAATTTTCGAGTTTCCTCCCGTGGCATTTAAGAGGTTCGTCGAGTTCGGTTTTCAGTTAAAAATTTATATTTGTCTTTTTTTGATAATTTGAATTAATGAATTTTTAATATATAAATCTTTAAATGTAGGTACTTGAAATTCTTGGAACAGGCGTTCCGTTGAATTGTCCAAAGATTTTTTAATATAATTTTAACTATTGTTCTTTGCACAATTTCGATAGCGTTTATATGCGGATCCCCAACTAATAATAGCGTATTTAGAGTGGATTGAACCAAAGCATGTACTTAGATTAAATATAGACTTTGTTATATGAAATATGTATTTCTTTATTGAAGCAAATTGTTGGCGATACGAATCTTTATGGGCACAACGAGGATGTCTGTAAAAAACTTGTCATTTTTTTTCGTGTTTCTGACTAATGTTTTATGAAACTCTGTGTTTGTAATAATATTGTAGGTTACCATGTAATACGCCTGTTTCATGTAAAATTCAACTGAGCTTGTTTCCCGAGAGAATCAAAATGTCACGTAGATATTAAAAAATTCATGTACACAAATGGAGATATAAATTGTTTGTTTGTTCGTTTTTAAATTCTTGTTGGTTGACAAATGCTTTCTTGTTTATTTAGAACAATTTTTTGACCAGGTATTAGTTTATTAAAGGCTATTTTTAAGGAGATTTCAGTGGGATAATGTCAGGTATGCATTTTTGAGCGCACTTTGTTTTCGAAAAAAGCTCCATGGTAACAAAACTAAAGGAATGTGATGTAGGTAGGGTCCTAAAAGCCAACATAACTACACGTCAAAATACCAAATAATCTGTTCCTGTGGTAAGCAATTTCCCTTTTTTCTTTCATTTTATATATATATGCAAATACTAGCACAGATCCGTGGAAAATTAGGGGATATTATAATTAAATAAAAAATCTTTTGAATGTAGCTATAACTTTGTGGTTATCCACTATAAATAAATGAAACAATACATCTTTGTTAGAACTACTTATTAATTTTATTAACGCCGACCGGTTTCGGAACGACCTTTCCTTCCTACATATAATGACTTTACAATTACAAAACAGTTGGTGGGTACAATGTATTATTACTAAGGACGGGTTGTTTCAAAAAATTTGATGAGTTCATCAAATATTTGAAGTTAATTTTCAGGTTCTGTGTAAGTTCTTTTCGAGTTCTGTTTTTTTATCATCATAGGCCAGCTGCTTCACAAAACTGAAATCATCACAGAACTTGAATAAAACTTACACAGAACGTGAAAATCAACGTCAAATATTTGACGAATTTGTCAAATTTTTTGAAACAACCCATCCTTAGTGTTGTGGTAGGGGTGGGGGCGTGGCTAGAGATTAATGAATAGCCGTTATTTTTTTCTTTCGTTTTAATTTCTTCCGCATTTATTTTGTTTCGTTCATTTCTATTTTTGTGCTTGATTTTTTTTTCATTTCTTTTAAGATTTAATTGGATTGAATTTCTGCCAGTTTTGAATAGGCTCAGCCTAATGAGTTTATACGAAAAGAGGATTCTCTGGAATTAGAATTTATTATTATACACCCCAAACGGTCGCTACATTTGATGACTTAGGATGGGTGCCCGAGTTCAGGGGACGAGATATATATGGGTCTTGGCGGTGGATGAGTCTGCCCACCTACTGCGTGTCGGGCCGGATTGAGAGAGGCCGGTTTGCTTAACCTCACCAGCCGGATTCTGTCAACCCATCGTCTTGCACCGCAGTTGGTGGAATTGGTTTATGCGTCCGTCACCCCTGGACTCACTGACCCCCAGATTCCTACCTACCCCTACACCTTTTTCTTTCCCAGAACTTCCTTTCCTTTAAAGAACCTCCAAATCACATCCCCTAAGATGACATAGGCCCTGGGGGAATTTTTTTTCAGATCCTCCCCTGGTGGAGCTAATGTGAAAAAAAAATATGGTTCCATGACAATTCGTCCCCCGGCGTATTTATTTTCAGTCGCTTTAGGGAAAATACGTCATACCTAATTACACAAAATATAACTAAGTGACCTCATAAGGGTTTGCAGAGAGGATGTACCGCCGAATAACAAAAGAATTATCCATATTTTCATTCAAATTCATCAAGGAAAAATCTGCTTCTCTATTTACTGTATGGGAGGCGGGAATGGGTACCGCCGCCAAGGGAACCTTTATTGGATAACCACCTGCCATTGGTCACCCCAAGTGGTTCGCTATGTTTGGTGATTTAGCAGGGGTGCACGGGTTCATGGGGTAAGGTGAACACACTGAACCCCAGATTCCTACCCACCCCTTAAACCCTTTTCCTTCCCAGAACTCTCCTCTCCTCTTTTTCTAAAAAAAAACCCTCCACACAGCATCCTCAAAGATGACATAGGCCCTGAGGGAATTTTTTTTTCCTCAGGGCTTCTTGTGTGAAGCTCATGTAAAAAAAAGTACCACCGCATAAGTACAAAAATATCTACATTCAACATTGTGAATAAATTCCTTTGATATTCATACCAACTTATTATTAAGGATATTTTTGAAGTCGAGCTGAATATCGTTTATGTTTGAAGTTAGTAAACAATGCGCAAAAAATTATAATTTTACAAAAAATATCATTTTGGGTATCAATTGTCGGGTCACCAAAAATATATATAAAAGCAGGGCGTGATATTTTATGCCTCTTTTTCTATAAGATGATCCTGACAAAACCCAACCTATCCTTCACTACCGTAGATTTTGAAATACTGCATTCAAACAGACAGAGATATTTGGATATGAACAAAATTTCTCGTTCTAGACAAGACTAACTTCACATCCTTCACTACCGTAGAATTTGATTAAGATTTCCGAGTGGTATGCCTTGGAATTAGCGGAATAACTCCCGTGACGTCAGAGAGGTTTCCCGTAAAGAATCTGCCGCTATTGCTGCTACGAGTGCCTAGCGCAGAACTCACTCGGATTACCGTCCTCGGCTCTGAATAATTAAAATAGTGGCGCTGTGAAGTCCTTAAATATTTCATTCAGATATGGATTGCTGCGCCGCCGGCAGAGCAAGTCTATATTTAGTTATATATTTAGTTCTTTCGGATCACTGGGGAAACAGTCTGAATTGTAGCTGACCATTTCATTGCATGCATGGATCATGCTCTAGCAATTTTTCTGACTTTTTTTTGACCCATCACTACGCAGGAAAGGGTCTCTTTAAAACAATTTTCCTGTACCTACCACCATCAATTTGGGAGGCTGGTATGGGTACCGCCGCCCCGGGAACCATTTATTGGATAACCAACACCTCTGCCACAGGTCAATCTAACCCTAAGTGGTTCTCTACGTTTGGTGACTTACGGGGTGTGTGGTAAGGTGAGGTTTGTCGGGGTTTTGGCGGCGGATGCATCTACCCAACACCTCTGCCACAGGTCACTCTAACCCTAAGTGGTTCTCTACGTTTGGTGGCTTACGGGGTGCCCGGATTGTGTGGTAAGGTGAGGTTTGTCGGGGTTTTGGCGGCGGATGCATCTACCCATCAGCTGCAGGGCAGGCCGGATCGGGAGAGAATGGTTGATGGAGTCCCTTTGACATGACCAGCCGTACTCTCTCGGAACATTGCCTTGCAGCGCAGAGGAAGGGATGGATTCATATGTCCGTCATTTCTGGACAAACTGACCCCCAGATTCCTACACACCCTAATACCCTTTTCCTTGCCAGAACTTCCTCTCCTTCCTTTCTTAAACAAACCCTCCAAATAGCATCCTAAAAGATGGCGTAGGCTCTGAGGAGAATTATTTTCCTCAGGGCCTCATGTGTGGAGCCAATGTATAAAAAATAAACGATTGTGCTTTAGACCATACGACTGAAGTAAAACTTCTTTATACTTCGTTCGCCTCGCCCGTTCACACTTTTCGTAACGCTCTCGTCACGCATTCACCAGCTTACTCCCCAAGTCAAACGTGCGTAAAGAAGTTTTACTTCAAAAATTTTATATTCATTTATCCACATTCTCTTTTATTCATTTAGATACATACATACAGTAGATATCTACTTATTTGCAAATAATTCGAATCATTTCAAATTTTTCAGTAAAAAAATGTTTACGTGATCGATTTGATAATTATTGGTCAATATGCGAATATTTATTTAACGTTTTTACAAAAATAAACACTTCCAATGTTCTCTGTTCCTATAAATCAAGATCGCTACATGTTTGTGTGGGAATCACAATGCGATGCTTGCAAAAACATTTGGCGTTGAAAATGCTGCCAGTTAAATTCAAAATTTATGCTAATAAATATTTAGTTTCGTCTTTCAATGAAATATGGCTAATCTCATTGTGTTTTGATAATTTTTCATATACCAACCTAAATGCTTACATTCGATTTATACTATTATTTAATATTACATTGTATTTGTAGGTAAAAACTTTACATTAATTTCTCATGCTGTGAACATTTCTAATTGGAGTGTTAATATCTATGTAATAACAGAGGTGATGGTTATAGGAAGGGACGAAACTCAGTACAACTTACTTGCTAATGGGACTCAGTTGAAACAGGTGGACAGATTCAAATACCTCGGGGTTGAATTCTCCAGCGATGGACGGCAAGACGGAGAAATTGATCGAAGAATTAGTGCGGCAAACGGTGTGTTGCGTCCTCTCTACAGCTCAGTGATAAGGAAAGCCGAGCTTAGTATCAACACAAAGATGGCAGTGTTCAAAACGATCTATCGCCCGACGCTCACCTACGGCCACCAGATATGGATGCTAAGCGAACGAACGCGCTCTAGAGTGCAAGCTGCCGAAACGAGGTAGGTACTTGAGAGAGGTGGCAGGGGTTGCGAAATGGGATCATATAAGAAACTCGACGATCCGAGACGATCTAAACATTAAACCACTGCTACACTTCATAGAAAAATCACAACTGAGGTGGCTTGGGCATGTACTAAGAATGCCTGATGACCGAATTTCGATTATGTGTGCGATTCCAGAGGGTAGACGTCCAGTGGGCCGCCTCAGACACAGCTGGGCGAGGCAACTCCAGAAACTGTGTGAGGAAAGGATGGGACTGCCATGGACGGAGGCCGAACAGTCAGCTCAAGACAGGGACGTATGGAGGAGCCTTGTCGATGAAATGGGTCCCCGACCCGAATAGGATAAGGGGACGAAGATGATGATGAATATCTATGTAATATACCAACGGCAATTCTATTATTGTAATAATTGTTAACCCTCTGTAAATGTTTCAAACAATAAATAAATGTAGAACTCTAGCGATTTCAGGGGTATTCTTAAACATCGCTTCGTTGAGCGCTTTTACAAAGTGCCGCAAAAGTTGTCACCCATGTTGAAAAATGTTGGTTGTGTTTTTGGATTGTGTTTAGTAGACGTCTTAATTTTTTTTCCTTTAAGTCGAGAAAAAGCTATCGGCCTAGTGGCACCCTCCAGAATTGATGACCACGGGCCCGATTTATAGCATTTTCCATCACTCTTTTCAGAACTTCTTTAATATTCTTTTTGAGGGTTTCAAGAGTCGAGGCTTGTTGACATAGACTCGTGACTTCAAGAAACTCCACAAAAAGAAATGTCCCGGAAATGATTTTCTTCAAAATGTTTCTGCATTCTTGAGGAGTAGAGCGATTCATGTCTTGTTGACGTGTATTTTGTATCTGCTAGCAGAACTGACATTTGCCGCAATTTGCAAAAATTGTGGCATCTTTCGATAGGGTGATGATTTTTGCCTTACCACCTTGTATTATTACCGTGACGTATCACGTGGCGTCACAAAAGAGGCAATAAACTTACGTTCCGCATCGCAATAATGCTGCTGCTCTTTCTTACACGTTAAATAATTGTGAGACAAAAGATGAGACACACAAAATACGTGTGTCTGTTTCCTCCTAAGTACTACTTTTTTCATTTGGAGGAAACAGACCTACGTGTGTCGTAAGTTGTGTCGTAAATCTTTTAAAAGAGCTGCAGCATTATTGTGATAAGGAACGTATGTTTATTGCCTTTTGGTGCCGTCACGGTACCGTTATCGTGGTTCATCACGGTAATAATAAAGGCGCTCATTGGATAGAGAATGTGAATTTAATTTCACGAGTAAATTTTAAAATAATTTAAATTTGGGGAACATTGTAAGACTTAATGAAGTAAGAAAGGAAATTATATTGGCAAGAAGATGGTAAAGAAGTATCTGAAAATTACATAATATTGAGTTACTAAATATAGCTATAACCTCTTCGAGTGATGATATGATTATGTTGAATCGTCGTACTAAGGCGATTCTAATAGTGTCTTCCATTCCGCAAACGTATATTTTTAATTGTTTTTTTTCTCTTTTTTAACCCCTCAAGCCTCGAGTATGTTCTCTCAGAAGATCAGAATATTTCCGCTTTGCAATAAAATCTAAATAACTAGAATATACTGAACGTATCCAAAAAGTAAAAACTGTTTTGAAAGGTGGTAAAATATGCTTTCAAATGTTATTATTAGAAACTAACATATAATTTTTTAAATATACAAATTTTGAGTGCAAAATAAAAAATTTAATGAAAATAATTAATTTTGTGTACACCACTATTTAATTAACAATATCAACATGTTTCGAAAACTATGTTTTCTTCGTCAGGATAATAAGTTAATTAACTTCGACGAAGAAAACATAGTTTTCGAAACATGTTGATATTGTTAATTAAGTAGTGGTGTACACAAAGTTATTTGTTTTCATTAAATTAATAATGACACAAAGCGAATTTGCGAATTTTGAAGAAACAAAATAAAAAAGTTTTAAAAATGGATCACCTTACGTTTTTCCTTGATGACGAAAAAAATTAAAACACCTACTTACTTTGTTAGAAAACATATTAAATACGTAATTGTCACCTCACTTATTTGTCGTTGTATGTAAAAATAATTAATAAAAAAATTCATAAAGTTTTTAAAAAAATTTTCAATTTGCGGTGGGAAATTTTAATAAGGTGTAAATTTTAATTCATTTGTGGTTATTTTTAGATTTGAATATAAAGCGTGGTGTTTTCTCTATCTAACACCGTTGTAACAGCGATAGTATGTAAATAACTTTAACAACTTTTAAGGGATTCCCTAGAAGCGGTAAGTTCTAAAACTTGTGCTTCTTCGCCTGAAATTCGCTATGGCTGTTAATTGTCTTTGTGTTTACTACGCATCGTTAACTGATTCTAAGTTATTATCGTTAATTATTGGAAAATTGATACCGTTTATTATTGGCGGAACAAAAGCAAGCGAGCTTGCGACGAAATTTAATATTCACGTTAGAAAGCTCACGCAAATTACCTACTAAAGGTAACGTTATGATCTTTTGTATGTTGCGCCTAATGACAAAATTGCTCGTTCATCGTTTTTATTGCCATTTTATTTACCATTACATCCATTTTTATTCACAAGTTTTATGGCATGTTTTTCTATTATATTACTAGTCAGCAGTTCACAATAGAATTCTGATTTCTACCCTAATGTAGGTATGACAGAGAGCCTAAAATCGCATAAATATAGTTAAAATCAGATCTTTATGGTAAAACCAATGATGAAATATGAGCCCTATAATTTCAATACCCGCTATATCCAAATTTTATGACATCTTTTTCACATTTTTGCGAGGAACAAGATGAACCTAAAATTGAGTTTCAAAACCTCCCTTTTCACGACCAAAAATCATGTTAAAACTGCGAGCGAGAGACAAACCCGCTATATCATTCGAGAAATTACTTCCAAAACGCGCTATATCGGAATTCAACCAATCACGAGCAGTTGTTTTTCCAAGATGGCGGGTTTTGAAACTCGCGCGTGTTACCTAACTAAGAAGCTGACTGACCTGAAGATAGCACCGAACGTATCAAGCATCCTGTTCTGCACTATTATCTGACAATGCAACAAACAAACAAATAAACGTTATCAGATACAGTGGACCCCGGACGTCTGCACCTATAAAAGGGACTACCGACAGCTGACGAGCGCTTATCTTCAATTTATCATTAAAGGGCCCTATTGTTGCAAGATTCTCCAATCGAAACAGTAATTACTCATTGTAGTGTTTATTCATTTTAAATAAATAAAATAAGTTCATCAAATATTCATTTAACGTGTCTGGTGTATAAAGAAAAACGTCAACAGTTAATTCGCGCCAGGTCAGTTGAGTTTCAAAAGCCTATACATCGTGAGTAAATCACGAAGTGCGTAACAAAATCCGCCATATCCATTTTATTTATCGAAATTACTTAAATATTGCTAGGCATACATTGAAAAATGAACACTTTTCGAATATGTATTACACCAATTTATTATATAAAAAATTTAATGCAATTTTTATTTACGCTGGAGATGTGACAGTTTTTTGCGGTTTTCTCCGAATCAGTAAAAATTGATGTAGCGGATATAGAAATTAAACGACTCATATATCTTTGGTCGAAGAGTAAAACCCATTTAGAATCAAACAAAAAAATGGCAGGGGGCGATTTAAGTCGCTTGTGGGGCGATCAAGAATTGAAAGTGCTTTGGGGGGCGTTAGGCATTATTTGTGCACTTACTTTACTTTCTTATAAACACTTCGGAGATACATGTTTTCTTTTCGTAAAATTCTGAAAGATTACATGACCATTTTTTTTTTCAAAAAACGCAATGTATGTCGTGTAAAAAAGAAGTTTTAAGAAGCACGACTTTTTCAAAGACAAGTTTATTTTGGATTTGGTGCCAAAATACCCAACAAAACTAAATAATTATGTTATTAATCAAAATTTTATAATCAAATAAAAGTTGCTTCTAAAATCATTAAAAATCGAATTCTTATGGCCTTGATTTTATAATTTAAAACAAAAAAAATTAAATAGCTCACATCCGTACTAGATATTTGCTATACCTTGTAATATTATTTCATTTGGGTGGGTCTTTTCGCTTCAAATCCAAAATTAATGAAAAATGTCGCGCAGTCGTTCCTCTTAATGATTCAAGATTTCTCGATAATTAAAATCAGCAATACAAACAATATTAATTATCTGTTCATCTGTTATCTGCATCATCAACCGTAATCAATCATCGTCATTGTACGTAAAGACGCACAGTACCGTGAATTGTTTTGAAATGCCTTTGTCATCAATAGAGCTGGTTAGTGCTAGACGAACCAAGAGAGACCGTAATTGCAATTCCTAGATACTATTTATTAATTAAATCCAAACCAATAAATCTTTTGCCTAATGAATGGTTCTAAGTAGATTAAGTAAGATAAAAACAAGGGGCATGTGTCATTTGTCGGGAATGCTTCGAGAACCGTTGTATTTAAAATCAAAATGAAGATGTTATATTACTTATGTTTTGAAAGTGTTATATTAAATGTTATATTACTTACATTCCTTCCTTGTATTCAATAATCGCTTTATGAAATACATTGAATCGTATGTGCATTTTAACATAGACTATTATTGATATAAAGGATTCAGGTATTTTTTTCTCGATTGTTTCATATCTTCCTGAGGCGGCCTTGACTTTTTTCGTTCATTCCGCAATAAATTTTCGCTTTTTTACTGTTTGGAATCAGTAAGACAATCAGTTTTCCCAATTTTAGTATATTTGAGGCCGAAAAGAGTGATCAAGGGAATAAGATGAGAAAGGGGGTGTTTTAGAGGTACCTGGCTATTCGGATCTGGTCACGAAGTGCTGCTAAAGTCATTTTGAGCATCGTTTTGCTTCCGGAAGATTCCTTTTATTTTAAAGCTTATTTATGAATATTAAACAAACATTTAGTTAAACAACGGTCAGTGCCCGAGTTGGCATCGCGTTTGGGTCCTCTCGGGCATCGTGTGTTCAATTCCTCGGCTGGCTAAGTCCTCCATCACGACACAAGCAATATTTTCCACTTACCGTGGTGCTAGTAGGAGATTTCCAAATATTGTCAGGTTATTCGTAACCCGGAAGTGTTTGTCCTTCTTTAAAAAAATCTTTGGAAAAGCTTTCATAATTCATTTAATCGGCTCCATATCACTCCATTAAAATCATTCAAGACAATAAATTAAATATTTTTGTTAATCGATCGCGAAACAAAATAGTATTTTTAAATCTAGAAAGCTTTGAAACTTTACAGAAAATGTCATTAGCTTCAAAACAATGTATTTGGGCGAACATTTTTTCTTTTTTTTAGTAATGACTGCGGCATTTTCTACGTTCGTTTTTTCCAAGTTTTCCACATCGCTATTATAAACTACTGTGGAATATTCGAACGTAACAGTACCTATGTATCATTCTTTCGTATTTTTGAATTGAAAGAAATATTGGCGTAATAGTATTGTACTGCAGATGTTTCGTAATCTTTAAAAGCGAAATGTTGGATGTCAGCGTTTTTTTACGCCGTTTTTCACAAACTATGGCTAGGGAAGAACCCACTTAAATCTTGAAATGTGCCTTTTGATATTTTTCCCAATTTTGGCTGAAGACTATTTAGTATTTTTTTAAAAGAGGTAGCGTATTAAAGTCCACATATTTCATCGATGTATCAAAACATCCTCGTATATTTTTTACACGTAAATCACCGGGTATATATATCTACCTATAGGTATAGGTACCTATATCTGTGATTAGTCCGTAAAATAAGAGTAAAAAATATTAAAAATGGAACTACAAAACTTGTAGGCTGGCAACACCAATTTAACTGTCAAATATTTTTTTAACGCGCAATGTATAGAACACTGTAAACCACATTTTAAAAAACATTTTTGTTCTTAAAGAAAAAAAAAATAAATCGAAGAAGCACCGTTGTAAAGGTAACTATTTAATGATATAAAATTGATTAAATGGTTTTTACAAAGTGATTTGCTTTCATTTAAATTAACATAAATTTGAATTTAACAGTAGATAAAAGAAAGGAAGAATCACTAATGGTGAGTTTAGTTACACTACTTTTAGATATGGATGAGTTAAATATATTCTGATCTATAATTAGAGACATGATCTAAAGGCCGGGCAATGCTAGGTACTTAAGCTAGTATTAAATAAATGTGAGCAATTTCTAAACTATGCTTTATATTTTATTACAAAATCGTTATTCTTCATTATGTTAAAACAAAATTGCAAATATAATATACATATATGCAATTCTAATTTTTAGATCAGTGGATATCTACATATATTGCAATGAAAAAATATTTTTTTCACTTTTATATCTTTTTAATATTTTGCATGGAGGGACTATTGACACAATATAATTAGTTAGTATTTTTTAACAGCGTCAGAATTTTTTTTTGAATCCGCACAAATTATCGACGAAAATATCTACTTCAGCACACTCTATCTTGTTACATAGTCGACACATCTGGGTCAGAGGGCTAAAGTAGGCGATATTATTTAAAAATGTATTCATATGAAAAATGTTATGGCGTCTTAAACAATGAGGATTGGAGACATTTATTTCAACTAGTGGTCGCCCAATGGTCGAAATTCGACCATAATTGTAATGTTTTTTTATGTTTGACATTCAGTAAGACCATAGACAAATAATATTAAAGACTAACAATATTAATCTATTCTCAATTCGACCATAGACTTTAACAATAAACAATAGAGTAAAGACGCGAGTGTGTGCGTCAAATACATGGGAGTGTGTGTAATGTTTTTGTTATTGATTTAATCTATTTTTTTTTTTTTTACATTAACTCCACACAGGAGGCCTTGAGGAAAATAATTCCCCTCAGGGCCTATGTCATCTGGGATGCTGTGTGGAGGATCTTTTTGAGGAGAGGAAGGAATGGACATTGGTCTTGAAGAGACCCATGTTGTAGGAGGGAGGAAACACAGATGCCGGCAAATCGTTCCATAGCCGAGCTAATGAACTCAAGAACGAGTCGAAAAAACGACCCGTTCTCATGTGACAAATGTCAACCGTGTACATATGTTGAGCGCGCGTTTGGCGTGTCTCCCGACTATGCACCGGTGCCGAAGGGATCAATGACGCTAGTTCCTCAGAGCATCTTCCAATGAAATACCGGTAGAACATGGATAGCATTCCCACCCGACGCCTGTGCTCTAAAGATTGCAACCCGTTCGTTAAGGTGGGAGAATCTATCAAACGGACCGCCCGTTTCTGCACAGAGTCGAGGGTATTTTTCAAGTATTTTGGAGCTCCAGACCAGAGGTGGCTGCCAAATTCAACCGTGGGGCGCACTTGCGATTTGTACAGGGTAAGCAGTTGTGTACTATTAAAGTATCTGCGGGCCCTGTACAGTACGCCCAGTTTTTGAGAAGCTAACTTTACTCTGGCTTCGATGGAGCCCCCATACCTGAGCTGGTCACTTATAGTTACACCAAGCATATCAATGGAAGGTCTGTTCGGAAGATTGCTTCCGTTGAAGGGGACTAGATTTTCATTTCGATCACTTTTAGACGTAATCAGACATGATTGGGTCTTTGAAACATTGTGTATTTTTATGCATAATTTTTTAAAAATATTAGCATTCTGCACTCCTTTATATAAACTATAAGTGTGCAAAATTTCATACTCCTCCGTCCGCGCAATTTTCGTAAAAAGGGGTACAAAGTTTTGGCTTCACGTATTAATATATTGATGATGATGATGATGATACTGTTAAGACATAATGTAGTATCAAGATGGCCAATCAGTCAATTGCCTTCTAGTTTTAAGTGTATCAATCTTGAACTAATCACGACGTACATTGTTTATATAAATATGTTTACATTATTTTACTATCTTGTTTTCTCAGGTAGGTTATTGTCTATTTTAGTGGCAATGTATTTGAAATTTCTTTGTTCAAATATTGTATTACAATTACTTAGAGATAATTTTGACTTTAAAATTTTTTTTATCGACTCAAGACAATACTCATGTTAAAAAAAATTGATCCCTTACTATTTTCGTTAATAAGAGATTATTGCCACAAAGAATGGTAAGCATTCTCTTGGATTTTAATACTCATTTGTATTCGAAGTCCCCGTTTACCTGTGTATTTTATGGCGCCCTGTGCTCGACCCTGGGGTATTCGTATTGCGGCGAGGGTAGCTGATACGCCACTTTTATGCAGCCTTTATTGGAATTTTATTTCAAACTTAGAACGTAATGTCTTCTTGGTTTTTACAACCCTCCGTAATGGCATATTCAAGCGTTCTGGAATTCGAAAGACTTTTGTAATTTTTCTTTGTTTTTTCTGCAAGTTTTGTAGAAAATAATAGAATGGTTAAATATAGTCATTATTCCGAGTTCGCTTAAAGAAAATAACTCATTTAAGTAGCCGAATTTCTACCGATTTATTACATATCTCTCTTATACATTTGAAGTTTTTAAGCTATTTTTTATTTATTTATATATTTGTTTATATTCTGTTACTTCTGCATAATTCTTTTATTTTGTTTTAAGCCGCCGCTACCCGAATTTCTACCGATTTCTTATATATCTCCCTTAAACATTTGAAGTTTTTAAGCTACTGAAAAAATATATGTTATTTTTAAAGATAAAATCTTAAAGTGTTCTAAGCTGAAAAGCAAATTATATCAAATTCCCAATAGAATAAAATCGCAAAATATGCTCCGAAAATTATTATAAACACGTTCATTTCACTTATTTTAGAAGTTATTTTTATGAAAAAATTCACAGTGTTTCTTTAAAAGCTATTTTAGATGTTTCCCACTATATTTTTGCTCTATTTTAAACGACTCGTGTTTTATTAAACATTTTCACAATTTTCACTTCAATTTTATCGTTTTAAATATATGCGCGCTCTCTCCAACATTCATAATTACATATATCTCCATCTTCTTCTTTAAGAGCGATACTTTATTTAAGGATACGGCGCCTTAAGGAAATTTGATTTTAAACTGTTTGATGTAAAATTCTTTGATCTCTAACCCTTGTCGCGGGTTAGAAATCCTGAGTGGGCAAATCAAAATTTAAAATAAAACACATTTAGAGATAATTTTTTTGTTTGTTTTTTAATCAATGTATTTGCACCTTGTTCCTAAGCGGAAGGCACACTAACAAAGCCTTAAAACCACCATCTCGAAGAGAAAAGTTGCATTAAATAGCTTAAGCTCAGCTTAGTGAGAAGATTTAAATAATCCATGATAACCATCTTCTTTTTTTCATTTAAACCCCCCGTAATTAAAAAACAAATAAACCAATTCCGCAAAATTTCCTTTTGCGATATTACGTCCAGTAATTCAATGTCATCATCATCATCTTCTTCCCCTTATCCTATTCGGGTTGGGGACCCACTGCATCGACAAGGCTCCTCCATACGTCCCTGTCTTGTGCTGATTGTTCGGCCTCCGTCCATGGCAGTCTCATCCTCTCCTCACACAGTTTCTGGAGTAGCCTCGCCCAACTGTGTCTGGGGTGGCTCACTGGACGACTACCCTCTGGAATCGCACCTAGTATTTTCCTCGGAATTCGGTCATCAGACATTCTTAGTACATGCCCAAGCCACCTCAGTTGCGATTTTTCTATGGAGAGTAGCAGTGGCTCAATGTTTAAATCGTATCGGATCGTCAAGTTTCTTATATGATTCCATTTCGTAACCCCTGCCACTCCTCTCAAGTACCTCATTTTGGCAGCTTTGACTCTAGAGCGTGTTCGTTCGATTAGCATCCATATCTAGTGGTCGTAAGTGAGCATCGGGCGGTATACCATTTTGAACACTGCCATCTTTGTCTTGATACTGAACTCGGCTTTCCTTATCACTGAACTGTAGAGAGGACGCAACACATCGCTTGCCGCACTAGAATTAGTAATTCAATGTAAATATATATTTTTATTTTGTGTTTTTTGATCATATCAAATGTGAATTTTCGTGTAATTTTCGAATTATCGGACGTTCTGAATTTAAGTCAATAATTCATAATATTAGCTCCAACTGATGGAAAAAAAAATCTGTGGCTTTGATCACGAAGCCGGCGTCGTCTGATATGATATTGCGGTATTGGGGGATGTCCGTAAATAAATAAATCCTATGGAGCTTGGGTAAATATTTATTTGTACCCGGGGAGCAGACTATGTTTGGAGCAGAGATAAATGTACAATGTCCATAGCTTTACGTGCCGGAGAGCATTCCGCTGCGGTAGACAATATTGTGCAATATATGTAGTTTACCCGCTCCTTCTGTTCAATTACTGGCTTTCATAGAAATAAGAGTGTAAAATAAATCAAAAGATATTTTATTTTTTTATTTATTTACCCTCAGGCCTCGAGCATATTTTGTCAGAAATTCTAAATATTTCCGTTTTGTAATAAAATCCAAATAAAAGAAATATTTCTGAACGTATCCAAAAACTCGAAATTTTTTTTGAAAGGTGTTAAATTACACTTCCAAATTTTATAATTCAAAATAAATATATAATTTTTTCAAATGCAAACATGAAAAAATAAATAAAAATGACTCACGTTTTTTCTAACTAAAATTATTGATAACAAAAAATGCAAATTTTATTACATAAATGTTAATAAACGTTATCGTCACCTCACAGTTTTGTTGTTCCTTGTAAAAATAATTAATAAAAAAATCCGGTTTTTTTTCAAAATTTTTAATAAATTTATTTCAAATTGCGGTCGGAAACTTCTAGTTTTATAAAGGAGTACATTTAATTATTTTGTGATTAACTTTTAGATTTGTGTTGATAAAGCATGGTGTTTTCTCTTTCTAATGCCATTCATATCATATTTCTCACTATGGTAGTAAGGGAGATACAACGATTTCTATACGACCTACATGAGTTGTTCCCAAAAGCAATCAAATTAGCCTGAGAGGTTAAGGTACTTTATCAAATTTGGAGATGGGGGTATGTTTAAGGAAAGACAGCGGAGTGAATCTAACACACAATAATAATTGATGAACTTTGTATAGCGCTGTTTAATGATTTAATCACCTCGCGAAGAAATTTATGTTGAAGAAAGTGAGAAATACAAAAGCCATACCACAGTCGAGCTGTTGATCACAATATAGAGTCGTACAAATGATCTGATTTCATGCGAAAATACCATCCTTCTACAAAAAATATTAGGCACATCCAATACGTAGAACAAACACAGCATTTCCAGCTGACGTCTCCTATAGATTATGTTCTAAATTTCGTTCGATAAGACGGCCATAAACTAAAGTTAAGTTATTGAAAAGAAATAATCTATATAAGCAAACAATCATTAAAACATGCATTGAACTCATATCTCCACAAAGAAAAAAAATACAGACAATATATACCTTCTCTTGCAGTCGTGTTTGTACCTTCCAAGCACGTAGAAATTTTATTGCGTGAAGAATCCAAATTCTTCTCTGCTATTGACACCGACAGAAATTCCAGAAAGTGCCTCATATAATACAGTGAGAACTTTTATTCAAACTTGGCTTTAGCCCATTTCGTAAAGCTGCAAAGTGCAGTTTTCCTATTACATTACCGTGCACTTCGCTGAATAATCTAACAGTTACAAATTGCTCTTGGAGCTTGTATGAAAAATCCAATCACATTACTACTTTGACTTAGTGTCAAAGAAGCATACTTGCCAAAAATCTTGTTAGTTTGTCAACGGAAGTTGTAACAAGTTGCTTCAAGGCTTGCCAAGATTTTGATATCTTCGAGGCATCGGAGGAGTAGCCAGTTAACTTAATCTAGGTTAAATACTTGTTACATAAGGCTGGGGCCCTCTGCCTCCGGTCGGACTTCAGTAGCACATGTTTCCCCATTTGGCCTGCTTTTCCTATAAGCTTGTTGCCAAGTGCACTCGTCCGGGGGAAATACAAAGCTTTCTACCTATCTGCAATCTACACTCGGGTGATTGTGCCAAGCATTGTGATGTCTCCCCATCATGACTTACAAATAAGAGTACTTAATTCAATTATGACCAAAATTTCAACGAAGAAAATATTTTTCTAAAATAGTTTTTTTTATAAAAGAGTAACCTTGGTAGGAGTTTACTTTATATTTACCATTGCAAAATTCTTAAAGATAATATCAACAAATTGTTAATTTGGTGTAATGGAAAAAGACTGCATAAATATCTCAAAATGTCAAATAGTTAGATTTTCTCGAATAAAAAATCCAGTGATATTTAATTACAATGTTGATAACAATGCTCTTGAGACATTAACACAAAAAAGACTAGGCATCACCTTTCAATCAAATCTTTCATTTGTTAACCGCATAACAGAAATCTCTAATAAGGGCTTAAAAGTATTGGGATTTATAACTAGGATAACTAGAAATTTTAACAATATAAAGTGTATTAAACTGTTATTTTTTGCCGATGTTAGAAGTCAACTTGAGTACAATTCTGCCTACTGGAACCCATATTATAATATATATGTACACGCTGTTGAAAGAATACAAAACAAATTCTTAAGTTTTCTAAATTTTAAAATCGGTATTCCAGCAATTATGTTGAACTACAACACTATTTTAAATGATATGAATATGCTCAAATTGTCGGACAGAAGAATTTTCACTGACTTGATATTTCTATATCAAATTCTAAATTATTTAGTTGATAGTCCGGTATTGCTTGAATTGATAAGCTTCCGGATTCCACAGCGAAATACTAGAAGTCAGGATTTATTTCAGTGCGAAAATTCTGGGTCTAACTACCAAAAGTAGTCCTCTTTGTCCAGAATTCTGATGGAGGGAAATAATTATACCAAGTCAGTGGACATCTTCAATTTATCTTTAAACAAATTCAAAATATTGTTACTGAGGCAGTTCAGTTATGTACAATTAATACTGTATATTTCTTACTGTTTATATGTAAAAGCCCCGAAAAAGGGGGTCAATTAATAAATAAATGAATATTTCGAATGATTAATGATTAATGGAACGCGTGTCGTTCGTTTAAAAACGCTCTTAATATTGTTTTTAAAAAATAAACACCATTTTTCATCGCTTTACCTCCAAGCATCCAGATGTTTGATAATGCTTGTGAAATGTGATTTTGTTCATGGTTGTTGAGAGATTAATCTTTGTTATGAATTGCAGAAAGGAATATTCTTGAAATAAACTAAACACGACGTTATCAGAATTGTCTTAGACTTGAAACCCGTAAAAATTATCGATTAATTACATCCCTCAGTCGTTCCTGTTAGTAAATAATAATTTCATATAAAATTAATCTATTACACAATAAAATCGACATTGGCCCTTATGAAACTAGAAATATACTTTCACGTTGAATTTTCATCGAACTTTATTAATAGCCTTGCGAGTGCATGTCTGACGCCACGCTGTACGTGCCGCGCCACAAATAACATCTGTGTACGTGGAATTTCAAACAAAGCTTCCGTTGCAATTCGGTTTCGAATTCAAGAATTCGTCGCAAGATGTCGCCACTTTCGTCAGCAGGTCAGATGGGGACGTGTCTACCCTAGGTATAACTCCTACGAATTTTTGAATATGTAGTAGATATCTCTCCGAATATGGAAAGATTGACGGTAATACATAGTTGTATCAAGCGGCTATATATTACACATGACGTCATTGCCTGTTTCGGTTACTTTGTCCCGGTGACTAGCTACACTGGATGACCGTGGAACCGAGGAACGGGCTATTTTTGGAACCATGTCACTAAATAAAACGATAAACTCCATTTGTTACCAAAATTCACATATTAATGTCTCCCAAGAAGTTGACATGCAATCACATGAAAATTGTAGTCGTAATGAAAATTACATGATCTGTCAACTGATGATTAATAGATTCAGCGTTCAGTGACTGCTACTTTACTGGAGATTTATCCTTTTACTCCCAGAGTTTTACAGAAATGTGAGTTCGGTTTTTCGGTAAAAATGTTAAATCTGTTTCATGTTTGCTATTTTGTGAATTCGTTTTCTTGAAGAAATAAGATTGCTTGATTTCATAGGTTGTCAAGAAAGTAATTTGGCCCCCAGCCAGCTGAGGACTGTCTAAGAGAGATTGTTAATTTATTTTCCAGCCAAATCAAATGGTTTTTATCCAGGACATTAGAGTTGAGTAAACCGAGAGTTTTTCTGCGTATTTAGGTGTTTCAGTATGGTCATCAACGAAATTAAATACGAAAATATAATTTTTATCAGATAATGCACTAAAATTATATATTTTGGAACGAACGCGGAGAGCTTGTATATATTTTATTATTATACTTGTATATTTTATTATTATCCAATATTTTGCTAAATTACAAAGTTACTTGTGGTAAAACAAAGTTTTTTACCAATATTAATAGATTAACAATTTTAGACGTAGGTGCGCCATCTCTTGACTCGGCTAGTAGCCAATTTAAGAGCAATGCATGTGAGCGCGAGTTTGCGAGTGTATGCCACCAAAGATTGATAGAATGCATTGTCATCGATAACGAGTATATCTGCCAAGTTTCAGCTCGATTGAATGTCGGGAAGAGGGTTAATTTCCATTTCCAAGATTTGCATTAATTCTAGTCCAATAAAATAGTTTTTTTTTTTTTTTTTAATCATTTATTCCAGATCTCGGGGAGGGTGGTGCAGTCCCACGAGTTCCATATTATACATATATAATAATCAAGTAATGATAACAAGATATAAAGAGGATACATAAAAAAAATATTTACATGATTAAAGAAATTTAAAAGAAAATAAATATGTATGTATTTTTTTTAATTAGTAATTTTTGTTAGAAAAAACGTAACGTGAGCCATTTTTAAACCTTTTTTATGTTTGCATGCAAAATTTTTATGTTTCAAAAATTATATGATTATTTTAAATAATAGAATTTGAAAGCGTATTTCATTACCTTTCTAAAACAGTTTTTGGTTTCCGAACATATTCAGAAATATTCTATCTATTTGCATTTTATTGTAAAGAAATATTTTGACAATTTTAAAAATATGTCAAAATTCTGATGGGTTAATAATAGATTATTTTGTCAACATCATTCTTACTTACAGCGATTAAAAATAATGTTTACCAATTATTAAAAGAGGTCAATCGACAATTAGACGGAATTGTCCCATGTTTCGTTCATAAAAATGACGAAACAAAACGTTTTGAAATTCAAAGCTCAGTTTCGAGCGACTTATTAATCAACTACAGCCTGGCACTTCTGTTTTTAGAATTCAATGAAGGCCCGCCTTCGCTTTTCCGTATTCTGGTCGTAAAGTAAGAGAGTTGTGGCAGTACAGGGCATAACAAGGCAGCAGGTATGGCACACAGGGTACAGGGTGCAGACAGGGTATATATGGGTATATATAGACTGCGGGTGAATGGGACAGAATAGGGGATGGGGTAGGTTCGGAGTGATACGAGGAAGCCATGGGGTGCGGGGCAGTTTCGATACCAGTTGTGTGGGAGACTTTTCCATTGTTCTATGCTCGACATACATAATACATATATAATATTATTGTATACTGCAATACTTACCACAACACTGCGCAATATTATAAACCTACCTATGTGTATATATATATTTTCTATTTCGTTGTTCGCCTTTCTTCACTCTAACAGGACTATTTTTGATAAGTTCTGTTAATAATTTATGTTAATTTGGTATCCACTGATTAAGAATAATTGCGCACTTATACTAAATACTAGCTGGTACCCGGCATGCGTTGCCATGCCATTTAAAAAATAAATTGTTTTCTCCTGTGTGTCCTTTCCCATTCGTCCCGTTCCCCTTCCGCCTCCCCTTCCTCTCCCGCGTTCTCTTCCCCTCTCGCGTTCCCACTCCACCTCCTCCACCTTCCCTCCCCCCACTCCACTACCCCTTTCCCCGTCCCGCCCACCCCCTCCCAAGCTCCCCTCCCCCCTCCCAGGTTCCCCTTCCCAGATTCCCCCCCCCTCCCGGGTTTCCCTCCTCCCCCTCCCGCGAACCTCCTACCTGAGTCCCCCTCCCGCATTTCATACATTCTTTCCCGGTACATTCAGTTTTCAAACAGCTCGCATGCCACCTTTTGCATATTTCATAATGCCAGAGCTCACCAGTAGTAAAATCCAATTTGGAGTAGTCGTTCGGAAGTCATGCGCGTAAATACATTTCGGCGATTCATTTTTTGGAGATAAATATTAACTACGATGCCTGAATTAAAAAATATATACCAACATGGTTTTCACGGCAATGATTTGTTTTGCTTTTCTTCTGACCTTAGCAATAACTCGCCTTTTTCGACAGAAGACGTAAAATAAATATAATATATTAATATTTATAATTTCGTAACGCCAGAACTTACCATAATATATAGCCTATATAACTCGCATATAATGAAGCTTTCTATTGGTGAAAAAATTCTAAGATCGGTTTATTAGTTTATTGTTACGCGTGAAAGCGTAACAAACAAACACACGCAGTTTCGCATTCAAAATATTAGTATAGATTTAGAATATTAGGGTAGGTACTTTCTATTACACAATTCAATTTACCAAATTCTGACACAGGCATTTAAATACAATAGCGAGTTCCCGGCATATGCTATGCCACTTAATAAAGAAAAAAATTCGCTATACTTATCTTTTCCCATTCGTCCCAAATGATGCCAGAACTCACTATACACGTACAGAAACCATCGCGAGCATGCGCAAATCAAATCCCCAAAGTTTCATCGCAATCGGATGAACGGTTTAGCAACGCAAAACATCACACACACATAGACAGTAACAAAGACATTTTCTATAGATCAGTAATTTTAATATCAAAAATGTCAGTTGAGCATTTTTTAATTTTTTTTAAGTTTACATTAAACAATTTTGTATTTAAAAAATGTTTTTGTAATCTATACTAATATTATAAAGAGGAAGGATTTGATTGTTTGTTTGTTTGTTTGTTTGTTTGTTTGTTTGGATTTGGAACAAATTGGATTTTACTACTGGTGAGCTCTGGCATTATGAAATATGCAAAAGGTGGCATGCGAGCTGTTTGAAAACTGAATGTACCGGGAAAGAATGTATGAAATGCGGGAGGGGGACTCAGGTAGGAGGTTCGCGGGAGGGGGAGGAGGGAAACCCGGGAGGGGGGGAATCTGGGAGGGGGAACCTGGGAGGGGGGAGGGGAGCTTGGAAGGGGGTGGGCGGGATGGGGAAAGGGGTAGTGGAGTGGGGGGAGGGAAGGTGGAGGAGGCGGAGTGGGAACGCGAGAGGGGAAGAGGACGCGGGAGAGGAAGGGGAGGCGGAAGGGGAGGCGGAAGGGGAACGGGACGAATGGGAAAGAACACGCAGGAGAAAACAATTTATTTATTAAATGGCATGGCAACGCATGACGGGTACCAGCTAGTTTCTAATAATACCATTTATTTAAGCGTATTTCATCACCTTTCAAAACCAGTATTTAGTTTTTGGGTACGTTTACAAATATTCCATTTATTTGAATTTTTATTGCAAAGTCGATACATATCGAAACATTTTTACCTTTTGACAAAATACGCCAAATATTTGAAGGGTTTAGCTTTGAGCTTTAACCTTAAGCTTTGAGCTTTAACCTTAAGCTTTGAGCTTTAAGCTTTGAGCTTCAAGCTTTGAGCTTTAAGCATTGAGCTTTAAGCCTTAAACTTTAAGCTTTGAGCTGAAAGCTTTGAGCTTTAAGCTTTGAGCTTTGTGCTTTGAGATTAAAGCCTTGAGCTTAAAGCTTTGAACTTTAAGCTTTGAGCTTAAAGCTTTGAGCTTTAAGTTTTGTGATTAAAGCCTTGAGTTTAAAGCTTTGAGCTTAAAGCTTTGAGATTTAAGCTTTGAGCTTAAAGCTTTGAGCTTAAAGCTTTGAGCTTAAAGCTTTGAGCTTAAAGCCTGAGCCTTGAGCTTTAAGCTTTGAGCTTTAAGCTTCGAGCTGCAAACTTTGAGCATTGTGCTTTGAGCTTTAAGTTTAGAGCTTAAAGCTTTGAGATTAAGCCTTGATCGTAAAGCTTTGAACTTTAAGCTTTGAGCTTAAAGCTTTGAGCTTTAAGTTTTGTGATTGAAGCCTTGAGTTTAAAGCTTTGAGCTTAAAGCTTTGAGATTTAAGCTTTGAGCTTCAAGCTTTGAGCTTTGAGCTTTGAGCTTTTAGCTGTGAGCTTTGAGCTTTAAGCTTTGAGATTAAAGCCTTGAGTTTCAAGCTTTGAGCTTTGAGTTTTAAGCTTTAAGCTTTTAGCATTAAGCCTTATGCTTTGCTCAAAGCTAAAAGCTTAAAGCCGAAAGCATTAAGCTCAAACATCAAACTCAAAGCTTAAAGCTCAATCTTAAAGTTCAAGCTTAAAGCAAAAGTTCAAAGCTTAAAGGCCAAAGTTCAAACTTAATATCAAAGCTCTAAACTTAAGTTCAAAGCTTAAAGCTTAAAACTCAAAGCACAAAGCTTTAAAATAAAGATCAAAGCTCAAAGTTAAAGCTCAAAACACAAATCTCAAAGCACAAAGCTCAACACTCAAAATTCAATATCAAATCTTAAAGTTCAAAGCTTAAAGCTCTTCACATAAAGCTTAACGCTGAATGCTAAAGTTCAAAACTTAAAGTTAAAACTCAAAGCACAAAGCACGGCTTGCGTTGCAATGCAAAGAAATTAATTGATTCTCCTTGAATGTCCTTTCCCGTGCGTCCCCGTTCACCTTCCGAGTCCCCTTTCGCGTTTCCCTTCTACCTTCCCCGCCTTTTCATCTCTCGTCTTCCCACCCACGTACTCCACCTCCCCCGTTTCCCTCCCCCCTGCCTCTCCTCCTTGCCGCTAAAATATATGAAATACGCACATTTTCATTTATACAAATTTAATAACGCCAGATCTTACCATTATAAATAGTCTATATCCTTTGCGGGCGTGCGCACAACAAATTACCAAAAATTTCATCGCAATCGGATGAACGGTATGGCAGCGCATAAAATACGAACAAACAAATTTTGATTTTTATATAGCTAATGCTTCCGTGGAAGAGTAGTATTGGTATATTTGTTTACATGTACTTAAATATATAAGCATCCACAAATAAAATAAAAAAAATAAAAAATAAAAAATATGTAAGATAGGAAAGACTTGATTGTTTGTTGGTGTCCTCCCGTACGGCCCGTACCCCAGTGACGCTTACATCGTATAATACTTACATTTTTAAACTCGTGATATCTTTTGAATGGGATGTCCGAATTGAATAATTCAAAATGTTATATAAAGGCATTGAAGCAGTCTCAAATATAAAATAATTTATTTTGATAAGAATTAATATAAAGATACAAATAAAGAGTCTTTTCTAGCGGCGGCATTTCAATTAATTTTTTAAAATAAAATAACACTTATTGTGGCATAACTATAATAGTTAGACATATGCTGTTTGGACATTTTTTGTAGATAATGATGTGTTCTGTAAAGTCGTAGTACATTATTTTATTCTATCATCAATAGTTTTCGCAGCGCACGCGATGTAAAGAATATTTTAGGTAATTTTTTTACACCTTGGGTTACATTATTGGAGTTTTAGTAAGGATCCCTAATTTTTTTTAAATATAATATAGCCTATGTTACCCGGGAATAGTGTAGCTTCCCAACAGTGAAAGAATTTTTCAAATCGGTTCAGTAGTTTCGGAGCCTATTCGATGCAAACAAACAAACAAACAAACAAACAATCAAATCCTTCCTCTTTATAATATTAGTATAGATAAATATTTTCCTAATGAACTAAAACTATCAGTAGCAAATAATAATAAATCGGGGAAGAGCACATAAACGATATTTCCGAATAGAATTTCTAACTAATGTCTATTTGAGGAGAATAAATTTTTAAATCCGGGGACATAGTGTCTTCAACTTTTTTGGCATATTTAAGAACCAAAAGCTCGTTCAAAGTTTAAAGCTTAAAGTTCAAAGCTCAAAGTCTAACGAATGTCTATTTGAGGAGAATAAATTTAAGATCCGGAGATATAAGAGTTTCTTCAACTTTCTTGGCATACTTAAGAACCAAAAGCTCGCTCAAAGTTTAAAGTTCAAAGTTCAAAGCTCAATATAAAGCTCAAAGCTCGAAGCTACAAAGCTCAAAACTCAAATTTAAATGCTCTTAACTCAAAACTCGCAACTCAAAGCTTCAAGTTTATAAAAGCGCCAGCATTATTTGGCTTGGAGTATTTTGGCATGCCGCTCGCCGTACTTTCCCAATAGAAATATATGGCAAGCGATATGCTGAAAAAGGCCAAGCCAAATAACGCCGGCTTTTATAGCCAAGTCTGTCGGCCCCATGAAGCTCAAAACAAAACACACAACGCCATTGTAGTTGTTCACCTCTTCGCTCAATGAGCGATGGTGCCAATGATTCCAATGATTCGGCGAGCTCAAGATGATCCGTTAATTTAAATTTAAAAAATTCCATGTTTTATGTAGGGTGTCCCGTGGCAGATTTCGAACATGTAAATGAAATAAATATACATTGTAAGCAAAAAAAGTATTTATTATCAAATTAAACATACTAAATGCAGATTTCATTTTTTTTAATTATGCCGTCTAAATGTTTTCTGTCACGGCGCGGCGTACACACTAACGGAAACTTTTGATAGTATTCCGAGCGATTTTCTCGAACAAATATTAGGAAATAGCGCTCACTTCTCGCACGATATTTTTTTTTTACTTCTGATATGTCATTTGGACTGCTGTCGTGTACTTTAGCTTTAAGGAAAAAAATCCATGGGAAAAATCCACGGAAAAAAATCCATGGGGGTGAGATCCGGTGATCTGGGTGGCCACACGGTTTCACCATTTCGACTCATCGGTTTTTTAGGGAACTGTTCGCGTAGGGGGCTCATGGTGATTCTCGCCGTGTGAGGTGTAGCGCCATCTTGTTGAAACAACGTTTGTGAACTGTACGAATGGTGCTCTTGAAGTTTTGGCATAAAATTATCACCATGCGGCGGTAACAATCGCCATCTACAGTTATAGTTGCTCCACGAGAAATTAAAAAAAAATGATCCAATTATTTCATTCATGGATAGAGAAGCCCAAATGGTTACTATTGGGCTGCTGTGCATAGCTTGTTGGTGCTTTAATCGAGGGTTTTATCCTTTTGGCGCCCAATAGCGGCAGTTTTGATTGATGACAAAACAATTTAAATCGTCGTTATAACCATTTAATTCGTCGCTGAACCAATTTGTGTTCAGTTCGGAATCTTTGGCTTTAAAACACGCTTCTACAGCGACATCGTGATTAAACAATCCGCACGAATGCCGAGCGGAACCATATCCCCTTCCCTCTCATCCGTGCAATAGTTTTACAAACATTTGAATTGAAACTTTGAAATCTGCTACGGGACACCCTATATAATCATTGATTACCTTTTATTTTTATTGAAGAAGAAGAAGATAACACTAATAATCTAAACGAAAATATGAAAAAGAACAAGACACAGAAAAATATAAAAAGATAATGGTCGCAACTGGGACACGAACCCAAAACTTCGCGTCTAACCTATTATTTATTCATTGAAGAAGAAGATAGCACTTTTAAATCTAAATGAAAATATGAAAGAAAACAAGACACAGAAAAAGACAATGGTCGCAACTGGGACTCGAACCCAGACCTCTCGTCTAACCGGGACGTGCGCGTTAAAAGAATAAAAAGTTATAAAAAGAGATTTTTTCTCGTAAAAAATTGAATATTATTTATTCATTTGCATTATTTTTTCTTAAAATGTGGTTGTAAATTTTTTTCTCACGTAATATGAATGTCTTTAAATATGGCTGACTGGGATTACATCGTCCGTTTATCTGATAAGGATAATGATGTCTAGAATTCATAATCAACCATAATCTCATAATCTCGCCCATCATACATATCAAACAAATCACAAATAAACTCTTCAAAACAATACACATATTTCAAGACAAAAGAAACATATATAAACCACAAAAAATGACAAAAATATATTTTGCACTTTGTCAATCCACAATAGAATACGGAATAACCGTTTGGGGAAAAGCAATAAACTTCGCTATCGATTATATGGAAATCAGATCAAACCATCAGGTAATACCTTAAAACGACACAGACCAACTACTCACCACGTTTGACGTACTAGATACGCGTCAAATATACATAAAAATTACTAAACTACATTTTTAACCAAAATAAATTTCAGCAGACCAAACTACAGACCACATGACGTGGGAACAAAAAGAACATGAAACTCGAGCTTTGGACAAAGACACGTCAGGCAATAAAAGCATTCATTAATCTTTCACCGGGTACAAAAAAAAATTTGATACAAAATTAAAGGACGGATCAAAAAACAAAAACCAATATTACAAAAATTTTAAAACTTAAAATAATAAAACATATACACTTAATGCAAAATAACGTAACAATATTGAACCTTTTATAATTTATTTACAATATTTGCCGATTTTTTTTTTCATCGTCGCCTTTCTATTGTACTTTATTATACTTCATATCATTTTGCTATACTTTATTTCATTATATTATGAAAATTATCTTTTTGTGCAATTTTATGAAATTGTAAAATGGGGCCTCAGCACGGGCAAAGTATCCGTAAGGCTCGCATTATCGTATTATGTTTGAAAATACACAATATTATTGTATCAACAAAAAAAATATGAGTGGAAGTAGATGGTAGAATGGGGACGCACGGGGAAGATATGGGAGATATTTACGTGTGGTAAAATGAGTCACATGTGATGAACCAAGAAAGGGGTGTGAGCAGAATGTTTGACATGGAAGTGTAATGTCGAAGATAATGAGGTCGCCCGAGGAAGACCAGCGACAAAAAAAGTACTTGTCTGTGGTAAAGTAAAGCGTATATACAAGGCTCAGCAAAATGGATAAGGTTAAGAAAGGAATACTTAGATTGTTTGGGCGTAGAGATCGGATATACTAAGAAAGGAGTGTAACAAGATTATATGACGTAGATGTAAATGATAGAAGATGTCGGGGACGCCTGAGGAAGATACGCCACGATGAAGTGAATCAAATATCTAAAAAAATAAACTTTTCATTATTGACACTTTTATTATTTCCACCTAAAACTACACCAAGTTCAATAGAATTCACATCCTCAACACTTTACTCCAAACCATTCATAACTCCGAGCTTCACAAGCCTACTTCAACTTTTTATATGAAACCACAGTTTTATTCAGACATTAATGAAATTTTGCACACTTGACCTTCAAAACAAGTGGAAAAATACTACCTAAGTTTGATTGCGAAAAACTCTGTGTTAAGCCCGAGCAACGCCGGGGAGTTCAGCAAGTTAGAAATAAATCTTTTTTTTTTCAATTGAACAAAAATATTAAATGTAGAAAAAACTTTTAATTAAAAATGAGTTCTACAAATTAGACATGATAATGATAAATTATTTATTGTGTTGTGAGGATCAATTTTCCAATACATTATGTTTTCAAATTTATTAGGGTTATTTAGTTACTCTTAAATTAACATTTATTTGTATTCTTACATCTTCTTTTATTTTTTATTTAATATTTACAATGATTTTTTGTGTAAGTATTTTATCAATGTATTTTTTGTAAATATGTCAGCCCATGGGTACAGGACCCTTATTTTTTTTTTTTTTTTAATTTTAAATTATGTGAAAATCTGTTATTAGATTTAATTTGAATTTTTAAGTTTATTGTTAGACACAAATAATCTATTGATTTTTCTAAATAAATAGAAAAAAATTATAATTGACCTTTCAAATCATGAATCGTGGCGTTCTACAAGGGCGTCCTTAAGACCACATCTTATTTTCGTAAATTCTACTATACAGTAGTTCTATTATACAATCAAGTCCACACTGATATGAATGTCGAAATCAGTCCGTCTGACTGCTAATCGAGCGTCACACCCACCGAGATATCTTCTACTTTGTTGATATCTATAAAACTCAATTTTGCAACAATTAAGATAAATTTACATAAAAACGACAATTTACTCCATCTTAACTTTACCCAGCAATGTACTAGGTTTCCTCCACAAAAACTGACAATAGGTTTAGTGTTGCCAAATCCTGGCATTTCGTGATAAACGTCTTCCCCTGATCGCAAACAACTATTTTGAATAGTAATTTCGCAGATTTACCAAAAAACTGTATTTTAATTTAAAACACAGAATAGAACATGATTCATCATCACACAAATAACAAACACATAATATTATTCATTGTTTAATTTATGTAAATATTTATATGATGTCCAAATCAACATTAAGTTACGTTCAATCATTTTGCAAGACAAACTACGAGTTATATTGATTGAAATGATATCCAAAAGAAAGAAAATATCTTTTCAAGTTCTAAAACAATTCAGCCAGAAAGCCGCCGCCGTATAAACTGTTGACACAAACAGGCTCGAATTTCTTTTATCTATTTTCTCGAACTATTTTTCGATCACTTAATGAATCCAGTAATACAAGTCCATCAGCCTGCCATATCGCGGGGCGCCGTTTGGGGTGGAGAAAGCGAGAGGGATGACGCCGCTAAAAGAAACAGATCGATGTATGAACCAGCCAGCCCACTACTGGCATGGCGCCACGACTGAGATCGATTCGGTCAAATGGTTTCAACAACCTTCGGTAGACTGTACCGTGTGGACTTGATTGTATAACAGAACTACTGTTTAGTAGAATTTACGGAGATAAGATGTGGTCTTCTGAGATAAGATTGTGGGGAGACCCTTGTAGAACTCCATGATTCATAATTTGAAAATACTATTTGGTGTTACTATTATTTTCCTTGACTTTTTCACATATTATTTAATTAATGATTCCAATATATTTAGGAATGTTAGAAGTAATCTAATGACAATTGAAAACTTTCAGCTTATTTTTTTAAATAAAAGTGCATTATTAAATTAAATGAAGACTAAGCGAAACTCAATCGAAAATCTGAAAACAGAAAAATCAGAAAAAGATATTGGCACCTCTGGGACTCGCTTTCCGGGCGAACGCGCTAACCACTTGATATCCAATTCGGTAATTTTTAACTGTATCATATATATGTATACTTCGACTAAAAATCACCCAAACTATCTTCATTTTTCTTAACGCGTATTTTATTGGCTGCTATCTTTATGTATGATTGCAAGATTCAAACCCGAACTAAACGCAATCTAGATAGTGTCTGGTTAAATCTTTACCGTTTTTATTTAATATGCGACACCTATTGACTTTTCTATAAAATATGCGTTTAGAAAAATGAAGATAGTATGGGTGATTCTTAGTCGAAGTATGATACAGTTCAAAATTACCGAATTGGATATCGATACCTTGGCGCAGTGGTTAGCGCGTTCGCCCGGAAAGCAAGAGGTTCTGGGTTCGAGTCCCACAGGTGCCAATATATTTTTCTGATTTTTCTGTTTTCAGATTTTCAATTAAGTTTCACTTATATTGTCTTCATTTAATTAAATATTACAATTTGAGGTTTTACTCGTAAAGTTAAAATACAAATTAAATACGTATATTGTATAAAACTAAACGGATAACTCCCTTATCACAACAAGTTTTGCATAGTGACAGTGGTTCCATGGCCCCCCGGCATACTTAAATACAATATGCGGTTGGTTTAGGGAAAAAACGGTATACCTAATTGCAAAAAATACATCTAATTGATCCTGAAGGGAAGAGAGAGGATATACCGCCGAATAACAAAAGTATAACATATTTTCATTCAAATGCATCAAGGAACAATCTACTTGTCTATATACTGTGTACACCAACGTATAAGTAAGAAAAATCGACACTTTATATATTAATTTGTTTGATAGTCATAATATCTTTTTATTAAGTGTATTTTTGAAGTCGATTTTACGTTTGAAATTGGTAAATAATGCACAAAAAAATTATAATTTTATGGTCAAAACTTTTCCCGGGGGGCCAATTGTCGGTGGATCAACTGTAGAGTCATCATTGAAAGTACAAGAAGTTAAAGGTATCGGTCCAAAGGGACTATGACATCCCCATTTGGGATATGTTGTTAGGCTAAAGGGGGTGGGGATGGGAAGCAGATGGTGAAGAGAAAGGTTGGGAAATATCTGGCCCGTCAGATCTGGTCACAAAACACGACTAAAGCCATTTCAAGCAACGCTTAGATTATAAACGGCAATCTTTCACCGAGAATACACTGAGAATGTTTATCACTCGGGAATGTGCCGCAAATTCACATTGTTTGATTTTAGTTGCGCTTGAAATAAGAACAAATTAATAATTTGTCAAAACACTCCTTTAAACCCTTCTCACTTACCATTTAAGGCGACGCTTCCCGGCTCAAAAAGAAGAAGATGGAGAGATATATAATTACGAATGTTGGACAGAGCGCGCTAATATTTTCAATGATAAAATTGAAGCGAAAATTATGAAAATGCTTAATAAAACATGACTCGTTTAAAATAGAGCAAAAATCTCGTGGAAGGTATCTTAAGTATCATTTAAAGAAACATTGTCAATTTTTTCACAAATATAACTTGTAAAATAATAGAAATAGACTGTTTTAAATAATTTTCGGAACATACTTTGTGATTTGTTTCCATTGAGGAAATTTCATATAATTTGCGTTTCGGCGTGGATCGAATCTAGATATTATCTTCAAAAAATAATAAATATTTTTTAAAGAGCTTAAAAACTTAAAATGTTTAAGGGAGATATGTAAGAAATCGGTAGAAATTCGGATAGCGGCGAGCATTCTAACAGTGTGTCTAGTCAAATGTATGTATTCTATCATAGAAAACATCCCCCTTCGAAAACCGGAATATTGTTTGCAGTTCTCTCTCTTTGATCTTCCGGTAGCCTCATTCATAACATTTTCACCTCCTTATAATGCGAAAATGGCTCATAAATAAAGCTCTCGTTTTATGAATTAGCATAACTTGTCTAAACGGTGTGTTATTATAACGATATTACGCTGAGAGGCAGCTTAACTTCGCCATTTAACGCGCTATTTGACGAACTACATTGTCGTCATACGGGTGATGAATTTTATCTTAAGGTGATTTTTCTTACCGTCTGAAAGGTCTGTGAACGAGTCTGACATCAAATTAATCATCATGATACTTTGTGAATATTGCGATGACGTAGACATTACGGCTTATTTGTTTTTTTTTTCATGGCTATGAAGGGCTTTTAAAAAAATTATATGAACGATGTCATTTCAATGCCGTTGTATTGCATTATCGAAAACATATTGAATTTTTCAATTTGTTAAAAGCTTGTGTCCATTGTTGTCTATTTAAAATGATTTCCTTAGCAGAGTGACACACTCTTTGATTTTAGACCCTGAGGTTTCAGCTTCGAAACTAGGCGAGAACAATTTTTCTTAGTGTAATTACGTAGGTTATTATTTCATAAAATAGAATTCAAATAAAATAGTAGTCGATTTTTTCAAACTTTATTTTTCTCAATTTTTACATTACGAAAATCATGAGAATAAATGGAACCCATTACGGCGCAGCCTGTGCGTGGGTAATATAGTTATATACATTTTATTATTGTTCTTAGAAAGAACAGTGTGCATATAAAGCGAAAACATAAAATTTGTCTAAACAGTTCGTACAATAAGTGTGTACAATAGTGTAATAATAATAATAATAAGTGAATGGTGTACAGTGTAATATGTGTATAGTTTGTGAAATAAACAAAGTGATTTATATTAAATAAATAATGTTTCAACATCTGTATTGTTAAGCCATAATTTTAACTCTTTTAAATATTGAGGTAGTTTAGTTGCCAAAGTACGAATTGTCTGTTCCAACTGACAGTTTAGTATTCGTTTGGAGGGTATAAAATACTTTATTATTTCTAATTTTGATTCTGTTTTCATTTTTTCGATTTTTTTTTTGTTTTTAAAGATATATTTCATAGTTTGCAGTATAAATAGTTTACGGAGACTGAATGGTTTAGATTATTTATAAAATGCATCTGTAAAAAATGTTATATTTCTATTACACATAACTTTGATAATATAATTATGAGTTATTTGTAAAGGTTTTATATATACATCAAGTGCGCCACCCCATCCTATTATACCGTATGTGATTAAAGATTTTACATCTCGTTCCGGGATGAAAGGCAGTCTCAGGTTGGGGTTTTTCAAATTCTTGACAGTTTTATGACCCTCGTATCGACGATCAGCTATTTTGTTTTTGACATTTGAACAATCCACGTAAAACGCGGGTTTCTCGTGCCATTTTAGTTTTCGGACAACTTTCAATCAGCTGGCAAGCATAACAACATGACAGTTGTGCTTTAACAGTAGCTCACACAAAGGATGAAACAGAGAGAATGGCTCTGATTGTGGATTTTTAATTTGATTGATGAACAAATATGTCGAGTGTTTGAAACAATCCAAAAGTATGTCGTCCTAGTTATTAAAAATTCAAATCTTCTTGAACGGTTTTGGTCACGTTTATTTAATCTAAAACGATCTAAAACTATCTATTCCCTCTTTCCTTTCTCCTCCTACTATTTGAGAATGCCATTGTCATAACATCACTCGTTAAAAGCAATTTGAACTCGTGTGCGGTCATCCCATAAAACTAAAAACGAATAAAGTTATCGTGGAACCATTGCCAGATGGTATTGTAATTCAAGTTAATCATTTTTGGCAAATGTAGCCTCATAAAATGTGGTGTTGTAACCCCTCTAGTTTTATTAGACACGCGAATAGAGCCTGCCAAATTTTACATGATAATGATAAATTATTTTGGAAACGTTTTGTTTTTGGCACAATATAACAACTCCTGAATATTACGTTAGTTTTACGGAAAGATCGAAAATTTTTCTACATATTTTTTTATATCGAAAATTTTTATTGAACAATTATCAAACAATTTCATTGACCTGTCTGGGGCTTAGGTAAATTTTCTTATTGTCTTATCTAAATTGGGTATAGCTGTTTTCTTTTCAAATCGATTGATCACACTTATTTTCAGTTAAGTAGTATAAAGTTCAGACACCAATATATCTTTTCCTTTGAATTTGAATAATCAAGTGCAGAGTTCCGATGTCACTAAACTCATGAATCTCTAAAAAAACGTCGGACAGAGCATTAGTGCGATTTAGTATATGAATGATATTGAAGCCAAATCAAGAATGAGGCGAAATTGCCTGGCTGCCATCTTGTATGAAATTTTAAAATGGTTTATATGCAAAGTGTTATAAAATGGACTATTTCAAATCTCATGATTTTTTGGTTATTTGGTGAGAAGGGGAATGGGACTTGTATTTGTAAAATTGAATCATCTTAAACCATAGTGAACTAACTAAATTTTGTCAGTTTCTGAGTTAGCGTTTGAAATGAGGGCTCCAAATCATAATCCAGATTTGCCAGAGAGAATCAATCAGAGACAGTTTTTCTCTGATTGTTTCTTCTTTCTGACAGAGCTAGATTATGATTTGGAGTCCTCATTTCGAGCTCTAACTCAAAAATTTCGAAGTGAGTTAGTTATAAGACGATCCAATTATGCAGATAAAGGTATTTTTCATATATCGCCACGCGTTTTCAATTGGTTCTCGAATAGCTCCGTTCTGGGTCTTTTAGGTTCATCATTATACATCATTCATCAGGACTAAACTAGCACATATATTTGTGTTAAGAATGTCTAATTGTCTAGATCTATGTAATAATTTTAAACGCCATGCATTATTACAACTCTATTCCAATTATTACAATTATTACAACTCTATTCAATAAGAAAAACAGAATGTTAAAACTCAGCAGCCATTTTATAATGCTTTTTTTATTGTTTTGAAATAATAAATTTATCATTTAAAAAGTCAGTGATAAAACGCAAGGCAATGTTAATAAATTTAATAAGTTTATGCACCGTTTAACTGCATTCAAAGTTCTCATCTCCTCCAATGTCTTTGACATGGCTTCGCTTTTAAGGCGGGCTATCTAACGGTACTACCTACCCACCGAGTAGGTATTCAGTAAGGCTAGTGAGATAAAAAGGGATTGCTCCTAGCCCGCCGTTATACCCCCCTCTCCGCTATTCCACACCCAGCTTTCATCCCCCAACACTTTGACCGAAGTTAAGGCACTGGAGGCAGTGTTGCCAGAAATTAAACGATTATTCAAAGCAAGAGATGGTTACCAGGTCAACGCCTCTAAATGTTTGATTACGTTTTTGATTTTTTTCTGTTGGAAGAAAGGTTCTTTAATTGGACTAGTATCACCTTTACAATGTAGATAGATCAAATGATAATAATTACAATCGTTCTTATTGAAAAAGTTTTTGCTGCTAGGCCCTGCGGGTGGTTTTTAGTTCGGCTTCGCCCAATTAGTGTTGCTGACCATTTTATAAATCCAATAGGAACTGATTCCATTCCTCGGACTCACTGTCATCCAGAGTAGCTAGTCACCGAGACAAAGTAATCGGGATAGGCAATGACGTCATATGTAATATATAGCCGCTTGATACAACCATGTATTACCGTCAATCTTTCATATCCGGAGAGATACTACATATTCACAAAATTCGTAGCACTTATACCTAGAGGGGACACGCCCCCATCCGACATACTGACGACATCTTGTGAGGAATTCTTGAATTATAAACCGAATTACAACGGTAGCTTTGTTTGAAATTCCACGTACACAGATGTTATTTGTGGCGTGGCGCGAATGGCCTGGCTTCATGCATGTACTCGAAGCCGGGTTCTGAAATTCAACCACGCAGACGCAAGCCTTTTAAAGCTATTCGATTATTTTTTTAAATACATTGGTGGATTTTTAAGGCATTAAAACTTTTCATCAAGGATAGGTGTAATTTCAAATATGACAATTCTCACGCAACTTTAGTGCACAGACTTTTAACGAAATTCAGTTCAACGCACAATTTCGTCCAAGTAAAAACACGTGTCTCATTATAAGAAAGAAATTAAAATAGAATAACATATTTCAAAGTGAAGACAAATCAATTTAAACCACCATACAATTTATTTATTAGCAATAACACGGCAATACAAAAGCGGTAGGATTGTCCGAACTTTACAGCACGTAACTTTGTTTGCTTATATCTACCATTTTAAAACCCAACAATCATTTCCAGAATATAATTCAAGCAACAAGAACCGGCATAATATAATACCCGCTTGAGTAATGCGATTTCCAAACATAAAACCTTCACTTACTTGTAATACTTCCACGCATTTTTTACGACGCCTCTTCATTATTTACCGTTTCCTTTTCCAACAAAATACTTAAATAAAATATCTGGCAACTTCGAGGCTCTTCGCAGCGACGCCGACGCGGCGTAGCGCCGCGGCAGAAAGAGAAGGGAAATCATTATTCGGTACGGCGAAGCGAGCTACCATCTACGGCGAAGCATCCCTCTACGATCTACGAGTAGCTATTTGGGTACTTATGCCTGACGTAGATGCCGCTCGTGTTTTCACGTATACGTGGTGGAACCAGAAGCTCTCGAAGTACATTTGTGTACATACTCGTATATGAACGTGATGGAAGTAGATTTTGTCCAAGTATGTTAAATTCATAAGTACTCGCGTAGTTATATACGTTTCCAACGCCATGAAAGTTTAGTATCCTAGTATTTTGTTTGAATATTATGTTCGTAATGAAAATCTCTTTTTGTCGTGAATCGTGAACCGTGACTGGCCTTTGTTTCAGCCCGTATTAGGTATATCTGCGGGGACGTTAATATATTTATTCAAATGTTGTTAGACATAAAGATGCTTCTTGAACGGAAGTAACGTTAATGAAAAACATATAAACAAAGAAAGCTCTTCAGAGAATGGTGCTCCGGACAAAAGAGAGTGATTTTAACAATTGTTCGTGGCTTTTTTGCCGAGTTTTTTGAGTCAATAACTTTGGATTTTTTTTCAGAGTTAATTTAATGATTTTAATAATTTAAAAGGAATATAAATGCTAGAAATGTTTCGATTCTCATGCCTACAAAATTTAAAATCGTATTGGCACGAGGCAAGTAAGCGAAAAAGTGGTTTTTATTTATTTTGTGCATAATTTTATAAAAATGAAAAAAGTTAGAACATACAAAACCTCAAAAATAGTCTTAGCCGTAAAATGGTATTTTTAAAAAATTGTCTTTTATTTTACTTCATAGTCCAGTCATGGCAAAAGATTTTTTTTTGTGGTTTATGCTTATAGTTTTTGTTTTATAAATAATGATTTTATTGTAATTCTAATACATATAAAAGCTAGTAGAAGCTTCTATTTATCCGTAGCATATTTTTTTAATGTTCATACTGTAAACCAATTCGTCGTGAAGATGAATCTAAATAGGATTTCACGTATAGCTTCATCTTAATGAGTGGTCAGCCAAGCATTGAAATCTGATGTATTAAATTTTGAAAGAAAACATAATTTATTGTAACACATTTCAAAGAATCTTGGGAATCATTGACTTGAGTAAATTCTTATTTATTACGTATAAGTAATAAGGGATGATGGTTACAAGTTTACAAATCATTACTAACATCATCCATGAAGCGGGTAATTCGACTCAGTTCCAATCAATTGACTTCATTTATTGCTTCTCTTATATCCAAGCGTGTTCTTTCACCCTTAAAATTACGCCAATTTTTCGAAAATATCTCGCATTGTACCGTCATCAATCAATGCCACAAATAAATAAATAAAACACTGTGGAAACAATGAGGCAGAACGAAAAAGTTTGGCTTCTAATGAACTTTTTTCTTCGCTACGTTTTTTGTAAAATTTGGAAAGATCTATTTGCGTGTCGGAAAACATTAAAGGGTCACAACGCCCCGTTTTTTGAAGAGGCTCTTCAAATGGTGAAATTAACTACAATACCATCTGAAAACTGCCACAAAAAAAAGTTTTAATGCTTTTCTGATCAAGAATCTGTGGGAAACAATGGCAGCTCCATTTAGGACGAATTTTGATTCGGTATAAAAAAAAAATTGGGAGGTTTAGAAAGCAGGTCATTTTCACTTTGTTTATTTTTTTATTCTTCATTTTAAACACCCGCTAAACTGCCAAAGCAGTTTTTCAGCAAGTCAATTTAACAATATTAATAAAACACTAAAGCACAAAATATTACAAGAAACCACAATAGCAAAATAGATACAGAAGAATAACTTTTAAGTAACTACAATACAAAGGCATAAAATATACAGACAGACAGATATAACACAGGCAAATTACTGATAGTCATATTTATACATAAGATTACAAACAATATCAAAATAAAAAGTTTTGATCCATTAGCCATTTTTTAACTTTTTTTTGAGATCGATGGTGCAATTGGATTCGATTTTTATGTTCATTGGCATCTTATTAAATATGGTGGGGACAAGATAAGTGAATGTCCGTTGCCTGTATTTATTTAAAATTTTCGGAACGGACAAACCCTCATTTTTACTAAATCTAGTGCCGTGTTTATGATCTACTTTTTCTTTGTATATTGAATCTGACAATAGGTTTTGGCATACAATTTTAAACCATAATATAACCTCGAACAGGTAATGTTAACTGACTCATATAATAATTTTATGTCTCTTCTTTGTGCATAAACACTTTTGCTTACCAAGAGCTTAGTCAAAGAGTTTTGAATTGAAGAGTTATGAATGGCGGTTTTATTACTGCAATCTACTCCGGAACGAAGAGCAATATTGTCTATACACAAAATCAATATCAGTTTAATTAAATTTGCTGGCCCCTGCCAGTTTTAACTCACGGCTGAGTCCATAGCCAATGAAACAACTTACCTGCCACACGGGTACATGAACACGCTCGTTAGATAAACGCTATGCCAAAATAAATTAAATGTCGCTTGTTGACACAGGGCATTTATCTCATCACGAACTTAACCCTCCATACATTTCTCAAGACAAACACACATTAATAATTTAGTACCGAAACGTTAATACCGGAGAATGCGCAAAACTTCACCTACATAAAAGCTGGTTCACACAGAGCTATAAATCTGTGAGCAGATATCTGTTGAAGCGCAAGCGTTTATCTTTTGTGCTTTCACACGAGGCTATCAAATATTTCTTCCTGTGGTAGGAGAGGGGGTCAGTCGAATTAGGGAGCGGCAACGGAATGCATATTTTTGTACTGAAATCTGTCAACTTGACATCTGTCATCCACGGGTCCAGGCAGCTCCGTAATTACGATGACCCCCTCTCCTGTTTTAGTCGGAGAAGGGGAGAGTTATCTTCTGACATATCGGCTCTGGAGCGGTTACGTCTGAGATGTGTATTGTCTATGATTGATCTGCGCTTAAAAACGCTTAGGTGTGAACGGTCTGAAGGGATTGTATGGAGAGCGTTATTTGGCGTGCTATGATCTTTTATATTTGATAGCTGTGTGTGAACCAGCTTTTATGGAAGGATTGAGCTCCCTGACTTATTTTCTCATGGTAAGTAATTTCACGTATTCAATACCGAATAACCCACTTCGCGTGACGAGCTGACTCCATACTTCCAAGCTACGCGTGCTTATTTTAGTTTTGCTTGTGTGTGTAAAAAATAATAATAAGTTGTCCCGCGAGCCTCCTGCCTTGCGTGTGTTCTATTGTACCCATAATCCTACCGCCCACCTTGATTTAACTTCTCTGCGACAAACTTTCGATAAGGGAAAAGTTCGCTAATGCTATTTCGCTACCCAATTTCGTGGAATAAAAATAAACACTTCGGAGTTTCTTTCGCGTTGCAAAATGTCGGTTATTCTCGCATTTGTCTGCGGTGATTTACGTTCAATAATTCGTTAATAACAAAGCAAAACGAAAAACTTTGTGGTTTGTTACTCATTTGTGAAAAAAAATGTTACTTTTACATTAAACTTTCTCCTTTGCATTTAAATTTGTTGCTTATTAAAAATATAAATAAAGCACAAAATATAATTTTTGGTTCCATGCCAACTGAGAATAAAGTCCTTGAAAAGTTATTAAAAGCTATGAAAAAAATTATTTTTAATTAGCCGATTTAACTTAACGTAACCTATTTAACCAATTTTTTATATGCATATTTTTATCACTCTAAATGACTTATCTGAGATGGTTCTGAGTTGTTTTTATTCCGAGCTGTCCGGTCACCATAATTTTTACATTCTCCTTTGCATTTGAATTTGTTGCTAATATTTTATACTTTCTCCATTATAATTAAATGTGTTGCTTTTACTTTATCCTTTCTCCCTTGCAATTGAATGTGTTGCTTATACTTTACACATTCTCCTTCGCAATTAAATGTGTAGTTTGTACTTTACACATTCGTCTTCGCAATTAAATGTTTTACTTATACTTTACACATTCTCCTTCGCAATTAAATGTGTTGCATATACTTTATACTTTCACCTTTGCAATTAAATGTGTTGCTTATACTTAACACATTCTTCTTCGTAATTAAATGTGTTACTTATACTTTATACTTTTTCCCTTGCAATTAAATGTGTTGCTTATACTTAACACATTCTTCTTCGTAATTAAATGTGTTACTTATACTTTATACTTTTTCCCTTGCAATTAAATGTGTTGCTTATACTTTATACTTTCTTCATTATAATTAAATGTGTTGCTTATAATTTATACTTTCTCCCTTGCAATTAAATGTGTTACTTATACTTTACACATTCTCCTTCGCAATTAAATGTGTTGCTTATACTTAACACATTCTCCTTCGTAATTAAATGTGTTGCTTATACTTTATACTTTCTTCATTATAATTAAATGTGTTTCTTATACTTTATACATTCTTCATTATAATTAAATGTGTTGCATATACTTTATACTTTCTCCCTTAATTCTCAATTAAATGTGTTGCTTACTTACACATTTTCCTTAGCAATCAAATGTGTTGCTTATACTTTATACATTTTCCTTTGCAAATAAATGTGTTGCTTATACTTTGTATGTACATTCTTCTTTGCAATTTTTTGCTCATACCTCATACTTTCTCATTTCCAATTAAATTTGTTTCTTATACTTTATGTTTTCTCCTTCACTATTAAAATTACGTCAGAATTTTGGATAAGTTTTCTCGTTAGGTTATAACTTGCTCGGAGCAGAGGTATTTTGAAAATGTGTTGTTTATTTGGTTCGGGAAAGTATCGGAGGCTATGTACCCCGCTTTCCCTTTTCAGTTCGTGTCTGCTCCTTTCGTATTTTCCTTTCCCACTTCCATTCCGAACTCCGTCAGTAGGTCACGGGTATTGATCTGAAGCGAGGATTGTTACCCCCATAGCCTGTACGTGCGTTCCCACAGTAAGTATATATTCGTTAGGGCGGCTGGGTACGTACCTAGTACCTAGTACCTAGTAGCCTTCGCTCGCTGGGTTAGGGCAACCGCTACAGTCGGCTGCATTTACAAGGCACAAGTATAAACACTTACTACGAGGAGTTATTAGTATTAAGCAGTGATCAATTAAAGGGTGTCAGGATGAAATTGCAAAGGCGTGTACCAAAACGCACATTCATTACACTGCCAGAAATTTACACGGACGGAAATACGAATTATACACGAAGAGAAATGCATCATGTTATAAAATTTTATTTTTATTAAATTTAATAATGTTATCTGCAAGTATTTTTGTTACAGCTGTTTCGCCTTACAAAGCATTTTCAAACTGTGGTTAAACCACTTTGAGACGACTTATTTATACGATTTTATATAAAAAAATAAGTTTTAAAATACTTGCATAACTAGATAATAACATTATTTAATTTAATTTAAATTATTTAAAAAAAATTAAATGGTATTTTACGCATTGAACCCAAAAAATTCGAAATTTTCGAAAATTGTTTTTTTGTATGAAGATTTTCGGGGAATCCGTATGGCACACAGCCAAACTGAAATTTCCCGAAATTTTTCACAACATCACTGATGCTGTTTTTTTTAATATTAGCACTCTAGCACACCCAAAAGTCACGAGGCGCCTCTGGTAATATCTAGTATAATGATTTTATACCTATTGTAATGATTTTATACCTATTGTAATGATTTTATGTCTAATATTATGATTTCATATGTAGTATAATAATTTAATATTTAGTATAATGATTTAATATTTAGTATAATCTGAAAAAAGCCAGAATCTTGATACATTATTTTACTTTATGTTTGTCTAAATCTAAATTTTAACGAATTTGCATTAGAAGTCGAGATAATAATATGTAAAACCGCATGAGCAATAACAAGACATACAAACTTTGACCTCCAAAGTGTTAAGTCGATAATCCAGCCATAAAATTTCTTTTGGAAATTATTTATTTTTACAGTGTTAATAGAACTATAGGTTAGACCTGTTTGTAGCCGAATAGTCCAAAGCATCGGGATTGTTCGGTGTCGCAGGTTTAATGATATGCGAGCTAATTCCTCCACCAGCGACAATTTTAGTAAGGAAACATTCTATAACGACATACAACGACGATTCATTTCAAACTGCATATCTTTCCAAACGGACAAGTGAGCGCCATCTCTGGTCCATTTGGTCGATCATTGATGATTTAGCGGTTTTTTCGAACAATACATTTCAGTGTCTCTTGTAATCCAAAGAGACCGCCAAAATCACCATTTTTGCAATATAAATATTTTAATTATTTTTTCGAACAGTTTATTCGTAACAAGGGAATACTTGAAATTCTTCCGCATACGTGCGGCCGTACTTTTTTATAAAAAAAATTATTTGTAAAATGTGAGTCACTGAAATTGTCCAAATATAATTTATAATGCAATAAGATAGAATTATAGTAAAAAAAACTCCAAAATTAACTCGTGTAGTAAAAAAGGAAAGAAGATAATTAATTAGATCGAATACTTAAATTAACTCACTCTCACGATGTAAATGATAAAAATATAAATCACTAATCAAAAGGGGGGTCAATAACAACTTTAGCATTAACTCGCGCAGGAGCCTCCGAAGAAAAAATTACCCCCGAGGCCCATCATCTTTGGGTATACTGTGTGAAGGGTTTTTCGAAGGAGAGGCAGGAGTGAACGTGAATCTTGTAGAGACTCATGCTGTGGGAGGGAGGAAACTCGAAGTTAACAGTTAATTATTAATAACAAACATACATGTCGTGAGAAAAAACTTTTTTGTCACGACAAAGATAATACATGTTCACCGGGCGACGGTGACGGCTATAAATACACCTACGAACATCAATTTTCCATAATTTTTGCTAATAATTTGGTGATCCTGCATCTGGTTTACACTCGTCAATATATTCAAAACTTATTTAGCTATTTGTTTTCGTTAATCGTGTTCTCACGCAATTAAAAAACTTCATATTATCACATTTTTGCTTTCTTTGAAACTTTCTGAAGCCTTTCAAACGTGTATTCGTTTTGAGTGCAGTCTGTAGCAATGAATCCAACCTATGTAGGTCTGTTAGGGTGGCTGGGCGGTGACTTGTTAGGACGGCCCTGCCGCGGTGGTAATGCCGCCCCTTACTGGGTCATCCGGTAGGCTTTAGCGCGCCCTTCCCGGAGCTTGGAGGCCGTTAGGAATGATTCCCCCAATTGACGTGTTTTCCCACGGTACACACTGCGGTTAAGCATTGATCTTCCTTTTATTTGACTAGAAATTCACGTAAAGAAGTAATGTATCTTACGAGCTTACTTACAAATAATTTATGATGTATCATTAAAGAAGAAGATAACACTTATAATCTAAATGAAAATATGAAAGAAAACAAGACACAGAAAAATAGAAAAAGAAAATGGTTGCAACTGGGACTTGAACCCAGACCTCTCGTCAAACGGGGACGTGCGCGTTATCCAATTTCGCTATTGCCACCTTCTGTCAAACCGTCATATTTGTCAATCTCATATTTCAAATATTTAGAATCAACAATATTATCTTCAACTAGTTATTTTGAGTCCCAGTTGCGACCGTTGTCTTTTTCTATTTTTCTGTGTCTTGTTTTCTTTCATATTTTCATTTAGATTTTAAGTGTTATCTTCTTCTTCAATGATATATTACGTTGATGGGAATAACCTTCAAAAGTTATAAAAAGAGAGTTTTTCTCGTAAAAAATTGAAAATTTATGATATGTTTGTATTCGTTATATTTCTGTTTAAGTAACAGAATACCGTTTCTCTCGAAGGCTAGCAGAGAGAATGAGAGGGGTCTTGGCTTACACTTCTTGCTTCATCAATGTTCATTCATCTTCTCACATCACGCTTTTTTCACTGCAGGGGTAGGCAGAGAGGATGGACCGCTACACAGCTGGGTCCTGGCACATTCACATTATTACTTCGCCTCATACGTTCACTTTGGTTTTTAAATCTTTTGGATGGAAAAAATACATTCATTCATTTGATAACCGTTTTTTTAGCGACGTTATAAAATAATTGTATATACAAAATGAATTGGTAAAATTAAGTAGAGATATTGTATTTCTTAGTCCTCCTCACTAGGAGGTCTTGTGCCAAGGCGGACTAAAGTTATTTAATTATAATTTACTTGTCTCCTATGTCATTTTTGGTGTCTTCTTTATAGTTTTTTCATTGACCTCTTTCAGCCATATTTTTATTCTTGATTTGTACTCATTAAAAAAATATTAGTTTTATGTCTTGGGGAAGGATGTTATGTAATTTTTTTGCAAAGTAAGTGTAGTTTCTTTGTCCGAATGTCCGAATTTTATAACTTGGAAAATTTTTTGTGTTATTTTTATTCGATCTTTTGTGATGGATACACTAGATATTTTTGAATAGCTTCCAAAATATATATATTTTTGACATATATTTGTTGTACATTTGGTACATCAAAGCTATTGAAAATTTCAATCGTAGGCGTTCTAATGGGTACTTTCAGTATGGTCTTTATGATTCCTTTTTGATCTGTATTCCGGTTGTAAATATACTTTTGTGTAGCAGATCCCCATCCTATAATTCCATATTCAATTCGAGAATGACGTAACTCATGGTAGACCCTTTACATATCCTTTTGATTTGCTACATTTCTTAGATTTTTAATGAAAAATATAAGGCTTGTGAGGTTTTCCGTTAACTCGGACGTTTATTTAAATATAAATACTCCAAAAGCAGACTATTAGAAGCACTCGCATTGTATAAAATATCGTCCCGCTTTTAATGAGGAAACTGTTTTCAGTTAACGATACGTGGCTTTAAGCTTTTGCGAACCGCCGGCATCGCTTTCAATGAAATCCCCGGCGGGTTAGATCGGGAGTTCGCGCCACGCGGGCAGCACCACACAGGCAGTAGTTGCCAGAAGGTATGCAAGGGGTAGGTACTAAGTACTAGGGGTAGGAGGTAGGTGCCGACCCCCAACCTTGGAAAGTAGAACTGGATATAAAAGAGCTTAACTTTTACTGTTAATCGTAAATGATGGGAGTGATTGTAATGCTGGGGGATAACGTACTTGAATACTTGTGTTGTTGATTATTTTTATTGCATTTTGGTGCAAAGCGAAAGTCTTACAATAAGAAATTTCACTAAAAAATATTACGACTTACCAACCACTGAATAATTTCATTGTGTATATTGAACAGATGATCTATCTTCTATTTTTATAAAGAAAGAAGAATTTCTATGGCGGGAGGACATTTCAGGCTTACGGCGGGCAGCGGAGTGGATTTGATTTTTATACAAATCTACGGTTTTATTCAGAGATTAATGAAATTTTGCTCACTTGACCTTCAAAATAAGAGAATGTTTATTATCTATATTTGATTTTGAAAAAATCCTACGTAAAGCCCGGGCAACGCCAGAGATTTCAGCTAGTTTTCCGGGATCAAAAATTTTCAAACTTGAAAATTTCCATTTAAACTTCACATAACAAAATCAAAAAGATAAATGTTTTTTATGAACATTCCAACCCATTTTCCGAGCATAACAATTTCCGAACTTCTCATGATATCAAAAGATCAATTTATTTTTAAAATTTCTTCGACTTTCCCAATTTTTTTCGATTTTTTTTTTCTTTCGGGAAAATAAAATTTTCCCGGAAGAAAAATTTCCAAACTTCAAATATCGAAAAAATAATATTTCTAACTAAACATAACGTGGTTCAGTCAAATATAAAAATTGAAAATACAAAAATCCAACTTATGAACCCAACTTCATGTACGACGGTACTCTTACCACGTTGTTTGGCCCTGTGACTTTCTTGCCACTGAATCGCCCGATATTATTATTCTAAGGAACCGACTCTTTTTGGCATCGGTTTCTGCCTATTAGCGCCCGTGAAAACATGAATCTAAAATTATGTTTTAATTAATTTATATGATTACTAATTAACAACTTCGGCGGCGTTCTTTAATTTCTTGAATTCTGATTGGCACTAAATTTCTTGGTTAATGTGGGGTTGTTACTAAGGGGAAATTAGTTTTCATTCTTCCAGTGAATTTCGAATGAACGATACATGACGTAAATATATGAGAAATATTTTTATTTGAATAGAAAAATGAATAGGTAAGTACCTATGTGATAAGTAAATTTTTGCACAAATTCTATTAATTGCTGTCGTACCTATACAAATGTAAAAACTCTACTTTATTTCAGGAAGCTTTATCGAACTAATTACTAATTCAAAAACCGAAAATTTTCACCTTTGACCCTGAATAACTTTTTTCAGCAGAAATGGGATCGATGGGGACTTTTGGAATTTTATTTTTAATGGTGTATCAAGAGTCTCTACCAAATATCAGCTCTGTGCGAATTTTTGCTATTTGACCACTATATTTCGAGCTAAATTGACCGGACTGGTAATATTATAAATGCGAAACCGCGTGTTCCGCTTTCACGCATAAAACAATAAAACTATTTTTTAAATTCTTTCACCATCAGAAAGCTAAATTATATGCGAGTACTATAGGTTGTATATAACGGTAAGCTATGGCGTTTTGAATTTATAAATATTAATATGTTATATTTATTATACGTTTTCTTTTCTTGAGAAAACCGAGTAATTGCTTAGCAAAACAAATCATTGCCGTGGAAAACAAATTGTTGCCGTGGAAAACAAATTGTTGCCGTGGAAACGTTTCTTTTTTAAATGGCATAGCAATATATACATAAAACTCTCAAAACCGCAAAATTTTATATATACCGCAGAATTTAAAAAATTGTTCTTGCTTCATTAGAATGCCCACATAAGGGCGTATAGTAAAATACATAATTTTCTCAGTCCATACCTCTCAGTAGAAAAAAGTAGGTAGGTACTATCTGCATCCACGGTTGACGGCTCAATAGAGATTTACCGAGAATATCCAACGTGTAAAAGCCTTCTCTATTTGCCGCGAATATTGCGGGGATTTCCGCTCGGAAGCGAGCGGGCTTCCCCGAATGAAGCGTGGTTATTTTATCTATGGCGGCGCGGCATCAATATTATTCTCGATTCACCTTTACTATGGGATGAAATAAAATAAAGACTGAGTATTATTGTTTCGCCGTTCAGCCGAATATATTGATTTTCTCGTTTGGGCGCGTGAGACTGAAACGTGTTTATGACCGGTCTGAAAGCGGGTTAAATAAGCGCTCTGGGTGTTGTAATACGATTAAATTGGTTGAAATATTCATGGCTTACAGTTTGTATAATCATCATCGGCTACATTGTTATACATTGTAAAAAGAAGGCCTTAAAACTGTTACGTTTTATTACTTCCTTTACGCTTTACATAAAATATTGTTTAGTATACATCAAATATTGTCATAAAATAAAATTGAGACGTACCAAGATTTTCTATGATTAGATTACTGACAAAAAGTTACAAAAGATTTTTCGCTTAAAAAACAAGAATTTCCAAATCTACATATACAAAAATGAAAATATGTTTTCTTCTGTGTGTATGCTATGCGTTGCTACACCATTCATCCGATTGCGATGAAACTTTGGGGATTTGATGTACGCATGCCCGCGATTCTTACTATATATGACAGTCAGTTCTGGCATCATGAAATTATGTGTTGCTAACAGTCCATCCGATTGCGATGAAACTGGGGATTTGATGTGTGCCTGCCAGCGATGGTTTCTATATGTACCGGTGAGCTTTGGCATTACGAAATTTTTATTAAAAAATTGCAGTAGGTGGCGTGTGAGCTGTTTGAAAACTGAATGCACCGGTAATGAATGTATGGGAACCCGGGAGGGAGGAGGGGAACTCGGGAGGGGGGAGGGGAACTCAGGAGGGGGTAGGGGAACTCGGGAGGGGGATTCGCGGGAGGGAGGAGGCGAATCCGAGAAGGGGGAGGGGAACTCGGGAGGGGGGTTCGCGGGACGGGGGAAGAGGGCGAGGGGAATGGGGAGAGGGAAGGCGGAGAGGGCAGCGAGAGGGGAAGGGGACGCGGGAGAGGAAGGGGAGGCCGAAGGGTAACGGGACTAATGGGAAAGGACACGCAGGGAGAAACAATTTCTTTATTAAATGACCTAGCAACGCATGCCGGGAACTCGCTAGTATGTAAATAAAATAAAAACTTTTACTATTAACTCTACTTAATGAAGGAAACGTTTTTCCGCATTATTTTTTGCTATCACGAAACATCTTGGAAGGGGAAACACATTAAATGTGATGTATGTAGCCCACCTTCTTGTCGTAATAGCCTAGAAATAAAACGTGTTAAAAGAAATAAATTGTGTCCAAGGAAATAATAAAATACTTTTGAAGAAATATTATGTCAAAGGAAATAAAACACGTCTAATAAAGTTATGTGAAAGCGGTCCTTTTCCTTATCCCGTCCTACTCCTATTTTCTCGCCGATATTAGCACAATAACAAGCCCTCGTTATACTTTCAGATGAAATGGTTGAAATAATAGTGTTCTGACGTCATCATTGCGCATTTACAAGTCCCTACTCGTAGCGTACATACAGTGCTCCACTTCGTACCTGAAAATATTACTATCAAGTTGTACACTGGTGCAGTGGTGCAAGTGCATTCATTCTTTGACAAATTTCCAGTTCATATTGTGTGAATTGTACATATTGTGTGAATTGTACATATTATGTGAATTGTACATATTGTGTGAATTGTACATATTGTGTGAATTGTACATATTGTGTGAATTGTACATATTGTGTGAATTGCATCTATGCAATTGAACTTAGAACGTGTTGGAATCATACTTTTATGATTAACTAGCTGGCTCCTGGCATGCGTTGCAATGCCATATTCAAAGAAATAAATTGTTTCTCCCTGCATCTCTTTAACCGTGCGCTCCCGTACCTCTCCCGCATTCCCCTTCCACCTTCCCCGCCTTCCCTCTCCTTACCTACCGCTACCCCGTTCGGCCAAACCCCCTCCCGCGTTCCATATCAGTCCCTGTACATTCGGTTTTCAAACAGCTCGCGTGCCACCTATTACAATTTTTTGTATCTCTCGATTATGCACCGGTGCCGAAGGGATCAATGACGCTAGTTCTTCAGAGCATCTTCCATTGAAATACCGGTAGAACATGGATAGCATTCCCACCCGATGCTTGTGCTCTAAAGATTGCAATCCGTTCGTTAAGATGGGAGAATCTATCAAACGGACCGCCCGTTTCTGCACAGAGTCGAGGGTATTTTTCAAGTATTTTGGAGCTCCAGACCAGAGGTGGCTGCCAAATTCAACCGTGGGGCGCAGTTGCGATTTGCACAGAATTAGCAGTTGTGTACTATTTAAGTATCTACGGGCCCTGTACAGTACGCCCAGTTTTTGAGAGGCTAACTTTACTCTGGCTTCCATGGAGCCCACATACCTGAGCTGGTCACTTATAGTTACACCAAGCATATCAATGGAGGGCCTGTTGGGAAGATTGCTTCAGTTGAAGGAGACTAGATTTTCATTTCGATCCCTTTTAGACGCAATCAGACATGATTGGGTCTTTAAAACAATGAATTCGACGAGGTTATTCTTACCTCAAGAGAAAACACTCTCGAGATAACCGTCCATTTTTTGCTTCAAAGCCCTCCGAGCCGTTGAAGTTTATAAGAACAAACAATCAAATGTGGTACCTAACCTGGGTACCTATATAAATCTATATATCTATAATTCTTGATTCGATTCAAGTTAGGCGAGTACTTCAAATTAATAAGGTTGCTGGATTATTACAACCACATCTATCTCTAATTAGGTATAACTTATTTCAACAACCTCCCTTTCATGTTCCATATGTTCACACTAATCCTAATTTGACTGTTCTAAAACGGGAATCATCCTAGTTGGACAGTCAAAACATATCATAAATAATGTTTATAAATGTAATATAATATATATGTAATATATATACTATATATAATGTAATATATATACTATACTAAATAAATAAAATAAAATAAAATAAAATAAATAAATCTAAAAATTATCGAAAATAATCATGAATAATGAAATCACAAATTGAAAAATTACCTGAAACTACTGTGAGTTCATATCTATTATTGTTATGTATTTTAAATCATGAAATCTATTATTGATAAATCTTAAGTTTTTCTTACTTATATTTTTGTTATTATTTGCAATAATTTATTATATACTTTTTTTTAAAGTTTCTTTATTCTTTGAATTGTTTGTTACATGAATTGGGGATTTTTCGACCACCATACTAGGCACATGCCTGTGTTGTGGTAGTCGATTTTCGTATACAGTACATTAACAGACGCAATATAAAGAACTGTGCGAGAATATAAAAAAAAAATATATATATATATATATTTATATAAATATACATATTATATAAAATAATATTAAAGAAATTTAAAGAATACAAATGAAAATAAAAGCATGTTAATGACTTAACAGTATGGAAACAATAAAGACTATAGAGTATAAAAGAGTATGGAAGAATATAGTAGAATATAAAAATAATATGAAAAGTATTGAACATAGAAAGCAATACATGAAAGATTATAAAAATGATATAATTATAAAATATATAAAGTCGAAGTAAGTACTTTATAGAGTACGCAAATAAGAAAGGATAACGATTACAATGAAAATCTGTGTGTACGTGGTTATATTGGTAGGTACATTATTTCAAACCAATTTTTGTACAAATAAATTTTGGAATAAATTTATGTTTCGAGTCCGGCGAAATTACACTGGACACTAGACTAAATTATTATTGTTACAGTGATACTTACTTACATGATTTAATATAATTGAGCATGAATTCCCTCATCAAACAAGAGAGCATTGTCTCTTAATGGTGAGGAAATGTAATATTGTAAAAAACAAACAAATAACTATAACTATAATATTATAAACGCGAAACTGCTTGAGTTTGTTTGTTACGCTTTCACGCATAAACCAATAAACCGATGTTAAAAATTGTTTCACCAATAGAAAGCTACATTATATGCGAGTAGTACAGGCCGTTTATAATGGTAAGCTCTGGCGTTATGAAATTATAAATATTAATATATTATATTTGTTATACGTTTTCTATGCAAAAGCGAGTTATTGCTAACGTCAGAAAACAAATCGTTGCCGAGGAAAAGATGTTGATTTATCTGCTGGAAATCGTAGTTAATATCTATCTATCTTTATAATAAAAATGAATCTCCGAAATGTTTGTACGCGCATAACTTCCGAACGACTGCACTAAATTGGATAATTCTTTTTTTTACTACTGGTGAGCTCTGGCAATATGAAATGTGGGTGGCACGCGAGGTGCTTGAAAACTGAATGTACCGGGAATGAATGTATGGAATGCGGGAGGGGGAGGGGATAATTGATAAGTGCAAGCGCTACAGTAATTTCTCCCTAATACCATGCGAGCGAAGCCACGGGTAAAGGCTAGTATTAAATAAATAAATAAATTTTGGCCGTGAAAACCTCCAATCATATCCAATAATTGCAAATAACTGCAAATAATTGACATTGCAATTCACATTCATCCTTACATTGGAATCTACTTGTGTCACATTTTATTACGCCTACCTACTTTATTTCAGAATTGGAAAATATACGTCTTCTGACGGTTTTAAATTACATTACATACATCTTGCTTTATCAACCGCTTCATTGCGCCGAACATTAATCAAATTCAGTTCCAATATTTTCATTTCCTGACGTAAAAAGTTTTTGCAGAAGAGCTTTCAATTGTTCAAGTTCTATTTCGAATCAATATCTAAAAATGCTGGAAGCATTTATCTACTCTGTTTATTTTTCATCTGATGTAAACAAAAAAATTATCTATAAAGGGGGTTCACGTTGTTTTTAAAAAACTAATCGAGTCATGGTGATTTCTACTTAGGTTATGTATTGTATTAAGGCGCCGTATCCCCGCTCAAAAGGAAGATGGAGATATAAGTATTTACGAATGTTGGAGAGAGCGCGCTAATATTTAAAACGATAAAATTGAAGCGAATATTGTGAAAATGTTTAATAAAACACGACTCGTTTAAAATAGAGCAAAAATCTCGTGGGGAACATCTAAAATAGCTTTTAAGAAACACTGTGATTTTTTTCATACAAATAACTTCTAAAATAAGTGAACATGTTTATAATAATTTTCGGAGCACAATTTGCTTTTTTTTCTATCGAGGGAATTTAATTTGCGTTTTGGCGTGGAACAAACACGTCTAGATATTATCTTCAAAAATAACATATATTTTTTAGTAGCTTAAAAACTACAAATGTTTAAGGGAGATATGTAAGAAATCGGTAGAAATTCGGGTAGCGGCGGCTTAAAACAAAATAGAAGAATTATGCAGAAGTAACAGAATATAAACAGATATATGAGAACTAGCGCAAATCGTAAAAAATTGCGAGATAGAGGTGCTATTGCATACTAATATCTCGTCGAAATATGTTCAATTTTTATCACACGAGTAGCATTGCGCGGGGACCGAATTCGGTAGTTTCCGTTCGTTCGGCGTCATGGCATTGGGAGTTTTGAAGGTCAAATTGGACCAATTGGAAGTAAAAAAATTAAACCATTGTTTTGCCTTCGTATCTCAACTAAATAGGATAGTCTGAATTCTCGATAAATCAGTTCCAATTTTGAAATGATCAAACAAAAATCTATTAATTGTTTTTGTGTTTAATTCATAGGACTTCATTTAATTTTTTTTTAAATTAAATTTAAATTAAATTTGATAGTTTTACTAACAAGTTCTGCAAGTATTTTAGTATGTATTTTTGTTCCAGCTGTTTCGGTTTACAATACCATTTTCAAACTGTGGTTAATCCACTGTTAGACGACTTATTTAAAAGATTATAATATCAAATTTTTTAAGGTGTCTATGTCGATTTATTACCGGTTAAACCAATTTGCTGATTCACTAATGTGGGGTTCGGAATCTGTTTCCCCAACAAAGTGTTAACAAATAATGCTGCCGCTCTTTCTTACACATTAAATGACAACAATCGAAAATGAGACTAACGGTGAACGTATGTCTGCACTCCCCCAAAAGGAAACATACAATAATTTTCATACATCTCCCTCACACGTATAAAAAAAATGAAACGCAAATCTCAACGCAAAAAAGTGGTATTTTGGAGGAAGTAGTCACAAGTATTTTGTGTGTCTCACCATTATTATTTAATGTGTAAGAACGAGCTGCAGCGTCATTCCGAAAAGAACGTACGTTTATTGTCTTTTTTTGCCGTCCGGTTACCGTTATCGTGAATCTTCACAGTAAACGTAAAAGCGTCCATTTGATGATATCTTGTCTCCAGAAGGCCAACCGGGGCTTCCATAGGGACATTATGAACGGTATTGATGGATTGATATAGATGTACTCGTAACTACGGTAAAAAAGTAACCAAACGTTTCTGCTTGTAGCAGTGAGTAAATAAGTATTGTGTAAGGAAACATCGCTCCCTGGTGTATGTGGCTCCCCGCGGAGATAAAACATGTAGGGGAGGTCCAAATGGGTTCCAGAGAGCCAATTACCCAAATCCCCTCATTGTATATGCACACGCCTCCAGGGAGGCTGTGATATATCATACCCATGATGGAAAAGCATTTATCTCGTTTTTATATTTGTTTCAAATTGTGTTGATGAATAATATCGGTGTAGATATCTTCCAAAGTTATTTTAACTCGAAAATTATCACTTTTATAATATCTCTTTTTGATGTTTTACTCCTACTATAGTACCTTTAGGTAATTTAGTAACTTGGGTAATTATTGTGCATTTTAAAAATTCTTTATGTAAGTACTGCAATGCATTCTTTACGTAAGTAAGTACTCTCCGCTAACTAGGGTCAGTGTGACTTCGGTATCTCCAATCGGGATGTGTTGTGAGGCTGAAGGGTATGGGGAGGGGAAGGAGATGTGGGCGAGGAAGGTGGGAACGTATCTGGCTGTTTTGATTTGCCCACCAAACGCGGCTAGAGCCAAATCATACAACTTTTCGATTCGTTCTGGTGGTCTTTCACCAGGGCGAAACCCAATGTATCTACCACTCTATGCCATATTCTTTTATTGAATTAAATGTGAAATTTAAAAATTATAAATGTGAAAAATTAATTCAATAAAATTTACTTGCGCACGTCGGGATTTCAACCCGCGACTTTCGAAATCGAAATCGAAAAAAAATACACCTTACACGGAGGTCATCGAAACTGAATGCGCGGTATGTTATTTGATGACCATTTTCAGTGGCTCTTAAGGGGGTATTCTAGTCTAGAAAAAAAATTTTAAAAATTATCTATATCTTCATATTTCGATGGTTTAAATATTCAAGAATATCTCCTTAAAAGGATTTTTCAAAATTCAACTTATTTTAAAAGTTAGAGCCATTTTAGTTTGACCGGTTTAGACGGAATTTAACTAAAATCTAAATAAAGCAAAACTTTAAACGCGTGTTTCTTAAAATTACTTTTTTCGACACGGTTGACACGATATCTCAAGTTCTACTGAACCAATTTACTTGAAATTTGGTGTGAGCTTTCTCTATACATTACTCTATCGCGAAAACTAAAACTATGACAAAATTTCAATTTTTCCTTTTTTTTTAAATTTGGAAAGTCAAAAAATGTCTTATATTTCAGACAGCCGCCATTTTGCGAAAAAAAAAATTGAAAACTTTTCCTTAGTTCGGGCCACAGCCGCATTTGTTAGGGATTAATTTTTTTTAAGATTACTAGGAGGGTAGCAATCGTGTCAACCAGGGCGCGCCATTTTTTTGAGACCCCCCACTTCAACACCCTGTAACTTTTTGAATTTTTCGTATGTTTTTTTTTCGTGTTTAATGTTTAATCAATAATGGCTTATAAATTTTTTTTTTTTTATTGCACCTGAAAAAATATCTACAATTCATGCTTCTAGACTAGAATACTTAACACGACCGATGGCCGACTAACGGGTTCCTACCTAATCCACCTGATGGGGCGGGAAAGGGGGGGGAGGCGTATGTAACAATTGCATTAGGAATTCATTTATAATATTTGAGAGTTAGTAACCAGAAAAATATTAATTAATTAATTGAAGGCCTTTTTATGATCCCTGCGGTCGACCCTGTTGAATTAAATGGACTTAATCCCTGGTATGTTATTTGATGACCGTTTCGCTAGCGGAGTTAATCCTATCCGATGGCCATATCGATTAACGCGTAATCCACCCAGTGGGGTTATGTGACAATTGCATTAGGAATTTATTAATAACTAGAGGTTTAATTAAGTACATTCATCAACAGAGGTCCTACTTTTCATCCTTGTGGTACGCCCTTTGGGGATAACTGGAATTAGTGCTCGGTATGTTATTTGATGTCCATTTCGCTAGTCGCAGTTGATCCGGCCCGATGACCACACTGACTAACGGGTAATTCACCCAACGGGAATGATGTGACAATTGCATTAGGCATTTCAACAAGTGTTACGTACAACTAACAATATTACCGGTCGGCGAGTATTGATCGTTGATTCGAGGTCGAATAATGAATATTGAGTGATAAATTCTAGATTTATATCTAATACACAATTAGTTTTACTTAATTTCGCTAAAAAGGAAGATGCTTTCAAGAAATGAAAAAAAAAATACCCATCAAGTCAGTAATTTTCATTTTAGCACTGTCTGTGAATCTGTCCTCTTGTAAATATTGTCCTCAAAAATATATTTCTAATTTTCTCTTATTTAATAAATCAAAACCAAATTTTCCTATGAAATCATACGGTTTGTAAGTAGGTACTTAAATACCTACCTACCTAATTTTAAACCACATATTTCATGTAGCATTTTTAAACATATTTCAAACAATTATATAATTAGTATTTCAATGACAATTCTTTTTTACTAAGTACAACGATAGGTAGGTACAATACGCAAATAAGAAAGTTCAAAGAAGCACACGATTTCACACTTGAAAAAATAATCTGTTCTGAACCTATAAAATGGCCACCATCTTGAAACGGAAAAGGGACGTACAAATAAAATTACCGATGAATGAATTTTAGCGCTCAACGCTTTATAATATTACATATGGCGCTCATCGTTGAATAATCAACGCTATAATATTACAATTTGTTACCTTCAATATTGGGGTCACAAATAAAGAAAAAATTCTCACTCACCTCGGCACTTAGGCGGATCATTTACAGTTAAATAGATATTTCAAAGCTCCGTAGCACACGTAGAAAAAACCATTATTAAAGAAGTGTTGGCCTATAGTGGGATAGAAAATGTTGTGCAAATTGAAGCCAGAACCCTCTCTTAGAGATTATGTTACTTTAGAGAAATGTGTGTTGTGTGCCGTGAATTTTTAAGTGGTTAGATGAATTTTTTGTATCAAAAGAGTCCATACATTTAGTCAAAATAACTTAATATTTTTTGTAGCAGTTATATCGGTCACAACCTTCGTTCAAATTTTGTATTGCAAAATCCAGGCAATCATCAAAAATATTCAAATTCGTCAACGGAAACATTCAGTTTGACCAACGGAAACATTCCTAGGCCGAAAGACCGGCCTTGGCAAATTTATCAAGCAGATAAGGTTAAATTCTGAAAAAAAATCCTTAAAAGTTGACCCCGTTGTTAAACCTATTTTTATACACCTGAATATCGGAAAATACAATGCTCCAATATTGTGGGTGTGGTAGTAACGTTTGAACGTTTAATATTCATTCTTACTTCCTCCCTTGTAGAGTTGTTTAGTCTCCTCGATGACGCCTTTAACTTCCGACGATTCGGGGCGTTGCTTCCATGAATCCTTCTTTATCAGTCTCCCCAGATTGACGAGCGTTGTGTCTGTGAAAGGCTCTGTATGTACCTTAGTCTGCCTAAACCTAAAGTCCTACTACCAGATGACTTGGTTTTGAGCACCTCTGTAGTGTGTAATCCGTAATCCACCACTTGCATTTACGATTGCTCATGTACATATCTCCACGTTTCTCGATATGTATGCCTGAATATTGGACTTGCTAATTTATCATCACTAGGTCGTTTGAAAGAATATTGATTCTAAAGTGGTTTCTAATGCTCCGGCTCCTGGAAATATGTAAAATACAATCTGGTGAAAATATTTATTGATTTATAATGTGTGCGTCACAAAAAAGTGTGAAAACGAAACTAATTCTTCTCCTGCTTCTCCACGAGTAACAAATTCAATGAAATCGGCTAAATTTAGCAACTTTACGAACATGCCTTAACTCCTCGATTGTTTTTCGTGTCGATAAAATGTGTACCTATGTATTTTAAAGCAAACCTTGGTATTCTCGAACTTGACGTCTGAATTCTGAATAAAACTTTCACACGCGACTCGCGATTTGTTATTCGTGAATTCTTTATTATTTGTGGCCCCAATATTGAAGGTACACACGGCAAATATAATATATAAATATGTGTGAGCGATCATACAATCCCATACGTTCGTCACAGATGGGTAACATGATGCATAATATTCGTGGGCGTGTCTTTGATTATATTCCTTGACCTGCTAGCCGTGCGAAATGTTGTAATTTATATTTTACCCTCTCTTGCTGTACCGTGCCAGGTTAAGAGCCAACCCGTGCCTCTCTCGTGTCACTCCATGCCTCTCCCCCCACCCCTCTGCCTTGCACGCAATCATTAGCTTATATAGCTTCAGTGTACACACGTGAATTACAAGTGAACATAATATATATAACGTGTATTGTATATACCTACACATATTTATGGATTATATTCACCAAGAAGCTTGAGAATATTTTGAAATGGAAAAATAAACGATAAAAAGCTGGAAATTCAAACACGTACTAATCCGATTCTATTAGAATTAATACGGCCATCCATACTAAGCGTAATACCTGCCTAGCGTAGTCCAACTTCGGTGTAGAATTGAAACGGAAAATGTCAAATCCAATCACTAGCCTTTCTTTCTCAAAAGGAGAGAAAGCTCTTTGTGTGATTGCCAGTCTAATCTGAAAGTAATTTGGAGGAGTTCAAGCTGCGCTCGTAATTGGTGGCTGTAACGATTAAATAAGCTCTTAATATGCATACATAGATATTAAATCTATGTATGCATATTAAGAGCTATGTTTGTTTTTGAGAATATTGCACAGTATTGTAGACTCATCCAAATATTGTTCTCCAATCAGGAGTTGGAATATTAAGGCGGCGCTATTCGGCTGAAAAACAAGAAAATGGAGAGATTTGTGATTACTAGGAGGCGGAATGTGGAGGCCAAACGAAACATCCAGAGCCGCTAATTATTAAAGGCAAAACAATTAAACTATCGTTATTTGACCGGTCTAATTTGTTTTATGGGGCCAACAGACTTAGCCATATAAGATAAAAGATCATTTGGTTTTGGCCTATTTCAGCATATCGCTCGCTATAGATTCCCAACGTTTTTGCCTCCGCATTCCGCCCCTTTGTGATTACGAATGTTGGATAGAGCGCGCTAATATTTTAAGTGATGAAATCGCAGCGAAAATGGCGAAAAAGCTTAATAAAACATGATTCGTTTGAAATAGAGCAAAAATATCGTGAAACGTATCTTCACTATCATTTAAAGAAACATTGTGAATTTTTTCACAAATATAACTTGTAAAATAATAGAAATAGACTTGTTTTAAATAATTTTCGGAGCATATTTTGCGATTTTTTTCTATCAAGGGAATTTCATATAATTTGCGTTTCGGCGTGGAAATTATCTAGATATTATCTTCAAAAATAACATATATTTTTTTAAGAGCTTAAAAACTTCAAATGTTTAAGGGAGATATGTAAGAAATCGGTCGAAAATCGAATAGTGGAGCCTTAAGATATTTTCTAGCTACGTTAGTAGAACATCAACTTCTCACCAACATTACTTTTTATTTGCTATTGAAGAATAAAAAATTGGTACATAATGAACATTTGATTTAAAAAACTCTTTGTATCGGTTAGACAACAACGAGAAACATCTATTTCAATTTCCGTAAAAGGAAAATATTGCAATTTTATAGCTATTGATCACTATGAAACAAGCAGCCGCCTAATATGGTGTATGTATCATATATATATATATATATATGTAAATGTTTTAATGTATTATTACGAAAAAAACTAACCTTAAAATTTTCACATCAATAAAAATGGCCGCCAAGTGAACAGCCGATTTCGATTTTATTAAATCTTATAATTTTATTAAATCATTAGACAAAATCTTATAATTTTATTAAATTTTTGAATAAAATCTTATAATTTTATTAAATTATTAGATAAAATCTTATAATCAATTTAAATAACTATTCAAATGCATTATTTTTCATTTCTGGAAACTGAAATACGTACTTTTCATAATTATCTAATTATTTTAACTGATTGAAGTGTTTTAAAATAAAATGTGTCTTATAACCTTGTACCACTTCTCTTTCCATTTACCTACTCATATAATTTAGTTGTTTTCAACATAATTTTCACATAAAGATTAAGATTTTATTGTATATTTAACTACTGTTACCACACATTAAATCTAACCTGCATGAAATTCATCGTTCAAATTTTGTAAAGTATGTAATATTTGGAGTCTATAATCACAAATTCCAAGGCACAGGACCGCAACTTGCACAAACATCGTCTTAGGACGGTGAGATCCCGAAAAATGTACAGCTCCGGTATTTTCTGAGCCATTACTGAAAGACTGAAAGCCAGAAAAGCTCGGTTAGTATCAACGGAGGCTTTCAGAGTAGGTTGTGTAGGGGCGGGTGGATTTATTGGAGGTTTTGGAGCTTCCGACCATCCCATATCGATTAAACAGAGCGCATTTCTATTTTTGTACCGCGGAAATCATTAAACCGTTGTGATGTAATCATTGTTATCCGTTGTACTAAATTCAGTAGTACTGTACTAAAATAGACCACAGTAAAAACTGTGGTGATATTTTAATGAAAAAATGAATCAATTTAACCGTAATAACTACTACTGAAAAATTACAGGATGCAGCTTGACTTTCCACGACGAAAATTTGTGATATTTGTTTTGACTGGTTTTGTTTTTTTTTCAAATGCAGAATATATAGAAATCATCTGGTAAAATATTGCACAAGAAAAATATAAATTTGAATTTCAGCCAGTAACTTCTGACATTCTAATGACTTCTTTAGAAAACTTGATGTTACTGCTCGGTTTCAGTCGAGCTTTCAATACTCTTAATTCTAATTATTTTGTTTGACATATAAAAAAAAATTACAAAAATCTTGGCATCTTGTCTAATTTTTCGATAAATAGACGGGTATTTCAAAGTTCCTTAGCTCAAAATGGAAATAACGGTGCCAGCTGAAAATACCTATAGTGAGGAAGTCTGTTCGACATTTTATACGAGGAAAAGCTGTTCAATTTTCGTGGCGCCAAAATTCGGTTTTGAGTGGCATCCACAATTGGGATAATATGTAGTGAGGCTGAAAGGAGTGGGGAAGGGAATAAAATGGGGAGAATAACGGGTGGGAAGTGCCTGATTATTCAGATCTGGTCGCTAAAAACTTATAAAACCATTTTCCCTTCACACAAAAAACCACGAAATTTCAATTAAAAAAATTACGAATGATGGTCTTAGACCGGAGACATTATTTCTTATACCTTTTTGTTTAGCAAATTAAAAAAACAATTCTTTCGTATTTTAAGTACCGGGTTGCTTCCTTCTTCTTGTATTCATGATATAGTGTCAATTCTTAGTAATAATAATACACGTAAGATGATAATATTATATTTTTAACAAAAAAAAATAATTTTGGTATCATCCAATATAATGTAGATCTTAGATGTAATGTATTATTTCAGTTCAATTTTCATCCACTTCCCGAACTAACTAAAATGTGAACTTACGCACACGTCATAAAAATTATTGTGATGCAACAATAACAAAAATTATCCAATTTTAAAGTTTACTTTGTTTATAAGTACGTGATTAGCGTGCTTTTTTTTTCTTTTTTAGACCATTATTTTTTTACCTTTCCACGCCCTCTCTGTGCCATCTCAACGTCCCTAATTTTCTCTGGATCTTCTGCTGCCACGCAGAAAGTCTCAAATGCCCACAAGGGGGCGTTATCGCCAACGTTAAGAACCTATGTACAAGAGACTTATATCAATCCTGAGATATTTTTTCCTCCGTAATTTAAGTCGACTGTGATTTTTATCTGTTTTAGGCCCGCGATTAATAGAGCGATTAGGGCGACTGAGATCGAGTAGTATCAAGTAAAGTAATCGCTTCTGGCAGTTTTTGTGTCGTGTCATGCCAGAAACTAGTTGAAGCCACGTCAGGATGTAATAAATGATCCTCCGCCTGAAAATCCGCCTTATGTTGATCCTATCCGTGTAAGCACCGAGATTTTTTGGCGGAGCAAAAACTCGTATTGTGATATATCAGATCCATCATCTATGCTTTGTTTTGTAGACAAGAACCAGACAAGAGAATTTTCTCTTTTCTGACTATGATAAAACACTCAGAATATACCAAATAGCTATAGGCTAAATATGTTTTGATAATATATATGTTCTGTTTCGTTTATAATTTAATGCATAGCAAGTTTGTACCACATGCCAGAGTGATAGACTCCTTGGTGAAATACAAACATTCAGAATTGAAATGTCACTTAAAATGGCTTTTGTCGCGTTTAGTCCGGATCTAAATTTCTAAATATCATCCATTCGCTACCATCCTCTTCCACATTTTTACTCACTTAACCTAACAACATACCTCAATCGGGGATGCCAAAGTCTCACTGGCTCCAGACGGATGGGATCAGTTTGGACGCTTGTACGGTATTCACATTTAAAAAAAACTTAATTTAAATTCCGTACCCGAAGGACGAAAAGTAGGACCTTTTTAAATAATTAATTCAATGCCCAAATTGGAGACGCGATTGTTCCCACTGTTTCAGGGCATTTCGGACTATTGTGCAGTATGATATTAAAGAAGTGATAAACCTGCTAGTGAGAGTACAAAATTTAAAAAAATACCAAACGAATGCAAAAAAAAATTAAGACTGTCTTTCTCCCAAATTGGAATACGAAATTAATTATTTGGAGGAAGTTGGTTTCCGGGTGAAAGAGATGAAAAATTTTGTTTTCAATGTTAAAATTGAGGCAATTCCTTCTTAATTCTAGTCATTTCCTTCCTCGTGTTCTCAGGATGTACGTCTGTGGATAGGTTCATATTTCAGGACGTGAAATATCGTTTAAGGATTTCACTCCACATAAATAATCTATACGGATTACCTTTTTAAAATAACTTTATGTATATCATAATTGTTTCTTTAATATACTTCGGACGACTGACATTCTTTTTAAAGCCTCGATTAAATTGAGCGAGTTTACAAGCTACTAGTCGGCAAATTTAAAAGCGGGCAAATCGGCGAGTGTGATTGCGATGATGGCACATAAAACGTTCCACTCGCTCAGTAGCGAACTAGCTAGCGAAAAGCTGAGCTAATATAACCCGCGTGAACTAATTCTGTCGACATTTTGTAGAAAAATGAGACATTGGCAGCTAGCTCACCGCTAGTAGCTTTTTGCCGGCTACTTGACAGATTATACAACGAATAATCCAGATCAAACAGTAGTTTGACAGTTACGAAATCAGCTGTTCGCTGGCCGCCATCTTGCCATCCGTCGTGCACGCTAGCGAGTAGTGAGCAAAGATGACCCCCTTTCAACCATTTCGTAGATTGTTCACAATCTGCTAGTTAGCTTATAATAATAATACGATTACACTGAGCTAGTTTACAAGCTACTAGCCGGCGAATTCACTATCTGCTTTAGGGAAGCTAGGTTTTGTCTGCCGAGCTCTACGATTATAATGACTCTGCAACTCTGCACACCTACCTTCGGTTACCTTCGGCACATCTCGTAAACGAGACAAGTAAAGCAATGTGAGAACCAATCACAGACTCTATCTTATTGTTGATTATATATTAATTTTGTTTTTCTTTTCTTTTCAGGTAGTGTTGGTGTTCATTCTGAGTATAGCATCGCTTATCATCTACTTCATTGACGCGTCTAGGTAAGTGTTTACTCAATACATTATTTATATTTAATTCACGTAGTGTGTTTTATATTATGAGAGGCTAGGAGAAAATTCAAATAATTGTGCTTTTCGTAAGTAATGAAAGGGGTAAAATGCAAATCAGATTTTCATAAAATGTAAAAAACATCTCTGCAAAATGGGGCTATTTAAACATTTTTTACAGAAAAACGGTATATTTATGTTTACTCTGGAACATTTATTAAAAATTATTCATATTGTTAAAATTGAACACCGTGAACTAATTAATAATTATTTTTAAATCTTCGATAAATGTGCACGAAAAAAATAATGCTGGTCCAAAGAATCCTGTTGGGGATAATTGGAAATAGGTTTTTCATGGGTTTCAAATGTATCTCATCTTACTCAAGATCAAAAGCAATGTTTAGAAAAAATGAGCGGATGGTACAGATATTTAAAACGGAACAAAAATATTAATAAATGCAATTAAATTAATATAAACTCATTTCGACTTAATTTTTTTGTGACCGTAACCGGTTTCAGCCTGTTAAAGCTATCTTTAGACTGGTAAAATAGTTTCTTTGTAAAGGATTTCTTTATAATTGCCTTGACAGGCTGAAACCAATACTTCTGCCATAGATCACCCCAATGGTTTGCTACGTTTAGTGAGCAGGGGTACCCGGGTTCATGGGTTGAGGTTTGTCTGGGTGTTGGCGGCGGATGCGTTTGCCCACCAGCTACATGGCAGGCTGGATCGGAAGAGAATGGTTGAGGGAATAGCTTTGACTTCTTCAGCCGTACTCTATCGGAACATCGCCTTGCACCGCAGCGGGAGAGATGGATTCATACGTCCGTCACTCCTGGACACACTGACACTTAGATTCCAACCCACCCCTAATACCCCTTTCCTTCCCAGAACTTCTTCTCCTTCTTTTCCTAAAAAGACCATCCACGCAGCATCCCCAATGATAACATAGGCTCCGAGGGAAATTATTTTCCTCAGGGCCACCTGTGTGGAGCTAATATTAAAAAAGAACGGTTACGGTCACAAATGAATGAAAATGAAATAAGCGTTATATTTAGAAATGTCGGTATCAAAAATAAAAATATTAAAAATTTTAATGTTTTCATAAAAAAAAAATATATTATTTTAACAAACAAAAAAATTGTAAATATTCAAGGAAAACAAAATAACGCAGAGAAGCTCTAAAACATAACGATCATTTACTTAGTAAATGGCAATTTTTATTTTGGTCCCAAAATTAAGAAAAAAAAATACATTTTGAAACCCTTTATAATTCCATCTTTCTTTGCCGGGCATTTGAAAATGTTTTTTTTTTTCTGCTAGTCCTCGTAGTAGAGATCTATTGAAACAATTACAAAATTAAATTATTATTTACTGTGTTGGGGCTATCTGATACGCTTTCAAGTTTCAAGCTTACAAAAAAATCAAATCAATAAGGGCTATTCGGAAAAATTCCAAAAAGGCCCCCGTTTATCGTAGCAAAAAGCCGCATCGTAAAAAACAAGCGGTAGAAACTCTTCCGACATTCGGAAGTGTAATTTACGACCGAAAATAAACTTGACATGAGATAAAAAAAAATCGTACTTACAGGAAGCGATTTCGAGGTACGCGTCGGAAGTTCGGCGGTGAAATTTTTTGCAGATTTTTGATTAATTCTGTGAAAATATCAAAAATATAACAACGACGCGAACATTCCGCAGTCAATCTTCTATATAGCCGACATACATAATGAACTTATTGAAAGTAGTGATGGGGTAATTATATCTTTAAGAGGGAATAACCAGTCAAAATCGGAAATATGTCATTTTTAAATCAACTTTTAGACGTATTGACTCTTTATCACAAAAATATAAATTGATTTCAAAAGACTGTTATTTTATCTAGTGAACCTATTTTTTAAATTTTTAGAAAATACGTTTATTTTTAGTACAATAAGGTTTTACCGTAGGTCGTTGGCAGATTTGTAAAATTTTCAAACAAAATTTTGCATTGTACAACATACTTTTCAAATCATATGCATGTAGTAAAATAAATCAATAAATTATTTGGGAAACCTAATTTAAAGAATTTTAGTTTTAGTTCAAATAAAATCATTAAAAAAATCCGCGCCCTTGGTTTGTGACGAAAATACTTCAGTTTATATATTTATTTACGGTCTTACAAACTAATATATTTAAAAAAATATATATATTCTTATTTTGCTTAGACGTTCTTGAAAAATTATAAATACTTATGATCAAACAATAATTACATAAAGTACATAATTTTAATTGTTTTATCATCATGAGTTTTAGCATTTTTGAATGTGGGTATTTACGGTAAATAAAATCGATATTGAGTCATTATGTTAAAATGCTGGTTTGGAGAATAATTAATCTTTCTCATCGGAACCGCCCAGTATCGTTGCAAGGGTACAGTCGCAAGATCATCGTTAGACAAAATTTAAATTCTCGGCCGCTGGTTAATGGCTCTTAATTGAAAGTAGTGACGGACAATTTTCGAAGTGAAAACTTCTTTAGCATCGTTGTGATTTGAAACTCAATGAAATGAAAAAGCGACGCACACATTTATAGGATTTAACCTGCGAGAGAATGAGATAGAATAATCGGTCTCCTCTTTGTTCGGTGCTTCGTAGCCTCCCCCCTCTTGTCTACTTTAGTTTTCTGAAGGTTTCACTTCTACCGCGTGTGAACTGCACACTTTAATTTTTTTTTTCGAATAACGGAAATTATTTTCCTCAGGTCCTCCTGTGTGGAGCTCATGTAAAAAAAAAAAAAACCTCCTGGTTTCCAAATAGCACACTTTTACGGTACAAAAAATTAGCATCAGGCTATTTCTCTCGTTTAGACTGCCGAAGATAATAAACTGCCAGAGGAATGGATTCTTTAAGTATCGTCCTGGTGAAAGACCACCATTCAGAATCGAAAAGTTGCTTGAAATGGCAATAGCCGTGTTTGGTGACCAGATCTGAATAGCCAGGAGCTCTCCAAGCTTTCTATTCCCCATCTTTTTCTATTTCCTAACTTATTCAGCCTTTCCACATATCCCAATTGGGGATGCCGTAGTCCCGCTGGCTCCGGACAGCTGGGAAATCTAGTATTCACATAAAAAATAAGGTGCAAAGTTTTAAATTTGTCGTTGCTATGGCGTGTCACATTTTTTCCACTGATTTTCTAGAATATTACAATTTTATTATGGATTCTTTTTTTCAGTTTTACATACATAATTCCATAAAGTATCAAAGAAAAACTAAGCTAAATTCAGTTTTCACATATAGTATAAAAAAGATGGTGCTAAGTTGTTAAATTTTTTGTTTCTATGGCGTGTCACAACTTTTCTACTGATTTCCTAGAATATTACAATTTTATTGTAGATTTCTTTTTTCAGTTTAACCATACATTACTCCATAAAATATCAAACAAAAACTAAGGTAAAAAAACGACGACCCGTTGACAGTATTCTCTGGGAGGTGACCTCACAATAAAAAATACAATGAAAATTTTCGGGCACAATTTACCGCAGTCTGTGGCCATGGTATAAGAAATTGGAGCCATTAGAAAAAGCTTACATTACTAATGGAATCACCTTTGAAGAAGGGTGATTTTAGAAACCATAATCCGTGGAACGTGACAAGGAGTGGCAAGCGCAGATTGGCCTGTTTACGGAGCGACTTGAATTTAAAAGCTCTCTAAACTTACGATATCTACATATATATTGTTGATAATATGAATATTAAAACAATTTTAAGTTATTCCGGTAAGACAAAGGTTCTGGATTCGATCCCCAGTTGCGACCATTGTCTTTTTTCCTGTGTCTAATTCTGTTTTATATTTCATTCATATTTATCAATGTTATCTTCTCCTTTAAATAAATACACACATATTTTTAAATCATATGTGTACATACATTATTAAAAATATCTACAGAAACAAAGCGACGACTCCGACTGCATAGATAAATAAGTTGGTTTTAAAATAAAAAGTAATTATAATGGAGTTCCACGCAAACTAGCGCCAAAACCATAAATAAAACTCATACATCTTGCTTAGCTCAAGATCCTCATAAAATTCGCATCATAAACTCCCGCGAATTAGCTTTTTTTTAACGTTTGATCAAATTAAACATTCCTACGGCGGCATGGCGGGAGATATTCCAGTAATAACGCTTTTCACCATTTAACCGAGTGAAAAATTGGGCACGGAAGGGTCGGGAAGTCGAGGAGAGAGGTGGAATGGTTAGGAGTGGGTTGGGGGAAGGGGAAATTAAAAAAAAATGCAAATTGGCGGGACCGTCCCGCGCCATTTTCTCATGTTTCTCGAATGTTGAATAACGAGTGTGATGCCCGACGCAGGGTTGAATCGACGCCGGAACCAGCTTTAATTTATACAAATGGCTCTGGGCCTATGAACTTGTTTGCGCTGTGTTTGTGGTGTAATTTGAATTTAACGTGAAAACGTGCCGAGCATTTAAGGGGAGTGGAGCCTTGCCCTTATTTGTTTTTTTTACGATTTGGGACAGTTGGAGCACAACGCGAAGCTTTTAAGCATTAGCTTCTTAATTTATCTAATAAATTAAATGAAGTAGAAAATTTGGGTTTAAGGTTCTTGAAACAAGAGACACCTAAAATTAACTTAAAAATGTTGGTTGAAAATTCTAGAAGCCAAGATCTTTTTGTCAATAAATTCAATGATAATTAAACAAAATGTATAAAATTGGAAAAATCTGTTGATAAATAAATGTTTTTATTATCATTATTTTAAGGGAGCTTTTGCATTATGAAGTTTGTGTGATCTTTTATTTATAGGTCAATGTAAGCGTTTTCAATTATTTTTCATCACGTTTTTTCTGAAGTTAGTTATGGAGTTTTGAAATATCTTTTTTTTACATTAACTCCACACAGGAGGCCCTGAGAAAAATAATTTCCCTCAGGGCCTATGTCATCTTTGAAGATGCTGTGTGGAGGGTGTTTTTGAGGGGAGGAAGGAGTGAACATGGGTCTTGAAGAAACCCATATTGTAGGTGGGAGGAAACACAAAGGCCGGCAAATCGTTCCACAGCCGAGCTGTTGAACTCAAGAACGAATCGTAGAAATGACCCGTTACTAATGTCAATCGTGTACAAATGCTGGGCGCGTGTTTGGCGTGTTTCCCGACTGTGCACCGGTGCCGAGGGGATCAATGACGCCAGTTCCTCGGAGCATCTTCCATTGTAATACCGGTAGAACAAGGACAGCATTTCCACCTGACGCCTGTGCTCTAAAGATTGCAATCCTTTGTTAAGTTAGTTGATCTATTAATCTGTCAAAAAATATGACGTGATGCCATTTTTTTGTCCTAAAATAACAAAAATATTCCCGGAGGAATCTGGGTTGTTAAAAATAATAAAATAAAATTCCTGTTAAATGAAAAAAAAGCTTAGTTTAATTAATTAAAATAATCGACACCTAATGGAGTTTTAATGCAAAATAATAATAATATTTCCGTTGTATAATTTACTCAAAACAATTGAATAAATTATCACATACAAATTGCAACCAACCCAATGCAATCAATCAATGAGATGGGTAAGTACCAAAATAAAATTATATACGTATGGCAGTTGATTAATGAGTGTGCATACTGCGCATAACATGACACAATGTCATTATATGTGTAAAACATGGAATCCATACATCGGCCGCCAAGACCTGGACAAACCTTACCCCGTAAACCCGGGCGCCCCTGACAAGTCACCAAACCTAGCGAACCACTTGGGATGACCTATGACAGAGGTGTCGGTTATTCAATAAATAGTTTGCGGGGCGGCGGTACCCCCTCCCAAAGTGCATAATAATATACTGATCTAATCTCACCACATTTGTCACAAAATTAAAGAGAAAAAATCATCATCGACTATTGCTTGTGCAGTGTTGGCGTAACCGCAAAAAAAGGCAAGAGGAACGACTGAACGATCTTTTTCTTACAAAACTTTATTTTTTACTTGAAGTCAAAAATCAAACAAAACTTATTTTAAAAAAATCAAAATCTATAGCAAATATGTCGTACGGATATTATTTTATTTGTTCGTGTTTTAAATTATAAAATACAGGCTACTAAAGAATTAGATTTTTCATGATTTAGTAGCAACTTTGGCAATTATTTGCGAGTTAGTAACAAATATTGAAAAATATATTTTTACCCGCCATGAATACAATGAATTTTTTTTTTTTTTGTATTACAGACTGTGTGTCCATTTACAATACACATGTGATACAAACTACACATTTATAGATAAATAGTAGAAATAGAATAGTAGAAAGAAGATTTATACATATAGCGGGTAATCTGTCGCGCTTAAATACCTCTTAAATTCTTCGAGGCTACAGTTAAATATATCAATAGTTTTGGAAGCGTTGTTTAATAGCACCATACCTCGTGGCATGCTATGCCGAGCCAGTACGTCCGTTCTGCTATGTGGTATACTTAGAAGTTCATGGTACCGTCCCTGACTGTAGTTGTTTGGCACAAACAACTTGTAGCATTCCAGGAGGCATGGGCTATCTATTAAATTATTTATTATTTTGTACGCCGTTACTGCAAGGGCCCCACTCCTCCTCGACTGGAGACTTTGGCAATGCGTTTCTGTGAGCAGATCTTCATGATGCATGAATTGCGGGTACTCTCCATGCATTCTCATATACAGGTATCTCAGAAACTTTTTTTGGATCTGTTCCAATTTTTCAATGTATTTTTTCTGGTATGGGGCCCACACAGCAGAGGCGTACTCAATTTTAGATCTTATAATGCAATATATAAATATAAAATGAAAAAAAAAATAAAAGAATTTACAAAAGCATTTTGATTGGCTTAAATTACAAACAAATTTAAATTACAAACTACTAATTTACCTTGGAATACAAAATTGTTGTGTGTAATTAAAATTTCGACCCAAAAAACGCCTTTAATACGATACTTCATGATTTATTATATTGCTATAGCAGGTTAGGCAAGATTTTTTTTTTAATAATTTCTACTAACTTACTATTTTATAATTTACTGGCTGGTTCCCGGCATGCGTTGCAACGCCATATTCAAAGAAATAAATTGTTTGACTCCCTGCATGTCCTTTCTCGTGCGTCCCCGTTCCCATCCCGCGTCCCCTTCCCCTCTCGCGTCACCTTTCCACCTTCCCCGCCCTCCCTCTCCCCTCTCCCGCTCCACCGTCTTGCCAACCCCCGTTCCGCTTTCTATTCATTCCCAGTACATTCACTTTTCAAACAGCTCGCGTGCCACCAATTACAATTTTTTTAAATCAAATTTTCAATTTTTATATATTACAAATATTCATTTTTTTATCTTATAAAAGCAATCTATCAAATTCGGTACCATACATAGGTACTTATTTAAAATATATTTTATTTTTATTTATTTAAATAAAACATACAACGAAGTTGCATTCCCACGAGTTATCAAAACTCATTAAGGGATCGCCAATTGGTACACTTGAAAAGATAAACCCAACCCAACCCAATATGCAGACACAATAAATGAAGAAAAATTTTACAAAATATTTTACAGAAGCAACATACAGACACAAACATATGAAGAATCACTTTACAAATATTTCACAGAAACATGTCTTATAAGATTTTATGAATAATATTATAACCACTCATTTGATTTATGTACTGTTGGTGTCACAAAGTTAAAATAAAGTATCCTCCATGATGGACTATAGAAATTCATAAAAAACAAAACAGGAAAAATACAATAAAAGGTACATATCTATAATTCTTGATTCGATTCAAATTATTTTGTAAGTACTTCAAATTGATTCATTAATTTAAAGAGTTTTAACAATTGAATTCTGTTTTAACAATCATTGTTTTACAAAATTTCATTCTCAAATTTTTGACAGTTTCGCAATCATTTTTTTTGATGATTGAAAAACTTTTCAGGTGTATGTTAAGTGGTTGAAATCATCCAAAAACCGCCAGGGGAATTTAATGAAGGTGTTTTGAATGTGTCAATATAAGAAATACACCAGTCACTGATCCCCAAACATATTTTGAATTTTATATTTATAGAAAACAAAAATAAATAATACAGCTATATTTTTACTTCTTCAACTTCGTAAATCCACTCTGTGGCGTCATTATTAATTTAAAGAAAACAAATAACTTTGTATAAAACGTAACATAAAACATAGTTTTTGAAACATGTCGATAATGTTAATTATACAGTGGTGTACACAAAGTTATTTGTTTTCATTAAAGCTATTATTTTTTTTTAAAATAAATTGATCAGTTTGGGTGAGCATATTGGCCTGAAATTCAAAATTAAACACCGCATTCCGAATTTCTACCGATTTATAACATTTTCAAGTTTTTGGGCTAAATATAATTTGGTACTTACGAAGATAATTGTATATATGCCGAGCTGAAACGGTTATTATACGAAATTCCTTCTATAGAAAAAAATCGCAAAGTAGGCTCCGAAAAATACCAAAAACACATTAAGATCCGTTATTTAACGTGTTATAGATATTAAAAAATTTAAAATGTTTTTTTAAATGCTGTTTTAAGCCGCGGCATACCCCATTTCCACCGATTTATTACATATTTACCTTAAATACTTTAAGTTTTATAGCTCTTAAAAATATGTATGTTATCTTGAAGATAGTATCTGTACATTCCTGCGCCGAAGTTATATGAAATTCCCTTCATAGAAAAAAATCGCAAAGTATGCTCCGAAAATTATTATAAACACGTTTGTTTCGGTTATTTTACAAGTTATATGTATGAAAAAATTCACCATATTTCTTTAAGGTTAAACGCAACGTACGTTATAATCTAAGCATTCACAGATGGCGCCAATAAAATAATTTTAGGTTTTAGACACTTTTGCAAGTTATGCTTTAAGATATTAATAATAATTAATTGTTCGCGCCCGTACATACGCAAAATGAATATTAATAAATAGTTTTGTCAATAAAAAACTCAAATCTTTCAAGAGAGGCTGACAAATACAAAATTACATCGGTGATTCAATCCAATATTGTATTTGTCAGCCTCTTGAAAGATTTGAGTTTTTTTATTGACAAAACTATTTATTCATATTCATTTTGCGTATGTACGGGCGCGAACAATTAATTATTCTTAATATTTTAAAGCATATCTTGCAAAAGTGTTTAAAACCTAAAATAATTTTATTGGCGCCATCTGTGAATGCGTAGATTATAACGTACGTTGCGTTTAACCTTAAATGCTGTTTTAGTCAATCACTACGAGATTATTACTCTATTTTAAACGAGTCGTGTTTTATTAAACATTTTCACAACTTTCGCTTAAAAATTATCGATTTTAACATTAGCGCGCTATCTCTAACATTCTTATTTACATATCTCTCCGTCTTCTTCTTTTTGAGCGGGTTTACCAATTATTTGTTCTTTAACTAATATTATAAACGAGAGATTTTTGCTCTATTACTAATATTATAAACGCGAAAGTTTGAATAGATGTACTGTTTCACGCAAAAACTACTGAATGGATTTTAATGAAACCTTACAAAAATATAACTCATACATCAGAATAACATATAGACTATATATAATGGTAAACTCTGGCGTTAGAAATTTGTATGAACGAAAATGTATGTATTTCATATATTTTAGCGGCAAGGAGGAAAGGCAGGGGGATGGGGAACGGGGTGGTGGGGTTCGCGGAGAGGAAAGAGACAAAGGAGAGGGAAGGCGGGAGGTTGTAAATAAATGTTTTATTTAATATTTTTGCTTACTACATCGCTCTAGCAATCGTAATTACATATCCCCCTTTCAAACCATCTTCTTTTTTTTAATGTTTTAAAACGAACGCGCAACCGTTCCTCTGCTTCTTTCAAAATACTTTTCTGAAGATATCCTCAAAAATACGAGGTTGACCACAAAATATCTGACCCGTCAAAAAAATTAACATAAATATCATAATAATATATCATTATTAACGGAACTAGTGGACAAAATCCATATCCATACTATACTATATACTATATACTATATACTATGTACTATATATACTATACTATATACTATATCTATACTAATATTATAAAGAGGAAGGATTTGATTGTTTGTTTGTTTGTTTGTTTGTTTGTTTGTTTGCATCGAATAGGCTCCGAAACTACTGAACCGATTTGAAAAATTCTTTCACTGTTGGGAAGCTACACTATTCCCGGGTAACATAGGCTATATTATATTTAAAAAAAAATTAGGGATCCTTACTAAAACTCCAATAATGTAACCCAAGGTGTAAAAAAATTACCTAAAATATTCTTTACATTGCGTGCGCTGCGAAAACTATTGATGATAGAATAAAATAATGTACTACGACTTTGCAGAACACATTATTATCTACAAAAAGTGTCGCGACAGCATATGTCTAACTATTATAGTTATGCCACAATAAGTGTTCTTTTATTTTAAAATTTTTATTGAAATGCCGCCGCTAGAAAAGACTCTTTATTTGTATCTTGGTATTAATTCTTATCAAAATAAATTATTTTATATTCGAGACTGCTTCAATTCCTTTATATAACTTTTTGAATTATTCAATTCGGACATCCCATTTCAAAGATATCACGAGTTTAAAAATGTAAGTATTATACGATGTAAGCGTCACTGGGGAACGGACCGTACGGGAGGACACCAACAAACAATCAAATCTTTCCTATCTTATATATAAAAATCAAAATTTGTTTGTTCGTATTATGCGCTGCCATACCGTTCATCCGATTGCGATGAAACTTTGGTGATTTGTTGTGCGCACGCCCGCAAAGGATAAAGGCAAATTCTGGCGTTATTAAATTTGAATTAATGAAAATGTGCGTATTTCATATATTTTAGCGGCAAGGAGGAAAGGCAGGGGGGAGGGGAACGGGAGAGGTGGGGTACGTGGGTGGGAAAACGAGGGATGTGAAGGCGGGGAAGGTAGAAGGGAAAGGCGAAAGGGGAAGGGGACTCGGGAGGTGAACGGGGACGCACGGGAAAGGACATTCAAGGAGAATCAATTGATTTCTTTGCATTGCAACGCAAGCCGTGCTTTGTGCTTTGAGTTTTGGCTTTAAGCTTTGAACTTTAAGCTTTGAGCTATGATTTTTGAGCTTAAAGCTTTGAACTTTATGCATTAAATGTTAAGCTTTACGTGTTGAGCTTTAAGCTTTGAACTTTGAGCTTTATTTTTAAGCTTTGTGCTATGAGTTTTAAGCTTTGAACTTAAGTTTAGAGCTTTGATATTAAGCTTAAACTTTGGCCTTTAAACTTAAAACCTTGCCTAAACCTGGAGCTTTAAACTTTAAGTTTAATGTTTGAGCGTTACGCTTTCGGCTTTAATCTCTGAGCTTTAAGCTTTGAGCTTTGCGCAAAGCACAAGGCTTAATGCTAAAAGCTTAAAGCTTAAAACTCAAAGCTTAAAGCTCAAAGCTCAAAGCTTGAAACTCAACGCTTTAATCTTAAAGCTCAAAGCTTAAAGCTAAAAGCTCCAAACTTAAAGCTCAAAGCTTAAAGCTAAAAGCTCCAAACTTAAAGCTCAAAGCTCAAGGCTTTAATCACAAAACTTAAAGCCCAAAGCTTAAAGCTAAAAGCTCAAAGCTAAAAGCTCAAAGCTCAAAGCTTGAAGCTCAAAGCTTAAAGCTCAAAACTTACAGCTCAATGCCAAAATTTCAAAGCTTCAATCTCCTAGCTTTAAGCTCAAGGCTTTAAGCTCAAAGCTTTAAGCGCAAGGCTTTAATCACAAAACTTAAAGCTCAAAGCTTTAAGCTCAAGGCTTTAATCTCAAAGCTTAAAGCTCTAAAATTAAAGCTCAAGCATAGTACCCAAAGCTTATGGCTCAAAGCTTAAAGCTCAAAGGTTTAAGCTCAAAGCTTGAAGCTCAAGGCTTTAATCTCAAAGCTCAAAACTTAAATTCAAAGCTTAAAGCTCAAAGCTTGAAGCTTAAAGCTCAAGGCTTTAATCTCAAAGCTTAAAGCTCAAAACTTAAAGCTCAAAACTTAAATATCAAAGTTTGAACTTCAAAGCTTAAAGCTCAAAGCTTAAGGTTGAAGCTCAAAGCTTAACCCTTCAAAAATTTTAAAGCACAAAGCTTGAATCTCAAAGCTTAAAGCTCAAAGCTTAACCCCTCAAAAATTTGGCGTATTTTGTCAAAAGGTATAAATGTTTCGATATATATCGACTTTGCAATAAAAATTCAAATAAATGGAATATTTGTAAACGTATCCAAAAACTAAATACTGGTTTTGAAAGGTGATGAAATACGCTTAAATAAATGGTATTATTAGAAATTACGAAAACATTTTTTAAATACAAAATTTTTTAATGTTAACTTTAAAAAAATTTAAAAATGCTCAACTGACATTTTTGATATTAAAATTACTGATCTATAGAAAATGTGTTTGTTTCTGTCTATGTGTGTGAGATGTTTTGCGTTGCTAAACCGTTCATCCGATTGCGATGAAACTTTGGGGTTTTGATGTGCGCATGCCCGCGATGGTTTCTATGTACGATTGTGAGTTTTGGCATCGCTATCATACATTGCTAACCGTTCATCCGATTGCGATAAAACTTTGGGGATTTGACGTGTTTAAGTCCGCGATGGTTTCTATACGTGTATAGTGAGTTCTGGCATCATCTGGGACGAACGGGAAAGGGTTAGTAGAGCGAATTTTTTTCTTTATTAAGTGGCATAGCATATGCCGGGAACTTGCTATTGTATTTAAATGCCTGTGTCAGAATTTGGTAAATTGAATTATGTAATAGAAAGTACCTACCCTAAAATTCTAAATCTATACTAATATTATGAATGTGAAACTGCGTGTGTTTGTTTGTTACGCTTTCACGCATAAATTAATAAACCGATCTTAGAATTTTTTTCACCAATAGAAAGCTACATTATATGCGAGTAATATAGGTTATATATATTGGTAAGTTCTGGCGTTACGAAATTATAAATATTAATATATTATATTTATTTTACGTTTTCTGTCGAAAATGGCGAGTTATTGCTAACGTCAGAAGAAAAGCAAAACAAATCGTTGCCGTGAAAACCATGTTGACATAGATTTTTTTAATTCGGGCATTGTATGTAATACTTATCTCTAAAAAATGAATCGCCGAAATGTATTTACGCGCATGACTTCCGAACGACTGCACCAAATTGGATTTTACTAATGGTGAGCTCTGGCATTATGAAATATGGTGGCATGCGAGCTGTTTGAAAACTGAATGTACCGGGAAAGAATGTATGAAATGCGGAGGGGGACTCGGGTAGGGGGTTCGCGGGAGGGGGAGGAGGGAAACCCGGGAGGGGGAGGGGAATCTGGGAGGGTGAACCTGGGAGGGGGGAGGGGAGCTTGGAAGGGGGGTTCGCGGGACGGGGAAAGGAGTAGTGGAGTGGGGGGAGGGAAGGTGGAAGAGGCGGAGTGGGAACGCGAGAGGGGAAGAGGACGCGGGAGAGGAAGGGGAAGCGGAAGAGGAACGGGACGAATGGGAAAGAACACGCAGGAGAAAACAATTTATTTATTAAATGGCATGGCAACGCATGCCGGGTACCAGCTAGTATACTATATACTATGTACTATATATACTATACTATATACTATATATACTATATACTATACTATACTATACTATACTATACTATACTATACTATACTATACTATACTATACTATACTATACTATACTATACTATACTATACTATACTATACTATACTATACTATACTATACTATATACTATATACTATACTATACTATACTATACTATACTATACTATATACTATATACTATACTATATACTATACTATACTATATACTATAATACTATACTATACTATATACTATACTATACTATAATATTATAAATGCGAAACTGCTCAAGTTTGTTTATGACCTTTTCACGCATAACACAATATAAAGTCTTTAAAAATTCATTCACCAATAGAAAGCTAAATTATATGCGCAGACTATATTTTGTATATGATGGTAAGCTCTGGCGTAATGAAATTATAAATATTAATATATTATATTTGTTATACGTTTTCTGTCGCTAACTAAAGCAAATTTTTGCTAACGTCAGAAAAAATCGTTTCCATGGAAACGATTGCTACTGCTTCAAAAAATTCAAATATTAGAATATGTTTTATTTTTTTGGACAAGCTTCTGTTTTGGAATAAATGTCAGTTCCTACATTAAAAATATAATTCGTAACGATTATAAAGACTGAATAAATGAACTGAATAAATAGTGTAATTTTTTATTATATTCACAAACTTTCAAATATTTAATTAAAAATAAACACCCGAAATGTTTGTAAGCGCATAAATTCCGAACGAATGAACAAAATTGGATAATTCTTTTTTCTTTGAGCTATAGCTTTATGAAATTTAGGTGGCAGGCGAGATGTTTGAAAACTGAATGTAAGGGAATGAATGTATGGAATTCGGGAGGGGGTGGGGGTGGGGAGGAGGGGGTATAATTGATAAGTTCAACCGCTACAGTAATTTCCCGTAATACCATGCGAGCGAAGCCACGGGGAAAAGCTAGTATATCAATAAATTAGAAAAAAGTTATTTTATTTTCAAATAAAATATTTATTCTTGGCACACTCAAAAAGTCGTCGTTAAAATCCTCTAAACATATTATTAATGTAGCGTGCAGAAATATCAAAGTACGGCTACTACACGGAATAAATAATAAAAGTCATTAAATAAATTTCCTCCGCCCCTGTTGGAAAGCCTTTCTTTGTGACAGCCTGGATCCGTAGGTACCCGTACCCAGTATTTTCCCTTTGGTGAAATTCTTTCAATTGAAACCTTTTCTTTCAATGGCTGCACACAATTTCAAATGGGTACCTAGTTACCTAAAGCGTCACAAAGATTTATTACATTTCGCACATAAAAAAATTCAATGGAATTCCTCGCGAATAAATGTCACGGATTGAAGTCAATTTTGTTCAGCTGTCAGTTAGATTTAAATACTCGCATAAATTTATTGAGACAAAAAGCGCGAATTTTACGAAACGTGACGTATAGTTTGACAATGAAAAGTAGAATTTTCATTACGGTTCCATGACAAAATAGAATCAGGAGATAATATAATCTGCTTTGCATAAATTGCATATCACGTACCGCATGGCATACGACAGAAAATACGTAATTCCTCACCATAGTAATGTCTTGACACGCTAAACGTATCTCTAAGGACGGGTTGTTTCAAAAAATTTGATAAGTTCATCAAATATTTGAAGTTAATTTTCAGGTTCTGTGTAAGTTCTTTTCGAGTTCTGTTTTTTTATCATCATAGGCCAGCTGTTTCACATAACTGAAATCATCACAGAACTTGAATAGAACTTACACAGAACGTGAAAATTAACGTCAAATATTTGACGAATTCGTCAAATTTTTTGAAACAACCCATCCTTAATATCTTCCACATAAACCTTGAAGGTTGCAAGAGACATGCAAATAACGTCTCTCGATTAATGTCATGTCATACTTTTAATGTAGAAATTAGGCTTAAGGCGCCGTTTCCCCGCTAAAAAAGAAGAAGATGGAGAGATATGTAATTACGAATGTTGTACAGAGCGCGCTAATATTTTTAAATGATAAAATTGAAGCGAAAATTGTGAAAATCTTTAATAAAACATGACTCATTTAAAATAGAGCAAAAATCTCGTGGAAAGCGTCTTAAGCATCATTTAAAGAAACATAGTGAATTTTTTCACAACTATAACTTGTAAAATAATAGAAACAGATGTGTTGCTTCAGACAAAGGGAATTTCATATAATTTGCGTTTTGGCGTGGAACGCATTATTATTATTACATTATTACGTATTATCTTCAAAAATAACGTATATTTTTAAGAGCTTAAAAACATCAAATGTTTAAGGGAGATATGTGAGAAATCAGTAGAAATTCGGGTAGCGGCGGCTTACCGTTAAACTTGTAAACTTTAATGTTGAAATATCGCTTATTGTAGTTTTGTTACTGTTCATATGTTCGTGTGTATTGTAAATGGAGCGCGGCCTTTTTCATTTACAAAATTAAATTTGGTTTTGACACCAAATTTTACATCCAACTAAACTGAATAATTATTTTTTTAATCAACTGAAATAGTAAATATCTGGTAAGGTATTGTGCCATTTTATTTATTTGAGATGTAATGAGTGTTTAAAAAAATAATGTTGGTCTATTTACTACATAAATAAATAAAAAAATGAAATGATTTAAAAAATGCATTTTTATTGGCATTTTATTTACAAACGACCGATTTAAGCTGGAACATAAATTTGTCGTATTTTAATTAAAATTTCTACCCAAAAACAAGCTTTTTTACGTTTTTTTTTCATTACATGAACACAATAAGTAAGGCAAAACTTTATTTTTAAAGCCTCGATTACATTGAGCTAGTTTACAAACTAATAGCCGGTAAATTCACTATCTGCTAGTGAACTCGCTCAGTGTAATCAAATTACTAGCTAACTGGCAGATTTAACACTGAAGGAGTTTACTAGCAGATAGTGAATTCGCCGGCTAGTAGCTTGTAAACTCGCTCAATGTAATCGAGGCTTAACGGTTCCATGACAATTGATCCGCCGACAATTGGTCCCCCGGCGTACTTATATACAATGTGCAGTCGCTTTAGGGAAAATACGTTATACCCAATTATACAAATTACATATAACTAAGTGACCCCGCAGGGATGTGCCGAGAAGATGTACCGTCGAATAACAAAAGAATAAAACATATTTTCATTCAAATGCATCAAGGAAAAATCTGCTTCTCTATTTACTGTATGTACCAGCGCATAAGTACAAAACAATCGACACTGTGTATAAATTCCTTTGATATTCATGCCAACTTAAGGGTATTTTTGAAGTCGAACTGAATATCTTTTACGTTTGAAATTGGTAAATAATGCTCAAAAAATTATAATTTTATTGTAAATATCATTTCGGGGGTTCAAACATCGGGTCACCGTTTTTAACAATTATATTTCTGAGGATTTCAATTTGGGAGGCGGGAATGGGTACCGCCACCCCGGGAACCTTTATTGGATAACGAACACCTCTGCCAAGGTCACCCCAAGTAATTCGTTACTATATTAGGATATTTTGTCGGGGAAATTTTGTCGCGGGATGAAAACACGCATTACCCTTTTTTATTAATTGAAACATTTATGAAAGTTACAATTTTACAACTTAATTTTACATAAATAATTCAATCACTCTCCTAATAAAGCACCTACTTGTGTTTAGGAGAGGACAGCTAAATATTTTTACATCTATTAAAAATCTTCATATTAATTTTAAGAGAAAAATACGATAAAAATAATAAATATATAGATTCATAAATGATACAGAGGATTGATAAAGCAAAGACATAAATCTAAACATTAAGTTAAGTTATGAGGTGGTACCAGAGTATTTTAATTTGTTTTTTTAATATTTGTCGTAATTTTCTTCCGATCGTATATCTAGGGGTAATTTATTGAATAATTTTATACCCTTGAATATAGAGTGATGCTGTGCTGTTGTGGTTCATACTAGTGGTACGGTTAGTCCTCCAACAGATATAATTCTTTTGCTAATATTTAATTTTGGTATATTATTTTTATTAAAGAAATATTCATGTAAATTGTAGTAGTGCAATTTTGTCATAATTTTTTGTAAGTGTGGGAACCGGGAAATCTTGGAAAACATTTATTGTTGGGTAGTAATAGGGCTTTTTAAGATGATTTTTATTAATATTTTTTGAATTTACGAAGCCTTATTTTACTATGAACCCTTATTTTACATATAACGATATCAAAATAACGAGTAATGTAATAAGAAAGCAGAGCCATCTTACGGAGGAAAAGTAAAGTTTTATGACAGAACCCTTCCTGCCTGCAGAATTTTAATGGTGTTTTGTTTTTTTTACAGTGAGGAAGTAGAGCGGTGCCAGAAATGGAGCAATAACATTACGCAGCAGATCGACCTCGCCTTTAACATATTTTTTATGGTCTACTTTTTTATACGAGTAAGTATATTGTATAACTTATTTATTTTCAATGTATTTAATCGTTGGTCCCGCCCAAAGATATTGAAATAATATAAATGTGCTATCCGCAGTTTTTACTGGGTGAGACTGTGTTTCCTGGCGTCGCCGATATTGTTAACCAATACTACTGCACACCTTCAAAAAAGCAAATAAATCAACGAATTCTTACCGTATTCAAATTATGCCTATTGGGTAGTAGTCCGCCGACGGTTGGGCGGCCGTCATAGCATATCTCTTGTATTTCAATATCTTTGGTCACGCCCGATCACAGATTTTCTTACCCAGATGTAACGCCCAGTGTTCATACAATTTTTAAATAGAGGGCGTAGACCCGTGAAAAATAACGGGATGGTCTGAATTCTCGACAAATCAGTTCCAATTTTTACAATAATTTTCTGATAATTCATTATACCATAGGTAGGTACTTTTTTAACATTAGCTCCACAGAGGAGGCTCTGAGGAAAATATTTTCCCTCAGGGCCTATTTCATCTTAGGGGATGCTGTGTGGAAGGTTTTTTTTAAGGAAAGGAAAGAGGGGAAGTTCTGGGAAGGAAATATGTATGAGGAGAGGATACGAATCTGGGGTCAGTGTGTCCAGGAGTGACAGACGTATGAATCCATCCCTCCAACTTCGGTGCAAGGCGATGGGTCAAGGGATTTTGGCTGGAGAGGTGAAAAGACCTCCCTCAAACAGGCTCTCTCGATACGAGCAGCAGGTGGGCAGACGCGTCGGCCGCCAAGCCTGGACAAATCTCAGCCCGTGAACCCGGGCACCCCTGTCAAGTCACTAAACGTACCTATGGCAGAGGTGTTGGTTGATTGTCTGAATTCTTCAAAAATCAATTGTATCTATTTATAGTAGTTTACTGTTTTGTAAATGAATGTCATTTCTAGGTATTGTATTACTCTTCAAAATAGTTTTTTTTCGATTGTTTTACATTGTTCTTTTTTCTGTTTTCAGTTTATAGCAGCTAGTGACAAACTATGGTTCATGCTCGAAATGTATTCATTCGTAGATTACTTTACGATACCCCCTTCCTTTGTATCAATATACCTGGACAGAACATGGATTGGTGAGTTGATTTTTATTATTCCTTGCTTACTTTGTGACACCAAAAACGATACAATATTTTAAAGACTAAAATTCGCCAATTGAAACCAGTCATAGGGTGAGGAGAAATTGCCTGGCAGCCATTTTGCATGACAAACTTCCGAAATGATTTGTGTGCAAAATGGTAGGTACATGATGAACTATCTTAATTTTTATATTTCTAATGCAATTATAACGGCGTATGGTTTTTTGTATTTAATGGGACAGGGATGTCTTTAGAAAATTTAATATGGTCCTATAGTTTGTCAAATAAGAGTAGAAAACGAGGAAGGAGAGTAGAAAACGAAAAGGAGGGTGCCTGATATTGAAAGAACAATATTGTTGCATTTCTTACAGGTTGAGATTATTACTAAACTGCTGGCGCTAGGTAGTACATTCATGTAAACATGTAGACTTTTGTAGGGTGACCATTTTTTTGAGGACTGATTTAAAGTAAAAAATAAAAGTTTTTTTTTTGTTTTAACGATGAAGTTTTAAATAATAAATATATGTATATAATATAATATGCTTTAAATTTGGCAGAAGAATGCTAATACTAATTTGGCTTATTATTACTATAAACATAATCATTTAGCTAATAATTTAGAAAGGACAAAGTTGAAAAAATCAATTGGCAATCCTCGGCTAACATAAATAATTTGACAATCTTTTTAAAAATGCTCATATAACTCATGGTGTTAATTTGAAGCTGTTTAAACTATATTTTTATTAAAAATTAAAAAGGTATAAAAGTGAAAAAAATATTTTTTCATTGCAAATGAAATCAAAATTGCATGTAGGGATATTGTTATTATATCTTTGCAAATTTGTGTTAACATTAATGAAAAATAACAACATTGTAATAAAATATGAAGCACACTTTGGAAATTGCTCACATTTATTTAAAATGAGCAAGTACCTAGCGTTGCCAGGGCTTTAGATCGTGTCTCTAATTTTAGATGTGAATATATTTAACTCATTCAGATTTAAAAGTAGTGTAACTAAACTCACCATTAATAATTCTTCCTTTCTACCGTTTGTTGTTATTTCTTTTTTACTATTAAATTCAAATTTATGCAAAATTAAATGAAATCCACTATCACTTTGTAAAACACAACTTAATCAAATTTATATTAAGTAGATACCATGCTTCTTGATTTAAATTTTTTTTAACAAAAAAATGTTTTTTTTAAATGTGTACATAGTGTTTGTATTTTCAGTGTCATTGCACTTTAAAAGATTATTTTATAGGTAAATTGGTGTTGCCAGCCTACAAATTTTATAGTTCAATTTTTTATATTTTTTTCTCTTATTTGACAGACAACATATTTACCGGGAATTCCACTCCATCATAAAAATCGGTTTATGGCAATAATAACAGATCTGTCAACAGTTCTTTTTATCTATGCATTTTCATCTGTCAGAAAATTCAAAAATGGATTGTGATGTACTTATGTAAACATCCATCATTTTATAACTATGTTATAAAGTGATGGATGATACATTTTATAACATTGTGTTATAACTATGTTATTTGTATTAGTATGGTGTTAGTATTACACATCCATTGTTTCTATTAGCCGCGCAAGTGTATTGACATACCTTGTACATAATCTGGGTCTAAACTATTTTTCAGAAGATCTTTCCTCAACTTGACGTTTTCGTTTATTAACATATCGATGTAAATGTTTCAGGACTGAGATTTCTTCGCGCCCTGCGCTTGATGACTGTGCCTGATATCTTACAATATCTCAACATCTTGAAAACATCCAGCTCTATACGTCTCGCCCAACTTGTCTCCATATTCATATCGGTATGGTTGACGGCCGCGGGAATCATTCATTTGGTAAGTGTCAAGATATGTATTTTCTTTATTTATTTTAGCCCCATTTTCTATCCTCAAAACTAAGTTCATCGCTAGCAGAAGCTTAGTGAGAAAAATATTTAGAATCAAAGTTTTCTCCAGGGTTTTCTTTTGATTTGTAAAATACATGAAGGTCCTTAAATTGTCCATACTTATCCCTTTGCAACCGGCCAAAAAATCTGAATTGCAATTGGTCACACTACTAAAGCTCTTAATTAAGATCTCCTAGGCAACTTACTGGTTGAAACATGTGCGCATGCAAGGAGTGCAGGCGCAATTGGAGCAGTTCACATCGGGCGCCAATAAGCTTTACATTTCTGCCCATGGTCTGGTTATTTCAATGAGCGCTCTTTTGTGGTCGTTGTACAACTGATATCGTAGATATATAATTCAAACTTTCCTGTGCCAAAAATGTGGTGACGTAGTTGCCTCCAGCTTGTCAAAATGATGCCCTGATTTCATGTTAGGGCAAGTCTGTCAATTTGGAAGTCTATGAAATGATATTTAAATAATTTGGGCGTGTTTAGCAGTAAGCGGAGTAAGGAAACTTTACAAAAAAAAAACTGTTTTATCATTAGGTACTGCTATTTCATGTTCCAGTTCAGATTAACAAAAAAAAATTAAGTTTCGAATTTAATTTCTTTTTTGCGAAAAATTTGTTTATGCTTAGGTACCTACCTTAAATCTCAAATTGCCCATATCAAATATTTTCATCCTATAATGTAACTTCAGTAAACAACAAAAGAACAATCTAGGGCACTGCCAGGGGTGCACTGTATTAAGAAATTGTGTGTTTTACATTTAGATGGGTTAGAATATGATATATGCGAAGATTTAATTGTTTGTGATGTTTAGTTGGAGAATTCGGGAGATCCGCTGGAGTTCAACAACCCGCAGCAGCTGTCGTATTGGACCTGCGTGTACTTCCTCATCGTCACCATGTCCACTGTGGGCTACGGTGATGTCTACTGTCAGACAGTTCTAGGCAGGACCTTTTTAGTATTTTTCCTCCTTGTTGGCTTGGTAAGTAACCTTCAATCTCCTCTCTATATTATTATTTTATCATTATTTCAATAAATGTGGCAATGTTTGTGAAGGTGTTGAATGTTGACTTTAGTTTTCAGTTCATTCAGATTACGTAACTCGTGCTTTTAGTCACGAGACTGTTATATTATCAAGTAATTAGGGAGTGAAATGATATCTCTTCATTTTCCTTTCTTCAGCAGTTGAATGATCTATGTCCGTAGTGGTTGTTGTTTGCATGATTGGAGAACTTGGTGCAAACGAGAAATATTCAACAATTTTTTTGAAAAATGGATTTATTTTGGAAGGAGTTGCAAACCATCAATCAAATGATTTGAGTAACATCACTTCGGCTCTCACCACATTAAAAGTGAATAATTTAAAAAACTTACTGAATAACAATCTGTAATGTATAATTATGTTTTTTATTACTTCATTTCTGAATTAGGCATCAGGAAATATCAATCTAACATCACAAACAAACAAAAAAAAAACAATTTTTCATTAATCTCGTTACATACTAAAATACAATACTGATATGATAACTTTGTGGTGTAAATAAAAATAAAATAATAAAAACTTAGGTTAGGTTACTTTTTACTAAGGTGACGAAATAAACAGACAAGGAAGTACCAAAAGAATTATCGATATTGACTGTTTTAAACGTGAATGCGTAGCTGAGGAAGTATGGATGGGTGCATGTTCGCAAATAACTCTCGACGTGCCATATTTTCATAACTCTGATTTTGAAATGATATGAATTTCGACAGCAGTATTTAAATACTTCAGAACTTTGGTCAACATTCATCCTCAACAGCAGGCAATCTGATATTTTGTTGCTGCTTTTGTGAAATATAAATAAGAATTCATAATATGTAAATGAAAAACAATATACCTGCTAATGGAAGCCATTTGATTAGGCTACTGTCAATTAGCTACATACCTTCTGCTTACTGAAATATTTTACAAATTCAATGGCAAATAATATAATTTATTCCTTGTCATTTTTAATATTCTAGTACTTTTTTCACAAGTGCTAAGTTTACTGATGTATGTCAAAAAGAGAGTTTGCCACATATATTATATTACGTTATAAGTATAATATATGTATTTACTGACAGAATATGAATCAGAAAGATAAGTCCCCCACACACTGAGCAAAACTTTTCATGATATCTCTTACTTAGCACCTATGTATAAGTCCCTTATGGTTGGAGCATTAGTCGGCATGGCAATGAACTCATTGTCCATAGCCCTTTGCCCCCTTTCCTCGCCCCGCCCCGCCACCCCTCATGGGGCTACTCTTAGCATTCTCTCTATCTATTATACCTATATTATATAATATAGCATATAGCTGCAAGGCAGGATTGTTGGGAGAGTGAGTCAGATAGGTTCCTCACACCTTTACACTCATATTATCACCTACATTAATATATTACCCATATATATATACGCAATAATTAACAATTATAAGCTCATACCACATACATACACTCATTCATCATTATGCATGCTTTATCCTTAGTTACATAACTATTTAATGGTCCGACTTTTGCTTGCTTTTGCTTTAAACATTATACTTTAAGTGTGTTTCACACCCCTTTAGTTTTATTTAACGATTTTGTGTTTTGTGAACCATAGCCAAGCACAAAATAATAAATCCCAATTAACTCTCCGAGTGGAAATGTACCTTTACAAAGCTGTGGTGTTATCTCAATAACATGTACATCACTTTGTAATATATCTTCCACCCTACTCTTCTCCTACCCCATGTGTACAAACCGTCAAGATATAAATACTTGAGAGATGGGGAAACACAAAATATTCAAAAGTGCCACTCCAAGCAGCTGTTTGCGTGCCTCAGTATGCTTGGGATAGCTTGCAGTTACACTTCAATGTTATGTGCTCATCTCTGGAGTATTTGTAAGGCGATGGCATCATCATATCGCTCCGCCTGTTGCGAAGAACAACTGGCGCGGTGTTTCTAGTGAGTGGTAAATGTTAACACCGTTGTCTATTACAGGCAATGTTTGCCAGTAGCATCCCAGAGATTATAGAGCTGGTAGGAAGTAGGTCCAAGTACGGTGGCGAGCTGAAACGCGAACACGGAAAGAGGTATTCAAAGTTGATCTAAACTTCGTCACAAACGGTGACAAAGCATTTCTGGCAGGACTGTGTGCGCATATTTTTACTTTTGTCTTCGGTCTGATCTCACAATTAGTACAATAAACTTGTACGTTTTGAAGTTTGCTGTACCTGGTGGCATCTTAAATAAGAGTATGTGTTAAGCCGCCCGGTGTAGAAATGTCCTGTCACTGTTTCCTAGTCCTTAATGTATTAATGATCAACTGTTGGCATCAGTGGCGTCAGATGTATTATGCTATCTACTCGCCCGTACAGAAAGGTATCTCCATATCTTTCTATGTGCGGGTGTTCTATCAGAAGATCTCTATTTTCTCCCTTCTCTAATCAATTCACTTCTTCTTGATAATGTTAATTGTAGTTCTGTCAAAGCTATTTTATTTTTAATGTATGCTTTATTTTTACCAATGTTTTCTTGACTAGGAGAACGAAACTAGAACTACATATCTATGTCTTTAGTGTATTTTTTGTTTAAATATATATGTACCTATACAATAGTTGCACGTTACTTTTTTTGGTTTTAACCTATTATTTTATTTCATCATATTTGCACACCTATTTAATGAATTTGTTATGAAAAAGTAGCAATCCACCCAGATTCAATAATATCTTAACCAAAAATATTCAGAATCTTCAGACATACTCACAAATGCACATTTAGACACAAACTTGATCAGTATAAAACATTAGTCTTGATTAAATTAATGCAATCATTTACACCAAAAACGAATTTGCAAAACAGACCTTCTTCCATTAGCCGCTTGAATGAAGAAATTCTTCACACAATATCGTGGGAGCTCCTGCGTGATTTGTGTAGTTTTGAAGCATGTGAAGCAAATCTATCCCTAGCAACCATAAATGTTAGATAGACATAAATGTGCGTTTATATAAAAGTAAATCAATTTCAATGTTTTTTATTTTGATGGTTTAGCCCCATTATGTTGTCCCACTCAATAGAATTGTTGTTGTTTTTTTTTAATTTGAAGTAATTTTCTATGGTTCTGTCACTTTCCATAATCTTGACGTTGGACGTATATATGTTGTTGTCAGTGACTGAAATATTCAATAATGGCCAACTCTATTCCATTTTCCTTCTTATTTCCTGTTTATTATACACTGTGTATATTATAATGCTTATTTCACTACTTCTGAAGTGCATAAATTGTAATCAAGATCCTTTTTGTGGAATATCTAAAGGTAAAGTACACAACTACTCTAATTAAATAGATAACGTAAATAGCTTAACTAAGTATAATCTTTAGATGTAGAAGCTACTGCTACTCGTAACTCAGGAGTAGATAACAAATCATTCCAACGTAGAATCTCAAAACAAGATGAAATAGGTTGATCATCTACCACCAACATAAGAAACTCGCCAAATAGTATTATTGAACCTGGGTGTATATTTTTATACTTCATGACATATTCTGATGAGGGTGTATGCGAGAGTAGCATGTGTGTGATATCTTTTCACGTTAAACACAATTATTAAATCTTCTGTTATTCTATATTATAATCCCTTATATTATAATCATGACATTTCCTCATCATTTTTATTTGATATGGTTTAATAATACCCTTTAGTACACACTAAAACATTTGAATCATTTCGTTCATAACGTAAGAACCTACGATGACTCACTACAGCCAAACATATCATGCTCATTGCCACACAGCCTTGTAAGCTACGCAAGTAAACGCAATGCAAGTAACGCTGCAATGAGGTGGATATGTGGTGATATAACAGGTGCAGGCGATAGAGTCAGTCAGGGGTCGGGCAGCGTGGTCGTGGGCGGGTACCAGCAGTACTAGTTCACTTATAGTATAGTATAGTTAGAGTAACACTAGCTAGGAGTTAGAGTAATGCTTGAGTCGAGTGACGGAGTGATGAGAGTATGCTGGTTGGTGTCGGTAGGCTGTGTTTGCCAGCTGGATCCCCGAGATCACGGAACTGGCGGCCCAGCGCAACAAGTACGGCGGCAAGTACTCCAAGGACATACGTCGCAGGTACCGGCCCGCGCCTTCACTAACACTTGCTTGTTTGCCACGGGCCGCGACACGCCTGGCCTGGCGGGGCTGTCTACTATCCCCGTGATATCCCCGTCACGCCACAGCGCTAGCCGCCCCTTACTTACTTATTAACTCTCATATTACCTAATAACAGAGTTGGTTGACTTGAATGCAGAGTTGGTTTTACCTTTTTACTAGTGTTGGTTTCTTGGTGCCATGGCGCATGCTCAGTAAGGACTAGTCTCCCACCGTCCGCCGCCCGTGGGCCCCGCCGTTGGTGCCCGACCGGGGGCTACGGGCGACGCTCATCTATATAATATATTATTTATATACGGTTCACACGCTTCACAACTTGTTGAACATAGTAACGGATAATCAATCGATCCATTTGAACAGAATAATGTAATGCTGTAAATGAGTAGTGTTGTCCATTGATATGTTTTGCTTGCACACGATGCCTTGCTGCTGCCACGCTATAGCGCTAGACCCAGCACCACCATGTCCCAAGAAACACACACAGCCAGTGCCTGTGTCTCCCGGACACCTCGTTAGATAGTACTTAACTTTACCGCGCTCAGACGGTGAGCGGTGATAGGCCCACCCATCATCTTCCACACACTGTTAACTGTTATAATGTTGTACTAAACGCTTACCGAGTGAACACTGAAAGAATGATAAAAACAACCAAATCTTAAAAGAGGATACTGCTAAAGAGTAAACTGCGGATAGTTGAGGAACTTACAGAATATTTTATGTTTTCAATTTATATTAATTTTGTACATAATGTAACATTTTGTCCCAATGTGTTTTACTGTGTCCCCGCTCCCTCGCTCCTTGCCCCCGTCCAGGCATGGGGTGGCTCCGACCAGTCCCCGTCCAAAGTCCAAAGCCCATTGTTGTCACCATGCTGATGATGAATGACATGTGGTTGTCTTGTTTGTCTGCCGGCGTGTAGGCGATATTTGCCAGTTGTATCCCCGAGATAATTGACTTGATCGGCACTAGACCCAAGTACGGCGGCACGCTGAAGAACGAACGTGGACGCAGGTGAGAGCCAGGGGGACCTCTACCTTCATACTACTGTTTGTGTTTCGTGTTGTGATAACTATATCCTTCCTCCTCTATCTCTATCATGTCTTTCTCTCTTCCTAGCACGCTTCTTGTCGACACTGTTTTACGAAAGAGGAATTAATCCTTGATCTAGTATTGACAATACATATGTGGAAGATTAAATAGTCAACTTGCTGAATGTTCGTAAATGGTGTCTTATTGGAAGATTAGTATTGTGGTTGTACCCATTTAGGTGGTTTTAGTTGGTTTTTACTTTGGAGGAATGTTGTACATTTGGAATGATCTCGGTGTATACTTAAACTTACTATAAACAACGTTCTATTAGTGTAAAGTAGTTTGTTTTGAGAGTTTATGCGCTCCACTAATTATACAATGTTACCTACTTATAGTCTCCTTTCAAACATGCAGTAGACTGACAGACTTATTGTTAAGGGATATCCCAACCTGCACGTTGTATTTTGTGTCCCTCTAACATACATACTACTTAACATCCCCACCTACCACCTATCACAACTAACGTAATTATTAACTGGCCGAATGGGCGAATAGCCGTATAGCCGACTAGCCTCCGTTCATAATATTATATTGTATAACATTATACTCTTATTCTATAGATCCGTACTCCAACATCATTAGAGCGTGGCAAGGCTGTGTGCATTTAGGACATGATATTCTATCAATAGTTCGGCTGTAGAAACTTACTGTAATACTGTACACAATACAAACAATTAGACTTAAGTCGTAGGTTCATTGCGTTGTCCATAGATTTGAGAATGGAGTTTGGATGGAGTTTGGTCTCGCTGGCCTGCCAAGACCAGTAGAGCCAGCTCTCAGCCATTTCCTATTTCATGACCAACAAGTATTGTCCTTCCTTGAAGTTTTTGACAGTTTCATTTCATTTCCTTTACCATGTTTTATAATTGATTATTTATAGATGATTAATATAATGCCTGCTGACTAGTTTGCATGGCAGCTATTGCACGCCTAGACTTGGTACTAGTAGAAACTACCCACTCTAGAAACAACTTGGTAACAAAAATTTCATCAATTAATCAATCTAATCTAATTTATTACATTATTACATTCCTTATATTTATTATAATACTTTGTTGGTTTCATTCATTTTTTTTTTGTTTTTGTTTTATTTTATTACCATCTAATATTGTTTTATGATTTTCCCTTTATTTTTATTTATTTATTGTGTTTCCTCCTTCAAATAAGATTGTTGCTTTTAAATAATTTATTCTTTTTTCAATGGTTTTCTAAATTCAATTAAATTAATTGATTTTAACAAACTCATCTTAACACAATTTATATATTAAAAATGCAATGATTTTATTTGTAAAATTTGCAAGTAAGTAGTCTAAATCTTTTTTCTGAAGCATTTGATGTTCCCACTAGATTTGTAGATATTATTTAACGTAAATTAGTATTTGCTGCCTTTCCCGTATGTTTATTTTGATAAAGAGGTATTCGATGTTTGCAACTCTTTAGTTTTCTGAGCAACTTGTCTGCTAAGAGAATGGCTGTAACTGCAAAGAATATGGTTCTAGATATATGCTTTATGATCAAAACTTTTGGTAATACCAAATCTATCTCCAATCATATATTCTTTTACAGTTTCTGTCATTTTTCGTAACGGGGTAGTTTATTTTATGAATAAAATTTTTCCCCGTAATGCTAACTTTTTAGGTTCAAATTATTGAATTACTTGTGGTTTTTAAAACAATCACGTTGAAAAATTAAATTATTGTCATTTAAAATAATTAATTCAATGATGAAAATAAATTTGTGTGATAATTTGGACCAATAATTTATCCAAAAATAGATGTATCCATAAAAAAAGATTGAGATCGTAAATCGTTGTCAAAATTTTCAATCCAGTACCTAATGCGTTATAAAAAAGATTTCCCTACTAATCCGTTACACTTGTCTTTGTAATTTTAAATTTTTATGGATACTAATGTTGGAGCTTTATGATTTTTAGTAATTTAGAAATATTGGCGATTTATCAAAATTTCACCGCACCTCTATTCATGAAACGTCACTTAAATGTAAAAATTCAAGTCAGAATGGCGCACTTCAGCTATATTTTACACAATTCCCCCTTCCTATTGTTGTGAGTGTCAATTGTGTCAATAGAACTAGTCAAATTATTTTTTCAAAATTTTAGTAAAATTCGTTTGGTGGTTTTTTCATATTTACCACTGAAAATCTTCTAGGAACCATATTTATCACTGTAATTTGTTTGACCATAAAGTCACTCACATCTGATTTGAAGGAAATTTAATATAATTATGAAATTTATTGAACTCTTTTAATGAATCGTTTTATATTCTCTTTTTAAAAATCATTTTTTGAATTGAAGACCACTCAGCGATTTGCGCTTTTATCGCAAAGCACTTTGAAGCAATAAAAATAATACTGGCTCCAATAATAGTGTAGATGTAATAAAATGCATGATGTAATGAATCAATGGCGTCGGTGACGTATATGTAATAATAACTTTATGTATTGAAAACTAATCCATTTCTGAAATTTTCGCTAGGCACATTGTGGTGTGTGGTCACATCACATACGAATCGGTCAGTCATTTTTTGAAGGACTTTCTTCATGAAGATAGAGAAGATGTTGACGTTGAAGTGGTATTTCTACACAGGTAAACAAATCATCAATGTCTATTTAACTAACTAATATAACATTCTAATTACATTATTGTATTTTTCTCCTCATTTTAAAATACATACATTTATATTTCACACTTTTTGAAGATCTAAAAACAAATCAATAAATTGATATTTTTGTAACATTTGAACTGAATTTAATCTGTCATTGTATTCTTATCGTTGACTTCACGTTTTATAATATGTTAGGTGATCTGATTCATATAATATATTATATTGTAGATGAACCCAACTTTTTTTGATATCTGATTATATATTCCTTAACTTTAAAATGTTTTAAATTGCTCTATAGCAACAATATGGGACTTTTCAAGAATAGGTTTACTTTTTTCTCTCCACACAGTATCCCCAAAGATAACCTATCTGGGTAAAATCTAAAGCCACCATGTTATGAACCTTTTTAAAGATCCCGACATATCGGTTTGATCAAATTGAATCTTTATCCATTTTACGCAATTTGAACTGCAATGAAAAATAGTGATATTTCAGTTTGGCCCCTCTAGTACATTGACATATTAACAATGTATTGACAAGTCTAGTGTGTATGTATGTATGCTGTACAAGTAGTGGTGTTGAAGTGCGTGATGACATTTCAGGAAAGAGCCGGACTTAGAGTTGGAAGGCTTGCTGAAGCGTCACTACACGACTGTGGAGTTTTTTCAGGGTACCATGATGAATGCCGTGGACCTTGAACGAGTCAAGGTTAGGTGTTACAAAACTGGAAAGATCAAGCACGGCAGTCGTTTAATATTACACTATTTCATTTTTTTTCAATATTTTATTTACAATATCATTTCAAGTTCACTTTCGTAGGGTTGAAATTCTATTTTACATTTATTTTACAAAATTATTGTCTTCTTTGAGCAAAAGTACATTTGGCTTTGTACATTTTGAATTCATAGCTTGCTTTGGAAAATAAAACATTTGATTCTATCTATTTTAATAACGTATATATTAATACTCTTGAAATCACATCTGTAGTACAATCGAATGGTTGGCTCGAGTGTTGTATTTTTCAAAGCAATCTCCAGTATATTACTATTCCTAGAATCTGCAAATGTCATGTATGCATGGTAATGTTGGTATCACATAATGATTGTAACGCGACGCCGCCATTGCAAGCCAAGCAGAGAGCCAACAGCGAGCAGCCAAGCTGTAGTTTGTAGACAACATAAAGAACGTTTGTAATTCTGAAGGTGTCTGCAATGAATTATGTCATCTAAACCTTGTGATCTACCGTACCCATTTTACATTACTGGTTACTCATGTATTTTTATACTAATCGCCCATTACATATCTTCAAATTGCATTACATTTTCAAAAAAGCACTTGCAAAGTGTTGTCAAGTCTCCCGTTCGGCCCTCATTCGTCAGCTAATTGCAGCTCAGAAAACAACCAAACTTTTGGATTATGTAAATGAAAATCATGGAAAATGTGATTTGAATATATACCCTTCCAGATGTGTTCCACTGTATGTCTTGTAGATGTCGTTAATAATGATTTCTGCTTGAATGAAGATGTCCTCACTGATAATTAATGTATTAACGGCAAACACGTGTGGATCTTTGGTTTCGTGACATACTTTAGTTCATACTCGACCTTCATACTGTTAGTGTACCGCTTTGTAGTGGATGTTAATGGTGATGTGATGGCAGGAAACCGCCAGATTTGGAGCTGGAAGGCCTCTTCAAGAGACACTTCACCACGGTGGAGTTCTTCCAGGGAACCATCATGAACCCCATCGACCTTCAGAGGGTGAAGGTCAGTTGCAGTGTCGCCGACGGCCAGTGGCTATATTTGTGTGTGGATGTGGTTGTATCTTATCGTGCCAATGTTAACAGCCTCTGCTCTCCCAGCATCAGCAATCCGATGAAGCCTAGAATGCCCTTATGTGACTAACAATGTTAGATGGAACTACCGATACTGTGGCAATCAATCTCTACTGATTGGCTGACCATTATGTCATCTCTCATTACCCATTCTTTTACTTTTATCATATCATATCATTCGACCATCTAAATGTTTCCTTTTGAGTGCATATGCATAACCAAATAACGCTTTCATTGTTTTTTCTTGGGTTTCATTTTTAATACAAATACAAAGGACTTGTTTGGCTTGAAAATCGCTTTTTGTAAGAATGTGTTGTCTACTATCTCTAAAGCATAAATGATACTTCTTAATAGCATTAACTAAATAAATAATTCTAAAAAGTTGGGATGGAAGTGTGTTGCTCGTATTATTGTGTTTCTGTACTACACATCGTATATTATTATTCAAGCCCTCTGGCCAACTTGAATAATCATTACTTTATTTTTACTTTACAGACAACTTTCTATGCCTATAATATATGCATGAGACTTTTATTAATGATTCTTGATATGTGTTTGTAAAGAAAGTTTTTGTTGAAATGGACACAAGCCGATAGCAATGATATAGTTTTGTAGTTGGTCACAGAAAGCAATTTATACCTTGAATGTTTGGGTTACTAGAAATCAAAGCCAATAAAATCAAAATTGAAACCTTTCATTTAACCAATTGAAAAATATCAGAATTAAATCAAGATGTAACTGATATGATTTGATGTTTTCACGGCCAAAAGTATTACATATTATGATTATTTTTTGGGCTATTATGCCGTGTTTCTCTTTCTCCTTCTGCAGGAAGTGCAATGCTGTATAGCAACCCAAAAATTAATTATGACAATACCTGACTGTCTGCAATTTATTTTTTTAATATTGTGAGTTTTTATAGCAAAATTTAAAAAAATATTATTTATCAAATCAATTTAAAAAATAGCCACCAGTCGGAAAATAAGGTAATATTTAAACTTCAAATATTCATTAGATAGTTATTATTTTCAAATTTACTTAGTTTTTTTTACCTTTAAAAAAAAAGAAACATAGAAATTTAACGAGGGTAAGTCCAATAGCTGTTATGAAACTATTTGCATGTTTCTGCATGTTTATATTGTTTTCTCTAACACTGATATACCCAAGTTATCTGCATTTTGTTCAAATGTCTGTAGATTTTATATTCTTTCACAGTAGATTGACTGCATTATAATGTACTCAAATTAATTATTTATGAAAATTAAAAGCCAACATTATTTAGATTTAAACATTGTAACTATTTTTTTATGCTGTGAATTTAAATTAAAGTTTTATTTACACAATTAATTCAATTTTTTTTACAAAATGTTTCTTTTTTATATATTTCTTTTCTTTTTTGGCAGGGGTAATACAAATGATTTATGTTTGCAGGTTCATGAAGCAGATGCTTGCCTTGTATTAGCAAATAAATATTGTCAGGATCCTGATGCAGAAGATGCTGCCAATATCATGAGAGTGATCTCAATTAAAAATTACTCTGATGATATTAGGGTTATTATTCAGCTTATGCAGTATCACAATAAGGTATGGTTAATCTAATCTTTTTGCTTGCACTATTACAATAAGGTACGGTTAATCTAACCTTTTTACTTATGCAGTAACACAATAAGGTACGGTTAATCTAACCTTTACTTACGCAGTTTCACAATAAGGTATGGTTAATCTAACCTTTTTACTTATGCAGTATCATAATAAAGTACGGTTAACTAACCTTTTTACTTATGCAGTATTACAATAAGGTACGGTTAATCTAACCTTTTTACTTATGCAGTTTCACAATAAGGTACGGTTAATCTAACCTTTTTACTTACAGTATTACAATAAAGTACGGTTAATCTAACCTTTTTACTTGCGCAGTTTCACAATAAGGTACGGTTAATCTAACCTTTTTACTTATAGTATTACAATAAAGTACAGTTAATCTAAGTTTTTACTTATGCAATAACACAATAAGGTATGTTTAATCTAGCCTTTTTACTCATTCAGTATCACAATAAAGTTAATCTTACCTTTTTACTTATGCAGTATCACAATAAGATACAGTTAATTTCTACTTATGCAGTTTCACAATTAGATACGGTTAATGTAAATCTTTTACTTATGCAATGTCACAATTCTTACTTTAGGGCCAGATTCTCTCTGTATCTTTCCTCTGACACCTTTACGAATTTAGCTTTGCCAAAACCTGCAGAAGGGAATTTTCTCATATTATTTACCCTGTACAGTATTCAGGCGTGAATAAAAAAGCAGTCCTTTTTATAGACTTCTAATCTTTTTAAATATTTATCCACAACCCCCGAAAATATTACCTACATATTTAATTTTACGAAAATAGTGAGTTTCCTTTAAATAGCTTTGTGGAATACCTTTTTCATAGTTTTTACTACATACATTTAGCCAAATTTGTTTTTTTGTATTATCCAATGTGGAAACTTCGCTTTTCCCCCACTTTAAAAAAAGTTTTATTTGAGATTACAGTGTTTTCAGAATTTTAAATATGTTTTTACTTAAAAAGTACGTAGTGTTTCGATTTAATATGTATTTACTATCTGTCCGGTGAATATACATCACATTTGGAGTTGATTTTTGAGTAAATCTGGTTCAAAGTTGGAATTTTTTAGGTTAAATTTGAAAGACTGCTAAGAAAGGTTATTCCCTAAAATTTGTGATAAGAGATCGTTCTCCCGCGAGCAGTGCTGTCAGATTTGTGTGATTTTCTACAGCTGTTAAATGAATAAATAATTATGCATACTTGCAGGAATTCATGTTTAAAATGACCCAAACTAAAATACGTGACAGCTCACAGCTGAAATTTTGACATCAGCCGATAGAAAAAGCAAATAACAGCCGTAGAAAATCACATAAATCTGTCAGCACTTCTCGCGTGAGAACGATCTCTTATCACAAATTTTAGGGAATAGCCTTTCATATCAAAAACAAAGTTTATTTAGGTTCTTTATGTGATGTAGATTCACCAGTTTCCGGACACTGTGCATAATGTCTCACTACAAAGTAAGTTGAGTAATGCGTCTTCATAGTTATAATTTGTATTTCTACTGTGGCTAAAGCTCGATGCCAGATGAGTTAGACAGAAGAAGAAGAAGGAATATGTAAGCTTTGAATGGTTTTACTTCTTCCAGGCGTACCTGCTAAACATCCCGTCTTGGGACTGGAAGCAAGGCGACGACGTGATCTGCTTAGCCGAGCTCAAATTAGGTTTCATAGCACAGAGTTGCCTCGCACCGGGATTCTCCACCATGATGGCCAATCTGTTTGCCATGAGAAGTTTCAAAACTGTAAGTTCGCCAAACTCCTGCTCCTTCTAACCACAACTAACCTAACCATATAGATGTTTTTTTTTAATTTTCAATACAAAATTATTTTATTTTTAAAATTACATCATTTTTATTTTTTTAACAATCAGTTACATTATTTTTCAAAATAATTAACTTCCAATTATTGATGAAATAGACAAGTTTGCAATCACCTCTATACCAATCATGCCGATACGATTTTCATGATTACCAGTGAGAGAACATAATATTTGTATATATATTATTCTTACGTTTTGAGTGTTTGGCGCAATATTAACAAATGATTTATTTTAATGGGCTTATTTTTTTTTTGTTAACACCGTGTAAATTTCTCAAACACATTTTTTACTCTTTTAGAATTCAATTTGCATTCAGATCGATGGTAAGATTTAAAAAAAATTAAAGCTATAATTAATTCAATTCAATTTTTGAAGAAAACAATGGTTAAAATGTATAAATTTTATTGTACTTTAGTGGAGGTATTTATTTTTCTCTTTTTATTTCAATATTATTTTGTAATATCAAACATAGGAGGAGACTCAAACTCATTTCATGAGAACACTTCGTGGACTGTGCTTCACAAATGTATGTAATGTTTTCAGTTATTTGCATTCTGGTGACGGTGTTGGTTTCGCTACAGAAGGTGTATGGACGAACTTTGCAAAACAGGGCTTAGAACTAATAATGTTCATTGTACGCATCATCAATGGAATTCATTGACTTCGCGAGAATAAAACATCCTTGTTTTGTTCTCTGGGCTGCGGTTCTTAATCTATCTTACACGTATTGTAATTAAATTATTTACGAGTAAAACCTTTAACAAGTCCTCGAATAACATCAATGTTTTGATTTTTTACATTTCCACTTTATAAAGCGTAGTTTGTTTGCAGGTTTGGTATTCGGATCCTGTTAAATTCACATTACACATCATTAAACATGATTTTGTTAACATTCCCTAAAATCCGCTATTCTCTGACTTTGTAAAATTATATGTTCTAAGCTCTCACATGAAAGAATAACATTTTAAACATCTAAACACAAAGTATTTTGTCTAACATGTATTTCTATTTACAGCCTATGGTTTATGGAGCTCGGGAGATCTAGCTATGGCTATACGGCATGCATTTGTGCTTAGAGCTTTTTTATTATTATCTTGTTCAAAATAGGCTTAAAACTTTTACATTTTTTACATATTGTTTGTCTTTAAATGAGCAAGAAGCATTGTTTCAAGAAAATCTATTTAACAAATGTCAAAGTTGAGATAGCCTTTAATAATTGATTCATGTTTATGAGATTGAGACCTTCAAGTTTATTCAAATAACAAGTGTTATTCTGACTCGATTAAAATGTAAATGCTCTTCTCTTGTGAGTTTGTTGGTTTGGATTGATTCTGACTCTGACTTGGCTTAATTAATCCGTAATGAATAACACAGTAAAGCTACCTGTTTGCCTCTGTTTGAATAGTCCTGAATGTCTCAGTCTAACTTAGTTTTAAGGATAGTGCTTAGTGTAAGGAAGCGCGGTATCTATTTGACTGGGGGTTGTTGTGGTATGGTTTTACAGTCCCCAGACATGCAAGTGTGGACGAATGACTACTTGAGAGGAACGGGGATGGAGATGTACACCGAGACGCTTAGCCCCACGTTTATTGGAATGCCCTTTGCTCGGGCCACGGAGTAAGTCGGCCATGCAGCTCAGTGTATAAGACCTCCGCCCTTCCTACCTTACCTACCCTACCTCATACCCACCTTCTACCTTACCTGTACCGTAGTACCGATGTTGCCAAGTCATTCTATTGCCATACATACTACATATATATATACGTATCTACATCTATTATACTCATACATTCTTTTTTATTTTATCTTACAGACATAAAACATACACATGGAAAACTATTCCGTGATTGTTTATCATTTTTAAAGTGACTTTAAAGCGAGTGAATATTCGTAATGTGTATTGCGCAATTTCAAAATAGAATCCCGCATCTTTAAAAATGATATGAACAATCATGTGTATAATTTTATTAGAGCAATCTATGGCAAATCCTGAGTTTTGTCATGCCTTTGTAAGCTTCATCTTTCTTACTGTCTAATGCTCTATAAATTGATGTTGTCTAAATGTTTGAATATATAAATTACACACGCACACACATACTCTCTTGAACCCAGCGTAACTTCTCGCTGACAGAGATGGCGGAATAATCGTCCGTGATGCAAACTGTCGCTTCTGTCTGCATTGAACACTCGATTATCCGGTCATTCTGCTAAACGTCACCGGTGCCTGCTTAACTGTGATTTTAAAATAGGTCTAAACTCTTCCCATTTTAAACGCACAGTTTTATGTAATGCATTAAATAAAGAAATCAATATGGATAGCCTATTTGTCCGTTACCGTGACCTGTCCCTTGTATCTCTATCTCGATGTATCTAGGTGTATCTGAGCATGGGTGTAACCTTCCCTTCCAGGTACCGCTGGCAGTTGTTCCGGACGGGCCTCCTGACCCTGGCGCCTATCTAACGTAGTCTGTCTTTGCATCTCTACTAACACTAACTCGCTCTGGGTTCGATAGAATGTCACGGTAGAAGAGGGAGGGCTAACTTAACAGGCAATAATGGTTGTGGAACATGAGCCTGGAGTAGACAGATGAAATGTTTGGTTGTTTTTCCAGTCCCCCGATACGCAAGCGTGGCAGAACGATTACCTGCAGGGCACCGGGTGTGAGATGTACACGGAGACCCTTTCTCCCTCATTCACCGGCATGACGTTTCCTCAGGCCAGCGAGTAAGGCAGCCTCCCCCTCCCACTACTTCATGTAGCACCCCATCATACCACTACCACAGACACTGACACTGACACTGACGACAACTAACTACTGGACTACAACCAACACTAACACTGACCGACACTTTCATTCTAGACCCCTTTCTTTATTAACTGTTGTGACTAACAAAGAGTTGATGTCCTGTTTGATAATACATAACCTCGCGTACCTTGTTAGAGCCGTGAGCTGGAGACTTAAACTTACTTCAGTTACTTGACTGGAGGGATTCCCGAGTGTACATTGATGTGGTGTTACGTGTTACTTGCCTGCCCATTTGTCTAGGTCACTAGGACTATAGGGTTCTAGACCAGAATTACTTTGTGGATATAACTGCACTGGACTACGTTGGAATGTTGCCCCTTATTTTATTAGCTGCATTCAGGTTTTCTTGACTTGAACTTTGTACTAAATAATGCATTCCAAGCAAGAGCTATTCACTGATTTCTGAACATTTGCACAGTAGACGTTGCTCGCTTGATTGTTGTACTATATTTCTAGCTTCATTATATATTAAGCTAGACTAGCCATACGAGTAGCTTTGTGCTTTTGTTCGTAATGTACACACTTTCTATTTCACCATCTTCAGTACACACTATAAATTAATATGATTTTTATTTAACAAATTATTACATAAATATATATTTAAAAAAAAAAAAACTTATTTTCATGTTGTTATCCAAACCCATGTTTATATTATGTATATTTAAAAAAAACTATTTTCATACAACACAGCATATCATATATTTACATTAGGTATGTTACCTTTCACTCTAATCCCAGAGCAGTCGTAAATAACAACAGATTAGATGAAGCTTATAATATATTTATTATACATTTCATTCCGATTTTTTAAAATTTTTATCCCACAAGTGTTGCACAATGGCTGACTTCATCCTGTATAATTCAATCAACTTATTTATACTTTCTAGCCATACCTAATCGTTAATTTATATCACAAAATCATAATTTCAAATTCTTACTGTAATAATTATTAAATAGTCACTAGATCTAATTCATAATACGACAAAATAGTTTTTATAGCTTAAAGTATTTTTCTTTGATCTAGCTTTCTCATTATTGAAACTTCATTACAATTTTGGAATATACTATTATTTAGTACAGCCAAAACAGGTATTTGTTCTATACTTAAACATATGTCACTTTGTATTCTTTCCAAAGATTTATTTCATACAGACACATACTTGCTGAAATGAGCATGATAAAACATACAAATAAATTTTTACAATCTTGTTATGGCTGTTACATTTCAATTCAGTACAGTACAATACTTTGAAACTAGTTTTAACGTAATTTTAGGATAAACTAGCACATTATATACTAAACATAACAATATTTTTAATGAAAATAGATTCTTTTAGCAGAAAAGTAATTATAGAACAATCTTACATTATAATTATTTGTGCGTCAACATTTGTGGGGAATGCGAAACTATTAAAAGAAGTAGGTTAATTACATGTTTTAGCCAAATACATTTTGAAGTTTGGCTTTGCTTACAATATTTCTTTAACAAGACAGCATAATTATATTATCACTTACGGAATGACTAATGGCAAATCAAATTTACGTAATAATTATCTTATTCACTTTATTTTCATTATGCTTCTATGAGCCCTCTGGTGGAGCATGAAAGTTTAAAACTGTGCGCTTTAATTAAATAATTGCAAAAAAAAAATCATTGGATTAAATGCTTATTTTATCACCAGATAGATAGATGTTCCCAAATTAACAATAATTAAATCATTTTTATTATCATTAGAAAATTTTATCTTGATTTAGCACAGCTCTTTGGAAAAATTGATAGTTGATATTTTTATTAGCACTTAAATGATTAATTTATCTATTTATTAATTAAATGTCAATCACTTCATAACTGTTTAAAGATGTTATATATAATATGTGAAGATTTTCATTCAAAATAACATTAATTGTGTGTAAAAAGCATTTCATATTAAATGATCCCATCCATAAAATGTAAAGCATTCAAAACTCATTTAAATTTTCAGCTTCAATTTCTATTACAATTACTGTTTCTTTTATTCAATTTATTGTCACATAATATATCTCTTTTGATTTAATGGGTGATTTTAACAGATTTATATACATGATTGTAAATATTATAGCATAATGTCTAACATTTTTTTATGTTTGACAGACTGTGTTTCACCAAGTTGAAACTTCTGCTCCTTGCGATCGAGATAAAGGGAGGAGAAGAAGGAAACGATAGTAAAATTTCCATAAATCCCAGAGGTGCAAAAATATTAGCAAATACCCAAGGTTTTTTTATAGCCCAATCTGCAGATGAAGTCAAACGGTATGTATTTACTCTATTACAAGTGTAGTGAATCCTTTGCCTAATAGTAGTCGATGTTGTAACTAAATAACGTGAGAAACATTGTAATGCATATCTTGTTTTATGTTTTTATTCAATTATTTTCCAGTGCCTGGTTTTACTGCAAAGCTTGTCACGATGACATCAAAGATGAAACGTTAATTAAGAAATGCAAGTGCAAAAACTGTGAGTCTAAAATTTAATCTTATTACTGTTTATGTGTTTGGTTTGGACACAGAATATATGACTTAACATTTCAATATAAATTTAGTAAGTACTGGAAACAGTAAACGATGAAATAAAGTAACAGACGAAAGTAAGGTTAAAGAAAATGAAACTATTGACATAATGTTTGTTGTGTTGGGGTATATTTTAGTGGCCGCTCAGCAAAGGAAGATCGGGGGTGACCTAGGTAACTGAACAAAGAAAATAATCAAATGCCTTTATACTTTCGGAAATAGAAATTTGTAGCCCTGTACTGTGCAATATTTTATTCATTTCTGACCTTTTTATCACTCGCCTGAGCCTCTGTGCCCGTCTTTTTATTTGTTCTTTCTCTTTATCTATTCTATGAATTATCTCGAATGAAGACTTGTTAAGTTTAGTAAAGTGTTGGTTGTGACACTGGTTGTTTTGGTCATGTAAGTGGATAGAGTAAGTCCGCCGAACCCATCAGCCAAGTTGCAAGTTGGAGTTGGAGTTGAGTTGGAGGAGTTGACCATCCATCGCATGACCAAGATAGATAATGCTGTAATGAAACTGTATTTCAGATTGTCGCGGAATGACTTAAGACAATTTGGTTTCACACGAGGCCCTCCTTGCACATTTTGTTTCAAGATTGCATGACTCTTTGTTTCCTTGATAGAATGTGTTTGTTTACTTTATTTTTACTAAATACCAATTCTACTGTACATTCACATTTTATTCTAAACTTAAGAATGTAGGTACCTATACATAAACTAAAAATCCACCATGAGAGCGGTGACCTTTATGACTAGATGCAGAGTTTGAGTGCTTTCTTTTATGTTATAATATTTAACCCTATTTCTATGTATAAACATTAAGGAGACTATTCCAATATTTTTCTATTTCTTCTGTAAAGCTTAGGAAATATTGCATATTTGCAGGAACTTTTCTAAATACTCCTGTGCCAAAGGGATCCCTCCTTCTCCCAAGCTCTTTCCCAGAATCATATTCCCCGTAATCAGACACAAACACACAGTCACTTGCGCTGATTGCCCTGGGTTATTGGGTTCATCAACCAGCTCAAGCTAAGCCAAGCTAAGCCAAGCCAAGCCAACAAGCTTCAAGCTTCAACCATTTCTTTGCTTTTAACTGATAGACCTACGAGACGGGAGTCAGTGCATTGGGTACATATTGCTAACATACAAACATCTTAGTATTAAGTAACTGGCAAGATGAGGATATTTCAACCCTGCTGTGTTTTTTCTTGGAATTCTGGCTTTTTGCAGATGTGGGAATGATCATGATGCAGACGGGAATGGTGAAACAGGGTCTGAACACCTACCGAGGTTGTATGGAGGGTACGGAACACCCATCTCAGCTGTGTTATCAACTATATCATACTAACTATTTAATATTCTACACCTCCGTAATCATCTAACGCTCATTCCGCCAGTCACCCCGCCCCGCATTAGTGTGTTAACAATAACAAGCGTTCATTATACATATGTTACTATTAACAATTTATCTGCTTCCATACAACGTGACTTGTATTGTATGTATTGTGGTTAGGCTGGGAATACACGCTATGTAATCCTATTTCAGGGTTTATAGTTTTTGTTACTTTTTGCTAGAAACTTTGTTTGCCAGTTTATGTTGTACTTCCGTTATTGGTGTGCTAAGCAGATTTATGTAAAAGGCTCGTAATAGCTTTCAAAGCATTTTGATCTTAACGTCTACAATAACTCATCACGCCTTTTTCCTGAGGGGGCTAACCTCCATTAAGTATTTTATATGTATTTTATCTTCCTTATGTCCTCCTTCATCTCAAAGAAAAGTCTGTAATCTCAAAAAGTAGTAAATTCATAGTAAAATTAAAAAATCACAGAATCCCATATTTTATATTTATATATTCCCTTAGAAAAAGTAATGTATTATACATCAAAGTACGTAAACATTTAAGTGTTAAACATTCTTCTTACAGATAGATGTATCTTTAAAAAAGAGATTATTATTGTTTACACAAAAATGCGCCAAACATGAATTCATGGATTTATTTTTACTTTCACACTACCCATTAGTTTGACATATGTACATACATGATTCTAAATTGACATGCACGTAGTTAGTACATTAACAGAGACCCCATTTGTTTAAAATACATATGACTACAGACGCAGAGTACAGTATTTTTAAGCTTATGCCGTCCACCGATCCGCCCGCAAACGTGTGTAGAGCGAGGACTCACGTATAATAAAATACTCAGTACCCAGGGTGAATCAGGAAACTAGCACACTTCCCTAGCCCTAGTTCCCTACCTCATAGACCTAACCAGTGTTCCCCAGTCCCGCTAGATGTGTTAACCCATGTGTAAACCCGGCCACGTGGTGACTTGATGATAATATTCCGTATTAACATTAACATCTAACGTCTCTGTTTGTTGGTTCAGTGGCAACATTCAGGAAGGGTGTGCGAGCAGTGCAGATGGTTGGAAGGGCAAGTACGTATCACACCTCATAGATAACTGTACCATTGCATTAACTCATTCCCGGTCATGGGAACTAATTGCAACAAGATCTCATCGAGACGATCTCCAGTCGAGGAGATGCTCTCCTAACAAACTCCCCCGAATCTCTTCTGTTTGGAACACAACTCAGTGTGTCTTTGTAAATTTAGATAAATCAATGTTTAGCTGAATATAACCCTTATAGAGTTCCAGCATAATATCTGTTGTTTATTTTGTATTCATTGTTTTTGATGGGAAATTTAATATTAATTTCACAAATATTTAGCAAAGTGGTACTTGTAAATTATCCATAATTCTAATTTTGGGATGTTAAGGTGTGTAAGTGTCTATGTGTATATATGACGGGAGTTTAGTCACTTGCCGTCAGCATCTAGACGTTTTCTCGTTGTTGTATTGTTTTATTTTTTTTTATTATGACAAATAATAATAAATTTGTATTCTTTAAGAATCAAAAAGATACAAAAAGAACCCAAAAAAATTTTGCATACATACACAATCTATTTAAATTTGATTGAGAAGTTCCCCAAAGTGCCTGGAAACAGGTTTACTTGTCATAATGCTAAATGTTGTGTGTGTGTAGGTGTTGTGAGTTTGTGTGGGTGATCTTTAACAGCAACACTCGTGTTTGTTATTAACAACACTCGCTTGCGTGTACTAGATACATCAAAGCCAACAAATAACTTTGAAATGTGTTAAGTGTAATGCATTTAAAATGTTGTCTCCGTACTTTTCACTTTGTTGTGTGTAAATGTTTAATACAAATGTGTTGTGTGTCTTTCTGTCTGTCTCTCTTTCTTCCGAACACTTTGGTGTTACACACAATCAGGCGACGAGGAATACATCCTTGCAAGTAAGAACAAGTCTCATGTGGCGTCGCCGTGTAGAATATATTGTAACGCTGGTCTGTTAATCTGGTCCCACACCGCGCTACCTGTCTATCAGTTATCAGTTGGCGCTGACTCATCCCCCTCACGCCGCCCCCTCTTGGAGCGCTTCTTTCTTGTTTATTTACATTTACATTTCACTCCAGTGGATTTATTTCTTGTTTATTATTACGTCCTAGGCGACTCGTAAGCTCATTCTAGAGCCGTAGGTCTGACACATGCTCGTGATGAAAGCAATATCCTTATTACTATCTCAGTCAATCAATCAATCAATCTTCTTAACTCTCTCACTCTTCACTTTTTAAATTTGATGCTCCCGTGTTGCCGTGAAAGATTTACTAAAATGCCCTGAACCTTTAATTATAGGAATACAACATCAAAGATGATGTAATTAACTCTACCGGCTCTTTTAGCCTTAGCAGAAACATTTATCATTATTATATCAGAAAGATAATCAAATATTTAATAAGTTTGCATAGAAGATAGCAATATAGAGAAGATAATATTAACTAAAAACTCAAAAAGATTTACCGAACAGTGCCTTTAAAGATTTATAGTATCTAGTTACATGTCTCGTAATATAAATTGGGTTGAAAGGGGAGTAAGTCAGTACCCGCTCTGAATTTGGAATTGACTGCATCCGACAGCCAGTGAAGCTGTATCCAGCCCTCCAGGCTGTCCACCAAATATTGCTTTCAGAACTCGCATTGCATGTCATTATGATAGTTAATATCCAACACATTTAACACAGCTTTCCAATCTCTAGAGCAAAGTAACATATTATAAGCGAATCAGTATGAATCTTCAAACACTCGAGTAGAATAATGAGCATGCTTCACCAAAAATGTGTTTCACTTCCTCCTTAGTACAAGACCCGTAGACAAGTAATAACGTTTTGTAGATTTGGAATGTGTAGTTGCATGTGTGTTTATCAAGTGTTCTAAGGAAGGTAGGTAGGTCTGTATTCTGTACTAAGTAAAATATGTTCAATTCACTAACCAGAATAATACTTTCAGTTAAATGATTAAATTGCTAATTGGTTCAAGTTTAAAGTTAACAGCGGCAACACTTTGGTTGTCGCCTTTGCTGATATAATGTTTAGTGTTGCGAGATGAGTGTGATGGTGCTATGTCCTTTGTGATGGTATTTTGGAATGTGTTGGGGTGTTTGCAGATGACCTTCATCCCCCTCCCACGTTCACCCCGCCAGAGTTGCCCAAGAAGGTTCACGTAAGAGGTACAAAACATTCAACTTCAAAATGCCTACATTTCTTATTTTATATATGATTAGGTTCGCCGCAATATAGTTTTGCTTCGCTGGATCAGCACATAGAAATAATTTGGCAGCCGCGTGTAGAGTTACGTGAAGACTTATACATTCACAATTATATATAGCATTTCAAGCAACTGTTAACTGTTCAAATTTAGATTGCAAACAATTTGGCACTTTTTATTATTTGTTTTCAATTTTATTCTTCAAAATTTAAATAAAAACAACTTTTATTTTATTTCAACATCTGTTTTTATTATCTTATTAATTTCGTATTAAGTAATAATATTCACTTTTTTCTAAGGTTACTCATCTTAAATTTTAATTTCACGAAAATAAATTTCTTTTGCTTTATCAAAATTATGTGTTTTGAAACCTTTTATGTTTGTCCTTGCATGAATTATTATTCTTAATGCATGTTTTACATATTTATTTTTTATTTTCGATTAAACTGAAGCCTCTAAAATTTCAATCAATTTAAATCTTAGCCGTTTAGACATTTTTTATTCATAATTAGTGAAGTGATTATCAAACACAAATTTTCTACATAAAAAAACACCTTATGACAAAATGCAATATTTGTTGCACTGATTACAACAGTACACATCGATCACAAAAATTAGTTACTAATGAAATAATACTGAGCATATCATCACACCCACGTTACTATAAAGTTACACAATGAATTTTCACAAATGTTTGTACATCTTATGTCCGCAACACGATACGCCTTTACTAATTTTGTATTACATTATCGCATTTACAACAATATTCTCAAAAAATCATTTTCTTAATTACATTCTGAAAATAAAATTAGTTACAGGAATGTACTTAAATCTTGTTAGCTGTAGTAAATTGCACAAAAAATAGTTAGCACTAATTTACTTTATTATTATCGTGCAACGACTGGTCCCTTTCCAATTTGCAATGTTAATTATAAGAAATAAACAACGACGCATCCGTAAAGCTTTTTCCTCCAGACTTTTCTTTCACTTTATTGTAAATATATTACTTATAATTAATAAAATTACTAACTACATCCTGGCTTCACCCGCATTTCAACACTATTTTTCTGAAACTTTTCTTGTTGATCAATTGAAAATATAGAACAAATAGTTTTGTCCTACGTTTATTAAAGCCACTGAAGCGCTTTTTGCCACAATATGGCACTATTTAAAATACCTCGGAATGCTTTGCCGCCAATTTTGGCAAATTTTCCATTATTTATAAGATCAAGTAGAGGTTTACGATTTTATAATATTTTTTTTATAAATCCTACGAATATGTGATAATCAACAAAAGATAGGTAAATTAATTAACTATATAGAACTGTAATCAGTTTGTATGTCTCCATGTTAAAATTCGGAGGTATGATTGTTTTTATTTGGGCGGAAAATATTCAAAATGATCACCAAAAAATGTCAAACAATCAGAGAAAAAAGTTTTAAATTGCGCTATCGCTCCAGTGGGTGTATGTATTTCAAATCTACATATCTCGATGGAAATAATGTGTGAGGTGAGAATAGTTGCACTAACCTACAAATTTTAGACAAAGAAGGTTTTCAAATCTCATGTTGCCAGAGTGACTCTTGTTGTTTCTTATTCAGATTTTCTGCTTTATTGTTAAGATTTTTTCTTAAAATCTGATGCCAATATAAACGAAAAATGTAATAAAAGTAATATGTAACTCTTTTATCGGTGTTTTAGAGGTATAAAATAATGTCGATCTCCAACTATGAATAATTAATGCATGACCCAATATTATTTTTATGTATTATTTTCTTTGCTTTTGTATTAATTTTAAGTTCTCTCCCAACACGGTGCCATATTTTTCCTCTCAGGATTAGGAATGTAATGTATGTATCTCTATTTTTTTAATGAGATTCTAAAAATCATTGCCAAAACGCTGCATCTACAAATATTAGTCTTTTTCTCAGATAATATGGCCTGCCTTATGCTTTGTTTATTGGTTTAGGGCTTTTATTGTTTTAATAAATATTGATGATTTATTCTATAATGAATTGACGCGGATTTAGAGACTTAAGAACCTTCATACTTAGCGGGTGATTTCTACGAGTAGGTAGTAGGAGTTTATGTATTTTTACCAAATTGTAATTTAATTTTACTAGTGGAAGAGATAAAACACTTTTCCTGTAAAAAGAATCATCTGCTTTCAACCCTTGGACCATTTTCACGACATCTCAAAAGAAAATATAATATTAATAAAGTCACGCTTCTCATAGCTGATCGGTTTGCAATACTATAATAAAATAGTATTAAAACTTTATTACTCTGGCAAGAAATCTGAGCTTTATTTGCATTGTTGTTTGATGTTTGCATGCTTAAATTGTTCCCAAGTACAAACTAATGATCCAAAACTTATCTAAATTTATTTCATTACGTAAATCAAAATATTTCATTGATAATTTTTGGACCAATATTTAAATCTATGGTGTTATTGTAGGTCCTTCCCGCTTTTATATTGTTTTGTTGTGTAAAACATTGTTTTTAGTTTGTTTTTACAAAATGATATTATAGGATATTGAAACACGCCTTTAATGACTATTATGAATGAATTCTTTTAAGATAACTGAGGAACAGAGATCAATAAACATATTATTTAATTCTCCAAAATATGGCCCAAATAAATTAGCTAAAAGGAACTCTTTCTTCTAGCACTCCCTATTTTGAAAAATATTTTTCCATTCAAATCCTAAAATGTAATCGTTGTTAGATATGTATTTTGTTTTGCTTTTAACCCTGATGTATCTATGGTTATATTGAATTTATATAACAATTTTTTCAGGCGAACTGACAAGAGATAGAGGAGAAGAAATAAGTTGTGAGTATAATCAATATCTATAACACGGAAAGAAAAGTTCTCTGGTTTTATTGAAAATTATTTTATTGTTTATCTTTTTCTCGTTTCAGTGATAAACCGAAATCATAGAAGTGTTGCCATAACACCGGCAGCCAACCAATTAATGAACTCTACCACCAAACAAGTCAACAAAGTCAAACCAAATGTAAATAGGACCCCAGCGGATGCTCTCACTTCACCTGGGTATAACAATAGGTATTCACACATCGTTTATCTTTTGTCAATATGCTATTTATTTAACACATTTTTTGTTGAAACATGAAAATATGGCTTTATACATTAAAAAAACAGAAGCTTATTAAAATTTGCATATCTATATTTTATCAAATCGATGCTTCAAAATTGTTTTTCTGTTTCGTTGATTTGAGGGGTTTTTACTACATGTTTCCCCTTCATACTCTTCCCTTGACCTGCATGAGATATATCTCATTATCAATCTAGGGACTCGTCCCTTTCATAAACTCTTCAATCATAATAATATAGTTTCTTCTTCTATTCTAATTAACCTATAGCAGCAGCTCTCAGCCATTTAACTCTCTCGCACTTATTTAAGTCTCTAGTTCAGACAATTACTTTTAACATACATTTTATGTCATTAATCAAGTGAGCTACGAATTCCATGTTATTTACATCAATTTTTTTCATAAAACATTGTACCAGACAGAGATTCTAATTCTAATTTTAGTAAAGAATTTTTCATTTTACAATATATAGATCGATAGATAAATATTTATTAACAATTTATCAGCTTCTTCTTCTAATGTGGATTTCATTCTTACTTGTTCTTCTTTCTAATTTACTGACTATCAACTAAATCAACCATCAACGACTACTGCTACACACCATAGTTATTTATATTATATTACATCTTACAAGTGGATAAATGGAGCTCCAATGTTCACAACATACATACATAGAGATCTCTCAAAGTTAGTTATTTTTTAATCCTCTAACTTTAAAAAAATTATTCTGTAATTAAAAAAAGTAATTGTAGTGTCCTAGCAAAGTACCTTTGATGTGACGTTTCACAAAAATGGCACTTTACAAATTAGCAAATTCCTCTTATTATTTTTATTAAAAGTAACAACTCCTAGCATCAAAATGAGTGAATTTGAGTTTATTTTATGTGAAAATGGCGATAAAAGGCCTGCAGGATTAGGATTAGTATTAGGATGTATTGATTGATTGTATATGGATTGTACTGGGTAAGACAGGCCGACAAGAGTAGTGTGGTTGTGTTCGCAGGCCGGCGGTACCAGAGACGGACAGCACGTACCAGGGATACCATCTCTCCTATGAAGTGAAAAAACTCATGTATGATTAGCCGCAGTGTACCTTATTTATTCATCATAGTCATTTCCTCTCTTCTTTATCCAGTAGATGTTAGCATTAGCAAAACAATATATGACATATTATAGCATTTTTACCATTGGCATGCTGAGATATTAAAAAACCTACACGGAGCCAATTCTGCTATTGAATTTGACAGCTGAGTCGCGCCGTTGCAAATAATTTGTACGCACGCTATTTTCGTACGGCTCGATTGCATTGTTGAATTCTTTAAAGAATGTTTCTTTGTGAATAGACATTCAAGTAATGATTTGTCAAATCACAATGGTCCACCTATTATTTTTGTCTTCAAATATTATCTCAAATCAGAACAAAAATCAATATAAATGATCAACAACAACAGCCGAAGGAGAAGTTTTAACTTTCTGTCAAAAACTGCTTCCTTCTCTGTGTTCGTTCAGTTACCAAATGTATGTCAAATTATCACGTAAATAATATAATATGTATTCATTCTTTAAAATTTAATAAGTACTTTCTTTACATAAAAGTCATATTTGCATACCAATGTTTGTAAACATCACTTATTATTTATAATATTACAACAAACTGATTGGCAATAAGCACGCTTTGTCTACTTATATTTTTGCTAGCATTATTAAATTGTCTTTCTGTAATTATGCATTTCTCTTATATTTTCAAGCTATTGTAATCATTGTTGTCTTTGTGTATTGTACATAGTAAAAAGTAGGTGTCATAAATGTCAATAAGTGCTTACTTATATTGAGTTTTCACCTTTTCTTTTTTGCCTTGGTACATCAATTTTTAAAATTATTTTTATTATATCTTGATATTTTTTTTTAGAGAAAAATTGGTAAAAAAATCTTATTCTTGAAAAGTATTTAGAATCTTGAAAGCTAGTTTAAAGTATTTTTACAACTAATATATTTTTTAATTTTAACATAATGAAGAAAACAATTTTTGTTTTATTTTAATATTTTTTCTTGGCGCAGTGATAAATTTGTTCTATTTCATAATTTATATTAATTTATCAAGCATTGTGTAGGTAGGTATATTTTTTTGATGTTTTCGTACTAAACTTGTTAAAACTGCTGTTTAATATATATTTTTTTTTAATTTACGTAGTTATTTGCATGTAAATCAAACTTTTAATCACAACCTATAATCCCACAGTAGGTCGATATTTTTTCAAAAACTCCTACACAAATTATTGTTATTTATTTCAATGAAAAAAATCGTCTGGAAATTGAAGATATCGAAGATATAAATTAATTTATACTCCTATCATTATTTTGAACTTTAAAAAAATTTAATTAAAATACTCATTATTTCACTTGTGAAATATGTCAACAAACCTTTTGAATTGGTTTGCAAATATTCATTATACTGATTATTGATTTCTTTTAGACTTATATAATAACTGATAATTATTAAGCAAAAGTATTATTTAAATTAATAATTATTCAGTTTTCTTATGTAGATAACCTGTGACTGTAAAATAATTATTTACCTTTCGTGTTAATTTGTAGTCACTTGAACAAAAATGTTAAAAAATCTACCTTCAGTTAAGATATATTTTTATAGTAGAAGCCAAGTGGGTTTATAGCATTAATTTAATATAATATATAGATTTTTACTAAAACAAGCATTCATCTTTCCATTAAATAAAAGCATTTAGAACCAAATAATTTCAGTGCAGCTTGACAAGTTAAGTTTGAAGTCGATGGGGTCAATTTGGATATTGGGGATACCAGTGCAAAATAAATCCCTAAAATTTATTTTGAATAATTCTTTTTTGCAACCCTTTTCATAGTTTTTCTAATTTTTATCATGTCATAAAAACAAAAATATTTGAAGAAATCCAATTGAAAAAGTTTTGACAGACATAGAAAAAAAATTTAATTTTTAGACTCTCCTCCATAAATGAACCATACAAAGTTAACCATGTCAAGTTGTACATTTTGAAAAAAGAAGCCAAATGAGTTTATGGCTATATTTTTAATATGTATACAGACTTTTGTTAAAGCAAGCACTTATCTTTCCAAAATAGAAGCGTTTAGAACCAATTAAGCTTCAGAACATCCTATTTACAATTTATGTATACATATTTCCTTACAATATTTTTTCCCATTTTACGACTTGGCAACATTGAAGATTACCAGTTATGGAACCTGTTATTAAATTTGAATTGATTTTTACAGGCCCACGAGTAGGAGTACTGGAACCAACCCAAATAGTAATGGCGTCAGTTTACCAGCCGGCCTGGCGGACGACCAGTCAAAAGACTTTGATTTTGAAAAGACTGAAATGAAATATGACTCTACGGGTATGTTCCATTGGAGCCCGGCAAGAAATCTGGAAGACTGCATACTGGTAATCTTTGAAAAATTTAATGATATTAATGAAATTAAAAGTTTTAATCTTTTTAACATAACCACTGGAGAGTTCCGCTATGTAATCAATTTCTCGGAAATTTTTAATTGTTCAGTTTGGAAATTCGCCGCCCCCTTTTAAAAAAAATCATACCTACGAATCTTAACCTCTCCGCGAGTGAGTTTTGGCAAACAAAACTGTATGTGAGGAGTGAGTTTTTTTTGGTTCATTTTTTTTATAAATTATCACAGATTAACTAAAAATAATATTATATTTTTAATTTAAACATCATCGACATCAATCCACGAAAAAAAACCAACATCGAAAAAAAAACATGTCCGTACAAAAAAACTGCTTCCTTCCTCTGACGTCTGCTAAATGACGCAAAAAGAATTTTTAAACTAAAACTGTGAAGTTGGTATTGTAGGTATGTCTTCCAAAACTTCAACAAACTACGCGCAGATGTCAATAGAAGCCACTACAAATCAAATAGTTTCATTAATTAAATATCACAGTATTTGAATAATAGCCTCGGACGAAACGCTTCGTCCATACTCTTCTGGGCATTTTTTCGCTTTGCCAAACTGTTTCATCCATACTCGTGGAGAGATTAATATGGATAAATATAAAATGCTTATAGTGTTAGAGAGCTATTGAATGCACCTGTATTTAACCCTTTATCTTACATTATTAACGTTTATCCCATGTTTTTAGGATTCATAAAAAAAATCATTAAATTTATAGATGCATGAATTATGCGTATTATTTACTTTAAAATAGCCATTTGTGGTACCTACTTGGCGCAATACTAAATATTACGACTTCTGTATGTTGTCTATGGCCTAGTTGATAATCACAGATATAGATTTAATTTCGAAAAATTTTTATTACGTAAACACGTGACCCATGATTTGTAAGAAAAAAATATTTCAATAATTTTGGTACGCAGAATGTCAATAATAAATAATTCAGAAGCGATGCGAGACATCTCTTGTTTAAATGTGAAACTACTTAGTTAGCTTTATGATTATCTGAAGATTAAAACACGGGAAACTTTTGAAATAAATTCTGTAAGTGATTTAAAACATCTTTTGGGCCTCACTTTGGCCAGCGGTTATTTGCAAAATGTGTCCAAAAATGCTCCAGTGGACATGCCATTAAAAAACTTTTTAAAATAAGTAGCATCAGTACCTACACAATAAGTAAATAATGATGACTATACAAAACTAAGATCACAGCGTCAAAGTCATTACAATGTTGATAAACAGCAAAAAACGTTTTAATAGAAATCTGAAAGGTCACCATTTTCTAAATTGTACAACAGTGCGTGCATCTGTGATTTCTGAAAATTTTATGAATTTCCAATTTTTCGAAAAAAAAAATTTCAATGGACTGTACGTGTTGAGACATAAAATATACTCAATGAATTGTTTTAAAATGTTTTTTTTTAATAAATACTAATTATATTATTTTTGTTTTCCAGGATCGAAACCAAGCTGCCATGACAGTGTTGAATGGTCATGTTGTAGTATGTTTATTTGCCGATCCTGATTCTCCCCTTATTGGCTTAAGAAATTTAGTAATGCCGCTGAGAGCTAGCAATTTTCACTACCACGAGTTAAAGCATGTGGTTATTGTTGGATCGGTGGATTATATTCGGAGAGAATGGAAAATGCTTCAAAATTTACCTAAAATATCTGTTTTAAATGTAAGTAAAACATTAAGAGGAAATTGGGCAGCGTTTTGTTCGTACAAACATATTCCCCAATATCCTCTCTAGATCTTGACACCTAGATAGTGCAAATATTTTTTAATATATAAAATAGATGTCGACCACTAGAGTGTCGGTAGTTTTGCTTTTTTTGATAATTTAGGGCTTTCGCTCATGGAGAAACCGAAATCTGGTTGGCAACTCAATTCACGGCGGGACTCAACTTTACGATTTCAGTAATTATATCAGCTTGTTTAACACAAATATAATTTCTTAATAATTTATCAATTATCAACCTTATTGTATAATAATAATTTATCAACCTCCTGATCTGACATATCGCAAATTACTCGAAAACTTGACAGGTTCATGAGGCGCTACCATGGCAACCTGTCAACATGGCACTGAAATGCACCGGCCGTGGCGACTAGCAGAGCTAGTCTTACCCCTTGACAACGGACCGCCAATGAAATTTGCAAGTTCCTTTCTTGTGGATAACGATTGAGTCGCCAACTGATTTTTTTTTCCAGTTACTTCATGTGCGGATGGCCTTACTCCTTAAAGTAGTTAGGATCCTCCAAAAATCGTTAAAATTGCCGGTTTGAAAGTCATCAACGGGCATACAGTATACAAACTAGACAATGTATTTTTTTTTTAAAAGCATAATATTTAAAAGCATAGTATTTAAAAGCATAGTACAGATATAATATTTTCTTCTAATACAGTTGGTAAAAAAATCTTAAAAATCGATCCAGTTTTTGGAGGAGAAAATAGGGAGTACAAAACCTCGATTTTGACAATTTTATTTAGGTATTAACAGCCTGAGATACAGTTATCCCTTTCGCTAAGTATTCGGGGGGGTAACAGCAACAGTTTGGTCAAAAATACCCTTATCCAAATTTCTTGGCGAGAGTGTGAATGCTTAAATTGTTTTGTTTATACTTTTGTACTTTACATTTTGTTTCTTTTTAGGGTTCACCTTTAAGTAGAGCTGACTTAAGAGCTGTCAACGTTAATCTTTGCGACATGTGCTGTATTCTTTCAGCCAAGGTTTGTTGTTCTTTTTATTCAATGAAATCTGCTTTCATTTCTTTAAAAGCCTTCTGGCATACAACTTTAGACATATATCATTGGCATGAACCCACTGGCACCTGACAGATGAGATCAAAAGAGCGATTCTGTATCTTTTGTGGTTACGGAATCGATTCCATACGTAATCTACTGTCAAATTTGTGTGATTGTCTATGGCTGGCAATTGCTTTTTTTATGGACTGATAAGTCAGCTGTCGTATTTCAACCAGTTTAAAACATGAAATGCCGCAAGTCTGCATGATTATTTATTCATTTAATGTACGTTTAAAATTGTATACCATGGATTTGATAAAATCATGCACACTTGTGGCATTTTATCTTTTAAACTAGTTGAAATACAACAGCTGACATATCAGTCCATAAAAAAAGCAATTACAAGCCATAGACAATCACACAAATTTGACAGTAGATTACGTATGGAATCAATTCCGTATCTACAAAAGATTCAGAATCGCACGGCAGTTGCGCAGATTTGTAAATGTTTTTCACTTACCTACTTACATTAACATTAATAATTACATATCATTTCTCACATGCTTTATAACATGATTATTTGATGATTTTCAGGTCCCTAGTAACGATGACCCAACATTAGCAGATAAAGAAGCAATTTTAGCCTCCCTAAATATAAAAGCCATGACATTTGATGATACAATAGGTGTGTTAAGTCAAGGCGCGACAGAACAAGATGCTTTGACTCCCGTAGGTAGCCCTATCGTATTACAAAGGAGAGGATCTGTATATGGTGCAAATGTTCCTATGATTACAGGTTAGTTACATAAATAATAAGTCATGAAAGTACCTAATGATAAGCGTAATGACCGTGCGACTGATATCTTGTATGAACGAGTGCAAACTTATTCTTCATCATTTATGGAAATGAGGAAAGAATTAATGTCCATGTGTATATTTGTTTCAGAGTTAGTAAATGACAGCAATGTACAGTTCTTAGATCAGGATGACGACGATGATCCAGATACAGAATTGTACCTCACCCAGCCATTTGCTTGTGGTACAGCGTTTGCTGTTAGTGTATTAGATTCTCTTATGTCAACAGTGAGTATGGCAACCATTTATTTTTCCTAAGTAATTAATGATGTTTTGCTCATTAACACAACACCTTTTCTTTCTCAGTTTATATGAAAACTGTTATATTAAAAATGTAATATTATTATGTATTCTCAATGAATTGTATGAAAAACAGGTGGCACTTTTAATTTCACTGTCTTATGTTTATGAATTCATTTAGTCAGTCATTTGGTCTGAAGTCAAAAACTTAAATAAGACAATTAAAACACACACTTTTTTGGAAAATGTTATCTTTACAATAGCTAATGTAAAAAGCTCTTGTGGTGATCGAATTATAAACAGGGCTGTATTGACCAATTATTACTGTTATTTTTTACTAATTCATCACATCCTATTAAAATTAATTACATTGAAACTTATTGAATTAAAATTTGTTATATCGAAATTAATGTTATTTAAATTCAAACTGTGTTCAAATTCATTGTAACGAAATTCATTGCATTGAATTAAAATTTATTGTTTTGAAATTCATTGAATTAAAATTCATTGAATTAAAATTCATTGTATTGAAATTCATTGTATTAAAATACATTGTTTTGAAATTCATGTTGAAATTCGTTGTATTGAAATTCATAGTATGTATTGGATTTCATTTGTGTCAAAGTTTATATTTTAATTCCCCTCTTTCAGACATATTTCAATCAGAATGCCCTGACGCTGATCAGGTCGCTCATCACGGGAGGCGCTACTCCAGAACTGGAGCTGATCCTCGCGGAGGGGGCAGGTCTGAGAGGCGGCTATTCGACTGCCGACAGTCTCTCGAACAGGGATCGCTGCAGGGTCGGTCAGATATCTCTGTACGACGGACCCCTCGCCCAGTTTGGCGAGGCGGGCAAGTACGGGGACCTGTTTGTGGCCGCGCTCAAGGCGTACGGCATGCTCTGCATAGGACTCTACAGGTTTAGAGATACAAGTTCATCGTGCGACGCGAGCAGTAAAAGATATGTGATAACAAACCCGCCTGACGATTTCTCTCTATTGCCAACTGATCAGGTGTGCTATGATTTTTCTCAGTTTGTGCTACAAAAATGCAATGATTATTTCTTGGTCAAACAATTACAGACAATTAATTATTTTGAATTTGTGTTAAATTATATTAGTGAAGAGTAACCAAAAGAAAATGAATGTTGTTAAAAAACCTCTTTTCTAGAAAGAATTTCGACTTTTGAAAATATTTGATTCTAGGCCACTTGCTTGCATTTTATAATGACTTGGAAAAACTCGTGTGGTTAAATCTTTCTACTAAGATTTCGAAAATGTTACTAAAAAAATAGAACCATTAGTTTTTTCAATAATAAAATAAACAATTCTGTTTTTTTTAGCTCGTAGGTTTGCGATTTTCTTTATTTATTTTTATAAAATTCCACACTGTTAATGAATCCTTGTTTAAACAATAAAACAAATCACAGAGTCCGTTCCCTGCTCAGGATTTTGACAGATATTGTGATGTGAAGCTCGTTTCTTTAGCTTCAGATTTAGCGGCTTATAAAAGTGTTTTTTAATTAAACTGATTTTTGGCCATTTTTTTCACATCTTTTAAAAAATTATGGCTGATCCTTCCGGTTAAAGACAAAAGTCATTGTCCTTCACAACACAGCTGAACTCCGTATTGAATGAATAAAATATATTCAGTTCAAATTTTTTTTAAAAGCTGTAAGTAAGCCTTACAAGATTTTAAAACCTACCAATGTTGTATTTTTTTCAGGTGTTTGTCCTGATGCAGTTTGACCCGGGCCTGGAATACCGGCCCACTCGGAGTCGGGCCAACGGGGCGGGCGGAGGGGGCGGGGGCGCAGCCGGGGCGGGGGGCGGAGGCACCAACAAAGATGACAACTCCTGACTGCTGCTTTGCAGTGCCCTCACTGACGGTCCCTACTCTTACATATGAACAAACACCTGTGTAAGGGTAGCGCCCGCAACAGCCCACCAAGCTACTTGCTACTTCTGTCTTGTGTGTCCATTTTGTTTTTAAACCATCACTGCACTCCTTTTCTATCTGTTTTCGTGTTTTGATTTGCGAGGAGTCCTTCTTTATATGTATACGTGTAAGATAAATCAAATGTAAAATTAAATATGCGCGCCATAGAACATCAACTATCCTTACTCCACTACACTCAACAAAAGAATGAGGTTAGACTGTTTCAAACTCCCATCATATTTTATGAAAATCTGCGTCATTTTTCATTTTTAACATATTATGAACGTCCGTTTCATCTTTTGATAAAATTGTGATTCACTGTCAAGCCGACTATGATGTAATGCTTGTCAGCTGTTCACAATTTGACCAAAGGTTAAAACGGACCAAAAAAAAGTGTTTAACAGGAACCTTTCAAATGTCAAAAATTTTAAATGTTGCTGGCCATCGATTTGACGGTTATCAAATTTGACCGAGCTTGAAACACCGATCTCTTATTTCAGCGTGATTCGTATAGAGACAAAGACAAAATTTTTCACTTTACGTGATCCCTGTTTTTATCTCTATTTTCATATCTATGATTTCAGTTGGCATCACAACAAACAACATGGTTCATGTGTTTTTTGCTGTGAAGCCAAGTGAAATCGTAGATATGAAAATAGAGAAGAAAATAGCGATCGCGTAAAGCAAAAAATTTTGTCTTTGGTCTATATACGGGAATCGGGCTGAATAAAGAAATCGTGTAAAACCTACATCAACCTTATTCGTACAGCCATTGTAAAATCAATTAAATACCTGAAACATCTGGTCCAGGGTATCATTGTGATGATATATTAACACTGAATCTTTACTAAAAGAAAATGACAATCTTTCCCATGCCCCTAAATAGTAAGTATAGTTGGCGTTCAATCGCTCCTGTAAATTGTTATGTTAAAACAATTTGGTGTTCAATTAAAAAGGTGTTCACTGAATCGAAATCAAAAAGTTAATTATGTACATTCCAACACTTGTAATTTTTAATTGTTCAGGTAAATTAGCTTGGTTAATTCTTTACATTGATTTATCTTCCACTTGATGTTTAGTGTGAAGACATTTTTAATTATTATATTATTAAATCCAAATATTATTCGAAATAGGACACATTTTATGAACATGGGTGAAAAAAGAACATTGAAGTTGCTTGTTTGATATAAAAGTGATTATATATTTACACAAAGGACATGTCTTAATCATATATTGTTTATTATGCCTTTTTTATTAATTTGATCATTTTAAAATCTACATTATTTTATTTAGTACATTTAATCACATTTATTATTATAGCTTCATATATTTACTCAAAACCAACACATTGTTTGTTGCGATACAATATGATTGTTTAACGCATTCTGCATTTTTTTTTTGTAACTTTCGTTTTGAGGTGTTATTCAAAATAAATTAAAATCTACTAAACAAGAATATTGATAATATTACATTAAAACTAATTATACATAAAAGAATAAGTGCTTTAATAAAATACTACGCTAAATTAAATTACAATTCACTATGTATTCAGTAACAGATAGAAAGATTATGACGAAACAGCCGTCTAAAAGATTTGTTAAAACCAGTGACGATTAATTACTAAGTGATTGAAGCGGGCCTTTCTAACAAGTACATTCAATATGTTTTAATAGCTGACAGCTTTTAATCAGTGTTTTAATCCAATCCTATGGGATAATGTTTTAAAAGTATTGCTAGATCAATTAATCAGCGTAGTTTGATTACTGTTATTACTTTAATATTTTATTTAAACTTTTTGCTAGAAGATACCTTAAAATATTTTTTTATAAAATTAACCCTAGAAGTAGTAACCTATTGATACGATATTTCAGTTCTTATAAAATTAACAATCATTTTATTATTATTATTACTAACACTAGAAGTTAAACATTTTAATTCCTCACTATATTTTATACTTTAAACACGAAGAGTAATTTATTTTTAAGTTGCATGATCATTTATATTATGAAATATATTTTAGCATGATTATTTTTATTAATTTTGATTATATTATAAAATATTTTAGTTGCATGTTATTTTATACTATTATTTAGAGGAATATGTATTGAATATTTACTCAGTCGCTTATAAATAAAGATTTATTATATTTATTTATCTATACATGCATTTCCTCCATGTAAAATCCCTTGAAGCCGTTGTGTTCTGATAGATAGAGAAATGTGTCCTTTCTAGAGCACCGTATGACTTGTTTGTTTTCCAGTTGTTTGTTTTTGTTGTTTTGTTTGTTTAGCTAATGTCGGGTGGCTGTGCGGGTTGGGTCGAGGGATGCTGCATAATGACTCTCGTTGTCTCTTAAGATAATAGTGAATTAAATATTATCCAATGAACTTATTAGAAAATCAGACAATTATAAAAGTGAACAAATCTAATTATTGGTGTTTGTGACTAGTAATCTTTTAACATCGGTTATGTTATGACTGAAAAGTTTAACACATGAAAACTGAGTTTATTAAAATAATTCTAATTGAATAGTGTTTTAAAAGGGTTATCAATTGCCATTATCGTGTGATAAATTCTTGGTATATTTTTGGCGCTTGAATTGGCCGAGAGATTAATATTGTTGTCGTGGCTAAGGCGTGACGGATGGATGGATGGATGGAAGATGTGTTGTGTTGAAGTAAAGGAGTTATATTTTCTATTTGTCGAGCTTTGGTAGTAGTATTGAGTATTACGTAGGAGAAGCAAATGTTGAAGCGCTTTCGACCGGTGGAGACGACGGGAGACTGACACTCTCTACTCGTGTCTCTTGTCATGTTATGTCCATGCAACTCTTTTATTTACAATCTAGAAATCTCATGTAAATTACGATATCATCCTTTGATAAAACAAATTATGATCGCTTGTCTCGATATGTACTAATTACAAATTTAAGATATTTTAAAATGTTTTGTACATCATTTTTATTAAAATTCTTAAATGATTTTTGGATGTAAAAATATGGTCACAACATTATTTTTGCACGAAAAGATTGTGGAGTTTGTTTGGAAGAGCGGTCACGCGCGTTGAGTTTGTTTGGAAGAGTGATCACGCGCGTGTGATTGCTGCCAGGACCCTACTGTTAAGAGTGTTTAATCCATTGTGAACTCTGTTATTTTATTGGATAAATTTAACATTTGATGTCTGTCGATTTAGTAAATTGTCGGTCGCTCACAATTTTTCATCGTTATCGAATTTTAAATGTTTTATCATTAGTAAAAATACATCACTCACTGCCTTTATATTAAAATGTTGACATTAGAATACAAACAAATTGTAAAGCATATTCAACCGATACCTCACAAAATAATCTACTTAACTGTTTTCTGGACAGTTTCGTCCATCAATGCTTGTTTTAAAGTATTTCACATTATTTACATTCATACTCATTATAATAAAATCTAATTATTAGACTTTTATATTTTTGCCATAAAATAAATAACATTGTAGAATCATTTAACACAAATTGCTGACATGTTCTTAAATATTTTCAGTCAATCATTTCACGTTTAAGGGATAAAAGTACGCAAAAAAAAAGTATTAACAATTTTTATACAATATTGCTACATCAATTTTGTACGAGATGCCATAGTGTTATTAATATTGTTATAAGGTTGTCGTAATAATTTTACTCACAGATAACCTTTTCAGTCTCCAGCACATCGCCATTCTTAACTAAACAGTGTAGTGTTCAACCAGCTGCAGCTACAAACGGCTTGTAAAGCGTAAAGCAAGCGTACCAACTCTGTGGTAACTGGACATGCTCAAATCCACATTTGTGTATCCCGCATTCATAGCCCAACTTGATTTTTATATGAAATATTGATTTCCCCATTGTAAAGACGAGTCAAGTATACCTGAGGCTCACGGTTGCTAAACAAGACTTAACTGTTTGGAATCATCCATACCATATGCAATGAAATTATAACAATGTTGTTGATGTTGATTGTTAATAAATGCAAATATTGTAAATATCTGAAATAAATCTGTATTTGTATTTGAAGACCTGCTGTTTTTCTTTTGGCTGGTGAAGCCATTGTTCGTGGTTTCAATGATCATATTGAGGAAAACCTGGAGTTGGAGCAGTGGAACAATGAGTTTTCGAATGAGAAGCGAAGCTCGAGCACAGAAAGAATCATTGCTCCAGATTTATTTGCCAAATTTTTAACACCAATTTTTTTGTTACTTGTGTTTAAGTTAATAAATGTGTAACAATTCAATGGTAAGATGCGATAACCTCGAAATTCCAGACAATAAGTGATTAGAGATTCTTGAATGTTGATAACTTTTATTTCCTTTAATTAATTACTCACAGCCTTGTTTTTGCTACAAATTTATGATAATATTTTTAAAAAATCTAGTTGTAGGTAAAATAAATCTGGGTGGACTTACAAATCTACAAGGTTATCTATACAGGCGGCTGAAAGAGGAACTAATGAATGAATTAACATTTTTGTTTAAATTCATAGATGTTAACATTCCTGCAACAGTACATAATAATAAAAGGTTTGTAAACAAAAGGAAACACATTTTATCAATGAATTATTTTATCTGTAGAAAGTGTTATAAAAATATTTCACATCTTTCAAAATGTTAATTCACAGTTATCAAAAATAATAAATACAGAAAGATACAAATTATTTTATGCTAATGGGCGGCTATAATGACGTTTTAACGTAACTAGGACAGGAAACAAATATTATCTACACAAACGTGAACCTACACAACACACTTATCTTTGCAGGCAGCCAAAGGAGTAACTAAAACACTTAAAATGTGCTCACAACTAGTCAAACATTCAATTGTCTAACAAAAAGGCAAACGTATTAGCCAATTCTATTTAAAAATTCAGAACAATTACCATTAAAGTTAACTTTCCGTACGAGGCATTGTACCAATTCTATTTATGTACTTACTGTTTTTACCCATTAGGCACTTTTATAATTCCTACGGTTCGGCACGGCAAAGGCACAAATAAAACAAAAAACGTACATTTTTTATCACAATTATGTTGCAGCTCTTTCTTATACACTAAACAATAGTATGTAAGAAAGAGCTATTGAAAATGTGACAAATGGTGTGCGTATGTTTGCTTCCCCCAAAGGAAAAATGTAATCATTATCATACATCTCCCTCGTATGTATTAAAGAAATAAAACCCATTGGCTGTCGCCGTGCCATTGCCGTGGGAACTATAAAAATGCCCAATCACTAATAAAATGTACAAATACAATAACATATGGTCGAATGGGGAATTCCCGTAGCAATCTTTCTGGAACACTCCTTACAACTAAGAGCCTATCTCCATGTGATGTGAACAAATAAGTGAAGAATTCCTTGAGAAAAGATGGTAGAATTGTCAGCTCCTGCAGAATTGTCAAAAGTATTGATTCAATGCAGTCTGTGCTTAATCTTAAGCTCCAGGATTTTAAGGTCCTACATATTTTCGATGGCTGAACTGTTCCCGGTCACCAGTCCGAATTCCTGTCACAAGAACTAGTTGAATAGCTGTAATATATACGTGACATCCACCAGCTTTATACGAGGGTGGTTTGTCGCTGAAAAAATTGTGACAGAAAATAAATCCATTTTTAGGAATGGAACCAGTGTCGATCGAATATGCAGTATCTGCTTATGTGATACCTTCTCGCACACTTTTTTCAACTAGAATATCACCCAGCCCAACGGGATCACGACTAATAGCTTTGCTGGTGTGGTCCATTACAATTCGAAAATTTTTTGCCAGTTGCAAAGAGTTAAATAACTATCTACATACAAAAATCGTAAAAATTCACATTGGCAAAATTGAATGTCGAACAATGATATGTTTACAAAATGACTAGTTTCAGACTATAAAACACTTACAATAATTACAGGTAGTAGGCGAATATTATTTTTAATTCATTCTGAAGGTAGATATTTTTTAGAACTTCTTCTCCTAGATGTTTTTTTGCCATTGCTAAATATGGATCTGTCATTAAATAAACTAAGAGTGTCTGCATCTCCTCCAATATTGTGTTTAGGAATATTGCCAGATATCATTTGAATTGGTGTCAGTGTGGTTTTATTATTCCTTCTAGAACTTTTACCAGAGAATGTTGTAATATCTGGTAGGTGCTTTTTTCTGTTGGTGTTTTCATCAGCTAGTATCGGTGGCAATGAAACATTTCTGTTCTTTTGCGAGGCACTTTTAACGGATTCATTCCCAAGAGGTATTGAAACAGATCTATTTGAAATTGTTCTGTTTGGTAAAATTGGTTCCAATGGTTCTAACAAATGTGAATGTTTATCCGACATATTTAATTTAGATTTCTTTCCTGATGTCTGTCGTTTGTAACTGGATTTATTTCTAGAAATATCACTAGGGTGAGTGTTTGGAATAGAGTTTAAATATTTCCTTGTTCCGGCTAAAGAAAATAAAGATGCGGCACTGTTATCCCTCGTCTGAGTTTTATTTGCGAGAAAGGTTTGATGAGGTAATGACACAAAGTCCGGGCTGGCATTATTCCTCTGTCGCCATCTTGATGAAGTGATTTCTGATTTTATAATTGCGGAAGAACGATTTCCGTAAGGGTAATTGTTGTTATTTAAATTTTGGGCCATGGGAGTAATTTGAAGTAAAGTATCTAATTCCTCAACTAGGCTAATACCAGATTTACTTCTCGCAGTACTTGCAGAAAAATTCTCAGGAACTCTTAGTTCTTTAGCTGATTTTTTCTTTGGCTTCTGTGATATAACTTTTTGGTTTTTGGAATCTTGATTGAATTTTTCATTCATTATATTATTACAAGGTGCTTCGAGGACTTCCTTCAAATCGACGTCACTATCGTAATGCAACGCTAACACTTCCTCTTCAGTGTCGTAAAGATCCTCATAATCCAGGCTTGAATTTCCAAAACCTCGACCAACAACCCTGAAAATACAAAATATTATGTGAATTACATTAGGCAGGTGACTCAACAAAAGTAGCCCACTTGAAAAGAAAGGTTATTTTTATAATTTCTATGCCATAACTGGACAGCACAATGCATTTTACTGGGATGGCTAAGCAAATGGATCGCAGAACTCAGTCCCATTCTGACACAGTGAATTATTATTAATGTTTCGTGAATAATGACATTATTCATTAGGTTTATATTTATAATAAGGAACTCCAGTGAAAAATATTATGGCTTTAAAAAAATGTGTTCATATAGACCAATAAACGCTGATTCTGAATATATAAGTTTTATTAAATAATATTTAACATAGAGTTAAAAAAAAAATATTAAAAAGTCCATTTTAAAACAGTTCATTAAAACACCCTGTCAAGTTGGTATTATTGAATTTGCAAGGCGTGACGTCACCGCGTCCATAATTCTCCAGTCACCCTCAAATTTGTATTGAAGATATGACAAACCATCCAACATTCCGTATTATTGGTTTATAGAGATTTGGACATATAATAGTTATTGTTTCTATTGAAACATTATTTAGGCCTAAATAATTCAGTAATAAAAATAAAGTATCTCTATTAGGTTATCTATATTATTTAAAATATTCAAAAACTCTAACTGTACAAAAAACGATCGTCATGCCCAGTAAAACGCTCCAGTGCTGAAATTCAAAATGGCCGGCGATGAACAGCTGATTCCAGTTCCCTACAAAATTCATGCTTCGGTTTCCTTTATTGATTTCGATTCGTAAAGCTAAAAAAATAATAATTTCAAACAATTATTATACCACTCTCCTGTAATAATATTGAAAAATATAATAATATAATAAATAAATAATTCCACCTAAATAATATTTTACTTATTGAATAGTTTCATAGCTTTTCCATAAATATACTAATCCCGCTTCTTCCATACAAAATGACAACATCTGTTGAAAATAACCAAAGCTTTTGGTCATGATGACGTCACACTAGATACGGTGGTTTTCGGGGGATCTTGAAAAATTATATCTTTGACATTTATTTTAACTATTAAAACTAACTATAAAAATAAAAATGCAGTTATTTAAGGGGGTATTCTAGTCTAGAAAAAAAAAAACAATTTTTTTTTCTTCATATTTCCAAAGTTTAAATATTCAAAAATATCTCCTTTAAAGGATTTTTCGAAACTCGGATTATTTTAAAAGTTATAACCATTTTAATGTTGCGGTTTAGACGGAATCTAACCAAAATCTAAACAGAACAAAATTTCAAACACATTTTTCTCCAAACCACTTTTTTTGAGGCGGTTGACACGATATCTCAAGTTCTACTAAACCAATTTACTTGAAAATTGGTGTGAGCCTTCTCTGTACATTCCTCTATGGCGGGAATTAGAACTATAACAAAATTCCAATTTTTACTATTTTAAAAAAATTTGGAAAGTCATAAAAACTGGTACAAAAACGTATTTTTTATTTCAAACAGCCGCCATTTTGCGAGAAATTTTTTTTTTTACTTTTCCTTAGTTCAGGCCATAGCCGCATTTGTTTGAATTAAGAATTATTATTTTTATTTTTTTTAGATTACTGGGAGGGTTGCAATCGTGTCAACCAGGGCACGCCATTTTTTTTGAGACCCCCCACTTCAACACCCTGTAACTTTCTGAATTTTTATTTTTTTAGTTCGATTCTTTTTTTGAAGGATTCATTAATGTTTAATAAATATTTCATAAAATAGAAGTTGGTAAAAATATTATTGTTTTATTTTTTGTTGCACCTGAAAAAACACTTACAATTCATGCCTCAAGACTAGAATACCCCCTTAAGTTAGAAGGTCATTATTCATTTAAAAAAATAAAAAATTGGACTGGAGTTCCTTATTCGGTTATGATTTGATTTGTATGTACAACCTGTCTTCTTATGGTTACCAATGTATGTGTAGATAATTTTTTGTTTTATGTAATTTTTCATTTTATATAATTTTTTGCTTCATATTCCTTTCTTACAATTTTAATTATTTCTTTTTCCTTATTATGCCGTCTTATTAAAGGTAAAGTCATAAGGAGGAAATCTATAATTGGTTTTATTTTGGCTATATTACTCATGTACAAACTAAAAAAAAGTAAACTGTCGACTTCCCGAAAAAGAATAAATAAATAAATTATTACATGCACTTGAGTGAATTGCATTTCACAAAAAAACTTGGTTTTAATTCTGTAACTTTCTCTTTAACCCTCTAGCATCAAAGGGGGGTAATACACATACCAAGTTATTTTTTTTCACTTCACATATTCTATAATTATTTAGGTAATCCTAGAAAAATTATTCAATAATCAATACGCTTTTTAAAAAATGATTTTGATTTTGTACATCTCTTTTAACATTTTGCACTCCCTAATGATTGTCTGCTAGGCGAATATAGGCTTTGTTCGGTAGGTATAAAAAAATAGTACATAATATCTGAGTGCTACTAGAAAGGGCAAAAATAGTATTAACCTCTAATGTGCAAACATATTTTCAAAAAATCATTTCTCTGAATGTAACTAGCTATTCTGGGGAAATTACTTAAGGTAGATTCTGTTAAACTGTTTTTAAAAATAAATAAACACATTATCTTGTAAGATGGTTCAATTTACAAAAATATAATTTTTCAAATAATAAGTAAGTTATTATGAAAATGAATCAGCTAGCACACTGCAAAAATTGAAAGTCGAAAAGTGTCAGCGATCAAGAATTTAAGAGACACAATCGTTCTGCGATATATGGGGGACCCAAGTGACACGTGATATGTGATGTTTACCTTCAGGTATGTAAAGGTTAAAGTTACTTCTGATTGCATTCAATGGGAAGTGAAACATTATCAAAAGCATGGACTTTGGATTGCGTGAGAACTACATACAGTTGTATAATTTTCACAAAGAGAATACAGTAGCGCCTCGAAAATCCGTTCCCAGGCTAAATGGAACGTCGCTGTAATCCGTACTGCCAAATGATCCCTCTCTCCTAATACCGAGGATGCTAACGCTATGTTTTTCTGTAGTTACGTAAGAGTTCTTGCGTCGTGTCCCCGCTACTCAGTGTAGCATGTGCGTCTCATGGTGTTTTAGGTTATAAACATAGTTCCAACACCAAAATGAAAATATAAAATTTTAATCATAGTGCGAAAGTGCGCCGTATTAGATAGTTTGGGATAGCAACTCCACTTTATAATATATATTTTTTTTTTTTTGGGCCTCACCCATATTATTTCAATGAGTCAAAATAATTCCGCTTTACATTAAAATCCAATAAATGAAACATTTTTGAACTTATCCGAAAACTAAAAACTGTTTTAGAAAGGTGATAAAATATGCTTTCAAATGTTATAAATGGAAATAAACATATAATTTTTTAAATATTAAAATTTTGCATGCAAACACAAAAAAGATTTTATAATGGCTCATCTTACGTTTTTTTCAGACTAAAATTACTGATAATGAAAAAAAAAAATGCATACATTTTTAATTAGACGTATTATAAACGTTATTTTCACCTCACTTTTTTGTCATTCCATGTAAAAATATTTTATAAAAAATTCCCAAAGTTTCATAAATTTATTTCAAAATGCGATTCGAAACTTTGGTTTCATAAAGGTTTACATTTTACTTCTTTTGCGGTTAGTTTTTATATTTGAATATAAGCGTGGTCTTTTTTCTTTCTAACACCGTTTATATCATATTTCTTAGTATGAGAGTAAGGGAGATACAACCTTTTCTATGAGACATACAAGAGTTGACCCCTAAAGGTGTCAAATGACTTTACGGATTAGTTTAAATTTAATTTAATTAATTAAATATAATTCTCCTAAGCAAAGGGCTGTTTCGTTGAATCTGTCTAACATACTTTAATCTGAACGCTTTGTGAGTCCGAACAAGTGTTATTTTTCATAAGGTGTTAGTTAGTAGGGATTAACAAGACTCTATTGTATTACATAGGTAAGAATACCTTAAATGAGGATATATGGTCTTCCACTGATTACACTCTTCTATGAGATGTTTTTGGGTAACTTTAGGGCCTGGTTCATTATACAAAGTTCTCTGTATCTTTTCCCATTCCTCTGCCACCATCTTAGTCCCTTCTGCATCAGCCCACGAGAACATGGAACTAGCACTGCTGTCACTCCCTTCCAACTCAATGCAATCGGGAGAATCTTAGAAAAGAAAAATAATAAATTAATACATAAATATAGAAAATTAATGTGGGCCACGTGAGCCTTGTTTGCTAACATGCAAGATCAGTGATGACTGGACACGCTTTACAAATATTTTTTAGAAAAAACCTTTTGACTCTCATTTATTACTATAATAAACAACAATTTGCATTCATTCATTTTAATGAAAATGTGCTTTTACAGTAATTAAGGTGAATCAAAAGGTTTTTTTCTAAAAAATATTCTTATTAAGCTTATCCAGTCATCCGTAAAGTTAGCCACCAGTTAAATTGAGAAATATCCGATTTGGAGAATTGTAAATACACCATACCTGTTCCTGTATCACTAAGTGAGGGCCAATCTGACTTGTAAAACATATCTTGGAATCTTTGAGATTGAGCACTGGAGGTTGTGGAATTATAATTCAATCTTGTTTTGAAACTCATTTTTTCTGTTACATCAGAACTTATTTCTTCGCCGAAGTTCTTTCCAGGAGAACTAGTTGGAGACTCGCGAATCACTTCTGGTAAAAGCCTACTAAATGGTAAAACAATTTTTTCTCCTTGGATTAAATTTCTCGATCGTCCTGACATGTTTAAAAAGAATTTAATTTTGCTTTATCATGTTGAATAAATGTTTAAAATAATTTGTTTATAAGCTTGATTGTTTACAAAGATTTTTTTATGTTTATCACAAATATAATTTTGCTTTCACTCTTTTATGTCATAATATTATCAAAAAAGAGACGGAAAAATTCATTCAAGTTAGGTCGTTCGTGTATCTCTTATTGTTCATCTATATTCGGTTTTTGGTTACATATGTTTCTGTTAATTTATGTATTTTTAAAATTATGAAGACAACCCACAAAAAATATAAAAATCTGACATTTTATAGTTGACATTAGCCATAGAAAAAATGTCAGACAGCAATGGACAGCTATCAGCAACGAGTGGCAACGAATCACGTTTCAATAGTTTAGCGGTCCTAAAAAATTAATGGTGTTATTCTCAGAACGAATTGGGGTCGACTATATTGACGACGCTATTGACGACTATATTGACTACTCAGATAGCTAGACAAAGCCAGAATATTTTTACGGTTCCGTGCCAACTGAGAATAAAGTCATATTTGTAAAAAGCATTAACTTTGTGGCTCGCCATAATTTACAATCAAAACAAATAAATTTGTTGTAGACCACTTTTATTCATAAAATTTTATTAATAAAAGTGGTCTACAACAAATTTATTTGTTTTTATTGTAGAGAATAAAGTCAACTCAACACCTCTTTGAAGTCATTAAAAGCTATGAAAAAAAATATTGTAAAATAGCCCGTAACCCTAACATAACTTAATCTATTTAACCAATTTTTAATATTTTTTGTCATCACTTTTAACGACTTTTCTGAGGTGTTTCTGATTTGGTTTCATTCTGAGTTGTCTGGTGTCTCCGATTTTTACTTTAAAAAATTCATGAAGAATCTAATTTCAGTAAATCATCACGACATCCTAGTGCAAGAAAAAATCCATCGAACGAATGAGTAACTATCGTACTTTTTTTACTAACCATTAGGGGAAGGCAGAGAGGTTAGATGATATTTTTTGACCATTGTGGTGTTCGTTCTGCAGTTTTACAATAATTAATCTCCAGTATACGTAGCACTAAACGTTCAAACAAATGTTTTACTGTCAAAAGAGTTTAATTTTAAAAAGATTAAAATATTATCTGATTTTCCAAAGAGAAAAAAAAATGTTGAAAGATAAGAACTTTGTTTTAAAGTGTGTTATCATTATTTGCTGAAGTCAATATAGCGACCTTTTTTATTTCCGGAAGTCTGACGTCATTGCCAACGACTGACGTGACGTTCTTTTGAGTGCCTGGGTGATTTTGTGTCTCGTAGCCGAGACATTATTTGTCAAAATTTAACCCTAGGATAGTTATAATTAAGTGAGTTTTTTCGTTTGAGTTAGTTTGGTGTAAAGAAAGTGCGCAACGTTCATTTCATGTATTTTTTAATGACCGAAAACCTTATTTTGCTGCATCCTAAAATTCTATATTTGACGTCTAAATCAGCTTTGATACTGCCTTCTGCCATTATTTTAAAGATTTCTACGTAATGTGATGATATGCCTTTGTACAATTTCCATGTTTCATTGAACCCTAAAATATTATCAAAATTTTGGATACCGAAATAGTTTGTTCATCAAGGTTATCAAGTATTTTACGCGATGTGTCACTTTCTGCTGGTCATTCTTAAATTGCAAATCTATGTGAAGTAGTTCTAAAAGTTCTTATTTGTTTTCAGTTTTTAGCACAATGTTCATATGGGATTGGTTCACCGGAGTTTTAGGATTTTTAGGTTTGTATTGTTTTATTTATTTCAATGATAATACCACAATATTGTTTCAATGCACTAAATAATAATGATGTAAAAAAGAAAACTATCATGATAACATGTTGTTCTGTCTTTATAATTTGAACTTTGATCTTTTGCTTTGTCCTCCTCCAGTGGAGTGAGCAAATGTTTTTATCAACATTATTACAAGGTCTTTATGTGTAGGATTGATTAAAAGAAAGGGAAGATATGTCATCTTGGGGGTCAAGCAATCTGGCAAGGCTACATTGCTGAACTGTCTGATCGAAGAAAACATGATTGAGCCTCTAGATGGGGCTAACTTTAGCAAGGCAAGCTCTGGGCCCAATTTTAAAAAGAGAACAAAATATATGCAAACATCTTCCGGTGTCGACTGTAAGTTTTTGAGAATATTGAATTTTTTATTAACCGCATGAATTGTTTGTAGGATTGTGGAAAAAGTCGGGAAAACTCCTGTTCCTAGGGCTTGATAATGCTGGCAAAACTACTCTTCTTCACATGCTAAAGGATGACAGGCTTGCCCAACATGTCCCAACCCTCCATCCCAGTAAGAACACTTTAATTTGTTATTTTGATGTCTGTGTGTCAACCCTGAGCTATGCCCAACACTGAATAACAAACAGATAGCAAATAACACTCTACTCAAGTGTGTACCGACTTTATTAACTTTCTAAATTAAATTAAAATTGATCTCTTCATAATATTTGTTTATTGCGTGTTGTATGGCCAATGAATATTAAATTTCTTGTTCGTGTTATAACTTCAATATAAAATCATTTTAACCTGTTAAAATTGTCTTACAGTCTAATGTTAAATTAACATTTATTACTAAAAATGTTCCGTTCTACCATACGCATATTAAATCACCAACATTTTAAATAACTACATATATTTACTTGGGTAAATATGCAAAACATAGGGACACACTTAATACGCACTTAAAAAAACTACTTGTAATAGTTAGATAATAATGTAAAGTAAGTATTTCAGTTTCCCGAAATAAAATTGTATTCAATTCAAAAAGTTATAGCATTTTTACTCTTCAACTAATTCAGGACAAGTTTGCTCAATAATTAATTCATTTGCTGTGTAATTTCGTTAGTATCAGTCAAAATAACTTCTAGGATGGGATAGGTTAGTCATTTCTTTAATTAAAATCTGCTGTTCGCTTAGCGGCCATTGTTATTGATGGGAACGTTTTAGCGTTACTTTTTTTTCTCTTATTTCACCCAAAATATGAACAAAATGGTCTTTAAAATATAAATAGAAAAACTAGCCAAAAAACATATTAACAAACCTAATATTAATATGTCAAAACAAGGTGCGAAGAAAAGATATCAAATTTTCCATTTTTTGACAAAATAGCTATTAAAATGCTTTTTTTTCTATTTCCGGGAACTGAAATACTTAAAAAGTGAATATTGAGCATGTCCCTATTATCTGTAAATGTACATTTACTTGAAACAATGTAAGTAATTCCTTTGTTATTGCTTCGGTATTGTCATAGATATAAACAATTGTCTCCCAAGTGAAAGTTTTTACAAGGAAAGACTGAACTGTTGTTATTCGATACTCGACAAGAATCCTTTGACAACAACACCAACTAATGTGAAATTGTGGTTTATTCCTTTATAGTTATCACAAAGAGAATATGCTTATAGGAATATATTTTTATGTAATATGTTATTTTTAATTTTGCACGTAATTTACTTGCTGTCAGAGTGTTGATCTATCAATGAAAATTACTTAGTAAATTATTATTATTTAGGCTATGTAAACTTTTAAAATTTATAACTTGCTAGTTTTACCTGACTTTGCCTGGAATTTATAACATTTTACCGTTCCCTCCGAGTCGCCACAATTTAGGGCCACCAACTTAGAAGGCCTTCCCTCTGGGCCCCCATAATTTATGCCACTCGACAAAATGTTTATTTTTTACGTAAATAGTATTACGCATTGCAAAGATATTGAAACATAAGGAGATATGCTATGATGTCTGCCTGACTGTCGGCGGAACTACTACCTAATGGGAATAGTTTGAATATGGAATTTAATTGATTTTTCGAAGGTGTGCAGTAGTATTGGTTAACAATATAGTTTGAATACGGAAAGGATTTGTTCATTAAGTTGATCTTTTTAAGGTGTGCAGTAGTATTGGTTAAAAATATTGGCGATACCAGGAAGCACAGTCCCACCCAGTAAAAACTGCCGATAACCCATCTCCTTATATTTCAATATCTTTGACACATTGAAATCGTTTTAATTTTTAAAAATAATTTAATTTCTTTATATTCTATGAATTCAAAACAAAACATTATGGCATTTTTACAACGCCAATAAATTCACAAGTTTGCACAAAAATTAATTCAGTTTCTGTGGTCAGTTTTAGTCAAAATGACTTCGGACAGGATGGGCTAATTCAATTCAGATTTTGGTATCCCTAACTTTATTTTCTCATTGTACCTACATTTGAAAAATATGAAACAAACAATATGTCATCTTTTACTATTTTTTTTATAGTTAAATTGGTATTTTAAAATGCCATAGCTCATGATGGAAGTGATGTTGCTAACATGAAGAGAACTGCGTTAGGGTGACGGCTGTGCAAATTTCATAAGAGATTTTTCTACTTCAAATAAGCAAAAAGATTTCTGCTTTATCATTAAGACTTAAATTTATAGAAGTCTTTAATTTGTCTTGTCTATTTTAATGTATTGATCTATTCTACTAGAAGAATGTCATGGTTAGATGTAGGCCTGTACTTGAAGGTTCATGTTGACATAAGCATGAGCCAGTGATTCCTTGGTAAATAAATTAGATAAGATTATTATTATCTAGACATCGTAAAGTCAGCTGTAAAGATCTTCATGACGAATACCATTTAATTGTAAATATAGTATTCATAGTTGATTATATATCAGATAAATTACGTAAGATTCTTGCCAATAGTCATGTTCTCTCAGTGTTGGACTATGGAGACACAGCGTGTAGTTCCTCTTTATTTAAAAAAAACCCAAAAACAAGTGCAATGTGTCCAAAATGCATTTATCCGATATTGCCTACAATGTCTCGAGACGCAAGCGTATCTCGCCCTATCTCTATCAGCATCGGATCCTAAATATGTCGAACAGAAGGAAGCTGCATCAAATGTGTCAAATATACAATTTGATGAATTAGAAGGTTCCCGCCTATATGTTTGACAGACTGCAATGGTCCCGTGACTCTCATGCACACAGTACACGTCAAAAGGACCATTTGACCATTCTCCCGAGACATAAAACTACTGTATTTGAGGGGAATTTCAGCTATTCGTCATCAAAACTTTGGAATAAAATACCACTGTCTATTAGAATATCGACATTGTTGCAATGCTTCAAGAAACCATCCAGCGAATGGTTACCGAATAGTCAACCGCACAACATCTTAATTAAGAATAGAATTTATATTTAAAGGAATGCACATTAATTATTTTAAAGTTTAATATTTGAATTTTAATATTTATTTGCTTTGAATTTTGATTTATGTTAATTAATTTTAATAACGTATTGAAGTACGTATACATTCTCGATATGTATGAATCGTCTAAACGCACAGTACTAAACTTAAATTAATTAAATAGATATTCGAAAGACATTCAACGTATGAATCAGCTTCAGTTATTCAAGCCAAACTGTCAAAATGGTCGCGCAAACAAATCTAATACGTACCGAATTAAATCCACGCGTTTTGGTTGTGCTGTTCTGTGCATTATGCCTAAGCGCATCAAAGTTATTTTCTGCATGTTGGATGCTCCCATGGATTTGTCTTCAGACAAATCTCGGCAGGCAGAACTAAATACGCATGCGCGAAAATCAAACTTTTTCTAACATCGTGGATGCGGAATGAAACAGAGAATCCGCTGTTGCTGATGTTGGTGCGTTTACGCGAAATTCGACACACGACTCACACGAGCATCGATAATGGTATTATATGTATTTCGGCCCGGTCCGCGCGTTGTGTTTTGTTGTTTTTGGCCACTGAGGATGGGACGGTGTCGTTAAATTGCAGTATTTTACTGTTTACGGCTAGAAAAAAATAGGCCCAAAGCTTTTTTTAATGCTGAATAAATAAATAACAATTATTGTTATTATATTTATTATACGCCTAGAAAGGGAAGGTCCGCATCCAGAGTATGTATGGAGGGACCGCGCCTGCTATCCAGCAGTATTGGAAGCTATGGCTAATCCCGCGCATGCGCATTCACTTCTGTCTGCCTCGGTCTATGAATGTGAAATACGAATTTCATGATAGCATCCACCAAACAAAAAAAGACTTTAACGCATGCGGGTATAATGCACAAAATAGCATACCACAATCGAGTGGATTGTTTTAAGTTTGGTACATGGGTGATACATTTTTGACAGTTTGATTTAAATGACTGACGCAGAAGTATTGAATCATTGAAAATCCGTCGATTACATATTTAATTTAAAATATAACACAGAAAATAACATGGAAACTTCACCAACGTTTTTTGCTGTAAACGATAATAGTGAATTGTGTATTATTGAATCATTGATGCGAAAAAGTTTTGCATCACAGCCATTTGCGGAAAAAAACATATTCTGGATACTGGAAAACCGACTCCTATTATGAACATATCAAGAAATAAATTGTTTCAAAGGCATTTCATGTTGCGGAGCGTTAAGAATTTACAGAGCTAATTAGAATATTTTTGTCAGTAATTGCAACTTGTTGGTGGGCTAGTCTAGAGATTTTTATATTTGTTTAAAGTGGGTTGTCAAGCATCTTTTCTACAAAAAGTTACCGACTGCCATTGGTAATAGATGTGGCACTCTTCATGACCTGCGACATTTTAAAAATATTTTTTAATGTAAGGCATTTGTCTATGTCCGTGGCGGATTATTGGCACACATGTAATGAATGATATGCGCATAGTGGTGTGTTGTTTAAATTGGTTTCTCACTCGTACGATAAGCATGAATATATTAAGCATAATTTGATTAAATGAAGAGGATGATAACCATTTCTAATGGTTTGTCATATGAATGTTTGTATTTGACTTTATTTTGAAACTGCACTATTGATTTTGAGCAAAGATATTGAAATACAAGAGATATGCTATGATGGCCGCCCAACCGTCGGCGGACTACTACCTAATGGGCATAGTTTGAATACGGAAAGAATTGGTTCATTTAGTTGATTTTTTAAGGTGTGCATTAGTGTATTGGTTAACATTATACAGTAGTACCTCGAGATACTAGTTTAATTCGTTCCGTAACCTTCCTCGTATCTCAAAGCAATTTTCTCCATTGAAATTAATTGAAATGCCATTAATCCGTTCCAGCCCCAAAATGCCACCCCAGTTGTTCTTGTTACATGTTTTTGAATAGAAAAATGTATTTCTAGATGACAAATATTGTATTAAAACATAATAAAAGAGAATAGAAAGAAATAAACTGGTTTTATAAAGTGTATTTGTATTTTGGGCACTGAAGCCTCGATTACATAGAGCGAGTTTACAAGCCACTAGCCAGTAATTTAAAAGCGGGTGAATCGGCGAGTGAAATTGTCATGACACACAAAACTGTCTACTCGCTCAGTAGCGACAGTAGCAGCTAAAATAACGACTCTCACGCGAACCAATTCGGTCGACATTTTGTAAAAAGCTTGAGCTCGCAGCTAGCGCCACAAGCTAGCCAGTAGTGAGAATTACGGCTCCCACGCAAACTAATTCTGACAGTTACAAAATCAGCTGCTGGTAGGCCCCGCCATCTTGAGCGAGTAGCGAGTAAAGTTGACCACCTGTCAACTTTTTTCGTAGATTGTCCACAATCTGCTAGTTAGCAAGTAATACGATGACACTGAGAGAGAATACTAACAGATAGTGAATTTCACAGATTGTAAACTCGCTCAATGTCATTGAGGCTTTAAACGCAATTTCCACACAACTTAAATGCTACTGTATGCTTAATTTTAGTCACTGCTTTTCTCTTCACTGATCTTTGCCTTTTTCACCAGATTAAAAAAAACCTGTTCAAGGAGGTTTGTTTCTTCCTCCCTTCATCTCACTTGTAGAGATAACCTCCCCCACCTCTGGCTCTTCCTCGAAACCAATTTCTTGCTGCTGCTGCAACTTTAACTCTTGTAACTCCTCGGTCGTCAGTTTCTGAGAGTGCTCCTCGACGATCTCGTTCACGTCTCTCTCATCCACCACCAGGCCCATGGATTTTCCCAGAGATACAATCTCCAATGTTGCTCGCATTTCAAAGCATCGCTCGCTCAACGGTTCATATCTCAAATATCTTGTATGTTAGAGCACTTGTATCTCGAGGTACCATTCTAGTTTGAATACGGAATGAATTGGTTCATTTGGTTGATCTTTTTAAGGTGTGCAGTAGTATTACAGAAACAGTCCCACCCAGTAAAAACTGCGGATATCAAATCTCTTATATTTCAATATCTTTGGATTTAAGCCATCAGGTGTGGCATTTTCCTCTGATCAATCTTCCCCTATATTAGCAGTTGGATAATCTTGTTTTTGTGACCAAGATATTGGAGTGAAATCAAGTTTAAGAGCAGTGTAAGTTTGTGGCATGGAAATTGAATGGTGCGCTATTTAAAGCGTGATAAAATTATAATTCATACGAATTTGCCTTATTTTCTTAGATTTTTTATGGGATTTCACTGCACATGCACACTAGAGAACACCACCAATCATTAAGGGGTTATATACAGTTAGAATTTTCTAGAAATCGATTTTTTTATTATTTCATTTTTGTAATGTACACATATATATAAGTATACACGAAAAAAAATTTCAAGCCAATCCGGCGATTATTTTCGAAGTTACACGCATATTTGTAAAGACCTGTCAGAGCATTTGAAAGTAGGAGGCAAACTTTAAACGCGTTTTTCTCAAAACTGTGTTTGTAAAGTCGGTGACCTAGATTACTCGGAAACGGCTGTACCGATCAGTCTCAAATTTTAACACAAGCTTCTTAACTATATTTTACAGTTATTAATCGAAGGCCTGTTCTCACCGATAAATACATATTTTTTTATAAACAATATAAGGCCAAAATTTTGGTAAAAAGTCAATGTTTTTTTTTTTTTGAGAAGCCGCCATTTTGTTAAAAAAAATTATTATGCTCTGTCCTTCGATTAATAGAGGAATATTTATTATTATAACGAAATCCGTTTGGTTTTTTCATTTTAAATGATCCAGTCCAGAGATGTGATGGTCACCGCAAGATGCCTTTTTTGAGAAGAGCTTCTGGAGATCAGCTATAGCAGCTTTCAAAATTATTATTTTTACAAATAAAAATTCTTAAAATACCGTCAAAAGTTACCATAATATGTGTACAAATTTTTACTTTAATAAATTTGAAAGTCTTCTCAGGAAAAATTCTTGAAAAATCCCTCTTTTTGAGCCTCCTGACTGTATAAAACCCCAGGGCTGGGATGGGCCATATACATATCTGCCCTGTCCATTGTTTACAAGGTGTAATAGCACGTACATTTTAATAAGCAATTCCTAAGCATATTTGGAGTTAAAAATGTAGATGTTATTTTATTGTACGATGATATTTTTTTCAATAAAATTTTTTTTTCTATCACCCATTGCCATTGATACTGCCGCCACATGTTGCGATGGATCATGTGTTATGTGCTCTTTTTTTAACATTACCTCTACACAGGAAGCCCTGAGGAAAATAATTTCCCTCAGGGCATCCTCCTGTCATCTTTGGGGATGCTATGTGGAGTCTTTTTAGGAAAGGAATGCGAGGAAGTTCTGGGCAGGAAGAGGGTATGAGGGGTGGGTAGGAATTTGGGGGTCAGTGTGTCCAGGAGTGACGGACGTATGAATCCCTCCCACTGCGGTGCAAGGCGATGTTCCGAGAGAGTACGGCTGGAGAAGTCAAAGGGACTCCCTCAACCATTCTTTCCAAATGCAGCCGGTAGGCAGACGCATCCGCCGCCAAGACCCGGACTAACCTCACCCCACCCCATGATGTATGTTGCCGTCTGATAAGACGGAGTCCGTATCACGTGATCCACCAGTCTGTACCCAACTACCCAGCCGAGGAAAAATATAGATTTTTTTTGGTTTTTAATTGAAAAAAAAAAATCATCCGATGGCAAAACGACGAACCTACCTTTTGCACTCCAAATATGCTCAGGAATCTCTGATTAAAATCTTTCGGGTACGTGTTGTTACACCTGTATACTGTCTTCTGCTCTATTTGGTGAAATGTTTATTTATAACCGACGGCCAACATATTATGTGCATGTGCATTGTGCATGCATACATGCACGCAAAGTGCACACTGCCAGACCAAATGATTTTGCTGTTTTGGGCCTCTTTCTCTCATTTTTGTGCCAATTAGTTAATTAATATGTTTTGTTCTGCAGCATCCGAGGAGCTGTCCATCGGCAACATGCGCTTCACCACGTTCGACCTGGGCGGGCACACACAAGCCCGGCGCGTGTGGCGGGACTACTTCCCGGCCGTGGACGCCATCGTGTTCCTGGTGGACGCGTGCGACCGTGCACGACTGCTCGAGTCCAAGAACGAGCTGGACTCGCTGCTGACGGACGAGACGCTGGCCAACTGCCCCGTGCTGATCCTGGGCAACAAGATTGACAAGATGGGCGCTGCCAGCGAGGATGAGCTGAGGAACTTCTTCGGCCTCTACCAGCAGACTACCGGAAAGGTATGTTGTACCCATTTGTTGTCTGCATAGATAATAGAAACAAGGCAGATAGGCAATACTACTGGGTGTTGACGAAAATTCAAAATAACGCCATCGTTAGTGATTATTGGTGATTGCCTCATTAAATAACACCTGCATGGCAATCTGACAAAAATAATAAATATCAATCAAAATAATAATAGGAGGGGACTTCAACTGTTGTTTCGTCGGGACTGTTATTTTGGTTCCATGACAACTCGGAATTGTGCAATTTCAACACCTCTTTGACAAGTCATTAACCGTTTCCCCTCCAAGCCTTTTTTTGTTTTTGTTCCACCTGCTCGATGCCAAAATTGCGTTTTTTAAGTTTTAATTTTTTTTTTATTTTGTAAATAAAATTAATATTAGTTAAAAAATAATTGAAAAGGCATAGTACAAAATGACCTTTTTGACATATTTCGCTTTATTTTTAGACTTGATGGGATCGAGGATTCACTAATACACAATCAAGCTATAGAAAATATAAATCACAAATAATTAATTCAACGAGCCTTTGCACGAAAACAAACATGATAATGCACAGTTGGGGATAAGATGTTGACGATAACTACTAGTAGTAGGGATGAATGAATTTTGTTTAGGTGTTGCGCCTTAAAAATTCATTCATCCCTCGACCACAGCAGGTACTAAAGTATTGTTCGATTTATATTTATATATATATATACTAGCTTTTACCCGTGGCTTTGCTTGCATGGTATTAGGGGGAAATTACTGTAGCGCTTGTACTTATCACTTATCCCTCCTCCCCTCTCCCTCCTCTCGCATTCCTTACATTCATTCCCGATACATTCAGTTTTCAAACAGCTCGCGTGACACCTAAATTTCATAATGCAAGAGCTCAAAGGCAAAAAGAATTATTCAATTTGATGCAGTCGTTCGGAAGTTATACGCGTACAAACATTTCCTAGATTCATTTTTATTTAAATATATCATCATTGTTTCCACGGCAACGATTCGTTTTCTGACGTTAGCAATAACTCGCTTTTGTTAGCGACAGAAAACGTATAATAAATATAATATATTAATATTTATAATTTCACAACGCCAGAGCTTACCATTATCTACACCCCATATTACTCGCACATAATGTAGCTTTCTATTGGTGAAAGAATTTTTAAAATCAGTTGATTGGTTTATACGTGAAAGCATAACAAACAAACACACGCAGTTTCGCATTTATAATATAAGTATGGATATATATATATTATTCTAAAATAATACATATATATTCTAGAATAGTAGTGTCTTTCGATTGTGATTCAAAAATTTTAGTGAAAATAATTCCTCCTATTTTAAAATTGTCCGCAAAAAGTAGTATTATACCATGTCGAGTGTCGGAGAGTTGGAGCTGGTGGAACAAAATTAATGTCGAGTGACACTCGACGCAAAGGGTTAATCGAAATAGCCCTTAAACTAACCTGATGTAACCTATTTAACCATTTTTTTTTCATCACTTTTAATGGCTTTTCAAAGGAGGTGTTGAAGTTGCATGATTCTGAGTTGTCCGGTCACCGTTATTTTACTTGTCACCAGTAAAATTGCTTTACAATAATGTGGATAGGAAAATCCACATAGATGTCTTAAGAAGGTACATAATGAAAAGACCATTTGAAATTATGCATAATATCATTCACAAAGTATAAACGGTCACACCTTTTATTTGTTTGACGCCAAGACTACAAAAACTGTTCTTTTTCTGAAAAATATTTTCTTTATACAATTCTTTTTTTAAGCGTTCAGGTCACATGGTCATTATAAAAGGGGATTGCAAATCAAAAAAAAAACTTGAGAAACCCGTGACCTCATTATTTACTGATCACCTAAAAAATTTCCTGGTGTATGTATGCAAGTTTGTGTACATAATTGATTTTTAAACACTCTAAATTAAGCCATTATAGCTTCAAATGTCTGCCTAGGCTTCACTCAATTGATTGACTAAAAACAACAAAGTTATATCCAACCTTCCACGAACAACAGAATAATTAAAAATTCTAATGTGGTTTTGAAGTTACAATGATCAATTAATTTATTCAATTTTTTATGAGAAAACTCTCTTTTTATAACTTTTGAAGGTTATTCCCATCAACGTAATATATCATTGAAGAAGAAGATAACACTTATAATCTAAATGAAAATATGAAAGAAAACAAGACACAGAAAAACAGAAAAAAAAACAAAAAAAATTGAATATTCATTTAGACTTTCATAAAGTCAATAGTTCCATATGAATAAATTTGGATACATTTATCCGAGACGCTATTCAGGTTACAAACCAATTCTTTGAATGATTGTTTCCAATAAAAAGAGTAGTTGCCTATAATATGGAAAAAGAACTAGTTGAAGATAATATTAATGATTCTAAATATTTGAAATATGAGATTGACAAATATGACGGTTTGACAGAAGGTGGCAATAGCGAAATTGGAAAACGCGCCGTCCCGGTTAGACGAGAGGTCTGGGTTCGAGTCCCAGTTGCGACCATTGTTTTTTTTCTGTTTTTCTGTGTCTTGTTTTCTTTCATATTTTCATTTAGATTATAAGTGTTATCTTCTTCTTCAATTAATTTATTGACTGAAATAACTGAGATGAACTTGTGTGGAAAATAATGTATTAGAAGCATTTTATGTACTGATTAGATAAGAGTTAACGCTTGACGAAAATTTGTAATGATTTATTAACTCGAAATAATCTTAGGATAAATGCTTTTTTTAAATTAATTTAATTTTTTAAACTTTTTTATTACCAATAATACTGTTAAAGCCTAAGCAAGCAAGATACATAGCATAGCAATTACGCAAGTAGATATTTCTAGTGTTCTTTAATCTTATATAGATAACAAGTATACCGTCGTTCACATTATATAAGTATCTCAAAAAATATGATTTTTTTTTCTAATTTCTCTTAAAACTAAGCAAGCCCAATGACGTTACAATATATTGTAGACGCGGGGTAGACAAGTCGGATGTTGGTGTACTGACAGCTTTATTGTTTCGAGAATTATGTAGTATGTAAAAGCGTGTCTTGTAATTGAACTAAAGTGTTGTGTTGTTATTTCAGAGCAAAGTGTCCCGAGCAGAGCTGCCGGGCCGCCCGCTGGAGCTGTTCATGTGCTCGGTGCTGAAGAGGCAGGGCTACGGAGAGGGTTTCCGCTGGCTGGCCCAGTACATAGACTGAATAGATACGTTACACCAACCATAACATATTATTATAAACAATGTTTCTTAAGAGACTAAGATTGGGCCGCCAACACTTGCAAGAGCAGCTAAGTGCAAACAATCAATCTGTCCCAACACATACCTTTATACTTCACATCTGCTGCGTCAACTGCTGTGGAAACTGTGCCGACTTGTGTTGAACCCTCTGTCGCTCCCAAAGACTTACATACAGTGATTCTCTAAACTAACTAAATCATCCATCCATAACCACCCATCCGACAGTGGAATTCATCTTCAAAGTTGTCACAAAAATATGTCAGCATTTTAAAATGCTTACATTTATGTCACATTTTACTTACATCAGTTTTGTGCAGTAAATCTTCCCTCAAAATTGTTTTGCAAACTTTAACTAATGTAGTTAGTGTTTCTTGGGAGATGTTAATCACAACAACTGTAATAATTTTGTATCCATTTTTCCCACCCTGCATGTAGGGGAAACAATTTATTTGTTTTCATATTGAATAATAAAAAAAAATAATTTATGAAATCATTTTTACTGCGTGTTGAAAATGTTTTCATATCTCTTTCACAATTTTTCAAATCCAAAATTAAGTTAGTCCTTTCCTCTTTACAAATACCAATTCAATAGAACTTTAAATTGGTTTATATTAGTGGCATCGATGACATGACATAATAAATTAAAAAATCATGTGAAATCAGTTTTATGAATGTAATGAAATTACATTATATTGTATAAGCATTTTAAAATGTATATTTTTGTGATGACCGTGAAGGTTTTCTAATGAGATGCCTCAAAGCGTCTATTCTCAGAAGAATGAACAATCGTTCAACCATTTGATTACTGGAAAATACTTAAAATGAAAAGTCAAGCTTTGAAGTTTTCTACTTTAGGAGAATTTATATATTTATTACCAATAATGTTTTGTCTGCTTCGGTATTATGTTAAATATATCTTGTATTATTTTAAACCATTTCTAATGGTTTGGTGTGGTTAATTGTAGGTGAACCTCATCTCTGTGGGATGACTGCAATCTTAACATTTTTCTATGGAAGAGTATTGTCAACAAAAATAAATGTGCATTAAATTGTTGCTTCTATACTGTTTTATTTTCCTGTTCACATACATCAAAATTACATACTATATGTAAAAATTCTATCAAAATTATCAATATTCTTATGAATTAATTTCAAAGTTAATTCTCTGCTCATGGGTATTTCATCAGCGTCTTAATAGCTTATCCATAGGGTAACGTTTCGATTTAAAGTGAAACTCTCTTAACCTTTTAAATGCCACTGGAGGAAACGGGTAAATTTCGCGATGTTTTGACTTTACCGTAATATTTTGTGGGTTTATTTTATGCTATCTTATGTAATTTTTACCGAAACACATTCCTTGAACAATAAACTATGGCTAAAAACAACATTACTTGCGTTTATTCGATGAATTTATATATTTTACGATCTTTTTACGATAAGACTGACGGACGCCTGACAGCTGAGGCGGGAAAAAAATCTAGGCCCGTGATCATAAACAATTCCATAGAAAATATATCGCTGCGCTAGGTGGGTACACGGTATCTTATACCTTAAGAATAAGAATGCCCCAAGCGATTCTGACCTTATCCTTCATACGTTTTCTTTATAATTAAGGTTTAAAATCGCATTTCAAAAAATATTTTTTAGTTTCATTTGGCACGCGCCGGCGCATAATCGGCAAGGGACCGGTTAAGTGGTTATTCAAGGGACCGGAAAAAACGGATTTCTTAAGCAAGAAAACCTTATGGGAATAGTGGCTATATACCGGCTAAGTTAGCCAAGTTTTCTACCTATTGAGAGTGTTTATTAATGTATAAACATTATCCTATGTATAAGATATCAAGAGGATGGTGAATACCTCCAAGTCTAATTTTAATGCACATTACCACTGCATATTTTCACAGTTCTCACATAGTTGAACTGTCAACATATGACCACGGTAACAGGCATTAGCTTAGGCCTCATGCAACATTACATATTTAGCAAATTAGTAAGACCATAATAGCGTACATTAAAATACTTCAGTCCTATGCAACATTTACCAAAATTAGCATTTAGTTGCAGAAACATCTACTATCTTTTTGATCTTCAGGCTGGTTTCACATTGGTGACTTAGTAGCGCAATCGCAATATACATTAGCGACTGAGCTGCGCGATCAATTTACATTTGATGTATGCGGATTGAATCATGCTGTTAAGTCGGCAACGTGAAACTAGCCTTACCTTTGAATGTATTAAAAAAATGCATGCACATAGAGAAAAGCATTTATCAAAATATGGTTTGAGGATTTCCTTCTTTTTTAAGTAGGTTCACTTAATAATATGGCACTGGGGAATGTGGCTAGCTGGTGCGGCCGTTCTAGAACTTCAATTCTTCATCAGCTGGTAATTTCTTGAAGTAGCTTTCGATGTAATCATCTGTAACATCGGCCAGGGTCTTGGGATCCCACTTGGGGCTGTTATCCTTGTCAATCAGCAGGGCTCGAACACCTGTTGGGAAAATATTACATTCTAAATTATCAAATACATAGGAAGTTTACAATACAATCACAACAATGCTCTCATCGCTTGAAATGTCTGAAGTTATGCAAAGTTACCAAATCTTAACACATTGTTTGCAAACTGAACTTAACATAAGTGAACTTAGCGGCCTCCTCAACATAAACGACATTAAGAAAGTGTACTACGCTTTATGTCAATCACAAATAGAGTACGGGATAACTGGATGGGGATCTGCCTTGAACACTCACATGGACCGGCTCAATATAGCCCAAAAAGGAGTACTAAAGACAATTTTGAAATTACCGGTTAGAACTCCGACAGAAGAATTGTTTCAAGGCATTCAAGTCTACAACATACAAAAACTTTATGCAAAAAATATTTTATTTAAAATTAAAAAAAACATATCAGAATACTCCACTGTCCAACATAGATACACAACCAGGGCAATAAACCAAAATATTCTAGCTACAGCCAGTTTGAAAACATCTTTTGGTTATTATTCGGTGAAGTAAAAATTAGGCTTGAACTATCGTGAGACATGTACTGTTTTTGGTGGGTGCGGCGAGTGAAAGCTCTTTCGTGAATGACTAAGCGTCGCAGAGAGTGCAGCATGGGGGAACCAGGCTACATATCATATTGCCGGATCGTGTGTAAAATTGTATTTACGGACAGCCCTCGTATGTATTTTGGACGGCCAAGGTGACTTATGTTTTTTTTGTTGATAAAGCAATAAATTATATACCTTCAATGAAATCTTTATTGATAAGTGCTCTGCATGCCAGCCTGTACTCCATTTGAAGACACTGTGAGAGATCCAGTTGAGAACCCCTTTGTAGAGCCCTCAAAGTTATTTTCATACTTCCTGGGGACATCTTGGCCATAGTCTGGAAAATAAAACAACAAATTCAACAAAGTTGAAAAACCAGATGAGCCTTTTGCAACCCTTCCGAGGTAAGATATTATTGTAATTGAAAGGAACCAGATAATCTTATCATTGTGCTGTCCGCCGCATACCAGTGTATTTGGGCAATTTCGACATGATTTTTGATGTGTAACAAGAATAATGTGGGTGACCTCTCAAATCATTGTGGTACTCCTGCATTAATTAAGTGTGAGGATGGAATTGAACCATCATTGATCCTTTAAAAAAAAAATTCAATTATGCAGAGTTGGATGTATCCCTCATGATCAGCCCCGGATTTACGACTTTTTCAAACCGGGGCAGAAACTTGATAGTGGCGCCCCCTCTCGTGAGGTGAGTGATCGTCGCTTCACTTGACGTTCGAGTTTATTTGGCTCAGCTCGCGTAGCCCCTAGTTCTAGATGCGACGGGGATTCCCCTGGCAGAGACATCACGTACACTATGCACGCGTTCAAAATCGACTTAGGATGTGTTCAAAAACGATCGAACAATGTGCGTTGGATTCCAGGCGCTTTGTGAATCAAGTTTTTTTTTCAATCAAACATAAATTACGATTTTGGCGCCCCCTAAAACTGCCGCCCGGGGCAGGCGCCCCGTTTGCCCCTCCCCTGGATCCGGGGCTGCTTATGATGGAAACTACCAGTGCTGGACACTATCAAAGGCTATGGAAATGTCCACTCTGACGATTTGATCACTTCGGAACGATCCATTCACTATCCCTAAACAGACATCACATACCAGAGTAGATTTCCGCATGATTAAATAAGTATGTACAAACATAACCGTAGAACCCATACCCACCTAACAGCTACGCCGCCCAGGGAATCATTTATGAGGTAACCCCAAGTGGTTTGACTTAGCAGGGGTGCCCGGGTTCATGGGGTGAGGTTTGTCCGGGTCTTGATGGCAGACACATCTGCCCACCTGCTGCATGGCAGGCTGGATCGAGAAAGACTGGTTGAAGGGGAGGCCTTTTCTCCAGTCCACTCTCGACCCATCGCCTTACACCGCAGTTGGATTCATAATTCCTTCACTCCTGGACACACTAACTCCCAGATTCCTACCCACCCCTCATATCTTTTTCCTTCCCAGAACTCTTCTCCTTCCTTTTCTTAAAAAGACCGTCCACATAGCATTACCTAAGATATCCCTCCAGTGTGGAACTAATATAAAAAAATCAGTGTGCAATTCACGCGCGGTAGAAGTGAAACCTTCAGAAAACTAAAGTAGACAAGAGTGGGGAAGCACTGCACAAATAAAATAATGAATAATGAAATATTTGTATAGCGCAGTTTTGTGTTATTTCACTTCAAGTGTGCTTAATTTTAATAAACTTAAAAGTAATCCCATAGTGTTCCTTACGAGTCCTTACAAAATATTGATCAAATAATATGAAGCAAAGAATATACAGTATACAAAGCAATGCAAAGAGAACAAAATTAACAATAACTGCTGTTTTGGCACAGGTGGGTGGCACAGATAATGATAAACAAAATCTCAACCAATAGAAGCCTTGAAAAGTGAGCTCATAATTAAAGCTGCCAAGGCGGTAAGGTTTCATTCTTTCGCAGGCTAAAACCTTTAGATGTATGTCTCTTTTTAGTGTTGTTTCCATTTCATCGTGTTTCAAATCACAATGGTGCTAAAAAAAAGTTTCACTTAAAAAAAAATAGTAATATTTTTCTAACCTTGACAATTTTCAGTGCCCATTCTGATCCATCCTTCTCCAACCTTTCGAGGATTTCTTCCACAGTAGCAGCGGCAAAGCAGGAATTTATTTGATCCATATGTTGACTCAGGGAAAACTCTCCGCTAGGGTCGTGGAATGATTTCAACGAGCTATAGACAGCGTCCGGGGTTTCACATCTGGTCAAACTCTCTTGCAACTCTTCCAATTTGTTACTAGGAACAAAGTGGGTTGCTATTCCGGATTTGAAGACATCTTTACCTTTAAGGCGTTGCCCTGAAAAGAATTTAAACAATATCGGAATGAGTGAGAATATATTTTCTTAGCACAATGGGCCTACGGCCTAAGTGCTCACGGGAACTTTATTTATGTAAACCGTCTCCGCTCTTGAAAAAAAAAAAAAAAAATTGAAATATGGAACAAACAATATGGACAAAGACATGAGAAACGATAGATAGGAATATGAGGGGAACAAACCATACTGCAAGGAGCGAGGAAATGCTTTCGAAAAATGTTATATATTTCTAAGGGTATATGTAATAATTTTACCTGAATAAAAAAATAAATATTGAAATTAAGTAATGTAAAAATATAATATCACGGAGGATAATAATATACAACACACAACAATTCGAAAGCAAAATTAGAAATGCGTCCTCCGAAAAGTCCCACGGTGGATTGCGCTGCAAACCGTTTCCTTACTTTAGCGAACTTTACTTTTCTCGTTATTTCAAAGTACGTTCGCCGGCGAATGTACTTTGAAATAACGAGAAAAGAAATTTACGAATGATGTCGTTGTTTATTCAAGACATGCTGGAACTCTCCTGGTTCCAAAATAATAGTCACATGGTTTGTCTCCAGCTCATCGAAATTATACCCAGTTTTCATGTTAGGGCAAGTCTACTATTCTGAGTTCAATGGACCTTGTCATATTATCTGACAGTTAAATTATATTCCTAAGCTATTATATCTGATGATATCTCTGATAAATGAAAGTAGTTGTGATGACCTAAAGAATTCAGACATAAAACGTAGTGCTAGCCAAGATACCAAAGCCGTTTTAGTAAGACATACAGATTTTATGGTTTATATTATGAATCTTATTTTTTATCATTCAGTAAATCTAACCTGTAAGTCCTAAGAAGAGTCCCAAGTTTCCAGACAGCCTTGGTAAGAAGAAAGACCCGCCAACATCAGGAAACAGACCGATTTGCGTTTCAGGCATAGCAATCATACTGCGTTCGGTTGCGATTCTGTATTGCCCGTGAACTGACAGCCCAAGGCCCCCGCCCATTGTGATGCCATCGATTAGTGCTATATATGGAATGCTGTAACTACCGATTAATCTATTAAGTTCGTATTCTTTACGGAAGAAATCTTGTCCAAGTTTCCCTCCGTCTTTAGCAGAATCCACAACGGCTCTTACATCTCCTCCGGCGCAAAATGCTTTCTCTCCAGCGCCTTTGATTATGACTAATCCCTTTTGGGCTTCCCATTTTCTCATTACTGGATATATTTCATTCACCATTGGTAAGTCTAAAGCATTCAATGCTTTTGGTCGGTTCAGAGTGATTATACCGGTTTTGTTCACACTTTCGAATATGACGGAATCTGTGCTCGCTGCCGACATGGCTCTTATGAACTTCAAGTTGATGTCTTTTAGGACGCATTTAGAGATTCTCGTTGAGGAAATCTGAAAATGGTAATAACAAGTGCAATGTTTTTTTAAAGATGAGGATGCAAGAAAGGGTTGTAGATAGAAGGGAGTTAAGCAATAATTTATTGTAGGTATACCAAGACAAGATCATACATTCATTTCGCCTCTCCAAAACATAACTGAAGAGCTATTCTCTAACTTTTGTGAGAACGAGATTGTTCTCCTGCGAGATGTCCTGTCAGATTTGTGTGATTTTCTACTACTGTTATTTGCTTTTTCTATCGGCCGATGTCAAAATTTCAGCTGTAAGCTGTAATGTATTTTAGTTTGGGTCGTTTTAAACATGAATCTCTGCAAGTATGCATGATTATTTATTCATTTAACAAATCTGACAGGACACACAAATCTGACATGACATCTCGCAGGAGAACGATCTCATTCTCACAATAGATAGAGAATAGCTCTTCTGGATAGGTGTATCCAGTATGTTTAGTAAATTCGGTACCTGATTGTATTTATTTTCCAACTTTTTGATAATAATAGTATTAGATTCAATTGACAAAAAACTTCCACGTGTACACAATACGAGACACAGAAAATAAATACATATTGGGCATAAAACAAACCAAAACTTAAGTAATAAAACTGAACGTACAGGCTACTAAATCAATCAAAAGTATGAATGGAATAATGGAACATAAATACCAAGAAGGTATCTAAGTAATCAACTACCGTAGCCAACTTTTTAAGTTACGTATTTGAAATCATAGAATATTACCAATTCAAATAATCAATCCAATGACATTACCAATAAAATAATTAATCACATACCATTGTAAATATATTTCGTTCAAGTTGACGAAATGCGCAAATGCGTGCGGTTTTTGGCCAAACTTCGGCAATGCGAAACTGATAAGAAGAAGAACCAGTGTGCACCTATCTCGTGCTAGCAAATTATTTCACGTCTTTTTATTTTCAGAAGTTAAAATAGTTTGCGATTAGTGATAAGAACGTGGTCAACAAAACATGATAAATAATAAACAACAAACGTCAAACAGTGGTGCCATATGCTCCACGTGCCATATCTCAAATATAAAAAAAAAATGTTTCAGGCGAAAAAAATGTTTTACCACGATTTGAACAATGACGTTACAATATACTGGGTTTGAAGGGTAAAAAAAAACATGTTTTTCGCAAGCTTTTTATTGAGAATTTGAATAATAAAACAACAGTATCCAAGTAAATTACCTAAACTGCTTAAAATAGCAATCATTTCATAATTTTCCTTTGAACAACGGGAAAAAATCAATGACGTTATACATTACATAATATATTAAACATTGGAAAAAATGATGTTTTTGAAAAAATACACCATTAAGATGTCAAAACTTACAATTATCAAGTTTTCTACATGGAACTCCATTTTAAATAAAATAATATAAATAATTTTAAAAAAAGATAAGGGAAAATAAATTCTTCCACAACTGCAATAATATTTTTTCTACGTTTTACAATATGTACCTATTTAGTGTTAGTAGGTATCTAATAAAGTTGGTTAAACTTTTCATTTCCTTTCAAATGTATTCACAGGGCTAGTCCTACGCAAGTGCAGTTGGAACAGTCCACTCCAAATAAAAAAAAAAAGTTATATATTATTTTCCATAGAATAAGATAAAAATTCCAACAAATGAACACATTTTCATTTGCTTATTTTTACCATGTATAATTTGTACAACTCAAAGATATTCAAATTGATACATTAGCGAATCAGGGAAAGATGAATCTGAAAGTGCACAGGCAACAACTGGCATTTTAATCACATTTTACAATGGCGCGCAAATTTTGAAATAACGAGAGAAGGAATTCTCCCATAACTCTATTTTTCCTACATAACCAATCATTCAATTAAAATAATTACATTAAATTTTAGTCATTCATTTATTTTAATGCGTGTTAACAATTAATTGACTAAGATAAAAATAAAATAAAGCGATGTTTTGAACTTATACTGTGAAAGAACTACATTTTTGAGTTGAATTACATAATAATTAAACGTCACTTTATCTTATTAATTAGTTGAATGATAAAATTACGTTTTGAGCCTGTTCTGTACTGGTGAAAGACTTTCATTTTTGAGTTAGTTTTGAGTTAGAAGTATGTACTTATTTTTGGTGACCGGTAAAAAACCATGTAAATGATCAAAAAAACCATGAAAATATGGTAACAACCAGGCATCTGGCAACACTATGACAATATATTAAGTGTCACACTTAGCTATACAAGATAATAGATTATTGCGCACAATATCGCTTGCCATACAATCCCATACAGACCTGTTACACTTAAGCAGATGATGCGTGCAAAGCTTGTACGCCGCAACCGCTGCTTACGCGATATGTGAAAAGTTGTGCTGCGTAACATGTGGATGACAGCTGTGAAGTTGACAGATCCAGTACAAAGAAATGACATTTCGCGGCAGCTCTCTAATTCAACTGACTTCCTCTCCTACCATAGGAATAAATCTTTTATAGCGTTGTGTGTCGGTACGACACATAAGCGCTCGCGGATCAATAGATAAGTGCTCTCGCTTTAAACGCTGCGTGTGGCCGTATCTTGAATTATTGAGACCTAAAGAAGTTTCATAAAAAATGCTATATACACACACACACTCTCTTCAACTATGTAAATTTCTGTCAACATTAGTATCCCCCCACGTGGACACTCCAGAGCCCGCCACTTCGGGCCGCCGGGCAGAAAACTCTCACACTGAACTGCGCTGTGAACCGTTATCTTACTTTTGTTCTTTATTTTCTACGCGGCAGCCAATGGTGAAGTGGCGTGCTCCGAAGTGTCCATGTAGTACTACTAGACACTCTGACTAGACACTCTCATTGACCATAAATAAAGATGACTTATGTGATTGATTTAAGCGTCGAACACATGTAGCATTAAAAGTGCGAGCGCTTTTGAGCGCGGCTTACGCTGCTTATGTGCTGTACCGACACACTAAGCTATAAGAGATTTCTTCCTATGTGGTAGGAGAGGGGGTCAGTTGAATTAGAGAGCTGCCGCGAAATATCTTTTCTTTGTCCTGGATCTGCCAACTTGAAAGTTGACATGCGCACGTTTACACAGCTCCGTAATTAAAATGACACCCTCTCCTGTATATGGCAGATTATTTAGGGGGTCGCATAACTTTTCTAATATCGCGTGAGCAGCAGTCACGGTGTATAACGTTGAGCTTATAGCGCATCATTTGCTTAGGTGTGGCGGGTCTATATGAGGTTGTATGGCGAGCGATATTGTGCGTGCGATGATCTTTTATAGCTAAGTCTGTCGGCACCATTACGTATGAACAGAACGGAATATCTATGACTTAAGTTGTAGGTTGAAAATTTGAAAAAACGAAATGTCAAAATAAAATGGGTTTTGTTAAGTTTTTCTTCAATAACTGAATGCTATGTTTTTCTGTTAAAAATATACAGCTGAACGTTTTTGTATATTTTGAATCATAATCCGAATTACAATATTGTTTTTCAGAACCGCCGTTCCGCTTTGTAGGTTGTCGTGTATTTTGTGACATAACCTAATAATACTTAACGAATAACCATGGCAGCAAAAATTTTGCGAAAATCTTTAAATTGGTATGCGGGTCTTTGGCCCAAAGGAATTCCAAGACCTCCCTATCAACATATCGTTCAAGTGGGTGATCCAATTTTACGGTTGAAATGTGAAAATGTTCCATTAGAATCCATAAAAACCGAGGAAACCAAAAAAGTTATCTCTTCACTGAAAGACGTAATGGCAGCCTATGAATGCGTCGGCCTTGCCGCCCCACAGATAGGGATAAGCAAAAGAATATTCGTAATGGAAATGAATGATAAACGATTGAAAGAATTCGATCTGCACGCGATTGAAAAATGTCAAATGTTTGCGTTTCCATTAATGGTGAGTTTTTGTATTATTTTGCTACCAGTCGATATTAACCCTAGAAGACTGATCATATATTTGGTTTCCTTACTCCGTTTACTGCTAAATAGGCCCAAATTCTTGAAGTAACACTTCGTTTCAACTTATTTAGTACAAGAAACGACTAATTTCGCCGGGAGAGATGCAAAAATTAGAAAAAAAAGTAAAAATAAAATAGCTTAGGTACTCAGTTTGGTTTATTTAAATAATTGCTGTTTTGATCGTTTTTAAATTTAAATTATATGTATAACAATTATAAAATAAAACTTATATACCTATTCAGAATCAGCGTTTGTTGATAATTCTATATGAATATATTTTTTTAAGCAAAAATACTTTTCACCGTAGTTCCTTATTACATCAATAATGCAGGTATTCAGTTTGGCCTAAAATATATATTTTTTTCAGGTCTTCATAAATCCCACAATGAAGGTAATAGACCCCACCAAAGTATCACATGTGGAGGCTTGTGAGAGCGTCAAAGGATTTTGCGCTGAAGTACCAAGATATCAAGAAGTTCAAATCAATGGTGAGAATTTCTGAAATATGTTTCATTTCAGCAATATGGTACTCCTCGATTCAGTTTTAATAAATCCTAATAAGATAAATAAAAATAATCGATACCTTATTACCAGTTTTCCTTCTTATTTGGGCAAAAACAGTTTTACAGTCTGTATGAACTGCACATGCTTCTCTGTGCTGCTTATATTTGCGAACTAAATAAATCCCGAACAAATAAATTCATCAGCACTTGCTGCAGACTGCTGTGCATTCTTAGTGATGAAACCAAAGGAAAATTCAACCTAGTATTCTTTACCTCAAAATGTACTAATTATATATGGGAGTTTTTCTGAAATCAAGGCTGATTAAATTACCTCATTCGACTTTAATTTTGTAGCTTTATTTTTTTCCGTTAATATTTCTCCTTTAGTGATAACAATTTAAAATTTTCGTAAAATTTACCTAACATAATTGATTGGTTGATGATCCATAAGGCTGGGAATACACACGGACTGCTATAAGCTATTGATATCCATCAGTGACTACCAAATTCACAACAGTCCATGGTTATCCAAAAGATATTTTCCATGAAAACTGCAGATCGCTATGAGCAGTGACTGCTTGGAGCTGCCGATGTCCATGTATTTCCAGCCGAAGATGAGAAGATAATTATCTTTTTTGTAGAAAAGCCCAGCTATTTTAGGAGTTTGTTAATTTGTACAATATTATTTGTTTCTCAGGATATAATGAAGAAGGATCTCTAGTAAGCATAAAGTTCGGAGGCTGGCCATCTAGAATAGCGCAGCATGAAATGGATCACTTGGACGGAAAAAACTTTGTAGATATTATGAATAAAGATACATTTGCTTGCCACTTATGGAGAGAAGTTAATTTGAACGCTGGAAAAATAAAACTTCCATTTTATGCATGCTAAAATAAATGGATCACAAATAGAATATTATAACACTGGATTAAAGTGTATTCATTATTTATGATCAATCATACCTTCATGGATCTCTGTGGACAGATGGAAAAAAATGCATTGCCAGTTGCTACAATTGTTCCTGAAAGTTCTTCCGGAGTTGTTTTCACTTTATTTATGTATGTAAATAACCCTACTACACAATACCCATCCTCTGTGTATGTTAGTGCGAATCATTAATTTTTACTGTAAGGCTGGAGCCACACTGAAGTGCTTCGCTTCGCGCTAAGCTAGGTGCTACGCTTATCTACTAGAAACACGTACTGCCACATTGCAAGTTTCGTGCTTAGGTACAATATTAGTTGACGTTAGGGAGCCGTCAAGTCAACAATAAAGTCACTATCATAACTAACCAGAATGCTACTTCTCACAGAGAACTTAAGTTTAAAATTTCTAAAGTTTCGAACATGTTGGATGCATAAAATTGATTCATCTAGAAGTGCTCTTGAAAAGTTTCAACTAATTTACAAAGAATTTCAGAATTACGCTGAAAAGTTTTTTTAGTTGTAAATTACATTTATTATTGATTTTGTCACTGGTATTTTTTTTGTATAATTTTTTAGATGGGTTCTACAAAGGCTCTTTTTTAATAACTGCTCCTATTAATATTTAATCCATTTTCCTAAATCACCAAGTTATACAATAAAATTAACTTACATGTTTATTCGCCGGGAGACTCTGTAAGTAATTAATAGTAACATGCGTGGCGCGAAACATTTGGTGTGACCATTGTGATATAGTGTGCGTCCATTTGCTATGATATGTCACCTAGCTCTTAGCGTAGCCCTAAGCACCAACTGAGTGTGGCCGTAGCCTAAGTAAAGCGAACACTGAACTTTGAACCTACTGTTAATATATTCAGATATATACGTGACATAGTTACTAATGTTAAGCAAAATTAATTTTATGTATTGTTTACAATATGGTGCGTTTTTAGGATGTGTCATTATTTTGTAAATTTGACATTTTGTTAATAAAACCAATGAAATAAGTAAAGGATTATATTTATTTTATTCTTTTGATATATTAGGATACTTAAATATTTGTAAAGCCTTATAACTAACAGAATAATGGCTTAAGGATCCCTCTGACACAGCAATATCGCAATAATGATCTCTAGGGAAAGCTACTTTAGAGTTTACTATCGTATAACATTGCCGTGTCAGATGGAACCTTGCTGTTCCACGGTTGATAATATAAAAATATAGAGTGAAAAAAAACAAATTTACTGATCAGCTCGAACAAAATAATATCTTAATGCAATACATCATCACCCCGGTTATATCTGTCGGCCTACCTAATTTATAAAAAAAAAATCATGGTAAGAATTCACCGTAAGTTTCAGGCATTGTTTTATTTATTTCGATTATTTGAAGCAGACTTTTAATGTCCGAAAGAAATTCAATCTCTGTTTTTTGATATTTATATCTACATTTAAAATTGAATATCATTTATTTATTAATAGAATTCTTAACATTGACATTAGCAGTTGTATATAATAATATCATGACTTGGCTTTTATAGGTGCTTTCTAAATCTAAACACATATTATTAATTATAATAATTTTCATGTGCCTTTGATAAAGTTCAATATTATTTAGGTATGTACAGATTTTTGTTATTTATTTTAGCTAAAATTATTGTACAATAATTCATGTTATAAATATACATTTTTCTCAGGATTTTAAATCTATGTGTATAAATATATACATACCAGTAGTTCAGTAGATCGACCTTGCGTCCAAAAAGTATGTTTCTAAATTTTTAATTCCTTAATCAAAACCAAAATTTCCTTGGAAATCATAAGATTTATTATTTAAGTAGGTACTATATCTACCTACTTAATTATAAACCATAATGTTTTATGTAACATGTTCTTATTTCAAAAATACAATTTGTTCAAAGAAGCATCAAAATCTCAATGATAATTCTTTTTTCAAATTTTCTTCTGGCAAGTAAGGCAAAAAATGCAAAAGTAAATAAACACAACAATATCACATTTGAAAAATGAATCTTTACCAAGCCATTAAAATGTCCACCATCTTGAAAGGGAAGTGGAACTTATGAACAAATTTTGAAATGCAAAACGTTTAAACTGGACTTTATTTACTTTCTAAAATTATATGGTGTAAATTATTTACAGCATTTTTATTTACAATAATTTTTTATTCTTCATCAATTAAATATTGTACCTAATAATGTACAGGGTGTATCAGGAATTACTCAACAAACTTCAACTAGCGATTCCTCTGTGTATTTTCACATAAAATCTTTAAAATTTGTAGGTATTGGACAGTTAGGCTTAGACGTAGGCCACGCAGACGCAGAGCAGAGCAGAAATATTGCCGCAGGACAGACGGTGCAGAAATCGGTGACCAACATATGCTGCGATGCAGGCGATATGGCTTGTGTCTGCTTGGATGCTGGTCGTTTGCGAGAATATCGAGTTCCGATTCTGACTTTGAAAATAAAAATAATGTCTTGTCTTTCAAAGCGATTTTTAGTTTGAAAAACCAAGATTCTAATGGGAAATACTGCCCGTCAGCGCACGTGTTGCGCAGAATCTGCGCTGCGGCCAAAACTCGGTGCAGAGCAGACGCGTTTCATATGCAGAACTTGCTTGCGCCACTGCGTATGTCTTTTCATTAATGTTAAAAAATTACAAAATCTGTCCTGATCTGCTCTGCGTGGCCTGTAAGCCACATAAGTCGAGTACTTCCTGATACACCCTGCATACATTAAGGGTCTACTATTCGTATTTCGACCGATTTCTTACATATCTCCCTTAAACATTTGAAGTTTTTAAGCTCTTAAAAAAATATATGTTATTTTTGAAGATAATATCTAGATATGTTCCACGCCGAAACGCAAATTATATGAAATTCCCTCGATAGAAAAAAATCGCAAAGTATGCTCCGAAAATTATTTTAAATAAGTCTATTTCTTTTATTTTACAAGTTATATTTGTGAAAAAATTCACAATGTTTCTTTGAACGATACTTAAGATACTACGTTCCACGAGATTTTTGCTCTATTTTAAACGAGTCATGTTTTATTAAGCTTTTTCGCAATTTTCGCTGCTATTCTACGACTAACCATATTAGCGCGCTCTGTCCAACACTCGTAATTACATATCTCTCCATCTTCTTCTTTTTCAGCGCTGTGTTCACGAATAGTAGACCCTTAAACAATCATAATATGAAATAATAATAAGGATAGAATTTCTTTTAAAAGCTCAAATTATACACGATTTTAGAGCCATAATAAATATTCATACATAAACCAAATACATTATTTCTATAAACGTGGAATGCTTCATCAATTGTTTCATAAACATATAATAATATGTACATAATATTATGATTGCCTAATTATATAATAATGTATACAGCAATGTATTGAATACATTTATTTTAAAAGTCTTTATATAGGTGCCTATCTAAATATGATATTACTATAATAATATGTATACTATATTTTGACATTGATGGGTAATTTTCATAGGACGAATCCTAAATAATTGTTTGACGAATGCTATAAATATAACAAAATTTTGACGTAATGTCCATATCAAATTAACCAAAGATATTGAAATATAAGAGATGTGCTTTAGGCAGTTTTTACTGGGTGGGACTGTGTTTCCCGGCGTTTTGATATGTATTGTTAACCAATACTACTGCACACCTTAAAAAAAATCAACCAAATGAACAAATTATTTCCGTATTCAAACTGGTCCCATTAAACGATAGTCCGCCGACGGTCGGGCGGCCTTGATAGCATATTTCTTGTATTTCAATATCTTTGAAATTAACCCATATACGCAAAAATGAATGTTTCTATGTTTGTCCCTTATCATATCCTAAGCCATTCATCCGATTGCGATGAAACTTTGGTGAGTTGGTGTGTGCACATTCGCAAAGGTTTCTACATATAATGGTGAGCTCTGGCGTTATGAAATTTGCATAAAATTTTAACAATAGGTGGCAAGCGAGTTATCTGAAAAAATGTGTGTATTTTATATAGTTTAGCGACAGGGAGGGAAAGCGGGAGGGGGTAGTAAATCCGGGAGAGGGGATGGAGATCCGGGAGAGGGAAGGCGTCGAAGGTGGATGGGTAACGCTGGAGGGGGGGATTCACGAGACGATGAAGGCGATGAAGATGGAAGGCAAACGCAGGAGAAGGATGTGTGAAAGGGGCGAAAGGGGAACTGGGATGCACGGAAAGGACAAGCAGGGGAGGAGTAGGTGACAAGGGAGGTGCAGAGGAAGGGAATGCAAAAGAAACATGGTAGCAGCAGGGAACAGCAGAGGGTAAATTTGGAAAATCCATGCTTCTCGGACGGACAGTTGCTCATGTGTCGGAAAACCTTCTGATTTGTCAGTGTACGCGTCAGACAGAAAAACAAAAAAATATTGTGTATCCAAAAGCACTTCAATATACAGAATTAAAACACAAACACTTATTTTCTTTGGGGTGGCATTTCAATGCATGCTGGGTACTGTCTCGTGTAAAATAATAAAAAAAAGAAATTATAGATAATATAATAACTTGAACGATAACTGATAAAATACTTATAAATTTGGTAGCCAACAAAAGGGCCTATCATAATAGGGACGTGTAACCAAATAGTCTTTTTGATTAGATTATACACAGTAGAAATTTGGTATTTACAGATAATAATTTTAGCTACCTACCTAAACATGTTTGGATTACAGTATAATACATAATATTATGAATATATTAACTTACTTACTATAAAGTGGTACCTATGTCATATATATAAACAGTTGTAACAGTACATATATATATATACACAGATGTAACAGCACATACCCGAAGGATTTTTACGAGTGACTCCTGAGCATATTTGGAGTAAAAAATATCGATGTCATTTTGCTGTCCGATGATATTTCTTTCAATTAAAAACAAAACAAACATATATTTCTATCTCACGTCACCACTGATCATACTGCTAAGCGTGGCGACGGGATCATGTATATACTCTCCTCTGTTACCGTGCTGCTAGAACGAGACAGAGTTTGTAACATACGACCCGTGCTGTTAACTACTCAGTTGCGACACATGATAGAAAAATATTATTATTTTTATTTGAAAAATATCATCAGACAGCAAAATGACATCTACATTCTTTACTCTGAAAGTCTGATATTTTCATAACGACAATCCTGTAATTTTATTTCAGTTGTAATTTCGTAGGTTATTTGAATCATTTACAATATTAGTAGGTACCTCTTACCTAAACGTTTAACACTGAGAAAAGATACCAATCATCTCGGATATGTTTTATATATTATTGTGTATTTCTAAGTACAATTTATTTTGCAATCATTGTTTTATAGACCATAATAATTTTTTATCTCATCACCATTTCAGCACAGTTTATGGATCATTTTATAATATAGGAAATTCTGTACAAAAATATATTTTAATGTTACTTGAACATTACATTCACATGGTTTTAATTTTAACATTTGCATATTAGGTGAAGCGCCACAGGCGACTTTGGTCACGGCGACATTTTCATCACTGTTTCAAAATCTACATAAATCTTGCAGGAATGGTATATCATTACTCTAAGACAGCGGTATTCAACCTTTTTGAGCCTGCGTACCCCTTGACTCTTACTACAAATTTGTTGTACCTTTTCCCTCTATCTATCTTGTGTATACATGTAATGAAAGATGTGTTTAATTTGTAATCTTTTAATACTCTCATTATTGTATGAGTTTAACAATCAAGTTACACAAAACAATTAATGACATTTTATATAGAAGACTTTGGGCATTTTTTACCAGTGATTCCATATGTGAAATTGAACAAATTTTGTTCCACGTCTTTTTATTTCGACAAAAAAAAAAAGTTCTCCATACACAACTCCAAACGCATAAAGTGTATAGAGGTGAATTTTTTTTAATCAAAAGATTTTAATCAAAAATTTTGAATCAAAAGATTTTCTAGAAAAAGTTTCTCATGTATCAGTGGTTAAAATAAAAGACTGATTTCCTGTTACACTCTGTGTATAATTTTAACATACAGTAAATGTGACCCTTGAGCTTTCTTGGCACAGCAAAGTTTTTTCAAATTTGGCTCAATTTCACCTAGGTAGATCTGATTTTAAAACGTACGTTTGTGCCACGATATATCCCCAAGGGGTACGCGTACCACAGGTTGAAAAAAACTGCTCTAAGATATAAAGCTGTAAAAAGTTACCCTTATGTCACGTCACGCAGCTCTATAATGTATGTATACTGTATAGGATTTTGAAACAGTGACGAAACTGTTGCGTGGAAAAATTCACCCGTGCAACACCTGGCCGTATATGAAGTGGTATATATATATATAATATGATGACTAAGAAAAGAATAGGATGGTATCTTGTTTAAGCTAAAATAATCAAGACATTTTACCAAAAAGAAACATACTCTTGTGCTTGACGATTCAAATCAAAATGAAAACAGTATTTATGTATACTTTAATTAACATTAAAACATCAATTTCGAAGTTACTTACTAAACATTGCACCGAGTTAGATACTATGAAAACATATTCTCATTCAAAAAACAGTTTTCCACTTGGCAACATTTTAAATAATTCCATAATACGTATACTTTACACAGTTGCCATCTAGTGACGAAGGGTAGAAGTTTTTCATGAAAGTAATGTTCACGTTATACGAGTTAGAATTTAATTTTGAAACAATGAGCCGTTATTCCAGAGCATTATTCTTGTTCTACTCAACGTCCCAAGAAAAGCCAATGTTTCTTATGGCCAATTTAACTGTGAACTTTCATAAAATAGGTAAAAGATACCTGTCTTCAAAATAATTATACCTACAACTCCTAAATTGAAAAAGGAGCTTGCTGAGCGAATAATAACTGCATAATGACAAGTTTGTGCTACAGATTTAAATAATTTAATAATGAAGTGCAAAAGTCACACACATAGACGCTTGGCGGGTCTGTTCGTTGGATCAGCCCGTGGCAGGAATATATGGGCTGATGTGTCCACGAGCGTGCTTATGTGAATTTTGATTTGAATTTCTGAGCACATATGTGATTTTTGTGCTTAAGTATATTGTTTGTTAAATTTGTGAGCTCCAGCTATTTGCTTCGATAATGTCATAATTTTTTATATCGCCGATAGTGCTGCTTAAAATGCTGGTAATTGTGTAGTGTGTGTCATATAATAATATGTAGGCATAAATGACAGCTTTCGTTTATTTATGGAAAGATTGCTTTAACGCAAAATGAACACAATAATACACCCTTATGTAAAAAAAAGCGTTTGATCATAAAACATGGATTTTTTAACTTCGCTTTAGATAAAACACTGTTTTGTAATTAAAAAAATATTTTAAATGTCATAAATTTTACATAATATAAAAATGGCATTATCTAAAATGCTTTATTTTACAAATTTTTATCATTTCTAATGTAATGATTATGATGATATTTTGAGATAGATATTTCATTAGACATTTTTTAATTAATTTATCTTCTGTACAGATTTATAGAATTGTTTATTTTACAATTTTAGTAATATTATAATGTATGGCGTAACATTCCCCAGTTTATAAAATATAATCTATCATCTAAGTAGGTATCTTATTTATAGCTATAGAAAAAATGACATTCAAAACACTAGTGCGGTTACCTTTCGCGCCAAGAGGAACCATGGATAAAATTTACAGGAAGACCTTTGCGTGCGTGCGGGATAGTGGTGATCAGAGTTGCCAATACGAGGGATATTTCCCAAACTGCGGGGAATTTCTAAGTTTTTTTTAAGAATTGTGCGATTTTGAGGGGCCTTGTGGGAAAATGCGGGGAATCCGAGTATTTCTTGATAATCCAACCATATTGAAAGATAATATTAACAATTATTGTGAAAATGTACTATACTTTCGTTATCTTTAGCAGCAAATTTTCTAACAAATTTCCTTTTTTAAAGCCTGAACCAAAGAGAAAATCTGAAAATGGCTAGATAATAAAAAATAAATTCTAATTTCAATAGAATTTTGTTTCAATTTGGAGATATAGGAACTTGTGGGGAATTTGAATATCTTGGGAATATTGTGGGTATTTTAGAATATGCATCGGGCAACCCTAGTGGTGAAGGCGTAATCGGAACATTCATTTTTGAAACATAAATATACCTAATCGATTGCTGTATCGAATTTTTAACTGAGATATTCTTGGCAGCTATGAATTTGAGTACCAACCACCATAATGGTGAAATGACGTCGAAAGTGGATTTTTCGTCAAAAACTGCAAAATTTTTCGAAACATCCCAATCGAATGATTTTATACATTTGGAAATTTTGATCTCTAAATCACTAGCCATATTATAAACGGCGTAAAGGATGTAGGGTTACAGGGGGCCAACGCAAACGTATATATAATATATATGTGCAGCGTGCACCTGTGATCCTAAGTACCCAAGCAGAAGACAATTTAGATTTTTACAGACTTAATTTAGTGTACAAATCACAAAAACACCATTATTATGACACAGGAAGTTTTTTTTACAGACGAATGGAAAAAATAACCAAAAAGAAAAAATGGTAGATGGATGAAAAGGAAACCATAGACAAAAGATTTTCGCAGATGGAAAAATGATTTTTATTAAATTTTATTATTAGTAGGTAGGTACCTAGCATCACTTTTTTAGGGAGATATTTATTTAATTCATGCGTACGTGGTTTGTCGGTCAAGTTTACAAGACGACGCCGACTTTCTTGTCGAAAGTGACGACCCGTGGGGGTCGCCTGGCCTTGGTGGGGGGTCAGAGCCATGTGCGGCGGGTGGGAGTGGGGGAGGGCGGGGGCAGCGCGGGCAGAGGTGCTGTGCCCCCGGCGCCAGAGCCCCCACTGGTCTGTCAGGAAGGCGTCCGTCGGGCCCAGCGGACGGTACCGCCCTGTGGCTGCAGCGGAATACGCACCGACCCTGGAATATTAAAATTATTTATTTCTTTATTTATAATATTAACGCCTATAGGTTTTTACATAATTTAACATAGTATCAGGTAAAATTACAACATGAAAAAGACAGCTCTAGTGAGCTTGTAAAACAGCAAGACATAGAAAACTAAAGTTGACAAAGACATATGTGTAGATTACAAATCAAACAATAAATATTACAATATTGCAACAATGAAAAAAATATATTTACATAATAAATGTAAATAACTTAACATAAATATGAGGCACGTTGAAAACGTTTAATGGTAGATAAATAATAACTAAAATATATTTCAAGTTGAGAAGATTTCTACAAATATAGGAAATAAACCTCATTTCCAATGAAACGATAAAATAAAGAAGATCAACATAACATAAAAATAATAGCCACTTTTGTAGGGTTGGTAACATTATTTGCATTTAAAATGATGAAAAGAAAAATAAGGGTTTTTAAAATGCCTAAATAATATTGCAGGTTGCAATGATTTATAATATTTCTATGAACCATACATTTATTTACTAAAACGCATATACGATAGGTAGATATATGTTTAGTAAATTGGTCAATTGACAGTTTTAAAAAATTACCAAAGGACTTCCTTAGTGAGTACTTGTATCAAGGATAATGTTTTATTATTTCATGTTGATATTGTATCAGCGACACATTTTCCATACATCTATATGCGAATACATATTACCCAAGTTTTGAATTCTGTGTAGTGTTATATTGAATTGGGCTCTGGTCGTAGTATTACCACAATAATACAGTAATAATTATAATGTACTATTTTGATTATAACCGTACTGTATATTATAATGTACTATTACAATGAAGTAAAAACACACTAATAAACAAAACTATTGGGTCTTTTACAAACAACTTTGAAGGCCGACGTTATCAAATAATAATGACTTCCAAAAATATGGTTTTCTTTTTTTGAGCAACCGCTCAAAAAATCAAAATGAAATAAGCGTCTACCTGCTTCCCACCATAAAATTGAGTCTTCTTGCTTCTAACTATGAAAAAAGAAAACATGCATCGGATATTTTTGTTTCTATTATTGTCTAAAAATGCAAATATTCGTTTGGTCAAGTTTTAAAATTTGGGTGACGTTTATTGGTACCGACCCTCCGAAAAATCATTTTCGGTTAACCTCTGAAATGGGTCACCTCAAGTGATTCACTACGTTTGGTGATTTAGCAGGGGTGTCCATTTTAATGGGGTGAGGTTGGTCTAGATCTTGGCGGCGGATGCGTCTGCCCCTCTACGGCGTGGCGGGTCGGATTGAGAGAGACTGGTTGAGGGAGACCTTCTTACCTCTCGACCCGCAATCGCCTTGCACGAAGTGGGAATCGCCTTGTGGGAAGGATGGATTCAGACGTCTGTCACTCCTGGACACACTGACACCCAGATACCCCCCTCATACCTCCTTTCATACCCTCCCATTCCTTAAAAAGACCCTCCACACTCCACACAACAACCCCTAAGATGAAATAGGTCCTTAGGGAAATTATTTTCCTCATGGCCTCTTGTGTGGAGCTGATGTAAAAAAAAACTGGAATTCACATATTTTTTAACATTTGAGGCCCCTAGAAACAAAGACGGAAGTGTCCACCAAACGTCGAAAATGAATTGAATATGCAGTTTTATAGAGAAAAGTTCATTCTTTCTCGATAATATATCTGTTTTTAACATAAATGTCCTTAAACCACAATATTTTGGCTTTAAAGTTTTGTTGTTGTAACAAATACGGAAGTGTCCACCTCCTTCTCAAACAAATGCGGCAGTTTCCAAATAACCAATCAGGACGCTCTATTCGTAATGGCCGCCATACTTTCTTCATACAAACTAGTGCGGAATCGACAATGAAACGTGCACCGACAAGTTATTTTTTGGGTTGTAATAACCATTTATTATTATGGGACGTTACATATTCCAAGAATGGCACCATTCCCCGATACATTGCGACTGGAATCAGCAAGGAAACGCGTCAATCGACAACAAAAAAGGAACGCAAACATTGCCAAGAAAAAACGGTAAACCGCCATATGTTGTAGGCAAATGCCAAAATATGACATTTTCTAGATATATCTGAATTTGTTCACAATTTTTTAAAGGATCTGGATCGAGTGGGCTAGGTCGTGTATTTTGACAACTAAACCTTAATAAATTATTTAATAAAAATGATTAATGTAATATTTCAAATGATTATTTAAAAAAAATATTTGGAGTATTTTATCACTTTGGCGGTGACTGGAGAAATATTCCTGACTTAAATTTCTACTACAAATTTCCAAATGCTTTGTCTGTACCTCAAAAAGAAAAAGATGATTATATCCATGTAGAATGTAATGGACGATCGGCAGAAATCGTGTCAGACTTTTTAATGATTTAGTTAATTCATTATTCTTGTCTTACTCCGCTTACTGGTTAATACGCAATATTTCTTATTCAAACAGTTAGATTTAGCTTTATTATCACGAAGAGTGAGTATTTACGTCGGGGAGACGATAAAATATGCACAAAATATGCATGTTACATTTAAATTTTGTAAAAATTATTTCACTCGCGCGGTATCCGCCATTTTTATTTTCATCATATTTTGGTTTACATTTCATAGACAATCAATCATCAATCAATGCTGCCAATCATAGAAAAATATTATTGCCATATAAAACAAAACTTTATTCGGGTTATGAAGTGAATGCATTATTGACAAGTTTGAACCCGTATTTTTAAAGCAGAAGATTAGGAAAGAAAGGTTTTAGAATAATTAAACAAAGCGGTAAGGCTCGTGACTCGCATTCCGAAGGTTGCGGGATCGAACCCGGCGGGGTAATAAATCTTATTTGATTACTTTGTTTTATTTCACCATTTATTAATTTGAAATAATATATAGTATATTTGCGGCACGTTCCAGAGTGTAAGCTACTCTCAGTATCGCCCTGGTGTAAGACCACCGTTCAGAATGAAACGTTGCTTGAAATGGCTTTAGCCGTGTTTGGTGACCAGATCTGAATAGTCAGGTACTTCTCACCTTCTTCTTTCCCAATTCCTTCCCCTCCCCACTACCGTTAGCCTCACAACATACCCCAATCGGGGATGTCATAGTCTCACTGGCTCCAGACGGGAGCAGTTGGGACTCTTGTGCGGTACTCATATATAAAAAAATAAACCATTCAAAACCTGGTATGTATGTCAAAATTATGATGACATCCAGCTTTCGCAGAATCTCAACCCAGGAATAATTCGAAATCGGTACTTTTCCGTTTTTATTTTGACGAGAATTTATTTTATAAGGTTGGTACTTCCGACAAATGTCATATTTGATTACATTTGTTAAAAGAGGAATATTCCGTATTATCCGTGTATCGAACTTCAACAACACGAAAGTTCCGTATTATCCGTGAGGTGAGCTTACACAAATTTACCAAAAAATCTAATATCTATTTCTCGGAATTTATGAATATTATTTCTTCTTTTCAGTTTTTTCCATTTCAATTAATATTCACGTGTCATCGGCATTCGCCATTCTTGAATATAAGTAAATAAGCATCCAGCATTTTCCTTGCTATACTGTTTAACTAATCAAGTATTGAAATATTCTGCGGGAACTCTATAATACAAAGTACCTACCAGGAAGTTCTTTGAGGGGAAAAAATCCCCCATAGCCCCCCCTAAATAGCCTTATTCAGGGTTGAAAACAATGCATACATAATTTATCACGGTGTACTCGCAAAGCTTTTTTTGTAGTCACACTCGGAACATCGAAAAATCGTTTGCATCATAGACATAGACATTACGACACATTTTACACTGACGCTAGTAAAAATGTCAAGAGGGCTGTTTTAGATGTTAGGTATTATAAATGCCTTGGCAAGTTGGCGCCTGGAGGGACTTGAAAATTATTTTTTTTAATATGAATACCGCACAAGAGTCCCAACTGCTCCCGTCTGGAGCCAGTGAGACTATGGCATCCCCAATTGTGGTTTGTTGTGAGGCTGAAGGTAGAGGGGAGGGGAAGGAGTTGGGAAAGAGGAAGGTGGGGAAGTACCTGGCTATTCAAATCTGGTCACCAAACACGACTAAAGCCATTTCAAGCATCGTTTCAATTCTGAATGATGGTCTTACACCAGGGCGATTCTGAGAGTATCTTCCACTCCGGAATGTGCCGCAAATATACTATACATTATTTTTAATTAATTAATTATGAAATAACACAAATTAACCAGATAAAATTTATTTGCCACGCTGGGATTCGATCCCGCGACCTTCGGATTGCGAGTCAAGAGCCTTACCGCTCCAATAGCACCTGCAGAGGGCCGGTCTTGATTACACATTCCCTTACTTCTCTCGCTGTACCATAGCAATACCGATGGGATAGCTCTCGATGTATCAATTTCTGCCGTACGACATTTGTAAAACAGAGAGTAAAATAAGCATAGGTCTTCTTCATTTAATGAAAGTAAGTTATTACCATAAATCCTTTTCGGATTTCGGCTATTTCCACAATAGGACAACCTTTGGACGAGTTGGCTAACATTGAGATTTGAGATAGATGGCAACAGGGTGACTTCATTAATGAGGTTGTCTTTTTTGTGTACTAAGTAAAAGCTGCACTTAATTATCGATAGTTCAAAGTTTGGCCGCCCCGCCGATTTGCGAAAACTAATTTAAACTTGAGTGAGAGTCGATATAAAATCGAATACTGTAAAGCATGGGTCGGCAACCTGCGGCCCGCGGGTGCGGCCCGCAAGATTCTCGCCTATACACAACGGAGTGAAAGGGAGCGAGAAAGGGAGCGAAGGGATAGTGACGGGGGAGCGATTAGCTAATCAACGTGATGAGAGGTATGCAAAGTGATACCGCAATTAAAATGGCTTTTAAAGGAAAAACTTGGTGGATTACTATGGGGTTTTGCCTTCTGAAGGCTACAAGCAGTTAAAATGGTTTACTGAGCAAATAATTACTATGTTTGGTAGTAAATAAATTTATGAGCAATTTTCAATTCTGAATTATCGAGAAAACAAACACTGTTCTCGGTTATCGGGTTCACATTTAGACGCAATACTACGCAACTCCACTTCAAAAATGCAAGCTAATATAAGAAAACTTGCAAGTCAAATAATACAACTAAAAAAATCTCATTGATTTTATTGACTACAATAAATGTTGTAAAAATATACAATAAGCGTTTTATTTTAAAAACTAAAATATTTGTACACAAATATTGTAGGTTTTTTTTACAATAGCTCCACACAGGGGGCCCTGAGGAAAATAATTTCCTCAGAGCCTACGTCATCTTAGGGTATGTCGTGTGGAGGATCATTTAAAGAAGGAAAGGATAGGAAGTTCTGGGAAGGAAAAAGTGGGTAGAAATCTGGGTATCAGTGTGTCCAGGAGTGATGCCCGTATGAATCAATCCTTCCAACTGCAGTGCAAGGCGATGAGTCGAGAGAGTCCAGCTGGAAAGGTCAAAAGGCCTCCCTCAACCAGCCTCTCTCGATCCGGCCCGCCACGCAGCAGGTGGGCAGATGCATTCGCCGCCTGGACAAACCTCACCCGATGAACCCGGGCACCCCTGCTAAGTCACCAAATATCACATTTACTGTTATGACATGTGACCCAAGTGCGGCCCGCACTAATTCCCAAATAAAATATTTGGCCCTATTACAAGAAAAGGTTGCCGACCGATGCTGAAAAGCAAAGTTTCTCGAGGTGGGCGTTTGAAACTTTCAGAAGACCCAGAGAAAATAAGGGGCGTTGAGATGGCATAGGGGGCGTTGAGATAGGCGTTGAGGGCGAAGACAGGTAAAAAAATATGGTCCAAAAAAGACAAAAAAAAAACACTTATCATGTACTAAAAAAGCAAAGTAAACTTAATATTGGTTAATTTTTATTATAAAATGTATTGTAATCATTTGGACCACGTGTGCGAAAATTCAAATATTTCGGTTGTTCGGGAAGTGGATGAAAATTGAACTGAAAGATTCCATTACATTCAGATCTACAATTGGTGACATGAAATTTTTTATTTTTTATTATAGGTATACCTAATATTATCTTACGTGCATTATTATTATTATTAAGAATTGACATCATATCGACCGTATTTTGCCGAATTACATAAAAAAATGTGAATTCGCAGCCGCTGGGTACATGACGTTTGGCGACTTAGCAGATGTGCCCACTTTCGTGAGGTGAGGTTTGTCTGGCGGCGGATGACCTGGACATACTGAACACTAGATTCCTACCCATCCCTCTTACCTTTTTCCTTCCCAGAACTTTCTCTCCTTCCTTTTCTTAAATACCCCCCACACAGCGTTCCTAAAGATGACATATGCCCTGAGGGAAATTATTTTTCTCAGGGCTTCCTGTGTGGAGTTAATGTAAAAAAAGCCTTCAAGTTAATTTCATGAAGTCGATTTGATGTGGAATCAAGGGAGCTTTAGACTCACCATTCCGGATGATGCGATGATGATCAGGGGAGCCTGAGCAAGAGTAACGGGAGGTGAGCACCTCTCGCCTAGTCAAGGTCTCCGGCCCTACCTCCACACACGGACAGCAAGAAAAAAACTGCTTGAATCCACGCCGGAACCTGAAAAAGCAAAACGAAACAAAGTTAACGTAATAATTTTCTTTACTTTGTCGTATGCAGCCATTTAACGCTTGTTAAATCGGCTGCTTACCATATATTTTTACAGTTTTCTTAAATGCGGTATTCAGTATCACGTTAACGTGCTAAACACTACGCTTTTGTGACACCAACTCATAAAAGTAGTTGCTCTAACCACAGAGATGACGGCGCGTTTTGCCGTTAAGAGATGTCAGTCGCGGGAAAATTTGCAAATCGATTATCATCAAACATACAAACATCAAAATAATACGACAAACGGAAAGTGATTTATGAATACCTTGCATGTAAATATTTTTAATAACACATAAAAAGTAATTTTTGTTTTAAAATAGGTACCTTATTAATCGATTTAACAAACGACAGGCATAGACAAGCCATCGGAGGCCGTAGAAAATCAGAGAAATTTGACAGCCGATAATCGATGGGCTTTACCTTTTTGTCTTAATCATCTCGTAACTCTGACCTAAGGCAAGATATAACCCAAAAGATTTAGCATCACCCTTCTGTTAGTAGTTAGCAGTAAGTAGGCCACCTGTCGTCTATTTGATAAGGTTGGCAGTGCCAGTGGCATTCTGGCACGACACTTCATTCTTGTAACTTGATTATGTTATGAGAAGATAAGTAACTAGATCAGCGGTTTCATATGCACCGTACCCTTCTTCATATGAGTGAGGTCAAGACGTACTCCCGAATCATATGAGTCGAAGGTGTGTCTTGACCTCCGCCGAACCCGCGAGACTGACTCACCGAACCCCTGGGGTTCGAAAGGTTAAGAACCACTGACTTAGTTAATGCAACGTCTTACGAGACGTGAAAAAGTAGTTTATCTCTTGCATAACGTAGGTATATTATATAATTCTTATCCCACATTTCTGTACTATTATATTTGGTAATGATGTACCTACGCAGAGTATTTTTAAGGACGAATAGAAGATCCGTTTTTTCCGGGTGGAGTAGAAAAACGATTCGTTGAAAAATCTACTTCACGCGGAAAATATCAATCGTGTTCACATATTGATCATGCCAAAATCACGTTGCTTCGAATGGCTTAGCTGTGCTTGGTTCAAATAAGTTATTCGATCATTTTCTCATTCCTTCCGCCGCAGGAAACGTTGTTTGTTTTCCGTTACCAAACACTTTGTGTGCATACGTGATACAGGTTTCGCTAATGAAATCCCGATGTGTTGAACTCACCGACAAAACAAAGGAATTAGCATCTTAATTGAATATTAAAGAGTGCAACGGTGAATATAATTTCTGCAAGCCAACTTGATTCAGAGGGATGCTGCGATGAACATAATTAATAATAGATCCAGAAACATACATATAAGTGCAATGGAAGTAAAAGAAAATGTTTTGGTTTTTGATAAAAAATATCAAATGCATTTTTTCATTGCAACACCAATACCTTCAATAAATTCAAACAATAATTAAATTCAAAGACGGACTTCATTTATAGATTTAAGCGTAATCCGTACCGGCTGAATCCTACTATTTATAGTAGTGTTGTAGCGTAGGTAATGTAGTTTTAGTGATTTGTCTTATAGTATTGTTTTAGTTTCTTATTTTCTTTATGTTTCTAATGCATGTTTTAAAAGTATTGTTTCATATTCACTTTATATGTTTTGTAATTTTTTTGTACAATTTTCGAAATCCCATTATTCCGTATAAAAATTATATTAAAAAATTATCCGTTATATACTACGAAAGGCATTGAGCCTGATGGTATACCAATTATTAAAGAATTGCGCTAGTTTTTTTTATGTTATCCGCTAAGTCAAATATTCAAAAATTCATTGTCTTCAGGCATTTTTCAGCAGCAAAGGAAAAGTTCATACATTATACCTGTATTAAAAAAGGAGAATGGCACAATATTCAAAATTACAGACCAATCTCTAAGTTAAATGTAATGGGTAAAGTTTTTGAAAAAATAGTTTTTGATATTATTCTTCCCTGTATACGACCACATATCAACACGGAACACGGCTTTATCACCAAAAAATCAACAGAAACTAATCTATATGAATTTGTTGATACAGTCCTTGTTGATATGGATAACGGATATCAAGTCGATGTAGTCTACACAGACTATTCCAAAGCCTTTGGTAAAATCCCAAACAGCATCTTTATTGAAAAAAATCGAAGCAATGGGTATACACGGTGACCTCCTTCGTTGGTTAACATTTTATCTCGACAACCGCAACTGTAATTGTACAAGGGTTCTGCTCTAGTTTCGTCCACGTAACCCCAAGAGTTCCCCAAGGATCTCACTTTGGCCCCTCTAATTTAACATTTTTATGAATGATGTTAATAAAACTATTCGTAACCCTCAGCTGTAGGTGCCTATCAAAATCACTGTCTGAAATGGATTGTATAGAACTCCAGAATGAATGAATGGTTATTTTATATTGTTTAGAAAATCGCCTTCTTTTGAAAGTAGATAAATGTAGAGTCATAATAGGAATAAGAATTCTCGAAAGAAACACATAATATTATATCCCTATAAAATTAAAAACAATATTTTAAACAGGGTAAATGTAATAAGAGATCTTGGAGTCTATTAGAGAGTAAGCTTCTTGTTCCATCTCACGTCGAGCTTATCACGCCGAAGGCTTTGGAAATGTAGGGATTTATACTTACTAGAGTAAGTTTAGTTTTGAAGAAGCTACATACAGAACGCTTCAACAGTGTGGAACCCGCATTGTTATACTTAAAGAATAAATCTAGAAAGAGTTCATAAAAAGTTTATGAAATATGTATGTTATCGGGTGCGAAATGATGAAAACTATGTCCCCATAAACCTTAAATCTCTTGATCAACGCCGAGATATTAGAGACCTATTAATGCTTTATAAGATAATTCATAACTTTATTGATAGCCCATACTTACTACAAAATATTTATTTCAAAAGTCCATTAAGAGTTACTCGATCTCCGGACACGTATTATATTCCTAAGAGCAATATAAATTACCTTGAAAATGTATTTATAAGAAGAAGCTGTAGTACGTTTAATAGATTATGCCCAAACATCGATTTGTTTAACAAGAACCTTGCTAAATTCACAGCTTTCGTAAAAAAATAACACTCGATCGAATGCCACCATGTTTAACCAAAAACTTAATACCGATTTCATTGATTTCTTTTTTTTTTAGTTCATCACATTTTCTCTTACTTTTAGCCGTTCGAATTCGAATAAAATCACTTCCTCAAATATATTATTGACATTCATTAAAATTTAAATGTAAACCTTGGAAAAAAACACTTTTTGTAGATGTAAGAAGATGGACTTTATCAGAATTGTTTGTATAAGGCAGGGTTTCCCAAACTGTGTTCCGCGGGATACCAGTGTTCCGCTGAATTTCATTTAATATAGTGTACACATATTCATATTGCAACACTACTGATATTATTCACAAGAAATTATTATTTGTATAATTTTTTTCAATAGTTCTTAATTTCTGTAGCAGACTCTTCCAGGTAGAAGATCAACCTTTAATGATTTCTGGGCGAGTTTGTAAAAAGAGTACCCCAATTTATCAAAACTAGTTATTATTGTTTTACTTCCGTTTTCTACAACCTATTTATGCAAAGAGGGATTTTCCAATAATGCTGCAACAAAATCAAAATGCAGGAACAGGCTCGACCACACCAGATATTAGAATCCAACTTACCAATATTGTACCTGATATCAAGAAGAAATGCAGGAACAGGCTCGACCACACCAGATATTAGAATCCAACTTACCAATATTGTACCTGATATCAAGAAGAAATGCAGGAACAGGCTCGACCACACCAGATATTAGAATCCAACTTACCAATATTGTACCTGATATCAAGAAGAAATGCAATTCACGGACTCACATCAAATCATCAAAGTCATTACGTGCTTTATTTGCTCCATTTTTGTTTGTTTGTATTCCATTTTTTCATTTACATTATAAATATATAAACATAAAAAGGAATAAAAATAATTTGAATGCATTTATATGTAAACAAAAAATGGAATATCAATGATAAATTATAAGCAATGTGCTTAATAAACTTTTTCTTTAATTTTTGCTGTTAGAAATTGTCCAATCTATAAAATAAGCCAAGTGTTCCATTAAAATTTACGGGTGTGCAAAGGGTTCCGTTGCGGAAAAAGTTTGGGAAATCCTGGAAGGTATTGTCGTGTATTTTTCTATTATGGTCATAAATTTTAATTTCGTTATTTTATTGGTTAATGACATAAATATTCTTATCACTGTCATATTATGTTAATTTATAAAGACTGTTTATAACGCTAATAAAAGAAAAAAAATAAAATGAAATAATTATTAATTTATGAATTAGGTTTTTTCTTGTATACCTAATTATGTTAATGGCACTATGAGTAGCTATTTACACGTATATACAATATTAAGGGGGTATTCTAGTCTAGAAAAAAAAACATTTTTTTTCTTCATATTTCCAAAGTTTAAATATTCAAAAATATCTCCTTAAAAGGATTTTTCGATATTCGCATTATTCTAAAAGTAATAACCATTTAAATGTCGCGGTTTATACAGAATCTAACCAAAATCTAAACAGAACAAAATTTTAAACCCATTTTTCTCCAAACCACTTTTTTCGAGGTGGTTGACACGATATTTCAAGTTCTACTAAACCAATTTACTTGAAAATTGGTGTGAGCTTTCTCTATAAATTCCTCTATGGCGGGAACTAGAATAATAACTTCAATTTTTACTATTTTAAAAAATTTTGAAAGTCAAAAAAACTTGTACAAAAACGTCTTTTTTATTTCAGACAGCCGCCATTTAGCGAATTTTTTTTTTTTACTTTTCCTTAGTTCGGGCCATAGCCGCATTTGTTTGGATTAAGAATTTTTTTTTAGATTACTGGGAGGGTTGCAATCGTGTCAACCAGGGCGCGCCATTTTTTTGAGACCCCCCCACTTCAACACCCTGTAACGTTCTGAATTTTTAATTTTTTAGTACGATTTTTTTATGGATTCTTTAATGTTTAATCAATATTTAATAAAATAGAAGTTCGTAAAAATATTATTGGTTTTTTTTTTGTTGCATCTGAAAAAACACCTACAATTCATGCCTCTAGACTAGAATACCCCCTCAAGCAAGTACCAAACTAGCCCAGCTTTATCCTGACATCATAACTCTTTTCGTATGATATGTTAAAGGGTCTTCAACCCTTTAGGAACTTGACACCTCAATGGTACACAAATAAATTCGAAAATAGCAAATACAAGCATCGACCACCACAACACGGGCATGTGCCTAGCATGGTGGTCGAAAAATTCTAAAATTTATGTAACCAACATTTCAATGAATAAAGAAAACTTAAAAAAAAAAAAAAAAAAAACTAAAAACGAGCAAAATTCCCGATAGGGCGGCCCTACAAAATGCCCAGGGCTGGGCAAAATACATGCCGTCCTGTAATTAAAATACAAATTACAAAATACTTTTTCGCATGTATTTAAAATACTAAATACAAAATACTTTCGTGTATTTGTAGGTTGTGTATTTGAAATACACAATACAGTATTTTAACCATTACAAAATTGAAATACAAAATACAGTATTTGAACCATTTTTTTTATTTCAAATACAAAATACAAAATACATTTGGTTTTGGTAGAACCTTTGGTTGCAATAAATTGTCGTAAGTGCCCTTATCTAAGGGTGCGTTTCCATAGAAGCAAAGTTGAGCAGAGTGAAATAGAGACACAGTTAATACCGCACAAAAGTCCCAACTGCTCCCGTCTGGAGCCAGTGAGACTATGGCATCCCCAATCGGAGTATGTTGTGAGGCTATAGGTAGTGGGTAGGGGAAGGAGGTGGGGAAGAGGAAGGTTTGGGAAGTACCTGGCTATCCAGATCTGGCTACCAAACACGGCTAAAGCCATTTCAAGCAACTTTTTAATTCTGAATGGTGGTCTTACACCAGGGCGATACTGAGAGTATCTTCCACTCTGGGAAGTGCCGCAAACATACTATTTATTATTTTTAATTAATTATTTGTGAATTAACACAAATTAATCAAACAAAATTTAAAATTAATCAAATATTTGCGCACGCCGGGTTCGAATCCGCGACCTCCCGATTGTGAGTCAAGAGTCTTACCCCTGGACTACGGAGGCCGTCGTCCACGGGTAAGACTTGCAAAAATTGACCAATCATATTGCTCAGAAGAAACATTTCATCTCCGCTCCACTTGTAAAGTTTTGTGACTTTGACGGAATTTGATCAGCCATTATCAATTATCAATTAACTCACGTCTTCATGAATAAATACCGCAAAACGATGAAAACAAAAATCGACAAGATACTTGCTTTGACGTACAGTGGTATCAACTCTAAATATTAACATACATTGCTCTGGATTCTAGCGTTTTTAGTCTAGGTATTATATATGTCAGTTTATTTTTAATTACCATTATTAAGATCGCTAAATGTATTTGAAAATGTATTTTGTATTTGAAATACAAATTACAAAATACCTCACTATCAGGTAATTGAAATACCAATTACAAAATACATTTTAGGAAGTAATTGAAATACAAATTCATACGTATTTGTATTTCAAATTCGTATTTCAATTACAAGTAATTAAAATACTGCCCAGCCCTGAAAATGCCGGAGGTGCGTGTTCACCAGAATGCGCACCCATAAGGACTAATGTTTTTGTAAAACAACATAATTTGGTAGACATCCCCGGTGTTTTGTTTATTGGACAGGAGCTTTTCGCATTTTTACATATACCTACGTGATGGCTTGACTTAGTGATTTTCGGGCCCCTTCTAAATTGGCACCCGGTTTTTCACAGGATCGCAACACTACACTGCAACAAAGCCGCCCCTGCCCTAGAAAGTACCTTGCAGGAATAATATGTAATTCCACCAAGCTTATACCGGTGCTGTAGCTATATTATCGTCGTTGGATAAATTAATTAAACTTTTCGTTTGATTATTCTTGGACATTAAAGACATTAATATTTCAATGAAGAAAACACAAACAATCTAAACGAAAATATGAAAAAAAATAACAAACAACACACGGAAAAATAAAAAGATAACGGTGGCAACTGGGACTCTAGCCCAGAACCTCTCGTCTTACCAGAAAAATGCCTCGGACAATTAGGCTACTAAAGCCTCTTATTTAAATGCCATTTTTGTCAATCTCATATTTCAAATTTCGGAATTAACAATATTATCTTCGACGATTTTTTTTCCATAATTATTGGCAGCGACATTTTTTGCATATATTACATTGATGGGAATAACCTTCAAAAATAATAAACAGAGAGTTGTTCTGATAAAAACTGAACATATAACATAAATTATATTTAAACACTTCGTTAGTACAACAGAGAGCTTTTATTTACGAAAAAGTATAAAAAAGAATAATAACAAAGGGTATAAGAATACTTCTTTAATACATGTGGCGCGTAACCTCCTACTGAAGTCTTCAGGCTTGCTATCTCTAAGGGTTCCTCTACCGATCAAAGTGGACACAAAGATATCCCACAGTTGATTCTGGATATTGAGCCTTTAGGACTGCTCGCTGGATCTCTAAGGGTTCCTCTACCGATCGATGTGGACACAAAGATATCTCACAGTTGATCCTGGGTATTGAACCTTTAGAACTGTTTGCTGGAACTCTCGCTTCTCAAGGCCGGGTAGGCGCTTAAATAGGCCGGCTGGATGTTAGGTGGCTGGTAGTGGGGAACTGCATGCTGATTAGCCGTTAGTTTGAATTGTGCAACCAATGCAAGTCCTCCGGCATGCTGAGACGGCAGACAAGGATGCCGTATTATATATGAAAGAGAAAGTATTCGGGTTGGCGCGGTGCCTCTCGTTACAAACATTAATATATTTTTGGTGTGCACATTCATTTTAATAGATACTTATCATTTTTCTCCGCAGTTTTTGGATCAATATACAACAGATCCCTAAAAAAGTAGAAAAAGTTCTTTTCCAATAAAGTTTTAGATATTAAGTTCGAGGCTTAAATTGCAGGTCATTAAAAAACTTCCCTAACTACTGATAGTTAATCCACAGCGGATCGGTGGCGATTTAAAGGGTTGGAGGGATTATGGCTGAGCTCAGGAGTGGTCCACCCCTGAAACGCGGGCAAAGTTCATAGTAAGTCCGGTGCACAGGTCAGAGGTTTTTATTCCGTTGCGGCTTCCCAATGGGAATTGAGAGCAAATGAGGGCTGGGTACTGTTAAAATGTGTGGTATTTTAAAGTTTATTAACTGGAGTTCTATAGCACGGTGAAATCGATAATTTTACGATATCGGATCAACAGGAGTAACTTTAAATGATTTTATATCGATGTGCCGAGCACGGTTTCATCGTTGACAGCCGAACTGATATTGGCAGGGAATAAATAAGAAATCGATATATGCTGGCAACAATGAAAGTATTTTCTAATATACTACAAAATGTCAGATGCCAAGCATTACGTAAAGATATTAATATATTGCAAAAGTTGAAATGAAATACTAACCTAAATATGCATTGACAGTCTGCATTTACTTTTTGACACTAATCGTGAATTGATTGGTGAATCAGGTCTTTAGTCATATTTCAACCACTTTAGTTTCTCTAAGATCGAACGGAATAAATTGGTCGTCTTAGTTGAATTACTTAAGTCTATCGATCGCGAATATGACTTTTTTCAATTCTAAAAGCTTCGTTAAATTGAACTCCGTTCATTAACAAGCCAGTAATTTTGCATAACGACATTAAAAAAATAAATTATATTGATAGTTAACCGAAGCTTATCTGATACCAAGGAGTTCGGGCTAAAATTGATCAATCGTCGGTCGAAATATCTCTTACCAATAAGGAACTCCAGTGAAAAATATTATGGCTTTAAAAAAATATGTTCACATAGACCAATAAACGCTGATTCTGAACATATAAGTTTTATTAAATAATATTGAACGTAGAGTTTTAAAAAAAATATTAAAAAGTCCATTTTAAAACAGTTCATTAAAACACCCTGTCAAGTTGGTTTTATTGAATTTGTGAGGCGTGACGTCACAGCTTCCATAAAACGCTCCAATATTCAAAATGGCGGCGGTCGAACAGATGATTCCAGTTCCCTACGAAATTCATGCTTCGGTTTCCTTAATATTGATTTCGATTCGTAAAGCTAAAAAAATAATAATTTCAAACAATTTTTATACCAGTCTCCCGTAATAATATTGAAAAATATAATAAATAAATAATTACACCTAAATAACGTTTTACTTATTGAATAGTTTCATCACTTCTTCCATACAAAATGACAACATCTGTTGAAAATAACTAAAACTTTTGGCCAGATGACGTCACAGGGCCAGATGACGTCACGGTGGTTTTCGGGGGATCTTGAAAAATTAAAACTTTGACATTTATTTTAACTATTAAAACTAACAATAAAAATAAATATGCAGTTATTTAAGTTAGAAGGTCATTATTCATAAAAAAAATAAAAAAATGGACTGGAGTTCTCTATTGTTGACCGTGATCGCAAATATTGATAACTGACCATATATGACGGATAACTTGTTGATTAATAGGGTTTTATCGGTCGACTATGCTAGTCTTTGACTTTTGATATATTGGCACACAGAGCTCCGGGACAACAAAATTTCTCTTTCATGGTGAGTTAATATTAATTGGTTGTTGATAAGATAACATAGAGTTTGTTAAAAGATATTTGCAAGGGAACATGGCTGCATTATAAGATCTAATCGTCGCAATAAAAACGTAAAATTAAAACGTTTTGAGGAATTTTTTTATTAATTTAAAAAAACGATATATCATTTGGATAAGTAGCAAAATCCTAAACGGTTCAAATTCGGCTATGACGTATGAGACGCTAATCACTACTAGCTGCTAAGACAGCTGTCACCGGGACTCGCGACTGCCCCTAAAAAGGCGTTGAGCGGATTGACGTCACAAACGCCCTTCCCACGAACATATCGTTTTCCCGGGTTACGAGTAACCTGACAATATTTAAATTCCTCCAAATTCCAGCGTGACACGCGGAAAACGTTATGAAATAATGAACCTGCAGGGCGGGAATCCGACGCTTTGGTGAAATAGGTTCGCCATCCCTTTGCCAAGACATAAGAAATAATAAATTATAGCCCATTTTCCTAAAGAAGAACCACAACTTTAAGCATTAAAAAAGTAATCTGAAATCATTATGGTAAAGCTTCAGTAAAAAAATAATCCGTCAGTTTTCCACTGGGGAACTTTCTCTCTGGGGCAATTTTTTCTTTTCGTTTTATCGAAGACTCGCAAGTCATTTCGTAAAATGTTCGTCTGATCGGCTTCTCACCCTACTATTAACATATCAACCGCAGGAAAGGTATTTTTACCTTCACCCTGGACTGGTTGTTAACTGCGGAAAGAGCATTTTTACTCTTTACGTGGACTCGACGTAGTCTGAGCGAAGGGTATTTTAATCCTTTTCGCGGAATTGCCGTAAACTACTGGTAGGTTTTCATTTTAAGTGGCATTTTTTGATCTCATGTCGAAGTGTACATATAGTTTGACGATCTCCGTGGCCGAGTGATTAAGATAAGAATAATCAGGCTACGAATCTGGAGACTGTGGGTTCAAATCCCGACAAACAATCATCATCAAACAGTATTAATAGCCTAGCGACTGTACGGTTGATGTAAGAATCCGACTAAGAATAAAACTCTGTCGCCGCGCCTTACGCAAAACCGTTTTCGTACGTGGAGTTTGTAAAGAAATCTGCTTTTGTAATAGAACCGAATTAAAGCAATGCTAAAAGATGACGCCACTTACGTTAACAGCTAGCGTGAGGAGCACCTGCTAGTAAGTACTATTGGATTTGTAATTTGGTGAATCTCTCCGAATATGGAGAGATTGTCAATAATATGATTATTATTTTAACTGACAGTTGTGAACAATAATACCACGCGTCTATAGGTATATTATATATGATGTCATTGCCTGTCGCGGTTACTTTGTCCCGGTGACTAGCTTGCACTGGTTCCCAGTGGATCCGAGGAACCGGCTATTTTTGGAACCAGTTCCTATCGGATTTATAAAATGGTCACCAACACTCAAACTGGCCGAACCAAAAACTACCTGTAGGGCCTACCAGCAACAATTTGCGAAGAGGGTTTTAAGTGCTAGTGGTTAATTAATTAATTTCACACACACAAATCAAAAGCGTTATACAATTTATACCACTAAACACATTTTTATATTTGTGAACGTTTCAGAGCGGTAGATGATACCCTCAGTATGGCCATGGCAAAAGAACACCAATCAGAAAGAACACCATTTAAAACTTGTTGCCTGAAATTTTTTTCCGTGTTTCGTATCCAGGCCACAAATCGGTAGGTATTCCTCACTATCCTCTCCCCTATCTCCTTATCCCTTCCCACTCCTCTCCCACCCCGTCCCACTCCATTCCCAATCTCACACCGTCCCATTTTATATATAAATTTGGATGCTCTATGAACTTATGTTTCCCGAATGTTGTAGAATTCTAGAGTTATCCACCGATACATCCATCAGGGGTAAAGGAAAGATTAGGGGGCAGCTGGATTCGAATCTTTTGTAAAGAGACAATTTCTAGAGTTTACTTTAATTTAGTTTATTTCAAAATCGGTGTAGAGACCGTTAAAGGGGAGCTGAACTCGAATCTAAAGTCGGCATGCATAATTTTAGGTCATCTTAATGTTACAGGGTTCTCCACCAATTTGGTTCCAAGGCGGTGGTCTTGTTTTTTGATGTATTTCACGTGGAACCAAAACCTGGTAAAATAACCAACATAAAACGTTGCTTGGAATTGGTTTGGTGTGTTTGGTGACCAGATCTAAAAAAATCAGACCTGTGCTTATCAGCTTTTTTTCTTCTCCTCAACACTTCCTCGAGCCCCACATATCCCCCAATCGGGGATGCCAAAGTCCCACTTGTTCTCTGAAGTTTTTTAAATTTTTTTTTATACGTTAGCTCCACACAGGAGGCCCTGAGGAAAATAATTCCTCTCAAGGCCTATTTCATCTTTGGAGATGCTGTGTGGAGGGTCATTTTAGGAAAGGAAGGAGAGGAAGTTCTGGAGAGGAAAAGGGTATTAGGGGTGGCTAGGAATCTGGGGGTCAGTGTGTTCAGGAGTGACGGACGTATGAATCGAAATGCGATGTTCCGAGAGAGTGCGACTGGAGAAGTCAAAAGGACTCCCTCAACCATTCTTTTCCGATCCGACCTGCCATGCAGCTGGTGAGCAGACGCATCCGCCATCAAGACCCGGATAAACCTCACCCCATGAACCCGGGCATCAAAAGTAAAGCTAAGTCACCATACGCAGCGAACCACATGGGGTGACCTATGGCAGAGGCGTTGGTTATCCAATAAATGGTTCCCGGGGCGGCGGTACCCTTATCCGCCTCCTAAATGGGATTAGACTCTTGTACTGATATATGATACTAACGATACCTGTTATCGTTAGTACAACACAGAGAATTTAATTACAATATATATTTATTACTTTCGAAGACACAACGATTTAAAAAAAACACATTTATTTCGAACATCCCTCTTTCGCCCACCATACGTAGTGATAAATAGTGGGCGAATCAACCCGTTCAAAATGTGCGTAAGTTTCATTTTATCTGATTCGCAGCTAATGTTTTAGTGAGATTTCCGGAGGTAAGAAATTGGCTAAATATAATCCAATTCCAGCGACTACCGGAGCTGAATGATAAAATGTAGGTGATATCGAAGTTTACCTGCTTTCCATTAGCTGCACTAATTTTCCCCTCCATTAGGGCGAATCATGGGTCGGGAGAATAAATTAGTTTAACAATTTATTTAAGGTTTTAGCCATTTCCGACACTTCACGGGCATTGTTCGTGTAAATAGACTTCAGCACGCGAATAAAAAATAGCTGAAAACGTTTTCACATTATACTACTCACTTCATTATTTCAGAATGGCCATGTTTGTAACTGGATCAGAACATGTTGATTTGAGAGTTTTTCGGGAAATACGGCCATACAGCTTTTTTCAAAATAATTTAACTTCATAATGCGACGTTAATCTGCCATTTTATCATCACATCATTCAACATTTCCGTGGAAACTCTTTTGAAATTTGAATATCATTGGTTTTTCAAATAATGCTTTCCAAAAACAACTGGAAAAAGAACGTTACTGGTTTATTTTAGATAACCTTTACATTTTGAAATTCCCTTGCTAAAGTGTTTTAAATTTCAATATGATGGTAGTAGATATTGCCTCCAGATTTTTACCTGCCTCCAGAATGTATTGTAATAAAAACAAATATAAAACTGAAGATGGCTCTGACGAGCTAAAATGGGTTACGATCAACAAAATTAAGGTGGAAAAAAGTTTTATATTTGTTTTTATTATAATCCATACTTAATTTATATTTATATTTATTATTTATATTTATTTATTTATTTATATTTATTTATATTTATTTATATTTATTTATATTTATTTATATTTATTTATATTTATTTATATTTATTTATATTTATTTATATTTATTTATATTTATTTATATTTATTTATATTTATTTATATTTATTTATATTTATTTATATTTATTTATATTTATTTATATTTATTTATATTTATTTATATTTATTTATATTTATTTATATTTATTTATATTTATTTATATTTATTTATATTTATTTATTTATATTTATTATTTATTTATATTTATAATATTATAAATGCGAAACTGCTCGAGTTTGTTTATGACCTTTTTCACGCATATCACAATATAAAGACTTTAATAATTCTTTCACCAATATAAAGCTAAATTATATGCGCTGACTACAGGTTGTATATGATGGTAAGCTCTGGCGTTATGAAATTATAAATATTAATATATTATATTTGTTATACGTTTTCTGTCGCTAACAAAAGCGAGTTTTTGCTAACGTCAGAAAAAAATCGTTTCCATGGAAACGATGTTGATATATTTGTGGGCTCTAAGCTGGTAGGTACTCAGCCCCCTGGTCAGCTACTGCTCCAGAAAATTCAAATATTAGAATATGTTTTGTTTTTTTGGGACAAGCTTCTGTTCTGGAATAAATGTCAGATAAGAGTTCCTACATTAAAAATATAACGATTATAAAGACTGAATAATAAATAGTGTAATTTTTTATTATATTAAAAAAACTTCCAAATATTTAATTAAAAACAAACATCCGAAATGTTTGTAAGCGCATAAATTCCGAACGAATGAACAAAATTGGATAATTCTTTTTTTCTTTGAGCAATAGCTTTATGAAATTTAGGTGGCAGGCGAGATGTTTGAAAACTGAATGTAAGGGAATGAATGTATGGAATGCGGAAGGGTGTGGGGGTGGGGGTGGGGGTGGGGAGGAGGGGTTATAATTGATAAGTACAAGCGCTACAGTAATTTCCCGTAATACTATGCGAGCGAAGCCGCGGGGAAAAGCTAGTATATTATAATGGAATTCCCCCACGAATTGGCAGTTTCAAAAATAGAAATATTAAAAAATGCCTCCAGAATTTTAATATGACGTTTTCACAATGTAGTTAGTTACACAATTAAGAGAAAGTCGTATATATTTTTAGTATGCCTTATATCACCACGAGCAAGGCTATCGACTAACAATCTGGAGGACCCGGGTTCAAATCCCGGCGTGAGCAAATAAATTTTGTTTGATTAATTTGTGTTATTTATTTGCGGGACTTTCCAGAGTGGAGAATATTTCCAGTATTGCTCTGGTGTAAGACCATCATTCAAAATTGAAACGTTGCTTGAAATGGCTCTAGTCGTGTTTGGTGACTAGATCTGATTAGCCAGGTACCTCCCCATCTTCCTTTTCCTTATTTCCTTCTCCTCCCCACTTTCAGTCTCACAACATACTCCAATTGAGGAAGCCATAGTCTCACTGGCTCCAGGCGGTTCACAATTAAAATATATAGGTAATAGGCGGATATAAACGGAGTCTTGAAACGCTAGACTTTCAGCGCAAACGTGGTCATTATATATTTTTTGAATAATTTTGAAGAAAGAAAAAATAATCAAGGGAAACTGCCACAGATAATCTAAGCCATGATCTATATATATAAATATCAATATATGTTTGCATGTATGTTTGTAAGTTGTCTGTGTATTGCTATATTAGGCATATGAAATATTTAAAACTTTCAAAATACCTTCTTTCCACCCCCGCGAAGGTTTCTAGATTATTACAACCGCATGATAAAACATCTGAAAAGCTTTTTTTCATTACAAAAACTCTTACGAAACTGTCAAAAATGTGACAATTTGAGAATGACATTTTGCAAGCCATCGATTGTTCAAAATTCAGTTTTCGAATAAACTCTATAAATTAATGAATTTGATTGCAGTAATTACTTAAGGTACTAACCAAAATCGAATAATTTGAATTTAATAAAAAATTATATTTGTTTTAAATGTAAGGAACTTATTATGATTGTTCGTTTAACATACAAAAATGATTGTTTGTAATATATGCAAAATGAAAATTTGTAAAAAAAGAATTGTTGTTTGAAAATCTGAATGTACGGGGACTGAATATATTGAATGCGGGAGAGAGGAGGGGATCGCGGGGTTGGGGTTCGCGGGAGTTCGTGTGGGTTTCGAGTGGGGTTCGAGGAAAGCCAGGGAAGGTGGAGGGGGAACACGTGAGGAGAAGGGGACACGGGAGGGGAACGGGACGAATGGGAAAAGACAAGCAGGGAGAAACAGTTTCTTGTATGTATTAATGTATATAAATCACTTTTAGTAGTTTTTCGCATATCTTTCTAACGTAGTAATTAACAAATATATTTTAATTCTACGCAAGCAAGTAGGTATTATTCTACGTAATAAAGTTGTCAATTTATCAAAAAAAATTTTTTTCTATTATTCATATTATGTACCAATTTGAAGTAAAGATTAATCTAATAGAGTGATTTCACTTGAGCCTCTCCTTAGTGTCCTACCAATAACTTCGTCACTCCAAATGAAAGAATCGTAACCTGGTGAGTATTATAATTTTTCACATACCCAATAAATACTAGACCTCCATTTAATGTAGTTATTAATACTCGTAGTTCCCGTGAGCACTTAGGCTTTACGCCCATTGTGCTAGCTCCTATTTTACCTCATTCCCTTAACAATAACCCAGTCTTCTTATAAAGTTCTTATATATACTTATAACCCGAGTTGTCATTGGAAATGAGACTGTACTAAATAAAAAAAATGATATATAACATTGAATGGAATATTCTCATTTTTTTATAAGAAAGACTCTCTTTTTATAACGTTTGAAGGTTATTCCCATCAATGTAATATATCATTGATGAAGAAGATAACAGTCATAATCTAAATGAAAATATGAAATAGAACAAGACACAGAAAAATAAAAAAAAAGACAATGGTCGCAACTGGGACTCGAACCCAGATCTCTCGTCTAACCGGGACGTGCGCTATTGCCACCTTCGCTATTGCCACCTTCTTTTATATTATGGGCAACTATCCTTTTTATTGGAAACAATCATTCTAAGAATTGGTCAGTCACCTGGATAACGTCTCGGATATGAATTAAAATTAGGTATGTTTTGTTAAGGGGGTATTCTAGCCTAGATTTTTTTTCTTATTTTCTTCGTATTTCCAAAGTTTAAATTTTCAAAAATATCTCCTTAAAAGGATTTCACGAAATTCGCATTATTTTCAAAGTTATAACTATTTTAATTTCGCAGTTTAGACAAAATCTAACCAAAACTAATCTAATCTAGGACAAAATTTCAAACACCTTTTTCTCAAAACCACTTTTTTCGGTTGACGGTTGACACGATATCTCAAGTTCTACCAAACCAATTTACTTGAAATTTGGTGTGAGTTTTTTGAATACATTAATTTATAGCATGAATCAGAAATATAACAAAATTTTAATTTTTACTATTCTAAAAAAATTCGGAAAGTCAAAAAAACTGGTAAAAAAATGTTTTTTTTTTTCAGACAGCCGCCATTTTGCGAAAAATATTTTTTATCACTTCTCCGAGATTCATGCCATAGCAGCATTTGTTTGGATTAAAAATAAATTTGTTTTTTTTTTTCGAATAACTAGGAGTTTTGCAATCGTGTCAACCAGGGCGCGCCATATTTTTGAGACCCCCAACTTCAACATCCTGTAACTTTTAAGTTTTTTTAATTTTTTCTTTTAATTTTTTTTATGTGTTTTTTAATGTTTAATATATATTTGGTAAAATAATGGCTTCAAAAATATTATTGTTTTTTTTTTCATTGCATCTAAAAAAACACTTACAATTCATGCTTCTAGACTAGAATGCCCCCTTAAACGAGAGGTCTGGGTTCGAGTCCCAGTTGCGACCAATGAATGTCTTTTCTATTTTTCTGAATCTTCTTCTCTTTCATATTTTCGTTTAGATTATTATTGTTTTCTTTTTCTTCAATGATGGGAATAACCTTCAAAAGTTATAAAAAGGGAGTTTTTCTAATAAAAAATTGAATATTCATTTAGACTTTTATAAAAAGTCAATAGTTCCGTATGAATAAATTTGGATATATTTATCTGAATTCTTAGACAAACCAATTCTTAGAAATATTGTTTCCGATAAAAAGGATAGTTGCCCATAATATGGAAAAAATAATTTGTTGAAGATAATATTGTTAATTCTAAAATTTGAAATATGAGAACAAATATAACGGATTGACAGAAGGTGGCAAAAGCGAAATTCGTTTAGACGAGAGGTTTGGGTTCGAGTCCCAGTTGCGACCATTGTCTTTTTCTATTTTTCTGTGTCTTGTTCTCTTTATTTTCGTTTAGATTATTACTGTTATCTTCTTCTTCAATGGAATATTTTCAGTAGGAGAGTGCGCTGAATAAGTAAGACACTTCCATCGTATCATATTTATGGAAATTTTCCCAAAGTTCCGCGTAAAAGTAGGTGTTTTGCCTTTGCAAAGGTAATTTGATATTACTCAAACACATGTTGTACTCTTTCTCACACAGAATAAGCCTTTTCAACCTACTCGAATAACGGATTTTCGTTTCTGTGACGCAAACGTATTACGCTTTTGGAAAACGAGACACAAATACACATTATTTTATCACGTCGGTTCAGTGAACTGATGTTTGATTCATGAATGAGAATCTATTCCCAATTGCGCTCTTCAAACACCGGAGTTTAGTTCAAATTAACACACCAGACCAGTGAATTTTTTAAAATTTATAATTTTTTATTTCATTTTCTGAAAGTTGGGTTTGATAAAAATGCTCTCACCAGATGTTTTAAAGAAATTATGAAAATTGACGGAGATACAGCATTTTATGTAAAACAGTTTGTACGTTGAATTATCCTTCAGCAAAACTTTGAACGCGTTTTTCTCAAAACTCTGTTTTTCAACCTGGTTGACAACATATAAAAAAAACTATGCTTCCAATTGACATTCATCAAGTCTTAAACTTAAAGTTAAAAAATTAAGTCTCTATGGCACCGCGCAGGAATTTTTTTGTAAAGGTCCCCTTCTATTTTTTTTAAATTTCTTATTAACATGAAAATTTTCCATGAAAACTGGAAATGAAATTCGCTGGTGCACCATTTTCTTCATTTTTCAGATAAAAAATTTCCCTACGCGATGCCATAGAAATTGGATTTTCGAACAGTTTAAGACTTAGTGCATGCAAATCGGATGAATAGTTTTTTTTTAAATGAGTTTCGAGAAAAACGCGTTTAAAGTTTTGCTGAAGGACAATTCAACATACAAACTGTTTCAAATGATTTCACATAAAATGCTGTATCTTCGTCAATTTTACGATTTTTTTTAAAACATTCGGTGAAAGGATTTATAACAAATGTATCTTTCAGAAAATGATATAAAAAATGACAAAAAACCTTTTGTGTCTTAAGAGACTCTTTCAAATAAAATTTTCTTGTTTAAAATAGCTTAAATTACTTAATAAAACCTTCATAGAATAAAACAAAAACCTTTATATCCTCAAGCCATGTCGACTAAAGTTAAAAAAAAAAATATTGATCTTTCTGGAACATTGATTTGCTTTTAAGGCATTAGTCTGGGGAAGAACTCTGTAGTCTTGTTGCTTTTTATTTATAAGCTCTAGCAAATATAAAGAATTTTGGGTTTCACTTGTAAGTTGGTTCAGAGGTAAAATCTAAGAATTTTGTTCATAAAAAGATCGTACCAAGGTTATGAAGTGAATTAGTTAGTATTATGTATTGTGTATGACAATCACGCAACAAAAAAAATCGTGTCCATAACACGTGTCCGGCCGCGCAATGTTATAAATTGAGAGGATATTGCTTGCACATCTGAACTATGGACACGGTACCCAGCAGCACAATGGTATAAATTGAGAGGACATTGCATGCACATCTGAACTATAGACATGGACACGGTACCCTGCAGCGCAGTGGTATAAATTAAGGGGACATTGCATGCACATCTGAACTATGGACACGGTACCCTGCAGCGCAGTGGTATAAATTAAGAGGACATTACATGCACATCTGAACTATGGACACGGTACCCTGCAGCGCAATGGTATAAATTGAGATTTTGCTACAATGCCAATAAGCAACTTCTTATTCAACATCCAAGGCTCTGCAGAGCCTCTACAAAGGGAGGGTGTTCTCGTTTGTTCCGTACCGCTTCTATTGTTCGAATATGAGCGTAATAATAATTTATTTAGCATGCATACAAAATTTTTGATTACGTAATTTTTTATTACATTTCTGAAAAAAAAACTTCTATTTTACCGAATATAAGCTGCTCTTACAAATTTTGGACGTCCAGTTTTTGTTACGTCTCCAGCACTCACTTGTCACATTTGGACGACCTCTGATTTTCTTCCCCAACTAAGGAAGCTTTTGAAAACGATTTCATAAATCGATTGATGTAATTAGAAATAAAAAAGAATTTGTTTTGTAATAAGTCCAGAAAATTAACATTAATCAAACAATTTAAAATATTTCTTTCAATAAGAACACTTTAATTCAATTTATTCTAGAAAACGATTATAAAACTTTTTAAGTGATAAAAAACATACATATTTATTAAGCAAGATATAATACACACATTTTTTTTTAATAAACCATCTCACTAGATGAAAAAAAATTATAACTAAATTAAATTAAACAAAAAAAATACAATTTTTAACGTTGAGGCCATCCAAGGACTTCAGAGCGTAGTGGTTCCCGTTGTAGAGATTGGGTTTGTATTTAACAAGGGCCCCATTAATTAATCCAGTTGGGGAGTTAACACGTCTGCCGGAGTCCTCAAGAATGTTGGCCCGGTTGGCTGTATCGCATTTAACAGTCATTGAAATAAACAGTCATTTGATTTACAGTTTGTCAAATAAGAGTAGAAAACGTAGGAGGGCGCCACTGTTCTTCAAATGGCAAATACTAAAAACATAACTCATGGTGAAAATGTAAACCAGTGTAACTTGTAAAAAATTAAAATGGCATAAAAGTGGAAAAACTATTTTTTCATTGAAATACGATAGATACCCACTGATTTCAAAATTAGGTAAGTATATTATACCCTTGCAATTTTGTGTCATAAAGAAGAATAACAATGTTGCAATAAAATATAAAGCACAGTTTAGAAATTGCTCACATTTATTTAATACTAGCTTATGTACCCAGCGTTGCCCGGGCTTTAGATCATGTCTCTAATTTTAGATCTGAATATATTTAACTCATTCAGATCTTAAAGTAGTGTAACTAAACTCACCATTAGTGATTCTTCCTTTCTACCTACTGTTAAATTCAAATTATGTTTGACTAAAAGAAAGCAAATCACTTTGTAAAACAAAATTTAATCAAATTTATGTCATTAAGTAGGTAGCTTAACAACAGTGCTTCTTCGACTTTTTTTTCTGTAAGAACAAAAAAAATGTTTTTTAAAATGTGATTTACAATGGTCTACATATTTAGTGTCATTGCGCTTTAAAATAATATTTGATAGTTAAATTGGCGTTGCCAGGCTACAAATTTTGTAGTTCCATTTTTAATATTTTCTACTCTTAATTGACAGACTATATAAATAAGGCTTTATTCAATAAACAATTTTGCTGGTATTCTGAAAGGAAAACTCTGGCAAACAAGTAAATATTAAAAAATAGCAATTTTAAGATAGAATTACACATTTTCAGGGTATTCTTGTTTCTTAGTCTAACTTGTAATTGATTTTGTACATTAATATTTAACTTGGTATCGATACCAAGTTAAATATTTCCATCTCCTTTTCTTAGGCGTATAACCCTATTCCAACATTATTATTCACATATTATTATTATTTAAATTCCATTTATTATTTTCTTGATTAATATTATCTACACGCAATTTATTTTGATACGTCAGAAAAATCAACAAAAGCAACAAAAAACGCACCACACCTCCAAAAGTTTACAAACGCACTCATAAACGTTTTTCATGAAAAGCGTACAAAACATCTGCGTAAGTTGTATCGCTTTGTACAAAAAACAATTTTTTTTGGTCGTACCATTTCATTTAACTACTTTATTTTAATTTTATATAAATGGACATACTACTTTTAATGTCGTACATCAATACGAGTCAAGTAAAATTTTTATTGCTTAGCATTACAGATACAACTTACAGAAAATACCTACATTGTAAACAGATAAATATTTGAAAATGAGAGATTTCTTACGATCAAACTGAATAATACCGAGTATTTAATTCATAAACAGCTTATGAACCAAAACCAATTTTCCCAAATTCCTTGCATTGTTATTTTCTCCCTTTTTAACTTTCTCTTTCCTTGAAAGACCCTCATTTACTTAGTAAAAGAAGATGATGATGCCTTCCTACTTGCTAATGCGCAATATTATTACAACGTCGAAAATTACCCACATCAAAATCAGTTCGAAACTTGTCGTGAGATCGATCAAGTCTTGCTCTAGAAATCTCGCTCAAAAGTCGTAAATTACTATTACAAAAAGTGATTGGAATGTGTAACCACTTTTGCCATCATCGTGAAAAACCAGCTTCATCAATATTTGGATCCAAGCAGCCTATGAACACAGCAAAGGTAGGGGCTTTCTCCTTTCAACTTGCCATTTCCTGTGACTTGATTTTAAAGAACGTAATCAATGTCTTGCATCACAAAAAAACAAAGATTTACAGTCCACCTCTCGTGTGACACGATATGGTTTGTTGACACTCAGTTTCGTCAGACTTACGTAAAATAAAATTGTTTAAAAACATTATCGCAAAAAAAAATATGAACATAATTTGTCGACATAATGGCACTAAATGTTCAAAAGAATTCGCTGGAGAAGCGAAATGCCTGCACAATTATATTTGTAACAAAGTAAATTCAGAATTCTTTCTAAGTACAATTTCTCTGAAATACATTAAAAAAGAAATTAAAAGGAATGTATGCCACGTTTTCGGCTGTTTCTCTACGAGGTTGTGTGCCAAGATGGAGTTAGGAGACCTCCCTAATGTAGGGGTTGCAACTTACGAAGGCACTGAAGCATAAGAGGGCGATAACATAATCCGGAATACAACGAAAGCCTCCAGGCAGCTTTAACAAACATATAAAATGAATTTTGATTTATATTATAATAAAATAAATAAAAAATTATTTCCATTTTAATTTATTTAACTGTAACCGGTTTCAGCTCGTTAAAGCCAAGCTCAGACTGGTACAAATTCTTCTTAACCTACAGTTTATATACATAACATACGGGAGAGCGGTGGTCTCCAAGTAACAAATGTAATTAATATAATTGATTAAAATGCTTGTAAACCATCCCTCTCCCCCTTCCCCATATGTTTTGTATATAAACCGTAGGCTAAGAAGAATTTGTATCAGTCTGAAGATGGCTTTAACGAGCTGAAACCGGTTACGGTCAAATAAATTAAAGTGGAAATAAGAATATTTAATTATAATGGAATTCCACCACGAATTGTCAGTTTCAAAAACAGAAATATTATTTTGATTTATTAAAGATTTTCATTGATATACTTTTTTTGTTAATTTTTAACCCGCCATGCTGGGAATATTCCTTTGTGGTCAGTAACAATTCCCATGAACACCAATACATTGAGCACACATAAACCATTGAACACCCAACACCTACAATTCCTGAGAAAAGTTTATATTCTAATTTATTTACTGGAACATAGATCCATGAAATCTTTTTACATCAATGAAAAATATGTCGTAATTATTTTGACAAGTGGAGTGTAAAAGTGCAATTTATGAGTCCGCAACGCATTTTAAGATACTCATACTTTGGACACGTTGCTCGCCAAACTGAGGCCTTCAACTTGAAGAACCTCATAGTCACTGGCAAAGTGGAAGACAGAAGAAGCAGATAAAGGTTACCAATGCGCTAAAGTGACTAAGTATCCCTGTCGTTCGGTACTATAGTCGAACAGATACCAAGTGCACTCCCAAAATTTCACACGGGGATTAAAAAACTCCGAAAAACCCAAACTCGAAAGACACTCCACCATTATTTTATTTATTTCATCCGAATTAAACTGGATTCTAAAAACTACATTTCAGACGATACCTAATAATTATACGCTGCGAAACAAAATTTAGAAATTCCAATGGCGGTTATTCCCGTGAATTAGACAACTAAATCCTTCGGAAAATCCATTGTTATTTATATCATGCTACTATAAAAGCAAACAATTAATCATTCTACATTTAGTAATAAGTAGTATATTGACTTCATAGGATCAAAAACCAGTTCATTACTTTATTTTCGATTTAATCTACTTTATTAATGTCATTTTGACTCCGTATATTTAATCGGTGTGATTGTAATTACATATTGTGTGATCTAATATCAGCGCTCTTATTAGATGCTTTTAATAGATTGAATACTTAGAATTAGTAAAGAAATTTAAGTTAGATAAAAAATATATGAAATCAATAACCTGACTCAACAATATGGTCAAGAAGTTATACGTCTACCCCCATACCACTGTCAGTATAATCCTGTAGAGTTAGTGTGGGCTCAAGTGAAACGAGAAATGCATTAAATAACAATTCTTTCAAAATCTCGGATGTCGAAAGCCTTGTCCATGCTACTCAAGATATGGTTTCTATTAAGGATTGGAAAAGTTGTGTAATTCATGCAGAATGACTCCAAAAATGAGGATTTCATCAAAGAAGGCATACGTGACAATTACACAGATTCTTTTAACATTATTTTTTTAAGGATAGTGAAACGGTCAGTGACGAGGATGATGTGTGAAATTTAAATTATTAAGGTAATATAGTATATAAGTAATTGTCTAACGTTTGAAACATATTTTTGTTAAAGGAATATGTTTAACCTAGAAATTAAATAAATATGTGTATCTACATGTTTTCCGTGAACTGTAAAATGTTTTTTTTTAAATTACAAATAAAAATTTACCAATGTAACATGTATATTGAATTGTAGAAAGTATGTTGTTTTATGTTGATGTGCACATTTAGGTGTTTTTTGTCTTTAAAAAAAATAATATGTAAAATCCCAGCCGGGGTTAAGAATCAAAAAATATTTTTTAAATTTAAATGTCTCATAAATTGGTTACCGCGTTATTAATTAGCATCAGATAAAACGTGTCTAAGAAATTTCTTGATTCTGAAATATGTATGTAATATGAGTTACCGGACACTTTGTATGCAGTTTAAAACACCTTCGCATTTTATTCAATCCTTAAATTCAGACTTGAACACACTTGAATTCAGTCCCGAAGATAATAAAAAAAAATTGTTTATAAAATTAATTTTAAGTCGTGAGAACCTTCTCGTGTTTCTTTATCTGTACATTTTATTACTGACTTTGGACTTTGACCGTTCATTAACTTCGACTATATTGTGTCCTTTGCTCTCCACTCAGTGCAGAACCAGTGTTGCAAACTCAGCTCCCTTAGAGCTAGATATAGCTCCAAAAAAGTGGTTTAGCTACTTAACTCGTTTTTTCGACAATCTAGCTACCTTTTTTATACAAAACTCATGAACAAAAAATGACGAATTTTAGAGCTATCGTATTGAAAACTTGGTTTTTACATCAGAATATCTCTAGCCGCCACCCCCCTCTTACTAGGAAACGAAAACAATTTCTCAAACTACCCCCTCCCTCCAGGATACACGAAAAATCAAAGGAACTGGTTTTTTTAAATTGTTTTTTTTTTTTTTTTAATATGAATACCGCACAACAGTCCCAACTTCTCCCGTCTGAAGCCAATGAGACTATGGCATCCCACATGCATCCAACATGTTTGAAACTTTCGAAATTTTAAACTTAAGTTCTCTGTGAGAAGTAGCATTCTGGTTAGTTATGATAGCGACTTTATTGTTGACTTTTTTATATGAATACCGCACAAGACTCCCAACTGCTCCCGTCTGGAGCCAGTGAGATTATGGCATCCCCAATTGGGGTATGTTGTGAGGCTGAAGAAGTGGGGAGGAAAAGGAATCGGGGAAGAGGAAGGTGGGGAAGTACCTGGCTATTCAAATCTGGTCAAAACCAAACACGGCTAAAGCCATTTCAAGCAACGTTTCAATTCTGAATGATGGTCTTACATCATGGCGATACTGAGAGTATCTTTCACTCTGGAACGTGCCGCAAATATACTTATATTATTTTAATTGATTTAATTGTGAAATAACACAAATTAATCAGTTAAAATTTTAAAATGTGTGAAATAACACAAATTAATGAATTAAAATTTATTTGCCAGGCCGGGATTTGATCCCGCGATCTTCGGATTGCGAGCCAAGAGCCTTACCGCTAGACTACGCCGGCCGGCCGGTTTACTTATTCTTCAAAATTCTCAAGCCACCTCCCTTCCCTGGGGAAGGGGCTGGCTTGAGACCGTCCTGGGATGGTTAATTTTCGGTTCTAACTTAGGACATACGGGATTTTAGCTCTTTTTCAGCTCCTTTTCGGATGAAGTCTGGCTTCATTTTAAAACTCGAGTTGGCAACACTGCGCAAAACCGCGAGGACTTAGGAGCCTTGTATAACGTGGAAATCGTGGTGGGGGTGTTATTCAAATATTTTTATTTTGTATTTTTTCACATAAAGGATATTGTTTACATATTTATGAAAGGAGCGTCAAAAATGCGGAGTTGTTAGCACAGATAACGCTTTTGGTATTATGAAAAATCTCTTCAGACTCTTCTGTTTATTGGAATCACAAAACTCCGATGAAATTACTCAACGTGTGTCGAATGTGGAAATATTGAAAATGGTTGATTGGTAGCAAAAATTTGGCGCATTATAATAATACTAGCTGACCCGGCCACGCGTGGCTGTGCGCCGTCTACTAGATTTAGAAGGTTACCCAACCTAGATAACCAAGTGTCGTGTCAATAAATTAACTCACAGCGCCACCTGTTAGAAACTTACAAATAATTACAAAGCGTTATCCTATAATAAACATTTGATTCACAATAATAAATATTTAGGCCAATAATCCAGGAAAAAAACTATACTATCTTTTGAGTTGGACAAAATTACACATAGTAGGCCAAATTTCAACAAATCGGTTAAATAGTTTCGGAGTTTATCTTGAACAAACATCGTGACGCGAGATTTTTATATATAAAGATTATCTGACGCTATCGAAGAAAGCATTTACTTTGTGGCTTGTCACATTTACATAAAATGTGTAAATATAAAATATGAACATAGTACCTACTTCAAATTTATGTTAATATTTATTGCTCTACCAGTTTCGAAAGGGATCTTCCTTCATTAGAAGAGCATAAAATAAAGTTTTTAATATTCTCCTAAAAAAGAAAGGTCCCTTTATAAACAATGATCGAATATTTGTACAATTTTGAAATTCTCTCCGCTTCATATTGTTGATTGAATCCACATCAAACTCTTATTAAGAGAATTCTAAGCTACACTACACTATTGTAAGAATAATGAGAAGAAAGAACAATTGTAAAAAACAACGTGTAGTACGATTACCTGTTAAATAAAGATAGATTTTCAGATGAAGATGGATTTTTAAAAATGTTTTTCAAAAGATCACGATGCACGTAACACAACGGCTTCTAAACCACGGCGCATACAAATTTTGTAGATAAATTTTGAACTGATTTCTCTAGAAATCACAATCGTGATATTTAAAAATCAGAATTCATGCGGAGAAACGAGGATTTATTTTGGGGAGATGTTTTCAAAATGGCGTTATTTAAATTATCCAATTATTATTAATGGGTCTCCTCCGACCTTTTAACCAAAGGGGAATGAAAAATAATGAGATTTTTCCTAATTGTGGAGTAGTTGCGGGAAGAACTGACTCTTCCCGCAACTACTCTACAATTAAGAATCATCGTAACTGATTACGTAAAGGATTCTTGACGTATTGTTTTTCACTATGAAAATAATCGATCAAAATTTTTTTGAAAACTGTAACTAATCTTGAAAATGATTGAAAGAAGAGTCTTTGTGAAAGTTGTAGGCAAAATATTTATACTCAATCACTTTAATACTTTTCCACTGATTTCACTGCAGTAATAGCTATGCAAGCTTAAATATATGCACGTGTGTTATTTTGATTAACTAGTAAGGAAGGCATTAATCAATTAATGAGATGAAGGAATGGTAAATGGTACCTACCGCTATGAAAGCTGTATCGCTTACTGGCCTAGGATAGGTCAAGTTGGATGTTAGGACAGACATGAAACTAACTCTAAGCCCGATGTTGAGGTCGTATTCTCGGGGATTTACTCGAAAGAAGTAGGAAAGCCGTAACAACGTCACTATAGTCATGATATGTTCCTTCTTCTTTTCGTGCCCTGTTCAACGGACGTTGGCTATCATGTTGGCTATGCGGACTTTGTTTACTGCGACCCGGAATAGCTCTATTGTAGATTGGCCAAACCACTGTTTCAGGTTTTTCAGCCGTGATGTTCTTCCAGGACCCCGACGTCCAGCAATCTTTCCCTGCATTATGAGATGCAAGATCTCGTACTTCTCTGGATATCTCATCGCAAGTCCTAGATATTGAAGTTTATGGATATTGATTGTTTTAATTTTCTTTATTCATCCGAACAACAACATCTTCATTCGTAACTCTGTCCATCTGACCATCTGACCATTTGCATTCGTAATCGAAGGTTGATATCATGACTGCAGAACATCTTTTTCATTCAGATAAAGGTTGCACGAGCTTGCTCAATGTGGCATTTGATTTCAACTGAAGGATCCCGTCTTTCATTTAAATTACAGCCCAAGTGTACAATACTTTGTACCTTCTCTGGTTTCTCTCCAGCAACACAAAGATTTTCATTCATGTCAACTGAATTATTTTATATGAGCAGTATTTTATTTTATTTGTATGACAGGTTCCAACATCATAATAGTTTTAAGGCATTGTGTACAATAATGATACAATTATTATTAATATTACGAGCGATTACTGCTCTAAATAATAACTTATACAAATAAAAACGGATGAGGCAGAACACAAGGAGACGGAGTAACAGAGGGTGAGTCGAGTGAATGATGTTCTAGAAATTCAGGGGGATTAACGGGGAACATTTTTACAGTCGGGCAACTCCTTTTTTGGTCATTGAGTACATATTATGGGGCCATTATTATTGACTGCTTTTTAAACATTGAGTGCCGCTAAATTATTAAGGCGTAAATCTACTCCACTTTTATGGAGCAACTTATGTCAACTCCTATAATTTTATGGATGTTTTGGTGGGTTGATATAAAACTAGTAGTTCTTTAAACAGTAGTCAGTAGACTTCACATCCAAAAAGTATGTTTCTAATTTTTTCTTATTTAGTAAATCAAAACCAAAATTTACTCAGAAATTTTAAGATTTGTAAGTAGGTACTTAACTACCATGTATTTTTGTGACTTGTTCTTATTTAAAACATACAAAATATATATATTTTGTTTCATTAGCTCCACGCAGGAGGACCTGAGGAAAATAATTTTCCTCAGGGCCTAAATCACCTCGGGGGATGCTGTGTGGAGGATTTTTTCAAGGGAAGGAAGAAGAGGAAGTTCTGGGAAGGAAATAGATATGAGGGTTGGGTAGGAATCTGGGGATCAGTGTGTCCAGGAGTGACGGACATATCAATCCATGCCTTCAACTGTGCAAGGCGATGGGTCGTGGGATTCTGGCTGGAGAGCTGAAAAGACCTCCTCAACGAGTCTCTCTCGATCGGGCCCACCATGCAGCAAGTGGGCACGCCAAGACCTTGACAAACTTCACCCCAAGAACCCAAATTGTTCACCGAAACGTCAAAATCTCATTGACAATTATTTTTTCAAACTTTCTTCAGGATAGTAGTTACCGTAATATTGTTTATAATATGATTTGACAGAAATCATGTTTAAACTCGACCGTTTGGCATTTATTTCATATATTTTTAAGGTTATTCCCATCAATGTAATACATCATAGAAGAAGAAGGTAACACAAATAATCTAAACAAAAATATGAAAGAGAACAAGACACAGAAAAATAAAAAGATAACGGCCAAAACTGGAACACGAACCCAGAACCTCTCACCTCACCAGGGTAAACGCCTTACCAATTCGGATACTGTTAGAACGTCATATTTGAACGTGTTATTTGAACGTCATATTTGTCAATCTCGTATTTCAAATTTTAGAATTAACAATATTATCTTCGATTATTTTTCTCCTTTTTTTCATATTATTGGCAACGACCTTTTTCCTTTTTTATTTTTCTTTGTCTCTCTTTTTTATTTTTCTTTGTCTCTCTTTCGGATTTTCGTTTATATTATTAGTGTTATCTTCTTCTTCAATAATATATAATTGTATTTTAACTTTTACAGAAATAATTTGCGATTTTATATAAGTAAGCCTCATTCCGGGTTAAAATTACATAATTTTGACACAGTATGTCCACAAAAATAATAACACGTGCAAAAAAAATTTTTTTTCTAGGTAAAAAAGTTTCATAAATTTAGATATTTTTACAGTAAGCATAACATTTTTTTAAAGACATTCATTCTTTCTTCATTCTTCATACTTCTAAGCATTTCATCATACATTTTTAGTCCGCTATACATTAGGTAGTTTTGTGATTTTTTCATATGTGGCAGTCTAACTCTATTTATATTTCTTGTTTCTTAATTATAAACAGCTCTATTAAAGACACTTTCATCGTTAATGTATTTAGGCGTTTGGTTTTTTATAACTTCATGCACAAAAATTAACACGTTAAACAACAGTATTTTTGATTGGAATCCAATTTAGCTGCTCTCTCATTTCATTAACCCTTGCGTATTAGCCTTTCCTCGGTGTACTTCTCCTAGCTCCGTTCTGAATTACTTCTTATTCAAATTTCCTCCATTGGCCAAGTATAATATCGTAGAGCAGTAATCCAAATGTGTAGCAACTATAGTTTTATAAATGAGCTCTTTAGTGTTTCTATTTGAGGTGTGTAGAAGCAAAGGCAGCAATCTCCACTTTCGTTTTTTTTTAATAGGCAATAAAAAACATTGATATCTTTGCCTTTGATAAATATTTTCAAACTCTGATTTTGATGGCAGAAAGCTGACAAACTCAGCTATCTCCCATAAAAATCAGAGTTTGAAAATATGTATCGAAGGCAAAGATATCAATGTGTTTTTTTGCCTTTTTTTCAAAAAACGAAAGTGGAGATTGCTGCCTTTGCTTCTACACACCTCATTTAATTTATTTCTTATTATTCTAAGAAATTTTACTTTTTTAATACTTTCTTTAGCACATATTCAAAATTTGCTGTAAAAGTTAGTTTTAAATCGAGTATTACACCCAGATATTTGACTTCATTTACGTTTTCATTTTTTTCTTCATTAATGGTCAAATTAATGGTCAAATTTAACCCTGTGTGAAAAACTTATGTGAACTGAATGTAAAAAACTTATTTTCAAGCTCCTCTCTCTTTCACTCCATTGGAAAAGTAATACAGGTAGGTATTTTCTTATATATTTATGCACCCTATTAGAACATCTTAACATGAAAAAAGCTGCGTTCTAAAATAATTTTCGAAGAACCGGGTCATGAAGAATTCTCTCTAGCTGCAGAAAATTTTCCATTGAAATATAATAATGCATTTCTGAAGTTATATAGAATTTGTCTAGTAGTTTTTGGATAAGAATTAAACTGAAATTAGCGTTGAAAATTAGAAGTTTATACGTAGAACATCTGGAACATATGAGGGTTGTAAGAATGGAGTTCTAAATTGATATATTATTAAGCGATTATCCTTAAATTACCGAACAGATTTCCTGAACGCTATCCGGATATCATCAGTAAGCGGCTTAATGCAGAATGTAAGGAAGTAGTTTGGCCTGAATGTTAAGCAGTTTTATAATCAGCTCAACTTCGACGCACGAAAATATTTTTTGTTTGGCGGAAAATCAATTCTTAGAAGAACAGCTTTCTCAAATTTTATTTCCAATTTTATTTAAGGCTTAAATCAAAATGTTGTTTCTGTCCCCTAAGCATAATGTAAGAATCATTAACTAATTGATGAATTGGTAAGATGTAATTAATATAAGATTTTTTTTTTCAACCTATAGTTTATTACTAATCCTTGTGAAAAAAAAAATAGGCCAATGTTAAAGCCCTAGGGGTGCATAAAAGAGTACATAAATAAATAATGTATAATTGAAGAAGAAGATATTGCAAATAAATCTAAATATGAAAAAGAACAAGACACAGAAAAATTTAAAAAATCAGAGTGTGCAACTCACGCGGTAGAAGTGAAACCTTGAGAAAACTAAAGTAGATAAGAGTGGGGAGACTTCAAACTATGAAGGATGATTTTCTCCATATTTTTGTCGTCAAATTCCAGTGCACCTTTTCCTATACATTTAGTCATCTTATTAATATTTGTGGTTTCTTCTTCGGAGTCTTATGCCTGTTTATTTTGGAGTGGTTTGAAGATTGGATATACTATTAAGCCTGTCTCAACACAGGTAAATCCTAGTGAGACAGGCATCCTAGTGAGACAGGCATCAATTAAACCCTATGTTTATAGATTAATAAAAAAAAAAAAAAACTATTTTTAATTCATACATCAGTAGTAGCGCTCTTCTGATCTCAGAAAAGCGCTATTATTTCAGAACTAGCGAGTTCCCGGCATGCGTTTCAAGTTTTAATGCCACTTAATAAAGAAATCGTTTCTCCCTGCGTGTTTTTTCCCATTCGTCCCGTTCCCCTTCCCATCCCACGTCCCTTTCCCCTCTTTGTTTCCCCTCCGCCTTCCCCGCCTTCCCTCACCCTTTGCGCGTGAACCCCCCACCCGCGATCCCCACCCCTCTCCCGCGTTCAATATTTTCAGTTCCAGTACATTCAGATTTTCAAACAGCTCGCGTGCCACCTATTTTTTTTTTTTTTTTTGTACAACAGATAAATAATCCAATTACCGTACAATTTTCTCATTTAGACAAGCTTAACACCTAAGAAGATGATCATTATACAAAAAAATCTTAAGGCAAATCCTATTGCAATTTCTTTCTACAAATTTTCTATTACAAACATTCATTTTTGTGTATTTAAGAACGATTAATCAAATTTAGTACCTAACTAGGTACCTATTTAAAATGAATGTAATATTTGATATATAAATAATAGGTACCCATTTAAAATTAATATAATTTTTTGATCAGATTTTTGTTAAGTACCATAAGTGAGTACTTCAAATAAATTAATTAATTTAAAGAGTTTCGAAAATTGAATTTTGATTGAACTTTTGCAAAATGTCATTCTCAAATTGTAACATTTTTGACAGTTTTCATAAGAGTTTTTGTAATGATTAAAAATCTTTTCAGATCTAGTGTCATGTGGTTGTAAGAATCCAGAAACCTTCGCGAGGATGGAAATAAGGTATTTTGAAAGTTTCAAATGTTTCCTATTGTAGCAGACAACTCATAACTCATACATCCACAAGCAATCATATTTTGATTTTTATGTATTTATATAGACAATAAATCATGGCATTAAAGTTTTAAGAAATTTTAATTTTCAATTCAGGTAGGTACCAGCAATGGAATAATACAATAATAATATGATTATAAATGTTCCTATTTCGACCTTTCTGAGGATTATTCCGTGAATCTAATTTAGATAAATTGTTTCTTAAAGTTTTACTTCATCGTAAATATTTTTCTTTACAAACTCAGCATTATCTGTAACTGACTCCTGCGATAATTTCTAACTTCTAACCGAGGTATCACAAAATTCTAGGAAGCATAAAATATTTCCGTATATTTTTTCCTTTGATATTATTTGACCCTTTCTAATGTGTCATCATTTCTTTGGGTCTTGAGTAACTATATCAAAATGTCACTCTGGCGGACACACAAAAGGAAATGCTACGTAAAGGGTTAATAAGCCGAGTTACAAGCAACGTTACGAAATTCACTGGAAGAGCTCTTCGTGCGTGAAAATGGACCTATTATCCTTTTGGGACATGGTCTGATACTACTGTTCCTTGCACTATCATTTAAACTTTTGAGAACATTGTTGAGATCATTGTTGAGGCCAAAGAGAATTGCTGTCCTCTTACCGGAACGCGTATTTTCAAAACCTGTACCGGTTCACTCGCTGTAGCGGCAATTATCATTTTAAATACATTTCTATATTGATTATTTTTTATCACTTTGCAAAAACAAAAATTGTGTTAAAATTCAGATAGAATAATCTTTCTAATGTGTTTATTAGAAACTAGCTTTTCCCAGCGACTTCGCTCGCATGGTATTACGGGAAATTACTGTAGCGCTTGCACTTATCAATTATCTCCCCCCCCACTCCCCACCCCACCCCCATCCCCTCCCGCATTCCATATACTCATTTCCTTACATTCAGTTTTCAAACATCTCGCCTACCACCTAAATTTCATAATGCTATAGCTCAAAGAAAAAAAGAATTACTTATCCAATTTTGTTCATTCGTTCGGAATTTATGCGCTTACAAACATTTCGGATGTTTATTTTTATTTAAATATTTGGAAGTTCGTTAATATAATAAAAAAATACTCTATTTATCATTCAGTCTTTATATACTTTATTTATTATATACTTTCATACTCTATTTATCATTCGTTACGAATTATATTTTTAATATAGGAACTCAAATCTGACATTTATTCCAAGCTTGTCCAAAAAAAAAACGAATTCTAATATTTGAATTTTCTGCAGTAGTAGCTGACCAGTAGACTGAGTACCTACCAGCTTAGAGCCCAAAAATATATCAACATTGTTTCCACGGAAAAGATGTTTTTCTGACGTTAGCAAAAACTCGCTTTTGTTAGCGACAGAAAACGTATAACAACTATAATATCTTAATATTTTAAATTTCATAACGCCAGAGCTTACCATCATATACAACCTGTAGTCTGCGCATATAATTTAGCTTTATATTGGTGAAAGACTTATTAAAGTCTTTATATTGTGTTATGCGTGAAAAGGTCATAAACAAACTCGAGCAGTTTCGCATTTATAATATTAGTATGGATTAATAATTTTATTTCAAGATATTAAAATTTTGATATTATTCCCATATTTTGTAAATATACCCCTATATTGATTATTTTTATTATTACTTTGCAAAAAAGAAAATATTTTAAAATCTAGATAAAATATTAATTTTGATATTGAAAATGTACATTGTCGCTACCGCGACTGAATCAGTATAGGGTTTGGAAATACGCTACCGGAACAGTTCCAACATATTTTTTATATTTCTTTTAGGACCAAATTCGAGTTTAATGCTTCATTTCCAGCAACTCGGGCGTCTATTAATTTATATTTTACACGCTAAAGTTACCTGTCTCAATAAACAATGTAGATAAGTTCAAAGATAATTAAAACTATAATTTAAATGGTATCTTATTGAAAATATATATTGTTCGAGCAATTTTATATGGGATTGGTTGGGTATTGCATTCGCGGACTTGATGGGTAGATATGTCAAAATCCTGAATTTATCCCACCTACCTAATCTTTCCCTCCTAAATGTCACCATAAAAATTGTTGCAAAAAGTACCAAACTTTGGAGAGGTGACAGTGTGATTTGCTGCTCAGTACAAAATAACATCTCAGACAGGGCGCATGTATTGTTATAAGAATATTGCGAATTTTAAACAGTGAGAAGTGTACACCAAAACTGGAGATCAGCGAGGCCCCATCTGCAACGGTGAGTCCTATTTTCCTTATTCCAATCTGGGCTTATCTAATTTTCCAAAAGCCCAGATCTGAACTATCGACTGACTATCCATCGAGTTTTGCGAGTGTATGCTATCTAATCGTCCCGTATAACTTAGCGATTTCACGTAGTTTCGGGACTGGTCCTTCGAGGGCTGCATAGGCTTTGCTTTGCAGCATTTACCGCCAATTAACAGTGGAGTCGCAGTTTCGCGACACCATTTTTGGTTCTTTCGAGTCGGATTACCAACGGGGTATTTAAAATTAATATATTTAACCTGCAAATAATTATTATTTGCTTTTCATACTTTGTTAAGTCATTTGTACTGACATACTTTTGTAATTATTGTTGCATTAAAATTCCTACATAGAATTAATCATGTCGACGAGTGATGGTACTCAGGCTCAGGATCTAGTTAAAATCAAATTACTAGAATCTAAGATTAATTTGATGCATAATCGTCTCAATGATTTATATGAGAAAGCGAAAATTATTGCAGATAGGGAGACAAGGAGTTCGGAGGAGTTCGTTAGACAAACGGTTAATTTGGCTACATATTATTCACAATTTAACACGTATTGTGATGAATTTCTTTTACTTCAATTGAAAAAGGATCCAAACTATAATATAAATTTAGATTTATGGAATAAATTCGAAAATAAGTACTGCTTTGTAGTTAGTATACGCGAAAGTATTGTGGCGAAGCAAGATTTAGGTGGTACGCAGAAATTAAATAAGTCCCAATTTATTAAGCTTCCAGCGATTGATATGCCATCGTTCGATGGAAATCAAGAGAATTGGTCGGTATTTTATGAAGCATTTAAATTAAACATCCACTCTAATGAAAATTTGAATACGTCGCAAAAGATGCAATATTTGATAGGAAAACTTCAAGGAAAGGCATTATCGGTGTTTGCCGGAGTACTGCCGAATGAAAAAAATTATTTTGTAATCTGGAATGCTCTCGAAAAGAAATATCAAGACAAGCGCGTGCTAGGCACCTTTTATCTGAACAATATTTTGAATTTAAAATTATTGGCACCTTCTAACTCAAATGAGTTAAATAATTTTATTGAACGGTTTGCGTCTTCCATGTCTGCGCTCAAAGAATTAGGTATTGATGACCTAACCGACTTTATAATTTTACATATTGCACTGAAAAAATTAGATATGCAATTGGTGCAAAATTTCGAAATGTCCATACGGGAGAAAGATATACCTACATATACCGATTTAATAGAATATATTCGTTCGCATGTTAAAATTCTTGAACGAACCGGAGCAGAAAGTAAAGTTAATAATAATAAAAATAAGGTTTCGCATTCTTTCGCTGTGGTTGAACCGAAGTCGTTTGATAATAATCGTAGTAATAATAATAAATGCCGGAAATGCAATCGAAGCGATCATGTTGAATTGTTTAAATGTGAACAATTTAATGAGTTGAGGCCAAAGGCTCGCTTTCAGTTTGTAAAATTAAATAACTTATGTGTAAACTGTTTAAGCGATAAACACAAGACGGTAAAATGTTCATCTAAATCGGATTGTAGAATTTGTAAAAAACGTCACCATACTGCTTTGCATTTTGAGGGTACGGTGAACAACGAAAGTCATTCGAAAAACGAAGCTGTCACATTAATAACAAGGAATAAACATCATAATGATTTTACGGCGGGTAATTTAGCTACGAATGTACTATTGTCAACCGCGCAGTTATTCGCTTACGACATTAAAAATAATCAAGTAACCGTCAGGTGTTTAATTGATTGCGCCTCGCAACAAAATTTGATTAGTTTAAATACTTGTAATGAATTGAATCTTAAAATAATTCCTTTAAATAATTCAGTTATTAAAAGTGTTGGTTCAGTGGAGACACCAATTTTGGGGCATGTTGCATTAACAATTAAATCCCGTGTTTCAGAAGATAAATATAAAATAAGCCTATTAGTGGTCGAAAAAATCACGGACAAGCTCCCTACACAGTATGTTGACACAAAGTCATGTGAGCATTTACTTGGTTTAAATCTAGCCGATGAAAATTGGAACGTTCCATCCGATGTCGATATTTTATTAGGTGCTCAGTTATTTCCATATATTATGCTAGGAAATAAGGTTTTATCTAAACATAATACGAATGCACCACCCGCTATACAAACGGTATTCGGATATATTGTAATGGGTGAAATACCTAAGTGTACGCCGGACGTTTCGTGGACATTCGGCCCCATAACCAACGTGGATTTATGCAATGCGTTAACCAAATTTTGGACAATGGAAGACATGCCTATTAAGTCATTGATGAGTGCTGAAGACGCGGAATGTGAGAAAATGTACGTCGAGTCCGTCCAACGGGATGACTCGGGAAGGTATATTGTGTCTTTACCTTTTAAGATAGATCCTAATAATTTAGGAAATTCGCTCAGTGTCGCGCAACGCAGATATAAATATTTAGAACGGAAATTTAATACGTCACCAGAATTGCATCGGAGTTATAATGAAGTAATTTCTGAATATCTGGAAAAGGGATATATAAGGTATGAAGTTCCGTCTTCATCTAATATTGATGAGGGATATTTCATTCCTCACCATGCAGTTATTCGTAAAGATAAAGCAACAACTAAAACTCGTGTTGTATTGGACGCCAGTACAAAGACCAGTTCAGGGTTGTCACTTAATGATATTTTGTATACTGGTCCAAACTTGCAATCTAATTTATTTACACTTTTAATTAAATTTCGCTTATTCGCTATAGCATTGACCGCAGATGTTAAACAAATGTATTTACGTATAATGGTAACGGAAAGCCATCGTAAATATCAAAAAATTCTTTATAGATTTCACGAAGATGAAGAAATTGGAGTTTATCAATTTAATTCGCTAGCTTTTGGGTTAAATTGTTCACCGTTCCTTGCGATGCGAACTTTAAGAAAGCTAGCGAGCGATGAAAGAAATCGTCACCCGAAAGCCGCAGAAGTTGCAATTAATGATTTATATATGGACGATTTTGTATATTCTGTAAATACTATAAGTGAAGCCGTCACTTTGTCTACAGAATTAATGGCGATGTTCAAGTCTGGAGGATTTGAATTAGTTAAATGGTCGAGTAATTCTGCTCATTTGCTCGCTCAATTACCAGAGTCGCACCGTGCAACGATGGATTTCTCGGATAATTGTAGCATTTTAGGACTAAAATGGGATCCGATATCTGATTGTTTTCATTTTATGATATGTCCCACGGAGGAGAAAACTATATGTAAAAGATCAATTCTTTCCACAATAGCACGTTTATTTGATGTATTAGGTTTGGTTGCTCCGGTAATTTTATATGCCAAATTACTTTTACAAGAGCTGTGGTTAGAGAAAGTAGGATGGGATGAAGAACTACCCCAAAGTATTGTCAAACGATATGTCAAATTCAAGGAAGAATTACCGATGCTTTCTAATTTAAATTTACCTCGATATTTGGGAGTAAAAGAGGACTGCACGATAAATATTATCGCTTTTGCAGACGCGAGTACGAAAGCATACGGGTGCGTAGTATATCTTCATGTCACAGATAAGAGTGGCAACGCTACTATGAATTTGATATGTTCGAAATCCAAGGTAGCCCCTTTAAAAATAGTTTCGCTCGCTCGATTGGAATTATGTGCTGCGCTTATTTTATCTAGACTTGTTAAATCTATTATAGATACTTATAAAAATCGCGTTTTTATAAACGATATATTTGCTTTTTCAGATTCAAAAATAGCACTTTCTTGGATTCACTCATCCCCGCACAGATGGCAAACTTTTGTAGCTAATCGAGTTAGTGAAATTCAGGAAAATTTACCTGCGAAACATTTTTATCATATAGATGGAGTTACCAATCCTAGTGATTGTTTATCACGTGGACTATTGCCCGCTCAGCTAATTGATCATCCTCTTTGGTGGCACGGTCCACCCTGGGCTGCGAACCCAGTGTCCGAGTGGCCTGTCAAAAGCTTTTCCCCCTCAGCGCAGGAGGAGAATACTTTGGAATTGAAAAAGTCGCATACGTTCACGATAACGTCAATAGAGAATAATTCTCCAATATATAATCTTGCTTTAAAAATTTCTTCATGGCCAAAACTGCTAAGAATTGTCGTATATATTTTACGATTTACGCGGAAGTTATCGTGTTCAACAGTTATAAATTCCACGGAATTAAATATTGCTGAAATAAATGTATTAAAAGCTCTACAGAAAAAGTATTTTTATGCCGATATACAATTAATACAGAGGAAAAAATTATGTTCATCTTCGATTCGAAAATTAAACCCGTTCGTCGATCATAATGGATTGTTACGCATAGGTGGTAGATTAACAAACGCGAATATACCTTATGAAAACAAACATCCAGTACTTCTGCCAAGACAGGATCATATTGTCGATATAATTATAGATTTTTACCATCGTGTGAATTGTCACACTGGTGCTCATCTCCTTATGTCTATAATTAGACAGCGTTATTGGATCTTATCGGGAAGAAACTTAATACGCAAACGAGTACATGCATGTAATTTCTGTTTTAAAACCGCACCTTCTAATATTATACCGCCAATGGCTGATTTACCTACAGCTAGAGTTCAAGAAGCAAAAGCATTTACACATACTGGTGTAGATTTTGCCGGACCGATAAAGATAACCCTTTCTAGGCGTCGTGGAGTAAAAAGTCAAAAGGCATATATATGTCTATTTATTTGTTTAACGACGAAGGCTATACATATAGAATTGGTATCAGATCTAAGTACGGACAATTTTTTAAATGCATTTAAACGTTTTCTATCCAGACGCGGACCCGTTTCGTGTATGTACAGTGACAATGCGACAAACTTCATAGGCGCGAAGAATTGTCTTGATGACTTATATAAATTTTTGGAGGCAAATTCAACTAATGAAGTCCTTCGCAATGAATTTAACATTCGGAGAATTGAGTGGAAGACGATTCCACCTCGCGCTCCTCACTTTGGAGGATTATGGGAATCAAATATTAAATCCATTAAATCGCATCTGTATAGGGTTGTGGGTACTCAACTTTTATGTTATGAAGAGCTTCTCACAGTTCTGACGCAAATAGAGGCTTTACTTAATTCACGGCCGTTATGTTTATTAAGCAGTTGTCATTATCCAGAAGCTCTTACTCCGGCTCATTTTCTAATGTCTTCTCCGATTCAGCATTTGCCCGCTTATGATATGACTAAGGAACGCATTAGTCTGCTGAAAAGGAAAGAGCTTTTGGACCACCTCGTTCAATCTTATTGGAAGAAGTGGCATATAGAGTATCTTCACTCTCTGCAGATGAGACAAAAATGGAATAGTCCCGTCAATAACATTCTTGTAGGTACTGTAGTATTGGTGCATCAAGAAGATGCGTCTCCACTTTATTGGCCGGTGGGGGTTGTTGAGGAAATATTTCCGGGTAAAGACGGAGTGGTTCGGGTGGCACTCGTAAGAACCCCTTCTGGGAACTTTAAACGACCAGTCGTGAAATTGTGTCCCCTGCCTACACAATAATAATTATTTTTCTTTATCTCTATTTATTTCTTTTATTTTTATTTTTTCTTAACTATCTAATATCAATCGCTTATATATATATTTAAATTTAACATTTTTATTTTTCACTATAATTCTTTACTTTATTTTGAAAGTACCTTCAGTTTCGGTAGGTACTTCCAAGGCCGGGAGAATGTTCGAGCAATTTTATATGGGATTGGTTGGGTATTGCATTCGCGGACTTGATGGGTAGATATGTCAAAATCCTGAATTTATCCCACCTACCTAATCTTTCCCTCCTAAATGTCACCATAAAAATTGTTGCAAAAAGTACCAAACTTTGGAGAGGTGACAGTGTGATTTGCTGCTCAGTACAAAATAACATCTCAGACAGGGCGCATGTATTGTTATAAGAATATTGCGAATTTTAAACAGTGAGAAGTGTACACCAAAACTGGAGATCAGCGAGGCCCCATCTGCAACGGTGAGTCCTATTTTCCTTATTCCAATCTGGGCTTATCTAATTTTCCAAAAGCCCAGATCTGAACTATCGACTGACTATCCATCGAGTTTTGCGAGTGTATGCTATCTAATCGTCCCGTATAACTTAGCGATTTCACGTAGTTTCGGGACTGGTCCTTCGAGGGCTGCATAGGCTTTGCTTTGCAGCATTTACCGCCAATTAACAGTGGAGTCGCAGTTTCGCGACACCACATATTATTAGAAATTATGTATTAGAATTATTTGTATTAGAAATTATGTAGGAGGTAAACATTTTTCGTTCTACATATTATTATGTATATATAACATAGTATTATTACACTAATTATATCACGCTAAAAGGGGCTGAACGTATGATCGGTTGGTAATAGTTGGCTGTTTTTTATTTGAATAAGTCGCTACGCCGGGTAGGTACTCGCTAGTACCTACCCGGCGTGCGTAGCAATGCCATTTAGAAAGAAATTGTTTCTCGCTGTGTGAACTTTTCCACGCTCCACTTCCACCTTTCCCCCTTCCGCTTCCTCCTGTCCCGCGACCCCCCCCCCCTCTTCCGCGTTCCGCTCCCCCATCCCACGTTCCCCTTCCACCTTCCCCGCCTTTCCATCTACTTCGGCTCTTCGGCTCTTCAGAAATCAATTACATTTTCCCCTCTACTCAACCAGCCTTATGAGATGGAGCCGCCGAACGATTATTTTTTTACATTCTGAACACAAAACTGGTTTTAATTTAATAAGAAATCCATTTTCCCGACCGGTCAGTGGTTGAGTGGGAATCGCGTTTGGGTCCCACCCGAGCGTCTCTTGTTCGATTCCTCGGCTGGTTAAGCCCTACATCACAACACAAGCAATATTTTCGGCTTTCTGTGGTGGTAGTAGGAGATTTTCAAACATTGTTGGGTTATTCGTAACCCGGGAATGTTTGTCTTTCTTTAAAAAAAATGTGCGAGTCTGTTTATAGAAACATTTAAACGAGCAGAAGTGTGATATTACAATTAGAATGTAGATAACCCAAAGCAAATCGTAATTATCGCTCCACTAAATTTTACCACAGCACGATTACAACCCCCCCCCCTCGTTACAATATGGCTCTCTGAGATATTTGTTATCCTGTTTCTCTGACAAATTGGCTTTACTCACTTGACAAACTGCCTACCACTGCCCTATACTATAACTAAAAAATGCACTCATTTTTTAAACAAGTCGCTCACTACCTACTGAATAAAATGTCATAATGCCAGAACTCACGAATATTTATAGAAACCTTCGCGGGCGTGCACATACCAAAGTTTCTTCGTAATCGGATGAAAAGTATATAAAATATTTTCATAAAGCCAGAGCTCACTATTATATACAAAAACCAACCCATGCGTACATCAAATCACCAAAGTGAAGTCCCAAAGGGAGCAAACATAGAAACATTCATTTTTATATATTAAGAAGATTACATTTATAAGCTCGGTAAGCAAGCGTTTATATTGGTATTTTTCATTATTGGTGAAACGCATTGATGTTTTGTACCCATCAAGGGTACCAACATAGTGAATTTTGCATCCATGGTAAATAATATGTTAACCAGAGCATTTTTACCGTAGGAAAATAGTTTTTGCCGTCCATTGCTGGCGGTACAGCAATTTTCTTAGTAAAATTTCAAAACGGCTTACGGCATGCGCAAAACATACTCTGGCCCATAAAAAGCCTCGACTTTTTGTGTTATTTATTTAACAATGCCGCGCAAACACGGGTGGGATTTGTCTGTGGGTTCACAGCTTAAGTACTCGACATTCGCAATATTCAATCTCTAAGCTTTTATGTTTTTTAAAGGATAAAAAAATCTCAAATGCAAACGTTTAGTTTTTATCGAAACGGCAAGTCTGGTGACAATCTGTGGGTGATGGATGGTAGGTAGAGTCATGTAGTACCAATATAGTACAGTGTCTTTTTTAAGTAGATAGTGGTAGTGTTTATATCACGATGGGATGCATAACACATAGGTCACAACACGGTGGGATGTAGATCTGTGCTCGACGCGTGGTGGACGAAGATTTGACGATGTTGATGTGGTCAACTAGCGGTGAAGATCACGGACCTTCCTGGTTCCCTAGTGATGTGCTCGAAAAGGTGGTTGGTGGATATGATATAGCAAATTTTTCCATTCTGCTGGTGGAGACAAATGGTGGTGGACATAGCAGTGGTGGAGATAAATTGTGGTAATCCTCCTGGTCGATGCTCGACAACTCGGTGGTGGTGGACTGTTGTCGTATTGGTGGGCTGCTGCTCGACTTGTTGAAAAGGTAGTCAGCTGGTGGTGAGTGGGACCGGAAAAGTATCGGTCGGTGTTAGCGAGACGGTAACGCAAGCGAGCGAGTAATGCGCGGTACTGTGTTGCTGGACTGTATTTGAGTACCAGACTAGACTGGACCGAGTAGTTACTCGATCTAGTTAGACTGGACTGCGTCACTGACTTTCGATGTCTCTGCTTTGTTTTGAAAACAGAATTTGGTTTGATCGTCTGCGATCACTACTTGGTATTAAATCGATCTCTTTGAATTTAGATTTTCATTTCATGAATGATTGAATGCAAACCTTGGACGTCAAAATTATCTCTTTTAACAACATACGATCGAGATGAAACTCGGCAGATAGAATGGTTGTCAATGGTCAAAAACTTTTGGTGGCATTAACGTATACAGACGCGCACATAGAGCTGAAACTCAGCAGATAGACTGGTTGTCAATGACAATGCATTCTATCAATTTTTGGTGGCACTAACGTATACAGACGCGCTCACACACGCGTTTTTCTGACATTACATTAAAAATTTTTCAGCAATTAACATATAAATTACGGTACCATCCTAGAGTTTCACTTAGGTGTTAGCGGTGTTCACTCATTTTAATCAGTCCCTGGGAGAGGAAGCTGAATTGAAAATAGATGTATGGTATTAAAAAATGTGTTTCACAGTTGAATATTTTACTTAGTTTGGAAAACAAACAGTTTAACACACCATTTTATAAATAAAATATATGTTTACTAGGTTTGCTTACACCAGTAAAGTTTCCTCACAAAATAATAATGTTTATCATAAAATTTTAAACAATTACAATTCGGGAGGCGGGTATGGGTACGCCGCCCCGGGAACCAATTATTGGATAATCAACACATCTGCAATAGGTCACCCCAAGTGGTTCTCTATGTTTAGTGACTTTGCAGGGGTGCCCGGGTTGATGGGGTGAGGTTTGTCCGGGTCTTGGCGGCAGATGCGTCTGCCCACCAGCTGCATGGCAGGCCGGACCGGGAGAGAATGGTTCAGAAGACGAAAAAGTTAATTTTTATTTATTTATTTATTTGATTTAATCATACACGCCTTGAAGGCTTTTACAGAATCACATTAAAAGTTGCACATGTTATTCAGGAGTATGCATGTAAGCATGAAGTATATAACATTATAAGAACATTACATTAAGGATACAAGCAGGTTTAATATGTACATAGTTATGTAGTTTTGTTATCATTAAAATTGTACAAAGGAGTTAATAAGTTTACATAGTGTAATAATGGTAAAACAGAAGAGTGCTTAAGGTACTTTAAAAGCAGTTATTGAGAAACGTGTAGGTATTTACTATGTAGATTTTATTATTAACTTGATCATGAATAAATTGTTCGAAAGCAAGTTTTTCAAGAATTCAGCAAAATTAACGCAGCGATAAATAGTACCTACACATAGAAAAAATAAATAAAAAATACATGAGTTGCAATATCTTGAAAAGTTATACAGATGAGTTCAACAAGTGTATAGTGTGATAGTAAAAAAGTAAAAAATAGTACAAATTATGGTACAAAAAGTACAAGATAATATTAATACAAAAGAGAGAGGGACAAAAAAGAACTTAGGTAATCTTTGTACACATAAGTATTAAATTTTGTTTTTATTGTGAAAATGAAGAGACCATCGATTTTAATTTAATCAATAATATATTATTATTGCTAGGGCACCAAGATTTAAATAGAAATATAAGTCAAATGTGAGTTAGTTATTATATTTATAACAATAAATCACGCAATCATTAATGCAAGCTATATCAGCAAGCAAGCAGCAAGCAACGCATCTGTGTTCTATTCTTCTCTGGTTGCGATGCGTATTCAAATAATATTTCTTCAAACCAATAAATTGAGTAAAACCGAGGATTCCCGCAGCGCAAATATTTAACCAGAACGATAGCCATTTTGGTGTTTGCTGAACGATCCAACAGAAATTATATTATTTACCGACCATTAAACTGGATAAATATTTATTTCAAAAATAATTAGAGAGCTTTCGCTGTTGAATTATGAAGGATGATTTACTATTCAGGCGGTGATAAAGTAAATTATTTAAATTTAAGCCATTTATCTCTCAGCGCAGTGGTCGGCTCGCTCTTAAGCTCACAATCTTTAACAAATAAAGCTCTAATCCTAATGAATTATTTGCCACTTATATTAAATTTACAAGAAAGTGCTAAATGTGACTTGTAAATCTGGAATGTATACAATTCTGTCATGTAGCCACTCGAGGGATGGCATATATACAAAAAAATTATTGAGCGATAGAAGGATTCGGGCGTTTGATTTATGATTCGCCCCAGCGCATTAAGGCGGCGCTATTCGGCTGAAAAAGAAGAAGATGGAGAGATGTGTAATTACGAATTTCGGACAGAGCGCGCTAATATTTTAAGTGATGAAATCGCAACGAAAATGACGAAAAAGCTTAATAAAACATGACTCGTTTAAAATAGAGCAAAAATCTCGTGGAACGTATCTTAAGTATCATTTAAAGAAACATTGTGAATTTTTTCACAAATATAACTTGTAAAATAATAGAAATAGATTTGTTTTAAATAGTTTTCGGAGCAAACTTTGCGATTTTTTTTCTATCGAGGGAATTTCGTATAATTTGCATTTCGGCGTGGAACGTATCTAGATATTATCTTCAAAAATAACATATATTTTTTTTAGAGCATAAAAACTTCAAATGTTTAAGGGAGATATGTAAGAAATCGGTCGAAAATCATACCTCCGAAAATAATATGGAAATGGTTGCATGTCAACTGAGAATGAAGTCAACTCAACATCTCCTTGAAAAGTCATTAAAACCTATGAAAAAAATAATTTTAAATTAGCCGATAACCCTAACCTAACGTAACCTATTTAACCAATTGTTTTATATATTTTTTTTATCACACTAAATGACTTATCTGAGATGGTTCTGAGTTGGTTTCATTCCGAATTGTCCGGTCACTTATGGAAATATATAAATTGTCTACTGCGATTGAAAGTCAATTGAACGTTTTATAAATTTATAAAAAAAATATTAAATTCATAAACGTTTCACATCAATTTTAAAGTTTGTTTACAAAAATCGTAAACAATTGTACTAAATAATCGATATTTTCGAGCACGCTGTTGTGGTTTGAAATACTCGTAAGACTAGAAAAGAGATTTAAAATAAGACAAACAATATAACTTTTTATTATTTATTTTTGGGGTGTTATGACGTTTTGCGCTATCTGACCTGCCCTGATGATGGACATTGCATGATGAACGCTGTCCGAAACGTTGGCTAAAGAAGGAGGTAGCGCAACACGGCATAATACCCCAAAAATAAATAAAAAAAAAACTTTTGGCCGAGAAAACCTAAAATCATTCCAAAGATTATTATTCTTACATGGAATATTAATTTATAATGTCCTAATCAAAAATGTCAAATTTTTGGTGACCGGACAACTCAGAATCATACAACTTCAACACCTCCTTTGAAAAGTTATGAAAAAAAATGGTTAAACCGGTTACGGGCTATATGGTTGGGTTAGGTTATGGGCTACTTTTTATAACTTTTAATTACTTATCAGAGGGGTGTTGAAATAACATGATGATGAGTTGTCATGGAACCAAATTTTCATACGATATTTTTCACGTGACATTCAATCGCAAATAACAGAGTAAAAATTATCCTTAAATTTTACAAATTATATCGGTTTTTTGTTTGTTATGAATCACTAACTGAATTAATATTATAAACCGAAAATACTAGAATATTACAAGTAGTATTGTTTAAATAAATAAAATAAAACACGCGGCGTCTGAAAAAAAACTACACTATTAAAAACATTAAAAGCATTTTTAATCCCAGGACTTAAAAATAATTTTAATTAAACATAGAATTCAATAACGACGTGCGTATGTTTTTTGTTAAATTAAAAAAAGTGTCCAAGAGAAATGTTATTGTCAAATACTAATATTATTCCTTCGTTCCTATGTTGGTGCGCACCACACTTCCTAAAAAAAAAAGAAATCAGGGGAAAAGACCACAACTGCGATTAATTGGAAATCGATAGAAATTGAATCAAGCCAGTGAATGAACATCTCAACAGTTGCGGGAATTTCGAAATAAATTCAAATACGATAAAGATTATAGTGATTTATATTTTGGGTATTGTATGTCGTATTGCGCTACCTCCTTCATTAGCCATCGTTTCGGACAGTATTACAGTGTCCATCAGGAGGTCAGAATTGTAATCGAATATAGTGTATGCTTATGTATGTAGATACGTGTTGCCAGCTCAATTCTAACTTGATCAAGCCATATACTTAACGTTTACACGCTTACTTACAAGCTGAAAGTGGACATTTTGAAAATTTTTTAAATTAGTAAAAAGCGATGACATTAGTTGAGTGTTCCCGCTGAGAAAAAAATATGCCCAACCACATCACTCAGTTTGATTGGAACTGAATAAATGAATGGTGTGATTAATGCAAGTTGGTAGCATTAAAAATGTTTTTCCCTGCTTCAGACTTTCTTTAATTATCAAGACTTTCCCCTAAATCTCAAGCCAAGTGAGTCTAATGTAAATCTTTAGAACAGTTTGCAAAGTTATTTGTAATACGTTTAAACTTTTAAGTGCCTATTAGTCTTTGGGAGCTACGAAAACTTTGAAATAATGTTTCGTACTATAACGAAAACAACATTTAGTCCACTTAGTTATGGGGTCAATTAGGTAATCGTATTTATTCACCCATCACTACATTTCCCCCTCGAGATCCTGGAACTCTAGCCTACTCTGACTTGGCACACATCCTCTGCCTAAATCACATTATCACATCGTCTCAAAATTTATATTCTGTTATGGCGATTCAAGGATGGATGGACTAGTTTTTAGGAATCGATATATTTAATTGTTTGTGCCGAGTCAGGAATAGCAGTAGTCGACCGGATGCCATCTCAGCGTCTCGAGGTGTGCTAAGTTATATTACGTCTGTTTGGCGAGGAGTCCGTTTACTACCTGTGTTTGTTAGGACGGGTTGTTTCAAAAAATTTGATGGATTCATCAAATATTTGAAGTTGATTTTCACGTTCTGTGTAAGTTCTATTCAAGTTCTGTGATTATTTCAGTTTTGTGAAGCAACTGTCCTATAACGATGTAACAACAGAACTTGAATAGAACTTACACAGAACGTGAAAATCAACTTCAAATATTTGATGAATCCATCAAATTTTTTGAAACAACCCATCCCTAGTGTTTAATGAGTACTTATAATTTATTTATTTTATTTATAGAACACATGTAACATATTAGTGACACTTACATAAAGAATATTAGATCACCATACTATAATATTTAGATGGGAGGAGAAGGCCTTCACATAGTCGCAAACCTTCACATCTTCATGTCTTTCTGGGCCGTCCCCAATCTCTTCTTTAAAATAAATAATTTTACATGCTCGTAAAATCATGGAAAAATTTTTGTTCACCGCGAGATAATTTACAGCCCTTAGCTGATTTATTATGTAACCGTACTGTCATCTAAATTTTATGATTAACTATTTTATTTACTATTTTTGAAATTCAGTAGATTTGAGTTCCTTGAGCCAAACGCGAAATAAAACCACGTCACCGTTAAGCCTTTTTCAAACAAAACTTAATTTTGGATTAATGACCAAAATACAGAACCAAACTGATTAATTATTTATTTAATCAAAAGGTATTGCAAATATACGGGATGTCTAGGGATAAAGTGCATTAACTATGTGATGGTAAGAGTCAAAAAGATTAGCAACTTTTTCCGAAATTCCAATTTTTTTTTAAATATACCTGGGTTTTTCGCAGTGTTCAATGTGTTTTGAGTGACTAGTCTCTTCTTGACGTGGGATTTCAGAACTGACACTTTGTTGTGAGGATATGTCGTTAAAACATTCCCCGTATTACAACCTTATTGCTTTTACGTCTGAAACTTCACTTTAAATTTATGAGATACAAATGAAACCAGTTGACAATAATGCTCGGGTCTAGGCGTATTAGTTATGCATGAGTCTGCAGTAGCTACCTTATTAAAGGACACAAATATAATTTATAACCATAAAGTAATTGTAGGTTAATTACGTTAACGACAGAAACTCGATTTTATACAGATGATGGACATTAAAATAGACTGTGTGGGCTGTAAATTTTGAAATTATATTAAGCAAGAAGTTATTTAGTTTCAGGGATTTATTTGTATTAAACAAGGTAAATAATCAAGCATGAGTTCAGGCGTCACTAAATATGTACAGTCTTCTGTGAACATTCTAGGTCACCGTAACTATTTTCGGCTTGCGAATAAATTTCAATCATACTTAAACTTTTTCGATAGTCTTTCATAAAAAAGATGATTCTTTAGATTCTTTGTTTAAATTTTGCGATTGGCGTGACGCCACAAAAAAGGCAATAAACATACGTTCCTTATCACAATAATGCTGCAACTCTTTCAAAAGATGTGATGCAAAATGTACGTAGGTCTGTTTCCTCCAAAGGAAACAGTAATCATTTTCTTGCATCTCTCTCACACACCGCACCGTGTCGTCTCCGTAGACTCCTACAATACTATTAACCGTGACGATAATTTTGAAAGTATGGAATATAGTTACAAGGATAATAATGAAGTGTGAGTGTATTCCAAAAATTCAAAAACATCAAACGTCAGTTCGGTGATGGTTTTGCTTTTGTTCTTAAACATAAAATGCTGCAACTCTTTCTCACACACTAAATAACAACAGTCGAAAATGAGACAAACGGTGAACGTATGTCTGCACCCCCCCAAAAGGAAACATACAACCATTATCATACATCTCCCTTAGAAGACGTATAAAGAAAATGAAACGCCATTCCTGTCACCGTAATGTCGTGAGCTACTAATATGCTAATAAGATATATATTTGGAGGAAACAGACACACGTACATTGTGCGGTTCATCTTTTGTCTCGCCATTATTTAATGTGTAAGAAAGAGCTGCAGCATTTTTAGGATAAAGAACGGACGTTTTATGCTTTTTTTTTTGTGCCGTCACGGTACCGTAATCGTGGATTGCCACGGTAATAATAAAAGCGGGTGGTAATAATGGTAATAATAAAATGGGGTGGTTACGATTTTTTTGGTACGTAGTAAACGACGGAGGCCTAAGGAAGTAAAGTATATTTGCTAAAATTAAACACAAAATTAATCTTTGAACTTGTGTTTGAGATACCGCTGTTAATAATTAGCAAGTTTTTTAAATTTTGTCATAATATGTAATGTGTTTATAATTTTAGTGGTTTCAATGTCGGATGCCGTAAAATACCTACCAGGGTTCGGAAGATTCAATAAATCCAAACCTGGCCTCAAATGAGCTTCCCTCCTCTATGATCATTGATTTTAAAAATTGCGAAACATGACAGACCGGTCAGTGGTTGAGTGAGCATCGCGTTTGGGTCCCACCCGGGCGTCCAGTGTTCGATTCCTCGTCTGGCTGTGTCCTCCATCACAACACAAACAACATTTTCGGCCTTCTGTGGTAGTAGTAGGAAATTTTCAAACATTGTTGGGTTATTCGTAACCCGGGAATGTTTGTCTTTCTTTTAAAAAAGAAAAAAAAAATGCGCCAAAGATATTCTAAAGCCCAACAATTTCACAAATATATTGAAGTGATATGGTCTAACCAATTACCTGCTTGCGATTAGAAACATATTACACTAAATCAACCAGACAACAAAAAATTATTTCAATAGAGTATATTATTGAACTAAAATAACTAGCGATTTCCCGGCATACGTTGCAATGCCACTTAATAAAGAAAATCCCGCCGATCCCCCTCCCGTGTTCCATATATTCAGTCCCAGTACATTCAGTTTTCAAACAGCTCGCGTGCCAACTATTACATTTTTTTTCAAATTTTCATTATCATGCATTACATAATATTTTCATTTTTGTAAATTATAAGAACAATCAAATCTGGTACCTAATGCAGGCATATATTCAAAATGCCTATAATTCTTGCTTTCTTAGTACTTCAAGTAAATTCATTAATTTAAAGAGTTCATTCGAAAATTGAATTTTTGGTTTGCAAAATGTCATAATCAAATTGTGATATTTTTGACAGTTTCGCAAGAGTTTTTGTAATGATTAAAAAACTTTTCAGATGTATTTTCATGTAGTTGTAATAATTCAGAAACCTTCGCGGGGGTGAAAAGAAGGTATATATAAGGTACATTTCCTATGCAATATAGCAAAACATAGACAACTCACTGATATGCATATTTTTGATTTTTATATACGAATATGTAGATATAATATTTCTCGTGGAGCTCTTCCACATTAATGAAAACGTAAATGTGTACTCAAAATGCTGCCAAGAGGCATCATGAAGGTTAATTACCCTCTTAGCCTACATTAGGTACGTAGGAAGCTTAGCTTTTAATCAAATATAATATGCTTGATGGAGATAAAGCGGATAAAACTAGTAACTTGATCATTGCATTTCATTCACAAAATATTCAAAGTATTCTACCCTCCTTGAAATAATAAGCCCTGACGTCCGATTAATGGGACAGATAGGTGGGTTGTTCCAAAAATAATATTCGTAAAATTCAAATTATGGAAATGACTTAATAAACGAGTCAGAATAATTTCACAATTTAACGAACTAAGGGAACAAAGGAACGTCAGGTAATTTGTTTTCTCACGTTTTAAGGAACCTTCTCTGGGATCCACGACCATATTTGTTTTATGGTTGTACGGGTACATCAAATAACGGCTCGAGAGTGTGAAAAATCACGGTTTGAGAAAAATCACTATAAAATTTTATGGCCCTGGAAATCCCAGGGGTGATGCGGAGCAGAAGGTGAGATAAACGGAGCATATTACAGTACGCTGTACAGTGAACCGCTACCTTACCTAAACGGAGCTGAGGCAGGGATAGCACATCTTTCTTAATAAAAAAAAAACAATTTAATAGTTAATCATTGAAGAAGAAGATTCAATTTGGGAGGCGGGTATGGGTACCGGTATTGTTTTTATCAATTTTAAATATAAAGAACTTACATCCCCAGATATCGGTTAGAGTAAAAAAGTTATTATAGTTACGAATTCGCCGGAAATGATTAATGTGAGTTTTGAGCAAACAAAAATTATTAGGGTTGTGTACCGCCTTAATTTGAATGTTTATGGTAAAAGATATATAAACTCATGATAAAAATAAAAAAACCTTTATTTAATTCTTTGCATCCCTGCGACTGATTGCGAAAGCATTTATGACGTTTTACGTCTCTTTACACTGCGACGTGTGGTTGCTAACGCAAAAAGTTGAGATGTTTTTTTCGTTTTGCGAAACGAAGTAATAAACGACACAGAATATCACAACTTCTTTCGTCGGGTAAAAATTCACAGTGTAAATAAGTTAAAGTTTACGGGATTGCTACGAAAAGTTAAAATTGTTTTATAACTCGCGAAATACCATTATTTTTTGTTTCCTGAAACTCTATTATCATCGTATGCTAGGAGGAAGAATGTCAAGTGTGCGCCATGTTTTTCTTTATAACGCCACGAAAATATACGAAACAAACAAGTAAAAATATGTGTGATTTTTTACATTAACTCCATACAGAACAAATAATTTCCCTCAGGTCTTTGGGGGAAAGAGTCTTTTTGAGGAGAGGAAGGTGGGTCTTGAAGATACACATGTTGTAGGGGAGAGGAAACACAGAGGCCGGCAAATCGTGCGACAACCGAGTTGTAGAACTCAAGATCAAGTCGTAGAAGTGACGCGTTCTCATATGAAATGTGTTGGGCGCGCTTGTGACATTCGATTATTTATTTATTTATTTACTTATTAACGGACTAACGTCCAATTTACAACAAAGTAACACGAAATTTTGGAAATGTACATTACATGAATAAAGGATGGTATATGAAAGCAAAGACAAACAGATAAAACATAAGAAAATAGAAGTGAAATAGAAGGTATCAAGTCAAGTCAAGACTTTGCAAAAAAATGGAGTAATATAAAATATCTTCAATTGTTTAGTGAGCGACAAAAATCATTTAGGCTTATGCCAAAAAAATCAAGGTCTTGGCGTGAGTTGACCTTCTACACATTCTGGATAGTGGTGACTTATAACCATAATTAGTCGAGTGTTGATTGAGGAAGTGCAGTTCTTTATTTCTGAGTCTACGAGAAGGTATATTGAATGAGATGAGTTCTAATAATGTAAGTGAGTCAATAATATATTTGATAATTTTGAAGAAACAAATGAGATCAGATTTTTCTCGACGGTCTTCTAAAGGAGCAAGTTTGAGAGTTTGTTCGATTTCATTATATGAGTAATTGCCTCGTTCTAATCCTAGCCTCCTAGCAATCTCTTTTAGGAACCAATGTTGAACGTACTCAATACGACGATTATGGATAGCATAAAAAGCAGACCATATTATAACACAAGCATATTCCAGATGGGGGCGGATTAAGGAGCAGTAAAGAGTTCTTAGGGTATTTATGTTTTTGAAGTCAGAAGTGATTCTAGTGATGAAACCAAGTAGTTTGAGAGATTTGTTAACAATCACATTTAAATGTTCCCGAAAACAATTGTCTAATCTGAGTGAAAGTAATATTTTATATAGGTACCTAAGTAGTTGGATTCCATTTGAAATTGAACAATTCATTGAAAATAATGACAGCACTCCATCTTCTAAGTGAAACTTTTGAAAACCTTCAATTTTCTTCATAATACACCCTTTCACAAAAGTAACTACTCACGATTTTTTTCTTTTCGAGTTTTTTCAAGACCAAATATTATCCAGCAGAAATAAGGAGCTACAGACAGCTTGGACAGACTAAACAAAGTAATTTGGAAATGTGTTAAAAAATATATTTTTAACTTTCCTTCGAGGTCCATTGTACGGGCTATTAAGGGACGTTACTTGACTCATGTAAATGAAATTTTCGCCTTTGGTGACACATTTTTCAACTCAAAACATAAAAGAAATAGTAGGTATTGGATAGTTAGGATCGAGGGGTTAGCGAGGGGTTGGATGGTTATTCGGTTAAGTGATCAGTGACGACACGTGGAATATTTTTTGTTGTCCTTTGATTTGAAAAAAAAACGTATAAAAATTCACCGGACACCAAAATTATAGTTATTATCATTTTTTATTATTACTATTGCGGTGATTTTTTTTCGTGTCACGTCCTACAATAACGAAATAAAAGATTCAGAAATAACCGTTTTTCGAAGTGGCATAAAAAGTATCACTAGAAGTAATAAATACACGACTTATAGATAGTTCCTATTATAGATAGATCTCATTTTATTCCGACTCTTGACATGAGCCGACATAATTAGATGAATAATTTGATCACGCCATTTCTTTCTCCGCTGTCCCTGACTTCCACCATTCTCTTTTTGTCATATTCTCATTGAACTCCTTTCTATATTCATCCGCTCTACATGTCCAAAACCACCTGACCGTATATTTCTTAATCTTGTTCACTACACTAGTATTATTTCCTCAATAGTTTGTTATCTTGGCTTATCTCGTAAACATATTTTCTAATAATTCTAGAATTAGCTATTAGAATTCATCCACATGCCCCAAGTATTCATCGTTCACAATGTATTCATCAAATTCCATAGTGTTTTCGCATGTTCTCTGTGAATACATTTAGACGAAATTAAATTCATCAAATTAATAGTCTGAGCGAAAGATCGTACGTGTTGGTAATGTCATCGGTCTAGTATATTCAGTCCTCTACGTTTTCAAACAAGACGCGAATTATTATTACTAATATAGTATAAGCGCTTTTATTATTACCGTGACAATCCACGAGTACGGTACCGTAACGGCATAAAAAAGGCAAAAAACGTACGTTACTTATCACAATAATGCTGCAGCTCTTTCAACAGATGAGATACACAATGTACGTTGGTCTGTTTCCTTCAAAGGAAAAAATAATCGTTTTTTGGCATCTCTTCATACTGCACCGTGACGTCTCCGTAAACCCCTACGATTAATTACCCCTACAAAACTACCAGCCGTGACCATCATTTTGAAAGTATGGAATAAAGTTACAAGGATAATATTGAAGTGTGAGTTAATTAAAAAAAATCAAAAACGTCAAACGTCAATGCGCTGATGCGCTTTGTTCTTAAACATATGATGCTGCAGTTCTTTCTTATACATTAAATAACAACACTCGAAAATGAGACAAACGGTGAACGGGTGTCTGCACTCCAGACTGCACGGGTGTCACCTCCCAAAGAAAACTTACAATCATTATCATACATCTCCCTCACACATATAAAGAAAATGAAACGCAATTCCCGTTGCCGCAGCTGAGCCGTAATAAGATATATCTGTTTTCTCCAAAGGAAAAAAATAGTATTTTGGAGGAAACAGACACACGTATTTTGTGTCTTATCTATTGTCTCACCATTATTTATTGCGTAAGAAATTACTTTCAAAAATAATTGAAAAAAAAGTACTTTTTATGCTTTTTTACGCCGTTACGTTACCGTAATCGTGGATCGTCACGATAATAATAAAAGAGCTCAATGAAGAGGACGAATGTCGATAATTTCTGTAAAAGCTTTCGCTGGGACTAGTATACTCGTACATGCTTCTACATAGACACGAACGACTGGAGACCTTTCACATTTCACAAATAAGCCCAAATAATCAGTAACTGTATAACTTTTCGTATCTACTAAAAGGTTGAAAGGTTTTAACCTTTTTTTCATTGCGATTTCTACATGGAAACTACATCAAGACCCATATGAAAAAACATCGCTTTACACAATCATTATTTTCATTCATTTACTATTTCTAAAAGCATTGTCATTTATTTACTAAAATATTATTCTACATTTATCCTGACGAAGAAACCATTGTCAATTTTTTTGGTTAAATTGAGGTTTGTACGAAGTGATTCATTTTCATTAAATTAAATTGACACCACAATGTGAAATTGTGTCTTTTAAAGAAGATGTTACAGTATTTATTATTCATATTTTAAATAAAATAAAATAAATATGCAACATTTCAAATAGTGTTTGTCTTACTTAAAATGTACGAAAATCGGTACCAAAAAAGAACACCTCCTTTGTTCATCCCGAATCTATATGTAAAGATGAACCGTATGAAAACTGAACGCCAAAATGAATCGTGTAAAATGCCCATAAGCACCAGGAAACAACCGTCAGAATATGTATGATATCAGATTTTCTCTGCTCAAAGAATTAACGTGATCTATTTTCAGGGTATTTTTATGTATTGCGCTACCTCCTTCTTTAACCAACGTTTCGGACAGCATAACAGCGTCCATCATCAAGGCAGATGTGCGATCGAAGATTTTAATGAAGTTTTTGCTTATGTATGTAGATGCGATACCGTGTTACTAGCTCCTGTCACGAGATGGTATTACAGAATAACGTACACAATTAATCCGGTAAATGACGACTACACCGAAACAAAACGCAGAAAACCATTTTAGATTTTACTGTAATACCAGCTCGCATTTTAACACATCTGCCCTGATGATGGACACTACTACCACCCGAATCAACTAAAAATGGTGGTATTGAAACACGGCATAATACCCCAAAATAAATCACGATAAAACCATCAGAATAGTTGTAATTGTTGGGAAACCAGAATTCCATATGGTTGCATACCCATATTTTCGTGATTTATTTATTTACTAGCGAGTTACTGGCATGCGTTGCTACACCACTTAATAAAGAAATTTTCTCCCTGCATGTCCTTTCCCATTCGTCCCGCTCCCTTTCCGCCATCCCTTCCTCTCCCGCGTCCCAATCCCCTCACGCGTTTCCACTTCGCCTTCTCTGCCTTCCCTCTCCCCAATACCTCTCCCGTTTCCTCCCTCCAGCTTCCCCCGTCCCTAGTACACCTCACCCTCCCCCTTTCCGTACATTCAGTCAATTCTATTTTTTTCATTCAATTTTCAAACAGCTCGCGTGCCACCTATTGAATTTTTTTTGTACAAATTTCATAATGCCAGAGCTCATCAGTATATATAGAAACCATCACGGGCATGCACACATCAAATCCCCAAAGTTTCATCGCAATCGGAGGAATGGTTAGCAACGCATAATTTCATGATACTTAAGCTCACTACTGTGTAAAGAAACCATCGCGGGCATGCACACATCAAATCCCCAAAGTTTCATCGCAATCGGATGAAAGGTTTGGCAACGCATAGACACCTGATAAACACCCCATATATATAAATCAAAATGTGATGGGATAGATATTGAAATTGGCGATTTAATAAGAAGAACTTTTGTTTGTTTCAATCGATACATTAATTTCGACAGTTTTTGCGAGCGGTCCAGTGTTGTTGAAAAACACCGAGTAAATAAGTTTATTTGGAAACTCGGAGAAAAATTAATTCAAATATATTCCGTCGGGCATTGGATGCGCTGGAGGCGGCGTGTATGGAATTAAAACGGGGGAAATATAGATATGTAAGCTTTCAAGGGAAATCAAATATGCATAGAAGTCCGAACTCGAACTTATTTCATAAAAAGGCTTGGCTTGGACAAGTGCTTTCATTGGATCTAGGTTTTATTTTATTTTATTTATTTAATGCAATAAATTTACATATTAAAAATATTATTTCTTCTTCTTTATCGGTGCTGAAGTCTCCATTTTACAATTAAGTAAAATTCAATCAATAGATATAATGAAATAATACATTCAAATAAATTAAAATAATTTTTATTTTTAACTTTATAAGTAGAACCTCAAATTTTAATATTTATTTAAATAAAGATAATATTAGCGAAACTCAATCGAAAATCTGGAAACAGAAAAATCCGAAAAAGATATTGGCATCTCTGGGACTCGAACCCAGGACCATCGACTTTCCGGGCCGCTGCGCTAGCAATGCGCTAAGGTGTCCCTATCCAATTCGTCCATTTTTAACTGTATCTTCGACTAAGAACCACCAAAATTATAAATCAGTTAATAAACTAAAACTTTCACAAACACACGGACTTTCATTTATGTTCTCATCAAACCGCTGAGGCAGCAGTTTGATGAGAATAACCACCTATCGCTGGCTCAGCACATTCTACAATCCAATATAACTTTTCGCGGCGAGTCACGATACACCGTGAAACTCTATGATGACTATTATACACATTAGGTACCTAGTGAATTTTTTATTGTTGTAAAAATAAGTTATCACTCACATTAACAAATAATTATTACCCACAATTTTGAAATTGCTTTGCAATATTTGAATAGCCTATTAAATGAGGTGACTGGAGCTCTGATGAAAAACCATAAAAATGTCACAAAGTGGAATGTTAGCAACCAAACTGGCGTTAAACAAAATGGCGGCATCATCAAAACTACCAAGTTCACCGATTTAATTACGTACATAACTCTGCAAACAAAGCACCCATTTAGTGAGTCAATTACCCCAAAGTGACCATTAAAGTGCGCCGCAGGTTTACCGTCGATTCGCCCCATGTACCAATCTTGCATGCCTTTTCGTTATTGACTCAAACCCCATTTTTTAACATAAAATAATGTAAGGGTTAAAAAGAAGGAATTTATTGTTACAAAAAGGTTTTTTTTTACCTCAACATTAAACAACGGGAGTTGTACTTACACAAAATTACGCTTTAAATTAAATTCTTAGTCTAATTGGTGTGTTAATAATGGTGAAACATTAAACAAACCAACAACATTATAAAATGAATGTTTAGCTACTTGGTTTATATCTTTATAACGTTTTAAAATAAAATTCGATTATACATAACAGAAAACTAAATATTTCATTAATTTTTTTTCGACCGCTGGAGCGACCAAGGTCAAAATATGGATTGGTTTTATTTTTCTGCGATTGACAGCGGTCCAATATTGGACCATATTTTTTTAACGATTTTATAATATTTTTTTAATAAATCCTACGAATATGTGATAATCTACAAAAAATGTTGTTTTAATTTTGGGGTTAAATTTGAATGTCGTTATCTTATTGGTTAAAGATATAAATCTTCCCGATACCGTCATATATGAATTGTCACATTACATAATTACATACGAATATTTAATATATTATAAGTATTTTTTATACTGCACGTGAATAATTATCCGGTAAGTGTGCAATTATTTCACACACATCAAATCAATGAAACCGAGTTAATTAACATTACAGTGTTTTAATAGGTCAAATGCTAGGGTCCAGTTGTGAGTCGAAACGAGTTAGGAGGCGTGCAAGATTAGGAACACGAAGTAGGGCGGTATTTGACGGCCTCCGTGGTCCCGAGGTAAGACTCTGGACTCACAATCCGAAGGTCGCGGGTTCGAACCCGGCGTGCGCAGATAAATTTTATTTGATTAATTTGTGTTATTTCACAATTTATTCATTTAAAATAATATATAGTATATTTGCGGCACGTTCCAGAGTGGAAGATACTATCAGTATCGCCCTGGTGTAAGACCACCATTCAGAATTGAAACGTTGCTCGAAATGGCATTAGCCGTGTTTAGTGACCAGATCTGAATAGCCAGGTACTTCCCCACCTTCCTCTTCCCTATCTCCTCCCCCTCCCCACTACCTTCAGCCACACAACATACCCCAATTGGGGATGCCATAGTCTCACTGGCTCCAGAGGGGAGCAGTTGGGACTCTTGTGCGGTATTTCATATAAAAAAAAAAAAAAAAAGGGGATGTCACAAGAAAGATATTGAATATTAAATCAGGGTCATACTTATAAGAGACCACAATTAAGAATTGAAAGCTTGCTTAAAATGGATTTAATCGTGTTTGGTTACCAGATCTGAGTAGTCAGCGTTTTCTCATGCATCTCCTTTCCTTCCCTTACCTTCATCCTCGAAACGTATAGGTAAAGCAATGAGAGTTGGAAGCGATAAAAATGCTTAGAATTGATGTATTGGTGTATCTGTGTGAACGTCAAGCGACGCCCACTAACCCTAAAAGGCTCTCTGTCTTGCTTACGCTCACTTATTGTAACTAGTTAGAAGAGAGGCAAGTTTTTACGACACCCCTTAATGCTAGACCTACGGGGTGTCCTATTCATTCAGTTCGTAATTTGATTTAAACATACACATCGCGAGTGAAATAATTACTAATTTTTTAATTTTTTATAATAAATAGTTTTCATTATTTTTAATTCTAATCTTTATTAGTAGATTTACAGAGTGTTTGTAAAGTGTGCAAGTGTAATATTTATTACGACATCATGGAGTCCCGTTACAAAACGGGACCTGGCAAATAACTGAATGGACAAAGTCGTGAAATTTTATTCCGCGTGTTTAATGATTTTATGCATAATATAAAAAACGGTGGTCAATTTTTAAGCATGAATGACTTATATAATTTGACGTCTAAGGCAACTGGAATATCGCAGACTATTATTCGACGTATCGTAACTGGATTGGCAAAGGAAGCAGAAGCACAACCGTCGTCATCGTCAACACGAAGAAACGACGCAGACTATCAACCAAATCAGATGTAGATGATTTCGATAAGGAAGTTATTAGAAGATGTGTGTATGATTTTCGTTAGTGGTTCATGAGTCTTTGCCAACGATGAAAAAGATTCATAGAGTTCTGAAAGGAGACATCGACTACGCAGGGTGCATAACTACGTTTAGGAAAGTTGTTCACAATTTGGGTTTTCGCTAGAGAAAAACAGAAACAACCGAAAGTTGCGTATTGAAATTATTTTTTCTTATTGAAATTACACTTCTAGGAGATAGATTAAATTAAACATGCTTTGTAAAAAAAAATATTTCTGGTCAGAATAATAATTATTCTCCGAAAAACAATTAGGTATAATATCCAATTGCCGTGATTTCAGTGAATTAGGGTCATTATCAATGGAAGTTTGTTATTTACAGCATTCTTAAATAAATGGCTAATTATTAGCAATACCCTTTTCCTTTTTTATGAATACCCATTTCAACTCAATCCTGAAGATTATCACATTTATAAAAAAAAAATGATAATCTTCAGTATTTCAATTATTGTAAAACAAAATAAGTTTTATGTGACCGACTTCAAATTTTTGAAAATGCTTTGGCTTCGAATTTTCAATTGTGAAATAATCATTATTTTTTTTTAAAGCTTCAAAAGAAAAACGCTGTATGAAAGTATTGCATCTGTGTGAGTACTGTGATGTACTACTTAACTTAACTTGCAAGACCTATACCTCAATAAGGAATGCCACGGTATCACTGGCTCTAGTTGGGAACGGTTTGGACTCTTGGGCGATATTCACATTAAACATTGCGAACGTGCCCTGCGCCACTTCAGGCCGCCGCGCAAAAAAGTAAAAACCGAAAGTAAGAAAACCGTTTTACAGCGCAGTTCACTGTGACGCTTTTGTGCGCTGCGCGGCGCGGTCTGAAGTGGCGCGGAACACGTTCGCTCCGAACTCTACGTGTGGTGGGTGCTAATTTACTGTGTAATTAATGCACAATGCACTGCAGCAGTCGTTTTCGTGAAAACATCAATCGTGTACAGGTGGTCTAGAACAGTTAGGATTCTTGCGCGGTACTTACATAAAAAATGTAGGTAATGCAATGCACAGCCTGCAGTTATTTTCGTGAAAACATCAATCGTGTATAGGTCCAGAGGCTCGATTCTCGCCGTCGAAAGCACGTACGTTGGTCGCCTTTGTTTTTCTCGAGTCTCGTCAAAGGTACATACTAAGACGCAAAAACGTCAAAAGTCATTCCACTCGAACAACGGATGGGTCGAACCAGTCGATACCGATAAAACTTTCAAAATCTAGTACATTGTATCTTAACCCAATATTGTTTCTCGCTTGCTCTTTTATTTTATTTATTTGAGACACAAACACGATATTTATAGAACATTCTTGTGGGTAATAAAAAACAAAATAAAATACAAATGTAAATATCCCTGTACTAATAAATTGTCTGCAGTAATCACATTTGCATATTCACAGAAGCAATTACATGAAACACAATATCAGTATTTTTTTACATTACTTAAAAACTTAATAACAAAAATTGAAAGAAATAATTAGAAGAAATTATTTATGAAGTATTTATTAAAAAATAAAAAAAAAAAACAACTAACAAATTGTTTATTTTTATTTTCTAGGTAAACGACAAATCGTGGAGATATTTTTTGAAACAAGATATATTATTTACAAAAAAAAACCATAATAGTGTGTTTTTTAGCAAGATCATTGTATGATGGAGACATTCTAGACATGGGATTAAAATATCCAGTATTATTGGTAAACATTTCGGTCCAAGGTAGATTTGGGACTGGCGTTTAACTTGATTCTTCGATGACAGGCTTCGTATTTGTACGCAAAGTTGTTAGAAATAGCTTTAGCCGGGTTCGATGTCTAGCCCTGAATAGCCAGGTACTTCCCCACCTTACTCTACCATATTTCCTTTCTCTTCCTACTATCTTCACCCTACAACATACCTCAACAGTTGGGGATGTCAGTATCACAGGCTCTACACGTTTGGAAGCTTTTGGAGTGCGGTAAACGACTGAAAAATTTACATTACAGAACCTCTACAGTTTCTTTCAGAAACCTAATTATTATGATTAGTTATATTAAACCTGTGTGGTGGTGGTAATTATTATTATTGAAGTGAAACATCTTTAGCCCCGTTAGTGCTAAAGATGTTTCCCCGTTAGTGAAATTTGGATGAAACAGAAAAGCGCCACTAAAATTTATTACATGACAGGTCGTCAGTTCTAATATAATTCGGAAAATTCGCGCCTTTCAGCGAGTGTCCCATAGCGAAATTCAGAGAAATTCAGCGACCGAAGGTTCGAATCATACGAAATCCAAAAAAAAAAACATTATAGTTCTTGTAAATAAATATCCAATCTTCAAACCACTTTAAAATAAACAGGCAAAAGAAAAGTTAGCGACATCTAGCGACTTTCTAGTTTCACTTCTACCGCGTGTGAATTAAACATTATAATTTTTTATTTACATTAAACCTGTTGTATTTCAAAAACCGGTTAGATTAGGTTTTTTCATCGTTTTTAAAAATGTTTGGTTTTGTTACTGTTCTACAGTGACATAAAATATTAATTTGCCTATCAACATTACAAACTCCTTAAAAAAACGTCAAAAAATATCGTGACATTATTTTTTCGTATAAATATATTAAATTTCTGCTCTAAATATTTAAGAATTTTCGTTTTTCTCGAAAATACTGATAACGTTTCTGAAGAAAAACTTTTTCCCTGTGTAAATTAAGATGTAACAGTAATGTAGAGTCAGAACTTCGACTCCTGTGGGAATCTTCACAAATCTTGGTTTCCAAATGACAAGGATTTTATTTTAAAGTAACAAAAAGAAAGATTCCAACCTGCCCTAAAAGACCAGCGTTCTTAAGGGACTTGAATTAATGGAAAAGTAACGAAAACGAACCGTTTCATTTTTCCATTATTTGGTTTTTAGAAATAATTGAACTCACTTCATTATAATTGTTTGGTAATGGAAAAAAGGTCTGATTTAATTTTCTTAAACTTTTATCAGTTAACAACATGGAATACGTAATAAAAAAAGTGTCTTCATGATACAAAAAAAAAAAAAAAACATTGAAATTTTGGTAAACAACATAAAATTAATTATCTCGATTTTATTTGAACACCTTTATTAGATCTGTTTTCAAATAGAAAAGGCACTTTAACGAAAATAATGAATATTTCTATTTTTTATAATGAATAACATTATAATAATACCGGCTTCGCTCAGGACAACATTCGAGAGTGTTCTGGAATGTTCCACAATTTATTTATAGCGGACCCGACAGACGTTGTCCTGTACACAACTATCGGGACAAACTAAAATTAAAATAGAATAATATTGAATATTCGATACTGCGATGGTAGCGTTGTCTGCCGGATCCAATGTAAAACATTCCAAAATCAACAACTCCTTAGTAATAAAAAATAATAATTAAAAGAACATTTTCCAGTGGACCAAATTGTGAATCTAAACCATTCGCGAATCCCCTTGAACCCACACAAAAAATTTCATCAAAATCGGTCCAGCCGTTTAGGAGGAGTTCAGTGACATACACACGGACAGAAAAATATATATTAAGATAAAAGGTGTCTCAAAGATATTGAAATATACGAAATGTGCTATCGGCAGTTTTTATTGGGTGGGACTGTCTTTCGTGGCATCGCCGATAGTGTTAACCAATACTATTGCACACCTTAAAAAAATCAACTAAATGAACGAATTCTTTCCGTATTCAAACTATAATGTCAACCAATACTACTGCACACCTTCAAAAAATCAACTAAATGAATGAATTCTTTCCGTATTCAGACTATGCCCATTAGGTAGTAGTCCGCCGACGGTCGGCCATCACAGCATAACTATTTCAATAGCTTCGAGGTGTCTAAGCTATTGAAATAGTTATGCTAATACCCAAATCCAATCGTCAAAGACGACATGGCAACAAATATGAAAAAAAAATGAATAAAATCCTTTTAGACTACCCCCTTCCCTCTCCCCTAAATGCTATGTATATAAATTGTAAATTAAAAAACATTTGTACCAGTCTAAAGGTAGTTTTAACAGTTTGAAATTGGTTACGGTCAACTATAATTAAGTGGAAATAAGCTTTACACGCGTTTTATTTTATTAAAAAAATTATGACATTCCATAACTCGCAAAAAAGCATTTTAAGGCGAAAATAGTTACTTCAGCCTAAAAATATCAGACATAAAAAACTCTGCAAATTTCACGAAGAAAAACGGATATTCCGATTTGTTGATAATATTCATTTGGCGCGGAGTAAATTGGGTTTATGAAGTTTGAGACAGTTTTCATTATTATTAGCTATATCAAATATAATTATTTTCATGCCGATAATTTGTTTGATAACAGTATTTCATTACAGCCTGATAATTATTACTGATTTTAAATAAGACCCTTGTTATTAATAGTGTTAAAGACAAAGGGTTTAATTAAAATAAATTAGAAAATTTTCCAAGAAAATTTGTTAATAACCTAAGCTCCGATATCAGAACTTCAAATCTTGAAAATTCTTTATTGTTTTGGTGCGTACTAAAAATGTAGGCCTTCATATTAAAAATGTCGATGTCGTTATACATAGTGGATAAAATCCCAAAAAAGAAATAATGCTGGGTTCATATTCACCATATTTTTCACCCTTGAAATACCAGTTTTTTTAAAATGCGTCGTTTTCAAATTTTGCGCAGGTAAATGAAACTTCTGGAGTCAAAAGTTTTTAATTTTATTTGAAATTCATTTTTTAGTGCATTTTTGGATTCTTTATTTAAATAGCTATTGTATTTTGATTTTCTGTTATTGGTCGCGATGGTTGCTTTATAGTTACGGTTTTATTTTAAATTCTGTTGCAAAAAATACAACTCTGTTACCGGTAGTTGTAGGTAGTTTTAGGTAACATAGTATAAATCTTCAAAAAACAATCCTTGGACGATTTATGTCAATTAAATCGCGTGAATCGGGACAATTCCTGGTTATACAAGATATTCACACTAAACATTACGAAATTATTATAAACTAGTACAAAAATTACTAATTATTCACCTAATAATGTTGGTAACAGAGTGGACGCGGAATAAACACACGCGCTACCTTTGACGCTGCGTGGCCGGCTGGCTAGAGTTGAGATCCCCCCGCCCTTGCGGAAGCGTTCATAATAATAATGGACACTGCACTACATCTGATAGAGCTTTGCTTGTAGCGGCATCTGTATTTCTTCACTGATTTTTCTATACTAACAGAGTGGTACTATTACTTAAGACGATTTGTGGAACAAAACTTTGAAAAATCATATTAATTCTAATCAATGACTATAATAATTAATGACAATCTAGTGTATGACTGTATTTGATGTAATATTATAACGTCTTTATAAAATACGCTATGAATGTTTATACATGTACATAAATAAAACAAAAAATCATGCATACGTAAATTGTATCGGTACTTGGGACACAAGAAAAATGTACGAAAATCAACTCTGTTACCAAGAACGACCACTTTGTTATGACAAAAAATAATAAAATAGATATATCAAGTAATATTTTTCAATTATAAGAACTTGCATTTGTAGTACAATTTACAAATTAATTGTTATAATGTTAAGATCTTTGTATTATTATTTTTTAAAAATTAATTTTTCTTCGGGAACAAGTTTACCGCCAAATTTGAAGACGAACCAAATGACGTGCTATATATTTTTCTAAAAGTAATTAGGGAATGCAATCCCGATCTCGCGGGACATTTTTCGGGATCAATCCCGAAGCATAATATGAGATCCCGTTCGAGATTGACGGGATTGGGCGGCAGTAGTCAGCGACGCTACATACGTCCACTCGGGGCGCGAGTGGTGCGCTGGCTGACTGACGGTCGGGCGGGAGTGTCGATCGAAGAAATAAAAATATCCCGACTATTTACGAATATTAGCGACAGATGACGAGCGGGACAGATAATATAAAACTGTATCGAGTGAGTGAGAAAGAGATACTTGCGTGCGTGCAGGCAGCCATTTATTTGTTTATATAGATACCTATTTGTTTTAGTGCGCAGTTATGGTCATTACTTTTTCTAAAATTATGCATTTTTTATTGTTTACGTGAGATAATTAAACATAATTTTTGGTTTCTTACTTTGTTAATACCTTAAAATGTCGAAAAATAATCCAGATAAATTGTATGTTAAGTTTAGCATATTGTCCGCTTCTCGCCACCTAGTTCTCTTACACCCGTGCCGTTGGTAGGTACTATTCGCGTTTCTGGCTAATCTCGAGGATGTGATCCCTCTGTCGTCCCATCCATTATAGTGGCTATTTATTATTCATGTTACCATGAATTATTATTACTTGAGTTCTCGTATGCCCATCTCTTGGGTTCCGCCGTATATTTTAAATGCTGGAGATGGGAGTGTTTATCTAAAGAAAAAGTAATATCGTTATAGCGAAACGTACAACAAGCCATTTGTACCTCTTTATTAAATTCTCTTACTGGAATCATTGTTTCTTGGAATGAGTATCAGGAGAATGGAATGTACTGTGACGCAAAAGTGGAAGGAAAAATAATTCGAGATACGCTAAAAAATGGTAAGACAAAATAAATCATGAAATTCAGTTAGGTTATGTCAAGAAATGTTAATAAAAGTGTATGCATGAGGCGCGTGTGCAAAAACAGAAATGAGAATATCATACAATCTTTTTTAACCCTTTGGGGATAGAGCGTTATTAGCTAGTTATTAGTTTGATATTTTAACTTCATTTCATTTCATTTAGTACAAGTGAATTGAACGTATATATTGTAAACTTCACACTAATTTAAACTGGTCAGAAGCGAAGTAAAATATGCCTTTTGCCGAAGACTTCTTGTGAAAGGGCACTCTTTTCGATTTTACCATAATTTATTTTACTTGTCAATGAACACATTAATAATTATTCATTCAAATAAACCGTTGGTTAACATAATAAAATTGGAAAATGAGTGCGGTTAATTTTATGAACACATGTTTTTGAATGCCTAAATCAATTACGTTAACATTTTTTTCGATTTTATTAAAGTATCTAATAAAAACTGAACTTAGCACTTAATTATGATAAACTAGCAAGTTCCCGGAATGCGTTGCAATGCCATTCAAACAAAAATATTTTTCTTCCTTCATTTTCTTTCCCGTGCGTCCCAGGTCCTCTCCCGCGTCCCCTTGCCCTCCCTTACCTTTCCTGCCTTCCCCCTCCCTTGTCACCCGTCCCGCAAACACCAAATCCTTCGTTACCCTCCCCCTCCTTCCTACACTCCCCACCGCTAAAATATATGAAATACACACATTTTCCTTTGTACAAATTTCATAACGCCAGAGCTTACCATTATATATAGTAACCTTCGCGGGCTTCAAATGGTTGCAAATCACTAAAGATTCATCGCAATCGGATGAATGATATGTCAGCGCATAAAATACGAACAAACAAACAAATATTGATTTTTATATAAAAAAGATTTGTTCAAGGAGATATTTTATCGTATTTGTAAAGTTTGAACATTCTCGAATGATGACGTAGGCTTATCAAACTTACGAAAAAAACATGCATTGACTAAGAAGTACTCAATTTCCATGAACTTGAATTGCGGGTAATAACATTTCCCAAGTATTACTGTCATTCAATAACGATAATTGGAACAGGTGGCTATGGTAATATACCCAAAACGCATGTTTACTAATAATTTCCTCGAAATATTTATCGATCAAATTGTTACCGCCATTTCAAAAGAATACTGCGAATATAATTATTTTTTCTATAGAAATACTTAATCTGCTGAATACAAACTAATTTACTCATAATTGGGTACGATTTGACTATAATATTACGATTGTAACACAGTTTTATTATTTTCCCATTAGATTAACCGAAATTTCTTATCCATTTTAAATATTACCGGCACAAAGCACTCTCTCCAGGGTGAATTGCCTAAAACCAAAAAAAAAAAAAAAAACACAACTTGACCTCTTTAAAAGAACTGAAATTATTAAATTGAATATAATATTATCATAATTATTCTATTAATCTACACATCTTCAGGGATGTTTTAATGCAATTTCCAATCCTCATATTTGTACACAATCGAAGATGCTAATGGACAATCAATGGTTATTAAAAAACATCATTTAAATATTAAATAAGAGCAAACGGCGTGTCTTGCGTAAGGCATTGATTTGTGAACAACAATAAATTCTTCGCATCAAGTGAAAAACATGCTTTGTTCGTACGAATAATTTAAAATGTTAAAAATATGATTAGGTACTATTACGAGGGTTGTCTAAGAATTAAACATCTTTCCTCATTTTCGGCGACGCGGACCTTATTTCACAAAATATGGCGTCACTAGCATGTAGCTCAGACTTTCTCCTAAGAAACGAGCGGTGATCCGGCTTGGCAGCTACTTCAGTGCGATCTTTGCATTCGTTTGAGATAGAAGCTCCACGAAACCCGCCACCTGCAAGGTGCGTTCAATTATTCGCTTTCTAAACTTAAGAGGGATTCCACCCCGTTGAAGTTCGTAAGCTCGCAATTTTGATCCCAGACATCAGTAAGTTTACCACATAAATGATTTTGGGGGAAAAATGGCGCATTTAAATTGCATGGTCGTTGGATTGCTAAAATGCTGAACAGCAAAATCATGTGGAAAGTGCTCGGGTCTCTTCGAACCGTTTTTCTAAACAAGGCGAGGATTTTTCGGGTTGAAACATGGGTTCACCACCTAACCCCGGAATCAAAAAGGCAATCAATGATATGATTTGCATCTTTTTCTTCACCTGAAGCAACATTTGGGCAGAAAACCTTTGGAGACCGACTAGGACGCGGAGGGAGAGGTGATAGCATTTTTGGCGGCGGCATTCTACGATAATGGAATCAAGGACCTAGTGCCACGGCTCTCCTTACGATCATTGATCGTAACGAGGACTATGTTGAAAAACAGTAGGGATATGTACATAAAATTTCATTTATTTTTTTTATAAATATAAATTTTCGGATTTTTCAATTACAACTTTAATTCATGGACAACCTTCGTCTCGAAGGTTAGAAAAAAACATATTTTCTCTTTTTTTGTTCAATAAAGAAATTATATTATTTAAATTGTAAGCATATTGAAGTGAAACATTTAAACAATATTTCATAAAATTTTCATCCAAAAATTTTAAAAATTCACATGGTGGGACCTGTTTTCGAAGACCTCTTAAAAAATTGTGTACAGTATAACTCATGATAGCTTCATCTGAAATTGAAAAACAATTATTTTTTCTGTTAGTAGGTTAGTATAAGTCATGATCAAACGAAGGATTAAACGCACTGAAAATTGTTCACTGTTTTGCACACAACTCTGCCAAATATCCATTTTTTAAACCATTAAATTAATCCATTTTTTTAAACCATTAAATCCATTTTTTTCATTCAAGCATGAACTATACCAACCTACTAACAGACAATAAAATGGTTTTTCAATTTCAGATGAAGCTATCGTGAGTTATCCGGTCCATAGCGCGGACAGTTTTTTTAAGGCGTCTTCGGAAACCAGGTCTCACCAGCTGAATTTTTCAAAATTTTTAAACAAAGGAAGAAAATTGCGTAAGTGTTATACTTTTATATTCTTAAAATTTTAAATAATACAATTTATTTATTATATAAAAAAAACATAGAAAATAAGCTTTTCTCTAACCTTCAAGACCCATGTAACCCTAGAACATGACACTCGTATTCTTGTTTGCGTCGGAGTCCTCGAATTGCTCAGGGTCGTAAAACTTTTACCCTGTGGTGATGATTGTTTGTAATCGAAGATGATTGATGCGGATGGGTTGATTACTCGACTATAAAAACTCTGGGAGTTCACACATTTATATGTTGATAAATACTCGTACAACGATGTTCTAACGAGCCTCAACTCTATTTACAGTACCAAAATTAGGCGGCTTGTTACCACCAATTTTAGTAAAAAACAAAGAAGAACAACACTAGTAGTTGATAATAATGTTGATAAGACCATAGACAAAGTATAGGTATACAAATAATGATTTGCATTATAAGATAATTGTCTATTTACGGTTACATTTACATAGAGTAAATTCTGAATTAAACTAGAAAGGATGGAAACTTCAAACAAAGATGAACATTGAAAAACAAGTAATAGAGATAAATATAGAATGATCTTGCAATGGAACAAAACAATTCATATTGTATTCAAGCATTAAAGCAATTATTAAACTAACTTAAACCAAGAACCTAATTACTTAATTTGTTTCTCTAAAATTCGCAAATTCACTTTGTGGCGTCATTATTAATTTAATGAAAATAAAAATAAAATTACTTAATTTGTGCTTGTTTTTCGATCTTCCTCGAAGTAAATAGTTGTTTCTCGTTGTAATTAAGTTGAATCCAAGAGTCACGAATTAAGCGGGTCACGAAATGAAATGAACGCAACTGAAATGAAGAACTGCAGCAAACGGAAACTAACCTGGAATTCATCCAGAAGTATATGATGGGGTTGTACATGGAGTTGCTCATTGCCAGCCAGTAGATGGCCAGGTATATCTCCTGGATATACTTGAAGTTGGTGATCTCAGGGTAGTATGACGTCACGATGAAGTACATGTGGAAGGGCAGCCAGCAGACCCCAAATATCACCACCACCACGATCATCATCTTCACCACCTGAAACAAAATAATCAGCATTCATTAGAAATACTGTCTTGTTTCCTTTCTTTCCTTTTTAATGGGAAACAAGTTTGAATGTTTTCAGCTTCCAACAAAGAATATAAACACAAGAAATTCCACATTGGCGTGTTTCGTAGAGAAAGAGCGCGTGCTAAATGGAATAGAACCATAAGGCACTAAGCCAGTTTCATTAAAATCTATGAGGAAGCCATTTATAGTGTTCTTCTTTAGTCTATGGATTCCGAAGAGAAGCGCCAACGTTATCGTTGAATTTATTATTATTAATTTACACTTTTATGTAGAAAAGTTAAAAAAGGCTAAATCCGACATCTTTTTTTTATGCAATATTAATTTTATTATTTCATCATACGTTAATAAATTTAAAAGCACTTGCAAAAATACGTTTAACAGAGTTGAAAAAAATGCAGATTTTGTCCAAATTAATAAGGCATTCAAAATAGAAAGTCATTTTCGACGTTAAAATAGAGTAATAACAGGATGTTCAAGGGAGTTTATAATATAGCTTATAAGCGAGTTCCTGGCGTGCGATGCAATGCCACTAATAAAGGAATTGTTTTTTCCTGTGTGTATTTTCCCATTCGTCCCACTCCCCTTCCGCCTCCTCTTCCCCTCCCGCGATCCCCTTCCCTCTCCAGCATTCAATATATTCAGTACCGGTACATCAGATTTTATAAGAAAAATCAATCAAATTTGGTACCTAAAATAGGTACCTACTTAAATTAAATTTAATTTTTGATTAGATTCAAAGTATTCGATTTTCGTTAGTAATAGGTGAAAATTTTCTAATAAATTCATCGATTTAAAGAGTTTCGAAAATTGAATTTTGATTGGACAATAATTCTTTTGCAAAATGTCATTCTCAAATTGTGAAAATTTTGACGGTTTCGTAAGAGTTTTTGTAATGATGAAAAAACCTTTCAGATTTATTGTCATGTGGTTTTAATAATCCAGAAACCTTCACGAGGATGGAAAGAAGGTATTTTGAAAGAAATATTTTTATAGAAGAATAACTAATTGAATAAAACGTTATAGAAAATATTTCATGAACATGACGGAAGTTAATATGGTTGAATTATTCAGTGGTCAGAGCAATAACCCGGTTAGGCAGAGGTCCTGAGTTAAAATTCTCAAATGCAACTGAATCCTTTTCCGTCTTTTCTGTTTCACGTTTTTCATTTGAGAGTGTTTAATATCGTCTTCAAATATTAAATAATAAAATAAGAGTTTTTACTCAAAAGGTTATTCCATCTTAATTTTTGTTGTTGTTTTGATTTTATTTTGTAAAAGTGATTTTATAAACTTTTCTACAAAACACCAGCAAGAAAAAAGGTTTTCATCCTATCCCCAAGTGGTATCATTTGTGAAATATTAACGAATGATTTTAAAAAATCAAGAATATTTTTATAGCCCGCAATCAGCACCCGATTGTGCCAGAAATTCCCTCCCCTTCCTAGCTTGAAATAAAGCTAAAAAAATCAAAAACGCGAATGACATATTTCGAATTCAAAATTATCGTCAAAGCGTTATTCTCAATTTCGTTCCATTGAAATCCTGTGGACACATTTGCATTTTCGATTATTTAATAGAATCGTACTTATCTGCTTACTCTCACAAATGTTGAAATTTCCGCGAACGCATAACTTTACATGCAAAACGTGAAATATTCAATATTCATTCCTGCTTCACGGCTCTAGCCGAATAATGTCAATCAAAACTGATAAATACTATTTTAATTGAAGTGTTTAATCCCCGAAATGTTTGGTACATTCGATTGAGAAGGCTACAATGGGAATGATCGTGGTCTATGGATTTAATAGATGATTAAAAAAGAAAGAAAGAAAATAAAGAAAATAAAGAACAAATAGAAAAGGAAGAAAAAAAAAAAAGATTTTTTAAAAATTAAATTCCAAATTTGAGTTTAAAACATTATGCAAAAACATGTGTAAAAATAAAAGAAATTTCAAAAAATACAATAAAAAAAATTTAAACAAAAGAGGCTGAAATATCTCGTAATTTTTTTTTTAATTAGCTCCACACAGGAGGTCCTGAAAAAATAATTCCCCTCTGGGCCTATGCCATCTTTGAAGATGCTGTATGGAGGTTCTTTTAAGGAAAGGAAGGAGAGGAAGTTCTGGGAAGGAAAAGGGTATTATGGATGGGTAGGCATCTAGGGGTCAGTGTGTCCAGGAGTGATGGACGTATAAATCCATCCTTCCCAGTGCGATGCAAGGCGATTCTCCGAGAGCGTACGCCTGGAGAAATCAAAAGGACTTCCTCAACTATTTTCCGGCCTGCCATGGAGCTCGTGGACAGATGTATCCGCCGCTAAGAACCGGAATAACCCCACTCCATAAACCCGGGCACTCCGTTAAGTCACCAAACGTTACGAACCAATTGTTGTTTTTGTATCAGCGATCAATGAACATTTGCAATTTTCAGCCATAAAGCGAACCCCCCTGCTAAGTCACCAAACCAAGTAGCGAACCATTTGGGTGACCTATGGCAGAGGTGTTGGTTATCGAATATATGGTTCCCGGGGCGGCGGCACCCGAACCGGCCTCCCGAAATTACGTCAGGTTTTCAAGAATTAATAGAATTTTCCCTTTAAATATCTCGTCGCTTACGCTAAATATAACAATCTGGGAAGAGATTCAATCCAGGAGATATACTATAATATCAGTATAGTCCTCACCATCGGGAGAAGTTATTGGAATGCATAACACAACCTACAGGCAGGAAGATAGAATAATCTATGATGTCGCACTCCAAGATAGTCAACTCGAATACACGTAGTCTAAAATAGACGAATTCTCAATAAAGCTTCACAGCGGTCTAAATAAATGGGTGGCGACATATCCCTCTCTCCTGAGCGGCAGGGAGTGAAGTCCCAGCATGCCCAGATGAAAGTTCGTCGGGTAGAGCCACGGATAGTGGGCGCACTCCCTCATGTAGAGTAATCTCAGAAACTTTTTTTGAACCCTCTATAACATGAGGGAGCACCCCACCCCATGAGGAGTCCAGATAGCCGAACCACTTTCCAGCCTACTGCGGACCAAGGAGAAGTATATAACTCTCAGAATACGGGTAGATATCCCGAAAAACTCTGACGTACTTGACGTACCGGTTCGGAAAACAAACCATAATATTTTAAAGACTGGTCGACCATATTTACTAGTGATGTGATTGTTAGCATTATGATGCCAGTGATAGCAACACGCTTGTTCTGATTTTGAGGTAAAGCTCGACTCGGTTTGCAATTTAAGTACCTACGTAACGATTATATAGCATGACGGCCTCCGTAGTCCGGGGGTAAGACTTTTGACTCACAATCCGGAGGTCGCGGGTTCGAACCCGGCGTGCGCAAATAAATTTTATATAATTAATTTTGTGTTATTTCACAATTAATTAATTAAAAATAATAAAAAGTATGATTGCGGCACGTTTCAGAGTGGAAGATACTTTCAGTATCGCCCTGGTGTAAGACCACCATTCAGAATTGAAACGTCGCTTGAAATGGCCTTAACCGTGTTTGGTGACCAGATCTGAATAGCCAGGTACTTCCCGACCTTCCTCTTCCCCACCTCCTTTCCCTATCCACCACCTTCAGCCTTACAACACACCCCGATTGGCAGCAGCATTCTAAGCAGAAAATACTTTTTGGTGCTGGTAAAATAAACTGTTTTTTAGGACATTAATGCATAATATTTTGAAAAAAAAAAGATTCGATTCATTAGAGTAATAATTATGAAGAGTCACGTAACTCTTTAATATTTTTTTGATTAAACAGTAGCTTCACTTTATGTGGTTTAAAACGAATTAAATTAATTATTATTAATTAATTATTATTTATTTAACATTTTTATTTACATCAACAAATTGCTTAATTCTAATATTCATTACATATTTCATTTTTATGTCTCTCTGCATATGCTTATTTTAAGTACGATTACACTGTTTATTCCACTGAGATCTTTGCTACACATTTGAAGGTCATCCAGAAAACGGTTTTTGTTTTTGATTTGTTAATAATTTTCAAACTAATATATTTTCTTTATGTCTTATAAAATCACTTTTGTCGGAATGGTAGGTAAGTGGGTTATAATATTCAAGTTAGATATAATAAAAATAGTTACCATAATTCGGAAAAAAGCTTTAGGGACTTTTAGCACTCTAAACGAATGCTGAACTCTAAACGAGTGCTGAATATTGTTAATAACGTAATATTTAATTACGAAGAGATTTTAAAAAATGGTACTGAAGCTTTGGCAAAGCTGGGTATATTTTCAACGATCACAACCGCCGAGTGAGATTATAGTGACGTTATGAGTTCTAGAAAAAAAATCTGTGCGTTTAGAGGATTACACCAAATTTTACTACCGTATTATAACTGTAATAGCGAAGATATGGGAAAAAACCAGGATGCAGGATTTGTGAAGCTGAAAGTATTTATAAAAATATTTGCTTCGAGATCATTGCCTTTCTAAATAAGAAATTTAGACGAGGAATTTATGTACTCACCATATTTCTCCATGTTATTTCTTCAAAAATTTCAGTTTTTTATTTGAAGATTTCAGAAGTCTTTCAGTTTGTGGATGCACCGCATCTACAAGCTGAACGATCTCTATACAAAAGATGTAATTTTGGAAAAAAAAAATCATTTTAAGTTAAAACTCACGGACCACCACAAATTTTTATATATGTACTCCAACGTTAATAAACTTGAAATAATACTCATACTAATCGAACCAAACGTGTAGCACCGGCTGTGAAAAAGATAGCAATTAAAATAATACATGTGTACGAATGAAATAGCTGTATGAACGGCCCATTAAAGTATATCCAATGGACCTAGTTCAGTGACACCATGAGCGCTTCTCAATTACTAATAATTATAATAATTGGATAATCTATAAAGAATATTTTTTGAAAAAAATTCACCCCTCAGATAGCATAAGCAATAGATATAAAACTAACGGCTTAATAGCCATTCCTATGCTTAGAACGACCACGGCTCAACGCCAATATTTATATTAGGTGTGAGATGGTACAATATTTTATTATCCAAAAACAAAATTAGCGTAACAGAAACATTGAAACATGAACAATTTAAAAAGCAAATTAAGTCCTTGAAATTGGATAATGATATATTGTACCCTTAATTAACCCCTACAATCTGTAATATCTAATAAAAAAATGCATTATTGTCATTGTTTTTTGATAATTATTTTTTTCTCTAAATTGTATTCCTTTGTCAAAAAATGTTTGTATATTTATTTCTACAAGTCTTTGATCATTGTATACATAATTATTAGAACATTATTTTTTTTGCGTGTAAATAAATACTCCTCCCATAAACACGAGCTCCTAGAGCTCAACTTATGGAGTAGTAGAATCATAAAATGAATTATTATGTAAACCAAAGTAATAATTTGTAAAGTGTATTTTCAAGAGTTGAAAATCAAAAAAATTGTATATCGCTGTTTCTGTGAAAAATTACTTCAAGGGCGCTGTACAAATTATTATGAACTCTTAGGTTCTATTTAATTTTATTGTTTACAAGTTTATACAGAAAATATACCTCGCAGGTTACTTCCGATCAACACACTTCAATTAGAAAGTTTATGCTTGGAGATGATACGGTTTTGCACGCGGAGAATATTATAATTAAAACAGTGGATTGATTTTACACTTGCTACCCCCTTTTTTTAGTTTTACATTTATGAGAACATTAGTGGGAAAAGACGAGTTAAAAGTTAGTTTGAAATACTGGAGAATTTAGGACTGGAGGGCTGGAGAATTTTTATGAAATGACCTTTACAAAAGTTTACATGTGTAAATTACGCAAACAATTTCAAATCACACAAGCACCCATGTACCGACAAACGAAATAAATATCTTTATTAATCCCCATTTTGCTTGATCAAACAATTCAGATTTACACAGAGAAATTAAATTAATCACGTATTAAATGTATCTAATCCGATTCAATTTTACATTATTAATATTTTCCACAAAACCCTTTCCAGGCCAATTTATCTAGTGTGTGGTCTTGGTCAAACATTGGCCGAAACCACGTTGAAATATAATTGTGATTTAATTATCACATTAATTCAGTTAACTATGGCGATTAATTAAGGTCAGACTATTTTGGGACCCTCTAAATATATATATTCATAATGAACTCCGATTCAATGACACACGCGTGGGAAATGAAGATCATTTTACTGTCTGTGCTTATTGTGAGGGGTGGAAAAGTGTACTCTAGTGTTTATTCTGTTAGATGTCTATGGATGTGACCATAGATACGTTAAAGAAAAAAGGACCATTCTGCACATAATTAATAAAAAATAGAAAAATGATAAAAAATAAAAAAATTGTATCTCAAAATTCCGTATTTTTAAAAGTAGAAGAATCATGGTACATAATTCTTGAAGAACCCATATTATATGAAGAGTAAAGACACGTGAAAACGGTCATACACAAGAAACAACGTTATTTTTAACGTGATACCGCAGTGTCACAACTATCAGGTCGATCGACCAAACACTACATGAATGTGATATTAACCAAATCCGTCATTTTGTTCAGTTATCAATATTTGCAATCACGGTCAACAATTGGTAATAGGTTTTTCGACCAAGGATTGATAAATTTTAGTCCGGTCTTCATTGTATCAGATATTTTTCGGTTAATAGTCAATATACGCATTTATTTTGAGGATGTCCTTTGTAATGCAAAATTACTGACTTATTAATGAATGGAATTCAATTAACGAAGCAAATAAAAAATTAAATTTAAAAAATTCAAATAATTCAACTAAGACGCGACCAATTTATTCCTTTCGATCTTTGAGAAACCGAAAACGGTCGAAATATGACTGAAGACCTCACTAACTAATTAGCTCCCGTTTAGTGTCGTAAAGTAAATACCGACTGCCAATGCATGTTTAGCTTAGTATTTCAATTCAACATTGCCAATTTATTAATATTTCTACGTAATTAGACGTTTGACATTTCGTTGTGTCAGTATATCGAAAATACCTGCAGTGTTGCCAGCGTATACCGATTTCTTATATTTCCTGTCAATATCGGTGCGGCTATCGACGGTGAAACCGTGCTCAGGACATCGATATAAAATCATCAAAAGTTACACCTACCGATTTGATATTGTAAAGTTATCGATGTCAATGTGAAAGAGCTCCAGGAGAGGAATTATCGATGAAGGAAGTGAAAATAAGCTTTCCTATTTTGGGCAAAGTTGGGGGAAGGATCCACGGAAAGAGTAGGAATATGAGAAAAAGTGCTTCGTAAGTACCTGGCTATTCAGACTTGAAAACATAAAATAGCAGCTTAGAGTTTTTTTTCAAAATTGTTTTACAAATTAGTTACAAACAATGGCTAAATGTACAGAAAAGCGTGACACGGTTAAAAAGCACATTTTACTAAAAATTATATAACATTGAGAAAAATCTACTTCATTAACCGAATATGGAAAATAATGCAATTTATTTATTTATTTACAGATGTTCGCACTTACGTGAGAATAATCCAGTTTTAAAAACTCAGTTATTAAATAATTACAAAAATCTACAATTATTCTAATTTATTTTCGTTTAAGTTTTCATCGCCGGAGGTTGGGTTAGGATTGCTTCATCACTTTGCTATATCCCTTGCCATTGTTTCAAATAATTAAAGATTCCCATAATGCTTTTAAAGGAGCTGTTATCTCGGTGAGCGAGATTTTCAGGCTGAATACTTCAATGCAAGTCCACAGAATAGTATAAGACCTGTCAATCTATATTGTCACCATCTTAGTAGAAGTCATTCACTCTGAAAACCCTTAGTTTTCGACTACAATAGTATCACATCTTTACATCTGCCTAGGTCGTAGAATACAACGCGAATGTTTTATTTTGTCATATCTTGGTGGGTAGTATTGATTAACTAGAAACCTCGAGGAGCTCAAGCACGAACGCCCAAATTTTCGACTTACGTATAATAAAGGTTATCGTCAAAATTATTATCTTTAATTTCTCGACTTATTACCACAATCGGCAACGATGTTTGACAGTTCTTATCGACTAAAAGCTGGCTAGTCTATCACGACCTTCGGAACCCTTTACTGAAGTTGTCTATAGCGATGTTCTAAAAATTTTGCGGACAATTTTAGTGTTCAAAATTCGGGATTATTTTAGTGTTCAAAATCATAGACAATCAGCAAATGCCTAAAATAGACAATGAAATATTATGTTTACTGAACAACACATTTGATTCCGACGTTTCTAAGCGAAAAACATCTAAAGTTATAAAAGTAGCTGCCAATAATATGGAAAAAAAATTAGTCGAAGATAATATTAATAATTCTGAAATTTGAAATATGCGATTAATAAATTTTTTACTTATATAACAGGTTTCTAAAGCCGAATTGGTAAGGCGTTCGTCCCGGTAAGACGAGAAACCACGGGTTCGAGTACCGATTGCGACTTTTATCTGTTTATTTTTCTGTATCTTGTTCTTTTCATATTTTTGTTTAGATTAGTAGTATTATCTTCTTCTTCAATGTAAAACACCCTGCACCATAGATACAATGTGACCAGTGTTGCCATCTGATAATAATTTTGATGTGATAACGTCTTATTAATCGATGAACGCCGGCCGCATTCACGAAAAAAGCATGATTCATTGTCACGCTGTCACACTGTCACGCAATCACGTTCCGCCTGAGCCGGGCGTACAAACGAGGGCGCGGAACAAGCGTTCGGCCTAAGCGTTCAGCGAGAGCGCGGAACAAGCGATAGAGGCACGATCGGCCTAAGCGTTCGGCTTAAGCGTTCGGCTCGTGACGTTATCGCGTAAAATTATCGTCCGTAAACCGACTTTAAAGACAAACCAATTTTTTCTATATATTAACTCAATTATCGATTTGTTAAGTAGTTCCTGGCGAGCCACCAATATTGATAAATTAACATCGACTGCTTAGTTTGTCGTGTCTATTCTGCTTAGTTGTCGATGTGCGACGTGTGTCACTGAAAATATGCCTGCGTCGTCACTAAGGTAACCATGGTGGCCCGTTTGGTGCGCATTATTTGCTCGATAGTCCCACAAAAGACATCCAGTTGGGTTAGGATTAAGGGTACCATCCCGAGGGAGCGGAGTTAATTAAATATACATGTCCTCGCTCGCTCTTCTGTCTTGTCGATTTATAATTAAACAACTGCTACATTAGTGAATTTGGTGGGCATTTGACAGCACGCGCGATTAAAACCGTGTAGGTGCTATAAAATCCCAACTCACCAGTAGCTGGTTTTAGATGACCCTTTCTAGTGATCTGAAAAGTCTATTTTGAAAATGTGTAAATTATAATTTTGAAGACCCTCGTATTTACGAGCACTATAGGTCTTGCGCGAGTCTGCCTTTCTTAACTTTTTTTTTTGGATATTGAACAAATTAAAAAATATAGAACAAACATTAGGGGTTTTGTCTTATTTTCTGTGATTATTGGATATGATTTCAAAGCTACATGACATAAGATATGTTTTTAGATTTTCACGACCAAAAGTATTATCTTTCTTTATCAGGGCAATTGGGAGGCGGGAATGGGTACCGCCGCCCCGGGAACCTTTATTGGATAACCAACACCTCTGCCATAGGTCACCCCAAGTGGTTCGCTACATTTGGTGATTTAGCAGGGGTGCCCGGGTTCATGGGGTAAGGTTTGTCTAGGTCTTGTAGGCGGATGACCAGAACACACTGAACCCCAGATTCCTACTCACCCCTTAAACCATTTCCTTCCCAGAACTCTCCTCTCCTTCGTTTCCTTAAAAAAAAATCTCCGCACAGCATCCCCAAAGATAAAATAGACCCTGAGAGAAATTATTTTCCTCGGGGCCTCCTTTGTGGAGCTCATGTAAAAAAAGGGCAAATGTGTCTCACAAAACATTAAAAAAAGATTAATATTTCATGACATAACATTGTTATCTGAACATTATTTGTTTGATCTAAAAAAATCCTGAGGCAAAACTGTGGACATTGTAAATTGTAAATTGTGACCACTGTTTAAGAGTTTTTGCTGGTCCAGAAAACAGAATTTTGGCAACTTATTTATATAAGTTATTTATAAAAACTAAACAAATATTTATTTAAATCCTTCTCTTATGAGATACAGGTACCGATCTCTTGCCAAAGGCGAGTCCTTTGTTCTTCTTCCCAACGGATACTGTAAAACTGTCCGAAACGTTGGCTTAACACGGCATAACACCCCAAAAATAAATAATGAAAAAACGAGCCTTTTGTTGACTTCACATCTCAATGTAAAAGAAAAAATAAAACAAAGAGCTGTTAAACAACAGTTTCAACGTACCTATTATCTAAAAGCAGTAGGTATTATAAGTATAAAATTCCAGTCCACGATATATGCCTTTTTTAATGTGAATACCGCACGAGTCCCAACCGCCTGGAGCCAGTAAGACCATTGCATCCCAAATTGGGGTATTTTGTATGCCTGAACGTAGTGGAGAGGGGAAGGAGACGGGGAAGAGGAAGGCGGGAAAGCAACTAGCTATTCAGACATAGTCACCAAACACGGCTAAAGTCATTTCGAGCAACGTTTTAATTTTGAATGGTGGTGTTTCAACGGGGCAATACCGAGGGCATCTTTCACTCTAGATTAAATTGTGAAATAACACAAATCAATCAAATATAATTTATTATTTTAACTTTTTATGAGTAAAACCTCAAACTGTAATATTTAATTAAATGAAGACATTATGAGCGAAACTCAATCGAAAATCTGGAAACAGAAAAATCAGAAAAAGGTATTTACACCTCTGGGACTCGAACCCAGGACCTCCCTACTTTCCAGGTTGGGCGCTCTTATCCACTGAGCTAAGGTGTCGATATCCAATTCGATCACTTTTAACTGTACCATACTTCGACTAAGAACCACCCATATTATCTTCATTTTTCTTAACGCATATTTTTATTGGCTGCCATCTTTATGAAAGATTGCAAGATTCAACTCAAAGTTTCAACTACATTCAATCTAGATGGTGTCTGGATAAATTATTATCCATTTTATTTAATGTGCGACATCTGCTGACTCTTCTGCAAGTCTAGGATGAAAATTATTATTTTTTATTTTGACTTTTTATGAGTAAAACCTCAAACTGTAATATTAAATTAGATTGCATTTAGTTCGAGTTGAATCTTGCAATCATTCATAAAGATGGCAGCCAATAAAAATATGCGTTAAGAAAAATGAAGATAATATGGGTGGTTCTTAGTCGAAGTATGGTACATTAAAAGTGACCGAATTGGATATCGACACCTTAGCTCAGTGGATAAGAGCGCCCAACCCGGAAAGTAGGGAGGTCCTGGGTTCGATTCCCAGAGGTGTTAATATCTTTTTCTGATTTTTCTGTTTCCAGATTTTCGATTGAGTTTCGCTCATAATGTCTTCATTTAATCAAATATAATTTGTTTGTGCACGCCGGGATTTGAATTCGCGACATCCCAATCGCTAGTTACCCCTCGACCACGCAGGCCGTTAATGATTCCTGTCTAGGATTGTAGGTAAACTTCAACGAGAATATTATTAACGTTGAAAATACTTTGTTTTGTAAACTGAAGACACAGTTAACTTGCTAATTACTCTAGACATTATGTTCCACTAATTAGATCATAATGTATCCAGCCATTTCGTACGAGTAATGTGAAAATAGTTGCGCTGCTTTCGAAATATTTTGTACTTCAAATTGTAGGTCTACTCTCATATTGGTTTGAAGGTCATTACTTTGTGAATAACGCATAAGAATCAAAACTGCTCCCGTCTGGAGCCAGTGAGACTATGGCATCTATGGCTGGAGGTAGTGGGGAGGGAAAGATATGGCAAAGAAGAACTCAGGGATGTACTTGGCTATTCAGATTTGGTCACCAAACACGGCTAAAGCCATTTCAAGCAACGTTTCAATTCTGAATGGTGGTCTTACACAAGGGCGATTTTTTTTTCTTAAAAGAAATACAAACATTCCCGGGTTACGAATAACCCAACAATGTTTGAAAATCTCCTACTCCCACCACAGAAAGCTGAAAATATTGCTTGTGTTGTGATGGAGGACATAGCCAGCTGAGGGATCGAACACGGGACGCCCGGGTGGGACCCAAACGCGATGCACACTCAACCACTGACCGGTCTAATTCCGATTCTGAGGGTATCTCAAATCAAACGTCGTTATTTGAACAGACAATTAAATTATTATTAGAGATTGACAAATATGACGAAGGTGGCAATAGCGAAATTGGAAAACGCGCACGTCCCGGTTAGACGAGAGGTCTGGGTTCGAGTCCCGGTTGCGACCATTGTTTTTTTTTTTTTTTTCTGTGTCTTGTTTTCTTTCATATTTTCATTTAGATTATGAGTGTTATCTTCTTCTTCAATGATATATTACGTTGATGGGAATACCCTTCAAAAGTTATAAAAAGAGAGTTTTTCTCATAAAAAATTGAATATTCATTTAGACTTTCATAAAGTCAATAGTTCCATATGAATAAATTCGGATACATTTATCCGAGACGCTATTCAGGTTACAAACCAATTCTTAGAATGATTGTTTCCAATAAAAAGAGTAATTGCCTATAATATGGAAAAAGAACTAGTTGAAGATAATATTAATGATTCTAAATATTTGAAATATGAGATTGACAAATATGACGGTTTGACAGAAGGTGGCAATAGCGAAATTGGAAAACGCGCACGTCCCGGTTAGACGAGAGGTCTGGGTTCGAGTCCCAGTTGCGACCATTGTTTTTTTCTGTTTTTCTGTGTCTTGTTTTCTTTCATATTTTCATTTAGATTATGAGTGTTATCTTCTTCTTCAATGAGATTTTATATTACTTTAAAGAAATTCGTTTGGTTTTTAATTTTATATTATTCAGTCTAGAGATATGGTGATCACCGCAAGTTGCTATTTTTGAAAGGAGCTTCTGGAGATCAGCTATAGCAGCTTTCAAAATTATTATTTTTACAAATACAAAAATGTTGAAAATACAGTTGAAAATCACCATTATTTGTGGACATATTTTTACATCAATTTATATAAAGGTATTCTCCGAAAAAATCTTGAAAAATAGCTTTTTTGGGCTTCCTAACTGTATATAACCTCTTAAGTAACACTTGATCATAACTTAAAATTCATTATTTAATAAAACAGTTTTGGTATACTCATGTGACTTTTGACGGATTGCGACCCCCCATATAACTGATCGCGACCCCCCATATAACTGATCGCGACCCCCCATATAACTGATCGCGACCCCCCATACAACTGATCGCGACCCCCCATATAACTGATCGCGACCCCCCATATAACTGATTGCGACCCCCTCTATAACTGATCGCGACCCCCTCTATAACTGATCGGGAACCCTATGAGATTGAGAAAAGATGATCTATTGAAAAGATTCAAGGACAATTTATGCAGCAATTTTTGTGAAATATCAGATCAAGGGCGCTTTTTGTGTTTTTATTCATACAACCATAATTTAACTCTAATAATAAAAACCCATAGCTTGACGGACGTATATTTCATAATATGGGTTGCATATGTTTTGGGGTAAGTAATTAGCAGCCCTGATTAAACTTCTTCTATTTCAACATTTTTAGGTTCAGTCATTATTTTAAGCACACAAAGTTTAACAAGTAGCATAAACGTTGCTTGGAACCTCTCGGGCTACGTAGTGCTATATCTTTCACCAAATGATACGTCCTCGTAAAACTCGTTCTATCTGCTTTTTTATTGTGGTCAGAAATCATGTAATATAAAAAAAGTTGCCATAGAGAACACCGAGCTTTATCTTTGAATTAAAGTGATTATTTTGAAAAAAATCTACACAAAATGGAAACTGACGAACATTGCACGGGGTCAATGTTTACCACCTCTTAAAATAATAATTTTTATGTACAACGAAAAAAATAGAGTGGCAATCACCTCCATAAAGTATACAGTTGTCTAATTAAATGCGTTTTTTAGATTCACGTAAAGTGGCAAATACAGATACAAATATTTTTTAGCTCGATTTTGTTAAATTTTTTAATATCTAATTTCTTTATCTCAAAAAGTCTTTCACCTCTTTTAGAAAACAGCAAACATATTTTAAATTGATTGTTAAGTGGGAATATTTTGGTGACGTAACATTTATGAAAATTGCTAGACGTCGCCTTAGTTCTTAATTGTCCAAATGACCATTTTAGTTTTTGTCCAATCTCTGCTTTAAAATGAAAATTAAAGTATAAAAAATGATAGTTAATCATTAACTAAGAATTATTTAAACTAATGAGACCTTTACCTTTACGAAATAGCTTTATCTTAAGCACCTATCATAATGTTTCATTGAAATAATGAAAGAAAGCCTTCTCCTCCTGTCAAATTTTCTAATGGTCGTTTGGACAATTAAGAACTGAGGCGACGTAGTGTTACTAGACTGGGCCTCATTACATGCAATAAGACTCTTCATATTTTATAGGTTACCTATCCGGAGCACAGAAGATCTGGAGAGTCGACTTTACAATCGGATTAGAAGCAGAAGCTGAGTGAGACACCACACAACCGCTTTGAAAACATCCCCATGCGATTCAAGTTCCGACAGACTGTAATCCTCCTTTCTTCCCATGCACGTAGATGGTATTTTCATTACCCACCCTAAACTAGTTTAAATTTACGGTTAGTTAGTCGTATGTTGCATGGCCGTATTACTTTGTGGGCAGAAAACGGAAATCAACATCACAAAGGACTGTGATTCGCATTTACGCTACTGATTTTGCTATTTGGAGTCAAAGGACTGTCCGATTCGAGTGCCGAATCATGGGGTTTTATTGATTTGTAAAAGAGAAGTTTGAAGGTACTGAACATGAAAAGATGAGCTTGAAAACCCAGTATTTAGAGAAATTGTGTAGGTATTATCACGTTAGTACAAATTAGGACAATGGTGTTTATTTACTTGCTTTCTGGTAGCATCACTATAGTCTGTCAATTAAGAGTAGAAAATATTAAAAATGGAACTACACAACTTGTAGGCTGGCAGCACTAAATTTAACTGTAAAATATTATTTTAAAGTGCAATGACACTGAATATGTAGAACACTGAAATCACATATTAAACTTTTTTTTTTGTTCTTAAAGAAAAAAATTAAAATTGAAGAAGCACTGTTGTTAAGTTATCTACTGAATGACAAATTTGATTAAATGGAGTTTTGCAAAGTAATTTGCTTTCATTTAATTTAACATTAATTTGAATTTCACAGTAGGAAGAAAAGAAGAATCATTAATGGTGAGTTTAGTTACACTACTTTTAGATCTGAATATTTTTATTCATATCTAAAATAAGAGGCATGATCTAAAACCCTAAACTGTGCTTTATATTTTATTACAATATGATTATTCTTCACTATGTTAACACAAAATTGCAAAGGTAAAATATAACCTATTTGCAATTCTAATAATGAGATTAGTAGGTTTCTATATTGCAGCGATTTTTTTTTTTCGATTTAATGCTTTTTTAATTTTTTACAAAAATAAAGGTTACACAGCTCCACTTTTACACCATGTGTTATAATTTAGTATTGCCATGTGAACAACAGTGGCGCCCTCCTATGTTTTCCACTCTTATTTAATAAACTGTAACAGAGTAGTTACTAGATATTTTCAGCATGGACCTGATGAAAGAATCGAATAGCTTTTGCCGTGTTTATCTATTTATTGATCAGATTTGAATAGCCAGGTACTACCCCAGAAATCTATCAAATCTATTCAAAAGAAGAAAAAACATTGATGTTTACTTAAATAATCTCCAGATAAAATAGTATTTTATTTTGTTTGAAACTTTTCCAGTTCTTCTTAAATAAAAGAAAAGCAAACAATAAATTTTCTTTATCTTTCAGACGCCCTATTCACAATTGAGTAAACTGAATAAAATACCTCAAGCATGGAAGTGTATTTGTATAAGAAGGCTAAAGTTAAAATCTATTCTGAATAGAGTAAGTATTTCCCTCGAGGCGGTTTTCCATCGGATCGTCAAACAATGCCATGCGATTTGGCGTGTTGTTTTTCAAACCGTCTTATTCTATGTTTTATTGTCACTTTTCTAATACAAATGCAATCACTTGATAGTTTATTTAAACAGGAGAAGGATCCGAACGGCAAATATTTGAGAGCTTTCTGAAAGAGGAGGTTTCGTTGATCGTTATTAATAGAATTTATTATTGAGAAGACGCCCAATAGATTGTTGTTGTTTTCACGTACACAGTATTTGAGGTTTGTGTTTTATTCAAATTATAAGGCATTTAAATTTTTGTTTTTAAAATCAAACTTTCTACAAGTTTTGGTATTGGTAGTTTTTTCAAACAGATTATTGGAAAAACCTTAGTAGATTACTTCAATATTTTCTCAAATAAGAAACGCCAGTCATTTTAATTTTTTTATTGAGTTTTCATCTTTTAACTTAAAAACCAATATTGTAATTTTTTTTATGAATGTCGATTTCATAGATAAAATAATTTTAAAAGCTTGCATTTGAAATAAATAAATTAAATTAAATAAATTTTTCAAAGCCCGCCAAAACGATTGAAATCTCGATTCTGAAAAATGGGTACGGATGACGTCATACAAACGTCGGTTTTATAGGTTAACAGATGGGTTAATTCCACTCGGATCGGTACGAATACGAAATCAACACATCCCAATTTCAATATTTAGCAACAATTCAAAAAAATATTAATTCTTTTGAAATGATTTGTACACCCCGGTGGTGAAGCGTGTGCGAGTCTACGCAGCGCAACTTGAAACAAATTTGAAACAAAACAAATTTGCCGGGCGCCCCTTAAGGTAGCGGTGTAAGTTCTGCCAAAACCCGCCAACCAATCACAAGGCATTTAAAGGGGTATTCTATTCTAGAAGCATGAATTGTAGGTGTTTTTTTCAGGCGCAATAAAAAGCAGGGTTTTTTTTTTTTTACATGAGCTCCACACAGGAGGCACTGAGGAAAATAATTTTCCTATGTCATCTTTGGAGATGCTGTGTGGAGGGAGGAAATGAAGGAGAGTTCTGGGAAGGAAAAAGGTTTAAGGGGTGGTTAGGAATCTGGGGTTCAGTGTGTCCTGGTCATCCGCCTCCAAGACCTAGACAAACTTCACCCCATGAACCCGGGAACCTCTGCTGAATCACCAAACGTAGTGAACCACTTGGGGTGACCTATGGCAGAGGTGTTGGCTATCCAATAAAGGTTCCCGGGGCGACGGTACCCATTCCCGCCTCCCAAATTGATGATGAGGGGTTGTCAGTATGTTCCCATCCTAGTACAGTAAACCAATATCCCATTACGCCCCCCCCCCCCCCCTTGCCTAGTTGGGCGTTTTAAGATCTCATGCATAACCGGTACAACAACGTGCGCTGTACGCCAGTCGCTCTGTTATGGAGGGGGCGTAATGGGACATGAGACGGGGGGTGGGATGGGATATGGATATGGGGCACGGGATGGGTCTTAATCGAAACCAGTTCGTGGACCCCCACTTACCACTTGTGGACCCCCACTTCTTTATCGCGTCTAAGTGGATCCCCGTCGGGTCTCCCGTGGACCCCTAGGGGTCCACCTGGACCACTTTTGGAAGCACTGATTTAGACGCTTTAAAAACAGTGAATTAGGCGTTTATTTAAATATTTTTTCTGATTCATCTAAACGGATATCGTTTTGAAAAATGTGTCATAAATAAATAGAGAAACACGCGATAAATATTTCAAAACAATTATAAATGAATAGCAGTTAAAAACCCGCTCCACGAGTTATTGCTGCTAGGCCCTGCGGGTGGCCTTTAGTTCGGTTTCGCCCAGTTTAAGTGCTGGTAACCATACTGACCATTTTATAAATTCGATGGGAACTGGTTCCAAAAATAGCCGGTTCCTCGGATCCAGTGACAGACAGTCACCGGGACAAAGTTACCGCGACGGGCAATGACGTCATATATAATAAATAGACGCGTGGCAAAGATCACAACGTGGTATTATTATTCAAAACTGCCAGTAACAATAAAAATCATACCATCCATATCTGGAGAGATTCACGGAAGTACAAATCCTATAGTACCTAATTACGCCTGCTAGCCGGTGCTGCTTGCTAATTGTTAATGGCGTAACATAAATAGCGCCATCTTTTTGCATTGTTTTAATTTGGTTCTATTACAGAAGTACCTTAACATACAAACTCCACGTAAAAAAACGGTTTTGCGTAAGGCGCGGTATCAGAGTTGTATTCTTAGTCGGATTCTTAAATTTCAATCGTACGTTAAGGGACTTGTATCGCCATTTTTAGAAGGGGATTTTTATAAAGTTGTAAGATATAGATTGGTAGGTATGTCCTAAATTCCAAATGAAGTTTTTCAGATTTCCACCACATGTTAATTATTTCAAACACTGAAATTAATTGAATACATATTATTATTACTTAACAGAATGAAGAAAGAACGGGAAGTCTTAACAATTGCTCAGAAAACAATAAAAATTTGGCACTACAGTGATGAATTTAATGAAGTAGTTAAAAAATAAGAAAATACAGTGCCGGTAGACGAAGGTTGTTCTGGCGGTAGAACCTCGGAGAGTTATGCAGTTCAAGTACGAGTTAATTTCAAGAGGTTGTTTCTATTGTTAAAATTACTTTCAACGTTTTAAAGTCTGGTAGAAGATAGGTGAAGAGAAGAATAATTTTAACAGCAAAATTTCTGTAAGAAAAGAGCACTGAAAATACGCTTTAAATATTATTACGCTCACTTCATGTCTTAATTTTGGTAAACAAATTGTAAAGAAATTATGTTGAAGTATTGTAAATTACTAGATTAAGTTGAAGTATTGTAAATGAATGCAGAACTATGCAAAAGATTGTTGATAGAGATACGGTAAATAAAATATGTTTTACATTAAATTGAAGCAGGGCCACGATAAAAGTTATTGATAAAGATATATTAAAGATAATATAATTTAGATTAAGTTGAAGTATTATGAATGAATGCAGGGCTATGGTAAAGGTTGTTAATAGCGATGTAGTAAAGAAAATATTATTTAGATTAAGTTGAAGTATTGTAAATGAATGCAGAACTATGGAAAATGTTATTGATAGAGACACAGCAAAGAAAATATGTTTTGGGTTAAATTAAAGTATCATAAATGAATGCAGAGCTATCATAAAGGTTATGGATAGCAATTTAGTAAGAAAATTATGATTTAAATTAAGTTGATGCATTATAAATGAATGCAGGGCTATGGCAAAGGTTATTATTAGCGATGTATTAAAGAAAATATGATTTAGATTGAGTTGAAGTATTATAAATGAATGCAGGGCCATGATAAAGGTTATTGATAAAGATATATTAAAGAAAATATGATTTAGATTAAGTTGAAGTATTATAAATGAATGCAGAGCTATAGTAAAGGTTATTGATAGAGATATAGTAAAGAGAATATGATTTAGATTAAGTGGAAGAAGTATTACAAATTAATACAGAGCTGTGGTAAAGGTTAATGATAGAGATAAGAAAGAGACACTTATATAGTGTAGAAACACAGAGAGGATAGATCGATAAATGAGTGAGTAATTGAGGAAAGATAATGTGTGATGAGCACTTGAATAAAAAAAAAAGAAGTTGTGAAGTTCCAGGAAGAAATGATTGGCTGAATAAAATTGCTATGTAATGATTGTCTTGTCTTCGGAAGAATATAAGAGAATGTTTTAAACGGCTTCGGTTACCTTTTAATTCTTAGTCTTACATTCGTCCGAAACGAATTAGATAAACGAAGACAGTTTTGATTTGTAATTTCATTAAAAAATACACGTGAAAGCTGGTACAGCAAATTTATAGAAAAGATTTATAGTTTTTGACCCGTTTATTTACAGGAGAGCAAATTTTCCCAGCTCACATAAATCGTTATATCTCCCTTACTGTCGTGGTGAGAAATATGATGTAAATGGTGTTAGAATGAAAAAAACTCCACGCTTTATATACAAGTTTAGAATTCAATCACGGAAAATTTTATATTTGCACCCCTATGAAACCAAAGTTTCCGATAAAAAAATGTATAAAGTTTCGAGAATTTTTTATCAATTTTTTCTAATAATAACATTTGTAAAGATATTTCGTCACCTTTCGAAAACAGTTCTTAGTTTTCTGATATATTCAGAAATATTGCATTTATTTAGATTTTATTGCAAAACCTTCTAACCTTCTGACAAAATACGCAATATTCCAGAAGGGTTGATGGGATATCAGGAAATCACCGACAGAAAAGAATTCTGCAGTCTTGCAGATCTTGGAACTCTAATGCGCCGAGTGATGCCACGATGCTTTCAACTTTATTTAAAAATAATATCAATTTAAACAATAAGTTTATTTTACACATTCGTAACAAATGTGCGCTTTTAGAATTACCGTGACGATTCACGGTAACGGTACTATGACGGTACAAAACATAGCTCCTTATCGCTGTAATGCTGCAGCTATTTCTTACACATTAAATAATGCTGTGACTGAACTCCTCCAAAGAACTACTTTTTTGCGACGGGAATAGCGTTTCATTTTCTTTGTACGTGTGAGGGAGGTGTATGATAATGATTGTATGTTTCCTTTGGGGATTTGACGTTTTTGAATTGTTGGAATTCACACTTCATTAATTTCCTTGTAACGATATTCCATACTTTCAAAATTATCGTCACGGCAAGTAGCATTGGTAGGGGTCTACGATGATGTCACGGTGCGGTGAGAGTGAATTATGACTTTTTTTTTAAACAGACCTACGTACATTGCGTATCTCATCTTTTGAAAGAGCTGCAGTATTTTAGCGATAAGGAACGTATGTTTATCGTCTTTTTGGCCGTCACGGTACCGTAAACGGGAATCGTCAAGATAATCATAAAAGCGCACATTTAATAGAAAATTTAATAAAAATGAACAACGCCCAAGCTTATGCAGCGCGCGTAAGAAATAATATAATCTCGAGAGTTTTATCGGAAGAAGTAATTTGGTAACCTACCCTCCTCTTGCTTTTGACATTCTCGAGCTGCCTCTGCGTACACTCCCCGATGCTCTGCGACCCCCACAGCTCCACCCCCACGCGGGCGTACGTGAAGGTCATGGACCCTATCGGCAGGAAATACGTGAGGATGATGAACGCCACGTTATATCTGAAAATAAAAAAGGACCCGAATTACATCCATTATCGAAGTTTAGCCGTATCATTTTTCCGATTCCTTGAAAAAACAGAAAGAATATTGAAGAAAACTGATGATAAAGAACGAACAATATATTTAAACTAACTCAATGTAATCTAACCTATTATCACGGTTTTTCCCAGCAATAGGCAGAGCGGGTAGACCGCCACACACTTCTTGCTTCACCACATTTGTACATCGTGTCACACATACTCTTCTGTTATTCTGACTTTTTGCATGATCCGACTCAAGTATTTGATTTACTTGATTGGTGGCATGCCTTCTCCAGAAAGAATGTAACGTAAAGTAACCCAGCTTAACCTAACATAATATAACCGAGGCAATTTTTTTGAAATACATCTGTTTTCTCGCTGCTCTGTTCTAATATATCATATTTTATTACTCTTTTTCCAAACACTCTTCATGGAACAATAATCTTAAAGAAAGATTGCATTTCAGTCCGTCCGTCGAGAATCTAGAAAATTGGAGAACGTTGCGATCGTATACACCAGGGTTTCCCAAACTTTTTCCGCAACGGAACCCTTTGCAAACCCGTAAATTTTAAGGGAACTTGGCTTATTTTTTAGATTGGACAATTTCTAATAGCAAAAATTTAATTATTTTTTTATAAAGCACATATTTTTTAATTTATCATTTATATTCCATTTTTTTGTTTATACATAAATTAATTAAAAAAATTTTGTTTGCATATTTATAATATAAACGAAAAAATGGAATACAAACAATCAAAAAAATGGAATAAATAAATCACGTAATGACATTGATGATTTCGAGTCCGTGAATTTCATTTCTTCTTGATATCAGGCACAACATTGATAAGTTGGATTCTAATATCTGGTGTGGCATCGAGCCTGTTTCTGCACTTCGATTTCGTTACAGCATAAATAGAAAATCCCTTATCGCATAAATAGGTTGTAGAAAACGGAAGTAAAACAATATTAAATTGTTTTGATAAATTAGGGCATTCTTCTGACAAAATCGTCCGGAAATCATTAAAAGTTGATCAATGTCAACTAAATAAATTAAGAACTATTGGAAAAAATTAAAATAAATAATAATTTCTGGTGAGTAATATCAGTAGTGTTGCAATATAAATATGTGTACACTACATTAAATTCTTCCGACAAATTGTCGCGGAATCCCTATTCAGGTTCAGCGGAACACAGTTTGAAAAACCTTGGTATAGACGGTTTTAAATTGCAACACCAAAATGGTTGAAAGGTAAGTTTATGAAAGCACCAAAAGATCCAAGTGTTACAATAATAATAAAAATAACGTAATATTTGTACAGCCCAGTTTTGTGTTATTTCAAGTGGTAATCAATATCAAATGATGTTTCATAAATATAAGTGGTAAGTACTTTCTGAAAGGAGGTAATTTTGAATCAAATAATCTATTGTTGATATATTTTGCCGGGTTTGTAACTCATCTATTTTATGTTTTGTTTATAGAATGAATGTTCTATAAACAAACATAAAATCATTAATTCTATCACATAATGTTCACACTGATCTATTTCATAGAATTTACGAAATAGATAATCGAATAGACGAGGTGGGAACCCAGCTTTGGCAAAGAATTGATTGGAACTCTAAATATCATAATATAGAATTAAAATAAAATTAAAATTAAAACTAAGCGGAAAAAAGCATACTTTCAGCAATAAAAAAGGCAAGTCATTTTTCCTGTTCATCGTTCAATCTTCCAGATTTTGAAGTCAAACATAACCCCACATTTGAATATATTATAATTTGTTCTAAAATCGGTGTTCTTCGGTGTTGCCATACTAGTGAAAAAAGTACCATTTTTGTATTTTTCCAAAGGTACTTTCTTTGGGCTCTATTAAATTCCGTATTGAAGATTCAGCCGTATCATTTTTCCTATCATTCTTCATGGTAAAATTATTCCCGAGAACAGATAGCATTATGAATTATTCCATTTTCAAATTTCCCTATTTTGTTTGCTCAAGGCAAGAGATGTGGAATTTTTTTGATGTCATAGTAGATAATGGATGACAACGTGTCACGTACCAGAAAATATGAGGCATTTTTTTCTGTTTTAAAAACGTCTTCAGGATCAACGTGTTTTGATAGCATTTCTCTATTACTTCTTAATGAGTGTGGTTTTATGTCGCAAAACCACATTTACCGTAGTACGAATGAGGTAATTCGAAAAGACTGCAAGGCCAATATAAACGAAATAAAGGGTAAGAAAGAAAAGAGTACTTAGAGAAAAAGAAGTTGTCGTTGACTTCTCAGGAATATAATATGGATCACCTCCGTGGCCGAGCGGTAAAGTTTCTTAGTTTCTGATCCAAAGGTTTTTTAATAAATGTTACTTTACATACGTGATATTTTACACATTATAAATAGTACTTTCCACAGTGATAACTTCTCTCTGAATGGAAACTTTGCTTGAATTAGTGATCAGATCTGAATAGCCAGGTCTTTCCCATCCTTCCTCTTTCTTATCTCCTACCTACCCCATATTCGACCTCACAATATATACCTCAAATCGGAGATCCTATGGACCATAGGCCCCGGTTGCTGGACGTATTAAAAAAGAACGATGAAGCGAATCAATCAATACTTGAATTATTACATGTCACGATTAAAAAGAGTTTGTGTGAAACAATGTATGATGGTTATTAATCAGTACAAATCTATTTCTTGCAGCAGCTTTAGAAACCTTTAGAAAAAAACAGTACAGAGCCGAGCAAAAATTACGGAATAAATTATAATTGTAGTATTTGTCAAGCTAACGTATATGAGTATTAAATGTGTTTCCCAGGATCACATTGCCTTTCAAAAATTGAATTAATAAATATTAATTAATAAAAAGGTAGGATCTATTGCCAATTAACAGACTTAATATATTTTTTTGTTGACAAATTAGAGAGCGTAAGAAATTTACCTTTCGAATGAACACCGATAGTAAACTCGAAAAATCATCTCTAAAAATATTTTTTAAAAATTACACTTTTCAATAGAATTAGAATTATTGGTGCCATGATAACTCAGAAAAATGCATTTTTAATACCTCTTTGAAAAGCCTAACCTTACGTAACCTACTTAACCATTTTTTTCCATCACTTTTAATTACGTTTCAAAAGAAATGTTGAAGTTGCATGATTCTGAATTATCTGGTCACCAGAGTATCCTACCCACTTTATTTATGGTCGAAATATGGACCACTTTTATTTTTCTGCGATTGATAGCGGTCCAAAATTGGACCACATTTTCCAATTTTTTTAAACACTTATTATTTTTATTTTATTTATTTAGGAAAGTTAACAGCAAATCATAAATTACAAAATAATACAATAAGAAAATAGTTCATTATGCCAATTATAAACTTCCACTTATGTTAGTAAATGATGTGTGACATAATAAGGTGTTTTCTGAATAAGTTTTTTTTTTTGTTACAATATGTGAGAGGGAGGGCGAGGAGAAATAAAGGATGAGGATTAAGAGGCTAAGGATGGGAATAGAGAGGGAGGAGGGGTAGAATTAGATGTCACAAATCCGAACTTCGTAGACTATTTTAGAATGATGTTAAAAATAAATTCTTAAAATAATTTTCACGCAAAATTTCTGATCAGCTGTTTACGGTTAAAATTAAGCCCTTTTTCCATAGATATGCACATTTCATTATGAAGTATACCACAAACAACATACAAAAATCGAAAATATTCTGTGCTAACTCGAATAAGTACCCCTCACAGGGTTTCAAAGTAACAAACACCCAGGATTCGCGCGGTTATAAACTTTACGATTTTTTAATATTTTTTTTATAAATCCTACAAATATGAGATAAACGATAAAATACAAGTCAATTTATTGGCTACATAGACCTATAATAAGTAGTTGTCTCCATGTAAATATTCGAAGGTATGATTTTTTTAATGTTGGCGAAAAATTAAAAAATACCCTTCTGGAAATCTCGAGCAATCGAGACAAATTTATAAGGTGCTTTATGGCATGTCTGCATTGATCATTTCCAATATAGAAAATCAATGTGGGAAAATTTCACATCACTCACTTCCATCTTAAATTTGTACTTTTGAATTTTATAGTATGTAGAAAAAATAAACTTACATGTATTCATATCTGGAATGATTTGTCTGCCCGTCTGGCCACTCGGCGTAGCAAACTCTCCTAGAAACAGAATAAAACAAATAAAGTTGCCCATTTTAGCTTAGAGGATATTTTGATGAAGAATTTTATTTCTATTTACGAAGCGTGAAACTTACGAACGACCAAATAAAAAGTAACAATGCTCATTACGGCAGCTGTGCGGCAATTTAGCAAACGCAAAAACGTTTTTATTTTATGAACACAATAATAATTATTACTATTGTGGATACATTGTACAGTTAAATATGGCAAGTATTGCGAGTAGAGGTGTTATTAACATTTATATATACTTAATCATGAGACTTGGAAGCGTGTGAATATTTTGAGGCATTTAGCGCACGCTACGATAAAATAATGCAATTATTTTTATTTCATTGCCACGTACCAATTCCTAATGGGGCAATGCAACAATTCATCATTAGTGAACCGTGACTTTTAACACAATTTGGACGATTTTCTAGAGCATCTTTACGTCTATATTTTTCAAGTCAGGAAGATTATAATTTTACATTAAATATTAACTTTAAGATGCTTTTAATAAAACGAAGGTATGTTTCATTAAACACAATCATTATAATTTAATAAGTCTCAGTTTCTCATATATCTACAGGGTTCTCATATTAAGGGACATTATTTGGAGAAAAAAAAATGCAAATGAAATTTTGGTCTGCGGTGTTTTTTTATTTATTTTTTTCTTGAAAAAACAAACAATTTTTTCATTTTTAAATAATTCCTTCCGCATGTCGTCATTGGTCACTTAGCCGAGTAACCGCTCAGCCTCTCTGCAGTCTTTTAACACCCCGTACACGCAGGTATTTGTGGTTTTATTTGAATATTCATGTGTAATGTAAGCAGCGTACTGAAAATACATTGTAATCTGCGAATTAGCATTTTTTGCAGAACAGATTAATGTATTTTAAGAGCTTTAGGATATTGTACATCAAAATCAGAAATCAAGAAAATGTTTTTTATTTATTTCTTGTTAACCTTTTTTCACATTAGTTCCACACTGGAGGCCCTAAGGAAAAAAAATCCTCAGTGCCTGAGATTATCTTTAAGGATGCTGTGTGGAGAGTCTTTTTGAGACATGTATATGACGTATGAAAAATTGTTAATATTGTGAAATACATAAAAAAAACTTACCGCAAGTCTCCGCTGTGCAGAACCTCCTCGTCAGTGGTAAAGTACAGTAACATGGGAGAGCCGAGAGCCGCGCTCACAACCCACACCGCCGCGGCCACCGCCAGGGTCGCCCTTCTGCCGGCCCGCGGGCGGAGCGGCCGCATGATGGCCATGTATCTGTAACATCAACACACATATCTCTTAGACATAATACTTCAGTCACAACACACTCCGCCGCGGCCACCGCCAGGGTCGCCCTTCTGCCGGCCCGCGGGCGGAGCGGCCGCATGATGGCCATGTATCTGTAACATCAACACACATATCTCTTAGACGGTGACCGGACAACTCAGAATGAAACCAACTCAGAACCGCTATGGGCTATTTTAAAATTATTATATAGGAGGGAGGTTTTGTAAGCAGAATGAAAAAAAAACGTTAAAAACAACTCTTTGAAAAGTCAATGACTTTTCAAAGAGTTGTTGAGTTGAATTTATTCTCAGTTGGCATGGAACCTTCTTAGACCTTGATCTTCATCATTTACGATGATGTGAGCTAACTCGAGATTAATAAATAAATAAAACATCGAAGCAAGATAATATATTATAATGTTGCCCGCAATATTATTTATTTATATTTGGTACTAGCTGGTACCCGGCATGCGTTGCCATGCCATTTAATAAATAAATTATTTTCTCCTGCGTGTCCTTTCCCATTCGTCCCGTTCCCCTTCCGCCTCCCCTTCCTCTCCCGCGTCCTCTTCCCGTCTCGCGTTCTTACTCCGCCTCCTCCACCTTTCCTCCCCCCCACTCCAATACCCCTTTCCCCATCCCGCGAACCCCCCTCCCAAGCTCCCCTCCCCCCTCCCAGATTCCCCTCCCCCTCCCGGGTTTCCCTCCTCCCCCTCCTGCGAACCCCCTACCCGAGTCCCCCTCCCGCATTTCATACATTCTTTCCCGGTACATTCAGTTTTCAAACAGCTCGCATGCCACCTTTTGCATATTTCATAATGTCAGAGCTCACCAGTAGTAAAATCCAATTTGGTGCCGTTGTTCGGAAGTCATGCGCGTAAATACATTTCGGCGATTCATTTTTTAGAGATAAATATTAACTACGATGACTGATTTAAAAAATATATATCAACATGGTTTTCACGGCAACGATTTGTTTTGCTTTTCTTCTGACGTTAGCAATAACTGCCGGCCTCCGTGGTCCCGAGGCAAGACTCTCGACTCACAATCCGAAGGTCGCGGGTTCGAACCCGGCGTGCGCAAATAAATTTTATTTGATTCATTTGTGTTATTTCACAATTTATTCATTTAAAATAAATAGTATATTTGCGGCACGTTCCAGAGTGGAAGATACTATCAGTATCGCCCTGGTGTAAGACCACCATTCAGAATTGAAACGTTGCTTGAAATGGCTTTAGCCGTGTTTAGTGACCAGATCTGAATAGCCAGGTACTTCCCCACCTTCCTCTTCCCTATCTCCTTCCCCTCCCCACTACCTTCAGCCTCACAACATACCCCGATTGGGGATGCCATAGTCTCACTGGCTCCACACGGGAGCAGTTGGGACCCTTGTGCGGTATTGTAAAAAAAAAAAAAATAACTGTAAAAAAAAAAAAAAAATATTTTATATAAATTTTCGACAGAAAACGTAAAATAAATATAATATTTTAATATTTATAATTTCGTAACGCCAGAACTTACCATTATATATAGCCTATATTACTCGCGTATAATGTAGCTTTCTATTGGTGAAAAAAATTCTAAGATCGGTTTATTAGTTTATGCGTGAAAGCGTAACAAACAAACACACGCAGTTTCGCATTCATAATATTAGTATAGATTTAGAATTTTAGGGTAGGTACTTTCTATTACATAATTCAATTTACCAAATTCTGACACAGGCATTTAAATACAATAGCAAGTTCCCGGCATATGCTATGCCACTTAATAAAGAAAAAAAATCGCTCTACTTACACTTTCCCATTCGTCCCAGATGATGCCAGAACTCACTTTACACGTATATAAACCATTGCGGGAATGCGCACATCAAATCCCCAAAGTTTCATTGCAATCGGATGAACGGTTTAGCAACGCAAAACATCTCACAAACATAGACAGAAACAAACACATTTTCTATAGATCAGTAATTTTAATATCAAAAATGTCAGTTGAGTATTTTTAAATTTTTTTAAAGTTTACATTAAAAAAATTTGTATTTAAAAAATGTTTTTGTAATTTCTAATAATACCATTTATTTAAGCGTATTTCACCTTTCCAAACCAGTACCTATTTAGTTTTTCGATACGCTTACAAATATTCCATTTATTTGAATTTTTATTGCGAAATCGATATATATCGAAACATTTTTACCTTTTGACAAAATACGCCAAATTTTTGAAGGGTTAAGCTTTGAGCTTTAAGCTTTGAGCTTCAAGCTTTGAGCTTTAAAATTTTTGAAGGGTTAAACTTTGAGCTTTAACCTTAAGCTTTGAGCTTTAATCTTTAATATTCAAGCTTTGAGCTTTAAGCTTTGAGCTTGAAGTTTTGAGCTTTAAGCTTTGAGATTTAAGCCTTGAGCTTTAGGCTTTGAGCTTCAAGCTTTCAGTTTTAAGCTTTGAATGTAAGTTTAGAGCTTTAAGCTTTGAGATTAAAGTATTGAGCTTTAAGCTTTAAGTTTTGAGCTTTAAGCTTTGAGTTTAAAGCTTTGGGCTTTAAGTTTTGTGATTAAAGCCTTGAGCTTAAAGCTTTGAGCTTCAAGCTTTCAGCTTTAAGCTTTGAATTTAAGTTTAGAGCTTTAATTTTTGAGATTAAATCCTTGAGCTTCAAGCTTTAGCTTCAAGTTTTGAGCTTTAAGCTTTGGGATTAAAGCCTTGAGCTTAAATCATTGAATTTCAAGCTTTGAGCTTTGCGCAAAGCATAAAGCTTAGCGCTAAAAGTTTAAAGCTTAAAACTTTAGGCTTAAAGCTCAAAGCTCAAAGCTTGAAATTCAATGATTTAAGCTCAAGGCTTTAATCCCAAAGCTTAAAGCTCAAAACTTCAAGCTAAAGCTTGAAGCTCAAGGATTTAATCTCAAAAATTAAAGCTCTAAACTTAAATTCAAAGCTTAAAGCTGAAAGCTTGAAGCTCAAAGCTTTAAGCTCAAGGCTTTAATCACAAAACTTAAAGCCCAAAGCTTTAAACTCAAAGCTTAAAGCTCAAAACTTAAAGCTTAAAGCTCAAGACTTTAATCTCAAAGCTTAAAGCTCTAAACTTACATTCAAAGCTTAAAACTGAAAGCTTGAAGCTCAAAGCCTAAAGCTCAAGGCTTAAATCTCAAAGCTTAAAGCTCAAAACTTCAAGCTCAAAGCTTAAAGCTCAAAGCTTGAATATTAAAGATTAAAGCTCAAAGCTTAAGGTTAAAGCTCAAAGTTTAACCCTTCAAAAATTTTAAAGCTCAAAGCTTGAAGCTCAAAGCTTAAAGCTCAAAGCTTAACCCTTCAAAAATTTGGCGTATTTTGTCAAAAGGTAAAAATGTTTCGATATATATCGATTTCGCAATAAAAATTCAAATAAATGGAATATTTGTAAGCGTATCGAAAAACTAAATAGGTACTGGTTTGGAAAGGTGAAATACGCTTAAATAAATGGTATTATTAGAAATTACAAAAACATTTTTTAAATACAAATTTTTTTAATGTAAACTTTAAAAAAATTTAAAAATACTCAACTGACATTTTTGATATTAAAATTACTGATCTATAGAAAATGTGTTTGTTTCTGTCTATGTTTGTGAGATGTTTTGCGTTGCTAAACCGTTCATCCGATTGCAATGAAACTTTGGGGATTTGATGTGCGCATTCCCGCAATGGTTTATATACGTGTAAAGTGAGTTCTGGCATCATCTGGGACGAATGGGAAAGTGTAAGTAGAGCGATTTTTTTTCTTTATTAAGTGGCATAGCATATGCCGGGAACTTGCTATTGTATTTAAATGCCTGTGTCAGAATTTGGTAAATTGAATTATGTAATAGAAAGTACCTACCCTAAAATTCTAAATCTATACTAATATTATGAATGCGAAACTGCGTGTGTTTGTTTGTTACGCTTTCACGCATAAACTAATAAACCGATCTTAGAATTTTTTTCACCAATAGAAAGCTACATTATACGCGAGTAATATAGGCTATATATAATGGTAAGTTCTGGCGTTACGAAATTATAAATATTAAAATATTATATTTATTTTACGTTTTCTGTCGAAAATTTATATAAAATATTTTTTTTTTTTACAGTTATTTTTTTTTTTTTTACAATACCGCACAAGGGTCCCAACTGCTCCCGTGTGGAGCCAGTGAGACTATGGCATCCCCAATCGGGGTATGTTGTGAGGCTGAAGGTAGTGGGGAGGGGAAGGAGATAGGGAAGAGGAAGGTGGGGAAGTACCTGGCTATTCAGATCTGGTCACTAAACACGGCTAAAGCCATTTCAAGCAACGTTTCAATTCTGAATGGTGGTCTTACACCAGGGCGATACTGATAGTATCTTCCACTCTGGAACGTGCCGCAAATATACTATTTATTTTAAATGAATAAATTGTGAAATAACACAAATGAATCAAATAAAATTTATTTGCGCACGCCGGGTTCGAACCCGCGACCTTCGGATTGTGAGTCGAGAGTCTTGCCTCGGGACCACGGAGGCCGGCAGTTATTGCTAACGTCAGAAGAAAAGCAAAACAAATCGTTGCCGTGAAAACCATGTTGATATATATTTTTTAAATCAGTCATCGTAGTTAATATTTATCTCTAAAAAATGAATCGCCGAAATGTATTTACGCGCATGACTTCCGAACAACGGCACCAAATTGGATTTTACTACTGGTGAGCTCTGACATTATGAAATATGCAAAAGGTGGCATGCGAGCTGTTTGAAAACTGAATGTACCGGGAAAGAATGTATGAAATGCGGGAGGGGGACTCGGGTAGGGGGTTCGCAGGAGGGGGAGGAGGGAAACCCGGGAGGGGGAGGGGAATCTGGGAGGGGGGAGGGGAGCTTGGGAGGGGGGTTCGCGGGATGGGGAAAGGGGTATTGGAGTGGGGGGGAGGAAAGGTGGAGGAGGCGGAGTAAGAACGCGAGACGGGAAGAGGACGCGGGAGAGGAAGGGGAGGCGGAAGGGGAACGGGACGAATGGGAAAGGACACGCAGGAGAAAATAATTTATTTATTAAATGGCATGGCAACGCATGCCGGGTACCAGCTAGTTATATATAAGATAGGAAAGATTTGATTGTTTGTTGGTGTCCTTCCGTACGGCCCGTACCCCAGTGACGCTAACATTGTATAATACTTACATTTTTAAACTCGTGATATCTTTTGAATGGGATGTCCGAATTGAATAATTCAAAAAGTTATATAAAGGCATTGAAGCAGTCTCGAATATTAAATAATTTATATTGATAAGAATTAATATCAAGATACAAATAAAGAGTCTTTTCTAGCGGCGGCATTTCAATTAAAATTTTTAAATAAAAGAACACTTATTGTGGCATAACTATAATAGTTAGACATATGCTGTCGCGACATTTTTTGTAGATAATGATGTGTTCTACAAAGTTGTAGTACATTATTTTATTCTATCATCAATAGTTTTTGCAGCGCACGTGATTTAAAGAATATTTTCGGTAATTTTTTTACACCTTGGGTTACATTATTGTAGTTTTAGTAAAGATCCCTAATTTTTTTTAAAATAGAATATAGCCTATGTTACCCGGGAATAGTGTAGCTTCCCAACAGTGAAAGAATTTTTCAAATCGGTTCAGTAGTTTCGGAGCCTATTCGATGCAAACAAACAAACAAACAAACAAACAAACAATCAAATCCTTCCTCTTTATAATATTAGTATAGTATAGATATCGGACATGCTTTTATTAACTTTAGTGAAATTTCTTATAAACAATATCTTGTGTATTTGTTAGTCCGCGGATGTGACATTAATAAACGATTAAAGCTTGTCCACATCCGCGGACACATCTTGTATGTAAAATTTAGTATTTTAGTTCTGTAAACTGGTACGAAATAAATAAACATGAACGATTAGCAGGTAGCCGAGCCCCAAGCAGGGTTGAACAGGCCGGCGGGGGATGAAGTTCGACCAATCAGAGTCCGGCATGTACCGTTAAATCGTAGGCTGTTGAAGTTTAAGCCCGACGCGGTCGGGTTTAAACTTCAACAAAAACCGCTTGCTTTTTCGGTACAGGCCTCTTTCGCTCGGATCTCTCTACTGGACGTGACTTCACCCCCTGCTCCTGCCGTCTGCCCCTGCCGCTGCCCTTGCCGCCTGCTAGTCGCTTCATTCTCTGCTAACACTGGGCCTTTATTTCTTCATCCAACCCGCGGCGGGAAATTGCAGCGAGCAGCGGACAGACAATACATACTACCAACAGCAACACAACCGTTCTTTTAAGAACGCCATTCAAAGAATTACACAAGGTGTCGAAAACCAACCGCCCTTATCAAGGCGATATTCTTTATTTTGGCAAATCGCAAGGTCGTGTTATAACCAGCCCCTTATTACAGTCTGTATACTGACGACGGCCCGTCAGGTACATTTGGGTAAAATTCAAAAAGCCATTCTAAAGCTAGCTTTACACTCATTAGTAAAATTTACGATTCACGTAAGTAATTATTGACAAATTACTCACAGGAGCGTTTACATATGCATCCGACTTGTGGTAATTAATGCTCACGGAAGTTGTTCGGTGGTTCAACTTGTACAATAGCTCGTAGCGACGATAGCGACCGTTTACATCTATAAATTAATTTGCGGTAAGATGGCTTCCTTTATCCTACTAAGTCAACAACGATCTGCTGCTGTCAAATTTACGCGATTTTGTCAATAAAAATGAAAAGGCCCAAATAACGTGATTTGACTTAAAATAATTAATTCTCAACGCGCTTTTGTGTCGTTAAAGGCAGAAATTAATGGAGTTCTTTCGTTTTATCCGAGTAACAGCTACCTGACAGCAACCGACTTTGAATTCAAATATGTAATTTTATAAACAGAAACATTGAGATTATAATGGATTAGACCGATAGTTAAATAGAAAGATGCTCATTTTCAGAAAACCTTTTACCACCTTAAAATAAATGGATGTCTCCTCGGTTTTTTGAATCAGAAAAGTTTCTTTCTGTCTTAATTTGTTTTCGTGGGTGTAGTGCTAATTTGTTTTTTTTACTAGACTTATTTTTATATTGTTTTCGAGATATAATAAGGTGGGTCGTACATGACGTGCCGTCGCATGCACACAGACTGTAATAGGGAGTTGGTTAAAACACGACCTTGTATGTACGCCAAATATTAAAATGTCGCCTTAAAAAGGGCGGTTGGTCCTGGACATCTTGCGCCGCAGTATGTAAAATATTTTAAACGTCCTGAAAAGAACCATTGTATAGGGGTAGGTATTACTAAGCAAGACCCTTTTTGCCAGACAGTTTAAATTAAGGATTCATTATTTTTTCAATATACATATCTTATATGGTTCCACGCCAACTCAGAATAAATTCAACTCAACAACTCTTTGAAAAGTCAACGCGTAACGCTTTTTTCATTCTGCTTACAAAACCCCCCTCCTATATAAATAAGATGCTGTTTTGAATTGGAGTATTTTGGCTAACCTCGATGGAACACAAATAATCAGTATTTTTAACTTCAATTTTAAATATAAGTGTTTTCTAAATCCACGGTAACAAGTGTTACGCATCTATTTACATCGCATCTCAACCGAAATTATACTGTTTAATATGGCTGTTAAATTTCACATCGCTCGATAATGTGGTTCTAAAATTGAATATAGAATAACAAACGAAGTGTCCTAATAATACAAAAAGAGAAAACAAATAAATTGTTAGCATCGATTATTTGCGCTCTTCTCTTGCCATCGCTCATCATTTGTTAGACAAATACCAAAATAGTTTCACAGCCTACGTTCTTTTTTTAAAACTAAATTGTCAAATGTTAATCGTCTGTCCAGTGTAACGCGTGACACCATTGTTGATAGACCATTTCTTTTGAATTTGGCTGAAACGAATTTCCGAAACGTTGGCTAAAGAAGGAGGTAGCCCAACACGTCATAACACTCCAAAAATAAATAAAAACGAAAATACTTTTGGCCGTGAAAATTTAAAATGAAAATATTTATTTTAACGAAATGTATGTACATTCAAAGTGTATTCAAATGTACAAGTATATTCAAAGAGATATTAATTAAACGCCATGCAATGCTATATCTATTTACCACCAATTAATATTTGACTGTAAAAAGTTTAAGTTAAACAAAGTAATATATTTTCTTACCTTTATTACACATTAACGACGGGTTATTCAAAAAAATTTGAACACTTCATCAAATTTTGATGTTCTGTAAAGTTCTATTCAAGTTCTGTAATTATTTCAGTTTTAAGAAGCAACTGGCCTATAATGAAATAATAACAGAACTTGGATAAAACTTACACAGAGCTTGAAAATTTACTTCAAAATATGATAAGTTGTTAAAATTTTTTGAAACAACCCGTTATAAGAGTGGATCAGTAAATCACTATTCCAACTGTTGCTGACAGTTTTTCCTACCCAAGTTTCGTTACGATTTGTTTTGTTTAGGACCTTCAATTTTCTTAGGTAATATGCACAACATGTTTGTGATATAAATGTACTTTCAGGTTTTCAAGCGGTGCCTGCTGCAGCGAAAAAAGATGCCTAAAAGCTATGCGACCAAGGGTTGGAAGCCAGCCAAGATATCTTCTGTGTTCAAAACTTGTTGAAGAACATTTCGTCAACAGAGCATTGAATGTTACTCGATGGATGAAGCAGTGTTTATATGGATACGATTATGTTTATTAGGTTACGGAGTTAAAAAAATATATAATAAATTCATAATTATTATGAAAAATTATATATCGGCTTTTTGAAAATTGATTTTAATTTCCTCGATATTTTCTACAAATTACTAGATTTGTCAGAAAAAGTATCGTGATGAAATACAATATTGTACAATTAAAAAACTGTTTTGCTTAAATGCAACAGATTACGATAAATAATAAATAATTGTTGTCTTATGTCGATTAAATGTCAACTCACTGAATAATAACCATGGAAACGGTCGGGTGTTACGACTACGATTGAACAGAACGTTTATCAGTCGAGGCCTCTCTCAGGTAATTTATTTAGTCATTGCGTTTTAACAATCTTTTTGTATTTATTAATTGAAATTATTTTAATGGTTTCCTGCAACGCATTATAAATATATATCAGCTCATCCCTTGTGGAATATACTGTCTTGCGTATTAGCTTTATTGTTATGTACGAAGTGAATGTTCTTGCTGAAGGTAATTTTGTTGATTCTTCCCGCGTGCAGACCCCTAATGTGCCCTGGGGAAGACTAGGTTAATTATCCGCCTTGTATGAAATGTTTAAATTTTCCACACGACTGATAATAAGTTTAATCACGAACTTTCCATGTTTTAATTATAAGTAGTCATTAACTACGTTAATATTATTTTTAATCGTTTTCACGATGTCTTAGTTTAATGACAGTTTGTGTAAAAAAGTAAATTAATATTAATTATAAACATAAATATCCCAATAACGTGCACGATCTTTAAATACAAAAAAACATCAAGTAAATAAGGAGTTTTGAGAATTTTGTACTCGATGTTGAGTTATTAAAGAGCAACACAACTTCAACGGCTTTAAAGATCACAAAAGGCAAAAGGGCAAAACAAGGAAAAAAAATATTTTTGTTTTTTTGATCTAATGTTTTTGAGTTATGTATATTCAGAGTTCAATAAAACTTATCATATTCTGATTCCCCAACAAAGGAATATAGCATTTATCTATCAATATTTGGGAAATCAAAAGTTAAATTTTATAATTTTTTGCATTTTACGAAAAATATTACCAGTTTTAGATTTCTGCCTTGTGTTAAAAAAAATTACAGAACAGAATTAAACAGAAAAAAAACAATAATGTTATAACATAATAAGATGTAGGTACATAAAACCAAATAAATTAAGGAAATTACATAAACTAAAACAGAAAAGTTACAAACGCCATGTCATAAAAAACCTTCTTTTATGAATTCTTATATTATTTATTCAGTTCGCAAAAGTAAATGTTCACTTTTGACATAATGTTATTATAATTATTACATTGTCCGTTTGAACGGAGCTTCCGTTTGCGTCCGTTCCGTTTGCGTCCGTTCCGTTTGCGTCCGTTCCGGAGCGTCCGTTTGCTTGAGCAAGAATGTTGTTTAACGTTTGTTTTACATTGGTCCACTTTGAATAGAATATAAGAGCAGATGGAGCGCGCAGGTACATAACATTGAATTTCACTTAGCAACTACGGGTAATGAATATTCTTGCTAAATAATTTACACATGAATAATGTGATATGATGTATGTGATGCCTGGGTACACTCGACAAACAAATAATTCTGTAACGATTTTAAAATAAGATAAAATAATGTTTTGAACTGCCCTCAATTTGTACGCACAGAGTAAAGAATTTTTTATGTTGTTTCAAAACTCCTCGAAGTGGATCTGGTATCCTGGATATATCTGATATGGTGTATTATGCTTATTATTTCAGCTATTTTCCAATCCAATCAAAAAGCATTAACTTCAATACAACGAGCTACGAAGAAAACAACCATATTCTTCAAGAAATATCTTTTTCTCCGTGCTTTGTGCATGCAACGTATACCGAAAACAGTGAACTGTAGAAAAATTCGTGGAATTCTAAGGAGAAAAGAAAATTCTGCTACTGAGAAAACCCAGGCCATATTTCAGCCGTTTCGTATTAAGGGGGTATTCTAGTCTATAATTTTTTTTTCTTCATATTTCGATATTCAAAAATTCAAATTATTTTAAAAGTTATAGCTAATTTAATTCGACCGGTTTATACGAAATCTAAATAGAGCAAAATTTAAACCACGTTTTTCTCAAAACTACATTTTTCGGAAGGTGTGTCACGAAATTTCAAGTTCTAATTGACCGATTTTCTTGAAATTTAGCACGAGTTTTTCTTATATATCCTTCTATGTTAGAAACCAATAAAAATATATATTTTTTAATTTTCACTATTTTTAAAAATTCGGAAAAGTCAAAAAATATCTAAAAAAAATCGTTTTTAAGTAGCCGCCATTTTGCGAAAAAATTACTTTCTTTCATTTTTGTCGGTTCCTATCATTATGACATTTGTACTAATAAAGATTCTACATTTTTTATTTTTCAAATGACCAGAAGGGTTGGAATCGTGACAAAATGGACACGCTCTTTTCCCCCCCCCCCTTACTTCAACAGCGTGTAACTTCGTGAAATATACATAAATATTTTTAATTTTTTTTTGTGAATTTTTAAAATATCAATAAATATACTTTAAAAAATGTATGACTAAAATATTGATGGTTTTTTTTTATCGACCTTCAAAAAACGCCCGAAATTTTGGCTTCTAGACTAGAACACCCCCTTAAGATCGGAAAACCTAGAAAAATGTTTCTATCTGGTCTTACTCTTGTTACGGGGATACCTGCACTCTGCGGGATGTGGTCGAAACAACTTTGTGGAATTTTAATCGTCCAAGTCACTTAGGTTTCGAAGTAGTGAGGAGGGTTTCTCAAATCATTAAATAAAAAATACTAACTTCCACCTTTTAAGGAAATTATGTATATATCGCAGTGAGAATTGCAATGAACATAGTAGAAGCATTGCTTTCATTCATCGTGTGTCAAATTTGTTGTTCGACTTGAACAAAGATAATCCTAGTGCTACATTGAAATAAAAAAGCTCAATTTGAAAATGCAAACAAGATGGTGACTGGACAACTTAAAATCGATATTTCATTACTCCTTTGAAAACTTATTAAAAGTGAATAAAAACAAACTAGGTTAAACAGATTACCTGCAATTTTTTCCGTCACTTTTAATGACTTTTCAAAGGGGTGTTGAAATGCAAGTTTGTTGAATTGTCATGGAACCAAATTAAGTACAACACACTGTAAAACTTTTGGAATTTAAAAATTCGGGTAATGTTTACATTTTTTGTCTCTCTTACATTAAACTTGGCAGGTGACTTAGCAGGGGTGTCCAGGTTCATGGGATAAGGTTTGTCCGGGCGGCGGACGCATCTGCTCTCCAGCTGCATGGCAGGCCAGATCGAGAAAAAATAGTTGAGGGACTCCCTTTGACTTCTGCAGCCGTAATCTCTCGGAATATCACCTTGCACCGCCGTGGGATGGAGAGTTTCATACGTCCGTCACTCCTGGACCACTGACCCCCAGATTTCCACCATTCATACCATTTTCCTTCCTAAAATTTCCTTTTCTTCCTTTTCTAAAAAGACCTTACACACAGCATCCCCAAAGATGACATAGACTCTGATGGGAATTATTTTCCTCAGGACCTCCTGCGTAGAGCTTATGTAAAAAACAAAAAAAAACGGTGTCTTTGTCGGAAGTGTATACAAATTCACCAAAACACACAATCCAAAGTACCTATGCGTTGTTGGCAATAAATCTAATCATTGCGAGATTATATGTATTGTCGCGTTCATTGTCTTAATTTGACTTTAATTTAAGTACCTACCTTTATAAATGTTACGAACAGGTGGTATCATCTCGGATTGTTCAAAATCAGTATCAATATTATATGTATGTTTCAAAACTATTAAGTTTTTCACAAGGTTCAGGCTTTCAAGTTGCAAGACATGCTTTAGTGCACTCGCCACTGCATTATGTTGGCTCAAGAATGTGTCATGCACTAAACTATTCTGTTCGAGTCTGAAACTCGTAGAGATGCTTAGCTGGGTAGCCACAAATAGAGTAATTCAAGAAGTTGGGATAGTGGAAAACAGAATATGAAATGAAGTTCTTCTTTGTGAATGTTTAACAAATAGGATAACATAATTTTTTAAATCGAAGTGGACTGATCATAGATAATACGACAAACATTAAGAATTGCCCCTGACGTGCCACGAAAAAACGAAAAAACGTCAACTTTAACGTAATATTTTGCAGGTTAATTTTATGCTATCTAATGTAATTTTTACTGAAACACATTCCTTGAATACTTAACTATACATAAAAACAATATTACTTGCGTTTATTCAATGAATTTATACTTTTTACTACGTTTCAAATAACATGGAAAAAACGAAAAAATTTCGCGATGTTTTGACTTTTACGTAATATTTTGCAGGTTAATTTTATGCAATCTTATGTAATCTTTACTGAAACACATTCCTTGAATACTAAACTATACATAAGAACAATATTACTTGCGTTTATTCGATGAATTTATACGTTTTACGATCATTTCGTCGCCCGCGACGCGAGACTTGACAGCCGCCATTTTGTCCAGCCGAGCGGCGCGCAGCCACGCAGGCCGTGTCATAAACAATTTCAAAGAAATTATATCGCTGCTCTAGGTGGGTTCACGGTATCTTATACCTTATGACAAGAATGCCCCAAGCGATTCTGACCTTCTTCTTCACACGTTTTCTTTATACATAAGGGTTAAAATCGCATAACAAAATTATTTTTTAGTGATTATTTTGGCTTGCGCCGATTGTACACCGGCGGACGAACGGCAACATAGGTGTTAAAGGATTTTAAATTTCACTAATTCTGTATCTTTGACACAAATATTGAACAATTGTATTGTATAATTATATGTAAATTTAATTATGTTAATGGCACATGTTGTGCCAAATGTGTTGAAGTAAATAAATAAAATGTAAATATCTCAAATAAAGAAATTTTATAAAGCTGTTACGAAAATTCTATGCCAACTCGGGTAATCCACGTTTGTCCATAATGATAATATGTCTTTATTGCGAGAATTAAATTTTCTTGGAATCAAGCTGCAAGAATATTTGTTCTGAATTAGGTACTTCCTATAAACTTAATTTTATAATTTTCCAACAAGTGTCTTGAAGGACGACTTAATCTCTTAGCGGTCTTAATGGAGACATTAAAAGCCGACATTTAATGTCACCGTTGCGCGTCATGGTAGAACTCACGTGCACACACGCATTTTTCTGAAATTGGACTACATTATAGTTTAGAATTAACGTCATTTAAGATGATACTTCAAACAGTTGTTCAATCTGTTCTTTCATCGATGGTGGGAGTTTAATTATTTTAGAAAAAAAACACTTCTTTCAAGTTATGTGTTAAAAATTGAGATGAATTAATTGTTTGCACCCGTACGTACGCAATATGAAAATGAATAAATAGTTTTGTCCATAAACAAATTCGAAACTTTCTTGGATTGAATAACCGATACAATATTGATTCGTCAACCCAGTTAAAAGCCAGTTCCTGGGGAGGAAGGCTAAATCCTCAATTTTTTTGAAGTGAAACTTCTTTAATAATGAAAAACAATTACTTTGTGTAACAAAAAATAAAATTATTGATTAAATAGTGGTTGTTACACAAAGTAATTGTTTTTTATTATGAAATGATGACGCCACAAAGTAAATTTGCCTATTTTGAAGAAAGAAACTTCTTTAGTCTCGTTAGTGATTTGAAATTCGGATGAAACGAAAGTACGTCACTAAAAATATTATTTGATGGTTCCTCGGTTCTAATATAATGGGGTGTATTCGCGTCTTGGCGCGAGCCTCCCGCAGCGCAGCCAGCGGCCAGACAGACGTCCAGCGAACGGAGGTTCGAACCCTATGAAATCCAAAAAAATAATAATTTTTATTTTTGTGAAATTAATATCCAATCTTCAAAATTTTTTTTCTTTGAAATTAGTTACCAGCCGGCAGAAAAAATGGCAAAACGGTCGGAAAATTAAAATAGAAGTATTGTGGTAAAAAACTTTTTTGATTTTTCATTTTCAACAAAAGATTATTAAAACTCTTTTAATAATAAATTCGCACGTTAACGAAAGTGCACCATAAAAATCTTTAGTAATGCTTCCCCATTTCGACTATCAAACTGACGTTTGGGGTGAAATGTTTTCTGTTGAAATCTTTATAAACTTTGTGGCATGCCAACTCATTTTAAAGCGTTACGGGGAGCAAGTAAAACTAACGAAAATTTATGTTTTCGTTAATTGTTTCATGAGTAATCCAATAATTCTTGAATTTAAATTTTCTTCTCGAATAATTGCAAATTCACTTGTGGCATCATTTTAAATAAAGGACCCTTCAGCAGGATACAAAGATTACATTATATCCTGATGAAAGAACCTTTGGTTCTAAAAAGTAGAATGGTCCAATAGTCCAAACGAAAATTTATCATTTTAAGTTAAGGCATCCCCGCTCAAAAAGAAGAAGATGGAGAGGTATGTAATTACGAATGTTGGACAGAGCTCGCATTATTTTAAATGATAAAATTGAAGCGAAAATTGTGAAGATGTTTTATAAAACATGACTCGTTTAAAATAGAGCAAAAATCTCGTGGAAGGCATCTTAAGAAGAATATAAACGCTAGAAATATTTCGATTCTCATGCGATAAAATTTGAAATCGCGCGATTTGAAATCGTATTTGCACAAAGCAAGTAAGCGAAAAAGTGGTTTTTATTTATTTTGTGCATAATTTTATAAGAATGAAAAAAGTTAGAACATATAAAACCTCAAAAATAATCTTAGCCATATTTAAAAAAAATTGTTTCGTAGTTTCAAAGTTAAATGAAAAATCATTTTTTTTAGTGGTTTACGCTTTTATGCTTTTTTATGTAAATAATAATTTTATTGTAATTCCAATACATAGAAAAACTAGTAAAAGCTTCAATTTATCCGTAGCATATTTTTTGATGATCATATTGTAAACCGATTCGTCGTAAAGATGAATCTTAATAGTGTGTAAATAGGATTTCACGTACAGTTTCATCTTAAGTATCATTTAAAGAAACATTGTGATTTTTTTTCACAACTATAACTTAAAAATAATAGAAACAGACGTGTTTTAAATAATTTTCGGAGCATACTTACCGATTTTTTTCTTTCGAAGGATTTTCATATAATTTGCGTTTCGGCGGGGAACGCGTCTAGGTATTACGTTAAAAAATAACATATATTTATTAAGAGCAAATTATAAATAACAAATATTTTTTTAAGAGCTTAAAAACTTGGTTCGAAATTCGGATAGCGGCGGCTTAATGATGAGGTTTAACATTTTAAATTGCTCTCCGGTACAAAAATACCGGTAAAATTTATAAAATAGGAATTTTACCAATAAAGTTGTAAAAACATTTAAGTATATTTATTAAATTAAATATAGTAACACTAAATACGTTGTGGTTTAAAACTATTTTTAAAATATGTTTAATTTTCACGTTATACCTAACAGTGTCAATGTTATACAATGAGCGAGTTAATGAGAGGGAATGCGTCATATAACAATAGTTTAATTCGGTAAATTGCTTGTGTAGATCAGCTGTAGTCCGTGAAGAGCGGTCACAATGCCCTTTGTTAAATTTTACATTAAAATATTGTACGTGAACAGGGTGCCACAAATTTAAAAATAAAATTACACTAGAACTACTGTGGGTGTTATTATACGTTCCAAAAACAATATTGGTGTTATGCCTGAAAAACTAGCAGTACAAGCGGGAAACTGGTGAAACTACTTCACATTTTGGAAATGATTTTGAGGAATAACTTTTTTTGATTTGAGCTTTCGCTTTCGAGTAAATCTAGTCCGAAGTTGGAATTTATTATAAGGGGTTAATATAGGAGTTAATTTGTAGTCCTGGTACCTACCCTGATGTATGGCAGTGAGGCACGGAACTGGCAGAGCAAGGATGTAAGTAAACTGAATGGTGTTGAAATGAGATCCCTGATGCGTATGTGTGGTAAAACCATGTACGATCGTGGGAGAAATGTGGATATCCGAAAAAAATGTAAAGCTGATGTGAGCATGTAAAGCTGATGTGAGTAAAAGAAGAATATATGACGCAAATATGAATAGTAAAAGAAGTCGAGGACGCCCGAGGAAGACATGGCACGATCAAGTAAATCAGATACTTGAGTCGGGCCATGTCAAAAGTCACAATAATGGTATGTATGAATGTGAGTGAGGCGAAGAGTGTGTGCCAAGAGAATTGTTTGGCGGTTCGACCTCTTTGCCTACCCCTGCGGGGAAACGGCGTGATGGTTAGTTAGTTAGTTAGTTAGGGTTAATATAAGCTTTTTTACATCTAATTTTCATTAGAACAATTCTCTTATCAAAACTTTTGAAGGTTATTACCATTAATGAAGAAGAAGATAACACTGATAATCTTAACGAAAAATGAAAAAGAATAATAAAAAATAACGGTCGCAACTGGGACTCGAACCCAGACCTCTCGTCTGACCGGGATGTGCGCGTTAACCAATTTCGCTATTGCCACCTTCTGTCAAATCGTCATATTTGTCAATCTCATTTCTTACCGGGACAAGAAATCATCATCAGTATATTAATATGTGAAGCAAAAACTTTGTATCCCTTTTTACGAAAATTACGCGGACAGAGGAGTATGAAATTTCGCACACTTATAGTTTATATAGAGAAGGAGCGCAGAATGCTAATATTTTTTTTAAATTATGCATAAAAAATACACTAAATCAATAAAAAAAAAATTAGACATTAAATTAATCATTGTCGAATTTCGACCATTAGGCGACCACTAGTTCTAGCAAATCGGCTACTGAGATCACTTATTTAAATGTGTGGGTTCGAGTCGCAGTTGCGACCGTTTTCTTTTTATTATTCTGTGACTTGTACCTTCTCATATTTCTGTTTAGGTAGTGATATTTTTAATGTTTTTTTAAAATGCGTCGAAGCACAACTAGCCAATATGATTAGCCAACCATGACTCAATTCAAGAAAAAATACAACGGTTTGTTGCTATCACTTGCATGAATTAGTTATACAAGAAAACGTTTGTTAAAACATGCCTGAGTCACATCAATGCTATGATGTGCGTAAGATGTATCAATATTGTAAGTACAGTAAATGTATTAAAAGAAATTATTGAAACAATATTATGAATAATATTAAAATAATATTATTAAAAAAATATGAGGCTACATCATTCTTAATTAGGGAGGTATTAATTTTCATCAGAAAACAAACAAAAAAATGTAGATAATGTTTGCAGGAGTAAGAATCTCTTGATTCGGTAAATAACTTCATAAAACTTATGCTGAAATCTTAAATAACAACAATTTATACAATAACGATTCTCAAAAATTCAATGAATTTATTTTAAGAACATTTTCAAAGTATTTCAAATAAATGATAAATTAAAAAATAAGATAAATTATTTAAGAACTTAAGTTTTTCAGTAATTCATTTCAGTTTTGACGACCGGCGGGATCTAAGGGTAAGGCTCTTAACTCGCAATCCGAAGGTCGCGGGATCGAATCCGGTGGCGTATTTCCTTTTCCCTGTTCAGTACTGCCTCGAAACCTACAATGGTTTGTAACGCTATTTCCAAACCCTTGATCAATACAAGGCAAGCGTCATTCAATCGTGCAAGGGTTTGTTACTCTAATTCTCTTTCCAAACCCGTGTTCAATACAAGACACGCATCCTCCAATCGTGCACGGAGTATATCGTTAATCGTGCACGGGTTAATCGTGAACGGGTGCAATAATTAGTAATTATTAATTACCACACGCGTTGATTAAGCACTACGGATCCGTGTTTGTTTCGATGCATTTTGTGTGTTGATGTATGGGCAAACGCAAAGTATTTAAGTTTTTTGTATTATTTTTTTAAAAATTATTTATTAACGCCCTGGTGGGCATTTACATGAAAATTAAGTAATTGTAAGAAAACAACGCAATAAAATTTTGTGCAAATTAGCAAAATACTAATACGATGATTCAATATATATTAATAGTACAATAGTACAATTTTACAAATCTTGTAGTAAAACAAAGAAAAAGTAAGTGGGCGCGTGTATTCACAATATGATGAATCTCTTTGTATTATAAATTAAAGTCCTCCGCCGCGTCTGTCTGTCTGTTCGCGTCTGTTTTTACCAATAGATAGGGTAATTCATGAGTAAGGTTTAAATATATAATTTGTAATGGTTTTGTGTAAAATATATGATTAAAGGAGAATGTCTGTATGTGATGGATAAGCGGGTTGGCAAGCGGACGGTGTGCATTTGATTTGTATGTAAAATAATAGATGGCGGTGTGAGTTAATAACACATGGTTATAAAGGTTGGGTAACCATCCAGTAGATGGCGTTGTGGTTCATTAGCCACAGAAACGTGTGGCCGGGTCAGCCAATGGGCAACAAAACGCAACCTTTAAGTATTTTATTTTAGTTTTAAAAATTATTTTTATTTTATTTTTATTTTTAAAAATTGTTTTTATTTCATTATATGTTTCATTACATATTAAGCCCCATTGGGCTTTTACACGAAAAATTAGTAATTGTAAGAAAACAACACATGTGGATAAAATAAAATTTAGTGCAATTTAATAAAACACTAGTACGATAATTTAAAATATAATCTTAATTTAAGCCTGAAACAGTAAGTAAAAGGAAGTATAAAATAAACAAAAGTAAATGTGTGTGTATACTCAGAAAACTAACTATATGCGTTATGAACTAATAAAAGAGAAAAAATAATGTAAATTACTCGTAAGGTTTAGAACAACATTTATGGCTATGTTTCATGAATCGCCGAGGACGTGTGTCTTGTATTGAACATGGGTTTGGAAGGAGAATTAACGTAACAAACCCGTGCACGATTGGATGACGCTTGTCTTGTATTGAACACGGGTTTGGTAGGAGAAATAGCTTTACAAACCGGTGTGGGTTTCGATGCAGTACTGCCTTTCATTGAACACGGAAAAGGAAATACTCATCCCGGCGTTGGAAAATAAATTTTATTTGTATTATTTTACAATTAATTCAATAAAAAATAATTTATAGTTCCAGAGTTGAAGCGGCACATTCCAGAGTGGAAGATACACTCACTATCGCCCAAGACGATATTCAGAATTGAAGCGTTGCTTGAACTGGCTTTAGCCGTGTTTGGTGAAAAGATCTGAATAGCCAGCTACTTCCCCACCTTCCTTTTCCCAATCTCTTTCCCCTTTACACTACCTTCAGTCTAACAAAATACCCCAATTGAAGATGCCATAGTCTCATTGGCTCCAGACGGCAGCAGCTGGGTCTCTTGTGAGGCGTTCACATAAAAAATTTTAAAAACATTTTTTTCGAATAATATATTGATAAAATTCACAATTTACCCAAAACACTACGAAGCATTAAAGACCTTTACCCGTGCGTTCGCTGTAGAGATGTTTCCGGCTTGCTGATCAAACAACATTTTTACAATTCTTGGAATATATGTCCAATATAAGTTGATGTGGTGTAATGAATAATGTACAGTGTGTTAAGAAGTGGAGAAAATTTTTGTAAGTAATAAGAAGAAAAAAAGATGTTAAGAAGCGAAGAAAAAATTTTCATCCGTAACAAAGATTTTTTACTATAATACTTACACCTGTTTTCTAAGGCCGGTTAATTTCAGTAGCCAATTTCAGAGAAATACGTATGGGTGCGCGTGTGTGCAATGAGTCTATCTGACGAGTTTCAGCTTCAGATCATAGGTTCTCAACCTTATTTTGCTCACCGCCCAATGAGTTTTTTTTCTAGATTCCCCCAAAATTGATAAGTGTGTTTTTTGACTTTTTTAGACCATATTTTTTTTACCCGCCCACGACCTCACCGTGCTATCTTAACGCCCCCTAATTTTTTCTGGGTCTTCTACTGCCCCCCTGAAAGTCTCAAACGCCCACTACGCTCTAGAACTCTAGATGGTCCAAATATAATATAATAATAAAACTGCATTTCCAAGTGAATATTTTTCACATCACCTCAAGTGGTGTTCAAAATCATTGCCAGGTAAAAAAGATGGCTCCTACTTCTCCAACGTCTTCACAACAAAGCCCCGGTACTTACCTGACCACGGCATGGTCACTACCATAAACGGTATTATTTCCACGACCTAATGGCACCCGACCCGCCCCTTCGGTCCGGGGGGCCTTCAGTGATTTTTTTAAACTAGGGAGTCCAATCTGCCCCACCCTGTATAAGGAAATGATTCTACATCAATTTCTGATGAATTTTTTTGTTCGAAACGATTCGATTCAGTTGTTTGAAAAGTTTTTGACGTGATAACGTTTTATAAATCGATGAACGCCGGCAGCACTCACGAAACAGTATGACTCATTGTCACGTTGTCACGTTCCGCCTGAGCCGAGCGTGCAAGCGAGATTGCGGAACAAGCGATAGAGAGGCACGATCGGCCTAAGCGTTCGGCGTGTGACTGTAAAATTTATGAAAAAGTTTTCCTATGACGTTATCACGTAAAATTATCGTCCGTAAATCGACTTTACAGACAACCAATTTTTTTGTTTTTTTTTTTAAATGTAATATCAAAGGAACCATTTATTGAATATTTAATAAAAATAAAAATAAAATAAAGTACGCGAAGAAACATAAACTTTTGACAAAAAGCATTAAACTAATAAAATAAAAACTCAAGCATAAACTCACATTCGAATGTATAAACATTTGTTCCCAAATTGGTGTTGCTTTTAGTATAAATTTCAAGACTTTCTTGACAGACTGTACACCTTTGTTTATAAAAATGTGTTTATATTGGCCAATGGAAACAATTATTGCATACGAACGTATTACCTCTGACGACTATAAAAACGCCGGTATACTCGATAAACCAACATAAACATTTCCCATCTGTATCACGAAGGGCAGCTTTCGTGATAGGTTCTTAATCGTGTTTTTTAATATTGAGATAATCGCAAATATGAAGTTTTTATCAATGATGCTCGTGTGCTTTGGATTCGTGAATTCGGGAAATTGTCAGACGATGATCGGTGAGTTATAACTTTTTAATAATTTTTCCATGTAATGATGTTTTACGGATCACAGAAAAAATGTTTTTCAGGCTTTAGAATGACAATTTTTTCGCTCTAAAAATCACAACAACAAAATTTGTTTATTTGAATAATTGAAACGAAAGCAACTTTCTAGAAAAGATCAATGAGTTTTTTTTACATATTTCTCATAATGTCTTCGTTTATGGTTCCTGAAAAAATTGTTTTTATACTGGAATGATTCTATTTCCACTGAAAATTTTTTTTATTATTGTTGAATCTTTATGTTGAATTTGTGTTCAATCATATTTGTGATATTTAATGAACCTTCGTTTATTGGCTAGTCTTTCCGAGGTTTTTGATTTCATGGAATTTTTATGAGTCTTACATATTTTTTTCTTTTTAGACTAAACATTTTTTAAAAATTTATTCATTTCTGGGGTTTCCTGAAATTACGTAAAAAATGTAGAATTTTTTACTTTGGATATAAAACATAACCTGCACAAACCCGTGAAAGATCACGAAATATTAGAATTCCAGTTTTGAAAAAGACAATAAATATTTTTTTGTTAAAATATTATATTATGCATAAGTACCAAGTTATTGCTTGTCTAATTCCTCCAATAATCGATCAGTTCCAATTTTAAATGGCATTTAAATTCAAAGTAATTTTGAGTTCGTTAAACCAGTTATCACGGGGAATTTCCAGGGACAACCGCGCACAGGCAACCGAAATTTGTATGTTTTATTGTTCTGTCACAAAAATTCAGAAATTGAATTACACAATAAAAATTGTGTTAAATAATTGAGGGGATATTTCACCATCCTCTTGATAGCTCATCAATGGGATAATGTGAATTTACAATATATAATTTTTTTATTTATTAAGGACGGGTTGTTTCAAAAAATTTGATGAGTTCATCAAATATTTGAAGTTGATTTTCAGGTTCTGTGTAAGTTCTTTTCGAGTTCTGTTTTTTTATCATCATAGGCCAGCTGCTTCACAAAACTGAAATCATCACAGAACTTGAATAAAACTTACACAGAACGTGAAAATTAACGTCAAATATTTGACGAATTCGTCAAATTTTTTGAAACATCCCATCCTAAGTCCGAGTTTACTGTTCGGTATTCGAATTTATAAATATTGGCTACATAGGAAAATTTAGCCGAGTTTTCTACCTATTCTAAAATAATTTATTTATAAACTAGCTTATCCCCGCGGCTTTGCTCGCTTGGCATAAGGGGAAATTACTGTAGCGCTTGCACCTACCAATTATCCCCCTCTCCCCATCGCTCCACTCCTTCCCGAATTCCATACATTCATTCCCGGTAAATTCAGTGTTCAAACAGCTCGCGTGCCACCTCAATTTCATAATGCTAGAGCTCAAAGAAAAATAGAATTATCCAATTTGGTGCAGTCGTTCAGAATTTATGCGCTTACAAACATTTCGGAGATTTATTTTCATTTAACCCTAGACACCTAACGTTCGTGTGTACCCTAATAAACCTAACCATTCGTCGAATCGACAAAAAAATTTTTCATCAGTATTTTATCTATAGTTTTTTAGTAAAGCACTAGGTATTTATCAGACTAGAAGTGATATAATACTTATTAAGTGATATAATACTAATTAAATAGCCTCTTTTCGTTGGCAAAACAAAATAAAAAGATCACGATCGCTTATGTGAAAAAATAAAAAAAACTTGTTTTTTGAAGCGCAACTAGTGCAAAAAGCAATTTTGTGTTCACCACAAATTGCAGTGCTGCACTTTGAGCAATATTTTTTCGTCATACGCCTTTTTTTATACTGACATAATCCATAAATTTTTTTTTTCGCAAATTGTCAGTCTCTGTCAATCAGGGTCATTTCTGGAGGTAGACTGACCATTTTGACCTTGAACTTCAGTGCTGACACGCAATATATTGGCATTGTAAGAATTTGCAGTCGTATTTGGAGCCAAGGTGTTACAAGTTGTGTATGCAACTTTTTCATAAAATCACGACGATTCATTACACGTTGTCCCAATGTGGAGGCATTATGACAATAAAAGATGTAACTGTTTACACATGTTATATTCAGCATGCCATAAAAATGCAAAAAACCAACTACAAAAATATACCAAAAAGTCACACAAACCCTAACCATTCGTTGAAACGACGACTATGCGTAATATATAAAAAAATACTGTACTTACCTGCCGAACACGGCCACTCCCGGTAAGAGTTTTACGAGCACTGAGTTGACAAGGAACGACACGATCATCCGCACACGCGTTAAAAAGGACAGCCTATTTTGTGTCGCGTATTCGTCGAATCGACGAAGGTTGGGTGTCTAGGGTTAAATATGTGGAAGTTTGTAAATATAATAAGAAATAACACTATTTATTATACAGTCTTTATAATATTTACGAATTATATTTTGAATGTAGGAGCTCTCATCTGACATTTATTCCAAAATATAAGCTTGTCCGAAAAAAACAAAACATATTCTAATATTTGAATTTTCTGAAGCAGCAGCCGACCAGTAGGTAGAGGGCTGAGCACCTACCAGCATAGAGCCCATAAATATATCAAAATCGTTTCCATGGCAACGATTTGTTTTCTGAAGTTTACAATAACTCGCTTTTGTTAGCGACAGAAAACGTATAACAAATATAATATATTAATATTTATAATTTCATAACGCCAGAGCTTAAAGTTATAAACAGCCTATGGTCCTCGCATATAATTTAGCTATCTATTGGTGAAAGAATTTTTAAAATCGTTTTATTGTTTTATGCGTGAAAGCGTAACAAACAAACTCGAGCATTTTCGCATTTATAATATTAGTATTGAAGTATGGATATACGTAAACCTATGGATAGGCTACCAAAAGGATGGTGGAACAACCTCTAAGTCTCACCATATTTACGTTAAAATATGGTTCTAGGAATTTAAAATTTATTTCCTACAGCGATTAAATTTCATTGAATTTTTTGCTCATAAAATTGTTGATTATAGAGACGCAAATAAGATGGTGGGTGGTGATGCCACAAATAAGATGGTGGGTGGTGATGCCACAAATAAGATGGTGGGTGGTGATGCCACAAATAAGATGGTGGGTGGTGATGCCACAAACAAGATGGTGGGTGGTGATGCCACAAATAAGATGGTGGGTGGTGATGCCACAAATAAGATGGTGGGTGGTGATGCCACAAATAAGATGGTGGGTGGTGATGCCACACATAAGATGGTGGGTGGTGATGCCACAAAATTATGTCATAAAGTTGTTAAGGAAATTCATTGCACAGCAGCTTTTTCTGTGTCCACAATAGGCCACTTGCATCACATTTTTTAAATTTTTTTTCAGTTCAGGCAAATATTCTAAGACATTCCGTAATTTTTTTATTTTTTTTAATCGTATTTTTGAAACCCTGGCGATTTTTTGAAAATTTCAATCCGAAAAATCGGACAATTTTTTATAAACCGGAAAGACGGGACATAATTTTATGGGTGCGAAAAAAATATAATTACATAGCCGAAAATCATTTAAAAAAAACGACTTATTCCACATGAATGGCACATGAGAATAACGAGGCATTCAAAAAATATTACATCTCATAAATATTTGTTTCCTTGATCTATCTTATTGATCAATAATCATTATAATGTCCAACGCCTACATATGACTAAATCCAATGTAATAAATTTGTTCTTGTAAATTATAATTATAATAATATATTATAAAATTTGATTTTGTTAAAATCAGCACTGTTACCATTATACTGCTAAGTCAGCAGCTGCGTAAAGCATCTGTACGATGTTCACTTTATGCCATCTGTCAAAACGTCAAACCAAACAAAAGTTCGCAAGTTAACAAACAATAAATCTAGTGAATTTTAAGTGTCAAATTGAAAAATTCGCCGGAAATCAAAGTGTTGCCTAATAAAAAAAATAAATTAGTGTGGAATTTTACAAAATTATTTGAATATTTCGGGGACGGAACATTTCCATATAGTGACGTCACGAGCCTAAAAAACGGATTTATTTATTTAAAAAGGAAAAAAAACTATAAATTTCTAAAAAAAATTATTAGCATTTTCGTAATCTTAGTAGAAAAATCTATCCACACGATTTTATCCAAGTCATTATGAAATCCATGCAAGTGGCCTATTGTTAATGCGCTGAACAATTTTTACTTGATATTTCAACAAATAGGTAAAACTATTATTTTCAAATACAGAAAAATTGTTTTATTTAAATAAAAACGTCATGTTTTACTGTTGTAAATTTATAATTTTCTACACTCAATTAGTTCGTAATTAAACCAGTACATAAAAACTTATTTAACGACGTTTTCGAGATAACGAAATGTGTATTGGAGGCCCTGAAGAAAATAATTCCCCGCATGGCCTATCCTAGGTCATCTTTGGGATGCCGTGTGGAGTCTTTTTAGGAAAAGAAGGAGAGGAAGTTCTTAGAAGGAAAAGCTATGAGGGAAAAGCAATGTTTGCAGGAGTGATGGACGTATGAATCCGTACCGATCCGGCCCGCCACGTAGTAATTGGGCAGGCGCAATTGCCGCCAAGACTCGGATAGCCCGTATAGGACACCCTGTGAACCCGGGCACCCCTGCTAAGTCACCAAACGTAGCGAACCACTTGGGGTGACCTATCCGGGTGACCTTTCCGGGGCGTGCCCTTGCCGGCCTCCCAAATTGAATGGCTGTCGATTAGCAATCCGGAGGTCACGAATTCAAATTCCAGCAAGAGCAAGTAAATTTTATATGACTCATTTGTGTTATTTCACAATTTAATCATTTAAGATAATATATGTATAATATATTTACGGCATATTCTGGAGTGGAAGATACTTTCAGCATCGTCCTGGTGTAAGACCACTATTCCCCACCCTCATCTTCTCATCTCCTTTCCCTCCTCACCATCTTTTCAGTCTCAGCAAAAAAAGCACCTTTAAATCGTATAACCTTAATTTTTTTAACCTTAACGTAAAGAACAATATACCTAATATCGTACATAACATTTAAAAATAATTACGAAAAGTCTTTCAGTTCGTTTCTTCGAAACAACGATTTTTGCACATATAATATTTATTTATTTATTAAATACAAACGGTATACATATACCATAAACACGGATTACATATCACAAAATCACAGTTAAATAAGAAATAATTAAAAAGTGTACAAAAGTTAATTGTGGCTTTTAATTAAGAAATGACAACAGAGATACAATGGTTCTTTCATATCGTGATCCAAACAATATTAAAATATAACGATTATTCTTAACAACGTCAAAAATCGTTTGTCATACCACGTTTTTTTAATTTTTTTACAGTTAATACCGCACAAGAGTCCCAACTGCTTCAGTCTGGAACCAGTAAGAGACTATGGGATCCCCAATCGGGGTATGTTGTGAGCCTGAAGGTAGTGGGGAGGGGAAGGAGATAGGGAAGAGGAAGGTGGGGAAGTACCTGGCTATTCAGATCTGGTCATTAAACACGGCTAAAGCCATTTTAAGCAACGTTTCAATTCTGAATGGTGTCTTATAACAGGGCGGTACTGATAATATCTTCCACTCTGGAACGTGCCGCAAACATACTATTTATTATTTTAAATGAATAAATTGTGAAAAAACACAAATTAATCAAATAAAATTTGTTGCGCACGCTGGGTTCCAACCCGCGACCTTCAGATTGTGAGTCGAGAGTCTTACTTCGGGACCACGGAGGCCGTCAAAGGCACGTTTCATGCAAGTGTAAAAATCCGTGACAACTCTCAGTACAACATAGTCATTAATGCATTTAAAACGTGTCTCGAGATGCATTTAAAACGTGTCTCCACTTTAAAAGATCTTGCTATTGTGTTTGATAGTCACTTTTCATACTCATATCTTCATTACGTGTAATAAGTACTTCACTGAGAATGCTGGGTTTTGTCCTACGCACTGCGAGAAATTTCAGAGACACCCGGGTTCTCACAGTACTATACAATGCTTTGGTTAGGAGTAGGCTTGAGAGTGGGTCGGTGGTTTGGAGTTCGCACCAAGTGAAATATTTCCTCATGTTGGAGAAGATTCAGAAGAAATTTCTGAGAAATTTCTACCCGAGGGTGTATGGTTACTACCCGTGGCTCTACTCTATTGACTTTCTCTTAAGCGTACTCGATATGAACTATCTACGTGTCAGAAGGGATGTGCTCATTATAACCCATTTCTTCAGACTGATTTGAAAACTCGGCTATCATGGAGAGCACAAGCTTCTTTCTACGTTCCCGATGGTTATCTCCGTCAGCATAGACTGTTTTATCTCCCGGCTTGCAGAACTAACTTGCCAATGGTCATGCCAGTCGGGAGAGCTGTCTTCTTGTTATAGAATCACTTCAAATATCGATATGTTTAGCATCAATGAAGTAAAACTTAGACGGCAAGATTTGTTTGCTGTTAGTTTAAATCTGCTTGCTTTTCTTAAATATTTTCTCCCTTTTAAACTTATTGAGAATTTACGATGTAGATGTACAACAAGTAACAATTATGCAGTAATTATAACTAATTAATTAATTTACTTCCCGTGATGTATTTTTTCATCGTTAACTAAGCCAAGTGTTGGTAGAAAAATGAGTAATTTTTTGCAACATTATACTGCTAAATATGTGGTAATGCTTCAGTTGTGACATTCGTCATTGGTAAAAGTTTTTTTTCAATCTTTCTGTATGTTAGTCTCCTTTAACGGAAGCAATCTTCCGAACACAACCTCCATCGATATGCTTGGTGTAACACTAAGTGACCAGCTCAGGTATGGGGCTCCATCGAAGCCAGAGTCAAGTTAGCCTCTCAGAAACTGGGCGTACTGTACAGGGCCCGCAGATACTTTAATAGTACAAAACTGCTAACCCTGTACAAATCGCAAGTGCGCCCCACGGTTGAATTTGGCAGCCACCTCTGGTTTGGAGCCCCAAAATACCTAAAAAAAACCCTCGACTCTGTGCAGAAACGGGCGGTCCGATTGATATACTCTCTTAACCTAACAAACGGATTGCAATCTTTAGAGCATAGGCGTCAGGTGGGAATGCTGTCCTTGTTCTACCGGTATTTCAATGGAAGATGCTCCGAGGAACCAGCGTCATTGATCCCTTCGGCACCGGTGCATAGTCGGGAAACACGCCAAACACGCGCCCAACATTTGTACACGGTTGACATTAGTCACATGAGAACGAGTCGTTTCTACGACTCGTTCAACAGCTCGGCTGTGGAACGATTTGCCGGCCTCTGTGTTTTCTCCCTCCTACAACATGGGTCTCTTCAAGACATCTTCCTCCCATACACACAGGCATAGTATTATAAAAATATAGGTACAAAATTACTTTAATGTTCATGTATTATATATGCAATTATTACTCAGTTGAGTTTGTTACAAAAATTGTTTCCGCACTTTTTTTCAGAAAATGGAGTCTCGTGCGGCGAAAAAAAAATCATCGTCGACCAGCACAACGAATACAGGATGATGGTCGCCAATGGAACACTGAGTGGACAGCCAAAAGCCTCGAATATGGAAAAAATTGTAAGTAATACTAATATGAAAAAATAGCATTGAGTACCTATATGATAATGATAATATTCGGTTTAAATTTTCTTAACCAAGATTTTCACTCCCAAAAGTATATAACTCCTTATTTAGTCGGACAGCGTCACAGTGTCCATTATCAGGGAAGTGTGTGATAGTTTGTGTAAGGGTGTGGTGATGTGTAGTTGTTACACATCTTTCCTGATCATGTTCACTGTAACGCTGTCTGAAACTTAAAGCTAAAGAAGGAAGTTGCGCAACTGCAAAAATGCGCAAAAATAAATCACGATACTTAATTTATAATTGGCGTGCGGTCACTTTCACAATATTGTCAGCTGACAAACATTTTAAACAAAATGTTTTCTTCATAAAAAAATAACATTATCGACAACAAATCAGGGAATTGATGAAATTTGAATAAATATATCTTTGAAATCCGCCATAATATCAGGCAAAATGTTCATTATTGTCGAATAAAAGAGAAATAAAGCTTTTGGACTGTTGAATAAAATTTGTATGGCTGGTAAAAATAGATTAAAAATACGGTAATGTGCGTTTTCATTTCGCGACAAAATATCTTAGAGACTAAACACCCTCCAACAAAATATCGACTAAAGCCTAACCTAACCTAACCTAACCTAACCTTTTTATACGTTTTGCTATTTTTGAACAATAATTTATTGTCTTTGCAGGGTGTCTGTATTATTTTTGTCCCATTTTTGTTAGGTTAGGTTAGGTTTAGTTTTAGTAGATATTTTGTTGGAAGATGTTTTGTCCGTAGGATATTTGTCGGAGGATATTTTTTCGGGGATATTTTATCGCGGGATGAAAAGTCGCGGAAAAAAAAAATCGCCGCTAATGGTGTGGATGGCAATTATTTTCAACGCTATAAAAATATTATGTAAGAATAATCTTATATAATAATAATAATACGTCACTTTAAAATTTTGAAGTATGTATTTACTTTCCATAATAGATGCGTATTCTTGCTGGGATTGCCAATCGATTGGAGAGGAATCCCATCCGTTTTCCAGCGCCATTCCTTTATTATTTATGCATCGTGTCCTTCTCCCTACAGGTGCTTGCAGGATACGCTGGATGCAATCACCCAGCGCTTGCCGCCTTGTGGACTGTCACCAACCTGTCCCATTGTCTTGTCTATACTTATTCATACTAACACTTATTGTATCTTGTATTTCCGCTAAATACTTGCATACTGACAACGTATGCAGGGACACTGGAGGTCTAGATTCGTTTCAAAATTAAATGTAGATTCATTTGAAAAATTAGAGTCCTTGCGAGAGCCTTGAAGGAGTAAGCATCTGTTACATATGTCAGAGTGGATAAGTGGTGGATAACCTCCAATTTACATAATAGAGAGATTTTTGTACACAGTAAATAGACGCGATGTTTTTTAAAATTGTGTATTTTTCTATCTTGAATACCAGCAGTGTATACAGATTCCATAGCAGTCGGTCCTCTGAGAGTTGCCCCCCCCCGGCATACTTACTAACAATATACAGTAAGGTTTATGTAAAATGTGGCATACATACAAATAAAACTAAGTGTCTCCGAAGGGGTATGCAGAAAGCTTGTACCGCCGAATAACAAAAGCGTATTTTCATTCAAATGCATCAAGGATAAAACAAATTGTCTATTCACTGTTTATAAAAAAAAAGTATATTTAAAATATATGTTAAACTTCAAGTGATCAGAGCACTCACCCGGAAAGAGAGAGGTCCTGGGTTCGAGTCCCAGAGGTGCCAATATCTTTTTCAGATTTTTCTGTTTCCAGATTTTCGATGAGTTTCGCTCATAGTGTCTTCATTTAATTAAATATTACAATTTGAGGTTCTACTCATAAAAATTAAATAAAAAAATAATGGTATTTTTGAAGTCGATTTTAGGTTTGAAATGTAAATAATGCACAAAAAGTAATAAATTTATAATTTTTATAATTTCGACAGGCCAACTGTCGTATAAATATAATATTCTTCGTTGCTTGTTATGATTTCAGGTATGGGACGATGGGTTGGAAGCCATAGCTCAAAATTGGGCCGATGGCATGCAATTTCAGCATAACCCCAACAGAACAGATAGTAAGTAGAAGAGAATGTCATTTTATGTACATTTAGGTGTTGGTATAATGTTATTTAGCACAATTTGTTGATTTATAAAACCGTCATCATTTTATTGAATTGGAGCAAGACAGGGTTACAGCACTTAATTGAAACTATTTCACTATTTGGTTGAACAATTACTTTTCAACTCATTAAAACCCATCAAATGACGATAAATCTGTTTGTTACAATCATGCAGCTTGAGTAGTGAACAATGTCAATACTGAAAAAGTAATGTTCCACGTGAGATGAGATCGTTAAAATGAGATCTTTAAAATCACAAAGACTAACTGCTGATAATGTAACATGGTAAAACAGCCGTAAAAGTGAATATTTTCTTTACCGTCGGTTTTTTTTCCATTTAAAATAAAAGGTCTTTCTTTTATCACGAAGAGGAAAACTAAACAGTAGCTACTTAGCTAAAAAAAATCACCTCTCATCTAAATGGAAGATGGCTAGATGGTACAGGTGGGATTATCTGGAATAGAGGTCCAGAAGTGCCTCTGTCTGTCTGTTTATTTGAAACATTTCAAACAGTCGGGAAAGTCTATTTTGGAAGAAGATTATCGCAGATTATCTAATACCTATGGCATAAAGATTAAAAATACTTACAATAATCATTAAAATGTTGGCTGGCTATAACAGGGAATTAAAAATAGGAATTTCTTATCGTTGTTAAACCACAATACTATTGAAAAAAAAACAAACGACTATTTATTAAGATGCCTGTGTAAGAATAAATTGATGACACAAACAAAACTTGCATTATCAACATAGTGGTGCCGGTGGTGAAATACCATCCTCGGAATCAAAACATTGTTTGAAATGGCTATACAGTCTTATTTGGTGACCAGATTTAAATAGCCAAACACTTTCGCACCGATTTCTTCCCCCTATTCTTCACCTCCTTCGGTCTCAAAACACACCTAATATATCAGATTTTATTGTGGATGCATTATACTACTGGTTCCGGACTGTTGGAACTCTTGTCCGATATTCAACAAAAATCTTAGTTTTTTATCAGCATAAATCCAAAGTTTGTTACTTTGCATTTGTTTTATCGTTTGGTACAGCGCTGTGAACGGACTAAATGCCGCGTAATATTAATTGTCATTGATAGCTCGTAACACTCATGTGAATCCCGACGAGCTAAAAAGGTACTATCCTACACGGCATCTTATCCTACCATCTTGAAAGGATTTTACCACACACGAAACTCATAAACAAAGTTTGTTTTTAAATTTTTAAATTTATTTATCTATAAAAAGTTTGTTTACATTGTGTTTTTCGATGCCTGTCTCACTAGGATATACCTGTGTCGAGACAGGCTTAAAGGTTAGAGGTACATAAATGAACATATTTAAGGAACATATTTGGTAGTTACAGGAATATTTAAGGTTAAATACATAATAATTTGAATACAATAAAAATAGAAAGGTGATTGGAAGTGTGGGTAAATACTTTAAAGAGAGTTATCATATAAATGTAGGAAGAGATGAAGTACAGTTGTAAATCCTGTCAAATCTATTTATGGAATTAAATTTGACATGCTTCTATTTTTTAAATTTATTTTATATGGATTAGGTCATATGTAAATTGTTTTCTGTCTATGTGTGATTTATTTTACAAGTTACAACAGACGAAAGACATAGTGCTTGAGTTAAAACAGGACTTCGCTACGCCTATTATACGTGACATGATTGACTGTTATGGTACCTACCCACTTTTCAGTCTTTCAATGTAAAATTGATTTTTGGTTAATTATAAAAATATACGTTTTTCAGGTAGGTTCCCTGCAGTAGGCGAGAATATCTACATGAGCTATACGCAAAACGGATCTTCTGACATGGATTGGAAGGCCGCGGTGGGCGCTTGGTTTGATGAGAACGAGGTATACACGTACGCGCCGCTCACGACTTACATTACAACTGGACATTATACTCAGGTATTCAAATAAATATGAATTTCAGGTTATTATTTCAGGCCGGATGAGACCCTTAAGTAAACAAGCCAAAAATTATTTCTTTACGATTATCAAAATTTTTAGTTAACTTTTTCTTTTGCCATTTCGACGTCATTTCATTCAATGTCATTAAATTTGGCGACCTACGGTTAAGATACTTAGACTGTAGATCCGGAGGTGAGGCTAAAACCTCACTCACAAAAAAACTCAATAATTTGTATATTTTATGTTCCAATTTTTTAATACTTCTCTTCCATGGAAGCATTAGCTTGTAGCTGGAAGGGGAATGTGCAGTTTTTTTTATCTCTTAAATATCTATAATATACTCAATATCTTTTATATATATTATCTTTTTTTTGTTCTTTTTTTTTGGTACAAATATTGATAAAATTTTACAATACAAGCATTTTTTTACATTTCAACAGCTAAAAAGTAAAGAATGGTACAATTAGCAGATTAAACAAAAAAAAATCCCATACAGGCATCACCAGTTTGTGAGTATACTTGTGTATTTTTAAAACAGTTAAAATTTTACTCATATACACACATTATCTTTGTAGAAGATTAAAAAATAAAATAAAATAAATAAAAAATAAAATCAGTGTTTTCTGAATTACAATTCAAAACACATGTTGATAAAGGTTGAACATTTGGTTACATCAGGTCAGATCTTACTGCAAGTAAATGTTTGTATGAATTGTATTTATCCAAGAATTTATTGCATTTTTATATTTAATGAAGGTGAATATATTTTTGCATTAAATTTCTGTAGTCTTATAGAGAGCATTATATTTTTGGTGTAATAAAATACGCATGTCTTTGTGTAAGCCTTGTTTTACACAGTGGAACTTCAAATACATTATTATTTCCTCTATTACTTAATCGGTTTTTTTTTGGAGAGGGCACCTGCAATGAGACAATCTAAAGTACTCATAAAAGGACCAGACCCTAGACGAACCAGGAAACTACTCAATATGGACAGAAACTCGCTGAGGGAACTGGTAGGATTACTAACGGGACACTGCCATCTCAGGAGAAACATGCAGATATTGGGAGTGGAAAACACCAATAGATGCAGGAAATGTGAAGAGGATAAAGAGACTCCAATTCACTTATGGTGCCAATGTCCTGCCCTGGTGGGAACTAGGCTCAGATATCTGGGGAGACACACAGTAGAACCAGAAGACATAGCCACATATCCGGTGACAACCCTGGTGAACTTTACTAAAGGGACTGGGTTGTTACTAAAGGATTGAGGTAAAATGGGAGATAGCACAATGGGCCTATGGCCTAAGTGCTTACGGGAACTATGTACTTGTAAACCGTCTCCGCCTTTTATAAAAAAAAATCGGCTTTCATTTTTTGTAAAAAGAATATTTCGATAAAATAAATATTTTAAACATTGTATACAGTAAATATTTCCTATCTCTAACTATTCAGGATACATACATGTATTATATATTAAGTAAATTACGGCGCGAAAATAGAAAATAATGTATGGTTAGTTGTACAATGAAACTGAAAATAATTAAATTAAATTGAAATATTAAAATTAAATCAAGTGTAAACATTTATGTTTTACCATATTTAATTAATTACAAATTAATAATATAATAATATTCAGTGTATTTGCGGTTCGTTCCAGAATGGTATTTTAACACTCTCAGTGTGATCCTAGTAAGAGTTTCTTTCTTCATCAAAACGTTGGCGTTGCCTGAAATTACTTTAGCCATGTTTAGTGACCATATCTGAACAGCCAGGGAGGTACTTCCTAACTTCTTCCCCATCTCTTTTCCACCTCACTCCCTTTATCCTCACAGCATTTCTCAAAATGGAGATGCCAAAGTCCCACTTGGACAGGACTCAATATTCCGTTCTCCATAATTTGTTTTTAAGACATCGTCATAAAAAAATATTTATACGCTTAAACCGCAGAGTCGTTGCGGTAACCGCCAGGCCTCTGGTGATCCTTAAAAATGTAAATTTATTTTTATTTCATTACTGACAAAGAATATTTTTTTTTATCTCCAAATGCCATCTTCAAGTAAACACTGCGTTTTATGTGAAAAAATCGCCTTAATATTTTGTTATCATCAATAAAACTTGTCTCATACATTCGGCGTGCTCTATGCGTTTTGGGTCTTCTAAGAACAAATCCAGCCAAATGGCAATTGAAACTTACAATAATCTCATTAAATTTAATAAATACGAGAGGGCAAAAATTAATTACGATAATACATGTACGGCGGCAGGCGTAGTCCAGTGGTAAGGCTCTTGACTCGCATTACGAAGGTCGCGGGATTGAATCCCGGCGTGGCAATTAAATTTCATTTGATCAATTTGTGTTTTTTCATAATTAATTAATTAAAAATAATATATAGTATATTTGCGGCAAATTCCAGAGTGGAAGAGACTCTCAGTATCACCCTGGTGTCAGACCACCATTCAGAATCGAAACGTTGCTTGAAATGGCTTTAGCCGTGTTTGGTGACCAGATCTAAATAGCCAGGTACTTCCCACCTTCCTCTTCCCCATCTCCTTCCCCTCCCTACCACCTTCAGCCTCACAACATACCCCAAATGGGAATGCCATAGTCTCATTGGCTCCAGACGGGAGCAGTTGGGACTCTTGTGTGGTATTCATGTAAAAAAAAAACATTTGCCTGTGAAAATCTCAAATCATGTGTACATGTTTTTTACAGCTCGTCTGGGCTAGGACTACCTATGTCGGATGCGGGGGCGCCTTCTACGAAGAAGATGGATTGCAGTACAAGCTGTACGTCTGTGATTATGGACCAGCGTGAGTATTACGTAAAGTTTATAATAACAAAAAAATCTGCAGATATTAAAAAGTTGATTTATTATTAAAGTTACTTGACTACCCCCCTGTCGCGGCCGATGCCACGACACGAGAATGTGTACTGTAAATCCTTTTTATGACGAATAGACCATGTATTGTGTTCTGAAGTATGATCGAAGGAGAATAGGTTTTGAAAGGAAGTCTCTTACCTTTGACGGCTTCTTAAGGCTGTTCAGGATTGATCCTGGTTTCACAATATATTTGCACAAACACCAGGTTTCAAGCCACGACACTTTGAGTTAATAAAAAAATGGAATTTTCTATTATTTGCGATATTTCGAAAGAGCGAGTTGTGACAAATGTCACTATAAAATTGCAACTGTTACAAGTAGGTAATGCAAACTTGGGTGGCAATATTGTTCAATACATTTTCCCCATGTAGGTAAGAACATCTTCTTCTTTTCCTGATAGAGACTTTGAGGAAAGGAGGAAGAGAAAGGAATACATGAAGGACTTGGGGAATATGGATTAAGTTTTTTTTAAAAACTGTTTCAGAACCAAACACCCCCTATCGAGATTGGAAGTAGCACAAAGAGGTAGAAATTAATTAGTATATGCGCATATACTTAACTATAATCTCATAATAGGTACAGCTCTCAATACGATAGTGTGTTTTGTTAGGTACATTTTGGGTTGAAAACTTGATTTTATTATAACGTTAACACTAACGCGGACACGTAAAACAATTTGACTGTCTGAATTCTTGACAAATCATTCCCAATTTTGAAAACAACAGCTTTCTGTTGAACATTTTAGGTAGGAACTTTATTGCTTTTCTGAATTCTTCAAACAAGCAGTCCTAATTTTGTAAATTTCACTTAAATTCAAATAAAATTTGAGTTCGTTGATCCCGTGTTAAGCGGGACACATGGACAACCGAAATTAGTATTTTTGAGTGATTATGCAATTTAAAAATTCACTTATATCTTCTCTACGCTATTCATTAAATTCGCTCACCTTTTTTAATTGTTAAAATCCCTTTGTGATGGAAATTGGATAACCCAACTTGTATTGTACTCGCAACTGGTTGAAAATTAATGTTTTGGCTGCAATACATCTTATTTAATTTAATATTTCCTAAGAGTACACCGGTTAGTAGATAAATTGACAAAGGTGTGAACTTTCTTAGAAAGGGGGAATTAGGAAGCGTAAAACTCACTGTACTGTTAATGTAGCAGGCTGAATTGATGATGTCCACATAAGAATTCACATTCCACATAAAATGTTTCAAACTGTGCACAGATTGTATGATCACCATAAGTTATAATTTTAAGTCTTTCACTTGCATTCATAAATACGAACATAATAGAACTTCATAATAATAAACTGCTTGCTTGTTGAAGGTTGCCACTGCACTGATTTACATATGTAGGTAGAGGGAGGTAGGTAGGAATTTTGGAAAAGGACAAATGTATTCCAAACAAAAGCGTCTTGATTTGAGTCCTCCATCAGCACAAGTAACATTTTTTACTGATAGGAAGGAGTTTTTCTAATTTTGTCATGATATTCGTAACTCAGGAAATTTTTTTTTTATAAAAAAATTATTTGCAACTATTTGATGGGTAGTCTAAAATTATTTCCAATAAAACACATTTTTTCTATCTATCTCGAAACTCGAGGGACGTTTGTGCGCCCCGTTTCATAAAAATTAATTTTGGATTTGAGATCAAAATACCCAACGAAACTAAAAAAAATATATTTGTAATCAAAAGGCATATCAAATATCTAGTACGGATAAGAGCTACTAAATTTATTTTTGCTTAAAATTATAAGATATAGGCCAATAAAGAATTTATTGTTTCATGATTTTAGAGGCAAACTCGGGCAATTATTAATAAATTGGGAGTAAATGCAAAACAACAAAAAAATAATTTTTCTATATTTATTACATAAATATGATGTATAAATGGCTAGTAATTTCAATACATAAACGACAATTTTTTTTTTCCGTAGTAAATAGATCATTTGTAATTTAAATTTACACCCATCAAAATGATGTCCGTTTTAAATTTTTATTTTTTATTTTATATTTCATAATAAATATAGCAAAATTATTTTTTAATGTTTTTCATTTACTCACAAATAATTGGCCAAGTTGCCTCTGAAATCGTGAAACATTAAAATCTTTAGTAGCCTATATTTTAAAATTTAAAGCTAAAATAAATAAATAAAGTGGCAAAATTAAGATTTGTATGAAACGGGCCGCGCGAACGTTCCACTTAAAGATTCGACGCCTTTAGTGCAAAGAAATATCCCAGCATTGAAATTAATAATTGTTACTATAGTATAATGCTCCATTAATAATTGTGATGGAATCCTTTGATGCACTTTCCGCCAGAAGTTGCACTGTAGACTGTAAACGACACAATAGATGGACGTATAGCTTTTAGACCATAGAACACTGAACGAGGCTTTGTCGCGCGACGGAAATAGAAGGCGTGACATCTCCGGTCCCACTTCCGGACCCTGATTAAAAGTGTTCTGCGTGCTATAAATCATACCTACAAACAGAAGGCTCGATATAGAAATTAGATAGGTAGATTTTTCGTGTACCTACTCGTGGAATAAGTATTTTATGTGATATTTTTTTTGCTCGATTGTCGGCAATAATTTTTTAATTTTTGTTTTTTTAATTTGGGAGGCGGTTATGGGTACCGCCGTCCCGGTAATCATTTATTGGATAACTAACACCCCTGCTATAGGTCATCCCAAAGGGTTCGTTACGTTTGGTGACTTAGCAGGGGTGCCCTGGTTCGTGGGGTGAAGTTTGTCTGGCTCTTGGGAGGGGGTCACACAACAACATTCTAACCCCGATCAAAGTGGTCCAGAAGCTAATCATCAAAGTAATCCAAAAAAATCCTTCACATTTCCAACAGAAACGCTTTTCGCAGATTTCGCGGTGCCTCGAGTAGAGGGTATCTTCAAGAAAAACGCAATTATCTAAATTTACAAAGATAACATTATCAAAAAATTTGAAATCAAATACCATAAAAATACCAAAACTTAATACCAAACTAATGCAAAACAATTATATCTATCGAGGAATCTACCTAAGAATAAAGTATTTTAACAACCTTCCGATTGGAATAAAAAAATTAAAAGATATCAATAAATTGAAAATCAAACTGAAATTATACTTGTCAGAAATATATGTTTTTTTATTTAGATGTTTCTAATTACTCTCTTAAATGCTCAATATTGTAGCATGTAACCGAATCCTATATTTAAAGTGCACTTTTGATGGATATTTCAGAGAATATAAATGAAATTAGACAGTTTTCTTACTACATTTGATAGTACTGAAAAAAGTATAGGATGGGCCATAAACATTTGCCCTTTGAAATAATGATGGAAAATAAAATTGTATTTAAATAAATGGTCATTTATAAGAACAAAAATATGCTGGAAATCTAAAAATAATTTCGTCAAAATAGCCGCCATCTTGCCGCTGGCATTCCTCAAATCAGACCCTTAGATTTTCTTAAACTTTTAGACACAAATTTCGGGGTATGTTGACCATTTCTTGGTGGATGTTCTCCTTTTATTGGAGTATAGTCGCTGGTTTATTTACATAGACTCGACTTGTAAGATAAAATATATATGTACACAAATATATCCCATAAAAAAAATCAGCTAGGATTACATCCAGGCGCGAGGAGTCCATGAAATATCCCCTCTGCGCGAAATCAGTTTTTAGTTTTTAGGGAAAATTTATTTAACCAATTTCTTTTGCCCCATGGCCGCCCTGTTTGTTTTCCTGCCAGTTTCTACGAAAATTTTAAACCATGATTTAATTAAATTGCTGATTAATATCCTGTAATTGGTAATACAAAAAAATAGGCGGCGTGCATTATTGTTTTGTAAAACAGAACAGAACCATTGTTGAACAAAAAAAAAATCATTGTTTTTGTAAAAATGTTTTACCCGGAAAGCGCGTTGCTCTCCCGTAAAGCAATTCATTGTAACTAAATTTCCAAAAAGCGTGGAGCCACTAGTAGTAGTATTCCCAATCTATAGTATTCCTTGTATTTGTTTGGTGGCGTTTAAAGCAGTTTTTGAGTACCAACCCAAATAAAATCAACGACGCGGCATGTAAAATATGTTTTAAATGAATAGGTACTAAACGGGAGATTGTTTATTTATTTTTTTATGAGAAAAACTCTCTTTTTATAATTTTTGAAGGTTATTCCCATAAAAAGAGTAGTTGCCTATAATATGGAAAAAGAACTAGTTGAAGATAATATTAATGATTCTAAATATTTGAAATATGAGATTGACAAATATGACGGTTTGACAGAAGGTGGCAATAGCGAAATTGGAAAACGCGCACGTCCCGGTTAGACGAGAGGTCTGGGTTCGTTGGGACCATTGTTTTTTTCTGTTTTTCTGTGTCTTGTTTTATTTCATATTTTCATTTAGATTATAAGTGTTATCTTCTTCTTCAATGATTGTTTATTTCCCTAAACTCTGGTAAACCTTCTATAAAATTCTATTTTTCAATTAATTAAACCTCCACACCCGCCTGTTGCGTAAAAACTCCTACTAACTTTATGAGTTCACTTATCAATTTTTATTGGCATTTTCAGTGGCAACTACTATGGACAAAATGTGTACGAGACCGGACAGGGATGCGAAAATCTATGCTGCACCTATAACCAGTGCGGGGACATCTACGGGGCCGAGTGTTAATTTGTCTATGATATATTGAAAACAGAAAATAAGTTTTTTCAAAATTAAATTAAATAATGTTATTACGAAAATCTGCAAGTCTTTTAGTTTTTTATTATTGTGACAGCTGTTTCGGCTTACAAGATCATTTTCAAACTGTGGTTAGACCACTTTGAGACAACTTGTGTATATAATTGTAAATTTCAATTTTGAAGTTGCCTAAATTGTTTTATTACCAGTTAATCCGATTTATTGATAAAATATTTCTAAAAGGGTACTTTGAAATCTGTTCCCTTTCATTAAATGTTAGTTTTTAATTGTTTAATAATGATGTGACTGCTATTGACTTATTTAAATCTGTTATATTATTTGGGTTTTGTAAACAAACTAAGAATTCAGTAATAAATAATTTACCCCACTTTAATGAATTGTGTTGCCTTAGCGTCATTCGTTCAATAATTGATTTCTAATTGTTCAAGTAAATTTAATCTAAGACCCTTTCTTTCTATATGTAATGGTTTAGGCACCTTTTTGTTAAGTGGAACACAATTATCCACAAGATATTCCGCGAATTTTGAAGAAGTGCTTTAATTCTTATATCTTCTCATTATTATTCTTATTCTAGTTGAGAATGCTCTTCCCGTTTGTCCGATGTAGGTAGCGTTACGTTCGGCGAGGTCACATTTTAATTCACATATGCCATTACTATTAAGTTTAGGATTTTTACTTTTTGAGATTTTAATACTTGTTATTGTTGGTTCAAAAAGCTATATTTACACCGCTTTTTTAAAAATTTCTTCGGTCTCCTCTTTAACATGCATTTTAATAAAGCATCTCTAAAAGAAAAGGAAACAATTAAAACAATCACGATTGATAATGGCTATGAGGCTAACAACTTTGAAAAATTAATAAAAAAATAAAATCAATTTAATTTAACGGTATAAAATAAAAAAAAATGGAAAAATTTGCATGTCTCGAATTTCTAGGCCTAATATCTGTAAAATTTGCAAAGAAAATTAAAAATGTTATTGAAAACAATTGAGAATTTAGTTTAAAAAAAAAAAATAATAAATGGAGTTGGATGAATGTTCTATTTTTTTTATTTGAATGAAGGGTTTTACTCTGTACCGATAAACATACGTTATTGCAGATTGTTTTAGTACACTTATTAAGATTGGAATTGACAAAATAAAATTTGCGGTTCATATTTATTCAAAGTAAAAAATCGAAGTTTCCAAGCATAGTTTTATATCTTGCAATGTTCAAGGTACACACCTACATAATAATAAAATGGTTGGTACTCATTGTAAATACGGTCCTCAACGATCTAATAAGTACGAGTAGTTTTTTTTTTGGTAATTATGGTTCTAATAGATAATTTTCAAAAAAATTATATTAGCGTGACCAAAGACTTCCCATAACTCAGAACTCCACGTCCACAACTGTTTTTAATTTAAAATATTGTTAATTATAATCAAATTATTTGAAATAGAGACGTTGTAGATTTTATATAATTTGGTTTGCTGTTATTATTCTTGTTAACACATAACGCAAAAATAAATAAATAAATGCTTTATTTATAAACTAGTCTATTAATCATTCCCATTTAATATGCATGTTATATGTGTGATTCTATATACGGAATCGATTCCATACATAATCGCCTGTCAAATTTGTGTGATCGTCAATGGCTTGCAATTGCTTTTTTATGGGCTGATATGCCAGCTGTCAACGCTGTCGCCGACTTCAATTAGTTTAAAACACAAATTACTGTAAGTATACATGATTATTTATTCATTGAATGTACTTTTAGTTAATACCATGGATTTGACATTTCAACCTAAATACGCATGAATCACTTAGTTTGCCCAAATTAAGAACTTATTTAAGGCAAACCTATTGAGGCAGTATACACGTACAGAATAATTGAATATTTGGGGACGAAATATATTAATATACTAAATGCCGCACTTTTAGGCACGGATAATGGGAATTACACTTCATTTCAACAATTACTACAAGAAACAACTATTCACTTGCACAAAATAGGTTATTAGTTCTCAATTTGGCAAACTAATAATTCGTGCGTATTTAGATTAAAATTTCACAAATGTCTATTCCATGGTATACAACTTAAAACGTACATAAAATTTTTATTTTTTATTTTATACAACACATGTTACATAAATTGGGACGTTTACATAAAGTAGATACCATACTAGGCGGCTGCCTGTTTCATGGTGACCAAAGGAGTAAAGTTACTTTGTATGAAATATGAAGTCTAGTGTAAACATATGGATTTAGTAAAAGTGATGCTAAAAATTGGAAAAATTATAATAAAAAGTAAAAATTATATTAAAGAGTAGAAAATAGAGAAGAGAAAAAAGGTGTTTTTTTTTTTTAGTATGTGCGCATGCAAGCACACATGCATATATAGGTGCACACATCTATACAAATTTTTTCACACACACACATACATACATACACCTACATAACGACATCCTCACACATATAAACAATAAATACACCTTTATCTGAGTACGAGAAACAGGCTACTAACATTATCACATTCACTCGTCAAAAAGTCCCCAAGCGCCTTCCTGAAACTGTCTGTATATTTGGCTATTGACTTTATTTCTATTGTTAAATTATTGAAGATTTTAGGAGCAAGAAAGTTAAATTGTGTCTGTGCCATTAAGTTGGTGGAATAATATAATTGGATTTGTTGGAATTTCTTGTATAATAGGTTGATTAAAAAAATTAGTAATACGTTATATCCTGATGAAGAAACCTTTGGTTTTGAAACATTTCATTTTTTAAAGATATTTATTTGTACAAACTATAAGTTCCTGATAGTACGGCTCTGTTTAAAACATCTTCTTCACACACTTGTAAAGTTGCATGATACAGGAACGACGTATTTAATTTTATGACCTTAAATTCTTTAAATATAATTTTAGAAGGATATAAAAATGTTTTGTTTTTTTTTCTTCATATTTAATTCATAATTAGATTTTGCGCAGCGTATAAGCGCCAGCCCATGTTAATAACTTAAAAAAATGGTAGTAACAAAGAAGTTGGTTATTTTTAGTAGTTAATATAATTATATACTAATAATGCTGCGAAGCCGTATCTTGAGCCATACCCTGTGCAAGGGCGGTGTACGATATTGCTGATAACGTATTAACGGCTCACGAAAAACACTTTTGTTTAAGTAAATGAGTGAAATATTCTATCGTTCAATCACTGCGTTTTGTATTACTGTCAATATAAGCAGTCACATACGTGCTGTATTCTCTCTAGTAATATTTATCACTATATACACGCCGGAATCACCAGATAACATTTATTCTTGCTATCCTTATAACGGAGGCGACACTGCTTTTGGAAGAAGGTTCATTACGTTGTTTTATTTAAACACTGCATCGGTAGTGAAACGCATCAAGATGCACTTCTTCTCAGTGGTGCTCGTCTGTATGGGGCTCGTCGCTTTGGGCAATTTACAAAAAATTCTACTCGGTGAGTTAATTTTTTACACAAGTTCTTAGAAAATTTCTACAAAAATCAGCTGTTTTTACCATATTCTTGTTAAATATATGAAAATTGAGTCATTTAGACACTCGCTCATTCAGATACTCACATAGTAAAACACATATAAACGCCGTTGACCTGTTTAACTGCATGGAATGAAACATGTAACAAGATGTAATGTAACAAAAAGGCTACAGATCCCTTCTATAAATGTCAATGTGAAAATTTACTTCTTTGTTTGTGTGAGCAAATCATTTTCAGTTGTAAGTATTCTAGATTTCACATAATCGGTAAAGCAGACGCAGATGTAACTGATATATTTGACTACACGAAACATGCCAAATTAATGTATTAAAAATCGCATTGGCTACAAGAACGAGACTATTAATGCAACAGAGGGATAGGATAACCTTAATTTGGAAGTCAGGAGATAAAGGCACTAAGGGAAACGACCGGGCTGCCGAGTTAGTAAGAAAGAGGCCGAAATACCAATTGAAAGACCCAAACACGCTGTGGAGGTTGAGTTTTACTACGCACTTAACTCAATATTGAAAAGTGAATCGATTTCCAACCAACCCAAGTAGAAGGAATGGGATGATGCATCCAGATTGGGATAGTAATACATTTAACTAGGAAGTCTTAAGGCGGCCTCATCTCAAAGCGAGCATTAACTCAAAACTGGGCTAAAACATATGGAGGTAGTTGGTAGGACTATCAATTGGACACCGAGACCTCTGGAGAAGAATACAGCGGTTGTGAGTGAATAACAACTTGACTTTAGGAAGTATAAAGAGCAGTAACATTAATGTACCATTGTTTCGATGGAAAAAAGGCACGTGTACCTACCCAGGGCTCCCCAGTCATAATGTGGAGCCAGGAATTCTTAGATCCGTTCCGTATTTCTGAGGATCGCGATCCCCCTCTAATGTAGAGGCCGGAGATATTTCCTAACAACCAAAGACAACCCGTTGAATTTCACTAAACTGGACCATTATCGAAGGAAGAAGACTAAATTAATTGGACTCTCACTATGCTAATGCAGGTCATCCCGAAATCATTCACAATAATTTGTCAAATGAGTAGTTCGACTATTTATTGATTGCTTTGTGCTATATAACTTTCCGAATGGAGCCGTTTAGTGATTTTATTTGAAGAGGAATTACTTTTCTTCTTCTTTTTAAAATGTATTTCCAACGTGGCTCAAATACTTGCAGTAGCAATTCAACCAAGACTGGGATAACCTATTTTATACAAGGTGAACGAGTGCAATTAACATATTTATGCATTTGTCGGAGAGGAAAGCTTTATAAACGCATTTTTAATGCGTTTATAAAGCTTTTAATAATGAACCATAAAATCTGCAATAATGATCTCGTTCAAAAGTGCGCTTAATGCAAAGCGTCTGATTAAAACAATGCCGATGAAGACATTGTAGTTAAGGGGGTTTTCTAGTCTAGAAGCATAAATTGTATGTATTTTTTCAGGTGCAAAAAAAAATCCAATAATGTTTTTACAAGCCATTATTTTATCAAATATTGATTAAACATTAAAGAATATATGAAAAAAAATAAACGAAAAGAAAATAAAGTTGATATGAAAAGGTTTTTTGTCTCAACTGCTAGTCAAGATTTGTTCAGAAAACAATTTGAGCATTTGATACTCTTTTGAAAAATATTATTTTGTGATGTTTTAGAACACGGAATGACGTGCGAAGACAAGAGAGTCGCTCTCGACCAACATAATGAATACAGAATGATGATTGCCAACGGATCGGTGATAGGACAGCCTAAAGCTTCCAATATGCAGAAATTGGTAGTTATTTATTTAATTACTTTTTGTTGTCAAACTTATTTATTGCTTTAAAGTTAGTTTTGTACAACTCAAAGACATATGAATATTACTAAACCTGCCCTAAGTGATAAAAGCGTATTATTTTCCCCTCCCCATACCGGTTCCAATTTAAGCCGGCTGGGCTCGCGAATGGCCTCAAGCGAATCTAAAAAAATGTGACGCCATCATTCTTGCAGAGCTCTCAATAAAAATTTTTACGAAATAACGCGGCAAAAATGGTGGCTTGTTCTATGAAAATGTTTAAATATGGAATTGAAAAAGAGAATAAACCCAATTGTCGTATAACATTCCATGGGTTAGCATTATTTTACTTTATTTTAAGGGTTTTCAGATCATATAATATGTTCAGTTTTAGTAACCATCTATCACCATAACACTTGGTCGAAGACCATAACGAATGTAGGCGATTCTCAAGTGTGCTTGTCGTTGTTTACTGGGGTAAGTAAATTATGAAACATTTGTAAAAGTGTCTTAACTAAATACGGCAACAAAATATTCGACTCTGAAAACAGGTGAACTTTACTTTGCGTATTTGGACTTCGCAAATTTGTTCAAAACGTGGCGAGCAATTCGCGCTCCCATGTAAAAAGGTCTATTCATTCAAAAGCAGATTTAACTTTTAAGAACTATTTGGTGATATTATAATGCGAGATGCCTATATACTGTCGGATTGATTTATTGACGAATCACATACATCACAGTCATCTTCCCCCCTTCGCGTCCCGCTATAGTTGGTATGTACCCCTTTCCTGTTTTTCTCGTCTAGTAATATTCATATGTCTATTGTATAACTCTTTTTTAAAATAAATTTATTTAATCACAAAATGAATGCTCATTAGAAAAATTATGGATTGTAGTAAATTTTACGCGTAATAGCTTTTTAACTCACATTGCAAAGGAAACTGAATGCTGTTGAAATGAGATCCCTGAGGCGTACGTGTGGTAAAACCATGAATGATCGTGTGAGAAATGAGGAGATCCGCAAAGAATGTAAGGCTGATGTAAGCATAATGAGTAAGACCTAAAACGTATAAATTCATCGAATAAACGGAATTAATATTGTTTTTATGCATAGTTTAGTATTCAAGGAATGTGTTTCAGTAAATATTAAATAAGATAGCATAAAATTAACCTGCAAAATATTACGTTAAAGTCAAAACATCGCGAAATTTTTTCGTTTTTTCCCGTGGCATTTGAAGAGTTAAGAAAGGGACCCTCAGATGGTTTGGGCATGTAGAGCGAATGAGCGAAGAAAATAGTGTAAAAAGAATATATGACGCAAATGTGAATGGTAGAAGAAGTCGGGGACGTCCGAGGAAGACATGGCACGATCAAGTGATTCAGATACTTGAGTCGGGCCGTGTCAAAAGTCAGTACAACAGAATGTATGAGACGATGTATGAATGTGAGTGAAGCAAAGGACCGAGTTGTTTGGCGGTCCGTCCTCTCTGCCTACCCCTGCGAGAAACGTCGTGATGGTTAGTTAGAAAACTTTTTGGAAGTTGAAGGCGAAGTCTTGCATGAAAATAGACGAACATTACTTTTTGTAATGTAAATCGGTTTGCTAAATAACATAAAAATATTTTTTTACTGTGAAAAAAAAAATGCGTTGAAAGTGCTCTGAAACTTTGCGTAGGTGGGGAGGGGGTGATTATTCATAAAAAACTTAGGCAAAAACTTTCTTTTTCACTAGCTACTTTTATTTCATTAGTGCCCAGAAAAAAAGGTTAATTTCTTTTTCGTGTTCGGCTTACACATTTATTAATTATCTTCTGTTTATCCACGACAATTGAAACACGTTTTACCTAATGAATAAGCACTGTTACTAGGCATGCAACTATAAAATAAAGAAGAATTCAAAAGGTGTTGTGTTTCTAAGTGGACGTGTCGCAGAGTTTTTTGAAATCTCATGTAGACAGTGACCTTCCCCTTGTTTTGAAGATCAAGTGAGAAAACGTTCACCAATCTCGGATAATTGTAGATTCATATAAAATTCAAACAAACGCAAAGGGGTATTCTGGTCTAGAAATTTTTTTTCCATAGTTTAGATATTCAAAAATATATCTTTAAAAGGATTTGTCGAACTTAGGATTATTTCAAAAGTTTTAACCATTTTAGTGTCGCGATTTAGACGAAATCTAACCAGAATCTAAATAAAACAAAAATTTTGACGCATTTTTCTCAAAACTACTTTTTTCTAGACGGTTCACACGTTCTACGAAACCAATTTACTTGAAATTTGGTGTGAGTTTTCTTTACACATTAGTCTACTTCCCTTACCAGAACTATAGCAAAATGTAAAGTTTTAATATATTTAAAAAAATTCCGAAAAGTCAAAAAAAAAATGGTAAAAATATGTCTTTTTATTTCAGACAGCCACTATTTTGCGATATATTTTTTTTTTTTACCTTTCCGAGGTACGGGCTATAGTAGCACTTGTCGACCAGGCAATTGCAATCGTGTCAACCAGGGCGTGCCATTTTTTTGAGACCCCCCACTTCAAAACCATGCAACTTTTTGAATTTTATATTTTTTCGTTCAATTTTTTAATGGATTCTTTAATTAATGCTTAATTAATATTTGGTAAGGTAATGGCTATTCAAAATACATATAAATTCTTTTTATCGCACATGAAAAAATACCTACAATTCGTGCTTCTAGACTAGAATACCCCCTTTTTTCATTGTAAAATTCTGAATTTCACCATGATCACAAAATTCAAATAGGATGGTGATCTATACTGTCAGGTGCGTGTAAGTGAGACATAGCGCGTGTTAAATAGAGCATTTGTTTCCATTCAATTTTGTATGGAGGGCATTTCTAGTTTTCTTCTTTATTCTATGCACAGACCTAACGTCCCTATTTCTCACCTAACCTAACATCACTCAAATGTTACCCAAACTCGTTATGCATTACGACTCGCAGAAGAAAAGCTATGGTTACACTAAACAATTATTATTATTCAATTTTATTGGTAATTAGAATAACTTTTAAAAAAAACTTCGTTAGGATTTTTTTTCTCTGATCATTATGATCACCCGCGGAGTAAATGTATAACATTATTAATTGTATTATTTGTTTTTTATCACAGATATGGGACGATGGGCTGGAAGACTTGGCTCAAAAATGGGCCGATAACATGAAATGGCAGCACAACCCTGACAGGAAAGTTGGTACGTAATCGCTAATACAACATTATATACAACTTGAATACAGTAATGATTTCCGTGCTTTGTGTGCCAATTTAAAAAAATATATATTGTACACCAACCAATAGTTTTTAATATATTACGTTGGCATTAACAAATTGTTTTTTTATTTGGAATGAATAATGAATACGCACCTTTGTGATATGTTAAATTTTAAACACATTCTAATAACCGCAGTTGTACATACGAAGGGCAAAACTCTTCTAACAGGGAATTTACTTAATTGGGCGAAGCCCATCAAAAATCGTCTATAGAGCCTAGTAGCAAGGAAAACCGGGTTTTTATCTGCTGATTATTGCTAAGAATCATTTGTATAAAAGTACATTTCGATTTTTCTCACTGAACTGAAGTGGAACGTTCGCGCGGCCCGTTTCAGCACGTTTTACACGAATCTTAATTTTGGATTTGAGATCAAACTGAAAAATTATTTTTGTAATCAAAAGGTATATCAAATATCTAGTACGGATGTGAGCTATTTTTTATTTATTTTTGCTATAAATTTTAAGATAAAGGCCATTTAAGATTGTAGCGTTTCATGATTTTAGAGGCAACTTGGTCAATTATTTGTGAGTGAATGAAAAACCTTTCACTACATTTATTTTAAAATATGATGAAAGATAAAATAAAATATAAAACATTGTTAAAATGCATTATTTTGGGTAGTAATTTTAAAATGTATATAAACGAATTTTTTTGTTACGATGAAGGAGGTGATTGTGTTTTTAATTTACATCCATTAAAATGATTTCTTTTATTATTTTTATTTTTTTTAATCATACTTTTGTGATAAATATATTAAAATTATTTTTTTAAAGATGTTTATTTACCCAAAACCGTCCAAGTTGCCTCTACAATCATAAAACATAAAAAATTCAATGCCCTTTATTTTATAATTTAAAACAAAAATAAATAATGTAGCTCATATCCGTACTAGACATTTGAAAAACGTTTTGATTACAAAAATTATTTTTCAGTATATTTTGATCTCAAATCCAAAATTAAGATTTATATGAAATTAGGCGAAACGGGCCAACGTTCCTCTTAATATAAAAGAGTTTTTTTTTTAAATATATTTCTATGTTATTCTATTTTCTATATATTTCAAATAATAAAATTCTTTTTTTCGAACTTCGTTAGATTTGGGGAATTTAATATTTTAATAATACCTTATAGACAGAACACAAAAAACAAAAATTGAGAATATGTATAGTTCAGAAGCTCAGATAAAAAATGGAGTTCCGCAAGGAACTGTACTTGGCCCGATTCTATTTTTGATGTATATAAATGATTTGTGTAATTTTGTAATCCCAGGAAAAATTATTTCTTACGCCGATGACACGGCAATAATAGTTAACGGAAATTCTTGGAACGAAACTTTTTCTAAGGCAAAAGAATGCATTGCACTTGTTTCAACGTGGCTAAAATGTAACAAACTCATTTTAAACTACAGCAAAACATTTTATTTAACTTTTTATAAAAGCAATAAAAATAAACCTCATGATAACCTTAAAATTAGAATCCACAATACAAGTTGCAATCAAGATACATGTACACTGTGCAATGAACTTGTTAAAGTAGAAAGTATCAAATATTTAGGAGTATCTATTGATACACATCTAACTTGGAAAACACAAATTGTTAAAATCATCTCGAAATTAAGATACCTTACATATACATTTTATAGACTTAAGGAAGTACTTAATCTTGACAAATTGAGAATGATATATTTTTCACTGGTGCAATCTTCAATAATGTACGGCATTATAGGATGGGGTGGTGCGCTTGATGCTTTTATTAAGCCTTTACAAAACACTCAAAAGCGCATTATTAAAGTTATGTACAATAGAACTAAAACATTCTCGACTGAGTTACTTTTCAAAGATACTAAAATATTCAACATCCGTAAATTATTTATATTGCAGACAATGAAATATGTATTTAAAAACAAAAATTGTTTCGAAAAAAATGAAAATAGAATTAGCAAAAGGACTAATAATATCTTTTACACCCATCAAATCAATACCAAATTAATGCAAACACATAGCAGCTTTATTGGTCCTCGGACATTTAATCTTCTACCAAAACACATTCAAACGACAGATAAAATATCACTCTACATAAAAGAATTAAAATTATGGCTTTATGGTGCAGATGTTAAAACACTTTTGCTATAAATTCTATGTTAACCTTAATACATCACTTTTCATTTTAATTCTAACTCATATAACTTTTTTATAACTTATAACTATTGTTAATTGTACTTACTGATGTATGCATTTTTGTTTATATTACCCACGCACAGGCAGTGCCTTTGTGGGTTCCCATCACCTACTTTTTACTTTACGTAGATTTAATTATTCCTAACTTTTGATTTATTTGTTTCTTATATGTGTATTTTGAAATGTTTATAATAATGGGAAAAAATAAAGATTAAAAAAAAAAAAAAAAATTGGTTTCTGTATTTCAGATCGATGGGTTTGGGTGGGAGAGAACATGCACATGGCCTACGGGAGTGGTGCAAATAACGACAGGAAGTGGAAGAACGCGGTGAAGGGATGGTGGGACGAAATTAACATTTACACATACGGACCCCTTAAATCTTACGAAGGACCAACCCCTTTGCATTACACGCAGGTATTGGACCAAAAATTAAACACATTTTTTTTAAAGAAATAAAAAAAACTTTCCTTTTAAAAAAATTACACCGTTAGGGGATTTAGTGTAACATATTGCCATCTCAATGTATGGAGAAAGTGGGAAGATGGATGTATTTGGTTTCATCAATATTTAGTAATATATATACATATTAGCATAGCAATATTACAATTTTTATTATAAACCTACTTGAAACTTTCAGCTTGTCTGGGCTGATACCACCCGCGTCGGCTGTGGATACGTTTTCTTTTTAGACAAGGAAACATACTACAAGATATACGTCTGTGATTATGCCCCAGGGTAAGTATTTTACAATCTTCATAATAAAGTATGTCATTGTTTAATTATCGGCTGAAGAAGTCAAAATTGCTCATGGTCAGTCAAAACACCAAACTAAACAGGCAGCCAACCAATATGGAGTGAAAGTCCTTGAAGGAGCAGCATGGAGGGTAGAACTAGTCACCAAATTAGTATAAAGAATATTCTTTCATTCACCAGAAGTCAACATAAATTGTCAATAAATTGTCAATCAAACAAAATTAGAATCATTCGACCTCAATGAGATATCTTATCTCCTGTAAACGATCAATTGGTCCCACCAATGAGCACCATCGACGTAAAGAGGGTCAATTTTTTGACAATTTAATAAATCCCGTTTTTAAAATACTTTTAAATCGATTTCCTTTTAGGTACCTATTAATTTCTAATATGAAAGATGTACGGATTTAAGTGCACTTTCTTCGGGAAAGGTGATTCTAGGTGATAATAGATATGTACCGATACGACAAAAATGTACTTTTTTCGAAATTATGACGTTGTAAGTTAGTTTTTCATGTAAAAGTATATTGTTTGTTTAATAAAAGATCGTCTCTGGAAAAATATTTTTATTTTTGTAGGAAGACGAACATTGAAATTTCGAAAAAGTTATCTATCATTCTTACTTCTACCATCATGTCGATGTAGAATCACCTCCCAAATTAAGTGAACTTTACCCTGTAGGTATATGAGCTAAAAAGATAATAATAAAATAATAATTAATTAATTTTGTCTGGCTACCCGGTATTCAAAAGTTCATTGATTTATTTATTTGTTTATAATTTCTCATAGTACACGTTATTATTATTTTTTTAACATAAAAAATGAACCTCACTAGGACTATTGAGGTAAACATTTATAAATTTGAGTTGAGAAACATTACATAGATTACAATAAAATATAAAACAGTGCATTCAAAGCGCTAAAATATTTCATGGAGAAAGAAAGAAATAAAAATATGACATTAGTGACCAGACGGGTAATTTGAGAATGATTTGTAACAATATAACCATAAATAAATCAATAATCAGTAACCAGTAATCACTTTAGCCGCCAAGAAGCAGAGCAAATTCAAAACAAATACAAATAGGGTGACACTCCGATTTTGGCAGATGGAACTCAAATAAAATCTTTTTATTTAAAAAAAAATCTTAATTTAAAAAAACGACAATGATGGAAAAATAGTATGCCAATCCTCTGCCAACACAATATCTTAAAATTATTTTAAATTTAGCTAATGAATTGGAAGACTTAATATAATCTGGCAGAATATTAAATATAAGTGGAGCCTGATATAAATAGTTTCTTTGGTCAAAAGATGTTAAGATGATTATTGGTACAAAGTTCATTGTTGAGATAATTCTAGTGTTATGAATTTGTTGGGTTCTTTCTGCAGATTTAGTACAGATAAAAAATCTTATAATTATTTTCATTACAAGCTTTTATCTAATACAAAGTTAAAAAAAATATATGTTAATAGCTAGAAAAAGATTTTTAGTTAGGATCTGTATACCTAATAAATATGCAATTTTACGCATACCTATTGGATTTTTGGATGATTTGTAGCTTAGATCGTTGACTTATGCGTTAATGGGATACTGCAAACTGCACCCATGCAGCAATAGCGATTAAAAAAAATCAATCAACAAAATTGATCGATTTTTTTAAAAACTGGAAGGACCCAATCAAATGTACGGTTGCGAATCATTGCCCAAAAGCTAGACAAATTCCACATCAATGGCAAAGGGTTTACAGGGCCAAATATATTTGATAAAAATTATGGTCTCATAATTTTTTTTCCTGATTCATCTTTTTGTTGTTTATAGTCTTCAACGTCATAAGACATATCTGTTTACATTATAAAAAAGTTTTTTTTTATAAATAATATTATTCAATTAATCAATTAAAAAAACGCAAGCGACGCAATTTGTGACAAAAAATCGCTTCAAAACCAAATATGCAAGCGAGAAAGGAATAATGCAGAGAAGAGTTAGTTGTAACATGAAACATAAAATACAAGTAAAAAAGGTTCGCATTTTTTTTTTTTTTTACATGAAATACCGCACACGAGTCCCAACTGCTCCCGTCTGGAGCCAGTGAGACTATGGCATCCCCAATTGGGGTATGATGTGAGGCTGAAGGTAGTGGGGAGGGGAAGGAGATAGGGAAGAGGAAGGTGGGGAAGTACCTGGCTATTCAGATCTGGTCACTAAACAAGGCTAATGCCATTTCGAGCAACGTTTCAATTCTGAATGTTGGTCTTACACCAGGGCGATACTGATAGTATCTTCCACTCTGGAACGTGCCGCAAATATACTATATATTATTTTTAAATTAATAAATTGTGAAATAATACAAATTAATCAAATAAAATTTATTTGCGCACGCCGGGTTCGAACCCGCGACGTTCGGATTGTGAGTCCTGAGTCTTACCTCGGGACCACGGAGGCCGTCTAAATTCTATTATATTAAAATGTTTATTTAAATTCATGAATTATTACATATTAAAATGTTTATTTAAATTCATGAATGGTTTTTACAATGATATTATAATAATCGGTTTATGTTGAATTTTGAATAGCAGGACAGTTATGTATCTTGGCCATCGACCAACATACTCGTAGTCTAGACAGAACGTGTGGATGTTAAAAATACAAACTTATCGGTTCCAAAAATTGGTTTACGAAAAAAATTATGAAAAGGAAAGTATATGGCAAAAGATCTCAGGAGGCATTGCTTTTATCCTTTGTTGGTCTGCAAGAATAAAATTTGTCGTCCAATATCTTTATGCTTTCGAATCTGAACGAAGGAATCAGACGGGGAGTTTTATTTTAAAATTATTCATTGGTGGGCCGAATTTTGAAAGATATGACATATCATATCGTATCGATGATCTTAGCCGATCTGTCGAAATTCAAAAAATTGAAAGCAGTGGGCTTCTCCATGGGCTAAAAACAGATTTTATTTTTATTTTTTATTATTAAACAAACAAAAAAAGTTTTATTTTAACATTCGAGTATTTTAGAGTCATTATAGAATGCCAATGGACCATTGAACAATCATCCAATCTATTAAAGGGGCTTAAACTATAAATAGAATAAGTTGTAAATGTATGATACACAATATACACAGTTGGAACATGGCTCAAGGAAGAAATGCAGACCATCCCAATATCAACCAAAAATAAAACAATAAAACCTTCATTCATAAAAACCCTTTGTTTAGAGGATTTGGATAATCAATTATCATTATATTTATAATTTCAGAGGCAACTACTTGGGACGGTATCCATATAAGACCGGAGAAGGATGCGAACAACTGTGTTGCTCTGGTGAACAATGTAATCATCCCTATGGAAATGAGTGTTAACTGTTCATCGCTAAAAAAGAGTTGGTGCCTACTGGAACTATCAAATATTTAATTTTCCTTTTTGATCCCGATTTATTTATTATTAGGCTATTGCTTCATCCAATTTTCTTAACTTAATTTTTAATTCAGAGTAAAAACCTGTTTCCGAGAGGTCAATAATCCCGTGTCCAAAATAGCGAAATTGAGTTAAGTACCAATTTCGATCGGAATTTCATTACCCATCTAGAGGGATACAGCATTCTTACTGAGCGGGTTCGCCATGAAATTCATTTTGCAAAAATGAGTTCTAAGTCATAATTCATTTAGAAGTAAACCAAATATGCAAACTATTTGGTGGCCTCCAGTAAAATAGGTAAAATGGACTTGGACCATAGACCTCTCGGGTACAGAAAATAAGTCCAAAAATAGTTATTAGCATAATTCTTTTTTTTTTGTCTTCTATCGTTTGGTAATCATGACATTGACTTCATAACTTCATAAAGATATTCACCACCACCACCATTAGCTGAAGCTATTGTGCAATACATAACGGGTGTTTTTTTAGAGGTATACAAATTCAAAATGAAAAAAAAAACATTTTAATGTCTATGATATTGGCTTTATTTAAAATATAATTTTGTGCCATTATCGTTTAAATATGAATTCGGGCGTATGAGCGCCACGGCTAGCTCAAATGAAGCGCAATCTTGAAGTCCAATTTTCGACAGCTTTATCGAGCAACTGGGGCAATATATTGGCAAAACCACGGCGAATGGTCCAAATGGTCCAACGTCTCTAGTCTCAGCATAGACTAGTGACTTCACATACCCCTAAAGAAAGTAATCTAATGGTGTGAGATCATACGATCGTGGAGATCTGGACCCGGGTCTTTCCGCAAAATCTTCCACAAAGTGGATGGGCACAGCTGCAATTGCTGTGCACGATGGCGAATCCACTTATTCGGTCTCTCCTCAACGCTACTCTCCACAGCAACAATTACTTCTTCTGTGCGCACTGTTTGTCGTCTTTGTGGATGCGTATTATCCACTAGAGTGTACGTGGTGCGTAAACAATCCATGATATTCCGAATAACTTGCTCGGATGGATGATTATGTCGACAGTAAAATGGACGTAGTGCACGATAAGTTTGGCGAACCGAACCATGATTTTCAAATAAATTTGCACATTTTGCAAGCGCACGTTCTGACGTCAGTCTATTCATAGTGAAATGGCAAAACGTACTGACTACAAATCAAATGTCAACTGTCAAACTGACAGTCTCTAGAAACAATGTTGCCAGTTTAAAAACCAAACCTCTAAAAAAAACACCCTTTATTATAATTTAAAGGTAAATTTTTGGTTGCGGTTTTTCTTATTATCAAAATTTTGAAAAATAAATTATTCACCATTTTAACAATAATTTTTTTATTTAACCACGCTTATGTATACCAAGTATTTGCATTTGCACCTTGTGTACAAATGATTTCTAATGGTTTTATGGTTTATATCATATAAAATAATGCAAACAGTTGGAGAGTTGGGACGAAGGAGAGCCTTGGTGCGAATGACATCCACCGTGGGACATAACCATGTATTAATCCTAACTTCTTGCGAAACCAAATAATGATCCCGGATTTTTTCAGAGAGGAGAGATCTATGGAAAAGGTGAACCAGGATGGTGATTCTTAACATTCTCCCAGTTAAGGAAAACTTTCTAAAGTACATAAAAATATACACACTGTAAAAAGCACTGCCGATTACAAATGAAAAAAACTATTTTAATATTTTATAAGTTGGAACACAAATTTTGAACCCGAGATTCCTACCCACCCCTTAATTCCTACCCACTCCATACAGCATCCCCAAAGATGACATAGGCCCTGAGGGAGATTATTTTCCTCAGTCTCCTGTGTGGAGCTCACGTAAAAAAAAACAATCACAATAATAATAGATATCGATTTTTTTTTAATTGCTTATATTTTATTACTTAAAACAAAAAAAGATAAAAAGCTCACATCCGCACTAGATATTTGCCAAACCTATTAGTTTTTAAAAATATATTCAGTTTGGTGGTGTTTTGGACCCTATAAAATAAAAATAATTATAGGGCAAACGGAAACAATTTTTTCAATTTAATTAAATGAAGACACTATGAGCGAAACTCAATCGAAAATCTGGAAACAGGAATATCAGAAAAAGATATTGGCACCTCTGGGACTCAAACCCTGGACCTCTCTCTTTCCGGGCGAGCGCGCTGACCACTGCGCCAAGGTGTCGATATCCAATTTGGTCACTTGATCCCAGACACAGCTGGGCAAGGCAACTCCAGAAACTGTGTGAGGAGAGGATGGGACTGCCATGGACGGAGGCCGAACAGTCAGCTCAAGACTGGGACGTATGGAGGAGCCTTGTCGATGCAATGGGTCCCCGACAGGACAAGGGAATGAAGATGATGATTCCTTAGTTGAAATAATAAAAAATGATACATTAAGTGTACGGTTCATAATTTACTAGCGAGTTCCCGGCATGCGTTGCTTTGCCACTTCAGAAAACCATAAAAAAATCTTTCTCCCTACGTGTCTTTTCCCATTCGTCTCGTTCCCCTTTCGCCTCCCCTTCCTCTCCCGCGGCCATTTCCCCTATCGCGTTCCCACTCCGCCTTCTCCACCTTCCCACTCCTCACTCCTCTCGCCCTCTTCCCCCGTTCCGCGAACCCCCCTCTCGCATTCTATACATTCCGGTACATTCAGTTTTCAAACAGCTCGCGTGCCACCTATTGCAATTTTTATACAATTTTCATAATGCCGGAACTCACAAGTATTTATAGAAACCATCGCTGGCAGGCACACGTCAAATCACCAAAGTTTCATCGCAATCAGATGAATGGTTTAGCAACGCATTGCATATTTGCATACATAGACAGAAGTATACAAATTTTAATTTTTATATATGTCGATTACTAAGTAGGCAAAAGGGTAGGTACCTACATATAAATTTTACGGTTTCAGAGGAATATTTGGTGTTGATTTGATAAAAAAGACAAAAATTATAACCAACTTTTCCGGACGACAGGTTTACTGTTCACAGGACTATGTAAAGTTCTGAGATAGATACATTTCAATCGGGCTTGAAAATATTATAAGTATATAACTTCAACAATACGTGTTGAGTAATTGACCGAATAAAAAATTATGTTCACCCCTAGAAATAACTTCTTAACAAATCTGTGAAAGTATATGTAAATCACTATGTTAATACATTTGTTCCGTTCAATTCTCGTTTGTTATTTACATCAATACATTTATTCCACCATTGTTTCTCAAAATAAACCAAGGGGTGAGCTGTCAAACATTACGCTGATTTAAAAGGTATAATTTTTTTTATGTTATCTAATTTCCGATGGGTGAAATTTTCACTTTTTATTGTAACTAAAAAAACAAAGAATGTTCCAACGAAAATAATGGTTTTTTGATTTGAAACTTTTCAACAACTCCAATAGTAAATAAGTGCGTTTTTTAATTGCCACCAAAATGATATTTCAGCTTAGAATTTAGCTGTGACGAAGTTTTTGGAAATTCAATGTAAAACTTGTAATATGTTATTTATTACCCTTTCCATTCAGTGTATTTAAGGTTTAAGTAGGGAATTTATATTTAACCAGCTGGTTCCCGGCTCGCGTTGCAATGCCATATTCAAAGAAATTAATTGTTTCTCTCTGCATGTCCTTTCCGTGCGTCCGTTTTTTAAATAATAATATGTAATTCAACAACGCTTATTGTAAATTTTTGTCTATAGATAGATATTTATTTGTCTGTTATTATTTCTCTATTATACCGGGTTTGGCATCGAGGACTTATCAACAAACTGCCATCTTACGGACTTCCCGTATCCCTGTGTACGTGGATTGCCGACTTTTTGAGGGAGAGGTCAATTCAGATGGTTGCTGACGGTTTCACCTCTTCCTCGCATCCAATAAATGCTGGCGTCCCACAGGGATCGGTTCTGTCCCCGACTTTGTTTTTGATGCACATCAACGACCTTTTGTCATGGGCACCAATTCATTGTTACGCGGATGACAGTACAGTCCATGATAGCTTTTCGTTTGACAAGCCCCCAAAGTCACACAAACTCCAACGGCTCGGAGGACTTTGAAGCAAAGAATGGATGGTTACCTCGAGAGTGTTTTCTCTTGGGGTAAGAATAACCTCGTCGAATTCAATGTTTCAAAGACCCAATCATGTCTAATTACGTCTAAAAGGGATCGAAATGAAAATCTAGTCTCCTTCAACGGAAGCGATCTTCCGAACAGACCCTCCATTGATATGCTTGGTGTAACTATAAGTGACCAGCTCAGATATGGGGGCTCCATCGAAGCCAGAGTAAAGTTAGCTTCTCAAAAACTGGGCGTACTGTACAGGGCCCGCAGATACTTTAATAGTACACAACTGCTAACCCTGTACAAATCGCAAGTGCGCCCCACGGTTGAATTTGGCAGCCACCTCTGGTCTGAAGCTCCAAAATACTTGAAAAATACCCTCGACTCTGTGCAGAAACGGGCGGTCCGTTTGATAGATTCTCCCATCTTAACGAACGGATTGCAATCTTTAAAGCACAGGCGTCGGGTGGGAATGCTATCCATGTTCTACCGGTATTTCAATGGAAGATGCTCTGAGGAACTAGCGTCATTGATCCCTTCGGCACCGGTGCATAGTCGGGAGACACGCCAAACGCGCGCCCAACATATGTACACGGTTGACATTTGTCATATGAGAACGGGTCATTTTTTCGACTCGTTCTTGAGTTCAACAGCTCGGCTATGGAACGATTTGCCGGCATCTGTGTTTCCTCCCTCCTACAACATGGGTCTCTTCAAGACCAATGTTCATTCCTTCCTCTCCTCAAAAAGACCCTCCACACAGCATCCCAGATGACATAGGCCCTGAGGGAAATTGTTTTCCTCAGGGCCTCCTGTGTGGAGTTAATGTAAAAAAAATATATATATATCTTTTAAAAACGTGACGGCGTGGAAGGGCGTGGCCTATTTTTATTACCGATCATTTTTTTTCTTCTTTATACTTTATATCCCGATGAAGAAACCATTGGTTTTGAAACATTTATTTTTTTAAAGTTATTTATTTGTACAAACTATAAATTTCTGATAGTATGGCTTTGTTTAAAACATCTTCTTCGTACACTTAAAGTCGCATGATACAGGAACGACGTATTTAATTTTACGATCTTAAATTCTTTAAATATTAGTTCAGAAGGATATAAAAATGTTTTCTTTTTTAATATTTTATTCAGTATTAGATTTTGCACAGCGTATAAGCGCCACCCCATATTAATAATTAAAAAAAATGGTGGAAACATAGAAGTTGGTTATTTTTATTTGTTAATATTAACATATATTAATAATGCTGCGAAGCTATATCTTGGGCTATACTCTGCGCAAGAGCGATGTACGTCATTGCTACTAACATATTAACGGCACAGAAAATATCTTTTGTTTAAATAAATGAGTGAAATATTCTATCGTTCAAACACTGCATATTTGCATTACTGTCAATAAAAGCAGTCACATACGTACCGTATTCTCTCTAGTAATATTTATTACTATAAATACGCCGGAGTTACCAGATTAACATATATTCTTGCTATCCTTATCACGGAGGCAACATTGCTTTTGGAAGAAGGTTCATTACCGTTGTTTTATTTAAACACTGCATCGGTAGTGAAACGCATCAAGATGCACTTCTTCTCAGTGGTGCTCGTCTGTATGGGGCTCGTCGCTTCGGGCAATTTTCAAAAAATGCTCGGTGAGTTAATTTTTACATAAATCTTAGAAAATCAGCTATTTTTATCATATTCTTGTTAAATATATCAGGAGAGTCATTTAGATACTCGCTTATACATAGTAAAACACACATAAACGCTGTTGATCTATTTAACTACATGGAATTAAACATGTAACAAGATGTAATAAAACAAGGAGGCTACAAACTCCCTCTATAATGTTAATGTGAAAATTAACTTTTTTACAACTTACTCATAATGTTTGTGCGAGCAAATCATTTACTGTTGTAGGTATTCTAGATGTTGTAGGGTCTAGATTCGTTTTAAAAAGAAATTAAGCTTCCTTTTTACAAAAAAAATAGAATCTTGTGAGGGGCCTGAAGGAGTAACCATTTGTTACTTGTACCTGGGTGGATAAGTGATGGATAACCTCCAATGATTTCACACAAGGGGCGGAAATACCAATTGAAAAACCCAAACACTCTGTGAGGGTTGAGGTTTACTAAACACTTAACTCAATATTGAAAAGTGGGTCGATTCCCAACCAACTCAAGTAGAAGGAATGGGATGATGCATCCGATTGGGATAGTAATACATTTAACTAGAACGTCTTAAGGCGGCCTCATCTCAAAGAGAGCATTAACTCAATCTGGGCTCAAACATACGGAGGTAGCTGGTAAGACTATCAATTGGACACCGAGACCACTGGAGACGAATACAGCGGTTGTGAGTGAATAACAACTGGGCCTTTAGGGAATGTAAAGAACAATGACATGGCGCCATTGTCGCACCTCAATGGAAAAAAAGGCCCATGAACCTGCCCATGGCTCCCCAGCCATAATGTGGAGCTAGGTATTCTTAAGTCCGTTCCATATATTGGAGGATCGTGATCTCCCTCTAACATGGAGGTCGGAGGCATTTCCTAACACCCAAAGACAACCCGTTGAATTCCACTAAATATATTGGGCCATTGTCAACGGTCAAAGAAACTAAACACTACGCAACCAAACTAAATAACTACATGTCCACCACACTGAAGCAACTACTGACTACAAATACATTTTCAATTCTTTACAAAAAACACATCAAAGACTGGATCAAACAACAAGGTATTCAATTTTCTCAAAACATTATAACACATAATTCAATCCAAACATTAAAAAAAACTTGTTATGGGATAGAAAATATGACCACAATATTATTTATACCAGTGGCGTGAGGTCTTAGAAAAATATACCTACCTGTTTTTCAAGACAATTATTTATTGTACACATAATCTAGATGCTAAGAAAAACTGTATATATATTCTTACTGCAAATAATCTTTAATATATGTATAAGATACTGCTGCCATGGGTCGACCCACAGTGCCCTTCTTGACAATATCAAGGAGGATACGATGTTTCTACTTACGTCGACAGAATAACATTTAATCCCAAACATGGGAACACTCCAGCACAGGTTCGCCTAGAGGGGTGTTCACAAAATACTACTACTGACCTATTTATACACAGCTACGGATCATTAACATTTTTTTTAAGTACTAAACTTATTATCGTATAAAATTTAATAATTTGTAAAGTGTATGTTCAAGAATAGAAATAAAATAAAATAAATTGTCGAGGGAAGAAGACTAAATCAATTGGACTCTCACCTGATTGATTTTATTTAGCTATGCATAATGCAGGTCATCTTGAAATCATTCACAATTTGTGCTATATAACTTTCCGAATTGAGCCGTTTAGTGATTTTATTTGGAGAGGAATTACTTTTTCTTCCTCTTTTTAAAATGTATTTCCAACGTGTCTCAAATACTTGCAAAAGAAATTCAACCAAGATTGCTATAACCTATTTTATGCATTCATTTCATGCAAATGTGACAATCATCAGAACAATTAACATGTTTATGCTTTTGTAGGAGAGGAAAGCTTTATCAACGCATCATTAATTATAATGAACCATAAAATCTGCAATAATGATCTGCAATAAAGTTTGCAATACTAATTGTGCTCTTAACTCAAAACTTCCGATTAAAACAATGCCGATGAAGACACTGTACTTAAGGCATTTGCATATCTTTTTACTATTCTGTTAATGAGCTGAATAATGCGTTAGCACATTACGTAGAAGTAGTTCATACTTACGCAGTCATAACGGTTTAAGTTTATCATGGATTTCCGATTTAGTTAATTTCTAAAAAAAAGTGATCGGAGGGCCAATTCACGTTCATTCTATTATTGGATGAAGAAAACAAAGTTGACATGAAAAGGTTTTTTTGTCTCAACTGCTCGTCAAGATTTGTTCAGAAAATAATATGAGCATTTGATACTCTTTTGAAAAATATTATTTTGTGATGTTTTAGAACACGGAATGACGTGCGAAGACAAGAGAGTCGCTCTCGACCAACATAATGAATACAGAATGATGATTGCCAATGGATCTGTGAAAGGACAGCCTAAAGCTTCCAATATGCAGCAATTGGTAGGTATCTATTTGATCACTTTTAGTTGTCAGATTTATTTATTATTTTAAAGTTAATTTTGTATTTTTTTTTATATGAATACCGCACAAGAGTCTTAACTGCTCCCGTCTGGAGCCAGTGAGACTATGACTAACAACATCCCCAATTGGGGTATGTTGTTTGGCTGAAGGTAGTGGGAAAAGGAAGGAGATGGGGAAGAGGAAGGTGGGAAGTACCTGGCTATTCAGATCTGGTCACCAAACACGACTAAACCCGTTTCAAGCAACGTTTCAATTCTGAATGGTGGTCTTACACCAGGGCGATACTGAGAATATCTTCCACTCTGGAACGTGTCGCCAATATACTATATTTTATTTTTAAATTAATAAATTGTGAGGAGGGGTGATTATTCATGAAAAACTAAGGCAAAAATTTTCTTTTTCACTAGCGACTTTTTTTTTATTTCACAGAAAACAGGTCAAATTTTTTTCGGTACGGCTTACAAATTTATTAATTACAAAGAATTCAAGAGGTGTTGTGTTTCTAAGTGGACGTGTAGCAGAGTTTTTTGAAATCTTACGTAGACAGTGACCTTCCCCTTGTTTTGAAGATCAAGTGAGAAAACGTTCATCAATCATGGACAATTGTAGATTTGTATAAAATTCAAACAAACGTAAGGGGGTTTTCTAGTCTAAAAAAAGACTTTTTTTCCATATTTTAGATATTCAAAAATATCTCTCAAAAATTATTTGTTGAAATTAGCATTTTTTAAAAGTTACAAACATTTAAGTATCGCGGTTTAGACGGAATCTTACCAGAATCAAAGCTACTTTTTTAGAAACGGTTGACACGATATCTCAAGTTTTACGGAACCATTTTACTTGAAATTTGGTGTGAGCCTTCCCTACACATTACTATTTTTTTTACCTTTCCGATGTACGGGCTATAGCAGCACTTATCTGGATTAAGAATTAATTTGTTTTTTTTTTTTTTTGATTACTAGGAGAGTTGCAATCGTGTCAACCAGGGCGCGCCAATTTTTGGAGACTCCCCACTTCAAAACCCTGTCACTTTTTGATTTTTGAGTTTTTTCGTTTGATTTTTTAATGGATTCTTTAATTAATGCTTAATTAATATTTGGGAAGGTAACGGCTATTAATAAAATTATTATGTTTTTCATTGCAACTGAAAAAATACCTACATTTCGTGCTTCACGACTAGAATACTCCCCCTTTTCCGATGTATGTCGATGTATGTGTTTCACCATGACCACGAAATTCAAATAGGATGATGATCTATCCTATCAGGCGCGTGTAAGTGAGACATAGCGCGTGCTAAATGGAGCATTTATTTCCATTCAATTTTATATTTATATATTTTTTAATTTCCCGACAACCCGGGCGTTTATTGAAGTAAAATATCGTATAAAAACAAGTAAGTAACCCGCATCACTAGACAATGTCTGTTCTGAGACGGGTAAAAGGCTGACGGGTATGGAAGGCTTTTCTAGTTTTCTTCTTTATTCTATGTATCGACCTAACGTCCCTACTTCTAACCTAACCTAACAACATTCAAATGTTATCCAAACACGTTATGCATTACGACTCGCAGAAGAAAATCTAGGGTTACACTATACAATTTTATTATTAAATTTTATTAGTAATTAGAATTACTTTAAAAAAAACTTTTTTCCTCAGACCAGCCTCTGATGTTCCACATTATTGAATGTATTACTTGTTTTTTATCACAGATATGGGACGATGAGCTGGAAGCCTTGGCTCAAAAATGGGCTGATAACATGAAATGGCAGCACAACCCTGACAGGAAAGTTGGTACGTATTCGATAATACAACATTTAATACTAATATAACCACGATTAATACAGGAACGATTCCTGTGCTTCGTGTGCCAATTTGAAAAATATATATATTGTACATCAGCCAATGGTGTTTAACCTAACAATAAACTACATAGGCATTAACAAATTGGTTTTTTATATGGAATGAAAAATGAATAGGTTTGTGTAATGTTTATTATTTATTTATTATGAATTAACGCCGATTAACGGCTTTAACATGGGAATTACAATAATTTATATGCCAAAAAATATAAAAAATATAAAAATATATTATAATATACCTTTGTGATATGTCAAATATTGCATATATTCTAACAACTGCTGTTGTACATACAAATGGGAAAAACTCTTCTATAAGTGAACTTTACTGAATTGGGCGAAGCCCATTAAAAATCGTCTAGAGCCTAGTAGCAATAAAAACGGGTTTTAGCAGCGAGAAAATCATTTTTACTTTATAAAAGGATATTTCGATTTTGCTCACTAAGCTTAAGTAGAACATTCGCGCGGCCCGTTTTGGCATGTTTCATACAAATCTTAATTTTGTATTTGATATCGATTGATATATGATGTTATATTACTGATGTGAGCTATTTTATTTATTTTTGCTATAAATTTTAAGATAAAGACCATTTAAGATTTTAGTGTTTCATGATTTTAGAGGAAACTTTGTGAGTAAACGAAAAACATTTAAAAAAAAAATTACTTCATTTATTTAAAAATTTTATGAAAATTAAAATAAAAAATTAAACACTGTAAAAATGATTTTTTTGGGAAGCAATTTAAAATTTAAATGAAAATTTTTAAATTAAAATTTAAAGTTTTTTTTTTAATTGTAATAAAATGCAATAAATTTATTTTGAGGCACTATTTTTTGGTAAATAAAAAGGTATCTTTGTTTTTACTACGATTTATGGTGGTAAAAACAAAGAAATCTTTTAATTTTAATTAAAAATGGTGCCAATTTGCTGCATTTGAAGAAAAAAAAAAATTGTTCCGACGTAATCGTGTAATTTGTGTTTTAAATTCAAACCCATTAAAATAATTTGTTTTATAATTTTTATTTTAATATCTAGTACGGATATGAACTACTTTACTTATTTTTGCTTTAAATTATAAGATATGGGCCATTAAAGACTTAAATGTTTTGTGATTTTAGAGGCAATTTGGGCAATTATTTGCGAGTAAATGAAAATAGCTTGAAAAAATTATGTTTCTGATTTTTTCAAGCTATTTTCATTTACTCGCAAATAATTGCCCAAATTGCCTCTAAAATCACAAAACATTTAAGTCTTTAATGGCCATATCTTATAATTTAAAGCAAAAATATGTAAAGTAGTTCATATCCGTACTAAATATTTAAAAAACGTTTTGATTACAAAAATAATTTTTCAGTTAGGTTGCGTATTTTGATCTCAAATCCAATCTCAAATCTCAAATTTTGCATTATGATAACTATATCGCCACCCGATTGGGCAGCGTTGTTAGGCGGTTTAAGGTAGGGGCTATAGGAAAGGTTTTATTAATGTTCGTAATTTAATGAGACCCTTGAAGAGGTAGAATTAGCCAGGTACTTCCCTACTTTCCTCTTCCGCATTTCATACCCTTCTCCACTTCTTTCAGCCTCACAATACATAATAATTGGGGATGCCACAGTCTAACTGGCTACATACGGGAGCAATTGGGACTTTTGTGTAGATTCACATTAAAAAAATCAGATCGCTACACCGTTATACCTGCTTCTTGAAATGCTTTTATTCGATAATAATATTATGTTGCGGAGAAAATCCGGATAATTTTTTTAATTAAGATTTGTATTAATACCTTCCTCTTAATATAAAATAGTTTTTTTCTGAAATATATTAATTCTATTTTATTATATTTTCTATATATTTCAAATGACAAATTTTTTTTTCGCACTTCGTTAGATTTAGGGAATTTCATGTTGGTTTCTGTCTTTCAGATCGGTGGGCATGGGTAGGAGAGAACATGTACATGGTCTACGGGAGTGGTGCAAATAACGATAGGAGGTGGAAGGACGCGGTGAAGGGATGGTGGGACGAAATTAACGTTTACACATACGGACCCATTAAATCTTACGAAGGGCCAACCCCTTTGCATTACACGCAGGTATTGGACCAAATATTAAACATATTTTTTAAAAGAAATAAAACAACTCCTCATTTATTGAATTAATAAATTAATTCCAAAGAGGTTTACCTTATCTCAAGCTTCGGCGTTAAACAATCATAATTACCTACTGATTGATTAGTTAACATAAAAGCCGTGATGAAGCTGAAGATAGGCGAAACCTGGTTGGGTGTCATTTATTAATTCATTAAAAGTGGTGTATTACGAAGTGTGTTTTTTCAATGAATATATATATATCTAGCTGGTGCCCGACATGCGTTGCAATGCCATATTCAAAGAAATAAATTGTTCCTCCCTGTACGCCTTTCCCGTGCGTCCCCGTTCCCCTCCTGCGTCCCCTTCCTCTCACCGCTCCCCATCCCGCCAACCCCCTTCCCGGGTTCCATACATTCAGTTCCAGTACATTTTCAAATATCTCGTCTGCCACCTATTACAATTTTTTATTAAAATATTCATTTTTCATATATTACAAATATTCATTTTTGTATATTATAAGAACAATAAAACAAATTTGGTACCGAAAATAGGTATCTATTCAAAATATCTATAATTCTTGATTCGATTCAAAGTATTAGACGAATACTTCTAATAAATTCATTTATTTGAAGAGTTTGTTTTGCCAAACGTCATTCTCAAATTTCGACATTTTTGACAGTTTCGCAAGTGTTTTTGTTATGATCAACAAAATTTTCAGATGTATTTAGGTATACGTAGTGGTAATGAGGGAACGGACTCCGGGTGTCGATAGAGACGGAGAGAGAAGTGAAAGGCATCCGAGTTGGTTGCGAGTCCAGTCGTTTATTGAAGCATGAGCTACGTAGCTGAGGTCGGTCCGATGTAACAGGAAGTATGTCGTAGTGCCGTAGAGTGAGGTGTTGCGGGTGCACGGTCATGATGGTGGTCGGTGATGCTGTGGAGCATGCCACGGGCCTGCAGGTCACCAGAGTGTTGCTCGACGCCGTGGCGGCGGAGATGACCTGGTCGTCCAGGCGGTGACTCGGTGAGTGGAGCCACCGGCAGGTAGTCCTTGTGATGGCCACGAAGGAAGCTGCCCTGGAGGAGAGTACAGATGCACCGGGCACTCGATGTTACACTGATTCGCTGTATAGAGGCGATTGTAAAGGCGACCGTTGGATAGAGACTGACTACTCTGAAGTTAAGTGCGTCGCCTTATATAAGAGCGACCGGCCAAGTAACTTTCTGTTTGCTGGCAATATGTGCGCTGGAAGGTGCTAGAATTAACTCGTCACTGTGTTCGTGGATGCACGCTCGAGTCTCGACCTTTCGCGAAGGTGGCGAAATTATTATTCACACGAGAAGGTACCTCGTACTGGTAGTAGCATACCGGCGTAGGTAAATACGTAGGTACTGCGCGCAGTGTGAATTGCAAGTACTTTGCGGCTGTAGATCTTTCTCGCGATTTCTTTGAGTGGCGGAAAAATAATTGTATGAACGACACAGTAATAATACAAAAACCTTCGCAGGGGTTTAAAGAAGGCATTTTGAAAGTTTCAAACATTTCCAATGCCAATACGTAGACAACTCGTAACTCATATACGTATCAATATATCCCCAAACAAGTATATTTTGATTATATATGTATAGATAGCACACCCCAAAGTATTTGCTTCCTTCCCAAAAAATGATTTTTCTTTCGCTTCTCAACATCATAATACAATAATACAAACGATATTGAAAAAAATCAAAAAGACAAATTAAAGCATTGCATGAATTTTATTCTTGATATGCTCAATAAGAAAAAAAAATGATTTTAGTTAAGTTGGCCAAATTTCGTATTTATACCGCACTTTCACCATTTTTTTTAATCCCCTCAGTTTAAAAATAGGTTTGTAGATACGTACTCGTTTTTAAAAACATTGATTTCTTACATAAGAGTTTGGTAAAATTGTTTAAGCTCACCTCACGGATAATACGGAACGTTCGTGTTGTTGAAGTTCGATACACGGATAATACGGAATGTTTGTTTTTTAACTAATAGACAATCAAATAAGACATTTGTCGGAAGTACCAATCTTATAAAATAAATTCTCGTCAAAATAAAAACAGAAAAGTACCTACTTCGAATTATTCCTGGGTTGAGATTCAAGCTGCAAAATCTGGATGTCATCATAATTTAGATATACATCCCAGGTTTTGAATGGTTTGTTTGGCAAAGCAGGGTTTGTCTAATAAGTATGTGTAATTATTCTATTGGCAGCATTGATTGATGATTAATAAAACCAAAGTTTAAATGTAAAGTAAATTAAAAAAGTAAACCAAAAAACGACGAAAATAAAAATGGCGTATGCCGCGCGAGTGAAATAATTTTAACAAAATTTAAATGTAACATGCATGATTTATACATATTTTTTCTTCTCCCGCGACGTAAATATTTACTTTTCGTGATAATATAGCTAAATCTAACTGTTTGAATTAGAAATATTGCGTATTAACCAGTAAGCGGATTAAAACAAAAATAATATAATTTCACTTACCCGAAAAACTGCTTCCTGCATTCCACGGTATTTATTTCCCTAACAGGGACATGCTCAATATGCACTTTTTATTACAAAAACACTTAACATCAGTTAGATAATAATGGGAAGTAAGTATTTCAGTTTCCGGAATTGAAAAATAATGAATTTTAATAGTTATTTCGTTAAAATTAAAAACGAATATTCGCTCGGCGACCATTGTCATTGATGTCAAAGTTTTGAGGTTACTTTTTTTTCTTCTCTTTTTTAATCCAAAATATTAATATATGACCCTAGGTTCTTAGGTTCTTAGTTTGGGTTTAATTAAAAAATGAAAAAAAAAAACTAGCCTAAAAAGCTATTTTAATATTATTATATCAAAACATGGCGTGAAGAAAAGATGTGTAATTGTCTGTTTTTTAATGAAATATCTACTAAAATGCATTATTTTCCAATTTCGGAAAGTGAAATACTCACTTTTAGTTATTATTTAAGTGATATTAAGTGTTTCTGAAATAAAAAGTGAATATTAAGCGTTTCCATAATAGGGAAATATTTACCCATCCCACTTATGTTTTATTGCACCAGGGAGGTAAATGTTAGTTTGGAAGGTATTTTGGAAAGGATTTGGTGATTGATATGATGCTGACAAGCGAGATGAGGCGGGCAGTGCGACGTGAATTGTGGGAACCTTTTCCCACGCGGCGATTTTATAAAACTGAATTTTAGGACTTGTCCTGCGCGGCGATGTAAAATCAACCGAGCTCAGTTAAGGCGTAGTGCACAAAAGGTGGTTACTAAAGAGCAACATGCAACAATAAAGGCATTCTTATAAAAAATTGAATATTCATTTGGATAAAAGAGGTCAATAGTTATTTATAAATAAAATCGGATATATTTATCCGAGACGCTATCTAGGTTACAAACCAGTTCTTAGAACGATTGTTTCCAATGAAAAGGGTATTTATTTGCCCACGATACGCCAGTGTTTGGTTATATTAGCACAGCAATCATCTAACAATTTTTATTAATACCTAATTGAAATTTTCAGCTTGTCTGGGCTGATACCATCCGAGTCGGCTGCGGGTACGTTTTCTTTGTAGAGAAGGAAACATACCACAAGTTATACGTCTGTGATTATGCCCCAGGGTAAATATTTTACAATCTTGATAACAAAGTAAGCGTATGACATTGTTCAATTATCGGCTGAAGAAGTCTAAATTTCTCATGGACAATGAAAACACCATATTAAACAAGCAGCAAACCAATATGGAGTGAAAATCCTTGAGGGAGCAGCATGGAGGGTAAAACAAGTGACCAAATTAGTATAAAGAATATTCTTGCATTCATCAGAAGTCAACATAAATTATCAATAAAGCATCAAACAAAATTAGAATCATTCGACTTCAATGAGAAGTCCTACACGGAAATCGCTTCAATTTCCTCAATCATCGACATAAAAATGGTCAATCTATTGACAGTTTAATAAATCCCGTTTTTAATATATTTTTAAATGTTACTTCAAGATTTTTCAAATTACATAAATAACGAACTAAACCATAAAAATCATATATTAGTTTTGTTTATAGATAATTCTAAAGCATTTGATACTATCGACCCAACAAAATTACTTAAAGTTTTAGAGGCGATAGGAGTGCAGGGACGTTTTCTTAATCTTTTGAAGAACTACCTTAGTGATCGTAAAATTCAGGTAAAAATAAATGGAAAATTAAGTAAAGTGGGAACATCATCTACTGGTGCCACAGGGCTCTATCCTAGGCCCAACACTATATATAGTATTTGTCTCTCTTATGAATAAAGTATTTTCTTTTGTCAAACACTATGTATATGCGGATGACACCGCACTTGTCATCGCACATAGGGATCTGCTCGCGGCCATGAATATGCTACAGCAGGATTTCATATCATTACAAAAATGGTCGCACGACTCTGGGTTAGTTATAAATGCACAAAAAACAAAACTAATGCACATAAGATCGCCTCATGCCAAATTTACAATAGCACCCTCAGTAGTATCCCATAACTTTGACTGCATACATAACAATTGTTTACAGCCCTGCGACTGTGGAAGAATTGAGCTTGTCAAAGAGTATGTCTACTTAGGGGTGACGGTGGATTGTAATATGAAATGGGATATCCATATTGCTAAGCTATGTAAGCGCCTTCGAGCGATTGTAGGCAAACTGTATAAACTTAAATATTATGTGCCTATCAAAACCATGAAATTAATCTATTTGTCCTTGGCTGAATCTAACGTTAGATATGGTATAACTTCCTGGGGGCACTCATGTAAGACAAACATCCAACATGTACAGTCAATTCAAAACGCCATGGTAAAATTACTCGTCAGCAAAGCAGTTTACGACCAGCGGCAAAATATCTCATTAATGTATAAATCCATAAATGTTTTACCTATAAGAGCTCTTTTTTGTCATAAAATCTGTATGCAACATATACTAGATAGCCCATATAAAACAAAGGTGGATCACATGTACAATACTAGGCTCACACAAAATGAAGGGATGATTGTACCTAGATTTTCTAATAAACAAGGCCAGCGAACTCTTGAATACATTATTTATTTTTTTTATTTTATTTATTTCTATTCTTGTACATACACTTTACAAATAATTACATAGTTTACATAGATAATAGTACATTGTACCGCTTATATTTAATATGCTGCCATACGATTTGAAAAAATATTGCTCGACACCTAAATTTGCGCTATTGTTAAAAAAATGGCTATTGGAATCAGATTTTCTTTATTGACTGACTCCTAGTGCAGTTTAAAAAATTTTTTTTTAGACATATTCTTATTATTGTTATTATTTTTATACTTTTTTTTTGTTTTTATTATGTATTTTATTAAATTGAAATATTATTTTTGCCTGTATTGTATTATACTTAATTGTACTATGTTTCTGTCCACACTGTTCCTGCCGACAAGCTACTTGCAGTAGCTTTGCAGGTATAATGTAAACATGAAAAAAATCTATTTTCTGTAATAAAAAAAATCGATTTCCTTTTAGGTACCTATTAATTTCTAATATCAAAGGTGTACGGGGGTAAAGTGCACTTTCTTCGGGAGATGTGATTCTAGGTGATGTAGATATGTAACTGTTTGACAAAAATGATATTTTTTCGAAATTATGACTTTTTAAGTCACTTTTTCAGGTAATTGTTTGAATGGAAAAACAATCGTTTCTGGAAAATTATTTTTGTTGGGGAACGAAAATTAAAATTTGAAAAAGTTATCCTTCTTTCTTACTTCTACCATCACGTCCATGTAAAATGACCTCCTGTTAGTGAACTTTACCCCGGAATACCCTGTAAGTATATGAGCTAAATACCCAACCGGTGGGCCGAATTTCGAAAGATACGACATATCAAGAGATGATATATATAGATGATCTTAGCTGAGCTGTCAAAATTCAAAAACTTAAAAGCAGTGGGCTTCTTCATGGGTTAAAAACAGAATTGATTTTTTTTAAATATTAAACAAAAAAAAAGTTGCAACTTTTTCGTAATTTCATTTAACCATTCAATTATTTTTGAGTCATTATAGAATGCAAGTGACCCATTGACCAAACATCCAATCTATTAAAGGGTCTTATACTATTAATGGAATAAGTAGTAATCTTCTATACGTGAAGCAAAAACTTTGAACCTCTTTTTACGAAAATTGCGTGACAGAGGAGTATGAAATTTCGCACACTTATAGTTTATATAGTGCAGCATGCTAATATTTTTTTTAAATTATGCATAAAAATTTAAATTAATTAAGGTCAAAACTAGTAAGTTGTAAATGGGTGATACACAATATGCAAAGTTGGAATATGGCTGAAGGAAGAAATGCAGACCATCCCAATGTCAACCAAAAATAAAATAAAAAAAACTTTTGCGCTTATATACCGATACATAATCTTCTCCTTTATTTTAATCATAAAAATCAATTATACATTATATACTTTCAGAGGCAACTACATGGGACAGTATCCATATAAGACCGGAGAAGGATGCGAAAAACTGTGTTGCACTGGTGACCAATGTAATCATCCCTATGGAAATAAGTGTTAACTTTTCCTTACTAAAAAAGAGTTGGTGCCTACTGGAACAAGCAAATATTACATTTTTCTTTTTGATCCCTGTTTATTTACTTATTTTTTATTAGACTTTTGTTTCATCCAATTTTCTCAACAAAATTTTTAATTCAGAGCAAAAATATGTTCCTGAGAGGTCAATAATCCTGTGTCCAAAATAACGAAAATGAGTTAAGTACCAATTTCGATCGGAATTTCATTACCCATCTAGAGGGATACAGCATTCTTACTGAGCGGGTCCGCCATGGAATTCATTTTGCAAAAATGAGTTCTAAGTCATAATTTAGAAGTAAACCAAATATGAGAACATTTTGGTGGCCTCCTGTAAAATAGGTAAAATGGACTTGGACCATAGACCTCTCGGGTACAGAAAATAAAACTCGAGAAAATAAGTAAGTATTTTAATAATGATAATCAAAGTTTATAGTTGTCAGATGATTTGATAAAAGTAGTTGACCAAGCTAGTTATTAGCATAATTATTTTTTTGGACTTAGGAATCAGACTTCATAACCTCGTAAAGGAATTCACCACCGCCACCCTTTTTATATTTGAGATAAAAATATAAAATTGGAATCATTATTAGCAATATAGCTGAAGCTTTTATGTAATACTTATTATAATTATTATTCCCAACCAAACATAACAAAACTATAAAAAGTATAAAATTAAATAAACCTAAAAATTAAATAGTTTTTCAAGTATCCAATAACTATACATACACTTACAATTTATATATGTGTGTACATATATATATGTGTATGTGAATGTGTATGCGGATGTATACGTATGTATATATATATTCATATGCATGTGTGCAGGTACATGTATTTATATGGATGTGTATGTATGTATGTGTATGTTTATATATATATATATTTTTTTTATATTCCTCTAATATATTTAAATACTTTTTTTTTCTCTTCTATATAACCAATGTACAATAACTGTTAAAATTTGAAAAAAAATACATATAAAACTTTATATTACAACACATAAATACTTGTCACACATAAACATAAATAAACACGTAAACACCTCAGCACAGGTTCTCCTAGTGAGGTGTTCACGAAACATACAACAATACCTATCCACAGTTTCACCTTCACAAACCTACCTTACACCCAACATAATAAAATTATAAAGGTAAATACTGTAATGTATAGAAATAAATACATATTATAATTTAATAGTAATTTTTGGTGGCGGTTTTTATTCTTAATATCAAAATTATGAAAAATAAATTATGTACCATTTTAACAATTATCTTTTATTTAGCCACGCTTAAGAATAATAGGTTTTTGCATTTGCACCTCGTGCACAAATGATTTCCATAAGGATAACGTAAGTTTTTATGGTTTATATCGTATAAAATAATGCAAACAGTGGAGAGGAAGGAGAGTCTTGGTGCAAATGACATCCACCGCGGGACACAAATAATAATCCTAATTTCTTGCGGAATCCCAGATTATTATTTGGTTAGTATTTCCGTAAACGGAAACAAGTGTCAGTAATAATATTTTCGTGCCCTTGCATTATTCTTCAACTATTTCTTGATACTTGTTCGCACTTATCTAGGTCATGCGTCAGACGCGTTTCAGAGTCAGGACGGAGATAATTACGTATTATGGAATTAAGTGAAAGTGAGTGTTGGATAGACAAGGAATAGATGGAAAACATTTTTTTTCAAAACGTGTTTCTAGCCCATACTGGAGCACAGTATTTAGCTGCTGAGAAAACCAGAGCAACGGTTGGTATTTATTCTTTGTTATTTATTAACTTCACACTTCGGACACACGATAAGCAGGGGTTAATCCCTGCTTATCGTGTGTCCGCGTAGTTGTAATAATTTGAACGACGCGACGTCAGTAGTACAGAGATAATGGCAAGCTAATTAAGATTGGCTTTGCCATTTATGGAAGATATTACCGTGCACCGTTCCTGCAAACTTCCCATTCGTCACTTCATTTGGATAGGGTTCTAACTACGGCAGAATAGATGTGCTAGCACAGCATAGCATAACAAGAGGGATGGTACTGTTGAACGAAATATCAAAAACACTAGATGTATACAACTCTTCTTTAGATAGCCTTAAGATTTTTTTGTATAATGATCATCTTCTTAGGTGTTAAGATTATCAAAATGAGAAAATTGTACGGTAATTGGATTATTTATCTGTTGTACAATTAAAACAAAAAAACAAAAAAACTACACCTTGTTCTGAGATATGAAGCGTCAAAGTTTGCAAAGACGATTTCTCATTATCTATTTACCAATTTCCGATTTTGAAGTTGAAAATTGTTTTAACGTATTTTAATCGAACATATTTTAAAGGAAAGTTTTTAAATAGGACGTATATTTACCCTTTTAGAACATGCCTAAACATGCAAATAGAACCCTGTGCAACCAGCTAAGGCATAATAATTCATCGCAAAAGATTCTAATTACATTTCCGTAATGCAATTCCAAGCTAGGGCCGTGTCCTATTTAAATATTTTCCATTAAAATACGATAAACTAAAATACTTTAACTAAAATTATTAAATAGATTACGAAAATTCATCTTTGGAAACTTAGAAACCTTAGAAAATGATAAGGCGTAGTTAGAACCCTATCCAAATGAAGTGACGAACCATAATGCGCCTCGTATTTAAGATCAACTGTCAGATACAAGAAAAATAGAAAGTGTAAATGTAGTTAGAACCTTGTCAAATGAATTATTATTGAAAATGCTTGATGTTAGAACTTTGTCATACATATATTAACGAAAATACAACACGGATGGTTCTGAAAATTATTTTGGGTATAGAAATGAGCAAAATAAATGCTTTGGCATTCAAAGGTCATTTTTGAAAAAAAAAAGTCAGTTAGAACCCTATCCAAATGAGGTGACGCATTGTTTTAGCCAAGCAATGATAATCGGCGTTTCATAAGAATTACCAACATAATGTCCATTGGATCTCACTCGGAACTGAACCAATTATTGGAGCACTTCGGCGAATTCAATGCAGTTCAGTTGCCACGATTCCGCTTATTGACATTTGTTACAATGCGTAATAACAAAGAGGGTCATTTGATAGCTTTGATAAGCATCGCTTTCTTTTTTGTATATAAGCAATGGTTTCAAAAATGCTTGGTTAGTTTAATTTGACTTCACTCGCGATCAAACCGAAATTTCATCCTTATTATTTACGTAGGTTTTCATAAAAGATGCATTTAATTATGTGGAGTAATTTCATAGTTCTGGCAAGTTTAAGTTATATCATCAAGGCGGAAATAATCAGTAAGAATAAAACTTTTTTTAAATAACTCTTGTGATGCAATTGAAAATATACCTAGAATTATTTTCAAGAAAAAAATCTTATTTAACCCCTCAGGCCTGGAGCTCATTGAGTCGGACGGTCAAATTATTTCCATCCTGCAATAAAATAAATATAAATGAAATACTTCTGAATGCATCCGAAAACTAAGAACTATTTTTGAAAGGTGATAGAACAGTCTGTCGATTAAGAGTAGAAAATTTTAAAAATGGAACTACAAAATGTATGTTGTATGCTGGCAACACTAATTTAACTGTCAAATATTCTTTTAAAGCCCAATGACACTGAATGTATAGAACACTCTAAATCACATTTTAAAAACATTCTTTTGTTCTTAAAGAAATAAGAATTAAAATCGAGGGAGCACTGTTATTAAGGTACCTACTTAGTGACAAGTTTGATTAAATGGTGTTTTACAGTAAAAAGTGAAAGTAAAAACTTTCATTTAATTAAACATAAATTTGAATGTAACAGTAGGTAAAAATAAAGAATCACTAACGGTGAGTCAAGTTACGCTACTTTCAGATCTGAATGAGTTAAATATAGTCAGATCTAAAAGCCTCTAAATCAATCAAAAGCCCGGACAATGCTATGTACTTAAGCTTGTATTAAATAAATGTGAACAATTTTTAAATTGTGCTTTATATTTTATTACAATATCTTTATTCTCCATTATGTTAACAAAAAATTGCAAAGGTATAATATACCTAAATGCAATTCTAATTTTTAGATCAGGAGATATCTACATTGCAATGAAAATTTTTTTTTCACATTCATGCCTTTTTAATTTTTTACATAAATGTAGGTTGCACAGGTGTACATTTCCACCATGACTTATATTTTTAGTAGTGCCATTTGAACAACAGTGGCGCCCTCCTATGCTTTGTACTCTTATTTGACAAACTGTACGTTTTCAAATTTTATGATACGAAATTAACAATTTAAAAATATACCATTTTTAAATTTGGAATGCAAACATAAAAAAGTTTTGAAAATGGCTCACCTTTCATATTTTCTAACTAATACTCATAACAAAAAAACTCATTTATTTTATTAGGCAAATAAATGGTAAAAATTATAAACGGTACTGTTCACTTTTCATCGTTTCATGAAAAATAATTAATAAAAAATTCCCAAAAGGTTAATATTTTTTTTTTCAAATTGGTTTTGGAAACTTTAGATTCATAAAGGTTTACATAAAAATTTTTTTGTTATTAATTTTTACATTTGAATATGAAGTTGGATGAATTCACTTTCAATACCACTTAGATCATATTTGTAACCATTATAGTAAGAGATACACAACGATTTCTATGAGACCTATATGAGTTGTCCGAAAACCGAATAAATTATCCTAAGGGATTAGCACATAAGTCTTTTTATTTACATTATGTATACGATTAGAAATTAGTTTTTTCAAGTTTCAAGATTTTTTGACGTGATAACGTCTTATAAATCGATGAACGCCGGCTGCACTCATGAAAAAGCGTGATTCATTGTCACGTTGTCACGTTCCGCCTGAGCCGAGCGTGCAAGTGAGAGCGCGGAATAAGCGTTCGGCCTAAGCGTTCGGCTTGTGACGCATCTATCACTCTTCCACTCCATCATTATTATATGACGTTATCATGTTAAATCCGTAAACCGACTTTACAGGCAACTAATTTTTTACAGAGCATGGTTTAACGTGTGACGAAGTACGAGAAGTTCTTGACTACCATAATATGATGAGAAAACGTGTTGCCAGTGGAACTTTGCCAGGACAGCCAAAAGCCAAAAATATGCAAAAAATGGTAGGCAATTAATCTCTTCAATAACCTTTTTTTATTGCAAAGGTTACAGCTTCCAAACAGATTAAATATTAAGTCTAAGTTAGCCAGAGTGGCCGGGTCGCTAGTATATTATAATAATGAATGTTCAGAAATGTAAAGTGCATTTTTTTATTTATTAAAGAAAAGTGATTGCGTATTTCAGGTGTGGGATGACACACTTGCGGAAAAGGCACAAAAATGGGCTGATAAAAGCACGGATTCTCACAACCCTGACAGGTCAGACCGTAAGTCCTTGTGTCAATCTATTACACCAATTTTAATCGAGAAAAACGATCCAAACCAGAAGATGAAATATTCATGGTGTTAAAGGAACAAATTGACTTTCTCAAACAAATGATTCTTATCATTATTTAGAGTAAAATATGTAAATAAAATGTCAACATCTAATAACACTTTTTAATATAAAAAAAACTAAAAACATTAAAAAAATAAAAATAAAATATTGGACAGTTTAGGAGAGGTCTGGAGGTCAGATGGTTACTTGGTTGAATGCCAGTGACGATATGTGAAAATGATTTTTTTTTTTTAAAAAAAAACAACCAAAAATATCACCGGAGGCCAAAATAAATTTTTTATTCAAAACAATGTCGAAAATTACTGGTTTAAGTAAGGTATGTCCCACACCATGCAAAATAATAAAAAAAAACTAGCAGTTAAAAACCCTCTCCCAAGGTTTGCTGCTAGGCCCTACGGCCGGCTTTTGGTTCGGCTTCGCCCAGTTTGAGTATTGGTGACCATTTTATAAATCCGATAGGATGTGGTTCCAAAATAGTCAGTTACTCGAATCCACTGGGATTTAGTGACAGCTAGTCACCGGGACAAATTAATTGCGACAGGCAATGACGTATATACAATATGTAGATGCGTGTTATTATTATTATTAACAACCGCCAGCTACAATAATAATCATATTATTGCCAATCTCTCCATATCCGGAGAGTTTCACGAAATTACAAATCCAATAGTACTTACGCTTGCCAGGCGATGCTCCTCACGCTAGCTGTTAACGTAAATGGCGCCATCTTTTGAAATTGTTTTAATTCGGTTCTATTACAAAAATAGATTTGTATACAAACTCCACGGACAAAAACGGTTTTGCGTAAGGCGCGGCGTCAGAGTTGTTTTCTTTGTCGGATTCTAAAATTTCAATCGTACAGTCTAGCTATTAGTACTATTTGTTAACAAGAAGTTATTTATTTTGATAGACATTAATGAAAAAAGATAATTTCATTTGTAAAAATATATTGTCATTGTTTAAAATATTATTTTTATTTGATTAGTTCGCGTTCTTCATCGTGTTAGCGCAAAAAAGTAGACAATAGGTACTTAAACATCATTAAAATACTGACAGATGTGTATTTTGGGCGTGTCCTTAAGTAACCTAAATTATTCTTAATTTCTGATCGAAGCATTTTCTATCACCAAATCTCATTCTTGAACCGATAATCAATTTCATTGCCCCGTCTGGGGCCTAGGAGTCGAAATGTCTAACGTGAATTGGCGGCATTGGTTTTCTTTCAAATCTTTTATAAATTTTTTTAATGTGAATACCGCGAAAGATTGCTCAATTGCTCCAAACAACGGTCCGAAGCCAACAAGACTATGGCACCAACAATTGGGGTATGTTGTGATTCTGAAGGTAGTGGAAGGGAAAAGTGATGGGGTAGAGAAAGGTGGGGAAATATCTGTCTATTCAGATCTGGGGACCAAACATAGTTAGAGTCATTTCAAGAAAGGTTTCAATTCTGAATGATGGTATTAGAGAGAATCTTCCACTCTGGGATCACATTATTTGATTAAAATTAAATTTGAAATACAATTAAGAAAACCTTAATCATTTATTTGGGAAACAGATTCCGAAATTCTGAACCCTACATAATACACTCTCAATTAGTCTTTATTAGCAAATTGGGTTAACCGTTAATAAATCAATTTATTCATCTTCGAAAATTAACATTTAAAATCTTAAAAATAAGTTGCTTATCAGTGGATCTAGCTACGGTTTGAAAATGGTCTTGAAAACCGAAACAGCTGTAACTAAAATACTTGCAGAACTTGATAATAAAAATATCAAATTTAATTTTAATTACATATATAAAAAAAATTAAATGGAGTTCTACGAATTAAATACAAAAACAATTAATTAATCAATTAACACATCTCTTTCAATCATATTATATTCACGCTCATATAAAACTGCCAAGCCAAGCTGCCAAACTGTCAAAATGGTCGCGGGAACAAATCTAATACGTACCGAATTAAATCCACGCGTTTTGGTTTGGTTATGCTATTTTGTGAACTATGCCTACGCGAATTAAAGTCGTTTTCTGCGTGTTGGATGCTGCCACATAATGCGTATCCTGCTTCAGACAAATCTCGGCAGGCAGAACTAAATTCGTATGCGCGAAAATCAAACTTTTTCTAACAACGTGGATGCAGAATGAAGCAGAGAATCCGCTGTTGCTGGTATTGGTTTGGTCTGAGCGTGAAATACAATTGATGCACTCTCTATTCATTAATCCCATTTTCACATTCACATTCACTTTTATAAACCACTGACTCCAAAGCATTTCTTTTAGCTAAAAATCGTTGGAAAACAGGCGAAAATTTATACCGCCAATTTTCTCCTGGACCATTGCCTGAACAATTTAAATGGAGGCTTGCTATAGATAAATGGTTCGATGAACACAAAGATTTTAAATTTGACGAAGATAATACAAATACAAAAACGGGCATTAGGGTGGATTTCAGGCAGCAAAAAAAGCAGACTGGACATTACACGCAGGTAATTTTGTAATCTGTTAACTGTAGTTAATATTTTTTTATTAACCCAAATCGTGCCGATTAGATTTTTATTTAAAAACCTTTGAAAAAACATTTTTTTCTGGACAATAAATTAACAAAATTATATCATCATTCAAACCTTGTTGAAGAAATTCTCCAAGTATATATTTTTGTTAGAAATTTATTCATTGCTCAGACTTAAGATGAAGCTATATGTGAAATCCTATTCATCTTTACGACAAATCGGTTTACATTATGAACATCAAAAAATATGCTACGAATAAATTATTCTAATTAAAGCTTCAAGCTTTGATTGAAGCTAAATTGAAGCTTTAATTAGCATAATTTATTTTCTACGTATTGGAATAACAATAAAATTATTATTTACATAACAAAAAATATAAGCGTGAACCACTAAAAAAATGTTTTTTCTTGACTTAACTATGAAGTAATATAAGAAACAATTAAAAAAAAACTCCTTTATGGCTAAGACTATTTTTGAGGTTTTGAAAATACGACGCGCGATTTTAAATTTTGTATGGCATGAGAATTGAAATATTTCTAGCGTTTATATTCCTCTTAACCCGAATTGAATCCTTTTTATCATGTTTATTTATGTCTCTAGTTAAGTTAGGCCGGATAACATTAAGGGGTTATGTACAGTCAGGAGGCCCAAAAAAAAGCTTCAAGAATTTTTCCTGAGAAGACTTTACACATTTAAGAAATTTATTAATTTGCGCGCAAATTATGGTAACTTTTATCTGTATTTTAACGTTTTTGTATTTGTAAAAAATATAATCTTGCGGTGACCACGATATCTCTGAACCGCATCATTTAAAATGAAAAAACCAAACGGGTTTCGTTAAAGTAGAGTAATTTTGTAATTATTTGAAGGAATAACTTTTTTTAGACAAAATAGCGGCTTCTCAAAAAAAAAAAAAAAAAACGATTTTAGACAAAAAATTTTGGCCTTACATTGTTTATAAAAAATACATTCGATAATTAATCAATTACTGAAAAATATAATTTAGGCGCGGTTAACCAGCTCAAAAATAAAAAGATGGAGAGATAAGTAAATACGAATATGCTAATGTTTAAATCTATAATATTTAAGCGAAAATTGTGAAAACGTTTAATAAAACACGTTTAAAATAGAGCAAAAATCTCATGAGTGTTGTCTAAAACAGCATTTAAAGAAACGCTTTTTGTAAATATAACTTGTAAAATAGCTGAAATCAACGTGTTTATAATAATTTTCGGAGCAAACTTTGCGATTTTTTTCTATCGAGGGAATTTCATGTAATTTGCGTTTCGGCGTGATATTATTATTAAGTTAATATACGTTATTCTTCAAGATATTATCTTCAAGAATAACGTATATTTTTTCAATAGCTTTAAAACTTAAAGTGTTTTAGGTACAAATGTAATAAATCGGTAGAAATGGGGTATATCACGGCTGAAGAAGCTTGTGTTATAATTTGAGACTGATCGGTTCAGCCGTGTCCGAGAAATCTTGGTCACCGACTTTAAAAACAAAGTTTTGAGAAAAACGCGTTTAAAGTTTCAAAAGCCTTTTACGGAGAGTAATTTTTTTTTCAACTTACCAATTTGCGTGTAACTTCGAAAATAATTGCCGGATCGACTTGAAATTTGCTGTGCGTGTATATAAATATATGTTCATTACGAAAATGAAATAAAAAAATATTTAAAAAAAATTATAATTGTGTATAAGCCCTTAAAGTATTTTATCTTAGGTTAGACAAAGGCACTATTTTTACCCATCACAAACAATTCTTGGCATAAAAACATAAAAGAGTACATTTTTCTGCAATTTCATGTAATTTTAATAAAAAATAATATTTCAGATAATTTGGCATAACTCAATGTACGTTGGATGTGGAGCAACATATGACAAAGGAGACCAATATTCTACAACTTACATTTGTAATTATGGACCGGCGTTAGTACATTTCAAATTCCCTTAAGATGTTTTTTTCTTTTAATATTGATCTGACAACTACAGACATATGAATATTACTAGACGAGAACAGACAGGTTAGGGGTACAAACCAACTACAGCGGGACGCGAAGGGGGGAAGATGACTGTGATGATATGTGATTGGTCATAAATCAATCGGACAGTAAATAGGCATCTCGCATTATAATATCACCATTTAGTTCTTAAAAAAAAGTAAAATCTCCAGCTCCAATTGTACTCCCGTGTTCACTTTCACATTCATATTAAAATAAAATCTAATCAAATATAGTATTGATGACAATCAATTTCGGGGGCGAGCATTGGTATCACCGCTCTGGGAACCATTTATTGGAAAACCAACACCCAACACCCCTGCCATAGGACACCCCAAGTGGTTCGCTACGTTTGGTGAATTAGCAGGGGTATCCGGGTTCATGGGGTGAGGTTTTTCTAGGTCTTGGCGGCCAAAACGTTAGCCGACCTACTGCGTGGCGGGTTAGATCGGGAGAGATTGGTTGAGGGAGACCTAACCTAGACCATCATGGAGTGACGTTTGTCTTGGCGGCGGATGCGTCTGCCCTCTTGCTGTAAGGTGGGCCGGATTGAGAGAGACTGGTTGAGGAAGGTCTTTTGACCTTTCTAGTCGGACTCTTTCGACCCATCGCCTTGCACCACCCTTGGAGGGATGGATTCTACGTTCGTCACTCCCGGACGCAATGACCCCAGATTCCTACCCAGCTCTCATAACTTTTTCCTACATAGTACTTCCTGTCCTTCCCTCTATTAAAAAGACCCTTCACACAGCATCCTCTAAGTTGACGTAGGCCCTGAAGGGAATTATTTTCCTCAGGGTCTCCTGTGTGGAGCTAATGTAAAAAAATATCTCTCTGGCCGAGCTTTCTCGATCCATTGTCACGCACCTCAGTGGGAGGGATGGATTTAACTTTTTCCTACCCAGAACTTCGTCTCCTTCCTTTCCCTAAAAAGACTCTTCACAAAGCATCCCCAACGATGATATACGCCATGAGGGAAATTTTTTTCTTCAGGGCCTCCTGTGTGGAGTTAATGTAAAACGAAAGAAATTATTTAATGAAGCCTGTACGTGACAAAACCAGTGTTCTTTATCCATCAAAAATTGTACTCAAAGTGACAATTAATCATTTTATTTAATTAAATGAAGACAATATAAGCGAAACTCAATCGGAAATCTGAAAACGGAAAAATCAGAATAAGATATTGGCACCTCTGGGACTTGAACCCAGGACCTTTCGCTTTCCAGGCAAACGCGCCAACCACTGCGCATTTAGCGCGTTTGCAATAGATAGCGCGTTTGCCCGGAAAGCGAAAGGTCCCGGGTTCGAGTCCAAGAGGTGCCAATATCTTTTTATGATTTTTCGGTTTCCAGATTTTCGACTGAGTTTCGCTTACATTGTCTTCATTTAAATAAATATTACGATTTGAGGTTTTACTCATAAAGTAAAAATAAAAAAATAAAAATCATTTTATTATTTCCAACCTCGAACACATTTCTATGTTTATATTTTAGTGGGAACTATGTTGGCCAAATGCCGTACCAAGTGGGATCCGCGTGCAAAAACCTGTGCTGTACCAAAAACCACCCTAACAATATATACGGAGAAAAATGTTCGTAAACAGATTGCTGTGTTTATTATTCCCGATCTGCCTGTTTCCCTTCCCCTTGAATAATTCAATAAAAAATATAATAAATACAAAACCCAATCGGCGTTTTACTATCCATATAAAATGAGAAAATGTTTGTTTCTGTCTATGTATGTAAGTATGGTATGCGTTGCTAAACCATTCATCCGATTGTGATGAAACTTTGGGGATTTGATGTGCGCATGCCCCTGATTCTAAATATATACAATAGTGAGTTCTGGCATCATGAAATTATGCGTTACTAACTATCCGATTGCAATTTGGGGATTTGATGTGGATGATTTGTAGTATCAAAATACCTTCTTTCCGTCCTCGCGAAGGTTTCTGGATTATTACAACCACATGACAATACATCTGAAATATTTTTTCAATCATTACAAAAACTCTTACAAAAATGTCACAATTTGGGAATGACATGGACCTAAAGGCTGGAATGGACTGCCACATGAGTTAAGAACGATCACAAACTCGGCAAAATTCACAGTTAAACTTCACCTTTTCAGACAGTCCTATACATAAGTTAAAAAAACCTTTATTTCTTATTTTAAGCTTTTGTAAAGGTAACGGAAATCTCAAGTACTAAAAAGTCCCAAATTCTCTAGTCTTTCAAAATAAATAATTACTCAAATTTGGCATTAATCTATACTAATATTATAAATGCGAAACTGCGTGAGTTTGTTTGTTACGCTTTCAAGTATAAACCAAAAAACCGATTTTAAAAATTCTTTCACCAATAAAAAACTACATTATATGCGAGTAATATAAGCTGTTTATAATGGTAAGCTCTGGCGTTATGAAATTAAATTACATTTATTTTACGTTTTCTGTCGCTAACAAAGCGAGTTATTGCTAACGTCAGAAAACAAATCGTTGCAGTGAAAACGATGTTGACATATTTGCAGAAAATTGAAGTGAATATCTATCTATCTATATATAAATAAAAATTAATCTCCGAAATGTTTTGCATAACTTTCGAACGACTGCTCCAAATTGGATAATTCTTTTTTTTACTACTGGTGAGCTTTGGCATAATGAAATTTAGGTGGCACGCAATTGAATTTACCGGGAATTAATTTATGGATTGCGGGAGGGGGGAGGAGTGATAATTGATAAGTGCAAGCGCTACAGTAATTTCCCCCTAATACCTTGCGAGCGAAGCCGCGGGTAAACGCTAGTCTTCTTATAAATGTAAAACCAATAGTAACGAGGATAGCAAACGTAAAATCGTGCAATGTCCAGTGTTTTAAATATGATGTCCTCCACGTGCAAAGTATTGTCTCCAAGAACAAACTTTCTAATAAAGTATGTTTATCGGAAGTAACCTTCAAGGTAAGTATGTTTCTGTATCTATTTATAAATAATAAAATTAGGTAGAGCCTAAGAATTCATAATTAATTGTACGGCGCCCTTGAGGGGATTTTTCGCAGAAACGGCGCTCTAAAAATTATCAAATTATTATTGTTATTAATTATATTTAGTAATAAATTATTACCAAATAATGCCTTCAAATCATGAAACACTTTTAATCTTTTGTGACCTACTCCTATGTTTTCTAATTGAAAATGAAAAAAAAATTTAGCCAACTTAGTTGTATATTCCACATCATTTAAGATATTTTCAAATTATTTTTTTATATGAATACTGCACACGAGTCCCAACTGCTCCCATCTAGAGCCAGTGAGACTATGGCATCCCCAATTGACTGAAGGAAATGGGGAGGGGAAGGAGATGGGAAAGAGGAAGGTGGAAAGTACCTGGCTATTCAGATCGGTCACCAAACACGGCTAAAGCCATTTCAAGCAAAGTTTCGATTCTGGATGGTGGTCTTACACCACGGCGATACTGAGGGCATCTTCCACTCTGCAACGTGCCGCAAATATACTATATATTATTTTAAATTGATAAATTGTGAAATAACACAAATAAATCATATAAAATTTATTTGCCACGCCGGGGTTCGATCCCACGACCTTCGGAATGCAAGTCAAGAGCCTTAACGCTGAAATATTTCTATAATATTTGACCACGGCCTGATAAAATATTACTGAATTTAGTTAGGTATTTTAAGCCTTAAATGCAAAAATAATTTTGTACAAAGCATGTTTAACTATAAATGGATGATTTTTATTACTAGATGAATAAATGGCAATATGTTTGGTAATGGCTATAATATGACTTCATATTGAAGCCTTAATAACTATTCCAACGAAACGATAATAATTATTTATTAAAGATAATATTAGTGGCAAGCGGAGAATCTCCGATAAAATTTCATTCAGATGAAAATGCTGTCCGTGATTTCTACTAATGAGCTTAATTTGATCTGTCCCTATATTGCTTTAAGTTCCTGACATTTTAGTTTCATTCGGTTTCCGTTCGTTATATTTTTACAGCTAAATCATTTGTACTAACATCTATTATTTTCGAGTTGCTGGTTTTAAAATGTCTAGGTACCTACCCACTTGAACGATGCCTTTCCAAATTTAGGTAGGTGATTTAAAAAAAATTAACCGAATGATACAGTTAAAGATTTTTTTTTATAAAACCTAAAAATAGGGGATGAACGGTGAAATCTACGCAAATTCATTGGCTTTAAACTGCGGTAAGCATTTCATGTTTCCGTTTTAATATTGCAGGTGTGATATTTATTAAATCGAATGGCCGAATTGAAAACCAAACACCCAGAAATCGACATCGCTCGAGTGGTTTATAGAACACCGTACAGCTGAAGATTTCAGTCTTTAGACTTCAACTTTAGAAGTCGATGACATCTTCATTGTAGAAATAAGTGTATTTTATTTTAACCAAGTAGTTTTTATCTAATTCATTTATAGTAATAGTATTTGAAATATAGCACCATTCAAATTAATAACGAACTCCCCTCTTTGGTATATGATTTCTTTATTTAAACTGGCAGCAAATACTAGTAAATAATTCCCCAAGGGCGTGTGTAATCATTGGGGATGCCGCAAGGAGGAAAGAAAGAAGAAGAGAAAATTTTGACAATGAAAAAGGTATGATGGGTGGATAGGAAACTAGGGGCTAGTGCGGTCAGGAGTGATGGACATATGAACCCATCCATCCCGCTGAAAGGCGATGTTCCGAGAGTCCTGCTGGAGAAGTCAAAAAGGTCCGGGCATCCCTGCAAAGTCACTAAACGTGGCGAACCACTTGGGATGATCAGAGATATATATGATCATATACAATAAATGGATCGTGGGGCGGCAATACCCATATCCGCCTTCCAAATTGAACGTAACAATTTATTATTGGCACGTGTGCCGTGCTACTATCTGACACAAGAAATTAACAGTTTTACATAGAGAGAAATCCGAAGAAAATACTGAGTGCGATTCCAGAGGGTAGAAGCCCAGTGGGCCGCCCCAGACACAGTTGAGCGAGGCAACTCCACAAACTGTGTGAGGAGAGGAAGGGACTGCCATGGACGGAAGCCGAACAATCAGCACAAGACAGGGACGTATGGAGGAGCTTTGTAGATGCCATGGGTCCCCAACCCGAATAGGATAAAGGGTGGATGAAGAAGAAGATAGAGAGAAAACCAAGGTTTTTAAAAAAAATGTAAAAAAATTGGAATGTCAAGAAGAACTATTTCAAAATATACCTCTAATCTGATAGATTTTCTAACTAAAATGATAAAATATGTTGTCTAGACCCGAGGGTTAATGCGGTCAGCACATTGTTACCCACGATCTTTTGATTTTTTTACATTTATTTTTAGTTCCTGTAACCCTTTCCTTACTTTAAGTCTGACAGTTCCTGATTGCGGTTCCGGTAAGACTTAATTAATACTTTTTTGAGACTTCAATAAATAAGATGAGTTAACGCGCTTTTGTAAGATCTAGTTTGAACTAACTACTAACACTAGTTAGAACAAATGAGTGGTCACACTCTCGTAAAGGTTATACTAAGTGTCCGAAAACTCGTAGTACAAGCGGAAAACTGGTGAATCCACATCACATAGAGAACCCAAATAAACATAAAGATTTTCAATTTAAGCATTTTTACAATTAAAATTTTAAAAATATTAAAAAATAATAAAAATTCGGCATTTTTGGGGTTAACGGTTTGACATTGGAGCGAAGATGCAACTCTAAAATTATTTATTTATGCTACTATTAATCTCTTTTCGTGTCCATAGTTTGTTTATTTTCACCTTACTAATTTATTCTTCCACCTCTTCTAAAATTTCACTTCTTTTAAGCATTACAATATGGTAAATTAGCGTATTTACTTTGTTTCGTAGCAGTCCACCATTTTGCAATGGGCAGGGGCCAATAGGTAATTACTTGAAATTAATACGAACTCGCTCACTAATACTCGCTACTAGACTTCATACTGGACCAATTTGAACAAATCTTGTGAGATAAATGGATAGCACAGATGGGTACCTACTTACATTATGTAGCAATGTTCCGTTTCCAATCCAAAAACGTTTCCAATCACAAAACACACATTTAACGTATCATAATATTCTGCGTTGTGTATTCCACAATAATTAATCAAGCACTATTGTTTAAATATGAAAATAACACAAAAGTAATTCACAAACACACACTTTGATTTAGTTTACAATTAACGAAAGGATTGTTGATATTAAATGTCAACAGCGAACCGGCGTAAACTAAACAAATCTACCGTAAAAAAGTCCAGGAATCCCGGGATCCCCTTTTCAGTACGGTACGGAGCGATGACATTTCTTCTACAATATAGTTCGTCTGCTCTTTCACGTGTTTATTGAACCGAGAAAAAAGAGAGAGCTATTTTAGAGCTATTAGCTGCTTTCGCAACGCAATTTGAACTACAACGTGCGTGAACTTGAATAACATAACAGTTAGCTGTGAATTTAACCTATGCGCGGCCGGCTGTTTTATTTTTAATGATGGGAGATTTCAAAATAATGCAAAATAATCCGAATTTTTTGTTTATTTTCTTTTAAATAGTTTTTATTACTTAGGTACTGTGGTCTTTACTGATAATTTACAAGAATTTGACCAATAAAAAATTCAACTTCCGACTCGATTTACTCGAAAACGAAAGCTCAAATCAAAAAAAGTTATACTACAAAATCGATTCCAAATGTGATGTAGATTCTCCAGTTTCCCGCTTGTACTACGAGTTTCCGGACACCGTGCATATTAAATATATATAAATGTTGGTGCAGTTTCTGATCAGTGTTGCATATTAATGTTTAATGATTCGTGTTTGATCTGTTTGATGTAATTGTTCGAGAATATATTTCATGTATATGTATATAAGTTTAAAAAAAAGTATTATTTTAAATAAGAAAAATTGTTGCTGAAATGTTTTGACAGAAATAAAAAAAAATATTTTTGTAGTAAAACTGGAATTTAAACCCACCAACACGATAATTAAAAGTATTAATAAATGTGCATTAACACGTAATATTGATTAATTCAGATTTTGAGGTCCGCTGGAACATTTGGTTAATATTTGCAAATGACCATTAGCAAGGAATGCCCGCCAACGAATTTCCCATTCAATGTTCATTCGCGTTTATGCGGAACTCCAAAAGCTCCAACATTTATTGGTGGAAGGTTGTTCGAACATTCCATTCATCGGGAAAATTCATCAAATATTTCCCCTTTAGTAACGCAAAAAGTTAAATTTATGTTATCCAATAAATCTTTTAAAACATGTACATAATATCACGAGCTAATACATAAGTTATTACCTAAACTATTAAATTATAATATAAACTCCACTATCTGATGTATTTCATATTTTCTTTCATACTCTTTTTAAAATTTATTTTATCATCATTGTGATCATTAGGGACACTAAGGCATCAATTGAGTATGTTATGCACCGGTTATCTTAACAAAATCGATACTAAATACGCTGACAGATTAGAACCTATGAGATTAACAGATATGACGTTTGACAAAAGGTGGCAATGCCGGAATTGGTAAACGCGCTCGTCCCAGTTAGACAAGAGGTTCTGGGTTCGAGTCCTAGTTGCGTCCATTATCTTTTTTATTTTTTCTGTGTCTTGTTCTCTTTCATATTTCTGTTTAGATTATTGTTGTTATCTTCTTCTTCAATGATATATTACATTGATGGGAATAACCTTCAACAATTATAAATAGAGAGTTTTTCTTATAAAAAATTGAATATTCATTTAGACTTTTATTAAAAGGTCAATTGTTATGGAACAATAAATATATCCGATTTTATGGAAACAAAAAATCGAATATATTTATCTGAGACGCTATCTAGGTTACAAACCAATTCTTAGAATAATTGTTTCCTTTAAAAAGGGTAGTTGCTTACAATATGGAAAAAAATAGTTAAAGATAAAATTATTATTATTATTTTTTATTTAACTTTTATGAGTAAAACCTCCTATTGTAATATTTACTTGAATGAAGACACTATGAGCGAAACTTAATTGAAAATCTGGAAACAGAAAAATCAGAAAAAGATATTGGCACCTTTAGGACTCGAACCCAGGACCTCTCTCTTTCTGGGCGAGCGCGCTGACCAATTCGGTCACTTTTAACTGTACCATACTTCAACTAAGAACCACCCAAATTGAAATTAATAAAATATAATTAATTAAATATTAAAATTTGAGGTTTTACTCATAAAAGTTAAATAAAAATCCTAGACTTGCGGAAAAGTTAATAGATGTCGCAAATTAAATAAAATGGATAGAAATTTATCCACACACCACCTAGATTGCATTTAGTTCAGGTTTGAATCTTGCAATCATACATAAAGATGGCAGCCAATAAAATATGCGTTAAAGAAAGTTAAGATACTCGTAAAATGGGTGGTTCTTAGTCGAAGTATGGTACAGTTAAAAGTGACCAAATTGGAAATCGACACTTTAGCGCAGTGGTCAGCGCGCTCGCCCGGAAAGAGAGAGATCCTGGGTTCGAGTCCCAGAGGTGCCACTATTTTTTTCTGATTTTTCTGTTTCCAGATTTACGATTAAGTTACGCGCAAAGTGTCTTCATTTAATTAAATAATATTATTAATTCTCAAATTTGAAATATGAGATCAACGAACATAACGGTTTGACAAAAGGTGGCAATGGCGGAATCACTTAACTCTTTTCGTAAATTTCTCGTTAACCTCAAATAAAAGATGGCTGAATTTAAGCTTTATATAGGTACCTATTATTGATGTACCTCCTACACCTGCCTCGACACCGGAATTTCCCAGTGAGATAGGAATTGAAAAACCATTTACAATTATGTATATAAATAAATTAGCAACACGTTAGGTAAAACTATTTTCAAGCTTCAAAGATGTTAACCCGGTGTCAGCACAGTAAAATATGTAACAACGAAAGTAGGGTTGGGTCTAGCAGACCCGTATAAAAAACTCGCTATGATTTCAATATTTTATTTTATATATTTATTTATTTTGAAGAAATTAAGTAACAAATTGCAATAATTTGATAAAACAACTATATTCTTTGCGAGATTTTGGGTAAAATAAAACAACTTTATCTAAAACTATCTTTTAATGACATTTTTATAAAAGTATATTTTTTTAAAAATTAAATCGACAACCTCTGTCTTGAAGTTATAAAATTGAAATAAAACATAAACTTTTTTCTCAAAATGTGAACTAATATTGTTTGCGCCAATCAATGTTCTTTTTGTTTGATTTAGTACCTACTGGAAAACTGCTTTACCCAAGTACCTGCCCAGTTCCTCTATCCAAGTACCTACCCATCCCACGCCAAGACAAAACCCAATAAAACGTTCGATTTCCGCATTCACTTGTTTTTTATTTGACTTGTTGAAAAACGCACCCGTCTCGAGTAAGTGCATCTTACTTTAATTGAAACGCTATAAGTTTAATTTGCGAACTTATTGACCACACCGCCGCGGCTGCAGAAGTAACCGTGTTTACGTATATATGTGTACAAGTGAACTATTATAAAGACAAGGGAGAATTAAAACGACCACAGAACCAGCGGCAAATGTCGAGTGAACTCGGTGAGTTTTGGCAATACCTATACTTTTCCTTTTCCTTTGAGTAGTTTTTCAGTAATTGTTTTTAGAATCGCACCGCACCCGCCTGCGAACAAATTGATTTGCGCAACCAAAAATCATACATATATGAATGAGATCTATATTAGGAATAAGAAAAATACATCAGTCCCGTTAGTTAATCTTACTTGTTATCATTTGCATGATAATATGTAAGACTAACTCATATCCCGAAATTACGACACGAAGTGTATGTTTAAGTCATATTTACCTTTTTTGTGTTTAGCAACGTCTATCCACCATTGCGGCCACTATATCACTGAACAGCGATAGCCAGCGGGGAGGGGAGATGTTAGCTCCAGCTACTGAGAGGTATGGCAATGTCGCACAAAATTTTTAAGAAAGAAGCTAATTTTAAAATAGCGCGGGTCAAATTGACCCGACTGTGCGAATGCCGGGTTAATGTAAAAGTTTCGAAGATGTAACAAGCGTTCTATTATAATGATATCGAAATATCCCTGGCAACCTTATTCTTTTGAGGATGATAGTCAATGGAGTTCTCGTAAGGTTAAATTTATGTTGCAATTTTCTTTGATCTGCTGTACATAAATAGATTGCCAAAGCACAAAGCTTTTGGTTGTAAAAATGTGAATATTTTTAAACCAGTTTCCTTTTCTTCATGCATCATATTTGTTCGTAAAATTGTTGCTTTACCAAAAATTTAAAACACATTATCTACCTTAAAAGAAAAAGTTTATTTACGAGAGTATTCAACTTCAGGTTTCCAGAATATTTAAAATTGAAATAGGGATTCTCGAAAATACCTCAAAACATACTGAATGATGGCACCTTAAATACCTACAACAAATAAATTAATATTATTAACAACAAATAATAATATTGAATTGAATGTTGATCTTTCAGAATAGCGAAACTGAGAGCAGCTACCACATATTTAAAATTTTACAAAATGTGCTGTGAAAAAGGCCTCACTTAAGACGTACTGGCAGCAGAAATCAATTTACCTACCTGGGCTCCAGTCTGACAAAGAATAATGAGGATCCAGCAGAAATCAGAAGGAGAATCACAGCAGCCAACAAAACATACTTCTCTTTGCTTCCAGTGTTTAAGTCACGTAGCGTCCACAGAAAAACCAAAATAACCATATACAAGACCATTGTTAGAACGGTACTGGCATATGGATGTGAGGCGCTGACACTAACGGTAAAGATGGCTGAAATGTTAGATACTTTTGAAAAAAAAGTGCTGAGAAGAATATGTGAACCCGTGAAAGAGGGGGAACAGAGGCGCATCCGGCACAACAAAGAACTGTATGATATATATCAGGCCCCTAACATCTCAGCCCACATGAGACTCCTCAGGTTGAGATGGGCTGGACATGTACAGAGAATGCCGGATACACGCGTCCCCAAGAGAATTTTGACTGGACACCCAGGTGGAAAGAGAAAAGTGGGAAGACCCAGACTGAAGTGGGAAGACGAGGTGAGAGGGGATGCAGCACAGCGTCTTCTATTATTATTAGTCTATTATTACATTATGCACTTATTGTTACACTACTTCACTTAATATACAATTAGTATTACACTTAATATTACACTATACATTTAATGTAGCTCTAATGTATGCTCATTTTGTGCAAAGCTGTTTAGACAAATTTTAATCATGTTTTTGCTTTATATGCCCATTGTTTGTTCTTTCTAGGTACTATAATAAAATATATTCAACTATATTACCCACGCACAGGCTGCGCCTTAGTGGGTTCCCATTATTCTTTTTATTTTATAATATTGTATGCATCAAATGTACATTTTGGGAAAAATAAAGGAAAAAAAAAAAATTATAATTGTTCGTGATGGGATTATCAGGTTTAAAGGAAAATAATTTCTCTTTTCGAAAATTTTCATATTCTGAAAAAAGTTTTTTTTACTAGTTAAAAATAAACTTTTCGAAACGAAGACAACAACATTAGAAATAACTAGACAATTTTTTTCGGTTTTTTGTTTGTTCTGGTGTTCTGGATTTGATTTTTTCTAGGAATGCACTTTTAAGAGCAGCATATTTTATGTCGATTTTTTCCAATAAAAAATTATAAAAGTTTTAGACCTTTTTGACACTTTTTTTTACCCCATCTCCTTTTACACCCACCTCCATTAGCGTTATGACTAACCCCAATTTGCATATTAAATAGACACTTACGTAATGAAAAATTACACACCAGAATCGAAATATTTTTTCCCATAGGTCGACAAAAGTCGCGACTTAGATCTTTGAGGGTTGGATCAAATCTCATATAAATAAAGCGATGAATACAAACCCACGATGATAATAATGTTATATTTGAAAAATGGATGCATGGATGGACTTAATGAAAATCGTATTTTTTAAATATAACAAATAAATATAAATCAAAATATGCTTGCTTGGGGATATATGAGTTATGTCTATGTATTGCTATACTAAGCTTAGGAAATGTTTGAAACTTTCAAAATACCTTCCCTCCATCCGCAAAGGTTTCTAAATTATTACAACCACACGACAATAGATCTGAAAAGTTTTTTTATTCATTAAAAAAAATCACAATTTATTTGAAGTACTCAACTACGGTACTAACCAAGTATCGAATATTTTGGATCTAATTAAAAATTATATTTATTTTAAATAGATACTTTTGTTAGGTACCAATTTTGATTGATTCTTCTTATGATATACAAAAATGAATGTTTGTAATAGAAAATTTGGAAAAAAAAATCGCTTGAAAATCTGAATACACCGGGACCGAATATATTGAATGCGGGAGAGGGAAGGGGATCGCGGGAGGTGGTTTGCGGGAGAGGTGTGAGGGAAGGTGGGGAAGGTGGAGGAGGAACGCGTGAATGGAAGGGGACATGGGCGGGGAAGGGGAGGCGAAAGGGGACGGGACGAATGGGAAAAGACAGGCAGGGAGAAACAATTTCTTTATTAGTGGCATTGCAACGCTTGCCAGGAACTCACTATTAGGAATATAAAAATGGAATAGGGAGTGTATATATTATACACAGTCAGCAATTACTTCCAACGATCTGTAAAATTGAATGAACGGTTGAATGGAAGGGGAACGGTAGGGGAAGGAAATATTATTTTTTTATTAAAAACTCTTTCTATTGACCTTCAAATTTACAAGAAACAAGGCGGAAAATAAAATACGCAATAAAATGCGGTTATAGGGATTCTATTCTTCGCTTCGCCCAAGAAAGCGAATACTTTATCTCGATGCGTATAAAAAAGAATTGCAGAAAAAATTATATTTAGTCAGAGTGGAAAATGTTATATTGTCAGCTTTTGGAAAAATTAATTTGAACTAGAATTTCCGATCAATTTTCATGACGATTTGAGTCCACTTTTCTTAGAGGGATAGGTGAAAAGGTTTGTCTATAATGCCAAGATAATTGCCCTAACTTATTATTATTTGGAAATCAATATCTAATAAGAATAATTAAATTTTTCCTTATTTAGTTTGCAAAACGATTTGAGTATGACCTCAGAAGATGAAGAAGCCGTTACTATTCAATTTTATTACAAAAGCAAACGGTAAATAATCCTTTGTCCAGATGTTTCTTACAATTTAATGCTAGTTCTCTTTGAATATTCTTATAAAATTTTAATTCTAATAAGAGGAAGCAATATAATATAATCCCTGCATTGCGAGAAATCACAGAGTAGAAATATGTCAAGTAAGATTTTCTTGATTATAAACTAGAATGTTCTTTTCAAATGAAATCATATGTAATTGTATATTATAATATGACAACTCGTTACCTAAGAGAGTTTAAGTTAAGGTGATTTTATTAAAAAAAATTATTATAAAAAAAAATGATGTAGGTAGTACGTTTATACTATGCGTATAGAAATATAAATGAAAAATACTGAATAATGCTTCTTTGATTTTTCATAATCTCTGTTCAATTATTATGAAAAATTGAATAGATATTATGAAAAATCAAAGTAGCATTATTTAGTATTTTTACGAATGGGGCGCGGTGCAAAGTCTAATCTTGATTTTATTTATTAAATCGGTAGTCGTTGACGTCGTAATTCCGCTAGTCCCTGTCATTAACTGACGTATTCACGGATTGACACCCGCCCCGCCCCAGCGTCGACACACTTCCTGCCTATTGTCCATCGTCCATCGCCATTGCCCAAAACAAAAGAGAGCTGCGTGGAAGAGAGGATAAATAAGTGATGGATCGGCATTTGAAAATCACACAAGATGATACCCGCAGCTCTTGTGCGGGTTCTTATCCGGCTACGGGTCCGAGTTCTTATGCGGGTACCGGTTCTATTGGGCTTGAGTCATTGTATTGACCGGACCAATAGATCAATAAATAGACTGAAATAATAGCCACGTTCGACCGGACGATCAACTATACATGGCCAGTTTACGATTTTTGCGAGCACGGTCAGCAATTTATTGATAAGAAATGTTCCGACGGCCAATAGACAAATTTTAGCCTGATCTCCAAAGTGTCGTCAGATAAGCTTTGGATAACTGTCAATATACACATATTTTTGAATAGTGTCATTTTTTATGCAAAATTTCCGTTTTATTAATGAACAGAGTTCTGATAATAGAAATAATTCATAAACGTGATCAATTGAATCCGTTCGGGCCGATTACGTTAAATTGATTCAGGCTTGGAGAAACGAGTGTTGTTCAAATATCATAAGTTGTAGCTGAAGACCTCATTAACTAATTAACTCTCTTTTTAGTGTCAAAAAGTAAATGCAGACTGTCAATGAATATTAGAGATACAATTTTTATTCAATATTGTCAATTAAATTCTAATATATAGCCGTTTGACGTTTGGGAATGTCAATCCTTAGACAGATCGACCAGTGATGGCGATTTCTTCCTATAACTATCGGGAACTTCTCATCGTTCCGTAGGACAACTGCAGATCGTTTATGTACAAACAACAGAAGACGTCGAATATATTAAAAACGCTTAGCCATCGTGAATTGTTACTTATTCGTTGGCAATCTGCAATCATGGTAGGGAACAATCCTTATCGATCGACCGTGATAGGAGGCCAGGTGTATCAGCGTGGACCTCGGCAAGCGGGCTAATGAGGCAAGAGAACGAGTTGTTACTCAAATTCTCTTTTAGACTAATATTTAACGGAATAACTTAGTTTACCTGGCTTTCTACAGTACGGTCAGGGGTCCACAGTATTTTGAGGTGAAAAAAAGTAGAAAAGGTATGTCTATAAGAAGCTTAAAAAAATTATTATATTATGTTTGGTTAACTTGAATCACCCTTGTAAAATAATGTTTTCCTTCAGTACGAACCCATAAATAAGAGTTCTACTGATAAAAGTATGCCAATCGAAAGACAGACGTCAATAAAAAAACAGTTTTATCGTAATCAAGCAATGGTTATCATGTTAGAAAAATTGAAGAAAATATATCTGAAGAGCGATTTTGACATGAGCCAAAAAAATATACACACCTACGACTTCCATCCTTTCATAGGAATTGGCCTGGTGGCTAACGGGATAACTTTTAGAAACAAAGAAAGCAAATTAAGGATGGTTTTACCAGTATTTTTTATTCCCTTCTCAGTGCTCGGTATAACTTTGATGTATCTCAATATCTATCATTGTTGGACGGTGAATGACATCTCGGAATTCTCTGAGAGTTTATCCTACTCTATAGTGGCCAACATTATGCTTATCCAACAGTTTTGGGTTCTGATTAAATACAAGGTGTATTTTAAAATGATTGATGCAATGGACAGGGACTTCAAGGAAATGGACGAGGCTGCCGAAGACATCAGGTATTTTATTTATTTTTATAATTTGTCAGCACTTATGCAGCGCATATTTAAGAAATATCTTCTTTGTTTAATGATGCGTTGGAATCGTCAGGTGCTTCCCAATCTACTCCTTCTCGTTTTCCTTCCCATCTCCAACATTTTTCGTATTCATTACATTCTTTAGATAGGGATTCTATAATTCCTGTAGTCTTAGCTAACATGGAATGAATAAACTAAAAAACATGATAAAAACGCGGTCATTTTAGATTTTTGCCAGATTTCCTGTGTTTAGTTTGGATAATAAATAATGCATGTTTATTGGTTTCAGATACATATTTTTTGAAAACCAACTGAAAATATGGAAAGCATCATTGTTATGGACAAGTTTGTCACTGTCAATTGTGCTATCATTTATGTTTGGAGCCGGTTTGGGCATAAGTTATCAATATTTGTTTCAAGAGTATTACATAGGACAAAGGAAGATATTCATATATAAAATTTGGCTTCCTTATAATGACGTTAATCGGACACCAGTCTATGAATTATTTCTATTGTTCGAGTACGTTGTCACATATATTTCGTTCCACGTTTTCGCTTGTATGTATCTTTTTAAAATTGTTTAGTTAGTAAGAATCTCGTATAACGGATCGAGTAAATGGAATTGTTCTAAATGTCTCGTATGCCTGATCTTTTGAAAGATTTTACAAAATGAAATGGTATTTAATTTTAAGTTATGATTTTGCCATAATATAAACAATTTGGTGTTATTGATATTTTTGAAAATACAGTATTAGGGATTTAAGGTTTGAAGAAATGCATCATTTGGGATCCCAAACCGTGTTAGCCCTAACCATTGAAAAATAAGGGTAAGTAATTTAAAGTTGTAACCATTTCGTATTTATTGTATTTCAGTATACGTCTGCCTTCTTATACAGTTTATATTACATCCAATTGGACAGTTGGAAATAATAAGCCAATCGTTTAAGAACATTTTTGACTTTAGCGATCTCGAGAAAAACGAGATTAAGCCTGGAAAAATAGAAAAACAAAGGGTTTTAGCCAAAAGGATTGGTGATATCGTACAAAGACACAGCCGTGTATATGCGTGAGTTAATCATTTACGATAAACAAATTTGGACTATTTGAATCGTAGAATTAATAATTCATATTAACATTTTATAACTAAAACTTTATATCTTTTTTCCATTCTTCTCATACAAACCAAAGAAACCCAGTAAGAAAAATCTTTTAGCGCCCATAGTATAAATTTAATATAAACAAATAAAATTTGCATAATAATTACATGCCATTACTTACATGACGTTAATTTTTTTTTGTATGTGCTCTGAGTGCTTTAGTAAAATAATTCATTTTCTTTTTTGGTAGAAAGCAGTAAATTTGTGGTTTGACATATTATAAATTGAAATAACACAATAATTTTGTTTGTAACCACGATTTATATAATTTTTCTAATACCGACCGGTTTCGCTTTACACAAGCATCTTCAGTGTATAGAAATTATTGTGTTTTTTCAATTTATAATTAATTTTCACCTTAATAATATAATTATTTAATAAAAATAGCTGTGTTCAGAGGAAAGGGGTAGAATAAAAGAAAATTTAGATAAAATGCTTTTAATTATTAAATGACACGAGTCAACATTAGAAGATTTTATTTTAAAAGGTGTGTCTCTCTGGTTTTGCAAAGTTACATTTTGTATTTTTAGGTTTTAAAAAATGACGTTTTGTATTTTTATAAGTATTTTGTATTTTTATAAAAAAACTTTAAACCTGAATGTAATAATTAAAATTGTCATACTGCGTTTTTTTAAAGAAAGTTTTTGTAAAATATTTTTTTGAAAAAAAAAACTATTTTATATAAACATATATGTAGGTATACATTGAAGTGTAATAAAATCGATACCATGTTGTTTTTTAAGGTTTTTTGGTGAATTAGCAACGCTATTCGGACCGCCTCTACTCTTCCAGATATTGATTACTCCATTGTTACTGTGCGTCACCGCATTTCAAGTGTCCAAAGTAAATAATCTAATTAATTTAAAATTCTTAAATTTAAATTATTTTTAAATGAACGATTTATATAATAAATAGTAAACCCCTCAGGCCTGGGGTATGGTTTGTTAAAACTAAAAACTGATTTTGAAAGGTGTTAAATTACGCTTATAAATGCTATTGATAAATATTTGATTGAATAAAAATAAACATTTAATTTTTGGAATAAAAAAGTTTTGATTGCAAACATACAATTTTTTTTAAAATGTCCACCTCACGTTTTTTCTAACTAAAATTCATGATAATTAAAAAAAATAATGTTATTTTTGAAGATAATATCTACACATTTGCCACGCCGAAATGGTGGATTATACGAAATTACTTTGCGGTAGAAGTGAAACCTTCAGAAAACTAAAGTACACAAGGATTGGTAGGCTGCGAAGTACAAAGAGGAGACCGATTATTACCGATGATCTCATTATCTCGCAGGCTAAATCCTGTAGATGTATGTTTTTTTTCCATTTAGTCACTTTTTCGTTTCATGGAGTTTCAAGTCATAACGTTGATAAAGATGCTTTCACTTCAAAAATTAAAAGATCACACATATTTTATTATATTATAAATGTTACCGTTACCTCACTTAATAAATAAAATACTTATTAAAATACTTCAAAAAGGTATAGATTTGAATATAAAGAGTGGTGTTTTTTCTTTCTAATAATGTTTAGATCATATTTTTCACCTTGAGAGTAAGCGAGACAAGGATTTTAATGAGTCAGTATGAGAGCTGTCCCCAAAAGCCTGAGGGGTTAAATACGTGTATCTCCATATATTTTGTATAAAAATAAATAAATAATTTTCAGGATCTTGAGGACGGCATATTCAATTTTTTATTCTTCTTCTTCTTTTGTGTAGTTGCGATTCAGCTCTACATTCCGTGTTTTCTTGGATCTATGCTGATGGACAAGGTGGGAAATTTATTCATTAAACATAATAGTGGTCCTTATATGTGATGTAGAAAATCTTTATTTATTTACGCCCAAATTTAACATTTTTATCAGAACAGTGCGCTTAGTACTAAAAGCAAGATGTACTCTAATAAGGTTGCCTAGAATGAAGCTCTTGCAATCCTTTTCGGGTTGTTAAAATGTATTGAAAATAATGCAACGACTAAAACTGTACATAGTCAAATTTATTCTTTTAGTAGCATCACGTGACAAAACTTTTTTTTGTACCGTTATTGGCCAACGTTTGTCCCTTATTTTTGAATTAATGGTTAACGATTTTTATTTTATTTTTATTTATTTTATATTTATTAACGCCCTAGTGGGCTTTTACAAGAAAAGAAGCAAATATATAATTAACAATATTAATTACATGTATTACATAATCAATAAAACAGAATAAATATGAATGCAATTGACTCGTTAGGTAAAGAATATTACAACATAAAAAAGAAATGAAATGAAATATTACAAGTTGTACTTACAAAAAAACTAATACAATTTAGCTTTAAATATTTATACATATTATTAATAATAAGACCTGACATAGAACAAAGTGTAAATAGAACCGCAAAAATATTATAAAGTAAGTATACATTTTACTGGTGAGGTTTAGATGAGAAAATATTTTATGAGAAAAACAAAAAAATAATAAAAGTTAATTATTAGCAGATAAAATCGAGATTAGTTGATTTTTGAAACATTCAAAACTGTCAACACTAAATATATCTATAGATTCGCAGTATTTATTTGCAAGGTTATGGATTCTTGGAATTGGTGAGTATATAGAGTAATTAGTGTTGAGTTTATTGTTGCATTTAAAAATATCTTTACTACGAGTTTGTCTAGCGGGTAAGCTAATGCAAATTAGTTCCAACAAATTAGGGCTGTCAATTAAAGATTTTATAATTTTGTATAAAAATAATAAATCGAGAGCTCGTGGCAAGAGCTCGAAAATATTTGTTTTTTTATAAAGCAGCATTCTGCGTTTGCTCCCCGGAGTTGCAAGTGACAAAATTGAATCAAATATCATGTCGTCTGTGCGCACAACAGTTGATACAACCAAAATGAGCTGTATGTACGGGGTTTAAGATTATTGATTCCATGAAAGTTGATCCCACAACAGTTGAACACCCAGCATACTTTTATGCAATCGGTTTAGGGAAAATACGGTATACCTATTTACGCAAAATGAACGTTTACCTACTTACGCTATTAGTCCCCTAAGGGGGGTGCAGAGAGGACGTGCCGCCGAATAACAGAAATATAACACGTATTTTCATACAAATGCATCTAGGAAAAAACTACTTATCTATCCCCTATGTATGTAAATACCAGCGTTTACGTAAAAAATCAAAACTATACATAAATTCGTTAGGTGGGTTGTTCTTCTTTTTAACCTACATAAATTTGTCTCTACCAGTTAGTGGAGAAAAATTCAAGAGAATTACAAATATTATTATTTTATAATTACTTTAAAATCTACTGTACTAAAGACGTAAGGACTGTGTGCGTTTTTAAAAAATATGTGTTTATATTTTTGTAGTAAAAATTACGTTACTTCTCGTGTTAGAAGTGTATTTCATACAAATCACAGTTGTCTTCTACCACCTCGACTTGCGTATAATCTGTAATGTTACTAAAAAATGATATGACGGCATAAAATATAAAACGATTTTTAAGCTCCAAAAGGTGTAACCTATCAAGTAACAGAGATTAATATTTTTAATGTTTAATAAAATATTTTAAACAATCTCAAAAACTTGTCTCCTAAAACTTTTATGTCGTACGTTAATTCTGCCACGTGAACTGTCATTCAAAATAGGTATACACGCAGCTCGTGTTTGTCATCCCCAATAGACATTTTAGGCCTCCTTTCCCCCTTGCTACAATTTCTCCTCTGAGATTCAGAGATAATTCATTTAAAGTTAAAACAAAAAAAGTGGTGGAAATATGACAGAGTGGTAAAAGTTATGTAGGTTAAAAAGAAGAACAACCCATATACCCTTACCATTACAGATATTTTTGAAGTCAATTTTAGGTTTGAAATTGGTTAATAATGCACAAATTTTTTTAATTTGATGATAAATATCATTTTGTGGGGTCAATTGTCGGAGAATCGACTGTCGGGTCACTAAGATTATAGGTAACCGGACAACTGGGAATGAAACCAACTCAAAACCATCTCAGATAAGTCATTTAGTGTGATAAAAAAATATATTTAAAATATTTGTTAAATAGGTTACGTTCGGTTAGGGTTATCGGCTAATTTAAAATTATTTTTACATAGATTTTAATGACTTTTTAAGGTGTTGAGTTGATTTTATTCCCAGTTGGCATGGAATCAAGATTATATACCACCAACGAGGCTTTCCTATAAAAAAACCCGCAAGATGAGGGAGAATCGTGAGATATAAACTTGGAAAGCTTGACAGTGTGAAGGCAAACATTTATTTTGTTTAAGGCTTCTGAAATCGGTGACGACTGTTATTCCTGTGGATGGGAAAACCATGACATTAGTTCCACAATTGGTAAAGACTTGGTGATTTTTATCATGCACGCAAATCGAATCCTAACAGTGAACGCCTTTGGACTGGCTACAATATCAATGGAAACATATTCTTCTGTGAGTAATATAAAAGTTCTTGTTTTTTGTATACTGCTCCAATGAAAAATGGTTATTACATTAGCAATCAGGATAAACTGAGCTAAATTCGTGATAGTAAAGGTTTTAACAAAAAAATAAGAATTCAGTAAAATTTTAGTGTCTCTTACAAAGACAAATATATCCGAGTTCATCACAAACTTTTTTTATGATTAATGTAATTGACCGTAATGTAACGTCGTTGAGGTGAGAGAAGTCTCGAACTTTGCGTTTCATCTGTATGGTAGCCGTGTTTGATGGTACCTTTTTATTCCGCCAGAGCGCGTGAACTCACAAACTGTCAAATCTGAATAATCAACTGAATAATCAATCTAGCAATAAAAGCAGTAGGAGTTTTTCAGATATTATATACTTACACGGGAATTTTAAGTAAACCATATTTACGAGTAGGTATGTACTCGCATGTGCTAAATATTTTTAAAATAAACTCCATAGTACTCGTATGTGCTAAATATTTTTAAAATTAACCTCATATTAATTCAATTTATTTTTAGGTCCTAAGAACATCTGCATCATACTTCACTATGTTACGTCAGTTGAACGCTGAGGCAGAAAAGGCCTCTTAGGAGATCTACATCCATCCATCTTGGAGAACCTTCATTTCCAACTATGTTATTGTGTGCTGAATTCAAATCCACCAAACTGCTTCAAAAGATAATCTTCACTGAATAGACATTTTAGAACATTTCAATATTAAACACTAGCGATTTCAGAAATGGCATGCGTTGCAATGCCACTTAATAAAGAAATCGTTTCTCCTTGTGCACTTTCCCATTCGCCCCGTTCCCTTTTCGCTGCCCCTTCCCATATCCCTTTCCCCTCACGCGTTCCCCCTCCATCTTCCCTGCTTTCCATCTCCCCTCTCCCGCTCATCCTTCTCGCCAACCCAACACCCGCGTTCCATTATTCAGTCCCAGTACATGCAGTTTTCAAACAGCTCGCGTACCACCTACTACAATTTTTTATTTAAATTTTCATTTATCATGTATTACAGATATAATTTTATGTTTATTATAAGAACAATCAATCAAATTTGGTACCTAACACAGGTACTTATTTAAAATGCCTATAATTCTTTCTTACTTAGTACTTCAAGTAATTTAAATAGTTTATTAGAAAATTTTTATTAAGCAATCGATGGTTTGCAAAATGTCATTTTCAAAATGTGATATTTTTGACAGATTCGCAAGAGTTTTTGTAATGATTAAAAAAAATTTCAGATGTATTGTGATATGGTTGTAACAATTCAGAAATATTTGCGGGAATGGAAAAAAGATATTTTGAAGATTTCAAACATTTTCTACGCTTAATGTAGCAATAAAAAGACAACTTATAACTCATAAATCCACAAGCAAGCATGTTTTGATTTATATGTTCATAAATTCTTCAGGTTCTTTTTTCATCTTTCTTCATAGCACATTTTAGCTTTTAAAATATTAGCTTTGTTGTATAATTGTAAATTTGCTACTATTTTATTTATAAGTATTAAATGATGGAAGAGATATTTTATAATCCGCTCTGGTAAACTGTGAAGATTTATCAATAACATCATCAACCAGTCGACGCGACGGCAGACTGTGTATGAAAATTATATTAGAGAGGTGAACTGAAAATACAGCGACCAGTTACAAAGAAAACGCAACAACGGAATATTGGAATGGAAAACAAATGCAGAAAATTAAAAATGTTATGAAACTTTTCTCAAATCCTAGTTCACAACATTTAATCACAAAATTAATATCTTCGTTCACTATGGTCTAAGACCCATTTAAATATAGTCAATAAAAAAAAAACTTCTAATATAAAAACGCTCTGATTTTTTTAAACACGAGTTAATGGTTAAATTAATACGATTTGAATTTCAATATATCTGCATTTAAAAAAAAATTATAATTAGAATAAAATAACTTTGTTTGAATACCATTGTTTATTCCTTTATAATATATACCTTTGTATATAACATATGAAACCCCAGGTTTTATTTCTTAAATATGTACGCAAAAAAGTAGTATTCAAACTAAGTTATTTTATTCTAAATATGATTTTTATGTACACCCACAAAATGTTTGCAACATAAGAACATTTATTTATTGATGCACTAGCTGGTACCCGGCATGCGTTGCAATGTCATATTTAAAGTAATAAATTGTTTCTCCCTACATGTTCTTTCTCAAGCATCCCCGTTCCCTTCCCGCCTCCCCTTCAACTGCCGCGTACACCCTTCACCTTCCCCGCCTTTCCTCTTACCACTTCCCGCCAACCCCTCTCCCGCGATCCATATATTCAGTCCCAGTACATTCAGTTTTAAAACAGCTCGCGTGCCCCCTATAATAATTTTTTTAATTCAATTTTTCGTCTCTCACATATTACAAATATTAATTTTTGTATATTATAAGAACAATCAAATATTATTAGAACAAGCAATCAAAGTTGGTACCCAACATATGTACCTATTTATAATATCCATAATTCTTGATTCGATTCAAATTATTATGTAAGTATTCCAATTAATTCATTTACTTAAATTTGAAAACAGAATTTTGATTTAACAATCATTGTTTTCCAAAATGTCGATCTCAAATTTTTGAGAGTTTCGCAAGAATTTTTGTGATGATTGAAAAACTTTTCAGATGTAATTATTTTGAGGTTACAATAATCTAGAAACGTTCGTGGGGTTTTAAAAAAATAAAGTTTCAAACATTTCCTATGCTTAATAAAGCAAAACATGGACATCTTACTAATCCCCAAAAACATTTTAATTTTTATTTGAATAGAATATTTTACAACCGAATTATCATTATCGTGCGTTCAAAACATTTTACATCACGTCACGAAATAAAACAAAGAGATTGCAAAAGGTGAGTACATATAAATGAATAGAGCAATCACAAATAATATGTAAGACAAAAATTACCTACGTAATTAAGATAAAGTTAACTCAAGGCCTGAACAAGGTTTTTATTTAGTCCAAGAAGTGAGTCCTATCATAAGAAAATACAATATTTATTTGTGGAACGACTGCCGAAAATCATTTTTAAAAATTCTATGTTGTGACCTGAGTTGACAGGTCTATAAATTCTAGATAAAGGAGAATGATATCCCATTATTGTGTTGATTGAGGAATTTCAATATTCATTATTTCGAAGTCTATGTATAGGATATTATTAGGTGAGTAAATAATACTGATTATAGTTTTGAATTCGCGATTTGGATTCAACAGTTTTTGATAGAAGATTGAATTTTGAACATTATCCAGTGAAAGTTTGAAACGTTCTTGCGTTGCTCTTCTTTTTAACATACAAAACTTTTACCACTCTGTCACATTTCCCTTACTATGTCACATTTTATTTTTACTATAAATGAATTCTCTCTGATCTCAGAGGGAAATTGTAGCAAGGGGGGAAGGAGGCCTAAAATGCCTATTGGGAGTGACAAACACGAGCTGCGTGTATACCTATTTCGAATGACAATCAACGTGACAGAATTAACGTACGAAATAAAAGTTGCAAGAGACGTTTTTGAGATTTAAAAAAATATTTTATTAAACATCATTAAAAATAATAATCGCTATTACTTGATAGGTTGGAGTTTAAAAGTAGTTTTATATTTTATGTCGTCGTATCATTTTTTTTGTTACATTACAGAATATACGCAAGTCGAGGTGGCAGAGTACATCTGTTATTTGAATGAAATACACTTCTTTCACGAGGAGTTACAACTCTGTTACGTAACAAAGAACGAACAAAGACTTACACATTTCAGTTTAGAGAGTCTAGTTAAAAGACGTAATATAAATGACCTTTTAATGTTTTATAAAATTGTTAACAACCTAGTAGATAGTAACTTAATCAATGAAATCAATTTATACGCCAGGCCCAAATCTACCAGAAAATTCGACATATTTTGGACCGAAATTTTTAACAATAATACGGGATACTTTAATCCCATATCTAGAATGTCACGATCTTACAACGATCTCACTAAATCACACTCTATAATAGATATTTTTGCGAATAATTTTACTTGTTTTAAGAAATATCTCCGTGATTTGTGCAACTAAAATGTTGTTTTATTATTTTTATTAAACACTTTATATATTATGTAGCTATCATGTATTTCAAATTTTCTATTTAAGTTTCTAAATTATGTAAAAAAATACTTACATTGTTTTTCATGTGTCTGTGAATACGCTAATGTTATTACTGTAGACACATTAGTCTAGGGATATTTATATTTGTATCTTAATTTATTATACATTAACCAAAATAATGCTCTGTAAATACCCTGTTTGTGTCTCAAATAAATAAATAAATAAATAAATTTGTACTACAAAAATATAAACACATATTTTTTTAAAACGCACACAGTCGTTACGTCTTTAGTTCAGTAGGTTATAAAGTAATTATAAAATAATGAAATTGGTAATTTTGTTGAATTTTTCTACACTAACTGGTGGAGACAACTTTATGTGGGTTATAAAGAAGAACGACCCCCTTACGTTCAACTCGGCCGTGGAATGGCTTTCCGGTCTTCGTGTTTCTTTCTCCTGGATGGATTCTCTACAAATGGTACTTCTCTGCAAATAGATCTCGTCGAGCCTCAGCTTTACGTTTTGCTTTCCTCATAAACATCATTCACATGTCTACTCCATTAATGACACAAGGAATGATTTCCCTCAGGACTTCCCGTCTTTAGCTGTTCTTTAAATTATTTTTTGTTTAATTTTGCGGTTGTACTGGATTCTCATACAATTTCAAAGGATACAAACCCCATGTAGTTTTTACATTGGCTCCGCACAGGAGGACCTAAGAAAAATAATCCTTCAGGGCCTATGTCATTTTTGGGGATTCTATACGAAAAATCTTTTTACGAAAATGAATGAGAGGAAGTTCTGGGAAGGAAAAAGATATGAGAGGTAGGTAGAAATCTAGATGTCAATGTGTCTAGGTGTGACGGACATATGAATCCATCCATCCCACTGCGGAGGCGATGGGTCGAGAGAGACCGGCTGGAGAGGTCTAGGTTAGGACTCCCTCAACCAATCTCTCTAGATCCGAGCTACCACGCAGCAGGTGGGCAACCACTTAGGGTGCCCTAATGCAGGGGGTGTTGGTGATCCAATAAATGGTTCCCTAGGCGGCGGTACCCATACTTAGAAGTTTTGGCTTTCAATTTTTTGACAGCTGCCATAATTCTTGTGATATTATTTACATCAACGTTCTGCCCTATTAGTGGTTTATTTTTTCCAGGTATAAACAAATTTTCAATAACTATTTTTTTTCTCAATTGTATTCCTGTGTCAAATAATATTTGTAAGTCTTTGATCAATGTATACATACTTTATTAGAACATTATTTTTTTTGCATGTAAATACTCCTCACATAAACACGAGCTCCTAGAGCTCAACTTATGGAGTAGTAGAATAACAATGAATTATTGTATAACTTTGCATAATATAATCATTTGTAATGTCGAAAAAAAAATTCTTGTAAATAAATAAAATAAATACACAAATTATTTTCCTTGAGGCCTTGTGGAGTAAACAAAAACTATATTTTAACCTCTATATATTATTCGTAACCCGGGAATGTTTGTCATATTTTTTAGAGAAAACTATTGTTAGAGGTAATGATTCTGATGGAAAAACTGTCGTTTGAAAGAGAAAAAATAATTGAACTAAAATGAAAATATTTTTTTGTGATTTTCAAATATGGTCGGTCTGAAATAACGATTCAGGCGCACAAAGAACTTGCTGAAAAATATTCAATTTCGAGCGTAACTCGATTATTGTTCGGAACTGTGCGCATCAAAACTCTCGGTCAATCTCCATTAAACACGATCAATGGTTTTTCACATGGGTTTTATTCCCAAGTAAAATTTACGGAGTACCTGGTAAGCATTCTTATCGATCCCGACAATTGTGTAAAATTTTAAAATTATGACGGTAATTAGGTTAATGCGTTATTTAACAGTAGTTTTCCAAAAGTAACAATGAATTTTGTTCTTTTATTTAATTTAATGCCCAAGATTCAGTTATTTAACCGACTATTACATTTGAAAACGTTACAAATAGACGACCAGCGTCATTTTGATTAATTTGGTAATTGAAGTTAACTCATAACCGGTCAATTGTCGGCCCAATGGCGGTTTGTCAATTTTTACAGTCAGTTGTTTATTCAGACGTTAATTACGCCGCTGAGCATTATAATAACCAACCACAGGCCAAATACATGAGGTTAATAGGAACCTTCAATTAAAATGTTAAAATATTTAATCTGGTGCCGATCACCGATTTGTGATGATGCCAAATGACACAGTCGGTGAAACAACTTGCCCTTAGAATTATTTCATTGTCTTTTTCATTTGTAGAACGCTCAAGTTGTTTGTTAAATAAAACGTAACATCTTATAAAAAAATTCAAAAAATTGTTCCCAATACAATTTTTTGGCTGCGATACGCAGATAAGTCAACACACCACAGTCAATAATTGCATCTGGGAGTCCCGAAACACTTGATAATGATATTTGATTCTGTGCAAAGGATGGCGCTCAGTCTGATTGTTTTGCACCGAAGCAACGTAGGCATATAGAGTCTGATCTACAGATATTTCAATGTGACGTGATAGAAGGAGCTAGCAGTGTTTATCCCCTACTAACCGGTGCACGTACGCGAAACTCGAGAACAATCGTTCCCAGTTGATGTTGGCTTCATGAAAACGGGTCTCTTCTCCGACTTCACTCGAATCTGGAACGAGCTACCGGAATCTGTTATTACTCCTTTATATAATCGGGACATCTTCAAGATCAACGTTAATAAATCCCTTACTCTAATCCCCACCTCACAATACTGAAGGTTGGTGAAATTGTTCCCCTTTTTTTACACTGTACACTAGAGTGGGTCACGACTGTATGAGGATGGTTTTTTTCTTGTTTTGATTTGTCTAATAGTGATAAAAAGGTGTTAAATGGAGGTATAAAATCACGTAATTTTTTTAATATTATCTTCTTCCTCCGGATTGACTTCGAAATTTCACGTTATAGAGAAAAACCCACCCTTTGTAAATCTTAAAAAAATATTAGATAAACCATTAAAAATGAACTATTTTTAATAAAACATGTAAAAGAGGGAATATTTTGATTTTTTTATAAAAAAATATATTTGAATATAATTCAAATTATCTTATCATATTATCTCAGGGCAGTGTATTCAAATACCAGGAAAATTCTTCTTACTCTCAAATTTCCGCATTATTTTGCGAGACACAATTTTGGGACATTTTGTAAATGATTTTGTCAAAATATACTACATTTGCATATGAAGATTACAAAAAATATGGTTTGGCAAAAAAAAAAAAGTTATTTTTTTTTAAAAGATTAAAAATTTCAAAATTTTGAAGTGAATCCGGAGGAAGAAGATCGTATCAGAAAATTGAAAAATTTTAAACACGTCCATTTTGAACCCATTTGGCACCATATTATCGCTATTAGAATTTAAAAATAAAATTTTTTGTTAAATAACCCACCTTACTGTACACACAGGGCGCTGTAGTAAGGTTGTACATGAACAATAAATAAAGGTGCTAGAGCCATTTGAGCCGCTTACGGAGAAAATGCAATCAGACTAACAAAATCAGTAATGCGGTCAAAAGATCGTTTATAAGGTTAATAATACGGTTACACACGCGCTGTAATATCCCGACGATGTTCTGATTATTACTGATAACCCCATCCACCAGACTAGACTCTCGATCCGAATGTTCTCATCTATTTGTAAATCTCACCTTTCTAAAGCCTTTGATACAATATTACACAGTGAATTAATAAACAAACTTGAAAAAATCGGTATTACAGGCAACGAACTTAACTTTTTTAAAAGCTACCTTAATGAACGCAAGCACAAGTTAAAATAATTAACACAATTAGCAGCCAGTGCTCAACTAACTGTGTGTTACGTTACAAGAATAAGGAATCGAGTCTTAAGTACCGTCATGTTTCGACAGTCAGCGAATCGAGCCCTAAAATACTGTTGCACCGCGGGACGGTAATGCGCAGGCGCATCACCCCTCCCGCGACCCACGGATCAGGAGACGCGCCGCACACGGCCATTCAAACCAGTCTTCAGCAAGCGAGCTTCCCGGGCCCACGTCCCGCGCGAACATGTGCGACACAAGTTCAGTTTCGCCGGTTGTGCACTTCCGGTGTCCGCGCATGGACGCTGCTGAGACCGGGAGAACAAGCGCGTAAAACCGCTGTTGGCCCATAAACCAAACGTGAGTCAATTACCATGTTACCCTTTGTGTGCAATTAAATGTTTTGAAGCCCTAACCACGCGTGTAGAGAGCAGAGACTGACGTTCAAACTAACTTTCAGCTAGGATCGTTCCTCTTATGTATTATTGTGTCTCCTAGAATTGAATAAACTATTTATGTGATAACCTCCCGTGTTTTGCTTGTCGAGAGAGGCCCTGGGGGGATGGAGAAGCGTGAAGTTCCGAACCACAAGCACTAGCCTTGAGGTTAAGAGAAACCCTGCTTGCACCGAACCTGAGCTAGTTTTTATTTGGGGCAGATACAGCAACTAATTTGTATTAAATATGTGGGAGCTTTCTCCAACCCTGCCGATAGCATCAGCACGCACGCTGACGCTAACACTGGCGCTAAACGTGGGGCCATTTAAATTTTTTTCTGTTCCACCACGGCCTCGTTCCCAAGCAACAATTGTAAACTCTGAAATGTTATTATGATGTATTGTTTATTCCCAATTGTCTAGCACTTCCAACAGGAATCTCGGCGCGAACGTAATTTCGAATCACAATTTAAATTATTACGGGCGCGATTTTATCATTTGTGACTCGTCACTCGACAAAATATTACCGGTATTCCAACGCAAGGTGCCCAACCTAGGAAGTTGTCGCTGCGAATAATACAGTGATTACAAAGTGTCGGCCGATTAAAATTGCTATTTTCAATACAAGTGAATAGTGGAAATAAACACAAATTAAAGAAGAATTTATTCAACAATTAAAATCATGTACATGATAAACAAATCATCCGCTTGGTCTCGAAAGTGCTAAATATTTTTAATAATATACTATATTGCAGCACGCTGGTACGTCTCTTAAACGGACACTTGCTGACACCTAGGGAACAAGTGGATTTAAATTCTTTCTGTCATTTGACAATTAAGTATTTTTGACTCTGTCGTCTGCTGAAACCGGGTCATGCCGAATCACATTCGAATAATGCAAAAAATACTAAATTCGCGTTGACGTGGATTCCTTGACATCTGACACTATAATACCTTGTCAATTGACAAAGAAGGTAATATCTTGTCGAAAAGACGAAGGGAATTCGCGTGTAAATACCAAAAAATTGGTGCTGTATAAAATCAGGCTATAGGAAGCCGCGTAATGAAACCATGCCCCCAAGATATTGTTGAATTCTCAAACAAATTACTTCCACGAAAACTTGTGAAAATTTTTTCGATTTTTTCCTTTTTTCGATTTTTTTAATTTTCGAAATTTTTTTTTCCAAAACGCTTGGATTTTTTCTTAAAAACGCATGGCCAGAGGAAAATCGCTGCTCAAATTTTCTCCAGTTTCGGACTCTGAAAATTTTTCCGATTTTTTCCTTTTTTCGATTTTTTTAATTTTCGAAATTTTTTTTTCCAAAACGCTTGGATTTTTTCTTAAAAACGCATGGCCAGAGGAAAATCGCTGCTCAAATTTTCTCCAGTTTAAGACTCTGAAAATTTTTTCGATTTTTTCCTTTTTTCGATTTTTTAATTTTCGAAATTTTTTTCCAAAACGCTTGGATTTTTTCTTAAAAACGCATGGCCAGAGGAAAATCGCTGCTCAAATTTTCTCCAGTTTCGGACTCTGAAAATTTTTCCGATTTTTTCCTTTTTTCGATTTTTTAATTTTCGAAATTTTTTTTCCAAAACGCTTGGATTTTTCCTAAAAAGCACGTGGCCAGAGGCAAACCTCTGCCCAAATTTTCAAATAACCCAAACACTTACAAATACGCGTTTTTTCGCAGAAGCATTTTGTAAAAAAAAAAAATATATATACGTCCCCAGTGGTCAATCCCTGGCAAAAATTTCTTTCCAATTACGGATAAAGAGTCGAGTTCTCGTTTTTCTCCCAACGTAAGGTCACCCTGACACGACCCTATACACTATGGAAGTCCCTCAAGTCACGCTGGGTATAATCCCCCACATTTCTACGTCAAAAAAGGAAGAACTACTACAGGCCCTGAGAAGTAGAAAGATTTCTCCCAGGAATAAATCCAAAAAATGCCTTATTCAATATGCTTCTTTCTACAACAAAAAGTACATCAGGAAGTTGCAGTTTCAACAGGAAGACACCTCAGAAATCATCTCTACCTCCCTCACAGTCTCCGAAGCAAAACCCTTGGTGGTACAAGCCCAGGAACAGACGAAAATATATGATTTGACAACCTGGAAGACGAAATACAACGGACTCACGGATGTGGAGGATTTCATCAACAGAATAGAAGAAACAGCCCAAGTCAGAGGAATCCCCGAAAGTATTCTACACAGGAACTTCATAGACCTCATCGCTCCTGAAATGCTTACCTGGCACAGGATACATAAGAGAAAAACAAACTCATGGAGGGAACTCAAGGTGGCACTTTTATCCAGTTTCGGAGAAAAAAAGGCCCAACATAGAGTCAGGCTATCCCTACTCGCTATCAAGCAGCACTCCGGAGAGCCTGTTGCTAGATTCACACAGAGGGCAGAGGCCATCAATATAAAGCTCACCCAACCTGTCCCTGAAGCGGAACTTCTCCCGGTTTTAATCGACGGTCTTCTCCCCAGATACGAAAACATCATTACTTCTCAGAAAATTGCCACGCTGGAGCAACTGAAAGATGTCTGCCAGCTACTAGAGGCATACCAGGATCGGAAGAGAGACGAAAGATTCCCCAAAGAAAACTTTCGCCCAAGCACTTCGTCCGGCATAAAACCGGAGCACAACGAAAAGAAATCCTGCTCTTTTTGCCACAAGATTGGTCACTCCCAAGCCGCCTGCTTTAAACAAGCAAAACTTTTATCCTCCAAAGACACCCATTCTAACAAAAGGCGATCCGTCGATCGTTCTCCAAGAAGAGATGAAGGGAGGAAGTTTGGCAAAAGACCACGCCAAGACAATACCGAAACGTCCATCCCGGATCTCAGATTCATCAAACCCCCTATGGATTTCTCCAGACCCCCTCCCAATTGGACAGCCAGGAAGACAAAAAACTAGACCCCAACCCCCCGGACCATCCCTCCCATAGGCCAAAGGAATGGTCGGAGTGGTTGGAACACGTCAAATTTTTTAAACAGGCCTTACCCCTCTCTACAGTTTGCTGCAAACAGGCAATAGACGGTAGACCCTTCGCGCATTTTTCCATAAACAACGTGGTTTTTTCAGGTCTCCTAGACAGCGGCGCCTCTGTCAGCTGCCTGGGCGACAACGCCCACACCTTATTCACAAACTGTGGTTTTAAAATGGGAAAACATTCTTCACATGTTACCACGGCAGACAACACTTCACAACTCGTCATCGGTTCTCTAACCCTACCGATCAATTGCGACCAAAAAACAGTTTGGATCAAGTTTCTAGTTGTACCTACAATCACACAGAAATTCATCTTGGGAGTGGATTTTTGGATGGCTTTCAAAATTGCCCCGCAACTGTTTAACAACCCCTCCGTCACTCCCCAAGTAAACGAAATCCGTACGGTAATACCCTACGAAAACTTGAACCCCTTACAAACAATACAATTAAATCAAATGATCAACAAGTATGAATCCATCTCCTTCGAAAGGTGCGGTTTAGGCTTAACCAACCTAGTACATCACCATATAAAAACAACAGGCCCCCCAATCAAACAAAGGTATTACAACCTAGCTCCACAAAAATTGAAAACGCTGGAAAAAGAATTGGACGATATGTTAAGACTGGGAGTGGTGGTACCCAGCCGCAGTGCATGGACCAACCCCACCTTATTAGTTTCAAAGAAAGACGGCTCAGCCCGTTTCTGCCTCGACAGCAGACGCCTCAACGCATGTACAATATCAGACGCCTACCCGCTCCCCTTGGTCAACTCCATCCTGGACAGACTTCGAAACGCTAAATACATCTCATCCATAGACTTAAGCAAAGCATTCTGGCAGATACCTTTGGATCCCAGCTCCTGCGAAAAGACTGCCTTCGTGGTGCCTGGCAGGGGTATGTTCCATTTCAAAAGACTACCCTTCGGTTTAAAAAACAGCCCAGCAGAACTACAAAGACTCATGGATAAATTGTTTGGCCCAGAGTTTGATAACAATTTATTTTGCTACCTGGATGACCTGATCATCATTAGCGATACCTTTGAAAAACATATACTTATTCTAGAAAAGGTTTTTCAACAACTCAAACAGGCCGGTTTGACTATCAACCTGAAGAAATCGGAATTCTGCAGGCACCGCCTACGATACTTGGGTTTCATAGTAGACGAAGAAGGCCTAAGAACAGACCCCACAAAAGTAGCGGCTATGACAAATTTTCCCCGACCTACAAATGCAAAAGAGGTAAAAGCTTTCCTCGGACTCACCGGTTACTACAGAAGATTCATAAAAAACTTCTCAACTCTCGCGGCGCCGCTCAACAAAATCACGGGAATCCGTAAAGGTACCAGTAACTTTTCCTGGTCTGCAGAGACTGAGTCAGCATTCAACTCCCTGAAAGAGGCTCTTCAATCAGCCCCAGTACTGAATTGCCCCGACTTCAATCTTCCCTTTACGATCCATTCGGACGCATCAAACGTCGGAATCGGAGGAGTCCTCACTCAAAATTTTACGGACGGCGAACACCCCGTGGCATACTTCTCTCGTACCCTAAATAAACACGAAAAAAACTACGGGATTACCGAGAGAGAATTGTTAGCAGTCATGGAATCCATTCAACATTTCCGCGGATACATTGAGGGCAGTAAGTTTACCGTCGTCACAGACCATAGCAGCCTAAAATGGCTGATCTCGCTAGACAACCCCTCTGGGAGATTGGCTCGCTGGTCGTCCCGCCTATCTCAATATACCTTCGATGTCATCCACCGTAAAGGCGCGGATAATATCGTCCCGGATGCCCTTTCTAGGATCGAGATAGCAACATTAAATGCCGAATTACCCAATTCTAGTCTCCCCACAAAAGACGTATGGTATCAAAAAATCTTTAGAGGATGCAGTGACAACCCACAAAAGTTCCCGAATTTTATAATTAAGAACGGACAACTATATCGCAACTGCAAGCCTCCACTGTCAATCTTAGAGGACTATGCCTGGAAAATGGTAGTCCCTCTCGAAAATAGAGAACAAGTTATTATTGATAACCACAGTGCCGTAGACTCCATACACCCTGGAACTTTCAAAACATTCAAAAAAATATCTTTAAGATATTATTGGCCGGGTCTATTCAAACAAGTACGTTTATACATCTCCAAGTGCGACATCTGTAAGGCATACAAGCACAGTACGGCACCACCGTCTGGTCTAATGGGCAACCCCAAGCGTGCCGATAGACCACTTCAATCCTTTTCTATGGACCTCATTGGACCCTTCCCTAGAAGCTACGCCGGTTACATGCATACACTCAGCGTAGTGGACATCTTTTCCAAATACTGCTGGTTGTTTCCTCTGAAAAGGGCAACTGCAGCAGCAATAACCAATCTATTGGAAAAACATATTTTCATACCCTACGGTACCCCTCGTACTATAATATGCGACAATGGTAAACAATTTATAGCTCTGGAATTTAAAGAGTTTTTGTCTAAATATGGTATAAAGGATGTATTCTATAACACCCTTTACACCCCACAGAACAACACCGTTGAACGATACAACCAAACCATAAACACGGCCCTGGCAATTTTGGTTGGCAAAGATCAACGCACATGGTGCAAAAAATTAGACAGAATACAAGCAGCCATGAACAACACGGTGAACCTCGCTACAGGCTATACACCATTTTTTCTCAAACACGGCATGGAACAAGTAGTTCACGGTTCACTACACCCTGACAATTGCCTTCCACCCGTCCCTTCCTCCACAGCAGACCCCGCAGCAAATTACGCCCACCGCTTGGAGGAACTCTCCGCTATCTATAGTGAAGTAACAGACGCTCTACTATTGGCCCACCAAAAGAGCGCCGACAGGTATAACCTTCGCAGGAGGCACGTCACATTCAAGGAAGAAGACATCGTCTGGAGGAGAAACAACACTCTGTCACAAGGTGCGCTGTACTTCTCTGCCAAATTGGCACCCCGTTTTGTAAAGACGAAAGTCCTAAAGAAAATCTCAGACCTGGTTTACCGATTGTCCGACATCTCTGGTAAACACATAGGTAACTACCATATAAAGGACATTGTAAAAAGTGGTAACATGGAAACAAACTCCATTGCCACGCCCGTATAACCCCAACGGTTATTCCTTGACTCCTAGCAACCATTCGTCTACACCGTGACATGGATCACTATGGAAGTCAACCCTTTTGTTTCGTCACTAATGAGCGGCCTCTCGTAAACGATTGTCACTCATTAGGACACTCAAACGAAACCTTTCTAGCTCTGGCACAGTGGTGTCAACTGTAGCCAAAGTCATGGAAGAAATTATAATTCTCCCTTGTGGTTTCGTTTCATTTTATTTTATTTTTGTTTGTATAAATATCTCGTCATCATCAGTCATTCGCCTCTAATTGCTGCCCCAGGTGTCAAACCTTGGAAACATCGTTTTTTCTAAGCATGCACACCTCTACCTGAAATTGATCACTTCGGAGAAAGGAATTCCCTGTGGCTTACTGCAAGTAGTCAGAGACTACGTGCCCAAGGTTTTGTGCATCGTCACAACTAGCAGCATCATATTTTCACATCATCATGTCATACCTCGTCACCCCTTTCTAAATGTTAGAAAAATTTTTTTGTACATTAAATATCGGGTCCTCGCCAAAGTGCATCTAACCCTTATGTCATATGTAGTTAAATTAGGTAAGCAAACCTGTGTAAACCCACGGCGGTATCAGATGTTTGCTACCCGTTCTAAGTTTTTTTTCTGTTTTTTAAGAAAATAGAATGGCGCTCAATAAATAACCCAAATTGCTCTAGCTCTCCCCAGAACTGGATGTGGAGTCTGGAAAGTATCGTTATAAAAGGGACAACTTTCAACGTGCCTCTTCATTAACGATAAATTTTTTTACAACATTTCAGCAACATTGAGTCACCCTGGGTCTCAACTGCTCAAACTGAAATTTTGGGGTTGCCTTGTTGTGACTTATCACGTGCAAAGTACGAGGTCACAACAAGAAGCCAGGTCTCCAAGTGAACCACCCTGTGAACAACCCATCCCATTATTATAATTTTCATAACACCAAGGTGTGTCCATCGCAGTCTGTTTAAGTAAGTAAAACCTAGAAGGTCTTAAACACTCAAATCGGACCAATGTAAATAATTTTCCTTGTCAAACAACGATAAGCGCATGTCTTGTATTGTTGCTACCATCGTACGTGTAAGTACAACAAAAGTTGTACCATCACGATACGATACTCTGTGCGTAACCAAAAGGGTTGTACCACAAAGGATCTCTTTTGCGGTAAGCTTAGATGAAATTCACATTCCATCAGCACGCCAGAATTTTTTTGTCCCTTAATTGTTGAAGTATAAAATCTTGGCCAGATCTTCAAATATGTTTTTGCCTTTGTGCAAGTCTTTAACGTACGCTAATATGGATTTATTATGCTACGGTATTGTTGTACTAAGTACATCAGTATGTCTCGCCGTCTGTATTGAATAGGTACCTTTATATGAACGTTAACCTTTGTTGCCATCATAGGTGGGAACCTTATAAAATCTGCCGTCATAGATGGGAATCTCAGAATATCTACTAAATGCGATACGGGGAGCCCGTTATAATTACTCTGTGGGTTTTTGTCAGAAATGTCATAAATACCTAGTCTTTTGCACCTCCCTTCAATACTGGGCAACCCAGTTGTAATTCGTCCATTGTTATCCGTGAAGACGTTATAAAACTTACTTGCAAATCTTTTGATTTTGCAATCTTGTACGCTATACGTGAAGACGTTATAATACTCACCATGAATCGTGCGAACGAAATAATATCAAACCTTTATGTGTGAACTACTCAATGTAGTCCACACCCCTTTTTTGTAATCATTAATATGCCCGTGGACTTCCTGTCACAAGAACCCAGGAACTATCTACTATCTCAAAAGGACTAATCATACGCTTCACTCATGATTATGGGGCATCGTGTCGTGGGAGTTAAGTTGATGGACACAAAAAACACCTAACTCGTTGTCTGGGAGACGAACAAAGAAAATCCCCAGGTTTGTGAGATTTGAGCAAGGGTCTGTCATTTCTCGCAAACAAGTAGGAGAATAAAACGACCCCTAATCTTCTGCCCAATACACGTAGAGGATTAGACTTTTATGTCAGTGTATTCTTTTGTCCAACACTACCAAATATTATTGTAATGTGCCAGGATGACTGCTGTAGACCTTGTTTCACCTCCACCCAGAGGTCGAATTTCGGAAATAGCCGAGTCCCCAGCAGTTTTCTTCGTTCAAATGTTCCCAACTATCACCCCTCCCCTTCCTCGAAATTATCCGTGAATGGGGATATATGCGTTACGCACTTGGCGTTTCGTTTGTCAAATGGGACAATCTTCATACGCGGATCCTTTCAACTTCCTACTCCTTTCCCAGTTGTCATTATTGTAATGTGCCAGGATGACTGCTGTAGACCTTGTTTCACCTCCACCCAGAGGTCGAATTTCGGAAATAGCCGAGTCCCCAGCAGTTTTCTTCGTTCAAATGTTCCCAATTATCACCCTCCCCCTTCCTCGAAATTATCCGTGAATGGGGATATATGCGTTACGCACTTGGCGTTTCGTTTGTCAAATGGGACAATCTTCATACGCGGATCCTTTCAACTTCCTACTCCTTTCCCACTTTGTTATAACTAATCTTGTACGCAATGTTTTGTTTTTCGAAAGTAGAAAAAATGCTACCGTATAGACGTGAGCATAGGTCATGGAAGACCAACTTCTTTCGAATGGGGAATTTTGTTATACGTACAATCCCTCAACCACGTATTCTTGGAAATGTATTTGGTAAAGAAAAAAAACCAAAAGGGGTTACACAGAACCTGTCCTTGAATACGTACCTTTGTAACATGTATTAGGAATTAGCCACATTTAGTTAGCTCTCTCTCCGTCTCTCTCTCTACACGCCAAACAAATCCAACTTTTTCTCAACATGCACACTTGTTTCTCTCCAAACTTTTTTCATCATTGGTCTACTAGGCAGGTAAACTTCAAGAATTTTGTTCTAATAATAATTTTTGCCGGATTAAAAAAAAAAAAAAAAAAAAAAAACCAGCAGCTCTGCACCCTATCTACATCTGCGCCTCTTCATGCTGCCCTCGCTACCGTCACGGAGGTCCCTTGCCTTCAATCCCTGCGTACCAAAAGCACCCGACCGCATCTAACATAACCTAGTGTGAGTCGTGCGTGTAGTTGCGAATTGTATCACCACAAAGAACCGACACTCAAAACAAACCCGAGCACGCCAGCTCTAGGTTGGTTCCTGTTCCTGTTGCCCTTGTGCAAATGTTCCTGCTGCCATTATGCAAATATTCCTGCTGCATAATACAAATGTTCCTGTTGCCCTTGTGCAAATGCTCTGCTGCCATTATGCAAATGTTCCTGCTGCATAATGCAAATGCTCTGCTGCCATTATGCAAATATTCCTGCTGCATAATACAAATGTTCCTGTTGCCCTTGTGCAAATGTTCCTGCTGCCATTATGCAAATGTTCCTGCTGCATAATGCAAATGCTCTGCTGCCATTATGCAAATATTCCTGCTGCATAATACAAATGTTCCTGCTGCATAATGCAAATGCTCTGCTGCCATTATGCAAATATTCCTGCTGCATAATACAAATGTTCCTGTTGCCCTTGTGCAAATGTTCCTGCTGCCATTATGCAAATGTTCCTGCTGCATAATGCAAATGCTCTGCTGCCATTATGCAAATATTCCTGCTGCATAATACAAATGTTCCTGTTGCCCTTGTGCAAATGTTTCTGCTGCCATTATGCAAATATTCCTGCTGCATAATACAAATGTTCCTGTTGCCCTTGTGCAAATGTTCCTGCTGCCATTATGCAAATGTTCCTGCTGCATAATGCAAATGCTCTGCTGCCATTATGCAAATATTCCTGCTGCATAATACAAATGTTCCTGCTGCATAATGCAAATGCTCTGCTGCCATTATGCAAATATTCCTGCTGCATAATACAAATGTTCCTGTTGCCCTTGTGCAAATGTTTCTGCTGCCATTATGCAAATGTTCCTGCTGCATAATGCAAATGCCCTACTGCCATTGTGCTGATGCTCCTGTGCCCTCGCGCAAATAACAATACCAACGATTGTTCACAAAACAATCCCACTACATACAAAAACCAGTGTACCAACCACCAATTACGATTCCACTCTCCAGTACTTCAATGGTTTCGTACTGGCTCACCCACAGGATCCGGAAGCAGTTACCCTTTCGACCTCTGTGACAGGTAGAACTCTCCACACCACCTAGAAGCCTCATCATGTGTTCTCTTCCTCGTATTTTCTTAAAGGCCCTAGTGTCCCTTGAGTGTAATCTCAAATGGGCCAGGTTACTGTGACAAAGTAACCTTGTAACTTCAGTGAAACGTTCAACCACCCCAGACATCCTACGCAAACCACGTTCGCAAACATTAGCTCACAGACCAATGATACAATTAGAGTTTTTTTTTCTATCACTGCATAACCCTTGTACCTTTCTTCAACAGATCCTTGTTCTTTGCAACTGTATTTATGTATGCCACTGCCTTTATATACATTTATTGACAATTCCTTGTTACACCATGTATCATCTCTTTTGTGTTCTGTTCATAACTATTCTCCAGCTAGGAATTTCTCTCTCTCTCTCTCTCTCTCTCTCTCTCTCTCTCTCTCTCTCTCTCTCTCTCTCCTCGTTTCTCTTAAATGTTTTTGGCACAAGTGCTGAAAGGGTAAGAGGATTTATTAGCCCTACAGCTCCATTGCCACGTCGCTTTTATTGCGGCGAGGGGGGAAGTGTTACGTTACAAGAATAAGGAATCGAGTCTTAAGTACCGTCATGTTTCGACAGTCAGCGAATCGAGCCCTAAAATACTGTTGCACCGCGGGACGGTAATGCGCAGGCGCATCACCCCTCCCGCGACCCACGGATCAGGAGACGCGCCGCACACGGCCATTCAAACCAGTCTTCAGCAAGCGAGCTTCCCGGGCCCACGTCCCGCGCGAACATGTGCGACACAAGTTCAGTTTCGCCGGTTGTGCACTTCCGGTGTCCGCGCATGGACGCTGCTGAGACCGGGAGAACAAGCGCGTAAAGCCGCTGTTGGCCCATAAACCAAACGTGAGTCAATTACCATGTTACCCTTTGTGTGCAATTAAATGTTTTGAAGCCCTAACCACGCGTGTAGAGAGCAGAGACTGACGTTCAAACTAACTTTCAGCTAGGATCGTTCCTCTTATGTATTATTGTGTCTCCTAGAATTGAATAAACTATTTATGTGATAACCTCCCGTGTTTTGCTTGTCGAGAGAGGCCCTGGGGGGATGGAGAAGCGTGAAGTTCCGAACCACAAGCACTAGCCTTGAGGTTAAGAGAAACCCTGCTTGCACCGAACCTGAGCTAGTTTTTATTTGGGGCAGATACAGCAACTAATTTGTATTAAATATGTGGGAGCTTTCTCCAACCCTGCCGATAGCATCAGCACGCACGCTGACGCTAACATGTGGTATACCACAAGGTAGCATATTAGGACCGTCTTTGTTCCTTTTATATATTAATGACTTATGCAATATAATATTCATGGGAAAATTGTTAGTTTTGCCGACGACACTATCTTACTACTTGAAGCTGATACTTGGCTAGCTGTCTACAAAAAAGCTGAATCGGATATAAGCATTGTAAAAAAGTGGTTCGATACTAATACGCTCACACTGAACACCGATAAAACTAAATACGCCACATCAAGCATAAATAGTGCAGGTCAACCTCAAGAAGATGCCTCTATTAGACTACACACATGCTTAAATTCCAATGAATCTTGTCAGTGTCCCTACATTCAGCGCACTATACAGATGAAGTACCTCGGCCTCACCATTGACCCATATCTCAAATGGAATCTTCACACTCAAATAATTGCAAACAAAATAAGAAAAACCATGCACTTATTCAGAACGATACGAAACTTTCTCGACTTACAACCCTTGAAAATTATTTATTTTGCAGTCTGTCAATCTATTATTGAGTATGGTATCATAGCATGGGGAGGTGGTACTGCATCTGCACTAGACCCAATCATAAAGGCACAGAAAACTATTATAAAATTAATCCTTAAACTACCTCTAATTACAAACTCAAACTTAATCTTTAATATTATCAATGTGTTTGACGTTCGGCAGATATATGCAAACACCATTCTCACTCATCTGTACACAAATATACATAAATGCTATGTAAAAAGATTAAATACTCGCTGTACTCGAAACAATAACAAAAACTTAATACAAATTCCCTTAGCGCACACTAACTTCGGTCAACGAAACTTTAGATACCTTGCAACAAGAATTTACAACATTCTTCCATTTAGAATAAAAGAATGTGATTCACAAAAAAATTCAAAAATAACATGAAAATTTGGATAAAACATAATGACAGGGCCTTTACCGGTGCACTCACCCAAATTAGTAATCGAAATTAGTAATGAATCCAATGTTGCTATTTTTGTACCAATGTGGTTTGTTATTATTAATGCAACCAATCTATTGTGTGATATAAATGTAGGTATGTTCACAAGTATTATAAATTGACTTAAAATGACTGCCTCAACACAGGCTAGCCTAGTGAGGCAGGTTACGAGAAACCTAAATTTATAATTAAAATTTTCTTTTCTTGAAGTACCCACTGTTCAAATGTATATTTATTTTCTGTTGTTTATCTTTTGTACTTACAAAACTTATAAACCATTGTAACATGTACTTTTTCTGGTTATAAATCTTCATGGAATGAATGGAAATATATTATTATTATTATAATTGAAGGATCGAACTTCTTTTTTTACGCTGACAATCGAAAGTTTATTTTCTTTGAATTAGTATTCCTGAAACCATTGTCGAGGCTTTCGATAGGTTTTTCGAAATATTTTATACATACCACAAAAGTAGCACTTCGTTTAACACCTGAATGCCACCCTACCGCAGCCTAGTATGGCAGGGATAAAATGTCAATCGCCTGCCATACACAAACTGACTGGCAGTGTTGTAGGTAGTGTTCTTTTATGTATGTATTTATAAAAAAAAATGTTTTTATCTGGCTTATGTATTTTCCCCAAGATATCTACTTACATTCAGAGAAATGTTTTGCCCCTCTAATTTAAAAAAAAATATATATATTATAGATAATTGATACAGATATGTGAAATAATTGTTGGGTTTTATTACACTCTAGTAAGTGCAAGTGATCTTCACAGTAAAAAATAATGTTAACGAGGCTTTCCTATATAATAAATAAATACGGCACCATGGATTAAACAATCTGAAATATTTTTCACTTTGACAAATAAAAATTCAAAGATAAAATTAATATATTTGTAATTGACGAAACGAGAGTCTGGTATAATACGAGTATTATGACATTTTATTTCCTTGCTGGCCAATAAAAAAATATTGGTCCGGCGACAATTGATCCCCCGACAGTTGGTCTGCCGACAGTTGATATCGCCGACAAATGATCCCTTCGGCAGGTGAACTCCTAAAAGATTATTTCTTCAAGTGAGTATGCAAAGAGGATATATGGCCGTACAACGAAAGTCGATATACTTATATCTGAAGGCATCTGGAGTGAAAGTCCACAAAAAAAAACAATATTTCGACTCTCCGAAGGAACATGCGACAATAACAAAAACAGTGCAGTCGACTTAGCAAAAAACCAAGGTTCCTACCCGCATGTAATATAGCTTTTTTTATCTGAATATAGCACAAGAGTCCCAACTGCCCCCAACCGTCCCGAGCCAGTGAGACTACGGCGTCCCCAATTTTAGTATTGTGTAATGCTGAAGGTAGTGGGGAGGGAAAGAAGATGTGGAAAATGCACCTGGCTATTCAGATCTAGTCACTAAACACGGCTAAAGCCATTTCAAGGAACAAGACTAAACCTACACACACTGCACACTAGTGTAAAAATTTAAAAAAAAAACGTACAATATAACTTATCTTATCCGACTATAACACCAGAGTCCCAACTGCACCCAACCGTCTGGAGCCAGTGAGACTATGGCATCCCCAATTTTGATATGTTGTGAGGCTGAAGATAGTGGGGAAGGGAAGTAAATCTACTTCCAATATAGCAATTCAGGCGCATATGTATACCGCCGCCCCGGGAACCATTTATTGGATAACCAACACCCCTGCCATAGGTCATCCAAGTGGTTCGCTGCGTTTGGTGACCGGGTTTATGGGGGTGAGGTTTGTCTAGGTCTTGGCGGTGGATGCCTTTGCCTACCTAATGCATGGCGGGCCGTATCAGAGGAGACCGATTGAGGGAGACCTTTTGATCTCTTCAGCCCGACTCTCTTGTCCCATCGCCTTGCACCGCAGTGTGGAAAATTTACCTGGCTATTCAGAACTAGTCATCACGGCTTGTCATTTCAAATAAGTCTTCAATTCTGAACGAATTCTGACGAATAACAAAACACTTAGGATGTGTCTAGTGTGTTTATACGCATTATTTACTTTCAATTTGGGAGGCGGATATGTAAACCGCCGCCCCGGGAACCATTTATTGGATAACCAACACCCCTGTCATTAGTCGCCCCAAATGACCCATGGCAGTTTGATGAATTAGCAGGGTTTATAGTTTGATGAATTAGCAGGGGTGCTCTTGGAGTGAGGTTTTATCTAGGTCTTTCTTGTTGGCGAATTCTTTTCCTAACCTACTGCGTAGCAGTCCGGATCGGGAGAGGCTGCTTGAGGCAGACATAATCTAGACCTCTCCAGCCGGACTCTCTCGACCCATCGCTTTGCACCGGAGTGGGAGGGGTGAATTTATACGTGTCTCACTCCTGAACACATTGACCCCCAGATACCTACCCACACCTCGTACATTTTTCCTTCCCAGAACTTCCTCTCCTTCCTTTCCTTAAAAAGACTCTCCACACACCAAAGATGAAAAAGGCCTTGAGTGATTTTTTTCGCCTCAAGTGTGGAGCTATTTAAAAAAATGCAGTCGGTTTGCTTTGAAACATACGCTTTACTTACAAAAAAAACTAAAATGGATTATTTTAATATTACATAGATACATTATTTTGGTTACATTAACTCCACACAGGAGGCCAACCGTGGAGGGGGGAAGAGAATCTGGGAGGGGGGAGAGGAACTGGGAGGGGTGTTCGCGGGACGGGGGAAGGGGGAATGGAGTGAGGAGAGGTAAGGTGGAGGTGGCGGAGTGGCAACGCGAGAGGGGAAGGGGACGAGGGAGAAGAAGGGGAGGTGAAGGAGAACGGAAAGAATGGGAAAAGACACGCATGGAAAAACGATTTATTTATTAAATGGCGTAGCGACGCGTGCCGGGTACCAGCAAGAATTTAATAATTAAAAAATAAACATAATACATCAATTTTAGTACATAATGCACATAGCCTAACATTTATCAATTTAAGTATATAATGTACATAGATTTTAGAAAAATAATTTTACCCTGGATGCTTTTGAATTGAAATACTAATTCAGAGTGGAAAATATACAGAGATATGCAGGGAGATACTTTCAGTAACGCCCTGGTATAACACCATCTTTCAGAATTGAAACATTACTTGAAAATGGCTAAAGTCGTGTATGGTGACTAGACCTGAATAGCCAGGTAAATTTCTCACACTGCGGTGCAAGGCGATGGGTCAAGAGAGTCCGGCTAGAGAGGTCCTGATTATGTCTGCCTAAAGTAGTCTTTACCTAAGTTACAAAACCACATTCGGACAAAGAAACTACACATACTTTGCAACTAAACTTCATAACATCCTTCCCCAAGACATAAAACTAATAAAAAATTCTAATGTATACAAATCAAGAATAAAAATATGGCTGAAAGAGATCAATGAAAAAACCCTAATGGAAACACTAAAAACGACATAGAAGACAAATGAAATATATTTAAATAATTTTAGTCCGCCTCGGCACAGGACCCCCTAGTGAGAAGGACTAAGAATTGCAATATTTAACATTAAATTCATCATTTTATTTTGTATTTACAATTATTTTATATAGTTGCTAATAAAAAATAAAAAAAAAACCTATCCGGACCACCACGCAGTAAGTGGGGAAACGTATTCGCCAACAAGACCTGGACAAACCTAACTCCGAGAACCCAGGCAAACTTTATAATTCGTTAAACGTAGCAAACCACTTTGTGACCTATGGTAGGGGTGTTAGTTATCCAGTAAATGGTTCCCGGAGCGGCGGTAAACATATCCGCCTCCTAAATCGTAAGAAGATATAAATAGACTGTACACATAAGTACGTCGTATTTTTCTATTTGTCAGTATTCATTCAGAATTGAAACGTTAATTGCAATGGCTTTAGCTGTATTTGGTGACTAGATCAGAATAGTCCGGTACATTTTCCACATCTCCTTCCACTCTCCCTTATCTTCAGCCTCACAACATATCAAAATTGGGGATGCGATAGTCTCACTGGCTCGAGATGAGGGAGCAGTATGGACTCCTGTGTTATATTCAGATAAAAATGTAATATTTCACGCAATTAGGAATCTTTAGCGGTTTTTTGCTAAGCCGACTGCACATAAGTATATCGTATTTTGTTATAACCGCATGCTCCTTCGGAGAGTCGAAATTATAACTAACTAACTTATCATCACGCCATTTCCCCGCAAGGATAGGCAGAGAGGACGGACCGCCACATCTTTGCACACACTCCTTGTCTCGTTCACATTCTTACATCGTCTCATACATGTTCTTCAATTATTCTGACTCTTGACATCGCCCGACTCAAGTATCTGATTCACTTGGTCGTGCCATGTCTTCCACGGGCGTTCCTCATTCACATTTGCGTCATATATTCTCCTTACACTCCTTTCCCCAATCATTCGCTCTGCATGCCCAAAAACTCTGAGCGTCCCTTTCTTAATCTTACTCATTACGCTTGCATTCTTTGCGAATCTCCACATTTCTCACACGATCATACATGGTTTTACCACACGTACGCCTCGGGGATCTCATTTCTACAGCATTCAGTCTACTTTCATCATTTCTCTGCCAGTTCCATGCCTCGCTGCCATACATCAGGGAAGGTACCAACACTCCATTACGGCTCACAATTATTTTTATTGCTGATTTTCGCTCAAGATGCCTTCAGATATAAGTAGTAGTCGGAGGGGTCAACTGTCGGAGGGATCAACTGTCGGAGGGATCAACTGTCGGAGGGATCAACTGTCGGAGGGATCAACTGTCAGAGGGATCAACTGTCGGAGGGATCAACTGTTGGAGGGATCAATTGTCGGAGGGATCAAATGTCAGAGGGATAAACTCTCCGAGAGATCAACTGTCGGAGGGATCAAGTGTCGGAAGGGTCAACTGTCGGAGAGATCAACTGTCGGAGGGATCAACTGTCAAAGGGATCAACTGTCGGAGGGATTAACTGTCGGAGGGATCAACTGTCTGTGGGATAAACTGTCGGAGGAACTAACTATCGCCGAACCAACATACTGTCGGGGGATCAATTGTCGCCGGACCAACTGTCATGGAATCTTACAAAACATAATAAAACCGGGGCAAGCCTTGTCTTCGCTTTTATATCTTTTTTCAAAATTTTAATATTGTCTGTTTGTTTTTTATACGCCTTAAGTGTATGACAAATATAAAAAAAATATATGTAAAGTTATTAAAAGTATAATTACGATTAGGAATTAACACAAAACACAAAAATTAATATAAGGATTAGTTTCATAGAACAGTCACTGCCTGGTAAAAACTAATGTTGACTGGGCCATAATGTATCCACGCCTGTATTATTATGTAAAAACTAATGTTGACTGGGCCATAATGTATCCACGCCTGTATTATCCTCGACGTACATTATCTTCATATTATTATATTAAATCATTGTGCTCATATACAATTAATATCCATGTTTAAATTAATTGACTAAGTACAATTATTCTATAATCTTCTACATCAAAATTACAAAAAATAAACCACACTTATCTACTACGATTATCTAATCTATTAAATTTGAGTGACAGAAGAATTGTTTTCGAACTAGTATTTTTATCTAAAATCTTGCATATTACAATTGACAGCCCTGAATTCTTGACGCTCATAAATGTTAATGTATGCCTATAAGAGTTCGAGTATTTGCTCCTCTTTGAGTATTCTTATAAAAATTTATTCTAATTAGAGGAAGCAATTTAATATAATAACTAAATTCCGAGAAATTACAAAGTAGAAATGTATTAAGTAAGATATTCTTGATTACAAACTAGAATGATCTTTTGAAATGATCTTTCTTTGTAATCATATGTAATTGTATTTTATAATAAGACAACTCATTATCTGAGAGAGTTTAAGTTAAGGGTATTTTATTCGCAAAATTTATTTAGAAAATTGATGAATACGTTTATAATACCATAAAAAATATTAAATTACGCTGCTTTGGTCTTCACAATCTGTCTAATTATTGGTTGACCATCAACATACCGACCCATAATCGGCAGAACAGCGTAAGCGACATTTTTGTCAAATTACGATTTTTAACGAAAACTGTTCAATGCTGTGTCAATCAGTGACAAAAATATTGCAACTCTATTTTATATGCCTGACACTCTTTTTAGTTGCTGTGACTTTTAGCATAAGCGATTGGTGTCGGATACGCTCTTACGCCAAACTGTTGAGGGGGGCCAATTGTCGCCGGATCAACTGTCGTGGAACCATTTTATTTAGTTATTTGTTTCATTTTATCATGATTGCGTGATTAATATTTCAAACATAATTATGTGTTCCAAACAGCGTATGCAATAAAACGGCGTCACCACCACTATCTCAACAACTGAAGGCATTCAGTTAATTATATTATAAGCTTTATGTAAGCAGCAACCAAAGATTAATAATCCTAATTAACCAAAATCCTTTTTGGAATCAATAAAGAAAGTTAATTAAAAAAACCTTCTCCTGAACAATTTAATGTTTGGCGTTTACGCTGTTCTGCCCATAATGGATCGAAAGTTATTTAGCTTTCGTGGCATAAGAGAGCAATAGTCTAATCCATGGGTCGGCAACCTGCGGCCCGCGAGGCGTCTTAGTGCGGCCCGCAAGCTTCTCGCCACAACGCATGTGACGGATGACATCAACGCATGTGACAAATTCAACAGAGTGAAAGGGAGCGAGAAAAGGAGCGAAGGGATAGCGATACAAATTTAAACTGAGTTTGAAAACCGGTTTGCTGATTTCAAAAAGATCTCATGCAAGAGATTTTCGAAAACCCCTTCGCTGTGGATATCGAAAATATACCAAGCGATTTGCAAATCAACGTGATAGATTTGCCTTCTGAAAACTACAACGAGTTAAAAAGATTTGTTCAGCAAATAATCAATATGTTTGTTAGTAGGTACCTACTATTTGTAAGCAAACTTTTTCAATTCTGAATTATCGAAAAAACAAACACTGTTCTCGGTTATCGAATTAATATTTAGACGCGATATTACGCGGCTCTACTTCAAAAATAATACATGATGTATAAATGTATAAAAAACAACTCGCAACCCAAATGCAACCACAAAACTATCATTGATTTTATTAACTACAATATATGTAGTAAAAATATTCAATAAGCTTTTAATGTTTATAAGTAAAATTATATTATACTAGCTGGTACCCGGCATGCGTTGCCATGCCATTTAAAAAATAAATTGTTTTCTCCTGTGTGTCCTTTCCCATTCGTCCCGTTCCCCTTCCGCCTCCCCTTCCTCTCCCGCGTTCTCTTCCCCTCTCGCGTTCCCACTCCGCCTCCTCCACCTTCCCTCCCCCCACTCCACTACCCCTTTCCCCATCCCGCCCACCCCCTTCCAAGCTCCCCTCCCCCCTCCCAGGTTCCCCCTCCCAGATTCCCCCCCTCCCGGGTTTCCCTCCTCCCCCTCCCGCGAACCTCCTACCTGAGTCCCCCTCCCGCATTTCATACATTCTTTCCCGGTACATTCAGTTTTCAAACAGCTCGCATGCCACCTTTTGCATATTTCATAATGCCAGAGCTCACCAGTAGTAAAATCCAATTTGGAGTAGTCGTTCGGAAGTCATGCGCGTAAATACATTTCGGCGATTCATTTTTTGGAGATAAATATTAACAACGATGCCTGAATTAAAAAATATATACCAACATGGTTTTCACGGCAACGATTTGTTTTGCTTTTCTTCTGACCTTAGCAATAACTCGCCTTTTTCGACAGAAGACGTAAAATAAATATAATATATTAATATTTATAATTTCGTAACGCCAGAACTTACCATAATATATAGCCTATATAACTCGCATATAATGAAGCTTTCTATTGGTGAAAAAATTCTAAGATCGGTTTATTAGTTTATTGTTACGCGTGAAAGCGTAACAAACAAACACACGCAGTTTCGCATTCAAAATATTAGTATAGATTTAGAATATTAGGGTAGGTACTTTCTATTACACAATTCAATTTACCAAATTCTGACACAGGCATTTAAATACAATAGCGAGTTCCCGGCATATGCTATGCCACTTAATAAAGAAAAAAATTCGCTATACTTATCTTTTCCCATTCGTCCCAAATGATGCCAGAACTCACTATACACGTACAGAAACCATCGCGAGCATGCGCAAATCAAATCCCCAAAGTTTCATCGCAATCGGATGAACGGTTTAGCAACGCAAAACATCACACACACATAGACAGTAACAAAGACATTTTCTATAGATCAGTAATTTTAATATCAAAAATGTCAGTTGAGCATTTTTTAATTTTTTTAAAGTTTACATTAAACAATTTTGTATTTAATTTTAATCTATACTAATATTATAAAGAGGAAGGATTTGATTGTTTGTTTGTTTGTTTGTTTGTTTGTTTGTTTGTTTGTTTGTTTGTTTGTTTGTTTGTTTGTTTGTTTGTTTGTTTGTTGGTTTGTTTGTTTGTTTGTTTGTTTGTTTGTTTGTTAGTTTGTTTGCATCGAATAGGCTCCGAAACTACAGAACCGATTTGAAAAATTCTTTCATTGTTGGCAAAACAAATCGTTGCCGTGAAAACCATGTTGATATATATTTTTTAATTCAGGCATCGTAGTTAATATTTATCTCCAAAAAATGAATCGCCGAAATGTATTTCCGCGCATGACTTCCGAACGACTGTAACAAATTGGATTTTACTACTGGTGAGCTCTGGCATTATGAAATATGCAAAAGGTGGCATGCGAGCTGTTTGAAAACTGAATGTACCGGGAAAGAATGTATGAAATGCGGGAGGGGGACTCAGGTAGGAGGTTCGCGGGAGGGGGAGGAGGGAAACCCGGGAGGGGGGGAATCTGGGAGGGGGAACCTGGGAGGGGGGAGGGGAGCTTGGAAGGGGGTGGGCGGGATGGGGAAAGGGGTAGTGGAGTGGGGGGAGGGAAGGTGGAGGAGGCGGAGTGGGAACGCGAGAGGGGAAGAGGACGCTGGAGAGGAAGGGGAGGCGGAAGGGGAGGCGGAAGGGGAGGCGGAAGGGGAGGCGGAAGGGGAACGGGACGAATGGGAAAGGACACGCAGGAGAAAACAATTTATTTATTAAATGGCATGGCAACGCATGATGGGTATCAGCTAGTTTCTAATAATACCATTTATTTAAGCGTATTTCATCACCTTTCAAAACCAGTATTTAGTTTTTGGATACGTTTACAAATATTCCATTTATTTGAATTTTTATTGCAAAGTCGATACATATCGAAACATTTTTACCTTTTGACAAAATACGCCAAATATTTGAAGGGTTTAGCTTTGAGCTTTAACCTTAAGCTTTGAGCTTTAACCTTAAGCTTTGAGCTTTAAGCTTTGAGCTTCAAGCTTTGAGCTTTAAGCATTGAGCTTTAAGCCTTAAACTTTAAGCTTTAAGCTGAAAGCTTTGAGTTTTAAGCTTTGAGCTTTGTGCTTTGAGATTAAAGCCTTGAGCTTAAAGCTTTGAACTTTAAGCTTTGAGCTTAAAGCTTTGAGCTTTAAGTTTTGTGATTAAAGCCTTGAGTTTAAAGCTTTGAGCTTAAAGCTTTGAGATTTAAGCTTTGAGCTTAAAGCTTTGAGCTTAAAGCTTTGAGCTTAAAGCCTGAGCCTTGAGCTTTAAGCTTTGAGTTTTAAGCTTCGAGCTGCAAACTTTGAGCATTGTGCTTTGAGCTTTAAGTTTAGAGCTTAAAGCTTTAAGATTAAGCCTTGATCGTAAAGCTTTGAACTTTAACCTTTGAGCTTAAAGCTTTGAGCTTTAAGTTTTGTGATTGAAGCCTTGAGTTTAAAGCTTTGAGCTTAAAGCTTTGAGATTTAAGCTTTGAGCTTCAAGCTTTGAGCTTTGAGCTTTGAGCTTTTAGCTGTGAGCTTTGAGCTTTAAGCTTTGAGATTAAAGCCTTGAGTTTCAAGCTTTGAGCTTTGAGTTTTAAGCTTTAAGCTTTTAGCATTAAGCCTTATGCTTTGCTCAAAGCTAAAAGCTTAAAGCCGAAAGCATTAAGCTCAAACATCAAACTCAAAGCTTAAAGCTCAATCTTAAAGTTCAAGCTTAAAGCAAAAGTTCAAAGCTTAAAGGCCAAAGTTCAAACTTAATATCAAAGCTCTAAACTTAAGTTCAAAGCTTAAAGCTTAAAACTCAAAGCACAAAGCTTTAAAATAAAGATCAAAGCTCAAAGTTAAAGCTCAAAACACAAATCTCAAAGCACAAAGCTCAACACTCAAAATTCAATATCAAATCTTAAAGTTCAAAGCTTAAAGCTCTTCACATAAAGCTTAACGCTGAATGCTAAAGTTCAAAACTTAAAGTTAAAACTCAAAGCACAAAGCACGGCTTGCGTTGCAATGCAAAGAAATTAATTGATTCTCCTTGAATGTCCTTTCCCGTGCGTCCCCGTTCACCTTCCGAGTCCCCTTCCCCTTTCGCGTTTCCCTTCTACCTTCCCCGCCTTTTCATCTCTCGTCTTCCCACCCACGTACTCCACCTCCCCCGTTTCCCTACCCCCTGCCTCTCCTCCTTGCCGCTAAAATATATGAAATACGCACATTTTCATTTATACAAATTTAATAACGCCAGATCTTACCATTATAAATAGTCTATATCCTTTGCGGGCGTGCGCACAACAAATTACCAAAATTTCATCGCAATCGGATGAACGGTATGGCAGCGCATAAAATACGAACAAACAAATTTTGATTTTTATATAGCTAATGCTTCCGTGGAAGAGTAGTATTGGTATATTTGTTTACATGTACTTAAATATATAAGCATCCACAAATAAAATAAAAAAAAATAAAAAATATGTAAGATAGGAAAGACTTGATTGTTTGTTGGTGTCCTCCCGTACGGCCCGTACCCCAGTGACGCTTACATCGTATAATACTTACATTTTTAAACTCGTGATATCTTTTGAATGGGATGTCCGAATTGAATAATTTAAAATGTTATATAAAGGCATTGAAACAGTCTCAAATATAAAATAATTTATTTTGATAAGAATTAATATAAAGATACAAATAAAGAGTCTTTTCTAGCGGCGGCATTTCAATTAATTTTTTAAAATAAAATAACACTTATTGTGGCATAACTATAATAGTTAGACATATGCTGTTGCGACATTTTTTGTAGATAATGATGTATTCTGTAAAGTCATAGTACATTATTTTATTCTATCATCAATAATTTTCGCAGCGCACGCGATGTAAAGAATATTTTAGGTAATTTTTTTACACCTTGGGTTACATTATTGGAGTTTTAGTAAGGATCCCTAATTTTTTTTTAAATATAATATAGCCTATGTTACCCGGGAATAGTGTAGCTTCCCAACAGTGAAAGAATTTTTCAAATCGGTTCAGTAGTTTCGGAGCCTATTCGATGCAAACAAACAAACAAACAAACAAACAAACAAACAAACAAACAAACAATCAAATCCTTCCTCTTTATAATATTAGTATAGATTAACTGAAACAAAAATATTGTAAGTACTTTTTTTTACATTAGCTCCACACAGGAGGCCCTGAGGAAAATAATTCCCTTCAAGGCCTATGTCATCTTTGGGGATGGGATGTGGAGGTTGTCTTCGGGAAAGGAAGGAGAGAAAGTTCTGGGAGGGAAAGAATATTAGGGGTGCGCAGGATTCTGGGAGTCAGTGTGTCCAGGATTGTGAATGACTGTATGAATCCATCCCTCTCACTGCGGTGTAAGGCCAATTTACCTTTGACTTCTCCAACCATACCGAGAGAGTATGGTTGGAGAAGTCAAAGGGTCTCTCCCTCAACCATTCTCTCCCGATCCTAGCCTGCCATGCAGCTGGTGAGTAGACGCGTTAGCCGCGAAGACCCGGGCAAACTTCACCCAAGAACCCGGGTACCCCTGCTAAGTCATCAAAATTAGCGAACCACTCGAATTGACCAATGGCAGAGGTGTTGGTTATCCAATAAATGGTTCCCGGGGCGGTGGTGCCCATACCCTCCTCCCAAATTGGTCCTCTCATGTGACCCAAGTGCGGCACGCACTAATCCCCGTACAACTAAAGGTTGCCGAACCATGGTCTAATCCATTAAATTATGTTAACAATCTATTACCGTCTCTAACGCACACACGAAACGGCATGGTGATTACTATTTTAAAGGTATGTTAAAAGAATCTGTTCGGAAGAACAAGCAGGAACTAGGAACAGTGATCCTCTGTACACTAGGGTATCTGGCACGGTCGATCGGTAAAACATTATATCATTACGACATTGATGAAATATGTCATCTACGCTAAGTTTGCGATTTTGCGAGTTTGCGAGCACGGTCAACAATTTATTGATAAGAAAAGTTCCGATGCCAACAGACAAATTTTAGTGCGGTTTTTCAAAGTGTCAGGTAAGCCTCGGATAACCGTCAATTCACATCTTTGAATAATGTCGTTTGTTACGCAAAATTATTGGCTTATTAAACGAAGTTTTGGCCAATGATATCATTGGTTCAAACTTGTAGAAACTAATGATAAAATACAATAAGTTGTGACTGAAAACTCATTAACTAATTAACTCCATTTTTAGTGTCCGAAAGTTTATGCAGACTGCCAATGCATATTAAAGTTACAATTTCAATTCGATTCGTTGATTAATTATTATTTGTATGTAGTCGTTTGACGTTTAGGAATGTTAATCCATGGATAGATCGGTCAGTGATGACGATTTCTTATTTATTTCGTGTTAATATAGACAGCGGAACCATGCTCGTGATATCGACATAAAATCGTTGGAAGTTAAGTTTACCGATCCTATATCGTTATCAGTGTCATAGGCCCCCTAACACGGGTGATCAATAAGGATTGATGAAATAACAACACTAAGCCAGCCTTTAATTCCGATATACCCCAACACAAAGCACGATCACAAAATCAAATAAACCTATCATCATCTACTCAAACGATTAAATTTGGAATTAACTCCTTACAGTACGTCGCACATACGCAATACAACGCATTATTCAATGACCTAAAACTTCCAGCAACAAACAAAAAAACATTGACAAAGGCTCTAAAATGATATTTTCTGAGCAGCTGTGACGAATTAAGCTGTCTTTACGACAAAGTCGAATAAAGCTGTCTTTCTTTATAACTCTTGTATATTTTAAAACTAACTACATCAAGTGTGTCTAGTCCGTTTTAAAATCTATGTACTGTTCATTTAACTCCCATTTAAATTCGTGTTCTTGTGTGTAAAAATAATTTTCTTTTAGTTGTATAATGTTGTTCTTCCCGAAATAAGTTTTATTAAACTCATCACTAGTTATTGTGAACTGTTACTTATTCGTTGGCGATCTGCAGTCATGCTAGGGAACGATGAGAAATTACCAAAAGTTATCTTATAAACCCTTATCGACCGACTGCGCTAGGACGCCGTAACGGGCGGCCGGCGTAGTCCAGCGGTAAGACTGTTGAATTGCATTCCGAAGGTCGCGGGATCGAATCCCGGCGTGTTATTTCACAATTTATTCATTTAAAATAATATGAAGTATATTTGCGGCACGTTCCAGAGTGGAAGATACTCTCAGTATCGCCCTGGTATAATATCACCGTTCAGAATTGAAACGTCGCTTGAAATGGCTTTAGCCGTATTTGGTGACCAGATTTGAATAGCCAGGTACTTTCCCACCTTCCTCCTCCCGGTCTCCTTCCCCCCCTTCAGCCTCACAACATACCCCGATTGGAGATGCCGTAGTCTCACTGGTTCCAGACGGGAGCAGTTGGGACTCTTGTGCGGTAATCATATAAAAAAAGGAGGCCTGGCCCTTATTTATTTATTGATCTGTATAAAATTTACTTATCTGCGATTTTTCGATGTCTGTCTCACTAAGATATACTTGTGTCGAGATAGACGTACATACTTAACATAGTTTACCTGGCTTTCCACAGTGCAGATAGGTGAAAAAAATTAGAAAACAAAAGTCAATAATAAGCTTAAAAAAAATCTTACATTATATTTTTTAACTTGAATCACCCTAGCAACATATGACGTTTCCTTTATTACCAGTCTATAAATAAGAATTTTTCTGAGAAAAATATGTCAATCGAAAGACAGACGTCAATAAAAATACAGTTTTATCGTAATCATGCAATAGTTACCATGATAGAAAAACTGAAGAAAATATATCTGAAGAGCGATTTTGACTTTAGTCAAAAAGGTATACATACCTATGACTTCCATCCTATCACAGGAATTGGCTTGGTGGCTAACGGGATAACTTTTAGAAACAAAGAAAGCAAATACAGGATGACTCTACCACTATTCTTTATTCCCTTCACAGTCATCGGTATAACCATGATGTGTCTCAACATCTACCATTGCTGGACAGTGAATGACATCTCGGAATTCTCTGAGAGTTTATCCTACGCCATGGTGGCTAACATCATGCTTATCCAACAGTTTTGGGTTCTGATTAAATACAAGGTGTATTTCAAAATGATCGATGCAATGGATAGGGATTTCAAGGAAATGGACGAGGCTGCCGAAGACATCAGGTATTTTATTTCTCTTTGTTATTTTATCATCACTGGACGATGTAATGCAGCACATATTTAAGAAATGTCTTCACTTTGTGTAGTGAAGCATTTGAATCGTTAGGTCTGTAGGTTCCCAATCCACTTATCGCTTTCCTTCCCATTTCAAACATACTTTAGATTGATTATATTATAGTTCTTATTAAAAAAAGTATTTATTTTAGATATTTGTCAGATGTCCTCTGGTTATCTTTGATTATTTTAATGCATGATTTTTTATTGCTTTCAGAAATGTATTTTTTGAAAACCAAATGAAAACATGGAAAATATCATTTTTATGGACAACTTTGATGCTGTCAGTTGTGATAATATATATGTTTGGAACCGGTTTGGGCATAGCTTATCAATATTTATTTCAAGAGTATTACATAGGACAAAGGAAGATATTCATATATAAAATTTGGCTTCCTTATGATGACGTTAATCGGACACCGGTCTATGAATTATTTCTGTTGATCGAGTACTTTGTCACATATGCTTCGTTTCATATTTTCGGATGTACGTATCTTTTTAAAATTGTTTAGTTAGTAAGAATCTCGTTTAGTGGTTCGAGTAAAAAGTGTTGTTCTAAATGTCTCATATGCCTGATCTTTTGAAAGATTGTTAAAAATGAAATAGTATTTACCAACCAATTCGATTATAATCTAAGTACAAGTTATTCTTAAATAGATTAAATGGTACAGAATGAAACAAGTTCTTTGTTTAAAACCACTTTATTTAAATTTATATTCGTCGACCGGTTTCGGTCGAACTCGACCTTCTTCAGGACAATAAACATATAAACTAAATTAAAGTACAGAGTTAAGATAATGAGGTAAACATAAAAGAAAGAGAGAGCATATAGGAGAGAGAGAGAGAGCATCAGATAATGGTTGGGGGCGGGGTAGGAGGAGGGGTCAAGGGAGGGTGGGGGTTAGAGAGGGAGAAAGGGAATAACTTTAAAATGGGACTGGTGGTTAATTCTAATTGTTTGTTTAAAATTTGGCAATTATTTTAATAATTTATTTTAATAATTGCCAAATAATTGCCAAATTTTAAACAAACAATTAGAATTAACCACCAGTCCCATTTTAAAGTTATTCCCTTTCTCCCTCTCTAACCCCCACCCTCCCTTGACCCCTCCTCCTACCCCGCCCCCAACCATTATCTGATGCTCTCTCTCTCTCTCTCCTATATGCTCTCTCTTTCTTTTATGTTTACCTCATTATCTTAACTCTGTACTTTAATTTAGTTTATATGTTTATTGTCCTGAAGAAGGTCGAGTTCGACCGAAACCGGTCGACGAATATAAATTTAAATAAAGTGGTTTTAAACAAAGAACTTGTTTCATTCTGTAAAATGTCAAGCCACAAAGTGTTTGCTTTCTTCGATAATGATAGATTAAATGGTAGTTTGAATATCTCAAATCTGTTTTTTTGCCAACTGATATTGCGAAGTCTGATATTCCAACGAGCCATTTATTTATTAAAGAAATAAGGTGAGTGCGTAAAAAATATGATTTACATTAGATTTCTATGTTTTATGAGATTTTAACACCACTCTACTTCTTGGAAGCGTTAGTTTGTGATTGGAAGAGGATTGTAAAGAACTGTTGTTATTTATCAGTAATTAATAATATTATAGGTAAATGTATTATTTACTGTGGTAACATGTGCAGCAGTGAGACCGTAAAATGCACGTACCAACTTATTTTGTTTATTATTTATATTTACATATAAAATAGCTTGGTTTTTTTATTATTTACTTATTTATTATTTATTGCTTCTTCAGAATTTAAATACACTGTTTAGCATGAACTTATTATTATAATATATGCATATCTTATAAAAATATTCGGTCGGTCAGTGGCTGATTGGGCATTGCTTTTGGTCCCACTTGGCTGGCTAAGTTCCCCATCACGACACAAGCAACATTTTCCGCTTAATGTATTGGTAGTAGGAGGTTTTCAAACATTGTTGGGTTATTCGTAACCGGGAATGTTTGTCTTTCTTGTAACTAAAAAAAAATATTTAAAATACAGTATTTAATCAGAAACCAAAGCTGTTGGATATATACACCACAAAATTACTTAGTTTGTACGTTTATATGTGTTAATACATTATTGTAAAAGTAGGTACATTATCACCACGCATTACTACACCGTTATTAATTTTATTGAAATATCAATTTTTTTTTTTTTAATCATTTATTCCAGATCTCGGGGAGGGTAGTGCAGTCCCACGAGTTCCATATTATACATATATAATAATCAAGTAATGATAACAAGATATAAAAAAGGATACATTAAAAAAAAATATTTACATGGTTAAAGAAATTTAAAAGAAAATAATAATAATAATAAAATAAAAAAAAAAATAAAAAAATAATAAAAATAAAACTTTTTGTTTAATCTATGTCCTCAGGAAGTGGATCCATCGCTTGTAGATGGGACCCTGCAAGAAGTGGAATGCTGCCATCACAATACTATTTTCGCTCGAGGCTAGTCGCATTCTGTAGTTGGTGATCCGTTTTTTCATTAGTGCTCGGAATCCGGGAACGCACCCTTCTTCAAACATCTCGGTGGCACTGCAGTACCAGGACAATCCAAAAAGCGTTCGATATGAATTGTTGTACTGTACTTCCATTATTTTTAGTGATGCTTTCTTAAAGTTGGTCCACATCTCCGAGGTATAAAGGCTCGTACAGTACGTATTAAAAAGTTGCCTTTTTGCACCTGTTGCCTTTAAGAGTCCTGCCCGTGTTAGTCCTTAAAATCGAAAATAAGGATAAGTGATTTAAATGTTGTAACTATTTCGTATTTGTTGCATTTCAGTATACATCTGCCTTGTAATACAATTTATATCCCACCCAATTGGACAGTTGGAAATAATAAGCCAATCGTTTAAGAACATTTTTGACTTTAGTGATCTCGAGAAGAACGAGATTAATCCTGGAAAAATAGAAAAACAAAAGGTTTTATCCAAAAGGATTGGTGATATCGTACAAAGACACAGCCGTATATATGCGTGAGTATATTAACTTTCTTTATCATTTACGATAAATATATTTGGACTATCTGAATCGTTGAATTAAAAATTCATATTAACATTTTTTAACTCAAACTTTACATCTATTTTACATTCTTCTCATACAAACTATTAAACTCAATAAGAAAAATCTTTCAGGTGTCTTAGTATAAACTTAATATAAACAAATAAAATTTAATGCATAATAAGTACATGCTATTACTTACATGACCTTAAATGTTTTCCTTGTGCTTCGTCAAATAATTCATTTTCGCCAATAATATAATTATTCAAAAAAAACTAAGTTCAGAGAAAAAGGGTAGAATTAAAAAAAAACTTGGATAAAATGCTTTTAATTATTAAATTACAAGATTCAACATGAGAAAATTTTATTTTAAAAGGCGTGTCTCTCTGCTTTTACCAAAATCAAGTTTTTATATTTTCTTCCAAGAAATGCCTCTTCTTTAAACCTGAATTTAATAAATAAAATTATTATACTGCATCTTTTTAAAGAAAGCTTTCGTGAGACATTTAAAAAAAAAAAAAAACTATTTTATATATAAATAAATTTATTTTATACAAGCCAGATATAAAGAATTTTTTTCTCACTGCGTGTCCTTTCCCAGTCATCCCGTTCCCCTTCCGCCTCCTCTTTCTCTCCCGCGTCCCCTTCCCCTCTCGCGTTCCCACTCCCCGCTTCGCCAGTCCTTGCGAACCCCACTCCCGAGTTCCCCTCCCCCCTCTCAAGTTTCCATCCTCACTCTTGGATTCGCCTCCCCTTCCCAAGTTGCCCTCTCCCCTCCCTAGTTCCGTACATTCATTCCCGGTACATTCAGTTTTCAAACAGCCCGCTTTTGCAATTTTTTATACACATAACGCCAGAGCCCACTAGTATATATCTAGAAACTATCGCTGGCAGGCACACATCGAATCCCCAAAGTTTAAACGCAATCGGATGAACTGTTAGCAACGCATGATTTTATGATGTCAGGACTCACTATTACAGCATGAATTGCAGGCATACGCATATCAAATCTCCAAAATTTCATCGCAATCGGATGAATGGTTTAGCAATTTGGGAGGCGGGAATGGGTACCGCCGCCCCGGGAACCTTTATTGGATAACCAACACCTCTGCCATAGGTCACCCCAAGTGGTTCGCTACGTTTGGTGATTTAGCAAGGGTGCCCGGATTCATGGGGTGAGGTGTGTCTAGGTCTTGGAGGCAGATGACCAGGACACACTGAACCCCAGATTCCTACCCACCCCTTAAACCCTTTTCCTTCCCAGAACTCTCCTCCCCTTCCTTTCCTTTCCTTTAAAAAACTCTCCACACAGCACCCCCAAAGATGAAATAGGCCCTGAGGGAAATTATTTTCCTCAGGGCTTCCTGTGTGGAGCTCATGTAAAAAAAAGCAACGCGTAGCATACATACATATATACAGAAGCAAATATATTTTCATTTTTATATATATAGATTTATATATATAAAAATGAAAATATATAGATTTATATATTTAAAAATGAAAATATATAGATTTATATATATAAAAATGAAAATATGTATTTACGTTTTGTAAAGATGTATTTATATGGATGTGTATGTATGTGTATGTTTATATACATATATTTTTTTATTCCTCTAATTTATATTAAAAAAAAATTGTCTTCTAAATAACCAATGTACAATAACTATTAAAATTAAAAAAAAAAAATACATATAAAACTTTCTATTACAACACAAATACTTGTCACACATAAACATAAATAAACACGTGAACACCTCAGCACAGGTTCTCCTAGTGAGGTGTTCACGAAACATAGAACAATACCTATCCACAGTTTCACCTTCACAAACCAACCTTACACCCAACATAATAAAATTGCAAAATATATTATGTAAAAATGTTTTCAAAATTGATCTATTATGTAAAAAAGTTAATTAATAGGTAAATACTGTAATACATAGAAATAAATAAATATAAATAAATAAATATGTGTAATAAAATCGATACCATGTTGTTTTTTTAAGGTTTTTTGGTGAATTAGCAACGCTGTTCGGACCGCCTCTACTCTTCCAGATATTAATTACTCCAATCTTACTGTGCATCACCGCATTTCAAGTGTCCAAAGTAAATAATCTAATTGATTTAAAATTCTATTTTTAAATAAACGATTAAAATATTAAAAAGTTAACCTCCCAGGCTTTGGGTATGTTTTGTCAAAAGGTCAAAATATTTCCGCTTGGCAATAAAATCCAAATCAATGAAACATTCCTAAACGTATTCGAAAACTAAAAATGATTTTGAAAGGTGTTAAATTTACCTTATAAATAATGCTCTTGATAATAATTAGTTCAATTAAAGATATAATTTTGATTAACATATATATTAACAAATAACATATATATTGAAATAAGGGACCTCGGTATAATCTTTGATACGAAACTATCATTTAATAATCACATTAATATTATAACTAGTAAAGCAATGAAAATGTTGGGCTTCATTATAAGAATATCCAAGGATTTCAAAAACATCAACACATTTAAAATACTTTATACGACTCTAAGAAGTCATTTGGAATATAATTCCCCCTTATGGAACCCTTTTTACAAAAGTCATGAAATGTCCATTGAAAGAATCCAACGCAAATTTCTTAGATCATTAAATTTTAAGTTAGGAATTCCCGCGGACGAAATTAATTATGATTCTCTACTACGAAAAATGCGACTGTTATCGTTAAAAGATAGAAGAATATTTAATGATCTAATTTTTTTATTTAAAATAAATAATAACTGGTTTGACTCCCCTGAACTAGTTTCGCTGGTGAATTATCACGTACCTAGTAGAATAACTCGACTCAAAACACCTTATTATTGCAACAATACTCTCAGTAATGCTGAACAAAATTCAATAATACATCGTCTACACTCTTTAGGTAATGAATTTGCTCATATCGATAATGCCGGAAGTCTGTCATCATACAAAAGATGCATAAAACAGAATTTGTCTGCTATTACTACGACGTAATCATAATATAATCATTAATCAAGTCCTACCAGTACGCACTCGCTATTATTAACTTTGTAAACAGATGTATGTATACGCAATTGTATGAGCGTTCCCAATATCTATGACTAGAAACATATCATAATCAGTGATAACTTTTATATTTGGTAAATTTAATTTATATTATCTTCAATTTTTGGCTCCTAAGAGCATTTCTTACTCTTTACTTGTTACACTTTTTTTTTTAATATTTATAACTTTACACTTTTTATTTCCTACCTTTTAACTTTCTATCTCAATCTGTAACTTTTCATTATACTTTATATTTTATAATTTTATGCTTTTACTTTATACTTTCATTTATCTATCTTACTTTTTACTTACTGCTTACCACCTCAACTCCTTTTTTTACCTTTTGTTTTTATATCTAACTTCAATTTATGTTGTTACTTTCGTTTTGTTATTGTTTTATAATACATATATAATATAATTTATGTTAATGGCACATGTTGTGCCGTATGTTTTTGAAATAAATAAATAAATAAACATATATATTTTGGAATATAGACATTTTGATTGCAAACAATTTTTTTTTTTTTAATTGTTCACCTTACGTTTTTTATAACTAAAATTCTTGACTTAAAAAAATATGTGTTATTTTTGAAGATAATATCTTCACATTTGCCACGCCGAAATGGTAATTATATGAAATTACCTTGATAGAAAAAAAATACGAGTGTGCAGTATACATGCGGTAGAAGTGAAACCTTCAGAAAACTAAAGTAGACAAGAGTGGTGAGGCTGCGAAGCACAAAGAGCAGACCGAATATTCTATCTCATTCGCAGGCTAAATAAATTTATTTGTTTCTATTTAGAGTCACTTTTTCGTTTCATCTAGTTTCAAATCATAACGTTTATAAAAAGCTTTCACTTCAAAAAAATAAAAACACACACATTTATTATTAAATAAATGTATAATAAATGCAACCGTTACCTCACTTAATAAATGAAAATAATTAATAAAATATTCCTTCAGTTTCATAATTTTTTTTAGTACATTTTAATTATTTTGCGGTCACTTTTAGATTTAAAATAAAGTGTGTTGTTTTTTCTTTCTAACAACGTTAAGATCATATTTTCACCATGATGGTAAGCGAGACAAGGATGTTCCCAAAAGCCTGAGGGGTTGATTACATATATCACCACATATATTGCATACAAATAAATAAATTATTTTCAGGATCTTGAGGACGGAAAATTCAATTTTTTATTCTTCTTCTTCTTTTGTGTAGTTGCGATTCAGCTCTACATTCCGTGTTTTCTTGGATCCATGCTGATGGATAAGGTGGGAAATTAATTCATTAAACATAATAGTGGACTTAATCTGTGAAGTAGAAAATCTTTATTTATTTGAAATCGGGGAATCGACTGTCGGGTCACAAAGATTATATACCATCAACGAGGCTTTCCTATAAGAAGCCACAAAATAAGGGAGAATTGTGAGATATAAACTTGGAAAGCTTGACAGTGTGAAGGCAAACATTTATTTTGTTTAAGGCTTCTGAAATTGGTGACGCTTGTTATTCTTGTGGATGGGAAAACCATGACATCAGTTCCACAATTGGTAAAGACTTGGTGATTTTTATCACGCGCGCAAATCGAATCCTAACAGTGAACGCCTTTGGACTGGCTACAATATCAATGGAAACATATTCTTCTGTGAGTAACATAAAAGTTCTTGTTTTTTATATAATGCAAAAATAAGTTATGAAAAAATAGTTTTTCCATTAGCAATCTGGATAAACTGAGCTAAATTCATGACAGTGTAGGTTTTTTAAGGAAAAAATACGAGTTTATTAAGTTTCCGAGTTCATCACAAACAGTTTTTATGATTGTTGTTGTTGAGTTGACAGATGCCTCGAACACTTTGCGTAATTTGTTTGCGTGTTCCGGGTTCGTTCAATCCTGTCAAGATCAGTGTTTGAGGGTACCTTTTTAAGTCGCCAGAGCGTGTGAGCTCAAAAGCTGTCAAATCTGAATAATAAACATTCATTATCTTAGCAATAAACACAGTAAGAGTTTTTCAAATATTATGTACCTACGCGGGAAAATGACTTTTTTTCACAGCGACAATTTTCCGAAAAAATTTATCACGATTTTTAGTATTTATTTATTTAATTAACATAAACCGTCTCAGTAATTCAATGTACAAAAGAGGATGATTAAAAAACAGACCAATTATTGTTCACGGATAAGTATAAAGAAACATAATACTAACTGAATGTGAAAATGAATATTTAAGAAAAAAAAACATAACAGAGCAGCAATTAAAAAAATAATAATAATAAAAATGTAAATTCAACAAATAATGAACATATAAAACACAACAATAAAATAAATGTGAATATTATGTTTTAATAGACTGCAAAATAGGTATTTGGGTTGGAACGGGTTAGGGGAGAAGAGGGATAAGGGAAAGTTGCCACGCAAGTAATATAAAAATATTAAGTACAATTAATTTAATCGCCATGAATATGTGTTATTTGCACCTAGAATCTGATACAATGAAATTCTTTAGTGATAGTAACTAGCAGTGAATATGTCAGCATGTGTGTCTATATTTGCAAATTTATAATTATAGTAGTTACATGTACTTTCATAAATTAATTTTGATTGAAATTGGTGTTGCATCTATCAATGTTGAAAAGTATACCATATTTATGTGATAAATATTTTTCAAATGAACCTCATATTAATTAAATTTATTTTTAGGTTCTAAGCACATCTGCATCATACTTCACTATGTTACGTCAGTTGAACGCTGAGGCAGAAAAGGCCTCTTAAGAGTTATCTTGGAGACCTTCATTTCCAACTATTTCATTGTGTGCTGAATTCAAACCCACTAAACTGCTTCAAAAGATAATTTTTAATGATTAGACATATTAGAACATTTTAATATTTAACACTAGCGATTTTTCGGTGTGCGTTGTAATGTCACTTAATAAATAAATCATTTCTTCTTGCGTGTACTTTCCCATTCGTCCCATTTAGTAGTGAAAACTGAATTTTAAACAGCTCGCGTGCCACCTTTAACAATTTTTTTATTCAAATTAACACTTTCATGTATTACAAATATTATAACTCATTTTAGTATATTATAAGAACATTCAATCAAATTTGGTACATTATACAGTACCTATTTAAAATGCCTATAATTCTTACTTACTTAGTACTTCAGGTAAATTAATTAATTATTTAAGTTCATTCGTAAATTGAATTCAGGTAAATTCATTTATTTGAGTTCATTCGAAAATTGAATTTTTATTAAACAATCGATGGTTTGCAAAATGTCATTCTCAAATTGTGACATTTTTGTCAGTTTCGCAAATGTTTTGTGATGGTTAAAAAGAATTTCAGATGCATTGTCATGCGGTTGTCATAATCAAACCTTCGCGGGGGTGTAAAGAAGGTATTTTGAAAGTTTTAAACATTTCTTATGGTTTATAATACAGCATATACAGCATACATGGACAGCTTACTTTTCTATAAACATATTAAAAGCAAGCATATGTTTACTTGTAAATATGTAGATTACATCGAAATTATCAGGTTATTTTTACAATTTTTTTCATAGCACGCTTTACACCGGCCGGAGACTGGCGTGATCTAGGGGTAAGGCTCTTGACTCCCAATTCATAGGTCGTGGAATCGAATCCTGGCGTGGGCAAAAAAATGTTATTTGATTAATCTGTGTTATTTCACAAGTAAATCATTTAAAATAAAATAATACGTAGTAGGTACATTTGTGGCACGTTCCAGAGTGAATAATACTCTCAGTATCGCCCTGATGTAAGACCACCATTCAGAAATGAAAAGTTGCTTGAAATGGCTTTAGCCATGTTTGGTGACCAGATATGAATGGCCAAGTACTTCCCCACCTTCCCCTATTTCTCATCTCCTTCTCCTCCCTACTGTTTTCAGCATCTCAAAATACCACGATTGGGGATGCCCTAGTCTCACTGGCTTCAGACGGGAGCAGCCGCGACTGTGAGGTATTCACCTAAAAAAGCTTTCAAAATATTAGCGTTGTTGTGTAAAAGTTGGGTTCCAAACAGCAGAAAGAAGAATAGAGAATGCATGAGATCTAATCTGCAATCGCCATTCAGCGTGGAGTACGACAAGTTTATATCCTGTCGCCACTATTGTTTAATCTCTATTCCAACTATGTCTTTAAAAGATCGCTAAGTAATACCGAAAAGGATCTGAAGATCAACGGAGTTGTGACTAATCGCTTCGTCACATCTTTAACCATTAAACGAAAACAAAAAGACAAACGTTGTCCAAAAATGGCTCATGAAACGAAAATTGTTTAGTCGCTTGATGATGCTAATAGATTTTTTTTTGCTTTTTACAAAGTGAATCGTTGCATTATTTTCAATACATTTAAAATACTTCAAAAGGATTGCAAGAGCTTCATTCCAGGCATCTTTATCAGAGGACATCTTATGTTTTTAGGTTTTCACGGCCAAAAGTATTTTTGTTATTTATTTTTGGGGTGTTATGCCGTGCTCCGTAAGTTACGTAGCACGCCTCATTTTGGAGGCAATTGAAATCCATAAAAACCCCATCAATATTAATAGAGACGGCGGAGCTAAGCTCAATAGTTCTTGGTATCCAGTAATTGACGGCTACACCAAAGCTAAACGCAAAAAACCATGCTGAATTTTTCTAACACCAGCTCGTAGAGAAATGGAGCTGGCAGCACGGTATCGCTTCGACATGCATAAGCAAACACTTTCACCAATATCATTTGCTCATCTGCCCTGATGATGGACACTGTAACGCTGTCCGAACCGTTGGCTAAAGAAGGAGATAAAAACCCCAAAAATAAATAACAAAAAAGAGGCCATCTTGCTTGAAGTATTCGCCAAGCGAGTTAAATCCTAACATTATTTGAAAAAAGGTTGTTTTCATTATGTTCGCTTGTTGGATATATTGCTGTTTTACCTAATATATTATTATGAACACTGTACTGATAAAAATGATAAACGTATTAATAAAGATTTTCTTTAACACAGAACACTATTAAATGAATTTCTTTCCCACCTTGTCCATCAGCATAGATCCAAGAAAACACGGAATAAAGAGCTGAACCGCAACTCCCCAAAAGAAGAAGAAGAATAAAATATTGAATTTGCCGTCCTCTGGACCCCGAAAAAAATAGATTTATTTTAAGACAAATTTAATGGAAATATTTGTACTTAACTATTTACCATATAATCGTTGGTAAATAGCTTCCTAAGATTATCAGAGTCGTAATGGTCACATATTTTAACTGGTCAGGCATGAAGAGTACAGCGTAATGAACAATTATTCCGATATCAATACTTTATATTCTCTCCCTGCAAATTACTAATACTTTAAACAGTGTGCGGCAGCATAATTTCCTTTTTTCAAAACTTAATAAATCTCAATACATGAATCAGAAATTTTTTCATTGATTTTTTTCTGCACAGAATTGTTTGTGATAATTTCCAAAGAAGCCAAAATTTTATCTAAATATCTTGATTTACGAAGGGTTTCGGTTCTTCGCCGATTTTTCAATTTTCTACAACCCATGCAATGCCACCGCAGTAAGAATTATGCACCTACAGATGCAAATAAAAAGCGCACCGAAAATATAACGACTGAGTTACAAAGTAAAGGCAGCAAAGGATTGGAAAGAAAATGCAGAAAATCAAAATTACAAAACTGAAAAAAACTTTTTTTAAATCGAGGTTCACAACATAAATTACATTAACATCTTCGTTCACATGTTGTATTCGAACCACTTTAATACAGCCAACCAAAAACTTCTTATGAGATGCCCTGATTTTTTTTTAAAACTTGATTTAATGGTTAAAAATAAGATTCAAATTACAACAAATTTAAAAAATTACGATTAGAATAATTTTGAATATCGCTTTATATTTAATATCTTTAACCTGATCAGGTTTATGTATATTAAATATATATGCAACAAAATGGTATTCGAAGTACGTCATTTTATATTTATCTGATCTTATGAATATCCTAGGGTCTCTACGGTTGAAATTTAAGCACCCGATTTCAAGTACATCTCTGACGCTACGCTTTTGCAAAACTATTTTCGTATGTGAAGTTTGTTACAAAGCTACTGCGGATTTTAACTGCTATTGCGATAATTATGTAAACCCACAAGTGTTTGTCTACATTTATTTATTGATGTATTATTTTACAGACAAATTAGAATCATTGTCCATTAAAAATATTACACTTCACATCACAAAATAAAATAAAGAGACAGCGAAAGAAGAGCATATATTCATGAATAGAGAAATGAGTATGATATGTAAGACAAAAATTACCTACGTAATAAAGACAAAGTCTGAACAAGGTTTCCATAAAGTCCAAGAAGTGAGTCCTATTATATTATAAAATATAATATTTATTTGTTAAATGACTCACCAAAATCATTTCGACTTAACCCAAAATATTCATTGTTTTGACAATTCTCGAAATTCTGGACAAAGGAGAATGGTATCCATTATTGCGTTGATTGAGGAATATCAAATTATTTCGAAATCTATATATAGAAGGGCTATTAATAGGTGAGACAATAATACTGATGATAGTTTTGATTTCGCAAATTGGATTCAACGTGTTTATGATAGAAGATTCAATTTTGAACATTATCTAGCGAAAGTTTGAAACTTTGTTATAACTCGGCTGTGGAATGGCTTGCCAGTCTTTGTGTTTCTTCTCTCCTACAAATGGATCTCTTCGAGCCTCAGCTTTACGTCTCGCTTTCCTCATAGACATCATTCAAACATCTACTCCATTAATGACTCAGGGAATGATTGAATTCCTATTAATTTTGCGGTTCTATTTGATTCTCGTACATTTTCAAACTCTCTGTTTTTTACATTGACTCCACTCAGGAGGCCCTGAGGCAAAAAAATATTTATGTAGGGGATTTTTGTGGAGGGTCTTTTAAGAAAAAAGAATGAGAGGAAGTTCTGGGAAGGAACAGGTATGAGGGGTGAGCAGAAATCTGGAGGTCAATGTGTCCAGGAGTAACGGACGTATAAATCCATCCATCCCACTGTGGAACCAGGCGATGCGTCGAGAGAGACCAGCTAGAGAGATCTGGGCTAGGTAAGGTTAGATTAGGTTAGGTTAGAGGGATTGGTTGAAGGAGACCTCATCCGATCCCTCCGTCTCCCATAATTTTATGATTACAGTCCATTGATTTTTGCAGTCAATGTATATGCGATTACAGCTATGATGAATATAATTCGCTCCCTACAAAACTAATAATAATTGAAATACAGTAATTTGCATGGTATGTGAGTTCACGTCTATCTTGCATACTGAATTCGAAAAGTTACAGCGTGAAGGGAAATTGTTGGAGAGCGGCATGAGTTTGATAATGTATGTATTAGTATTTACCGCGGGGTGTCACCTCCCGGGCGGTGGCGGGTGAATTAGTAAAGACCTGACAGCTTGTTCACTTTAGGCCTACGCCAAGCATAATAAATATTTGCCACATAAATTTAATTACGCCTTGTTGAAAGAACTTTCAAAATTGTCAATATGGCTCATTTTAAAAGATTTTTTGTAATGAATTTAGAAAAATGCGGTGTCTTTTTCGTAGATGGTATAGCATTAAGCTTTTACTAGGACCTAAAAGTTGTGGGTTGGCCAATCGAGGTGGGCAAATAAAATACATTTTTTTAAATTTCTTTTGTTTCAATTACACATCTCAAATAACGCCGTCTAAAGCATATTTTCGTGGTATTTAAGGATAGAAGTTACTCTCAGTTTCGCCCTGGTGAGTGTGTCAATCAGATATATATTTTTTTTAATTATATGCATCAGCCTTGTAAGCTTTTGTGTTCGTGCACTATTTATTTATGACACAGAACTTTGTTGTAATTATATGACATTAAATGAAAAAAAAAAAAAATTTTTTTGTAGTTTGTTAATCAGTTCTGCAATTATTGTTTTTTTTTCTGTTATATACTGAATGTTTGACCGGTTAGTGACTGAGTGGGCATCGCAATTGGGTTCCGTCCGGGCTATTCCTCGGCTGGCTAAGTCCTCCATCACGACTCAAGCAACATTTTCGGCTTACTTTTCAAATATTGTTGGGTTATTTTCAAATATTGTTGGATTATTCGTAAACCGGGAATGTTTGTCTTTCTTTAAAAAAAAATTAATGAAAAAGTTGTGGAAATATTTTAAGTGAACAAATCTGAATAGCCAGGTACTTTCAAACCTTCATCTTGCTACATCCTTACTCTCCCCCATAAATTTCAACCTCACAACACTCCCAAGTCGTAGTTTTACCGGCTTTGGGAAATAATGTAAAAAAATGACCTGTTAGTAGCTCAGTATATACATTTTTTTAATTTTAAATATAAATATCTCAGAAGCTTCTTTCGTACATGTTCCCCTATTAGAGAGTTAGTAAAATCCACCTATATTATTGAACAAATTCCAAAATGCTAAGTACTATACTGTAGTTGGAGTTGCTTAGCACAAATCCCGGCACTCTCAAAGCTTCGTTGCAAGTCTGTTGTACATGGACACGAAATTTTAGGTGCATATCAAAACGATTCCCAAATCATTCGAAATAACAATGTGCTTAAGAGATGAATTAGTCATTTTGTAGTTTTAGTAAATCATTTTGTTTGCTTTGGTGTAGCAAGTAATGGAACATTTCTTAAATTGAATTATAATTTATCGGTGTGACTCCAATTGATGATAGAATGTCAATCGCTTTGTAGCTGCCAGCAATTTTCAATTTTTTTATTAAGAAGAGTAGTTTAATATCATCCACAAATAAGAGAAACTTATAAAATTTTATGCATTGGTAAATGTCTTTGATAAATAACGAGAATAGTAACGGTCCAAGATTCGACCCCTGTGGAACTCCAGAGTTTGTGATAAAATTGGTAGAGTCAAAAATATGGTACGTTACGTGTTGCTGTCTATTCGTGAAATAACTGAAAGAATTAATAGAGTTTCTTTGAAAATCCAAATTGGCCGAGTTTATTTAGAAGTATATGTGGATCTTATCAAAGGATTTTACAAATTCGTTGCACGATACGTCTACCTGATTGTTACTATCAAAAGCTTGAGATACGTACGCCATAAAAACCATCGAATTGGACACAGTAGATCTGCCATACCTAAAACTGTGCTGCTGGTCAATTATAAAGGGTTCAAATTTGGCATATATATATTTATGAATTATTAATTAAATTTTGGCTGGAGAGGATAGAGTCGCCATTAGCCTGTAATTAGAGACCAAAGCTTTAACACCAGTGTTATGCAATGATGTATCTTTGGAAATTTTCCAAAAATCTGGAATGTTCCAGAGCTAAGTGAAAGATTATAAATACATACAAGAGGTGTTAATGAGGGCTTAAGACAATGACGAATGACGGAATAAGATCTGGTCCTTTTTGTTTTTTGACAGCCGCCATCATATCAATTCTTGTGATATTCTTTGTATCAACGTTCTGCGCTCTTAGTGGTTATTTTTTCGAGGTATAAATCCTTAGGGTCTCCTTTGTGGAGCTAATGTTAACAAAAACTACATTTTAAGATATATTTATTTTTTATAACCCGGGAATATTTGTCATCTTTTTTAGAGAAAATTAATATGATGGAAAAACTGTCGTTTATTGAAAGATAAAAATAATAAAAAAAAATTAAAATATTTTTTGTGATTTTCAAATGGTTGGTTTGAAATAACGATTCAAGCGCACAAAGAACGAGCTAAAAAATATTCAATTTCTAGCGTAACCCGATTATGACGTACATTTTTTACCATCGTTCGGAACTGTATGCATCACAACTCTCGGTCAATCTCCATTAAACACGATAAATGGTTTTTCATATGGGTTTTATTCCCAAGGGAAATTTCGCGAGTAACTTGTACGCACTCTGGTTGATTTCGACAATTGTGTAAAATTTTAATTTTTGCATTAAACTGATGACTTTTAAGTTAATGCGTTAGTTTACGGCAGTTTTTGTTTCAAATGTAAAAATAACATTTGTTATTCTATATAATTTAAAGGACAAGATTCAGTTGTTTGACTGACTATCACATTTGCCAACATTACAAATAGATGACCAGTTCTATTGTGAATAATTTGGCAATTGAATTTAACTCATTACCTATCGATTCTTGGCCCGATGGTGGTTTGTCAATTATAAGGATCAGTCGTTTGATTAGACGTTGATTATAGTCTTAACGGTAACCTACAATTAAGATGTTAAAATATTGAATCTGGCGCCGATCGTCGATTTGTGATGATGTCAAATAACACAGTTGGTGAAACAACTGGCCCTTTTAGTATGGGTGGGGCTATCCATTGCTAGGGATATGTAAAGCAAGATCCTCTGTGAGTTCGAATGTTAGTTCAATCTAACATCAACTCCCTGAGCGAAGCCGGGTACAAAAGCCAGTAAATAAATAAAGGAATAAAGTGCGGTGAACTCTGTACTAGCGAACCCACGGTGGATTCATCAGCACACTATGCGTCAAAACGTCAGAAATCCATGACGGATTTTTGACACTTTAAGGGTTAAAGCGTGTCCACACAGTTTTGCAACCAGTCCATTACTCTAACTGATGGTGTGCGGGTGACGCATTTGGTCAGATACTCAAAGCTTATAGACGATGAAAGCGGCCCATAGACCAAAATTATCAGTTGTACTAAAGCCGAATGACTGACACGGTACACAACATGAGTATTTGCCATAAGTTAGTGTCGGCACAGCAGTATCACCAGGTCAATAGGTACCTACATTCTGGTGCATATCAAAGGGCAATGCATTTTTCAATTTTCAATCATTAAAAAAATATGTATATATAAATATATGTATATGTATACCAAAATAGATACAACAACATTTTATTTTGGTAATGAACGAAATAAAAAGGAGTAAAATTGAAAAAAAAGAAATTAGAGACTTAGAAAAAAAATCAAATAAAGAAATAAAAAGAAATGAGAAGAAAAGATAAAATAAAACAGGCGTGGAGTTATTAGATTAGTAACATGTTTTCGGTATACAATAAGTATCTAATTTAGAAACTATTATCATGACTTTACGTTATAAATTTATTAATGTTAAGTCACCAAGAAAGTTCCTGCTCCTGACGGTCTGGAGGCAGTAGGACTATGACAACCCCAACTAGGATGTATTGTTAGGCTGAAACCGGTAGGAATGCACCTGGATATTCAGACTTGGTTACCGAACACGATAAACCCATTTCAAGTAACGTTTCGAATATGAATGATGGTCCTTCACGAGTGATCTCAAGAGATTCAAAGACACTGACTATTTTATAATTATTTCAACAACTTCATGCTGAAACGGCATGACGAGTTAAAACCTCACATAAAAGAAATTCCTTCACTTGGCTGCTTTTTACATATTATTTTATTTACACCTTTCAAGCTATTATTTGGTAGCTGCCAAATATCAATGTGAAACATAATAAATGTGATTTTATTCATTTTAAAACACACACTTTTGTTTTCTTCGCAATTCAATTAATTATTTTTTTCACTTTAATATTAGTGTTTTCGCGACGTCATGTAATTTTTTTTATCCTTTACAGGACGAAAAGGCTCCTTGCTATAGTGATTGGCCGTGACAGGCTTTTGAGTAAGCTTTTAGGACGAAATGGAGTAAAAATAGGTACTTCATCCCTTATCCCAAAATACTCCGGCACTAGAATGTTTCTATCAAACTCTTTCTTTCTTTTACCAGGTTATGATGTTTTATTTTATTAAAAGAAATATTCTATTTATAGAAATAACGTATGTTTCTGTAGGTGATTTTGTTTGAAGAAAAGTGTTATAGGTATTCTTTTTAATAACTTTTATTGTTTGCTTTCATAATAATTGACAAATTTAGTTGATTATATGATCTAATTAAATGAAGACTCTATGAGCGAAACTCAATCGAAAATCTGGAAACAGAAAAATTAGAAAAATATATTTGCACCTCTGGGAATCAACCTAGGACCTGTCTCTTTCCGGGAGAGTGCTCTTGACCACTGAGATAAGGTGTCGATATCCAATTCGGTCACTTTTAACTGTACCATATTTCGACTAAGAACCACCCATATTATCTTCTTCGATATTATCTTCATAGAATTGGATATCACCTTAGCTCAGTGGTCAAGAGCACTCGCCCGGAAAGAGAGAGGTCCTGGGTTCGAGTCCCAGAGGTGCAAATATCTTTTTCTGATTTTTCTGTTTCCAGATTTTCGATTGAGTTTTGCTCATAGTGTCTTCATATAATTAAATATTACAATTTGAAGTTTTACTCTTAAAAGTTAAATAAAAAAAAAAAATAATAATGACTGTATTATCTTTTGGATAGATGTTGTGTAAGTTGTTTAATGGGAATTGGGTTGTATTGCGCTTTTTCTTGTTTTGAGTTCAGAGTAACACCAATTAGGGCTGTTGACTGCGAAGACCTAATATAATTAAACTAGGTATATTATATAAATTAGAGATAGAGAAATTAAAGGATTTTTTTTAATGATCGATAGGTATTATCGACCTCTGAAATTGGACTCAGAGACAGGGGGATCAAATACCAGGATTCTCATTCTTAATCCAAATAATTGATTATTAATTGCCTAGTACTTTTCCTAACAAATACTTTATTTATCTTTTATTTGGGTTTTCCATAAAATAAAATGTAGATATAAATTTGTTCCTTCGAAGCGTAAAACTTAAAAATTGAATTTTTTTTAAATATTACAGGAGAGTATTAAACTCATTTTTATACAGGAAATTTATTGAATACATTAAGAATTACTGTTGATAAGAGGTCCGCCTTCATTTTCCTTCATCAAAATTGATTTATTCACTCTCCTGTTAAATATTATTTTTTTACATATTGGAGGTATTCTTTTTCTATTAGCTCCGTACTTGAGGCCCCGAGGAAAAAAATCTTCCAGGGACTATGTGATCTTTGAGGAAGCTGTGTGAGGGGTCTTTTTATGGAAGAGAATAAGAGAAAGTTCTTGGAGTGTAAAAGGTATGAGGGGTGGGAAGGAATCAGGAGGCAAAGTATCCAGCAGTGAATAATGTCCAGGAAGTAAGCAACCAGTAACGATTTGTATTAATTTGAACCTCTTCTAAGAATAGTGGGGAAAATCTTCACCCCCCAACTTTCTCCTTCTTGGCAAACCAACAACATCTCTCGAATTGAGATTGCCATAGTCTTCCTGCTTTGAAGTGTTGGAATTATTGAATATAACAGAAAAATAGTTCGCCATCAAATTTAAAGAGCTTTCCCGTATAAAACAAGTTTATGTTTGATACAATAGTATCAAACATAAACATATACTTTATTAGCAATTACGTTTTACAATGTGTTTTAATAATTTTCTATAATTGAAATACACAGTAGATTCATAAGTTAACTACCCAAAGTATTTCAATAAATTAAAAATATTTTTTTTCCATGAATCATTTTAATTTTTTGTTAATAAATTTCGCTCCAAAAAAAGGTTTTTCTGATCAAAAACATAACACAGAAAAAAAGTATTTCCAAATATTACTCCACTAAAATCATTTTTTCTTTTGGTGTGCTGTATACTACACTACGCTTTACCTGTCGAAATTTCAATATCTGGACTAGGAATTAGAAATTACGGACTCCGCGAAGCAAGCGAAATTGCAAATGGAAGATTTTTCGTTTTCGATTCCATCCATGTGCGAATTCTCGAGATAAATATAAATGAATTGATAATTCAGGCCACCGTACCGTCTGACCTTTTGCTAAAATTCAGATAAATATTTTTCGCACCTAGGCAAAGTACTACCGCTATTATTCCCGTCACGACCCCTGGGAACATATTGAGTTATTACTTACTATAATGTAGTCATAATAGATTATGTAGGTGCCTAGATTATGTACTTGAAAATAAATAGTAGATATAGCAAAAGCAAATACTAAACTAAAAGCAAAAACAATACATTTTTGACGGTAAGGGTTTCTTTACCATTCTCATATACTATCAACATTATTTACACGGCAACGACAAAGAGTTCTTTGCCATTCTCGTATACTGTCAACATTATTTACATGGCAACGGCAAGGAGTTCTTTGCCTTTCTCGTATACTATCAACATTATTTATACGGCAACGGCAAGGGTTTCTTTGCCATTCTCGTATACTATCAACATTATTTACACGGCAACGACAAAGAGTTCTTTGCCATTCTCGTATACTGTCAACATTATTTACATGGCAACGGCAAGGAGTTCTTTGCCTTTCTCGTATACTATCAACATTATTTATACGGCAACGGCAAGGGTTTCTTTGCCATTCTCGTATACTATCAACATTATTTATACGGCAACGGCAAGGGTTTCTTTGCCATTCTCGTATACTATCAACATTATTTATATGGCAAAGGCAAGGGGTTCTTTGCCTTTCTCCAACTTCCAACTACCCACCTCCCAATTGAAAAAGTTTTTTAATTTTTATTTAGCTAACCACACATCTCCTTCACTGCCACAAGCTCACGGGCTAAAATTTCAGTATTTTTTCCGATAAATAAAGAAAGACAAACGTTTTCTAACTGACAAGTGCATGGAAGAAAGTTAACTACTTGTCAAGTATTAATTATAACCAGTGACACAACCGTTCTTTTGAACTCTATCTTTTGTATAGCTTTCTTAATGTATTTATTGGAGATGGTATGTGGATTGCGCGTGTGCATCAAATAAGCAAGACTTTGTACTTACTTATTAAACAATATTCAACCTCATAATTTAAATTTGTATAAGATTATTAATCAGAAAGGGTAGTGAGTAGAGATATTTAGTAGAGCTATTCACGAATGGTTGAGTCATCGGCAATCGAAAACAGAATGATTTGCATTTTAGTTCGGCACCGCGTCGCTAATGGTAAAAGGGTCCGTGTCAGCTATTGGAGTACGAGCAGCCAATAGGAGGTAATCACATCGCTAAAAGGCAGCATTGTTCGCTTACTACATATTTATGAAATATTTTTCAATTAACTGTGTTAAGTCTGTCTAAACTGAAATCTATTGCACTCTTCAATAAATTTGTATTTTTATGTAAAAATAATTTTCTTTTATTTGTATAATTTTGTCTTTTGGGAAATGAGTTTTATTAAACTTATCGGGTTTGTTTTATTTTACTCATCTATTAAAGATATTATTTTTATTTTGAAATATATCCCCACTATAAATTAATTTATATAAATAAATTAATTAACAGAAGTAGGTACCAACAGATGTCACCTGCCATTGAATTTATTCCCACAAGCACTGCCAAAAAAGAAGCTGAAATTATTTCATAATAATAGGCGATAATAGGCGAACGTCCGTATAACTACTACGCTACTAACTATAATAACGAACAACAAAAGAACACAACATCACCGACAGACATTTCAAAAATTTGTCTGGGAAAATAAAATTCGTACAAGTTTTATTTACTCTACAACGGTATCGATATTACACCAGATTTAACACATTTTTTTGTTTATCAATATGCACGGCCTCCGTGGTCCCGAGGCAAGACTCTCGACTCACAATCCGAAGGTCGCGGGTTCGAACCCGGCGTGCGCAAATAAATTTTATTTGATTAATTTGTGTTATTTCACAATTTATTCATTTAAAATAATATTTGCGGCACGTTCCAGAGTGGAAGATACTATCAGTATCGCCCTGGTGTAAGACCACCATTCAGAATTGAAACGTTGCTTGAAATGGCTTTAGCCGTGTTTAGTGACCAGGTCTGAATAGCCAGGTACTTCCCCACCTTCCTCTTCCCTATCTCCTTCCCCTCCCCACTACCTTCAGCCTCACAACATACCTCAATTGGGGATGCCATAGTCTCACTGGCTCCAGACGGGAGCAGTTGGGACTCTTGTGCGGTATTTCATATAAAAAAAAAAACCGTGCTCTTTGCTTGAAATATATCTCGCTCTTTTGAATCCGAAGTTAAATGTTTATAAACGTTACTCAACGGATGGTCTGTAAAATTTACATCTGCAGTATATTTTGGGTCCATGTATTTTGTTTTTTTAAGAAAAAAGGTTACAATCCGAACATGAGCAAAAAATAGTAGCAGCAAAAAGATAGTGAATAATCAACGCAGCACTTGTATGATTTATTAATTCATCCACGACGCGAATTGAATAATTTATTTTATTGTTGAAATATTCAGACAATATGATTTTGCTAATGGAACGCTGCCTTTGATTCTTTCAGGTGTAATCTGATTAATAATTTATCGTTTCCGTAAAAGTTGGGTCCATTAATTATTGGAAATTTGATCGGAAGAAGAGCGTGATTTTGATTGAAATATGCTTCATTCTTGTCTCTACCAGAATAGATTATCAAAAGATTGCCGGGAATTGAAAAGTTTCAGAATTCACCTTGAATTTTAATAACCTTTATATCAATGATTTGGGGAACGTGATGTTCTTATTCACTTACTATAACTTCTACTGTTAATATTATTTAGAATATGACAAATTATCTTATTAAGTTACACGAAGGATTCTTATTACAATTATGTAGATCTATAAATAAAAAAAATATTGCACCTACATACTTTCACCAAGAAATTAAAATATTTAGATCTAAATCTCTATTAAATGCCTAAAGCGCACTTAATGTGCGATGATGCGGCAGAAGTGAAGCCTCCAAAAAACTAAAGTAGACAAGAGTGGGGAGACTACGAAGCACTTTTTTTTATCAATTTGAAGGATAATTTATTCCATGTTCTTGTCATCGAATTCCAGTGCATCTTATCTATAAATATGGTCATTTTATTGGTATTTATGTTTGCTTCTTCAGAGTCGCTAGATGTCGCTTTCTTTCGTGAATTCTTTTACCTGTTCATTTAATAGTTATCTGAAAATTGGATACTGATTTTACAAAATTTAAATATATTTTTTTGTTGGATTTCGTGAAATTAGATCCTTCGTACGCTAAATGTCTCCAGAGGTCCGTCAAGCGCTTTATACTACTGCTTGGGAATGTGGATTTTTCGTATTATATTAGAACCGAGTACCTACCAGTGATTAAATAAATATTTTATTGCTATCTCATTCCCCTGCAGGCTAAATGCCATAGATGTATTTGTCTATTTTTAGTGTCGTTCGTTTCCGTTTCATCGACTTTCAAATCACAACGTTGTTAAGAAGTTTTCACTTAAAAAATCGCAAAATAAGTTAATTAATTAATTATCATCGGGAATTAAATAAGTATTTTTCAATATGAAAGAACAGTTTTTTAAATTTTTTTAGTTCCTTTGACCTGCCTTAATTTATTTTCTCCAACATTGAGATTACTCAATTTCATTGAAAATACAATTTACAGTAGAAAAATTTCAAAAAACCTTTTATCAGTTTCACGAAATTTGAATTCACACAGATTACGAAATTGTTATTCAATGAATATTTTTGATTAATAATTGAATGACCAAGTAATCCGTATACAATTTGCGTCGCTGAGTTATTTCACGTCTCGACATTTTGGTGTCAGAATGATAAATATTTTCAACTGTGGAGGATTTTCGAGCATCTTTTGAAGCCAACCTATACCTTATAATTCGGTTTAGGAAAAATTCAATTTGGGCAGCTTTGTGGGGGTGGCGGATCAAGAAATCCAATAGCCCCGAGAATGTTTCTAATGGGATTCCTGTAATAAAGAACTCCAGTTCAATTAAAAAATACATTTTCTAACACAAAAACCAGCATTCGTGGAAGTGTATATTGTGGAAGTGTGTTTTAAAGTTCTTTTTCGTAGTTAAATTTTTTTTAAAGTTTTGATTTTTCAAGGCCCACCATTACGCACCAAATGTATGGCGGGTCGTGTGTGACGTCACAGTAGTTTTTTCGTTCGACAGATGAGTACAGTACTGAATTTTGAATCGTAGTTGATATTTTTTTATTCATTTATATCGGCATCTCAAAATGACTTTTTTTACACATTGGTGAAAGCTAATCTTTTACGATTAGCTTTCACCAATGTGTAAAAAAAGTCATTTCTGCACTCGATTTGATTTTTTCGTTTCAATTGAATCTCCCGTTCCGCGTTTATGAAGTTAAATTAAAAATTTGGTTTAATAAGGTAAATTTATATTATGTTCATACTTTAAATTATGTAAGTACTTTTATATTATGTTAATAGTTATTCCTAAATTAACTTATTCTAGTCTAGAAGCATGAATTGTAGGTGTTTTTTCAGGTGCAACAAAAAAAAAAACCAATGATATTTTTACCAGCCATTACTTTACCAAATATTCATTAAATATTAAAGAATACGTTTAAAAAAATCAAACGAAAAAATTAAAAATTCAAAAGGTTACAGGATGTTGAAGTGGGGGATCTCAAAAAAATGGGGCGTCCTGGTTGACACGATTGCACCCTTCTAGTAATGTAAAAAATAACCAAATTAATTCTTTATCCTAACAAATGCGGCTAAAAAAGACATTTTTTTACGAGTTTTTTTGACTTTCCAAATTTTTTAATTGTGTTATACTTTTAGTTAGCGCGATAGAGTAATGCATAAAGAAGGCTCGCACCAAATTTCAAGTTAATTGGTTTAATAGAACTTGAGATACCGTGTCAACCGTCTCCAAAAAAGGAGTTTTGAGAAAAATGCGTTTAAAATTTTGTTCTTTTTAGATTCTGGTTAGATTCCGTCCAAGCCGCGGTATTAAAATGGTTATAACTTTTAAAATAATCAGAATTTCGAAAAATTCTTTTAAGGAGATATTTTTGAATATTTAAACATTGGAAATATGACGAAAAAAGAATTTGTTTTCTTAATTACTAGAATATTGCCTTAAGTAATAAAATTATGTGCCTATCTTTTCTCCATGGATGTCAACAGTATTACATTATCGAGATTGCTTGTTAATTTTCTAATGATTATTCTCTACATCGGATTTAATGATGGTTTTTTATTTATATACAGCAATTATAGAGCTTACAATCGCCCAAATTAAGTTTCAACTTCGTCATAAAAATATGCATTTTCACATAAAACCAGATTGAAGCACTCGAATATTGGAAAGACGTCAGGTATGTGCACTCCCTAATACACACTTTATTTATGATCTCGGTGTTTGGCACCTGTAGTGCTTGCCCATTGACATTTGGGCATTGGTTATATTGCGAGCCCTGCAATATTTTGGATTGCAACAGTTGTTCATCCTGCAGATTCAAATCAGGAGATTTGAAAGGAAAGCCAGTCATTCTTTGGGAGCCAAGAGCTCTGGGCGGTCCTCTCGACCGCAACACGACGGATCCTTTTTGTGATGATCGCTACGATTCTGATCATCATTCTCGCCATCTTGGGAGCTGAATGGTAATCATCCTGGAGGGATGATTGGCATCGAGAATCATCCGCCTCTACTGCTTCTGGAGGGTCCTTTCGGCTGGGAGCCAATTGTCTGGAGTCCTGCCTTTCTTACGATGTGAGATTCGTTTTCACAAAAGAAGATTTTGTCATGCGTTCTTTCAACTTACAACGGTATCAATATAAACTATTTAAACCTAAGAAAGCCCCGGCATAAGGTAGATAGATGGATAAAATTATTTGTAGGTTAGAATTAAATTAGGAAGGATCAATACGCGGTGCCAAAATACATAATAAAACATATATATTTCGATAAATATACCTATGGTTAAGCCATTTCCTTATTTCATTGCTATGATCTGTTAGATTCGATCCACCCCTGAATTTGGTTGGGGAATCTCACCGTAAGCTTGTTCTCGCAACATTCCGATGAATAATAATTTTGATCTAAAATTTTCAATTTAAATATACCGTCTGCCGCGCTCTTGGCGGGCATTTCTTTAAGTTTCTCGATACTTAGGAAATATATAAATTGGATATTCGAGATTGAAAATCTCGTTAAAATGTCTCATCGGGAGTGATAAATTATCCGCAGGTAGACTGTTACAGAAAACAAATTACAGAAAGAGAACTCTTACTACTTGCGTTCCGCAAAATAGGTGAGCGTTATACACGTATTTTATATAAATCAATGCTGGACCGTGAACTTCAGCTCTCCCACACATTTAAAAACACTTCGGAAAGTTTTTTATGGCACAAAAATAGCATTTTGTTGATCGAATTCGAAAACATAGATTTATTAAATGTTTACGCGTCGTAGCGTTTCAACTTTTGAAGGCACTGTCAAACTGTGGCTTTGCCAAATAAGTCAATTTACTTAAATTAATTCTTGGTATTATTATAATAATCTGTTCTAAACACTTGAAATTTACTAAAATGTAATCTAATTTCAATCATTAAAAATGTTTGTAAGATGTGTTACTGAATAGAATTGGGAAAACTTAAATGAAAATCAAAATAATTTAACTCTTAGGCACAGTTGTTTCGTAGATATTAAAACGTAACAATGTCTTCAAACGGCCATTCAGCGTAATTTTTTTTAACATTTGAAAGATTCCGATAAACGCCGATTCTTGGACCATTTCAGCTTTCTATCAAATTGTAATAAGCTGACAAGCTTAACAACATTAAAAATATCCTCTTCTGCTGATCACAATTTGTTCAAAAGCTGAAACGGACTTAGAATCGGCATTTAACGAGAACCTTTCAACTGTTAAAAAAATTGCGCTGAATGGCCATTTGATGACTTTGTTTCCCCAGGTGGAGGTTTTCATTAAGGTGCCTTGGAATCTTTTGAGATTTTATAGATAGCATACATTTCCGAAACAACTGGGTATTATTTTTGTTATGATTTTTGGGGTGTTATGCCGTGTTTTGCTACCTCCTTCTTTAGCCAACGTTTCGGACAGCGTTACAGTGTCCATCATCAGGGCAGATGAGCTCATCTGCCCTGATGATGGACACTGTAACGCTGTCCGAAACATTGGCTAAAGAAGGAGGTAGCGAAACACGGCATAACACCCCAAAAATCATAACAAAAATACTTTTTGGCCGTGAAAACCTAAAAACATACCTTACCAGGTCTTAGAATGTAAAGATTTATTTTGTACCACGGTCACTGGGGGATACCAGATTGGATAAAATCTGTGATGGAACCATCCAAGTGACAATAAAGGAAGTGTTTCAAGAAGAGTTGGGAAAATAAATGCGTCTCTCAAGCACTAGCTCAGGAAACTGAGGCATAGATAAAAGATTTAGATAAGAGGCTATTGAAGGGAGCAGTATCTACCAAACTGATGCCAAAGGAAGCCAAAGAATTCACTCAACCGTAAAGTGCATCGAAATTGGTTTCATCTCAGATTCTGCGCAATCGATTGCCAAGCAGGACGAAAGAAAACCTTTTAGTCACTGACCTCAAACTATTAGATACCAAAAAGCGCAGAAGAGAATGATTAAAAAGCAAGTCAATTTCATAACGTTGATAAAATTATTTTGGTAGCTATAAAAGGCACTTGAAAATGGTTATAAAAATAAATTAAAATGCTACATTACTATTATTTACGACGCGACAACCTATGCCTGTAGGCAACGTCTTTCCTCATAATATTTTGCAATAAAATTCGTGTTGTATTCTCGAGGGGATAAAAGAGGAGTTATTCATGTCAGAAATATTACCAAAGTTTTTACCATTACTATTATGTTTACAAAAATAAAAAGCAATAATAAATTATAAATAAGTAAACCTAAAAATAATGCTTTTACTTGATTGAAAAATTAAACTCAGGAAGCACAAATCATTGCAGAGAAACAATCAATCTAAAATCATTTTTAAAAAATCATCTTCCGGGAAAACTTAATAAAACATTTTTCACGTTTAAAATGACTTCATTAATTTTATTTATGTATCGGTTCCTGTTGGATATTTCTATTGCACCCCACCGTCTGGAAAAAGTTAAACAGTTTACAGTTTTATGAAAGATTCAAACATCAATTTTTACAAGCATTATATAGTTTTAGAAGAAAAGCGCAGCTTGAAGATGAAGTCATCGATTTAAAAAAAATTCATAACCAATGTTCATTCGCGTAACTTAACCGTATATCTTTTGAAAAATTAATCCAATTTATCCAGTTACCTAACAAATATGAACGAATTTTGAAACTCGTTTTCTGTAACACTACAGCTAACGTGTTGCTTGCTGATCATCCATTAGTTAAAGAGATTGATTTGTTCGTTGATTGTAGAAGTAGAATTTCCACCCATCAATGTAATCATATCAACTCCTCGATATTATATGATTCCACCCAGATATTAATCAGTGACTGATAGAAACTTACTGGTCATTCTGGTCAACCGTTATAAATGCACCAGATTTTAACACTGCGTTAAATCAGTTTAATCTTATAATCATCATAGTCGAGATCAATGAAGATCATTCAAATACCTCAGGTCTACCGATACCGAGAAGGGACCAGAAGATGATCAACTTCCAGGGATCTTTATAAATTACCAGCGAGTACCAGGCGTGCGTTGTAAAGCCATCCAAAGAAAGAGAGTGTTTGTGTTTTAATTCTGTTTATTGAAGTGTTTCTGGACAAACATTTTTTTTTATTAAATGAAGACAATATAAGCAAAAACTCAATCGAAAATCTGAAAATAGAAAAATTAGAAAAAGATATTGGCACCTCTGGGACTCGAACCCAGGACCTCTCGCTTTCCGGGCGAACGCACTAACCACTGCGCCAAGGTGTCGATTTCCAATGTGGTCATTTTTAACTGTATTATACTTCGACTAAGAACACTATCTTCATTTTTCTTAACGCATATTTTATTGGCTGCTATTTTTATGTATGATTGCAAGATTCAAACCTAAACTAAATGCTATCTAGATAGTGTCTGGATAAATCTGAGATTTGCTTATATTTTGCTAAATTGAGTTTTGCTTATATTTTGCTAAATTGAGTTTTGCTTATATTTTCTTAATTTAATTAAATATTAATAATTGAGGTTTTACTCATAAAGTACAAATAAAAATTAAATATTCATCCTTGACTTGCAGAAAAGTCAATAGGTGTCGCATATTAAATAAAATGGATAAAGATATATCCAGATATGGCCACGCAGGTCAGATACGGCCGTCCGGGTCCGTGTGAGAAGCTTAGATTTTCCAAATTTACCCCCTGCCATTCCCTACCGCCACTACGTCTCCTTTGCAATTCTTCCCTCACTCTCCACTACTACGTCACCCCTCCCCCATGTGTCCCCGTTCCCGCCTCCGTTCCCCCTCCCAAGACTTTTTCCCCTCTCGCACTACCCTTTCACCTTACGCGCCTTTCCCCCTGCAGCCAAACCATCAACAAATAAACATGCTATATGTAAACATGAAAAAACTACTAAAGAGTAACGAATTATCTTTATTCGTAACCAACAATGTAATATTAGACTTAGTGTCAAAGAAAATGAAAAGAATATTATGTAAATGAAAGTGCTTTAAAATATTCAGTTGGGGGTCTCACGAGGAGTCTGAAGATTTCCATCTGGAGCGATAATAGTTAAGATTAAAAGGTGCGACAGATTTTATCGAGTAACATTTGCATGTCAAACGACACAGTTATGGTAATCAAAAATGGTTTTCCCCGTTGAAGATCACCAAGATCACCATAACGATTGAGATTAAGAATTTGCATGTATTAAAGAAAGAAAATACAGAACTGATTGTGTATTTTGTTGGCGAATGCAATTTTTATATTTTAATCTTCTGAAGTGATGGTAAGAGGGACTCTGACCTCTTGGTAAATTTCCCTAGGTGGAAATTTTGTTTAGGTGCTTTGGAATTTTTTGAGGTTTTATATATCAAATTACATAATATGTTATATAATTATGTGTACTTCAGAAGTGTTATTTGGGTAAATATACAAAAAAAGGCATGAAAAAAATAGCTATAAAAAGCGTTATTTTAGTTTCTGGTTACTGAAATAGTTGTTTCTCATAACCCAATCTAACCTAAATAATACAAAGTATTTTTAAAATAAAATGTGGGTAAGTCGTGTCCCATTTTTCTGTATAACCTACCGTTATTTACAAATTTCGTGCTTATAAAAACTGTAAAAAAATTACAATTAGAAAAAAACATTTCAACCGTATTTTAAATACTTACATTGCTATTTCATTTTTTATTTTATTTTGAGTATTTAAACACAATCCACAAAGTTCTAGAAAATCGAAATTACTTGCAAACTAAGCAATACGTGATTTATTACGTTAATCTATTTGTTATTTCTTTAAGTTGTTGGCAATACACTATGAGTTTCGTCTTTGTTTTCTCAATGAAAATAAGCAGATACTACAGTGATTCGTAGGAGGTACAGGTCCTTCTACACGTATTCACGAGAAGAATCGATACCTATATAAAATAGACAAATGGAAACCAAAAAGCTTTTAAGACAATTAATTTGAGTTTGTTAGGAGATGCAAACGTGATTAATAAATGGAATTTTTCTGATAACATGCAACATGTGAAACTAATTTACGTAAAGTTTTTTTACGAGTTTTTGTTTAGAAAAGAGAATCAAGAGCATTATAATTATTTCTTTAGAATAATCAATTTCCCCAGGAACAGCTGACCCATTTCGAATACCAGCATAAGAATGCCAGAATGGCTATAAATTTGGCGAAGTCTTAGATCACGTCTGAAGAACGAGAACACCTTCGCCGTAAAATTTCTACTTACCAATCATAGATAAACGTGTTTTGATAAATTTTTTTATGTAATTATGTAGTAGGTACCTATTAATATTTCGTTAAAAAAAGAGAATTGGTTTTCAGGTGAACACAACTTCCTTATAAATGATTTATGATTTTCACGGCCAAAAGCATTATCATGATTTGATTTTCGGGTATTACGCCGTGTTACGCAACTTCTTTAGCTAACCTTTCGGACAGCGTTTCAGTGTGCATCATCAGGGCAGATATGTAATCAGTTGTTTGTATTGTGTCTATACGGAGGCAATTGAAATTAAGAAAAATCCCATTAGTAATAATAAAGACGACGGGGCTAAGCTCAATAGTTCTTGGTATCTGGTAATTGATGGCTGCACTAAAACTAAACGCAGAAAACCATTTTAAATTATACTGCAATATCAGTTCTTAGAGGCTGGCAACAAGGGATCCCATCAATATACGTAAGTGCCCCGAGGATGGTCGAAAAGGTCTGAAAGGTTGGCTATAGAACGTTGGACGTACCGCAACATGGCATAATACCTCAGAAACAAATCACGATAACAACTTCGCTAAAGTTTTTCATATCGCGGTCCGGCAGGTTTCTAGCAAAGCTTTACAACAGTTGATTAATGTATTTCATGGCATTTTGGAGTGGTATTTAAGTGACTCTTATAAAAAAGACGGAATGCGACAAAATTGCAAATTCAAATCCCGGAAGAATGCTCCTAGAATCACGACAGTAAGAGAACTTTATTGACTATTACTTTTAACTTCTCTTGAAATGGCTTTCATTTTGTTTTGTAAGAATGTCTAAATAGTTAGTTATCTTCATACTTTCAAAATTCACAAAATTTCTTATATTAATGTGGTCATAGTCTCGCGGGTTCCAGGAATTTGTGTTTAGTACTGATAAGTTCTAAGTATCTGAAAGGGAGTGAGGTTAGTTATAAAGTCACATGAAATAAAACGTTTTTTTTTTAATTTCTTCATTTCAGTAGGTAGTTGAGTCTTCAAAAATTATAATTTAAATATAGAACTGCTTATTTACCTACTATTAGCATTTTACCTACTATTAGCATTTTACCTACTATTAGCATTTTACCTACTATTAGCATTTTACCTACTATTAGCATTTTACCTACTATTAGCAATACCATCCTAATTTTCTTAATTTGGTTATCTTATTATACTGGTAAAATGTATTTAATTCGATATTGACGAACTTATTATAAGTTCGAGTAAAAATGAATAATGTTTTCATTTTACCATTTCAAATGTCATTACGCCAAAAGAAACTTTATATTCACTGCAAACATTCTTCAGTTCCTCGAAAATTCACTGTTGTTTCAAGACAAAATAACGTTTTAAAAAATCGGTTCTCATTCCGCGCTTTTGCGAGGAACCTTGGAAAGTTTCCGAACTATTTCTAATTAAAGGAAACGCAGAAAAAGTTTAAAGTCGAATTCAGTAAATGGGTTAACATTGAACTTAAAAACCGAGCACCCTGGAGTAGATGAGTTCAAAATATATATTTCTAGATAAAATTTTGAAAAAAAAACTAGAAGCGCTAACACTTTTGGTCGACGTTCTGGTCAATGCCATAATACGAACCATAAGCGGGATTCTGCTTCTGTCAGTATAATCCTGTCACTTGACGGCCGGCGTAGTTCAGCGATAAGGCTCTTGACTCGAAATACGAAGGTCGCGGGATCGAATCCCGGCGTGGCAATTAAATTTTATTGATTAATTTGTGTTATTTCACAATTTATTCATTTCGTGAGTGAAAGATACTCTCAGTATCGCTCTGGTGTAAGACCACCATTCAGAATTGAAACATTGCTTGAAATGGCTTAAACCGTGCTTGGTGACCAAATCTGAATAGCCAGGTACTTCCTCACCTTCTTCTTTCCTATCTCCTTCCCCTCACCACTTCAGCCTCATAACATACCCCAATTGGAGATGCCATAGTCTCACTGGGTCCAGACGGGAGCAGTTGGGACTCTTGTGCGGTATTCACATAAAAAACCCATTTAAATATCAGGTGAGAGGTTGCATTGCTGAGAGAATACAACAGACGCTGCGAAATTGTGCAATACCATTGCATACCATTCGACGGTATCGTCTCTAACCATATACGCCATCTGTAGTACTGAAAATCCTTTTGGAGAGAAGAAGAAAGGCTCTTTCGGCTAGTTCTCAATCCAGAAGACAGGCGAAAACTTGGGTGGCAATCGGCTGAAGTTAGAAATGTTCATTGTCTTGTAAACTCTGGTCCAACATCAAAAGGATGAGTTGCTACCACAGCTCTTGTGCCCACAAGGTGAATGGGTAGGGCCAAATATTCGACGATGTGTGAATGCAATGCGGTGCAGGCAAACAAACACATTACACGGCCAAGCAATGCCCGCCTCATTAATGCCTCCGGCGGGATGGATGAGGTTCACGGGGTGGATCCTGAACTTGAGGCCCAAGACCGGCTCAGACACCTACATATATTCATACGAATACATGTAGGTCGAAGAATATAATATTATTATTGAAGAAGAAGATAACACTAATAATCTAAATGAAAATATGAAAGAGAACAAGACACAGAAAAACAGAAAAAGACAATGGTCGCAACTGGAACTTAAAACCGGGACGTGCGCGTTAACCAATTTCACTATTGCCACCTTCTGTCAAACCGTCATATTTGTCAATCACATACTTTAAATTTTAAAAATTAACAATATTATCTTCAACTAGTTCTTTTTTCCATATTATGGGCAACTACTCTTTTTATTTGAACAATCATTCTGAGAATTAATTTGTAACCTGAATAGCGTCTCAGATCAATGCATTCGAATTTATTCATATAGAACTATTGATTTTATAAAAGTCTAATGAAAATTCAATTTTTTATCCGAAAAACTCTCTTTTCATAAGAGAGATCTGGGTTCGAGTCCCAGTTGCAACCATTTTATTTTTCTATTTTCCTGTGTCTTATTCTCTTTCATATTTTCGTTTAGATTATAAGTGTTATCTTCTTTTTCTATGATATATTAGGTTGATGCGAATAACCTTCAAAAGTTATAAAAAGAGAGTTTTTCTTATAAAAAAATAAATATATTATCATTTAACTAAACAAACATATTCAGGGAGACTTTTTAATATGATTTATATACTTAGAACCAGTTACCTTATACTTACAACCGGTTATCAGAACCTATCTGGGGAAGTAATTTATTAGTTTATGAGGCGGATGTGTTACCGCTGCCCTGGGAACCCTTCATCGGACAACTAACACCTTTGCCATTGATCATCCCAAGTGGTTCACTATGTTTGGTAACTTAGCAGGGGTGCCCGGGTTCATGGGGTGAGGATTGTCTAGATCTTGGCGGCGGATGCGTCTGCCCACCCACTGATTTGGAGAGACTGGTTGAGGGAGACCTTTGTACCTCTTCAACAGGACTCTCTCGACCTTGCACCGTAGTGGGAGAGACGAATTCAAACATCCGTCTCTTCTGGATTCATAGATCCCCAGATTCCTACCACCACTCATACCTTTTTCCTTCCTAGATCTTCCTCACTTTTTTTTCCTTAAATCAAAACTCCACACAGCATCCCCAAAGATGATATGGGCCCTGAGCAAAATTATTTTCTTCAGGGCCTCCTGTGAGGAGCTAATGTAAAAAATGACAAAATTACGGTCAAACAGAATTAAAAAAACTTGTTTTATATTAACCGGTTTCATGCCAACTGAGAATAAAGTCAACTCAACATCTTCTTGAAGTCATAAAAAGCTTTGAAAAAAATAATTTTAAATTAGCCGATAACCCTAAGCTAACGTAACCAATTTAACCAATTTTTATATATTTTTTTATCACTCTAAATGACTTATCTGAGATGGTTCTAAGTTGGTTTCATTTCGAGTTGTTCGGTCACCATATTAACCATGAATAATGCATGAAGTTTAAATATGAAAAACAAAAATATATAATATAACAAAATGACTTTGGCCAAAGTACTATGGCAAATATGATGTAACGCCACACAACTCCATTGATTTAATTTACATTCATACGTTATCTGAAGAACTGTTCTTCAACCTTGACTCTAAAACCAAACCCAAGTAAGTTCTTCATTTACCTTGTGCCATTTCTCACAGGAACATTCAAATTTTATTTTGTAATGTAAATAAATATAAATTTAGGTTCCGTATGCTTGCGTTCGTAAATCTCGAGAAATCGATTGATTGACTCAATTTTTTTATAAAACATTGAATTTCAGTAGAAAAGTCTTTCTATATATAATAGTTAGATTTGGCGTTATAAAATTTGTATAAAAAAAATAAAATTTAGGTTCCGTACGTTTGAGTTCGCAAACCTCGGAAAGTAATCGATGGACTGACTCAAAATTTTTACAGAACATTGCATATTAGCAGAAGAATGTGTCTTTACGTAATTGTAAGGTCTGGCGTTCTGAAGTTTGTATAAAAAAATTCCTACAGGTGGTGTGCGAGTGGTTTGAAAATGTGTATATTTCATATATTTTAGCGGCAGGGAGGGAAGGCAGAACGTAGAGGGTAACGAAGGAGGTGGGGTTTGCGGGAAGGGTCACGAGGGAGGGGGAAGGCGGTGAAGGTGGAAGGGGAACGCAGGAGGGGAAGGGGGACGCGGGAGGGGAACAGGACGCATGAGAATGCGTCAATTCAAATAAAATATTAAAAGTGCTCTACATTGTATTCGAATGTTATATTCTAATTAATCGAATCCATAAGCTTGTTTACACGATAATTTATTATTTCCAGTCATACGTATGACGTAGGAGGCATAACTGACTTATTAAAAACAGTTTTTCTCCAAGAAGATAATTATATTTTACTTTCAATAGAAGAAATAAAATGAGCGATCTAATTAATTCGAGGGCAAGATTTTCCCATTTTAATACGCCAGATACAAAACAAAACCAAAAAAATACCAAGTTAATTAACCGAATCTTTCCGCTTAAGAGAAAATTTCGAAGGAAATAAGAAAAACCATTTTTGAAAAAAATTGCTGACAGGTTTCGGTATTTGCTGAAAAAAGTTTTCTATCTTCAGTTACTTGCAAATAATCCACTTTGTAATTAGTTAAAGCGCGCTTTTAGAGAATCACTCCACGATTAAAAAGCGGTTTTTAAATACCTTTTAAATGTTTTCTGTAAATACCGCACAAGAATTTCAACAGCTTGGAGTCAGTGCGTGCCTCAAATATATCCACTATTTTTTCTTTTTTTTCTATGTTGTCATGTATGTACCTGTAGATCCAGGGTCAAAAAAACTTTGGCAAATAAATAATAAAAAAATGTGTATTTAGTATTTTATTTTAAAAATGTGAATAACAAGAATGCTTTCGTGCCATGAAATATGTAAAAATCGTGTTCCAAAAAGCTTTTTTTTTTATTTCTACATTAGCTTCAGACAGGAGGCCCTGAGGAAACTAATTTCACTGAGAGTCTTTTTTTTCCTTTTTTTTTTAAAAAGATATACTCTTTCATCTTTGGGGATGCTGTGTGGAGGGTTTTTTTAAGGAAAAGAAGGAGAAGAGAGTTCTGGGAAGGAAAAGGGTTTAAGGGGTGGGTGGTGTTCAGTGTGTCCTGGTAATCCACCTCCAAGATCTAGCCAAACCTTACCCATGAATTCGGGTACCCCTGCTAAATCACCAAATGTATCGAACCACTTGGAGTGACCTACGGCTGAGGTGTTAGTTATCCAATAAATGTTCCTGGGCGGCGGTACCGATTCCCGCCTCCCAAATTGAATAAATCATCTTTGGGATGTAGGGTATTTTTGAGACGAGGAAATAGTGAGCCTGGGTCTTGAAGAGACCCATGTTGTAGGAAGGAGGAAATACAGAGGCCGGCAAAATGTAAGAGGTACCTACCTAGGTAATGAAGTTGTGTAGGTTGAAAGAAGACCAATTGGGCTCACGATTGAATTTGGGAGCCACCCCTGGTCTGGAGCCCCAAAATATACGAGTAAACCCTTGATTTGTGGACAAACGGGAGGTCCGTTTAATAGATTCATTTAACTTAACAAACGGATTGCGATCTTCAGAGCACGGACGTCAGGTGGGTATGCTGTCCTTCTTCTACTGGCATTTCAATGAAAGATGCTCCGAAAAACTAGCGTTATTGGAGCACAGTCGGAAAACACGCTAAGCGCGTGCCCAACATTTGTATTCAGTAACTGCATTCGTAGTAGTAGAAATGACCCATTCTGATGTGAAAAATGTCAACTGTTGACAATTGTCATAGGAGAACGGGTCGTTTCTACGATTTGTTTGTGAGTTCAACAGCTCGGCTGTGGAACGATTTGCCGGCCTCTGCGTTTCCAAAAATAAAAACCGAACCGAAGGCTAACGTGATTCAAAGTTACCAGTGTGTCAAATATTTAACTATTCACTCTTTCTTTTAATTTGGATTCATGTAAAACGATGCATGTCAGTAGTTAAAAAAAAAATATCGATGAAAATTTAAAAAAACGATTTAAACCACTTTTTTTCAAAAGTCTCAGTTAAACACGTTCAGCAATCTTCTCATAAATTAAATAAAAAAATTACGAGATGATTTGAACATAATATTTTCAACGATATGTTAGTAAGTTTACACTAGGTTAAACAAATATATACATGTACTCATTTCAAGCAGTTCTCAAAATTTCAGCAAACATTCTTTCAGATTTTTATCACAAAATGTTTCATGAAGGGAGAGTTGATGAAACAACGGTGCTGAAAACAAACTTTCCAGCCCAAGTGATTATTTTTATTGATGAATAAAGGTTTATGATAACGTAGGCACTTACAAAATTTTTATTTACATTAACTCCTCAAATAAATCACTCCTAAACGTGATCACGTGCCATTACGTTCTTGCGAACAAGTACGAGAATATACATTGTGCCTACATAACAACTAGGCCTCGCGAGGGTCTGAACGTGAATTGAAAAGATAAAATGAGATTTTATGTAGGTTTTCATTCATCCCCTACACCAATAACTAAAAGTAATATTCAATGGCGTCCCCTTATGCTTTCCCGCTTCCAAGTCATGAAAGCGGGAAAAAAAGAAAGTATTTGACAAATATTTATTTATTACTAGCGAGTTCCCGGCATGCGTTGCAATGCCACTAATAAAGAAAATGTTTTTCACCATGTGAAATTCAGGCAAATCTTCTCATCGTTATTCCTCGCCCATCGTGGACAACTTTTCATTTGAGTAATGATTATAACAATATTAGTTGAGTGATTGCAATTAAATATTTTACTCTTTGGTTATCAAAATAGAATTTTAAAAAATTCTCTTAAAAACTACTAAATATATTTGATGTGATGCAAAATCATGACTTTTTCAATAATCGGATTAAATAAAATAAAAATAAAAAATATTTTAAGCACGTGGATTGCGTTGAATTATTACAGAACAAGAACCGGGCGCCATATTTAATATTTTGTATTTATGAACAAAAGCATAACGCATACATATGCTATAATTATTTATTTTTTGTTAATGACCATTTAAAAATACTAAGTAGCATTTTAAAAGTCACTAGGAATTCCTGTTCCGAGTCGGACTACAGGAAGTTGAATTAGTGTTACATCGTGATTTTCTCATCTTCGTGTTTGTTAATTTCCACATCTTTATGTTTGTTGACTGTAAGTTGTGTTAGTATCATTTCGAAATTTTAATGCTTTTCTCATCTGCAAGATACTCTCAGTATCGCCTTGGCGTAAGAATTAAAACGTTGCTTAAAATGGCTTTAGCCGTGTTTGTTTACCAGATCTGAATAGCCAGGTACTTCTCCACCTTCCTCTCCCCCATCTCTTTCCCCTCTCCACAACCTTCAGTTTCGCAACATACCCCAATTGGGGATGCCACAGTCTCACCGGCTCCAGACGGGAACAGCTGGGACTCTTGTGAGGTATTCACATAAAAAAAATCTTCGTGTTTACTTAGCCATATTTTAATGACATTCTTAAACTTTTTTTTGAAAATTTTTCTTTTTTCATTGCTTTGATGGCTACGTAATTTTGACCACCATGCCAGACACATGCCCGTTCATGGTGTTTTTAATTTCACTTGGAAGCGCATCATATAACTTTATGGGATGGAGGTTATGGTTATTCTGGCCAAACGAGGTATTTAATTTTGAAATTATCAGTAGATTTCAGGATTTTATCCGTGTAATGAAGGTGTGTTAGTCAGCAAAATAACTCAATTTTATACTTTAGATTTGAGTAGAATTTTATAATACTGAAAACCTTAAAATCTTAAATTTTTTTATGATGGAGTTGTTATAGGATTATTTAGAAGATTATTCTATTTCCTCTTTATACTCTGATCAGAACTAAGTTCGAAAATCATTCATTATCAATTTTTCTTGCCAAAAAAGTTTAATATTTTAAACCTTTTTTTCAGATGTTTTCAGAATTACAACATTGTTTTTATGTACTACAAAGTAACTTTTCACCGTCTTAATTTATATTTTAAAGAACGTTCTTTCATTTTTGTTTTGAAAAGTTTTATTTTCTATATAATATTTGTTACTTAAAATGCCCAAGAAATACAAAAAACTGTGAATATTCTTTCATATACATATGTATGTATATTGTTTTACCTTCTTTCAAAATGGGCATCATTTTTAGGGCAAGATTAAGGCACCTTAAAAGAAACTAATTTTTATTTCAACCAAAAAAATAGAAAAATCAGTTAAAGACGCTCATTTAGAGAAAAAGTGCTTCATTAATATAAAATAATTAAGCGAGAAAATAAATCAAACGCGTTGTGTTTGCACACATTTAGAAAAATAGCCCGAATAGTAAAGTATCTACCCAATTCTTGGGAAAATCACAGACCGTGGTAGTGATTTACGACAACAGCTTTCAAGACTAGAGGAAATCCTACAGCCTGCTAACTACAGGCTACAGACTACACGTCGCATCGTGTTAAACAAATCATCGGCCTCTCCTGTTCTGACGGAACAACGAGAGATGGAGCGGAGGCTAACACGAAACCAATGATTAAATCCTGAATGTACACAGGTGATGCTCAATCACCTTTTACCGATCATAATTGAGAACCGATCAGGTAATCTTTCATTTTAATATTTGAATCCATTACTCATTTGAAATACTGAAACCTTTTCACCATGGGAAATATTTATATAAGTCTCAGTATCACTATAATTCATGTTTTGACGGTATAATAATTAATGCGAGTGTTAAAACAAAATTTGTTGAATATTACCGATTTATTATAGACGATTAGCGAGTTCCCGGCATGTGTTGCAATGCCACTTAAATAAAGAAATCGTTTCTTCCTGCGCGTCCTTTCCTGTTCGTCGCCGTTCTCCTTCCGCTTCCCTCCCACGTTCCCGCTCCATCTTTCACTCTTCCCCCGGACCCCCTCTTTCCCTCCCGGATTCCTCTCTTCCTCCCGCTTTCCCTCCCTGCCGCTAAGCTGCATGAAATACACACACTATTCATACTACTTGCACGCCACCTATTGTAAAATATTTTACAGATTTCATAATACCATAGTTCACTATTATATATAGAAACCTTCGCGGGTATGCGCACAACAAATCACCAAAGTTTCATCGCAATCGGATGAACTTTATAGGAAATAGTTTCATAACGTCAGAGCTCATTTTTATATATAGAAACCATTGCAGGCATGCGCACATCAAATTTCTAAAGTTTTGTCGCAATCTGATGAATGGTTTAGGAAACCATAAGGGACAAACAAAGAAACATTCATTTTTATACGTTTCTTACTTAAAATGATTCATTTTATTCGTATTGACAATTTTTGTTATTGTATAAAATTTTTGCGAAATGATCATATTCTTCCGACTTTTAGAATCGCGTGTATTCATGGATCATATTAAATATACTATGACCATGCGTGTTGCACGTTGCTAAAATATCGTACATTACGCAGCCGCGTCTATTAGGGTAACGAAGGTAATGGCACTTATGCCATTCAATAATGTCATTCATTTGTCACAAAACAAACCCACAAAGCTAGTTGGATTTCGGCGTAGTATGGAGTTGAAAGAAAATTCGAAAAAAATCAATGTTAGAGAGCGCACATTTTTCTTTGCTACACTTAAAATTTATGTTCTTTCTCAAACGTCTCATTTTCAAACTGTGTGCATATTTGTGTGAAATAAATCCACCGTAAAAATAAATCAGAGGGTCTTTTTTGTCGAAATTACTGTGATTCTATTCAATTTGCTTTGTTAGCTAGACCCGCGGGCGGCCAATCGTGAAACTAACTTGAAAATTGGTGAAAATTCATGGAATACTCTTTCGCTTCCCCGGAACCTGTGCAATTCGCATTGTGCATTCTGATATTAATATTTTTTTGTAAAATGCACAGCCTGCATTAAAAACTTCCAATATGGGAAGCTAATTTTTATTTTTCGAAAGCCTTATCACCACAAGTAAATTGCTTTTGTACCCTCTTCATGTTTTATCGTTATCTACTTACACATAGCTGATTTGTCATGAATTTGAAGTTTTTTTTACAATATCTCCACAACTTAGGCCCTCAGGGCCCTTGATTTCTTTGGGGTGCTGGGTAGAGGTTCTTTTAGGGAAAGGAAGAAGATGAAGTTATGGGAATCATAAAGGTATTACGGGTGGATAAAAATCTAGAGGTCATTGTGTTCAGGAGTGATGAACGTATGAATCCATTCCTCCTACAGCGATGCGAGGAAATCGGTCAAAAAGTTCTCAATGATCTCTCCCGATCCGGTCCGCCAAGCAAAAGCATCCGCCGCCAAGACCTAGACAAACCTTTCTCCATGAAGCATACAAGTCAGCAAACATAGCGAATCGCTTGGTGTGATCTATAGCAGGGGTGTTGGTTATCCCGTAAACGGTTCCCGGGGCGGCGGTACCCATAACCGCTCCCCAAATTGCTGATGCTCTATTTATGATTATGATAATTTTTGAAGAAATCAAAGAGTGGGTGAAATGTAATGTTAAAGATATATTATCCCCCAAAAAACAAAAATCCATGAACACTTTCATGAAGTCAACCCGCTTTTCTCGAAGTATGAATCCTACTGAATTTAATGTTTGCTCTAGTTTTTTAACGTTATTTCAAAGAAAAGCAGCTGCATATATCTTGACACTGATAATTTTGCTGTCGTAAGCTTGGATTTAAGAGCCCACGAGGGATTTTTCAATATTTTATGGTTTTGCGTGTTTTCAAAATTACCTGTGCACATAACAGCACCCTTCAAAATTTCGGCGTATTTTTCAGATGGTCAAAACATTTCCGCTTTACAATAAAATGCAAATAAATGGAATATTTCTGATCATATCCCAAAACTAAAAACTGTTTTTAAAAGGTAATAAAATATGCTTTCAAATTTTATAATTCAAAATAAACAAACAATTTTCAAAATATAAAAATTTTGCGTGCAAGCATAAAAAAGTTTTAAAAATGGCTCACCTCACGTTTTTTCTGACTAAAATTATTGATAAGAAAAAAAAAATACAAACATATAAATATTTTAGCAAACATAGCGAATCACTTGGGGTGATCTATAGCAGGGGTGTTTGTTATCCCATGAACGGTTCCCGGGGCGGCGCGGCGCCAAAACTGTATTTTCTGGAAGAAGGTGATGACAAATGCGACCAAATAAGCAAAATTTGCATACAACCATCAGTTAAGGCTAATTCCGACCTCACTGATCTATATTTTGGTGATGAAAATGAGATACGAATTGAAAATTTTAGTGGCCGCTGCATCGTTTAAAAAACTTCTTTAATTCACAGATGAATGTGAAATAGTTCTTATAACACATAAAAATGGAATGGTCGTGCTGGAAAAAAATAATTCTGGCATAAAATAACAACTAGGGAACATCATGGATATTTTTTTATAATTTCGCCGTACAAGACTCAATGATTACTACTTCTTTTTTTTATTTCTTTTATACCTTCCCTACGGCAGAGTTTGTGGTCCTGGGGGACTTCAATGTTCATAACGAACCTTGGTTGAAGTTCTCGGGATCTACAGACTCGGCTGGACGACAAGCGGAGTCCTTTGCCCTTTGCCACGGACTGGAGCAAATGGTTCAGGAGCCTACAAGGGTTCCTGATGTCCAGTCTCACCGCTCTAATCTGTTAGACCTGTTTTTAACCACTGTGCCACACGGTTACAAGATTGACGTCACAGCGCCTTTAGGATCGTCGGACCACTGCCTGGTGACGTCATCAATCCCCGTAACCTTCAGACCGCCAAACGAGAGGCTGAAAAGAAAAGTGTGGCACTATAGGTCTGCAGATTGGTTTGGTCTGCGGGCACATTTTAATGCTTTCCCGTGGTCAGCTGTCTGTTTTCGGACTTCGGATCCCTCAAGATGTGCCCAGGAAATTGGTGAAGTCATCACGTCCGCGATGGATGGCTTCATCCAATCCACTATTAAGGAAACTGGTGTGGGCTCAAAGCCGTGGTTCAGTCGACAATGCTCTGAAGCAGTGCGACGAAAAAACGCGGCTTACCGAGCCTACAACACATCTCGAACGTCCGAAAACAGAATATTATACAACCAAATTGCAAAGGAAAGTAAGAGAATCATCAATAGGTCGAAATTCGAGCACGACCTGCAGGTCAGCAGAAAGCTGGCTGCCTGCCCGCATGGTAGCAGAGCGTTCTGGTCGCTTGCGGGCTCTATAGGTCGCAATTTCTGCAAACAGAGTCTGCCACCTCTTACCAGACCTGACGGCTCTCTAGCAAATACCGCCGCCGAAAAGGCTAACTTATTAGGCAAAATGTTCGCGGAAAACTCGACCCTCGATGACCAAGGTGCTATCCCGCCGTCGGTTCCTCACTGCGGTTTTCGTATGAAAAAGCTGAGGATTCGGCAACGGGATGTACTCCAAGTCTTACGAGGGCTTGATGTTAATAAAGCTAGTGGGCCTGACGGAATACCTGCCCTGGTATTGAAGAAGTGCGCTGCAGAAATAGCTCGAATTTTGACGAAGCTTTTCAAAATGTCCCTGAAGTCTGGGTCTGTGCCCTCTGGTTGGAAAAAAGCGATCATTCACCCTATTCCAAAGAAAGGTGACCGCTCTAACCCGGCCAACTACCGCCCCATAGCGATCACATCTGTTCTGTCAAAAGTGATGGAACGTGTGGTCAACGACAAACTACTCACATACCTCGAGAAGAACAAAATTATTAACGACCGTCAATACGGATTCCGGCGGAACCGCTCGTGCGGTGATCTTCTCGCGTATGTGACACATGTTTGGGGGCGGTGCCTGGAACGCTTTGGTGAGACCCAAACCGTTGCACTGGATATTTCCAAGGCCTTTGACCGGGTTTGGCACCGAGGGCTTGTCAACAAACTGCCTTCTTACGGACTTCCCGCTTCCTTGTGTACGTGGATTGCCGACTTTTTGAGGGAGAGGTCGATTCAGGCGGTTGCTGATGGTTTCACCTCTTCCTCGCATTCGATAAATGCTGGCGTCCCACAGGGATCGGTTCTGTCTCCGACTTTGTTTCTGTTGCACATCAATGACCTCTTGACATGTGCACCGATTCATTGTTACGCGGATGACAGTACAGTCCATGATAGCTTTTTGTTTGACAAGCCTCCAAAGGGCTCACAAATCCCAATGGCTCGGAGGGCTTTGAAACAAAGAATGGACGGTTACCTCGAGAGTGTTTTCTTGGGGTAAGAATAACCTCGTCGAATTTAATGTTTCAAAGACCCAATCATGTCTGATTACGTCTAAAAGGGATCGGAATGATAATCTAGTCTCCTTCAACGGAAGCAATCTCCCGAACAGGCCTTCCATTGATATGCTTGGTGTAACTCTAAGTGACCAGCTCAGGTACGGGGGCTCCATCGAGGCCAGAGTTAAGTTAGCCTCTCAGAAACTGAGCGTACTGTACAGGGCCCGCAGATACTTTAATAGTACACAACTGCTAACCCTGTACAAATCGCAAGTGCGCCCCACGGTTGAATTTGGGAGCCACCTCTGGTCTGGAGTCCCAAAATACCTGAAAAAAACCCTCGACTCTGTGCAGAAACGGGCGGTCCGTTTGATAGATTCTCCTAACTTAACAAATGGACTGCAATCTTTAGAGCACAGGCGTCAGGTGGGAATGCTGTCCTTGTTCTACCGGTATTACAATGGAAGATGCTCCGAGGAACTAGCGTCACTGATCCCCTCGGCACCGGTGCATAGTCGGGAAACACGCCAAACACGCGCTCAACATTTGTACACGGTTGACATTAGTCACATGAGAACGGGTCGTTTCTACGACTCGTTCTTGAGTTCAACAGCCCGGCTGTGGAACGATTTGCCGACTTCTGTGTTTCCTCCCTCCTACAATATGGGTCTCTTCAAGACCCATGTTCACTCCTTCCTCTCCTCAACAGCACCCTCCACACAGCATCTTCAAAGATGACATAGGCCCTGAGGGAAATTATTTCCCTCAGGGCCTCCTGTGTGGAGTTAACATAAAAAAAAAAAAAAAATATATTCAATAATATTAATATTCAATTTATAAAAACAGTTTATTAACAAACAAGTTCTGCTAGGTTGGTGCTTTACCTAGCAGAACTTGTTTATAAATAAACTGTTTTTATAAATTAAATAATAATATTATTGAATAAACAAAATAAATAAAAAATTTAAAATTGAGTTCAACAAATTTAACTTGATAACAACAAAAAGTTTGTAAGTTCGTAAATAAATGGAAAATCAGAAGAAATTTTATAAGGTATTTTAATTGATGTAAAATTTTAATTCTGATAATTTATTGATCTAATATATAATAAATAATGTGTGTTAACTAATACAAATTTTTGTTTGAAAATTTAATAAATCTGCGCAACGATCAATGGTATAACTGTATAATACAAAAAAATACTTACATATTTAAAAATAAAAAAAGATGTTTGAAGTAATCTTTCCAAATCTATTTTTTTTTTTTTTTTTTGTAAAAAGGAATCGAAATGTCTAAACTCAACTAAAAAATGACAACCGTTCTATTAAACCGATTTTCTTGAAATTTGGCATAAATTTTTTCATACATCCCATTATGGTAGGAACGGTTCCATGCCAACTGAGAATAAAGTCAACTCAACACCTCCTTGAAAAGTCATTAAAAGCTATGAAAAAAATAATTTTAAATTAGCCGATAACCCTAACCTAACATTACCTATTTAACCAATTTTTAATATATATATTTTTTTATTACTCTAAATGATTTATCTGAGATGATTCTGAGTTGGTTTCATTCCGAGTTATCCGGTCACCAGTAGGAACCAACAATAAATCAAAATAATATTAAAAATTCGGAAAAGTTAAAAAATAATTGAAAATATCAATTTTTTTGAGTAGTCGCCATTTTGCGAGAAAATTCTTTTTTTTCATTTTTCTTGGTTCCTACCATAATGACATTTGTACTAATAAAAAATCTACATTTTTTATTTTTTAAATAACCAGAATGGTTGGAATCGTGACAAGTTTGTCACGCTCTTTTTTCCCCCTCTACTTCAATAGCGTGTAACTTTGTGAAATATATTTATTTATTTTATTTTTTTTGTGAATTCATATAATATAAATTAAGAAATTATTAAAAAATTATTCTTAAAATTGTATTGTTGTTTTATTGTTTTTTTTTGTTTTTTTACATTATTTAATTGAAATTCCGGCATCTAGACTAGAATACCCTCTTAAATCGGATGTTATTTGAAGAGCAAGATAATCCCTTTAGGCAAGTAATTTTATCGAAACAAAAAACAAAATGGTATTTACAAATATATTCGTCATAAAATATAAAACGTTAATATGGAACGTGGGTTGATAGCACTCCATGGCAAAAAAAAAACAAGTCGTGCTCGTTATTTTTAAATCGATTTCAAGAAGTACAATAAAGTTATTTTTAAGCTGATAAATTCCAATACATCACAAGCTTTGGATAAATGCAAACAAAAAAAATACGTCCCACGCTCAAAGTCTAGTTAAGGGTATTTTTATAGACGTGACAGTAGTAGTCTCCAGCGACAAAATGTTTACAAAACATTCGATAAAAATAAAAATATATTGCCACGACATTTTTTGTTTTCCGTTGACTACGAAAGACAATAATATTGTGGCCCTGTCCCAATATTTTTTTTATTTTTCTCGGATATTTTGAAAACATTTTGCCGCACCAGAGACGCTCCTTCATGCTTTTTTCCCATGTCCACAACTGGCTGGAGAGGAACATTCAAAATCATTTTAATCTTATTAATTTTATTGTTGCTATTGCATAACCAGTTTTAAAATAAGAAATTATTTTTTTAATTTTTAGATTTAAGTGGCGGAATATAACATGCATCCAAAAAAAATTTGACCAATATTTTTTTAACCCCTTGAATGGCAGGAGACCATATTTGTCCCAGCTCACATATAAATCGCCCTAACTCCCTTGTTATTAAAGTGAAAATTATGTTGTAAACAGTGTTAGAAAGGCAAAACACTACGCTTTATAGTCTAATCTAAAATATAAAAACCATAAAAGTAAAATGTGCAGCTTTATGAAACCAAAGTTTTGAATCGCAATTTGAAAATAAAAATTGAATAATTTTTTATTAATTATTATCGTATAAAAAGATAAAAAAGTGAGTTGACAATAACATCCATACTAATATTATAAATGCGAAACTGCTCGAGTTTGTTTATGACCTTTTCACGCATAAAACAATATAAAGACTTTAATAATTCTTTCATCAATAGAAAGCGAAATTATATACGCAGACTACAGGTTGTATATGATGGTAAGCTCTGGCGTTATGAAATTAAATTAATTAATATTTGTTATACGTTTTCTGTCGCTAACAAAAGCGAGTTTTGCTTACGTCAGAAAAAAATCTTTTCCACGGAAACAATGTTGATATATTTTTGGGCTCTATGCTGGTAGGTACTCAGTCTACTGGTCAGCTACTACTGCAGAAAATTCAAATATTAGAATTGTTTTTTTTTTTTGGACAAGCTTGGAATAAATGTCAGATGAGAGTTCCTATATTCAAAATATAATTCGTTACGATTATAAAGACTGAATGATAAATAGAGTATTTTTTTATTATATTAACGAACTTCCAAATATTTAAATAAAAATAAACATCCGAAATGTTTGTAAGCGCATAAATTCCGAACGAATGAACAAAATCGGATGAGTAATTTTTTTCTTTGAGCTATAGCATTATGAAATTTAGGTGGTAGGCGAGATGTTTGAAAACTGAATGTAAGGGAATAAATATATGGAATGCGGGAGGGGATGGGGGTGGGGTGGGGGGGGGGGGGAGATAATTGATAAGTGCAAGTGCTACAGTAATTTCCCGTAATACCATGCGAGCGAAGCCGCGGGGAAAAGCTTGTTTAAAATAAATTTGTCCAATAAAATATTTATGTGTTTTTAATTTTTTTCTTATCAATAATTTTCATAAAAGTGTTGATGAATTTTTGTTTTTGGGGGAAAGTATATCTTTGACATTACATTTCACCCACTCTTTAATATCTTCAAAAATTATCATAATCATAAATAGAGCCGTCAGCAATTTGGGGAGCGGTTATGAGTACTGCACTGAAACGCAGCTGAAAAAGAATTTAAAGAAAATGTATCGGACACCCATAACCCAAATTGGAACACCTTCTCCCTCCAAAAATATCAAATGAATATTTTTTATATTTTACTGTACTTGGTAATTTTTTAATGATGAAACCATTATAAATATTTTAAAACAATATAAAAAAATGTTTCAGGTTAAACAGATTTTAAAATTTATGTTCTGCAACAATTCCAGCCCGGTTCGTTGAAGAGAACGCTCGTAATTGTATAATTATGTTATGGTGGTCCAAATATTATTAATGAATCATTTTAACAAAAAAGGAGGTAAATTCTAATGAACTCCCACATTAACCGAAGGATTTGAAAAATAATGTTATGAAATGTTAAGCAAGAGTTCAGTGCTATTATTAACCACGTAAAATCTCAATAGGTTCGTAAATAAAACAGAAATGTTTACTTCTTACTTCATCCGAAAATCCTTTCCATGAATTATGGCTTAATTACAGTATACGAATCCTTCAACGTGGATAAATCAACTAATTCCCATTGAATGCCAGCAAATGATGCTGCTAATTCGTTATTGTGAATAGAAAATTAATATTCTTGTGTATTGAATCCGTGAGCTTAAACCCTTATCGCAGTTCTCAGGGGCCTTTTCGGAATTATCGGGGTTGGGAATATTCATTATATACCACCAAGGAAACCTGCCTTGTTTACCGATGAATAGACGTTAAGGATTCAACTTCAAATTAGAAATTCGGTTGGTATGCGACATTGATAAATTAATATTATTATTTGTTTATCAATGTCCTATTAGGAATTAAATTGAAAACAATAGTACTTACGGAACGGAAGCAATATTTCGAACAGGCTCTCCATTGATATGCTTGGTGTAACTCTAAGTGACGAAGGTATGGGGCCTCCATAGAAGCCAGAGTCAAGTTAGCCTCTCAAAAACTTGAGGTGGGCCCGCAGATACTTTTAATACACAACTGCCTACGTTGTAAAAATTACAAGTGCGCCCCATGGTTGAATTTGGCAGCCACCTCTGGTCTGGAGACCCAAAATACCTGAAAAAAACACTTGACTCTGTGCAGAAATAGATTCGATAGATTTTTCTATCTTTACAAACGGATTGCAATCTTAAGAGCGTGGGGATGGTATCCTTGTTCTATCTGTATTTAAATGGAAGATGCTCCTAGGAGCTGGCTTCATTGATCCATTCGGCACCGGTGCATAATTGGGAAACATGCCAAACGCGTGCCCAGCATATGTACACGGTTGACATTTATCACAGGAGAACGGGTCGCTTCTTCGATTCGTTCTTGTGCTCAACAGCTCGGCTGTAGACCGATTTTCCTGACTTTGTGTTTCCTTCTTCCTTCAATATGGGTCTCTTCAAGACCAATGTTCTTCTCAAAAAGACCCTCCACACAGTATCTCTGATGACATATACCCTGAGGGAAATTATTTGCCTCCTGTGTGGAGTTAATGTAAAAAAAACTTACAACATTAATTAAAACATTAAAAAGAAGAATATTAAAAAATATGGCATAAATTACAATATTCTCGTGGAGTTATTATGATAATAACTTTAGAGAACCCTGATAAATAAGTAATAAAAGAAAATAAATTCAAAAATATATTGTGAATACTTTAGCTTGTGTAAACATTATGATTACTCGTTATTAAAAAGTGCTGAACTAAATTGACTTTGAATGTGTCAAAATTAAAATCTAAAATTTTGGCATCTCTAAGTTCATTGCCCAGTTTATATTTTCTTCAATAACAATAACAGTTTATATATTTTCTCTAATATAAAAAAACAGTTTATATAATTTTTCTCAAATATAAATAACAGTTTATATATTTTATTCAATAACAATAACAGTTTATATATTTTCTCTAATTTAAATAACAGTTAATTTATTTTCTCCAATAACAATAACAGTTTGTATATTTTCTTCAATAAAAATAACATTTTTTATTTTTTCAAATATATATTTTTTTCTTATAACAATAACAGTTTGTATATTTTCTTCAATAACAATAACAATTTATTTATTTTCTTCAATAACAATAACAGTTTATATATTTTCTCCAACAACATAAATGAACACATTGGGTGAAAAATTATATTTCATATACGTAGATAATACGCTTCGGAGGTACATATAAGGTTAGTTAATTCATAACGTCCAGGCACTCAAATCGTTAACAAATTTATGCAATAAAAGGGGATCACACATTTTTCGCCTTTCAGATAGTTTCGGCAAATTGAGTTTACTTCGTAATTTTATATAATTGAATATATATCAATTATTATTTTTTCATTAGTTCCACACAGTAGGTCCTGAGGAAAATAATTTCCCTGAGGGCCTTTATCACCTTAGGGGAATTTTTCGAAAAATTCATTCTTCTTCATATTACGTTGAAAATTTTTCGGAAAACCTCTCTAAATCCACAGCTTATTCTTCCAGGCATCAGCTGTTCAGCCAGCGAATAGGTGGCATTTTGAATTGTTTGGGATTTAACTAACGTTGTTTCAGGACGTAAAAGCAACGCCCCGTGTGATTTGGATTACCGTGTTTTTAAAGTCGAGGTTGTTAAACTCAACCGAAGAGGGTTGACATCAAACATGCTCTTCTTTTATATTAAATCTTTAACAGCATGCGCTTTATTTATGCACCAGCACGAATAGCTATCAGTCTGTCTAACCGCAATGGAAAACTCTTGTTACTACTAGATTATATCGGCAGCGGAAATTTGAAATGCTGTAAAAGTTAATACATCCAGAAATGAGTTGAAAATGTCATTTTTCTCTATCGATCTGCCTCGCTGAAATATTTCTTGAAAAATGAGCGTGTCTTTTATGACGTTCATTTTAAAAAGGCAGTATTCTAGTCGAGAAAAAAATACAATATTTCTTCATATTTCCAAAGTTTAAATATTCAAAAATATCTCCCTAAAAGGATTTTTCGAAATTCGCATTATTTTAAAAGTTATAACCATTTTAAGGTCGCGGTTTAGACTGAATCTAACCAGAATCTAAATAAATCAAAATTTTAAACGCATTTTCATCAAAAATAATTTTGAAATTTTTGTTCAATTCTTTATTGCTTGCATCGTTTGTGAACGAGACAAGAACCGAATATTGCTTTTTTCTTCGTCCACAATTTTCCAGGGGAATGACTCAATGCCATCGGTCAAAAGAAGTCAATACGAAAGTAAACAGGGTTTGGCAAATCATAAGGTTTTGTGTTACACAAGGTTACGGAACAAACCCGCACAATACAATAGTTTTCTTTTTTGTGGATTTGAAACAAACGTACTCTAATTTTTTTTGCAATTCTAAGAGTATCTTTTTTTTTTACTGGATATGAAACCGTTACCGTTAAAAATGGTCTGTAAAACAAGTCAATATTCAACAAGCGAAATGTGTACAGCAATTTATTAATTTAATGTAGTTCTACGGTGTAACACTAGGCTTGCGCAAAGACATGCATATTTTATTACACCAAAAATATATAATGCTTTCTATAAGGCTACAGAAATTGATTATAAAAATATATCCACCTACACCAAGTATAAAAATGTATTAAAGTCTTGGATAAATAACATCGACACAAACATTTACTTGCTGTACATCTAACCTGCTGTAACTTAACAAAATTTTTATTAATCTTTATGAACATGTCTTTTGAATATGTATTTCAGTAAACACTGAATCTATTTTTTATGTATTTAATTTAATTTATTATTTATTTTTTTAAACTTCTACAAGATATTGTATGTTTATGAGTAATAATTATCTGTCTTAAAAACACTCACTGGCGATGCCTGTGTGGGATTTTTTTGGTTAATCTGCTAATCTATTTATGTTATTCTCTACTTCTTTAAAACTGTTAATATAAAAAGCTTGTATTACAAAATTTTACCAACTGTACCAAAAAAATTGTTAATAAATAAATAAAATAAATAAAATGAATTTAACGTTTCTTGTAATCATTATTATACGGATTCTGTTGCTGGTTTTCACCGAAGGCCGTGTTTTTTTATTTAGATAGACTTTATAAATCAAAAAGGTTTTCCCCTACTATAGGGCCCAGTTGTATACACCAAAATCAAAACACATTTTTAATGAACGTTTACCGCGGTGATACATTTACCTACGCATTTGGCATTGACTTGAATACTTGTTTTTCGTATTTTACACAACTGTTTACCGAATATGTAATATGGACACCTATTTTGTACAACCGTTTACCGTACAAAAATTGTTGTTTATCAGTTGTGTATATTTAAAAAGAATTTTATTAGTGAGGGGTTATTATGTGGGTGAAATAAAGTAGAACATAATGTTTTATGAACTTTACGGATCGGGTTCTGCACTCTACAGCGCTTTGCGGAAAATTTGTAAAATTATTTATTTTCCTACACTTTGCGATCACGAACAGGTTTTTTAAAAATTCAATAAAGGTTAATAAGGATGTTTATTTTAAGTGGCAGAATGAAAGCAACTGTAAAAACTGCTGAAAATAATGTGAAGCAAGTTGAAAAACTTAAAAGCCTTAAAAGTAAATGGACTGAAAAACATTCTCATAAATTTTATGTACTTCTGAAAGCTCTCCACCAAAAAATTACCATCGCTTTTCTATCTAGTGCTACCTGTTATTGCTACCCTTATCAATGTACCATTTAACAAGGGGTGAAAGTGAAGTTGGGTCACCTGACGCTTCGACCCTTAAATTGATCACCCCTGCCCATAACGAAATAAGGGTTCTATCAACAAGATATTTGTAATCGTCGTAAAAAATCTTTATTGTCCAGGATGGAGATAGAATTTAACCCCTTTCATTTGATCAGACACCTACGTAACTAAGCAGTTCTGTCCAAAAAAATATCCGTACACAATATAAAAAAGTGATTTTAAAAATAAAAAAAGTTGAAAATAAATTAATTCGACCCAGGTAAAAGTTTCTTCATGCTGCGTTGAAATTCATCGAAAGGTTTTGATTTTTCTTACTGTATCATGGTATATAATACATGTAGGTATCTATTTGATACTTTACCCATTATTATTTTAATGTATATTGAAGTACATATTATGTAAAAAGTGAAGCACAAAACATAATACACATAATGTAATTATAACATAGCAGGTGTGCTTGTTGTGTGTGTGTTATTTTTTTGGTTCGGCCTAGGATTAATTACAGCGCGATGGCTAAGAGTGGAGTTATGGAGTGTTATGCCGTAATGTGCTACCTCCATCTTCAGCTAGCGCTTCGGACAGTGTTACAGTGTCCATCATCAGGGCAGTTAGTGTGTAATTGTTAGACCTTTTTTTTCATTTTCTAGATTCTTATATTCTTTGAAGATGTGAATCATTTAAATTTACTGAATTTAAAGTTAATGTTTTTTTTACAAATAGAACGGCGTCATTTGCGCCTCGCAATCTTTACATCATGTGGGTATTTAAAAATATTACTTATTTATTAGAGACTAAAGGTCCTGAATTTAATCGGTAGGGAAAAATTGTTAACTAAAAACCCTACTAAAATTGCATGTTTTCATCAACATCAATTCTTCGGCAAGGGTAATTGTTAGTGGTGAAATCCGTGCATATGTACTTGGAAGCAATACCGTGTTGCCAGCTCTACTCCACTACGAGCTGGTATTATTACAGTATACTTCAAAACGGTTGTAGATTTCACTTGGTAGATAAGATAGTAAGCATAGATTTGTTTCAATATTGCGTACGAAAAAGGCAACAAAGATGACAAAATTTGTCTGAAAGCTCTAGTAAAGTTTGCCCAATAAAAACCATTATCCCAGATCTTTATTTTATGTTTGAGCTGTGTATGGGATTTTCTTAAGTTCTGATGAATTTATTATTATATAATATTCGTCTATTTCGGTAGCAATTGTGTGCATCTTTGGGACGTCGCGCGTCATATGAAGCATCCCGTGTGCGTGCCTGTGTCAGTTAGGGTGGGCCATCCAAGTTTTTTCTGAATTTGGACACGTTGGAGGTCTCCGTAAGTCGCTTATTTGAATAACGATAGCGAACAAAAAATCGATATTGTTTTGGGCACTGCGTCAGAGACCAAACTATTTTAAACTTTTTTAAAAATATGTTACCAACAATATTTTTTTCCGGAGAATATAGTTTGTAGTATAATTACATTGTGGGTAACGGTAGAAAGAGAAAATAAAGTACGTCACTGCGTTTTTTATCACGTGATGAATTAATCACTGTGTGTATATATCACAAGATGGGATATATACATCAGATCACGCTGGAAAATGGATGTGAAGGCGAAGGCTTCTGATGGTGTATGTTTGTATGCATCACGATCAGACAAATATAAGATCTTCTCTTCCAGACCAATGCTCGACACTGTCTTCTAGACTAGACTGTGAGCGCAGCGATGGCATTGAGGCGCGCGGTGCCTTCGCGAGTCTCGAAGCTTCTACGCTATTATTATGGTAGTGCACGTGGCGCGTACTATAAATATCGAGGGTTCTAAGTTGCTCTGCGAATTGTTAGTTTGGTGCGACTCGTATTATTTTGGTAGTGTGTCGCTACAATATCCTATTCGAATAATGTATTCTCTCCAAAAGAAGCATTTACCCAAAACGTAGTAATTATTTGCCTTTCTGAGTAGGTACCTGCGTCAAAACGTATCGTGAAGCTTACTGTGGAATCACTATTTTCGATTAACCTTTACTTCGAATCGGCTTATGAAAATCGGCTTCAAATCGGCTTATGAATACCAAAAATTACATTTTGGCTCTAAATTGAGACTTTTCCAATATATATTTTTTTTTTTAAATCCTTAAAAATGTATGTTAAAAACAACCATTAAAAATGTATTTTTATGGCTGTGACACTTAATTAACTTTTGTTGATGTATTATAAAATTATTGATAAAAAATAAAAAAGCACTTTTGCGCTAAAATTGACACATTTCTAGACTAGCTAAGTGATTTTTATGCCTATTGCCTATATTTATGGTGATGTAAGTCAGAATAAGAATATTCACATTTTTGGCCTACGTATTTCTCTTATGGGGTAATTGAGCGAGGCAGGCGATAAGATGAGCAATATCGTGAAAAATAGTATTTTGAATACGTATTGCTTTTTACAAAATCGCAAAACCACTCATATTTTTCCAATTTCAAGCCCCAATTTTTTCCCCTTTATTTTCCCAATTTTATATTTGATGTACACAATACTAAAAAAAAAAAATAATAAGAATAATGGGAACCCACTTAAGCTGTAGCCTGTAAGTGGGTAATATAGCTAAATATATTTTATTGTTGTACCTAGAAAGAAACAAATAGTGGGCATATAAAGCAAAAATATGATTAAAATTTGCCTATTAAGTAAATAGTGTAAAAATAAGTGTAAAGTGTAATAATAAGTTTATAGTGAAATAATAAGTGTAAAATTTGTGAGAAATAAAGTGATATAAATTAAATAAATAAAGTTTCAACATCTGTATTGTTAAGCAACAATTTTAACTCTTTTAAGTATTGAGGAAATTTAGTTGCCTTTAGTTGATTTACGGCCAAAAACTCAAATGAAAGCTGATGTTTTTAACTACACAGTAATACGCAACTTTTGAGACCTTGAGAAAATGATGTTTTGAAAATAAAATCCCCCACAGACAGCCCACCCTAATGGGAGTGTAATAAAGGTTTCGAGGCATAGTCAGTTGAAAGTAATGTCGTATGCAAATGTAATTTTGGACGTACCGGTTTTAGCATAAAACTCTTCTGCATTCCGAATCTTATCTAGGATGTAGCGGAAGAACGGATATTCATCATAAAGTTGTAGAGAAGGACTCACTAGTATGAAAATGTTGCGTAAGAACTTTTTTCTTACGACTTTTAAACAAAATTGGTGGAAACCAATGGCAAACTTAAAGAATAAAATGTAAATGACAAAAACCAATAAAAATAATGAAAAAGCTCATGATTTTATAAAGCGCAATCATTTTGTGTTTTGACATATTATTTAATGACTCTTACACTTTGTACTAGAGCACTAATTTATTTATATTAACCGTGATGGCATCTTCATCAGGGTCAATTTAAACCTCATTTAAACTTATTAATAATTTAACTAAAAATACAAATAGGTATGCGGGGTGCCTTAGGCCCACTCAACCTATTTTACAATTGTTATCCGTTTGAAGCTTAAACCAAGCGAAACCGAAAGCGGTTGTAAATTTAAAAAAAATAGCGCTTTTATTAATTATGAAAATAAAACTAAATATTCAATGTTAATACAGCTTATTTTTTGGAGAAAACGGCTATCGTTCTAATCGCAAGCAATGTAAGTGAGATATAAATAATGTAAGTTGCTAAGGCCCACCAGCAAAAAGTCAAGTATCTAATGGCTAAAATTTGTAACATCTTTGTGTTACGATTGCATCAATGTGAATAATTACAATACTTTTTGTATGTAAGCTAAATTTTGTTAGTTTTTTTTTTTAAATTTAAGAATTTGAAATATTTAACATATTATTTAAGGAATATCACCTATAAGACTTAGGCCATCCGCTCATGGAGAAACTGAAAAATAAACAGTTGGCGATGCAATCGCTATTCACAGGAAAGCAACTTGTGAATTTCATTGGCGGTCAGCACACAGATCGTGAACTGCTACCATGGCAACCTATCAACAAAGGCAACTGAAATTCGACGGCCGCGGTGACTAGCACTGACTGCTCGCGACTGTCGCGTTTCAGTTGACTTGTTGACATGTTGCCATGGCAGCGGCTCACGACTTGTCAAGATTTCGAGTAATCTACGATTTGCCAGATTGATTTTGTTCAGGGGGTTGATAGATGGATGTCATCTTCGATTGTTGTCCCGTTTCCATGATGCCTGTGCTCTCGACCCGGCTCGAAGGACCAAATGTTTTTTACTATCGTGTTACGAAAGCACAACTCGATGGAATTTGCAGGAAGACACTTCTTGTTCTCCTTCGACACAATTTATGTAATAAAAATACAATACAATAACAAAGGTTATATATCCCTTTGCTTGGGTGATCTCCAAGACCACACCACACTGACAAATATCGAAGGCCTTATTTCCCTCGATATCTCTTTGTCAGTTCTTTACAAACTAAACTGTAGGCACAACATGTGCCTCACAGCTTCAGTTCAATTACACGAAGGTTCACCTCGGGTACCTTCTCGTTGCAACTTAACAACAACACTCTACTGAAGACAGGTACCTCTGTACCTTTCAGCTCGAGTTCAACAAAATAAAAATAATAAATATTTAAAGAAGAACATGCAAATAAAAAATTAATATTGTGCATTAAAAATGGTGAGAAAAAAATATTTAAGAAGTTCCCACAACTAAGATTTTAAAATCTAACATACAGAAAATAATAAAACAATTACCCAAAAGTCGGCCAAAAAGGGCCACCAATAAATTTCATCTTAACATTATAGGATATTATATTGCAAATTTTTATTACTTTTATCACTTAGAGCTAAAGCCGATGGTGCATGCCGCCAGCAAACACTTCTCCTTGGGAGTGTCATAAATATTTTTAAGTAGGCGCTATTTGAGGGTACTAATTGAAAGTACCGACTTTACAAATAATTAAAAAAATTGTCCCAAATTTGTAAGGGAATGTATTTATACGATACCAGCCATAAACATATTATTCAAGGTTCGGACCTTAGTCATGAAACCGTGTAATAATATTATTTTACATATTTGAAAAGGAGAAACTACGCGTAACTAAAATTAATAAAATAAAATGCATATTTTACAGACTAAATGGATAAAATCGCATTCGGAACAAACAAAGTCTAAGTGAGTACCTCGGAATAATAATGCGGTACAAAGGTTACTCTGCTCCTAAAGTTATTTCATCACCGGAAACGCAATCCCATGTCCTCGCTCTATTCTGCTTTCAGACATAGTTTGAGTGAACCATATGCGGTTTATGTACAATTTAAACCTATTTGCGAGGACCGAGTACAGATGGGATTGATAGTAGAATTTACAATCACATCTCAAAATTACAAAGTGAAGTGCATCAAAATGCATTTATAAGGTAATCCACCGTTTTGAATGGATGAACAGTTTTATGATCGAAATGCATTGAAAATATGAAAGAACTGAAAATTTATACTAAAAGCCATGGTCAAAATAATTTCACTTGTGTGGAAAGTTGTTTGAGGAAAGAAAGGAATAATGTTCTGGTGAGGAAAAAGGTTTGATGGGTAGGCATTTATCTGGAGGTCAGTGTCTCCAGGAGAGACGGACGTATGAATTCATCCCTCCCACTGCAGTGCATGACGATGTTCCGAGAGAGTCCTGCTGTTGAGATCAAAAGATCTCTCTCAACCAGTCTGTTCCAATCCGGCCTGCCACGCAGCTGATGGGCAGATGTATCCAAAGCCAAGACCCGGATAAACCTCATTCCAAGAACCCGGGTTCCCCTGTTAATTGTAGCGAACCACTTACTGACCTATGGCAGATGTGTAATATAGATGCTGCGAGTAGAACAGATCTTAGCCAGTTTTAACCAGCCATTTTGTACAAATCTACAAGCCAAAAAAAGGGTTCAATCTAGTAAAAATTAATAAATCTATTTGCACGCCTTTTTTGGAAACACCGAAGTGTTTTAATATAGAGGCAAATTAAGTTCTGGGACATTATTTTGCAATGAAAGTAATGGCAGTCATTTCAGAAAATGGCAAAAAGTCTTGGAAACAATGCGATTGTAATATTTCCATTAATGAAACGTGAAATTATTATTTATTGTTATTGAGTTTAGTTAGTAAAAGTTTGTTTTAGTGTTTATTTCTTTTATATGTTAACAACGTGTCACTATAAAACATTACACAGCAAAACTTGTTTCAGAAATATATATAAAACAAAACAAATATTTATATATACATGTTGAAATTGTGTTATAAAAGAGATTCAACAAACATACGAAAATCGTTCAAATGCATTGAATGCAAGCAAACAACGTAGGTACCAGTTTTGCGTCACTTATAAACAAGCTATGTGTTTTTTTTTGTCATAAATATTTTTCTATAAAACAATATTCATAAAAAGACACAAATGGAGGTGACTAAGTATCATGGAGGTGAGTTATATCTAATCAGTAATACTGTAATAAAAACAATTCCATAAATTGTCTGCAAATGAATCTAGATAAATTTACGCAATCGTTCGGAACGAGTCCCCAGTTCTGATTCGGAAAAAATGGTACTTATTGCCCGTATAGGCTGTAAGCTGTTATAGGACGACCTCCTCACAGATGTGAACGAATCCAGTGACCCGTTAAAGGTTATTCCAGACATTTCCCAGATTGGTAAATCACGGTGGCCCAAAATATGAAGGATGCGTGTTATGGCCTACGCACGTCATAGTACAAAGGATACTTGGATGATTTATATAAATCCGTCTTGTGAAAAATCATCAAAAGGATGCTTTACAATTAATCAAATATTACAAAAAAATTGATTTGATAAAACTAATAAATTTCACTCAAATAATGATATTTTGAGTCTACCAATTTTATTTCTTGGAACTACCAACCAAACTGCCGGTAACAAAAATTCATGATTAATAAAAACTGAAACTAATTGATTAGTTTATTGTAATATGTATGAACTCTATAATTTTTTATTGATGAAAATAAATCTTTGTATCAACACAATATTAATCAAAATAATCGACATGTTTCAAAAAAGCAATTGATTCTTTGGATAAAATATAATATATTTTTTTATTGTAAGTGTATTTTAACGATTATTTTTGGTTATTCGTTTATCCTGATGAAGAAATATTGGATTTTAAACACGTTGATTATTTTGATTGAATAGTGGTGAACCCAAAAACCCACTCTGTGATGTCATTTTAATTTACTGTTTATTTTCATTAAATTAAAATGACATCAGAGTGAATTTTGCGATTATTGAAGAAGCATTTTTATTAATTCAATTTTGTTGATTCATTTATTATTGGAGTGGAAAATCCCACTTCGATTTTAATTACTAAAAATTTTCAAAAATTTTGTGTCTCGTATCACCACAAATTTAAATATTTTTTTTGTTGAAAAGGGAAAACCTTTAACAAAGTTGGATAGTGCTAGATGTCACGCTTCTCTTTTTTGTTGAAAAGGGAAAACCTTTAACAAAGTTGGATAGTGCTAGATGTCACGCTTCTCTTTTTTGTTGAAAAGGGAAAACCTTTAACAAAGTTGGATAGTGCTAGATGTCACGCTTCTCTTTTTTGTTGAAAAGGGAAAACCTTTAACAAAGTTGGATAGTGCTAGATGTCACGCTTCTCTTTTTTGTTGAAAAGGGAAAACCTTTAACAAAGTTGGATAGTGCTAGATGTCACGCTTCTCTTTTTTGATGTTAGATTGTTCTTTTGAAAATGTAATAGACTTCGATTGTACTGAGCACCCCATAAAGATTTTCATCGGTAAATATCTGAACATTTACAAATCAAAATCAAACTTAATTTTTCAAACGAATATAGAATACTTAATTATTGTTTTTGTTTCCAAAAGCGATGTACAAATCTCAGTGCCTCAGGCTTACACTTCCTTAATGCGGCCATTCTTACAAGTACCTTTACTTCGAGAATTCCCGGATTAAAGCTGTCTATAGATTACGAGAAATTTATCAAGTGCAGATTACCACGAAATCATTTAGATGTGAAAAATCAAACGATTTTATCTTCAATCCCCTTCTACCGCTAATAAACACTCTTGGCCATTTTTTAATCATGTAAAAAAAATGCTTTCATTGCAGGATGGTATGATCCCTAACGCTGGACCCAGGGGCAAGAGTACAGTTTTGAGACAAAGCTTTCGAAACCCGGCAAAGCAGACATATTCAATAAAATAATAAATTCCTTGGAGAATGTAAACTGCTAATTTCCGGAGTAGAAAATATTCCCAGAAACGCCTCCGTAAAAATCGATCCTCCAGAATGTGAATGGCGCTTGTAAAATAGTTTATATAATGTTTTGTACCGTGCTTCCACCATTTTTTATGGAAAAAGTGCCATAGCTTTGTTCGGGAAAATTCAAATATTTCCGAAAAACATTGGTAGGTAGATTACAAGTATTTTATTTTAGTCCAATTTGCGTTTAAAATGAAGCTATACGTGAAATACTCGTACTATTTAGATACTATTTAGATTCATAGATCCATCTTTACGACGAATCGGTTGACATTAACATCAAAAAATATGTTACGGATAAATTGAAGCTTTTACTAGCTTTTCTATGTATTGTAATTACAATAAAATTATTATTTACGTAACAAAAAATATAAGCGCAAATCACTAAAATAAAATGTTTTTTCATGACTAAATTATGAAGTAATATAAGAAACAATTTTTAAAAATACCCCTTTACGTCTAAGACTATTTTTGATGTTTTGTTTGTTCTAACTTTTTTTCATTCTTATAAAATTATGCACAAAATAGATAAAAACCACCTTTTTGCTTACTTGCCTCGTGCAAATACGATGCGCGATTTTAAATTTTGTAGGCATGAGAATCGAAATATTTCTAGCGTTTATATTCCTCTTAAAAGGTAGAAATTTCCAATGGTGAGAAAAATCCCTTTAATAGGGTTGCTAATCCTTCTTGACTTTTCACCGCACCAAAAAACCGCAAACAGAACACTTTTATCAACTCGGAAATTTAAATATCCGTTTAATTATTCCATTTTAAAACCACAAAATTAAAAAGTATGGCGAAAAATAATTAAGAATTCACGTGAAATCCATTAAATTTGTAGGGGAAATAAAAACGATACCCAAAGTAACCGACCCACGACGAAATCTCGGCATCGGACAGTGATCGGTGGAAGAAGCTGTCACTACCATAAATTATTATTCGTAGAAGGGTCTAGGCTTCCCTATGCTGGTATTGGTATTGTCTTACAACATTCTGTTGTTTTTTTAATCCATTGCTTGAACTACATACTCGTGTAAGGTATGTTCAATTAATGATTTTTTGTTTTTTAAAAAGAAAGACAAACATTTCAGGTTAAGAATAACCTTTTTTTCATTAACTCCACATAGGAGGCCCTGAGGAAAATAATTTCCCTCAGGACCTATGTCAACTGGAATGCTGGGTGAAGGGTTTGTTTGAGGAGAGGAAGGAATGAACATTGGTCTTGAAGAGACTCATGTTGTAGGAGGGAGGAAACACAAAAGCCGGCAAATCGTTACATAGCCTAGCTGTTGAACTCAAGAACGAGTTGCAAAAATGACCCGTTCTCATGTGACAAATGTCAATCGTACATATGTTGGGCGCGCGTTTGCGTATCTCCCGACTATCCACCGGTGCCGAAGGGATCAATGACGCTAGTTCCTTAGAGCATCTTCCACTGAAATACCGATAGAACATGAATAGCATACTGAATCCTTGACAAAATTCAAACAAGACGTAAAGAAATGGATTGTTAGTATTGGACGCCATACTACTGCAAACATCTGTAAAGTAAATCATAAATAGACAGTAAACAATTTGCATACGACCTAATCCATGTAAATTAACTTAAAAATAGAATCATGTCAAATTAATTAATCAATCCCATAAATAGATTTGACAGAATTTACTATACATCATCATTTACTGTACATCATCTCTTCCTAAATTGACATAACTCTCTTTAAAGTGAACCCACACTTCCAATCACCTTTCCATTTTTATAGTATTCAATTGAATTTGTATGTTACTTAAAATATTCTTGTAATTTTAAATATGTACCTCTAAGCCTGTCTCAACACAGGTAAATCCTAGTGAGAAAGGCATCAATTAAACCCTATTTAAAACCCTATGTTTATAGATTAATAAAAAAAAAAAAAAGCATTCCCACCCGACGCCTGTGCTCTAAAGATTGCAATCCGTTCGTTAAGGTGGGAGAATCAGTCAAACGGACCGCCCGTTTCTGCACAGAGTGGAGAGTATTTTTCAAGTATTTTGAAGCTCCAGACCAGAGGTGGCTGCCAAATTCAACCGTGGGGCGCACTTGCGATTTGTACCTAAAAATTATTTAAAGTACAACCACCACAGTAAGCGGAAAATGTTGCTGTGTCGTGATGGAGAACTTAGCCAGCCGAGAAATTGAACTCACGACATCAATGTGAAACTCAGACGCGACATCAACTCAACCACTGACCCGTCAATCGTTTATTTTAAGATTACGTAGACCAATACTAGATTTAGAAGCTTTATTCGGACCATGGATAAAAGTTATTTAAGTTTTTCATGAGTATTTTATACATGATTCAGACGTAGTTTTTTGCACTTCAATCAATCATATTCAATAAAATTTCAAAGCTCGCACACATTTCCTCCATTTACGTTGATTTTGTAGGGCCCTAATTGTTGCTACCAAGATGAATGAGTTTTATCTGACACGTTTAAAAAGTAAACTTCTCATACAAGCATTAGTTGCGAGGAATTGTTTTGTGATATATTTGTTTTCTTATCTGGAATCGTAAAGAAAACACCAGTCCACCAAAAAACAAAAACCGTAATAAACATCCGTACAAAACCAATTAATTTTGTCTAAAGAAATCAAGCAATTTTAAAAAATGTTTGTGTTACCGTTAAACAACCTGATTAGTTAAGTTACACATGCATGCCGTCACCTCATTTGGATAGGATTCTTACTGGCATGTTTTTCAAAAATGACCTTTGGATACTAAAGCATTTCTTTTGCTCATTTCTTTATATATATATAAATACATATAAACCCAAAATAATTTTCAGAACCATCTGTATTGTATTTTTGTAGTTATGTATGACAAACTTCTAGCAACAAGCATTAAAAATAATTTTCCATTTTACGAGGTTCTAACCAGGGTTGTTACGGATGCAAAAATTTCGACATCCGCGGAAGCGGATTATTAGAGGTTAACATCTGCGGATGCGGATGAAGATGTCTGAATTAATGCGAGTATCCAAATGAAATGACGATGTGTTAATTGACTAGGCTTATGCTCAATACTGAGTGTTCGTTATTCCTCCTTGAGCCAATATTTGCACAAATTTTCAGTGTCCATAATTAAGGCAGAATATGTTAAAACATCAAAATGTAAATATCATAATGGATGGACGTGAAAAATTTACATGATATCCAAGTTTATAATTTATTAGTAGGTATGTTTTCAGATGTTATATAGATGTTCCAGCACTTTAATGTTTATACAGATTTTACAGCACTTAATTTTTTTTACATGAGCTCCATACATATGAGGAAATTCTCAGAGCCTAAGTCATCTTTGGGGATGCTACGTGGAGGTTTTTTTTTTTGGAAAGGAAGGAGAGGAAAGTTCTGGGAAGGAAAAGGGTTTAAGAGGTGGGTAAGAATCTGGGGTTCAGTGTGTCCTGGTCATTCGCTTCCAAGACCTAGACAAACCTCACCCTACGAACCCGAACACCCTTGTTAATCACCAAACTTAGCGAACCACTTGGAGTGACTTACGGCAGAGATGTTGGTAATCCAATAAAGGTTCCCGGGGTGGCGGTACTTATTCCCGCCTCCCAAATTAATTGCGGTTTATAAAAAAAACGATAGAAACAAAACTGGTTCAATACTATTTAAAAATAAATAAAGACACATAAATTAAAACGTAACGATCTCAACTAGAAATTGAACACAGGATCTCTTGTCTTACCGGGACCTTATATTCTTAACCAACTCGGCTACAAGAACCTTTTCATTTTTGATGATCTCAAATATCAAATTCAGAATAAACAATATTACCTTCAACTTTTTTTTTCATATTTTATGGCTGCCATCTTTATAAATTATCACAAAGTTCTAAGGAATTCATTTGTAACCTAGATAGTGTCTCGGAAAAACGAATCAGATTTTATTTACATATGATACCAACAAAATTGAATAACTTTTTTTTCCAATCAATTTTGGCAAGTCGTGAAATTTCCAGATATTATGCATATTTTTTTACTACCGTAGAATTCCGCAGATCAAAGATTTTTTCGAAGTAACATTTTTCAAGTGAACCCATTTTTGGTCCTATAAAAAATATTCGATTAATTACGTGCCAGAGAGCATTCAAATACATCATTTCTGTTTATTATCTATGAAAATAAATTCGTGAAAAACAAATGCATGTTCAAAGCTTTTCAACGGGTTGATTTCTGAACAGACAAAGCGCCATAACATGTCAGAAAGCAAAATAATCCAAACTGGCACACAGTCAAAACAGTTTTCAAGTTTGGGTGACTTTTGATTGTGCATCTAGCTGGCACCTCTGGCGTGGTGTGATATTAAAAAAGACCACAGTAATCAGTAGACCACAGGAATGGCAGAAAAAAATCATCAAGCGATCTTTGATCTAGTGAGAGATTACGTATATCTTTCATAAGTCATGAATGCATTGTATTTATACACAAACCGATGTTGGAAAAGCTTAACTTGTGTCAAAATTGAACGAAGGTCAAATTGATTTTGGTTTTTAAGAAACTTGTTTTAATAATTCTCTCAATTACTAAAAATGTATAAAATTTCGCTGGGAATGTAAAGGAGAAAAGAGAAAACACAGCGAAAGGAGAAAAACGTTTTTTTCTTTTGTGTATTACGTGACCTCCGTGGTCGAGGGGCAACGCTCTCGACTAGCAATCCGAAGGACGCGAGTTGAAGTTCCGGCGTGCGTGAGAAAATTTTATTTGATTGATTTGGGTTATTTCACAATTGAATAATTTAAGCCAAAATAAAGTATTACAAAATAATTAATGTAACACGTTGCAGAGTAGAAAATAGTCTCAGTATCATCTTGGTGTAAGGCCAAATTGATTTAAACGTATTTGGTGACCAGTAGACAGGACTTCCCCACCTTCTTCTTTCACATATTATTTCACTCACCACTACCTTCAGCCTCTTCCTATACCCCAATTGGGGATGCCAAAATTTCAGTCTAGGTGGAAGATGGAAGGAAGTATTGCGGTTTCCACATAAAAAATATCAATATCGAAAATTGCGTTGGTGAAAAATTTTTGTACTTAAAAAAATAAATAATGGTTTCTTTTTTTTTTTACATTAACTCCACATAGGAGGCCCTGAGGTAAATAATTTTCCTCAGGGCCTATGTCATCTGGGTTGCTGTGTGGAGGGTCTTTTTGACGAGAGGAAGGAATGAACATTGGTCTTGAAGAGACCCATGTTGTAGGAGGGAGGAAACACAGAAGCCGGCAAATCGTCCCAAAGCCGAGCTGTTGAACTGAAAAATAGTCGAAAAAATGACCCGTTCTCATGTGACAAATGCCAAACGTGTACATATGTTGGGCGCGCGTTTGGCGTGTCTCCCGACTATGCACCGGTGCCGAAGGGATCAAAGACGCTAGTTCTTCAGGGCATCTTCCATTGAAATACCGGTAGAACCTGGATAGCATTTCCACCCGACGACTGTGCTTGGGTTATTCTTACCCCGAGAGAAAACACTCTCTAGGTAACCATCCATTCTTTGCTTCAAAGCCCTCCGAGCCGTTGGAGTTTGTGTGCCCTTTGGGGGCTTGTCAAACAAAAAGCCATCATGGACTGTATTGTCATCAGCGTAACAATGAATTGGTGCACATGACAAAAGGCCGTTGATGTGCAACAAAAACAAAGTCGGAGACAGAACCGATCTCTGTGGGATGCCAGCATTTATTGGATGCGAGGAAGAGGTGAAACCATCGGCAACCGTCTGAATTGTCCTCTCCTTTTCTGCTCATAGAGGTTTTCAAATTATTCTTTGACAAATCTTGAACAAAACAAATATCATTCAGGATTCATATCTTCCAGGATTCCATGTTTTATAAAAAAATTTCCTCTGGTTTCTAATTAAAGGTACGGTGGGCGGTCATAAAATGCGTTTCACATTAAAAGACGCTCCGAAGTCTTTCTATATTAAATTCTCATCATAAGAAGCCGGGAGGTGCTAAATGAATATTCTGGTTTTCCGGCAAGCAGCGGCAATAAACAAAGCCAAAATTAATTAGGCGTATTAATCTGTTTCCTAATATAAGTTTTAACGCAAAAGGTTTAACAAAGATTAGTAGGAATTAGCTTTATGTTTCTCAGTATTGTTATTATGAAATGAAAAGTGAAAAAAAACTTTTCTTAAGCTTTCTCGGAGAATTTGAAATTAAAAACTTACAGCTGATTGCTTTCCAGCTTAGGTGTTAAGTTTTTATTTGTTTTCTAATAATTTTTTTACTGAATTATTGATATTTTACCGCCGCCCCAGGAACCATTCATTGAATAACCTTCCGCCATAGGTCACCTCAAGTGCTTCGCTCCTGGACATACTGACCCCTCTCATAAAAAACCCTCCACACAACATGCCTGAAGAAAATAGTTTTCCTCAAGGTCTTTTGTGTGGAACTAATGTAAAAAAATAAGGAAAAATTATAATGAGTTAAAATAAAGGTTTTTTTATGTGAATACCTTACGAAAGCCCAAGCTGCTCCCATCTGGAGTCAGTGAGACACTGACCCCAGATGGTTCTGGATCATCACTGATCCCCAATTAGAATATGTTGTGAAGGTGGTGAGGAGGGGAAGGAGATAGCGACGAAGAAGGTGGGAAGGTACCTGGCTATTTAGATATGGTCACCAAATATGCCTAGAGCCGTTTTAAGCAATGTTTCAATATTGTATACTGGTCTTCCACCAGGACGATGCTGAGAGTTATCTTCTATTCTGGAACGTGCCAAAAATATACTACATATTATTTTAAATGAATTAATTGTGAAATAACACATATTAATCAAATATAATACAGAATAAATTTTTGGATTTAAGCACCAGCATTTGAACGGGCAATATGCCAAGCTAGAAACATATATCGACCCAAAGACGTAATAACACTTGTACACATTTTAAATGTTTTGCTGTGTGGAGGGTTTTTTTAGGAAATGAAGTTGAAGAAGTTCTGGGAAGGAAAAGGGCATTAGGGGTGGTAAGGAATCTGGAGGTCAGTGTGTCCAGGAGCGACGGACGTATGAATACATGCCTCCACTGCGGTGCAAGGCGGTGTTCCGAGAGACTAAGGTTGGAGAAGTCAAAGGGACTCCCACAACATGCAGCTAGTGAGGAGACGCATCCGCCGCCAAGACCCGGAAATACCTCAGCCCATGAACCCGGGCACCCCTGCTAAATCACCACTTGGGTTGAACCATGGCATAGGTGTTGGTTATCCAATAAATGGTTCCCGGGGCTGCGGTACCCATACCCGCCTCCCAAATTAAAAAGCATAATTTATTTGCGCACGCAAACAATATCATGAATGTGAAACTATTAGTTGACTTTCATTTGTCTTACGCACACATCGCAAGTATTTCCCAACAAAAAAATAATTGCGTTAGAATCAATTCACTGAAGTTCAGAGCCTAACATGTATGATTTTGTTAAAAATTTTGCTCTTTGTTTTTTTTTGTGACAAATTAAAACTAAACGAGCGGATTTTGGGATAATCTTTTTCCTTGTAAATATTGAACCACTTTTCTACCGAATATAAAAGAAAAAAATATGCCTGACTTTTGATTGCTTCAAAAAATATAACGAACCCTTTGTTTTCAAATGATCATATTAATAACAAGAAAATGCTTTGCTCAAATATATTTCACAAATTGTCGCATGTGTTATTTCTTTGTGTAATTTGAACTTGAGTGGAAATAATGCGAGGCATTACATTTTATAGGAATTTTTACACACATTACCTAAACGTTAAAATGTGGTTGAAAATACGAGAAAATATGTCCGGAAAATGTGGAATTTTGGTCCATTTCTCACCTTCGGAGGGCAAACTTCCAACAAAAAATTTGCTGGCTTTAAAGTACATGGCTATGGCCACATATTTACCCTAGTTTGTTGAAATGCGCGTGTTTAAACCGTGTGAACAAGGTATGAATGCTAGTGAATAAAGAGTAATTACACTAAAAATCTACTCATTAATAAATTTAATAAATAATACATAAAAATTTAAGTGTTTTTTTTTTTATGTACCATCGGGATTTAAATTTGTCTGGATTAAAGTGTTTCGCGAAAAAACATTATTTTCATTTTCATTTTGTAACATAAGATTCATAATATAACAGAAAAGTATAATGTATTTGAAAAATGCATATGGGTTGCATTGTGAAATAATTTACATCAAACGGTTAATGCTTTAGGTAATGTTGAAATAGTAAGTTGGAATAAACTAAACTTGTTCTGTTATTAATTCATCTTCATTATGATAAAAGCATTAAAAATAAAATTTCATAAGAGTATGAAATTTACGCAAAAAATTCAGCACATTGGTGTGATTGTGTTAAAAATATACTTTTATTAATATGTTTAAGAACTTTTTATTATTTAACAAAGGTCAAACAATGAGGAATTTCAATTAACTTTTTGTAAAACAATGTTGTAACAGAATTTTAAAATAATTATCTCGTAATTGACTTTTTCGCGTAAAAACAAGAAAATTTGATTTAAAATTTTTTTACGCCAATATGGTGGTATTTTTATTCAATTTTCTTCACAATGCTGCCTTGATCAGTATAGAATAACGTCAGTGACGTTTTCATAATATGTTGGTTTTTGCATACTTTTTTAAAATCAATTTAACCATATATTCAAAAGATAATATATTTTTCACCATCATTAGTTTTTTATATTTACATTGCCCTGTTTTTCCACGATTGTCTCCGAAAAGCTTTAAATTATGTATTACGGTTAACTGCCATAAAAATAAATCTCAGAGACATGTATAAGTTACTGTATAAGCCTTAAACTACGGTAAATCTTAAGATTTTCCAATAAATTCTAAGATTTACCAACCTTTAATGGCAAACTCATGTTAGTCAATCCTAAGATTTACTAGTAAAATCTAAGATTTACAAATTTACGGGCTTTTACAGTAACTTTTTAGTTTAACTACTTAGTTTTTTATTTATATATATTTTTTAACGTTTCATTCAAGTTGATTCGAATACGACTAAATTATTATTTTGATTACATTCATGGATTGATTAAGTGTTTTGCTAACTAGTGTAGAAAACCAGTATTATTATCTATTAGATGCCTACCATTTCCGTGAATTTTCACCCCACGACAAAATATCCCCCGATAAAATATCCCCGCCGAAATATCCTACGGACAAAACACTCTCCGACAAAATATCCTAACCTAACCTAATTTATTTATTTATTTGAGACACAAACAGGATATTAACAGAACATTATTTTGGTTAATGTAAAACAAATTAAGATACAAGCATAAATATCCCTAGACTAATGTCTGCAGTAATTACATTTTCATATTCACAGACAGATGAAAAACAAGTATTTTTTTACACAACTTAAAAACTTAAATAGAAAATTGAAAATAAATGATAGGTACAAAATATTTAAAATGTTTATGAAAAAATAATAAAACAACAATCCAATTTTTTTTTTTTTTTTTTTCAGGTGCACAAATCATGGAGATATTTCTGAAAACAAGTTAAATTATTTACAAAAACATCTATTATAGTGTGTGATTTAGGGAGATCGTTGTATGATCGAGACATTTTAGACATGGGATTAAAGTATCCCGTATTATTGCTAGAAGTTTTGTTCCAAAATATGTTAAGTTTTCTGATAGATTTGGACCTGGCGTATAACTTGATTTCATTGACTAAGTTACTATCTACTAGATTATTCACAGTTTCATAAAGCATTAAGAGGTCGTTTATGTTACGTCTTTTAACTAGACTCTCTAAATTGAAATGTTTCAGTCTTTGTTCGTACCCGTAATCTAACCTAACCTAAACCCAACAAAAACTTTCGGCGCCATATTGAAAATTCGAAATGTAAACCTAACCTGATATGAGCCAACAAAACTATTTGGCGCCAAATTTAAAATTTAAATCTAAACTGTTAATTCCGTGCAATGTCTCCACCCTTCCTTTTTGAGGGATATTTTGTCCATATTATATTTTGTCAAGGATATTTTGTTGGTGATATTTTGTCGCGGCATGAAAACGCACATTTCCACCACTATCACGAAAAAACCCTAAAAATGGTACAATAAAAAAACATCGGATAAATCAATTATGCTTCACATGGAATGTACACAAATAGTTGAATATTACAGAGGGGGTTGGAAAGGGATTATGAGATAAATTTAGTATCTCGGAAGTCCATACATTGTGATTGTTACAGATCCTGTGTCAATGATAGTAAACAGAAAGCCAAAGCGGCCAATCCAAGACGCAATTTTAAAATCTAAAACGTAGCATCTTTTGTTTACTTACAAACCATATGGTCTGATAAAATGTATTGATAACTTTTCCCGTTGCATAATTTTAAACAATCTAGTTCTTCTAAATGTGGAAATCACAGTACATTTTAAAGAACTATTCACACAATTTTAAAAGAAAATAGAAGATAAAATACAAACTTTACTTGTTTGTTTAAAATTATTGATTCCGAAATAGACTTTTGTGAACTCCTACACCTAAACATATTTAAAGTGCCAAAGCTACTCGTAAAAAAAAAATTTCTGCAACGATCATTCAGGAACTAACTACTACATGCATGCACCTATTTCTCGCCTACACTCAATTGGAAACCAATTTACCTCAAGTATCGACGTATTTGATGTAAGTTTATCCGTATTTAAAAGATATTTAATTGATGTTTTTACTTAGCATATTATTATTTAGAAGCTTCGCAACAGTGTGAATTGTAACAATCTTGTCTTGAAACTGTTTGAAAACTTTTGAAAATAAGGAAAAAAATTTCAAAGTGTAAATAATTAATTATAAAATCATGTTCAAAAGATTTGGACTGCAAACCTCAAACCCATTCAATCACTTTGAATAAATCACGTAAAGTTCCGTCAGAAGTGACGTTGATTTTGATATAATATGTGAGATTTTGCGCTTTGTTTACTTGTCAAATAAACCTTCTTGTTGAATAAACATTTTCTACAGTATAATCTGATATGTTATTTTAGGGCCAGTGTTTTGAAAGAAACTATCAAGACTTCCAAAAATGAATGGTAAACAAACGATGAATTGCCGGTTTTTGTTGCTATAAAAACTACAACTGGCTCTAATTCCAGAATGTGGAAACACTCTCAAATCTATTTGGAAAACGTAACCAACCCATACGCATATTTGAAATAATATAGATAAGCTCTAAATAGGGAGGAAAACACGTTGATTTCCTAAATAAAGTTAGCTGTTTTTGTTTCCCAACATCACTGACTTTGTTTTTCACTTGAAATGTGATTTTTGGGGTTAACATCGATCGATTTTATTTTTTATGTAATTTTTTAAAAATTAACCATAACGCGGTGTATTTCTTATGCATTGTATGATTTGTCGTTTGGAGTGAAAGATGACCATATAAAAAGAGCGATGACTTCTAAGATTAATCTTAATATATAAAAATGAATGTTTAGTTGTTTTTCCCCTACGTGCGATTGTTATCATTGCAATGAAACTTTGGTGATTTGTTGCGCGCACGCCTTCAAATATTTCTGTATATAATGGTGAACTCTGGCGTTATGTAATTCATATAAAAATTTGACAACAAAACATGACAGTAAAAACAACAAAAAAAACACACTACACCAAAATTTTTCAATTAATTCTAAAATATGACCATGGATTAAATATGTTTTATCACCGCTGATTTCAATTCAGGTCTGAAAGCGCTTTTAAGTATATTTTATATTAGCGTGAGCTAATTCGAGATAATTTTGCATTTTTCACCCTAAGAATAAACTTGGAATGGAAACATGTTTTTTTTTTTATGAATACGTAGCAAAATTTTATATTAAAAAGTAAAAAAAAAACCGCTGATCCATTTTTCAGCTGGCTTTGAAAGATTAAATTTTGAAAAACTAATATACATAAAAAGAATAATATCGTAAGACCTATCTTACGTCTAGTGATATTAACGAAAATTAATTGCTTTGTGTTGGAAGATCGCAATACAATTATTGTTGAACATAACTAATTTCGAATGTCAATGCGTGGCTAAGTTGTCAAGTAATGTGAAATATTTTTGCAATTATGTATTTAAGTTTAATGAACTGTTAATTCAAAATTAGAACTACTGCTTATCGTTGGGCACTAAAATATTTTTGAATTAATAATTATTTCATTGAAGAAGAAGATAACACTTATAATCTAAATGAAAAAAATGAAAGAAAACAAGACACAGAAAAATAGAAAAAGACAAAGGTCGCAACTGGGACTCGAACCCAGACCTTTCGTCTAACCGGGACGTGTTTTACGGACATATTTTGGACGGGACATATTTTCATTTAGATTATAAGTGCTATCTTCTTCTTCAATGATATATTACGTTGATGGGAATAACCTTCAAAAGTTATAAATAAGAGAGTTTTTCTTATAAAAAATTTAATAATTATTTATTCGAAAAACTTTTTTATTTTAGTGGTCTTTTAGCATTATGCCATATTGCGCTACCTCTTTCTTTGGCCAACTTATCGGACAGCGTTACGATGTCCGTCATCAGGGCATGTATGTCTGTAGATTATTTATTTTATTGTTTTTTTTTTTACATTAGCTCCGGCCAAGAAGGGGCAGGTATCTGCAGGAGTGACGGACGGATGAATCTATCCCTAGTGGCTACGGTGCAAGGATATGTTACGAGAGAATCCTGCTGGAGCGGTCAAAAGTCATTCTCAACCAGTTTCTCCCGATCCGGCTTGCCATGCAGCTAGTGGGCATCCACCGCCAAGACCCGGACCTCACCCTGTGAACCCGAGCACTCGGGTTCATTCATTACTAAATAACTAACACTTACGGCAGAGGTGTTAGTTATTTAATAAATAGTTCCCGGTGCGGCGGTATGAAGATGATTTATTAATAGATTGAAGATACGTTACTGATAAAAATTCACGTAGATTCACTGATCAAGGCCAGTTGACATACTTTAACAGTCCGTTCACATACATATTATTTGAATGGCTACCCTGTTCATAAGTGATGCTACATTTTTGATTCTATTAGTAGAATATAACGTGTGTTGTATTTTTGTAATCTCATCGGATAAATGGCACAATTTTTCAAGTTTACTAACATTCGATCTCAAATATATCTATATTTATAAAAATCAAAAAATGCTTGCTTGGTGATGTATTTATGGGATGTCTATGTATTGCTATATTAAGAATAGAAATGTTTGAAACTTTCAAAATGCCTTCATTATACCTCCGCGAAGGCTTTTGGATTTTTACAACCACATGACAATACATCTGAAAAGTTTTTTAATCATTTCAAAATCTCTTGCGAAACTGTCAAAAATATCAAAATTTGAGAATGACATTTTGCAAAATAATGTTGAATAAAATTCTATTTTCGAAACTCTTTAAATTAATGAATTAATTTTAAATACTCTCCTAATACCTCGAATCGAATCAAGAATTAAAGATATTTTAATTAGGTGCCAAATTTGATTGATTGATCTTATAATATACAAAAATGAATATTTGTAATATACGAAAAATTAAAATTTAAATAAAAAAATACGAAAAATTAAAATTTAAATAAAAAAATACGAAAAATTAAAATTTAAATAAAAAAATTGTAATATGTGGCCTGCGAGCTGTTTGAAAACTGAATGCACTGGGACTGAATATATAGAACGCGGGAGGGGTTTTGGCCGGACGGGGGAACGGGAGAGGGGAGAGGAAAGGCGTGGAAGGTGGAAGGGAACGCGGTAGAGAAAGGGGACGCGGAAGATGAACGGGGACGCACCAAAAAGTATATGCAGAGAGAAACCATTTATTTCTTTGAATATGGTATTGCAACGCACGTCGGGAACCAGGTAGTGTTTATAAATGATTTCAGTTTCACAAATCTTACTACCGAATAGAAGTAACGCGTACGATCGAAAATTAATACAAGAGTGTGTAACGTACAGGGAGCATCTCCTATCCTTATCCTATTTTCCTCTTCCTCTCCTCCTCACCTAAAATCTACTTTAAATTATAATAAAACTCTATCTGCAAGTAACTCTAACATAGGAGACCTTTTTGGCTTGACTTTATCTAACTTGTATGTATCACTATATTTTTATGTACCTATAAGCTGTTTGTCTCTTAAAAATACATCAATAAATAAATATCCTAGGTTTGCGCTTGTAAAATTTATTCATTGTATTGAAATATTTTATTTGGGAAATAATTTTATTTTCTGTCTTGAATTTTGATGAGGATGCTAATAGTAATCAGCTAAAGTTCCACGAGTTTCTAAGAAGGAAAGAAGATAACAATAAAATCTTAATTACATGATCTATATATACGTGAAATATAATCCGAAATGAACAGATTCCAAATTGCCGCAAATATTGAGATTCGGGATAAGGTTAATTGGCAGACCATTTATCTTCGTTGACACTTCTCGGTAAGATGTCTAGTCAAGTGACTGTTGATCTGGGTTCTAGCCCAGCCTCCGGGCTTACTCCTTCCCCTCGATTGATTCATGGATAAGAAGGAGGCTTTCAATAAACCTTATTTAATGGAATAGTGAAATGGGCTAACCCCTAATTGAAAAATACGAATGCCACCACTTTTATATATATTTTTTCAACATTTACTCCAAAAAAGAGGCTCCGAGGCAAATGATGTTCTGCGGGGACTATATCATCTTTGGGGATGCTGTGTGTAAGGTTTTCTTTCTTTTATTATAACTTATAATATTAGGATACATTGAATCTCTTTATGGATGTAGGATATTTGATTAAAATTAATTAACGCCTAGAAAATGCATCAGTCAATCATTGGAACTAATTTTTATCTGCATGATTACTATAAAATTGTATTGCATTACGCGTAAAATTATTCAAGCTCAATAAAATTTTAATTTTAAAAATTGAAACCATTTCAGACAAGCGAAAAAGAAAGTACCGAAATTATTTAATTACAATTATTTTTATCCGTAATATTTTTCGTAAGTTTAAAATAAATTCGTAAGTTTTTAAATTTTGTAGTTTTACCCGTCAGCTCCATTCAGATAAATGCTTTTATTAACTTTCATTAGAAAGTTAAAGCTTGAAGAAGATACAACGGCCTGACGGCTGGTGTAGTCTAGCGGTAAGGCTCTTGATTAGCATTCCGAAGGTCGCGGGATCGAATCCCGGCGTGGCAAATAAATTTTATTTGGTTAATTTGTGTTATTTCACAATTTGTTAACTTAAAATAATATGTAGTATATTTGCGGCACGTTCCAGAGTGGAAGATACTATCAGCATCGCCCTGGTGAAAGACCACCATTCAGAATTGAAAAGTTGCTTGAAATGGCTTTGACCAGATATGAATAGGCAGGCCACCTACCTCTTCCCCATCTCCTTCCCCTCCCCATTACCTTCAGCCTCACAACATATCCGCATTGGGGATGCCATAGACTCACTGGCTCCAGTTGGGAGCAGTTGGGACTCTTGTGCGGTATTCATATAAAAAAACAACAGCAGGACAAGGAAACTATTGATATTATTACATTTATTAGATCCTCAAATTTATCAACAATATAAAAAATTATATTGTAAATAAAATGGACAAAGTTCGTTTTTGAAAGTCAATGACAAATCCTTCAATCATAATAGCCCATGTCTGTGTTTATTTCCGCGCTAGTTTAAAATAAAGTAATAATTATTGTTTTTAATCTTTATTTTCATTTAATAACCGAACGGTTTTGCCGAAGTCTAGCTTTATCGTGGTTTTATTATAAAAAAAACTAATAATAAAAACAAATATATTACTAGCTGACCCGGCCACGCATTGCTGTGGCTGACGAAACACAGCGCCATCTGTTAATTTGCATACAAATCAAACCCATACCGCCCGCTTGCCAGCCCGCTCTGACATTCTCCTTTAATATTTCAATCAATTTATACAAAATCTTGACAAATTATATATCTAAACCTTCCTAACGAATATCATTTGGTGAAAACCGCATGAAAATCCGTTCAGTAGTTTTTGAGTTTATCGAAAACAGACAGACAGATAGATAGGACAAACCCGGCGTTATAATATGTAGAGAGGAGCTAAGCGTGTTATAACACGCACCCGACTAAAATAAACCAAGAATTCCTGAACTTATTTGCATTCAAAATGTGACTACGATTTTCCCTCACACGAGATACTTTAGTTGCTGCGACAGTTGGAAAACTATTCCGAAATTCATACAAATTCAAACAAAGTCTCCCAACTAAAAAGTCTCTCGTGTGAGATCCTCCATATACCGTAATGGATTTTTATACCTGCAACTGTTGCAACGAAACTTTCTCTGACTGAAGTCTCTCTTTCTGTTAGAATTAAGATGATTTTTTTTTTAAATTTAATATTTCTGATCGGTTTGAGCGGGTATCCAGTGAGTGATCAGTGAAAACATATAGATAATTTTTATTTGCAAGTATTTAACAAAAACAACAACATCAACAAAAAGTAAACACATTTTTTTGAATCTTAAACTTCTGACAGTGAATGATATGAGTTATGCCTGTTAGTTCGTACGGTAGCATTTAAGTTGTGTGTAAGTTGCATTAAGTGACCAAATACAAAAACACTTTATAAAACCAGTTTGTTTCTTTACCTTCTCTTTCATAATGTTTTTTTACAATATTTTTAATTTATAAATACATTTTTCTTATTCAAAAACGCGTAACACGAACAACTGGGGTGGCGTTCTGAAGGCTGGAACGGATTAATGGCATTTCAATTAATTTCAATAGGGAAAATTGCTTTGAGATACGAGCAAATTGACATACGAGCAAGGTTAAGGAATGAATCCCGAGGTACCACTGTACAATTGTACATATTATACATTTGTAAAATGTTTTGACTGCCCAACTGGGAGGAATCACTATTTTAGGATTGTCAAACTTTGGAAACAAAATTCATGTCGTACATAAGCGTATATGTGTGTTTGTACATAAACCTGTGTGCCTACCCAAGTATCCGAATTATGTCAAACAGTGGAGCATTGTGAGTGCGCACTGATTAAGTAACGTAATGTTTTTCTCATGATGGTATAATGGGTTCAAGACAGTGACAACGTGAAAAATAAAAGAGACAGTAGGAAGGGATTAGGGTTCAGTGAGAAATTTTGTGGATTAACTGGGAAATATGTCGAACATTTATTTCCCTTTAGTTAAATTTCTAAAAAATCTAATATATTTCTTCAAAATAAGCAAATTTACTTTGTGGCGTCATCATTAATTTAATGAAAAACAAATAACTTTGTGTAACAACCACTATTTAATTAACAATATCAACATGTTTCGAAAATTATGTTTTCTTCGTCAATTTAACTTATTATCCTGACGAAGAAAACATAGTTTTCGAAACATGTTGATATTGTTTATTAAATAGTGGTTGTTACACAAAGTTATTTGTTTTTCATTAAATCTAATATATTACTAAAATCATTTTTGTAACATGAAAAAGCGTTGTATTTTAATAAAGTGGTCGGCAAAATCTTAAAAACCATGAATATTTTAGTAAAGACACTAGTATTTGATATTTTTAGAAGACCTCTTAAGGGGGAAGCCCACTAAGCGTGGGCGGTAAAAAGGTGTATTTTTCGTAATTATTTCCAAGCAAATGATCAATGGATTTTAAAAATTAAAACCATAGTCAGAAATTGCAGCTTTGTGGTTGACGGCAATTAAGCCATACGGTTAATCAGAAAAACAAAATATAAATATATTTTGAAACTAGACATATAGGTTTATGGCACCACTGAGGAACTTTGATATCTTAAAAGAAAAAAAAATGGCGGCCCAGCGAATTTTATTTCCGGTTTTTATGGAAAATTTTAATAGTTAATAAAAAAAAATAGAAGGGGTCCCTTTATAAAAAAATATCAAAGTGTATCATAGAAACTGGATTTTCGAACAGTTTAAGACTTGACGCATGCAGATCGGATGTATAGTTTTTTTTTATATTCTGTCAACCAGGTTGAAAAAAAAAGTGTTGAGAAAAACGCGTTCAAAGTTTTGCTGAAGGATGATTCAACATACAAACTGTTTCAAACGGTTTCACATTAAATGCTGCATCACCATCAATTTTACGAATTTCCTTAAAACATTTGGTGAGAGCATTCTTAACAAATGCATCTTTTAGAAAATGAAATTAAAAAATGACAATTTGTTTTTTTCACAGTGGGCTATTGCCTTAAAATTTATTGGTACACCGTTAACTTCTTTCTAAATATCAAATATTCATAAACAAAATTATAAGCCACGATTTTAGCTAAGCTTGCATTTGCCGCTTATTTAAACGAACATTATTAATTATTTCTAAAAAACTTTCCCGAAGTTGTTTGCCAAAACTCTTCTTTACGATAAGTCCATTCATTTTAATTTTTTACTTTTAAATTTTTTTTTCTAGAGTAAGAATTTTTTTTTCTAGAGTAAGATGGAGATCTCAGCATAAATTATAATATACATAAATAAGTCATGTAACCAACTAAACATTACGACTGGTTTCTTGTTTATTTTCTTATTATATTATTTCTCTCAAAATATTATCTTACGACGGAAGCGTAATCATTACCAATGATGTAATTTCTTGGTATTCTGGGTGTCCGGTTTTGTATCTGATACGAATATGTGTCATTCAATTATTTTTAGAAGTAGGGAGTGGGTACAATAAACATGGTTGAATGTTGAAAAAAATGTTGGAGATGAAAATAATCAATAAGACCGATTCAAAATCTCTTACAAGCATTTATAAATTTAGGAACAAATAATTATTTTAAAATGAAATTAATCAACTTTTTAAACTACACCATTATTAAAAACAATTCTTTATTTATTTTAAATCAACGGTATGAATAAACAATCAACAATTTACACGACACTAAATCATAGGAAAAATATTAGAAATCATAGGAAAAATATAATAAAAAAATAGTAAAACAGTTAATTGTAGTTATTTAGAAATGACACCAGAGATACAATTATATACACCTTGGTATAAATCAAATTAATGTTTAATTAAATGAAGAAATTAATTAAATGAAGAAATTAATTAAATGATTAATTAAATGAGCGAAACTTAATCGAAAATCTGGAAACAGAAAAATCAGAAAAAGATATTTACACCTCTGGGACTCGAACCCAGGACTTCCCTACTTTCCGAGTGGGTGCTCTTATTCACTGAGCTAAGGTGTCGATATCCAATTCGGTCACTTTTAACTGTACCATACTTCGACTAAGAACCACCCATATTATCTTCATTTTTCTTAACGCATATTTTTATTGGCCGCCATCTTTATGTATGATTGCAAGATTCAACTCGAACTAAATGCAATCTAGATGGTGTCTGGATAATTTTTTTTCCATTTTATTTAATGTGCGACATCTATTGACTCTTCTGCAAGTCTAGGATAAATATTATTATTTTTTTGTATTTTAACTTTTATGAGTAAAACCTCAAACTGCAATATTTAATGAAATGAAGACATTATGAGCAAAACTCAATCGAAAATCTGGAAACAGAAAAATCAGAAAATGATATTTACACCTCTGGGACTCGAACTCAGGAACTCGAACCAAATTAATGTTGATTGAAAAGATTTGAAAGCAAAGCCCTCTTCTACCTACCTTCCATGCATTTAAATAGATCTACCACATCTGCGTACGTACGAGTATCTATTACTAACTTCATGCAACCTAGGTACAAGCGAGTGTTTCGTCATCAGAATACAAAGACACCATATCTACCTAAATTTCATCAAGTATGACCCCAAGCTTATTATAATTATTTAAGACAAAACATTCGCGAGGTTTGTTTTGGTTTGGGCTGAGCTCTCACGCGCAGGTTTACGAATAAAGCTCCAAAAGAAAATCCGTATTGGTATCGTAAATGTAAGCACACCTTTTAGAGAAGTAGACTTGAAGGCTTTCGTTAAGCGATAGATTAAACGTCCCGGAGGTATGTTTTTAGGATTAGTTGAACTATAAACTCATAAAAAATATATTTTACAAAAGAAAATTCAGAAATTCTTAAGGAGTATTGAGGACTTAGGCTTTAACCATCTTCTGTGTTATCCCAAAAAGCTAAGCGTCTTAACTTTAATGACAAAGGCTTTAAGCTTAAAGAAAGGGTGCTATCTAACTACCTATTTTATATATTAAAGGAAATATTTCGACTGAGCTCAAGCATCTTTCTTTGTACGGAAGGAATCTACGTTTATGACAATAAAAATAATTTCTGGAATCCTTTTTAGGTTTTGCTTTTTATTTACTATCTTTCCAGAGAGAAGTGAAATTTAAAAATTAAAATTCCCCGCACAGGAATCTCTTTGCACACAAATTCGATCTTAAATTGTGATAACGACCAAAGCAATGCGAATGAGTCAAATTACTGAAAAAATCAATTGATAATTAATCAATTTTCTGAGTGTGGAAGAAACAGTGAAAGATAACTTTAACTGGAATATCAAAGCTCCTAGACGAGGTTTTAATTGGTTTACATATTAAAAACGAACGTTTAAGCGAAATAATGAATTTTACCATCATATTCTTTCAACACCTTCCAAAGTACTTTTTTAAAATTGTGATAAATTACGAGCTTCCTTTAATATAATATTATTATTTGAAATCGAATAGTGGAAAAGACTCGTTAAAATATATCCGATTAAGGAATCAGTGGGATTATTAAACATTTTTTTATTAGCTCCACAAAAGAAGGCCTGAGGAAAATAATTTCCTTAAGCCTATATCTTCTTTGGGGATGCTGGGTGAAGGGTATTTTTAGGAAAGAAAGGAAACGAAGTTCTGGGAAGGAAAATATAAGGGGTAGGTATGAATCTGGAGGTCAGTGTGTCCGGGAGTGACGGACGTATGAATCCATTCCTCCCGCTGCGATACGAGGCGATGTTCCGAGAAAGTACGGCTGGAAGAATCAAAGTGATTCCCTAAACCACTCTCTCCCGATCCGGCCTGCCATGCAGCTCGTGAGCAGACGCATCCGCCGCTAATACCGGACAAATGTCACCCCATGAACCCGGGCACCCCTGCTAAGTCACCAAACGTAGCGGACCACTTGGGGTGACCGAGACGTGTTGGTTATCCAATAGATGGTTCCCGGGGTGGCGGTACCAATACCCGCCTCCCAAATTATGAATTAAAGGCACTCTCATACACCATTTACTTTGTTTTATTTATTCTCCCCAGTTATCAAACTGCGGTATTTGAGGGTAATTATAGCTACCCCTTATCAAAACTTTGAATGAATTTCGACTTTTTTTACATTAACCACACGGGAGGTCCTGAGTAAAATATTTTCCTTCAGGACCTTTGTCATCTTGTCTCTTTAAAGAAAGGAAAGAGAGGAAGATCTGGAAAGGAAAAAATATGAGTGGCGGGTAGGAATCTGGGGGTCGGTGTGTCCAGGGATGAATCCATCCCTTCAACCAGTGCAAGGCGATGGTCGAAAGAGACCAGCTGGAGAGATCGAAACGATTCCCTCAACCGTCTCTCTCGATCTGGTTCGCCACGCAGAAGATGGGCAGATGCACACTCCGCCAAGACCTAGACAAACTCATAGATATGTCAGGTCAAAGCAGACTGATATAACGCATTACGTTTATGTGTAATTATGCAACAATTCGTACGATTTCGTACGCATAATTAATATAAACTGAACATAATTACCATTATTGGATCTAATATACTACGTTTCGTAGATAATTATACGAAAGGTCAAATGCGTCCATAATACGATTTTGGCCTTTGTAGACATTTGCTAAATGTTTCACCATTATGAATAATGGAATAGTCGTAATAGTAATTTTAAATATACAGGGTGCGGTGAAACTAATGAAACAGGATATGAAAGGCGCACAAAGGATTGGTGTTGATTTAAAAAATCGGTTTCCATAACAATGCTTACTACTATTACTATGATATAAAACATAAATTTCCATGATTAGAGTCGCGTGGGGTAACTGTACGCAAATTGTATATGAAGATTTTGTATTAAAAGGCATACGCATATTGTACTTAAGGGGGTTAGGGTTTTAAAGACTAAAAAAAAACATGTTTTCATGATTTTTTATGGAGGTATGAATAATGTTGGTTTACTTATTTTATATACACGTTATAGTATGACATCTGAACACCTTTAAAAAAAATTTTTTATAAAAAAAATCAATAAATAAGTCCGTGAGAGCGAATCTCCCGAGGAACCCCGAAAATGCGGTGAACATCATAACTCGTTAACAAATAATTTTAAACAAAAAAATCAAAATGTTTTGAAAAGGTGATATGTTTTTCTAGGTAGTGACGAAGCGTTTTTTTTTTTTGCAGCATGTTGAAGTCAAAAACGTTATTTTTGCTAAAATTTTCGGTAAATACGTTAATAAAAAATAACTTAACTTTTTAAAAAAATTTGCGAGAAAATCTATTTAAAGTTTTTTTATACTTGAAATATACTTGAAATGAGCAAGAGAACCGGTCGCTTGAAACGCTGTATCTTCGTTAGTTTTGCTCCGATTTACTTGAAATTTTGACACAATACTCTCGACATTTTGTTCATTTAAAAAAAAATTAATGTTAAAAATGGCTTTTAAAACCTTACCCCTCCCTTAAAGTATAAGTATACGTATTCTGATTTCAATCTCCTCTTGGGTGTAAAATTACATATCCTGATGCTTTTTTACATACATAATGAAGGTGTTAAGGTACGTACTTGACTTACTTTAACCAGTGATTCCTGACATTATTTGGATTAAAAAATGTAATTTAATTTTAGTCTACGGTGACTTTTTTTTCAACTAAAACATTAAAAATAAGTAGTCCGGCGACGGCCGGCGTAGTCCAGCGGTTAGGCTCTTGACTTGCATTCCGAAGATCGCGGGATCGAATCCCGGCGTGGCAAATAAATTTTATTTGATTAATTTGTGTTATTTCACAATTTATTTATTTAAAATTCACTTTTTTTCAACTAAAACATTAAAAAAAAGTAGGCCGGCGTAGTCCAGCGGTAAGGCTCTTGACTCGCATTCCGAAGGTCGCGGGATCGAATCCCGGCATGGCAAATAAATTTTATTTGATTAATTTCTGTTATTTCACAATTTATTCATTTAAAATAATATAAAGCATATTTGCGGCACGTTCCAGAGTGGAAGATACTCTTAGTATCGCCCTGGTGTAAGACCATTATTCAGAATTGAAACCTTGCTTAAAATGGCTTTAGCCATGTTTGGTGAACAGATCTGAATAGCTAGGTATTTCCACCTTCCGCTCCCCCATCTCCACCAACAATGACATGAGGAAGAAATTTTTTGATTATTTGATTTTGAAAAAAGGAAAATGAAAAAAAAAGACATCTAAAAAGTTACCGGAAACCAAAACTTTATTGACATTTTCACTGCAAATAATGTCAGGAATCACTGGTTAAAGTAAGTCGAGTTAGTGCCTTAACACTCCATGAGCTTCAAAAGTAGGTTTGTGTATAGGGATAAGTGTACGCAACAACATAACATACGCTTACCACCGCACACTTGCCGCGTTTCCAACAAAAAAAAAAAACTGAAAAATGGTGATCTATAAAAGGATTGCCATTGCACCTGTTATATTTTATTGCACCTTTTAACCAATAATTGTCATAGATCACACCGTTCTGAGACAATGGATTAAACAATAATACCATGAAAATTGTTGCCTTTCTGATAATTTACCTGTCTATATTTATTTTCAAGGTAGAACTCAATGCACTCAGTCAAAGCGATGCAGCATGGAGGAATGAGAGCAGGTGAAGCATGGACGAATTTATCGCATACATTGCGCCGTACACTTACATACCTCGTACGTTTACTCTACGTGGTCGCTGCTGGCCAAGCTGAATTATGTTGGTATTCCACCGCTTGCAAAATCTATTATCACGTGCCGGTCGGTCTAAGTTCGGGGAACATTACCAGGGTAGCATGCTTCCAATAATAATAATAATTATAATTATGCACCGAACACTCGGGACCGGTTGTTTCACATAATTTTGAACAATTCGTCAAATTTCATAGTTAATATTCAAGTTTTGTGGAAGGCCTGTTTAAGTTCAAATTGTTTAATATGTTCTGTTATAAATATATAATTAAGTGCAGCTGGACTTCTTAATTACTTCATCCTGATATATTAAGGATATCAGAAAAGACGAATAATGCTTCTGTCAAATTCTCAATGACGCCATTTTAATTGATTATTTTATTGCTCTAGAAGCTTTATTTAAATACTAGTATTTCGCTCGCATGGTATTAGGGGGAAATTACTGTTGCGCTTGCACTTATCAATTATCTCCTCACCCTCTCCCCCCTCCGCAATTCAAACATTCATTCCCAGTACATTCAGTTTTCAAACAGCTCGCGTGACACCTAAATTTCTCATTGTCAGAGCTCACCAGTAGTATAAAAAATTATCCAATTTGATGCAGTAGTTCGGAAGTTATGCGCGTACAAACATTTCGGAGATTCATTTTTATTTGTATAGATAGAAGATAGATAGATACGATTTCCCGCAAATACATCAACATCGTTTCCACGGCAACGATTTGTATTCTGACGTTAGCAATAACTCGCTTTGTTAGTGACAGAAAACGTATAATAAATGTAATATAATTTCATAACGCCAGAGCTTACCATTATACACAGCTTATATTTCTCGCATATATTGTAGCTTTCTATTGGTTAATTTAAAAAAAAAATCGGTTTATTGGTTTATGCGTGAAAGTGTTACAAACAAACACATGCAGTTTCGCATTTATAATATTAGTATAGTATTGCGCGTAGAACACATACTTGCCTTTGAAGTCATCGAGCATTTTTTCATCTTTTTATAAGTCCGGAAAAAAATAAAGTTTCAGGCCTATAAAAACTGATTAGGCCTATAAAACCTATAAAATCTCCTACTTAAGAACCCCTTTTCCATTCCTTTTTTTGATCAATGTGGAAAATAATTTTTTTTAGAAAATTATCGTAAAACATTTAAATATTTGTTTGAGCTAAGCAAAATAAAATAAAGCACCCTTTTTGGCGATGTTTCACATGAATAAATCAAAACAGTCGGATGGTTTTACACGAAAATTTAAACCTTATCGCCATTTACATAAGGAGTTTACTATTAGCGGCCTCATCCCAAATTTTTAACAGCGTGGTGCATCACCTTAAGTTCTTTTTCGCGATAACTTTGATGTCCTCTTGAAAACCGGAAAACTTCTATTTTAACTTTTTGGGAATATTGAAAAGCTCAAAGGCTTATTGGCAAACCAGTTTCAAAACAAATCATTTGTGCAAAACAAGCAGAGTCATCTCAACTGGAAATAAAAGGCGTCAAGCAGAAAATCTATTTTCAAGTTATGAGTTATTTATTGACCGAATTCAGCTTATTCTCGACCTTTCCCTCTCTCACCATGAAATGCAAAGGCGAGAGAATGAAATGCAAAGGCAATGTTCTCTATAAAACAGGACTAACATGATACGGAAACGAATTTCGTGGAATCTTACAGCAAAATCCGGATTATGTAGGTATTATTCGGTGATATTCTAAGTTGTAATAATTATCCCATGAAATATATTTATTCGGCTGCTATTTGTGAGACTGTAATTAACTCGAAGGAAACTTATAACACTGTTACGTAATTATCATCATCCAGGAAGAAAATGGTTTATTCCGAATTATGAGAAATGATTAATTATTATTCGGTGATCCTGCTAGAGCCACATATTCGTGTTCAATAATGATTAATTAGATAGATGTGGTTGAGTGGTTATGATCCTCGGCTAGAATTCGGAGTTTAGGGGTTCAAATCCCGACGGGAGCAAGAAAATTCTATTTGAATAATTTCACAATTTAATAATATGTATATCATATTTGTGACACGTTACAGAATGAAAAAACGTTGTCGCTTGAAATGGATTTTTCCTTGTTTAATGACTAGTTCTCTCTTCAGAAGTAGTCACTATTAAATAATTTTAGAATAACGAGTACAGTATTCAATCAAGAAAAAATTATCGCCGCCCCGGGAACCTTTAGTGGATAACCAACACCTCTGCCATAGGTCACCTCAAGTGGTTCGCCACGTTTGGTGATTTAGCAGGGGTGCCCGGGTTCATCAGGTGAGGTTTGTCTAGGTCTTGGAGGCGGATGACCAGGACACAATGAACCCCAGATTCCTACCCACCCTTAAACCCTTTTTCTTCCCAGAACTCTCCTTTCCCCATTTTCCTAAAAAAAAAAACCCTCCACACAGCATCCCCAAGGATGACATAGGCCCTGAGGAAAATAATTTCCATCAATTTCCTCCTGTGTGGAGCTCATGTAAAAAAAGAGCGATTGGGGGCCACCTCTTGGCTGAAGCCTCAAAATACTAGATTTTGTGCAAATGGGGGCAGTTCGTCTGATTGACATACCGCTGTGTTAGTTGTAAACTGAATTAATGGAAGCATTTTGGTTGATGTGTGCCATTTTCTAATTAGAAATTAAGAAATTAACTGATTTTTTAGACATTAATATTTAAACGTCGCGTCAGTCGGCTCGAGTGTTAAATCTAGAACTATTTTATTTTATTTATTTATTTCGCCGCAGTACCTGCATACATCCGATATTTATTGCATAAAGAAGTTAAAAGGGACAGATTTTTGGTTGTGATTTGAAAAGCTTTGATTGGATTATAACAAGAATTAGAAATAGAAGTTTAAGTATTTGAAAATAAATAAGGATAGAATATTCTATCAACAAGATTGACAGTTCGAGCTGTATATCTTGTCTCTTCCTTGAAGAAATAAAACCCTGTATTCAGTAACATTAAATTTTATTCGACGTATGCATAAATTATATAACTTTTCCAAGTCACGGGAAACACGTATGAAACAGCTTTGTATTCCTGAGACAATGCTACATTTTCAAACAAGTATCCAAGATAGAGAGAGCAATTTATTTTAATGTTGAATTATTAGGTACCAGGGGCCTGTGATGCAATTTTCCTCAACATTAAGTACTGGTTGTTTCACAGATATTCTAAAATGTTATTCCAAATTAATAAAATATTTTGTTTCAGCCACTGATAAAAGTGATAAAAACTAAGTATTTTATTAATTTTGAATAAAAATTGTGCCACGTAATAAGTTTACTGTGTTAAAAATGTTATATTGTTGTCATATAGTCATTCAGTGCCATTTTATTTATGACAGTTGAAATTTCTCTTTTGAATGCCGATTTTATGTCCGTTTAGCTTTTAAACAAATTTTATCGGCAGAAGAGGACAATCATCATGATATCAAGCTTGTCAGTTTATTGCATAATGGCGTATTGTCAGAATGGTCATTCGACGATTTTGTCACCTGCGAATTTATGGGAAATAACTGGGCCTAAGTACCTTGGATGTCAGCTTAAATGCAAGAATTTTTTTTTTCGTTTTTCTTCATCATTGGATCAAAATTGGAAAATTAAGAACGACAAACTGAATCCTCGGTTCCGGACTCATGGGTCGCGTTTTGGATTAGTGGTATTTAAAAGTTTTCAAATTTATGTTCAATAACTACACGTTTTAACGAATATTTTTAATTACTCACTCACTCCAATTTGGGAGGCGGGAATGTGTACCGCCGCCCCGGGAACCTTTATTGGATAACCAACACCTCCGCCGTAGGTCACCCCAAGTGGTTCGCTACGTTTGGTGATTTAGCAGGGGTGCCCGGGTTCACGGGGTGAGGTTTGTCTAGGTCTTGGAGGCGGATGACCAGGACACAATGAACCCCAGATTCCTACCCACCTCTTAAACCCTTTTCCTTCCCAAAATTCTTCTCCACTTCCTTCCCTAAAATAAAAACCTCCACACAGCATCCCCAAAGATAACATAGGCCCTGAGGGAGATTATTTTCCTCAGGGCCTCCTGTGAGGAGCTCATGTAAAAAAAAAAAATAACTTTAAAATTATTTTTATTGAAGAAGCAAAATATTTTTCAAGTATCCGTATGTTTTGCGGAACTCTGGTTCGCTACCTGCTACTGGTGAGCACATTTAGAAAAACATTATTTTGACTTTGTATCGCATGGACCTCAAATTTACAAACTATTTGGCAGGCGGCCAAAAGATGAACTAAAGATCGAACTGATAATTTTAAAAATGCACTCATATTTGAAATAAATAGATCTTTTCAATAATATTAGAATGACTGTGTTTATTAACAACTCTGTTAGGCTACCAATCAGGTACGGTTAACCAAAAACACAATGGAAGTTCTCAGTTGAAAATTTTTTAAATGAACACGATTATATATTAAAATTATAACTTCTGCGGTAATGCGCGTTTTCATACGCGACAAAATATCCTTCAACAAAATATCTACTAAAACCAAACCTAACCTAATGAAAAAATGGTACGAAAATAATACATACATCCTGTAAAGACAGTAAATTACAAACAACAAAAAATAGTACAGACAACAATAATTAATTGTCTTTCCAGGATGTCGAAACCAATTTCTACTGTATTGATATCTTATTAATATCGTTAGAATATCATATAATACATCATGCAAATTTAATTAACTGGCAAGTGCAACAAATATCTATTTATTAACAATATAAAATAAACAGTACGTTCTACGAAGAAAATGCTTTTAATAAGAATTTTTAATTTTGTTTATATAGCCTTAGGGAGAAGCAATACTACTAAGCTATAAGACGTTGAAAAGCCAAGAGAATTTTCTATTAGGGCGATGCAATGCGAATTAATACAACATCATGCACTTTTTATTTGAAAAGTTGATCGCCTTGATACATCGTAGATACTCTTTATTAAATACTGAGAGCAAAAGACATCTTGGCCTTTGCTCTTTTTAAAAAATGCTTTAAAGTATAAAATCTCAAATAAATTATTTTTGAACCCATTTTTGGATATTGATTAAGATTTGAAAATATTTTTATGTTTGTAATTATTATTACAAACATAAAATAGCGCTTTATAAATCAACCAAGTATTATTATACTTGGTTGATTTATAAAGCGCCGTTTTCGTGAAAAATCACCTCAAAGACGCTGAAAATGGGCGCTATTCGCTTATGTCTGAATTTTTTTTTAAATATGCTTTTTGGCAAAGACAAGCGATTAAGTTAATATCTACTTGTAATCAGAAAATGGCGTAATTTTTATTTAATTTAAGAATCTAAATTTAAAAAGCGCCTTTCCTTTGTTGAAAATTTTAACTGATGATTTTTCAAGGTTGTTGTTCTAAAGATAATTTTCTGAGACCTTTTTGATATATCAACAAAACATTATAATATTACAAGGAAAATTGGTCATATTTATTTTAAAAGTCAATGTGTTCCTGAGGAAAATATTTCGAAAATAGTTTCATCTTCATAAAATTGAAAAGTATAATTTGCCGTGATTTTTCACGGGTTTGCGCTCGTATAACATAATACTACGTATATTCTACCTTAATTACCACTGATATATTACATGCAATATCGTCGATTGATTGGCCTAATCATACATGATTGATTGTGTGACACTTGCAAATGACTAATTTCAACTTCGAGTTGATGGTAGTGGGGCAATTAATTCCCACATGAGAGGTATATTTATTATTTGTACTTGAGTGTTTATTTTCGAAAATTTACTTTAAATATCAGGGATGGCATAAGGTCTTCTCTCTTTTAACTTTTTCCTTCCCAGAACTTCCTGTCCTCCCTTACCCTAAAATGACACACTACACAGAATTCCCTAAATTGACACAGGCCCCGAGGGAACATATTTTCCTCAGGACTTCCTGTTCGTTTGGCGTAATGTAAAAAAAAATATATTTCGCAATCGATTATAAAAAAATCCTTTTTACATCATTATTTGTTAACATGTCCGTAGAAATATCATCAAAATACATCATGTTGAAAAAGGAAATTTAGGACAAGAATTGATCTATTATAATTGGAACGAATAATACAAAAGGTTGTAGTGGAACTAAATTCTTGCCTTATCAAGCTTACAAAAAGAAGAGGAAAATAATATAAATTTTGTTGTAATTGAAGCAAAAATTTAGTACGAGTTAAGTAAATCAAATTACTTCGTCTGAATAATTTCATTCAACTGATTGCTTTTTAGTTCGCTTCAATCGCGGAATTTGAAGGGAACGTAAGAGTTTATGTCATTAGTATCGCCATTCAGAATCAAAACCTTACTTGAGGTGGCTTGAACAGGGTTTAGAAAGCTCATTCGAAGAACCAGATGCATCCCAACCTCTTCACCATCATTTTCCCCTCCTCAACTTAAGCAAGCTCAGCTTCCCAATACACGCCAATTATTGGGGATTCCATACTAGCGCTGAGCAGTTGGGGACTCTCGCATTATTCACAAAAAATCCATTTCAAATGCTGAACCGATGTTTGAAACTTTTAATACACTTTGTATTTATTTATTTATTTAATTTTTATTTATTTATTTATTTGAACAAAAATACATATACATTATAAAAAACTTTGACTGTTCAACTACGAGATTTCCCGTTTTAGGACAGTCAAATTGCCTAGCTTAGTTCACATTAGGTAGTTACATGTTGTTTTGTGTAGAACTTAGTATTAAATGATATAAACATTTGTAATTGTTAGATTCACAAAGAAGTACAAGGTTATAAAAGCAGTCAAATATAGTATTAGTAGTAAAAAGTTACTGAGAGTAGTTACAAAGTATAAAAAATTAAAGACATAATATATTAAAGCTATAAAGAAAAAAATATAAAAACTCATTGTTTTGTGAAACAGAAAATAAAAACTAAATCTTTTTTCGATATATTTCCTATCCGAATGTTCGAATAGGAAATATATCAATTTAAAAAAAAAATTGTTTTTAAGAAAATACGTATGATAGGTTTGAGTAAAGGCAATCTCATATTTTTTATTTATTAAATAATTTTATGATCTAGTTTATGTTTTCCTAAAAAGCAAAATATATAGTATAATAATTTAAACAAGTAAAGTGAATGAGAGAAATCAAAGAGTTCTTGTCCATAAATGAAAATTGAGAAAGATTATAAGACTAATAGTACTAGTAGTATAATTCTGATAGTAATAAATAGTTCTATAATTCTCACGGTATTTATTACATTGGAATCTCAATCAAAACTATATCATGTAAAAATACAAGAAAGCAGGAATCGTTATCATTTAAAAAATCACAAAAATGACCAGATGTATTTGCATAATGCTTTCGTACACAATAACAAAAACAAAATAATATTTAAATTTTTTTAATCTGTTTGTAATTATTGTTTAACCTCTTAAAATTGACAGTTTTCTAGGTTTAATATGATGAGATTTCGACCGTCACACCTGTTTGGTTAGTTTATCACCATGAACTACATTGTACGGAATACAGTTAGCCCTCTCAGGTGTAATAAAGGGTGAAAGTAATAATGCCAAGGGTCTGAAGCCAGAATCCCTGCTGTCCACAGTGTCCAGTATCCAGAGTCCGTGTATCAGCTCTAAACATGTATCCTCCATTATTGGGTCGCCGAAGAATGAACAACGATGCTCCCGGTCTTCTCATGTTCTATTCATGTGATTTCACGTACTTGAAGTGAAAACACGTACATATAATACAGTTATACCGTAAGGCATAATTTCTCTAAGGATCAGTTCACCCTTTCATAAAAAAAAAAGTTTCAAAAAAGGTTGCTCTATTATTTTTAATAACAATAGATTTCTTGTTATATTCTGTCTGCTTCTGAACGGGTTTTTCAAGCTTTTGTTATTAGTGACTGACATGTATTATTATTTCTTGCTAGACATAATATTTACGGCATTTTGACGTTAGCCTTGGGGCAGAATATCTCATCAGAGAAATACCACAAATGACAGCGAGCAGATCAAACAGAATTTCATTTATTTTTTGAAAAATATCCGAATTCGTTTTATTATTATATTTATCCTAAAATGTCTTCTAATTGAAATTGTTTTTGTACCGTCAATAATATATATTTTTTTACAAACGGCGAATACTTTTTTTTGTCAATTTATCAATCCAAAATTATCCAATTGTCTACCAGCAAAAAAATAAATGTGACTAAAAATATACAAGTGTAATAAAACTAAACAGTAAGCCTAGGGCATCATTTTTGATACGAACAATTATCCCAACGTTGCTTAAGATTTGAAATTAAAAAAATGAGGTCCATTGATTTTCTCTTCACCTAACATCTATTACTTTGAGGGTATTATTTTAGATTTTCACGGTAAAAAAATTTATTTTCGTTATTTATTTTCACTGTGTTATGCCGTCTTGCGCCACCTTCTTCTTTAGTCAACGTTAAGGACAGCATTACAGTGTCCATCATCAGGGCAGATGCGTAATTAAGAGAGATGAAGTGTGTGCTTATGTACATTTTCTGCGTTTATTTAGCTTTGGTGTAGCCGTCAATTACTGGATACCAAGAACTTTTGAGTTTAGCTCCGTCGTCTCTGTTAATATTAATGGGATTTTTGTGAATTTCAATTGCCAGCGTAATTAAGTATGCTCTATGAGTGTTGAATTTCAGGAACAAGGAGGAGGAGTTTATACACTCTAACCGTTTGCAGAGGAATCTTAGTCTTTGCAGACTTCAGTAGGTTTTGTATTCCAGTCGTGGTTCCGAAAACAGTTTTGATGCTTTCTTTTATTTGAACATAAGGCAGGAAAGCGCAGTCTTTTGAATCTTGTTCAATTCTGCCTTTGTTTCGAGCTGATTTGGCTCTTATAATTTGCCTTGTCTGCCTTGCCTTGCTGGGTAACAAAAAATCTATTACTTTGATCCATTGTGACTTTACCAGTACATGTTATATTGACTTTCAAAAATAATTACAATGAATGAAAAAATCCGTAATATTTTCTAACCCAATCTGACCGACGCGCGACGGAGCGTATTTTCGTATCTTGAATGAGGTACTCGTGCATAATAAATAAATATATCTTGAAATTGTCCACAAAAGATTTTTAAAAAATGATTGGAAAAAAGAATAAAAAGTTTTTCCCGACATTATTAAATTAAATTTTAGTCAATAGATTTCCTGCCACGCCAACAATTGCTGTCAGATTGTGTAACACTGTCGACGAATCTTGAAAGCTTCCGACAGCTGTCTCCCTGATGGTTATACAGTGTAGATATCCATGATACCAGGACCAACACTTTTAGCCAAACGTCCAAATCGCATCAATTTCTGAATAAGACCATAGAGGGCGTCCGGTAAATGGTGGAAAACTTTTCGATTGTGGTTGGGAGAAAATTGATCATCATGTTTAGTGAAAGTCCTACAGTTTTCGAAATAATTGAACTTTTTAGAAGTTTTCTAAAATTGACACTCTTGTTAATTCTCTTCCATGCCATTTTCGGTACCATGGTCAGAAATTTAAGTTTTTTTTTTTAATAATATTCTGAAATTGTGAAATACTTTAATCATAAGTGACTTAGAGATTACTTAATTTTTCTCTGATTTTGAATAAAAAATAGTTCTGCAACCTCCTCAACCCAAATTATACCCATTATATAAATTATTATTTATTATATTTTGTATTAAAAAGACTGGATTCTTATCAAAACGTTAATCAGGCTTTGACTTGAAATTGGCTCCCTTGTTTTTTTTTAACAGTTAATACCGCACAAGAGTCCCAACTGCTCCCGTCTGGAGCAAGTGAAACTAAGGCATCCCATATCGGGGTATGTTGTGAGGCTGAAGGTAGTGGGGAGGGGAAGGAGATAGTTAAGAGGAAGGTGGGGAAGTACCTAGCTATTCATATCTGGTCACTAAACACGGCTAAAGCCATTTCAAGCAACGTTTCAATTCTGAGTGGTAGTCTTACACCAGGGCGATACTGATAGTATCTTCCACTCTGGAACGTGCCGCAAATATACTTTTTATTATTTTAAATGAATAAATTGTGAAATAACACAAATTAATCATATAAAATTTATTTGCGCACGCCGGGTTCGAACCCGCGACCTTCGGATTGTGAGTCGAGAGTCTTGCCTTGGGACCACGGAGGCCGTCAATAATATTGTTTACAATTTTGTCTTAGATGTTTGCTGTTGTTTTACTATTGTGTACGCTCACTTTTCGGTGTCATCTTTGTTTTTTTTTTCTTTTGTATGATGTCATTTTTTTAATAAATACATAAATAAACATCTAATATTTGAACTGCATTATGGACAATATTAAATCATATAAAAAAAAAAATCATTCAAAGATCACTTCATACAATTGTGTTTTAATTGAAATAGGTATTTGTTTTGTACGTATCAAAAGAAAGGTTTAATATAATTCATAACAAATATATTTTGAATGAGCAGTACTATTTTGTCCTCATTTTAATAAGCCCTTGGTAAAAATAAAAATAATAAAGTTGCATTTGTTTACCGCAGTTTTGTGTCATTTCACTTCAACTGCGCTATAATAATATAACTATTATAAATTTAAAATTAATCCCGCAGTGTTCCTTACGAGTGCATAACAAAACATTATTATAATAATATGAAATAATGAATATACAGTATTCAAAAAGCAAAAGTGATGTTATAGTACAGGACAATAATAACAGACAACAACGATGTTATTGTAGCACAGGAAAAAACAAGAACTTTAAAACTAAAACATAGTTTACTAACAAGAGGCAGTTTGCGTTCAGAAATAAGAAACATTCCGACATTAAATTCGGACAATAAACATAAAAGGACGACAAAAGTTAGGACAATTATACAATTAGGAGGAAACCGAAACCAAACAATTACCGGAAACTTGAGAACATGGCTTTTAAAGTAGAATGAAAAGATATTAGGATTCAAAAATGGTACGATATTTTTAAATAATTTTGTTTTTAAACCCCGTTTAAATTCAGCCAAATTCTGGGTATTAGTAAGAGCTGAAGGAAGTTTATTCCAAATGATCGGGCCAGTTACAAGAAAAAAGCAGTCATAGAACGCGGCTCGATTTGACCATGAAAGTTCGATTACATTAATTCGTACTAGTAAACTTAATCTAAAATCATTGTAATATATTATAATAATCGAGGTTATGACTATATTACACTGGCTTTGCCTTCGTGAAATTTTATGTAACGATCATACATGTCATTAACTTTGCTTAATACTTTATGTACCTTCCTACAACTTTTCTTGTTAAGAGGAATATAAACACTAGAAATATTTCGATTCTCACGCTTTCAAAATTTGAAATCGAATTTGCACGAGGCAAGTAGGCGCAAAAAAGCGGTTTTTATTTATTTTGTGCATAATTTTATAAGAATGAAAAAAAATTAAAACACACAAAACTTTAAAAATAGTCTAAGCCATAAAGGGATATTTAAAAAAAAAAGTTTTTTTATTACTTCCTACTTAAGTCATGAAAAAACATTTTTTTTAATAGTTAACGCTTATATTTTTTGTCGCGTAAAAAATAATTTTATTGTAAGTAATTCCAATACAAAGAAAAGTTAGTAAAAGCTTCAACTTATCCCTAGCATATTTTTTGATGTTCTTAATGTAAACCGATTCGTAGTAAAGATAAATCTAAATAGTATCTCAACAGGATTTCACGTACAGCTTTATCCAAATAATTACTTTTCCTTCTTATTATATCATATTTGTTAAAGTTACAATTTTTTTTCGATAGAATATTTATATCAATATTTATGGATGGATATTGACAAACAGAACAAAGTTTTGGATTATCAATATTGGAAATAAAATGGTTGAAAAAATGTTTGGTTGTTAGTTATACGTAGGTTTGCAGAGCTTATTGAGTAAACTTTGTCTTTTCTTCGTATTGTTCAACGCCTCAGGGGTTCTGAAAGGGATTATTTCAATACATGAAGATATAAGGATTGAATATGACAGAATATACCATTCAGATTAATAAATATAATCAAATCAAAAAATCAAATCAAATAAATGAATAAATAAATAAATAAAGATTGTAAATAACGTTAGCGTTAAAGAATATAAAAAATGAAGTTTGTCAATTAGTTGTATGAAAAAAGTACAAATAATTGATATAACAACTCGACTTCAATTTCTATAACAAACAGTTTTTCGTTTAAAATCGTTATTCTAAAACAAAAGAATGTTTTTTTGGAGCAGCGGAAATTCTTTATCTACGAGCTTTCTGAAAATGATAATGAAATTGGGAACTGGTTTTATGAAATGAAAATTTCGTAACACCGTTGTGATTTGAAACTCGATGAAACAAAAAATAGCTTCACTGAAAAGAGACAAACACATAAATCTATAGGATTTAGCGTGCGAGAGAATGAGATAGTACAATTGGTCTCCTCTTTGTGCGGTGCTTCGTAGCCTCCCCACTCTGGTCTACTTTAGTTTTCTGAAGGTTTCACTTCTACCGCGTGTGAATTGCAAACTCTGCTTTTTATTATACTTTTGAATGTAGTACTTTGTAGAACTTTAAGGTTATGCATTATATGTAAATGAAATAATATATCTTATTTCGAACCCAAATTTTTTTACCTACGCCGACCGGTTTAAGATCCACCGTTCTTCCTTCAAAGCAAAAATATGTAATAATATTATATGTTTGTTAAAGAAGCGGTCGTTTTGAAACCGGTCGGAGCGGCGTAAATACAAATATAATGGTTCTAACAAAGAAATATTGCTTAATTTATTTATTTTGTTGTCGAGAATTCAACAAATTAAGTTTGCAATGTCATTTTCATTTTAGTGAAAAAAAAATTGAGTAGTGAAAATTAAAATACTAAATCATGTAAAAGCAATGAACAGTATTTTTATGCATTTAATATCGGTGGAAGAAACAAGTTGCAGAACTATTAAAAAAAAGGTTTCTAAGGTTAATAAGTGAGCAAAGCAAACTGCTTTACTTTATAAGACTATCCCCTTAAAGTTAAAGGATTCGACGCCGGAAGTCAATATCATATTCCATTTGGAATTTATTAATATGATGTCTTTTAAAGGAAAACAAGTGATTACACAATCTGGATAAAATATTATTACGTTTGATTACTTAGACGTATGTAAACATCCGATCTTTTTTTTTATTTCTGGATGTTTACTTATTTATTTAATAACGACATTGTGTCAATAAAAGTAAAATAAGATTATTTCGTTTTCAGGTCATAAGGTTAAAGGGAAGAAATATCTTAAAATATCAGTTGTTAATATCTAGATAAACTTTTCAGAAGCTCGTAAAACTAGGGCATCGTCCCATGGGGAATTAAATGGAATAAAAAAACTGTGGGGGGGAAGTACCGACCTGGATATCTAGCACGGTCGATCGAATAAGGTTTTTTCGATGATGTTGGTAACTTTTGATTGATCCCAAGCATGACCGCATATTGCCAATGATTTAACAACAGTTCACAACTTCTAAACATTTTAAATTTATTTAACGTGTACCGTTGTTCGTACGCTAGCAATCTATCTATAGTCGTGCTCGATTATGTAAGCAGCTCTACAAGTTATCGACATAATCGATAAAATCTTTATCGATCGATACTAAAGTTCGTTACTAAACATAGCCATAAAAATCAATTTTCGATTCTGAATGGTGGTAACTCCAGGGCGATAATGCGAGTATCATAAAAGAGTATATGAAAAGAGGAAAAACTAACCTAACTTCCATTTTTATTAAAAAAACCCGTGAAAAACATAAAAGAAAAGGAAGCAATTCTTCACGTACAAAATCACCGGCAAAGGAAATATTATGTTCGAAAATTATTCACAATTATTTTTGACCGAGGCAATATTTTAAAAGAAAGGAAGTAAGACCTTTGTGCGTTGACATTTTTAGATCTTGAACAATAAAACCATGTTAACGAATTTTTTTGACCAACAAAATAATGGAATTCTACTTAGGTCAAAATATTACTTTGACAAAATAATAATAAACAAGTTTTCCATTTCCAGTCGTTAGGGATCGGTTGGATCGGATTTTCTTTAAGAATTATGCCAAGAAACATTTTCCGATAGAAGAATTAACTAATTATTAAATGTGAAATATTATTAATTAATTATTAAATGTGAAAGCTTTCAGTTTCGTCATTCCGAAAAAACTCCAGTCAGAAATGAAACGTTCATTAAATGGCTTTCAATGTACTAATTAATTTAAAAACATTATCGGCCAGGTTCTTCCAAGCTTCCGCAATGCAATTCCACCCCATCTCTGCGTTTTTTCAAATGCAGCACTACTAAAGATCATTACATATTTGGGTGCCTGGTTCAAGGTGATGGGATCCTTGTATGATCGTAATGATCGTCACACACAAATGGTTTCTTACTTGCAGTACGATTTCCACTGCAAATGTAATGAGTATGCATAAATAATTACATGGAAAAAAATAAAAGTGGAAACCGAAGTAATTGAATTTAAAAAGTTTGTTACTGATTTGGACAAAACAAACAACGAAAGAGAACAACAGTTGCTCCAAATAATGTCAAAATCTTCGGTCCAAAAATAAAATCCGAAGATAAGGACGAAAACCTAGCAGCTAGACTTATAAAAATTGCATCTAAAGTTGGACAAATCATTGTGGAAAAGGACGTCGTATTCAACACTAGAGTAGTGTATTCAATCCATATTATTAATATTGACACATAAACCAAAACGGTTATCCAGGCCTATTTGACTTGATGCTCTGCAGTGTCGAACTCTGCAGTGCCGAACAGTGTCCAACTCTGCAGTGCCGTCCCGCGAGTGGCAGTTCGTTTGTCGTGACAGGCGTGAAAACCACGCTTTGAATGTGGATTAAATTTACGTTTGTTCTCTATTACATTTGTTGAGAAAAGTGCTACGTAAAACCCTTTAGTCTGTACATACATTATTGGTCTTACTCAATACTTAATTCAAAAACATAATTCATATATGCGCGTATGCTCACCCCGGTGGACTTTCGGCTGCTGAGTAATCAACATATTATAATATCTTCATCTCATATAATTACATTCGCGGCTCTGATGTCACATTGTACAATGTATTCACGCATTTAAATTGATAATTATTATATGTTGTGCTTTGCTATTCCCAGTGGGCTCATGTTTACTATGAACAATGCACGAATATAATATGTTTCAAGTATATTCGTGAGTACATAATCCTTGGAATATGATTTTAGATTTTCACGGTCAAAAGTATTTTCGTTATTTATTTTTGGGGTGTTATGCCTTTTACACAACTTTTCGGACAGCGTTACATCATAAGGGCAGATGTGTCATCCCTTTGTAGGTAAAATGTATTCGCCGAGTCCTTTCCTTTTGAATACATTTTTAATTTATTTATTTTTCTTTTTTTGCCTGAATCGTTGGCTAAAGAAGGAAGTAGCGCAACACGGCATAACACCTGATAAATAAATGACTAAAACATAATTCTTTATCTCAAATTTCCTTTTTTCTCTACACAATTTCTTCATTTTTATTACTATTATTCATACATTCTATTTCACACGTTCCGTTATGCAAAATTGCGTACCTTAAAAATGTAAAGATACTTAAACCATGTAATAATTTATTTTAATATACCTGATCATAATGTACTGCGAATGACTTAATAAAAAAATAAACAAACAAAAATTTACTGTGTGCTGGCACAAGTAATTTTACTTTAACGACTGGAGCTCGTAGGAGTGCTAATATAAACACCTATTTAATTTAAAACCTTTTTTTATTTTGCTCATCTTCTGTTTTGTACTACTCTTTTAGTTTAAGTATTTTTAACATCTAATTAATAAATAATTGATATCTGAGGAAATGCATTTGAAACACATTTAATAAATTGCAGGTAATATATAACAAGGTTCACAATTTGAGAAGCGGGTATGGGAACCGCCACCTTGGAAACCAACCAAAAGGGGTGTTGTTATCCAAAATATTGAATAACCAACACCTCGCAAGTTTGGTGACTTAGCAGCGTTATCCGGGTTCATCAGGTGAGGTGTGTTCAGGTCTTAGCGACTGATGTGATTTACCCATTTACCCATAAACCCACCATCTACGTTGCGGCCCGGATCGGGAAAGGACCATTTGGGGAGACCATTGACCTAGTATACCCTAGACAAGCCGTCTCATAGTAAAAATCTGAAAAAACATAACCCCAAGTATCAGTAATTTCGCAATACAACTCTCCTTCGAATTCCGCCGTCTTGCATGCGAATTCTCGACAATATAAAACTGAGCACCGACTTAATCCCATAGTGTAATTTTCGAACTAATACATCGATAGGTGATCACGTGTTGCATGCGTGGACATTTAGACAAGCTGTGTTGTATAAAAATGGTTTTCAAAGTGGGGATCGCGAGACATTCATAAATTTAGTTAGACAAAAATATTTTTTTACTTTATTATGACAAGCGATTCAATTTCGGAGGCGAGTATGGGTACCGCCGCCTCGGGAACCATTTATTGGATAACCAACGCCTCTGCCATAGGTCACTCCAAGTGGTTCGCTACGTTTGGTGACCAGGCAGGGGTGCCCGGGTTCATGGATTGAGATTTGTCCGGGTCTTGGCGACGGATGCGTCTGCAAATTTTTAAATTTTATTTTTCTGTTGAACGTATGGCTCGTTGTCAACCACCAAGCAGCAATTTCGTCGGAGTGTCCTGTCGAAAGCGGTGTACACTGCAAACCATACTTTAGATTTGTGTACAAAAACTTGTACACGGTCCCGTATATGTATATATTGACCATGAGTTTTAAAATAAAAAAAATCCATTTATCGTTTGCTTGAAAATAATGACGAAAAATTCACCCTTTTACCGCCCACGCACCGTGGGCTGCCCAGGTTGGTTGCTTATCATTAACACAGTGATGAGCAACCAGCAGCTCGCAAGCCCATTTACTGCTTTCCGGACTTTTGACTACAAAAAATATCAAAAAAATTGCACTAAAAAATATTCAAAGGCTTCTGTTCTGTTTTGCAAAATGTCTTAGCCGAATCTTTCTTAAAAGTTTTGAATCGGCTGCTCAAACATTAAGTTTTTTTTGTATATAGGTAATAATTAAAAAATGACAGAAATTTGTAGTTAATTAAAGCCCGTTAGTAAGCGCTCAAAAAGAAGTGGAAGGTGAGATATGTAAATACCAATGTTAGAGGGAGCGCGAAAACGATAGATAATATTTAAGCGAAAATTGTGAAAATGTTTAATTAAACATGACTCGTTTAAACTATTTTAAAATAGAACCAAAATCCCGCGGAAAATGTCATAGCTTTAAAGATAAAATGAATTATGATTTTTTGCATATATATATAACTTGTAATGTAACAAAAATAAAGAGCTTATAATAATTTTCGAAATATACGATTATACGATTTTCTTCTATCGGAAGAATTTCATTAAATTACCGTTTCGGCGTGGCAAATGTATAGATATTATCGTCAAAAATAACATATATTTTTTAGAAACTTAAAAACTTAAAGTGTTCTAGAGAAATATGTTGTAAAACGGTAGAAATTCGGAATGCTATGGCTTAAGATAGGTTAACTTTCGACCTTTATTGAAAAATAGTGCAGCGGTTTTTTGTTAAGATCTGCGTTTAATGTATTTTAAAGGTTTCCGTTTTATACAACCGGGTCGCGTTTTTAAAAAGTTTAAAAACCATTGCCATATCGTGCCGCAAGCCCTTCGTCTATGTGTTAGTATCGGTGTGTGGTGACGTCACAAGCATTTGAGCAGATAGCTGGCTACATTATCAAATATAAAGTCCGTAGACTGTACCTTGTACAATATTCGGAAGTAGGATATTTTTGTGTTTGAAAAAATTAACTCCGTCAGGACGGCTGGGACAGCAATTAGTTTCAGTGTGGACCGATAAAAGGTAAAACACAAAGCACTATGCGATCTAAATAGTACGAAACAATGCTCGCACTTTTTCATAAATGGGCCTTGAGCCAATTTTATTTGGTTTCTGGCGTCATTTTTAAATTCTCAGGGCACGTCTAGATATACTTGGTCGAAGGGGGAGACCCTTTGACCTCTCCAGCTGGTCTCTATCGACCCATCTTCTTGCACCGCAGCGAGAGGGATGTCACTCATGGATACACTGACCTTTCGATTCCTATCCACCTCTCATACCCTTTTCCTTCCCAGAACTCTTTCTTTTAATTTAAAATACCCTCCACGCAGCATCCTCAAAGATGACGTAGGCTCTGAGGAAGATTATTTTCTCCTGGGTTAATGTAAAAAAAACTTTCTAAAAAATAAGTAACGAGAAAACTAAACTGTTGACAAAAGAAAATTTACATCATATATTTTTATGAATAAAATGAAATATGTCTCCTGACGTATAAATTACATACTAAACTCAACGTACAAGCACAGAATCCATTAAAAAGTCACAAGTACTACCCACACACTTTTTAAATTTCCAACATACACGGTGTGTCAAGAAATTCAGTCGTAGTCCAGCGGTAAGGCTTTTGACTCGCAATCCGAAGGTCGCGGGATCGAATCCCGGCGTGCCAATAAATTTTATTTGATTAATTTGTGTTATTTCACAATTAATTAATTAAAAATAATATATAGTATATTTGCGGCACGTTCCACAGTGGTAGATACTCTCAGTATCGCCCTGGTGTAAGACCACCATTCAGAATTGAAACGTTGCTTGAAATGGCTTTAGCCATGTTTGGTGACCAGATCTGAATAGCTAGGTACTTCCCAACTTCCTCTCCCCATCTCCTTCCCCTCCCCACTACCTTCAGCCTCACGACATACCCCAATTGGGGATGCCATAGTCTCACTGGTTCCAGACGGGAGCAGTTGGGACTCTTGTGCGCAAATTCATATAAAAAAAAATTCAAAAATTCAAAATTTTCCTGGTGAAAATAGGTACGTAGGTATGTTTATTAAAAATATAAACAAAATAATGAATGTACCTACCTGTAAACATAATATTGCAATGTATTTTTTCATGTAACCATTCCTGTCAAAGCAATTTTTTCTTTTCTGAAAATATAATGAATAAATATTCAACTTTATGATATGACTATACATTTGTATTCTTTAATCTCTCTTTAACCTACTGTTCTTATGTATATTACTTTCTACTTGTAAACTTTTTGTACTGATGTAATCTATTGTAAACTATACTTAAGATGTATTTTCTATGTTATAATGTTCCAAATTTCATTGAATAAAGATATATTATTATTATTGAAGCATTTGCTAGTATATTATAACACAGTATTATAACACTAATAGAATATGAAACCTTGAAAAAAATTCAGACTTGTAAAATGATTTTTCTGCAACGTCGCGTACGTCTGCGCCCGGCAGCCGCATATTGCACCAAAGCCGGCTTTGCTTTGACATTTTGATCGTAGGAGCGTTATCACATCTACTTTCAATATTGGAAATTCTCCTAATCACATCATAATATTTATTCAGACCGACAACCTTTCAGTATATTGGAGCTTTGGCAACTTATTTAATTAGATCCTGAATGTAGGTATATATGCTGAAATAAACAATCTTAATTTTTTAATTGCGGCGTTTTTATGAATACTCAACTCAATGCACGATTTTGTAGCCACTCAAAGACAAAAACACCAACAACAAAAGATGTCGACACAAATATTATAGCGGAAAACGTCATGAAGCTGTTATACAAACAATGGATTTCGCGACCGTCAACTCGGACGAGCTGCATCTTATCACCTTTTTTTTTACATGAGCTCCACACAGGAGGCCCTGAGGAAAATAATTTCCCTCAGGGCCTATGTCATCTTTGGGGATGCTGTGTGGAGTATTTTTATAAAGAAAAGAAGGAGAGGAGAGTTCTAGGAAGGAAAAAGGTATAATGGGTGAGTAGGAATCTGGGATTCAGTGTGTTCTGGTCATCCACCTTCAAGACCCTACCATAGATCACCCCAAGCGAAAAACTTGGGGTGATCTATGGCAGAGGTGTTGGTTATCCAATTAAGATTTCCGGGGCGGCGGTACCCAATCCCGCCTCCCAAATTGTTTGTTTATTCGTGTACTGTACATCCAAATAAATATTGTCCATCTAAAAAATCATCATCAATCAATCATTATCATCATCGAACAATATTAATAGGCTACAGACTGTACGGTTGAAATTTTACTCTGATACCGCGCCTTAGGCAAAACCGTTTTCGTATGTGGACTTGGTTTACAAATGTATTTTTGTAATAGAACCGAATTAAACAATGCCAAAAAAGGCGCCACCGACAGTTTGCGTGATTAGCATCGCCTGGCAGGCGTAAGTACTACGGACTTGTAATTTTGTGTATCTCTCCGGATGTGGAGAGATTGACGATAATTTGATTATTTTTGTAATTGGCAGTTGTGAATAATAGTACCACGCGGTTATATATTATATAATATTACGTCATTGCCTATCGCGGTTACTTTGTCCCGGTGACTAGCTGTCACTGGATTACAGTGGATCCAGTCATTGGATCACAGTGGATTTTTGGAACCAGTTCCTATCGGATTTATAAAATGATTACCGACACTCAAAATGGGCGAAGCCGAACCAAAAGCCACCCCCAGGGCCTAGCAGCAAAAACCTGCGGACCGGGTTTTGAACTACTGCGATCATTATTTTTCTAAATATGTACTCGTATACGTGTTATTACTTATATGTTTCTTACACATTCCTCAAACACTAAAATATTATTAGCCTCTTACTATACATTTACTATTTTTTAAATTTTGAGAAAATATGTTTATTTTTAGTACAATAAGGTCTTACCGTAGGTCGTTGGCAGATTTGTTAAATTTTCAAACAAAATTTTTTATTATACAATAAATCAATAAATTATTTGTAAAAGCTACTTTTCAGAATTTTAATTTAATTTCAAATAGAATCATTAAAAAAAGATTAACGCCTTTGTTTTGTGACGAAAATACTTCAGTAAGTCTATTTATTTACGGTCTTACAAACTAATATATTTAAAAAAATGCATTCTTATTTTGCTTAGACATTATTGAAAAATTATAAATACTTATGTTAAAAAAATAATAACAAAAATTACATATTTTCAATTGTTTTATCATCACGAGTTTGAGCATTTTTGAATGTGGGTATTTATCAAAATAAATTTGGAATGAAATAAAATTGATATGTAGTAATTATATTAAAATGCTGGTATGGAGAGTAATTAATCTTTCTCATCGGAACCGCCCTGTACCGTTGCTAGGGTACGATTGCAAGATCATAGTTCAACGAAGTTTTAATTCTCGGCCGCTGGTTAATGGCTCTAAAACAACACAATCGGCGTTTACGGAACCGTTAACAGATGAAATTGCATCGATCGTATGACCTTCAATTAATTGGATGTAAGTTGAAATATTCCAAACCTCTGTATGATTTGTACGATTTATTTTTCCATCCAAATTATTTTTTGTCTTGCCATAAATTTTTATTCTCAAAATCTTTGACGAGGTAAACAATTGAATAATTAATTTCTTAATTTGCAGTTACAACTAACTGATGAATTTTGAACATTGAACCGCATCCACTGTACCCGTAATTCAATGGAAATTAATACAAGCACGAGATTTACATTTATACGAACTGCAACAGTTTGGCAAACCTATCCTAGGATTTGTAATCTTGCATAAATCAGCGTGAATATGAGAAACAATACTGGATTTATTTGTAGCAGGTACCCAAACAGCGTGGTTCAACTTCAATTATAATATTTATACCGCTTCAAAAAACTGGCGATATTTACAGGACACAGAAAATATATTTCGATAATGTCATTATTTTGGTATCAAATGATTTGCATTCTAATTCAAAACCTGTAAAGCATTAAGCATCACAAAATTGAACTCACCATCACTTTTTTTTCCCGGCATGCGTTGCTAAGCCATATTCAGAGAATTAAATTGTTTCCACCTGCATTTCCTTTCCCGCATCCCCAACCCCTCTCGCGTTCCCCTTCCACCTTCCTCGCCTTCCCTCATCCCTCTCACGCTCCCCGGTCGCGCCAATTCTACTCCCGCGTTCCTTATATTTAGTCTCAGTACATTAAGTTTTCACAAAGCATGCTTGCCCCCTATTATAATTTTTTTTATTCAAATTTTATTTTTCGTATATTAGAAATATTAATTTTTGTATATTATAAGAACATTAAGAACAATCAAATATTATAAGAACTATCAATCAAATTCAGTGCCTAACATAGGTACAGATTTAAAAGATCTATAATTCTTGATTCGATTCAAATTATTATGTAAGTACTTCAAAATTAATTAGTTAATTTAAAGAGTTTTGAAAATTGAGCTCTGATTTGACAATTATTGTTTTGCAAAACGTCATTCACAAGTTTTTGACAGTTTCGTAATAATCTTTTTCATGATTGAAAAACTTTTCAGAAATATTGTCATGTGGTTGAATTCAAAAACCTTCGCGGGGTTTTACGAAGGTATTTTGAAAGTTTTAAACATGCTTTGCTATGCTTAATGTAGTAGTATACTAATCATCAATCCCCAAACACGTATTGATTTTTATATATATAGATAGGTATTACAGTATTGATACCTACATTTATCTTTTGACAAAATTTTGTCAAAATGCACAAAATTAAGATTTTTTAATTTCACAATGATTTAACACTTTTCACTATGATTTACCGTATTTCACTGTGCTTTTCATGTATCATCGTGATTCACAACATTTCAGCATGATTTTCATGTATCACCATGATTCACGACATTTCAGCATGATTTCATATTTTAACGTAATTTGCTACATTTCAACCTAATTTACCAGTTATTCAACCTTGATTTATCACAGTTCACCATGACTTGCCATACTTCTCCATAACCACAATTTTGTCTTTTTAGACAAATTAGTAAAATCATTTCTAGGTGTCGAACTGTTCGATCAATAGTCCAATATTGCTTATTTCACAAGATTGGCGCATCTAGTATCTACGGCATGCGACATAAATACAGGCAGCAATCTCGTTTATTTAGCAGGAATGAAATTGAATATTGGATTCGTGTGAAGAAATTCAGCCGAGTCGAGAAGCAATTTATACTTATCTTAATATTTTTAATGAACAGAGGAAAGTAGACGGATCGTCATAAAAGTTAGCGCAATCACCGAGAAAATTGAAAAAAGGGGGAAATCTTAGCGCATCGTTAAACCCAATTTAAATGCTCTCTAAACAGGACGAAACCTAAACCTAAACCTTTTGTTTCACAAAATTAAAACAATTCATCATATTATTTCAAAGTAAAAATTCAAATTCTATGAAAGTTCTATTAAAGTTTTGTTTTTAATGCAATTATGTAAAACAACTGGGTAACAGTAATAATATAATAACAGAACTTGAATTAAACCTTAACAGAACTTGCGAATAAACTTCGAAATTTTATGAATTCTTCAAATTCTGTGAAAAAGCTAGCTCTTTATAATTAAAATTTTCAAGTCTAATAATGATCACAAGTCTTAAATATTATGAATTTAAGATGTTTTTTAGTGTTGCCTAAATTAAAAAATCTCATCTCAATTTTCATTTAGATATTTCAATTTATCAGAGAGTAGATGGATATCGTGGAAAGAAACCTAGATTCTTTTCGTTAATTTACCCTTTGCCACCTGCTAAGTTTTCGTGTTAAGCTGTAGATAAAAACGCAAGTTCAACTGCAGGAGCTTTTAAAATGTATACAACACACTATCAGAGTTGACCGAGCAAATAAATGAAGTACACTTGTAAATCAATTAATAAGATTAATATTAAATATAATAATACTTTAATCGATGGTTTCGTCCACCCGAAGCCCGCACAACCTACCCACCTACTGAGCCGTTCCAAACTAGAAAATAGGATAAATTAAATAGTAAAATAGAATTAAGTACGGACCTTCTCATCAATGCTCACGTATTTATTAACTTTCTTGCTGATTTCGTGGCACAGCGCATTGTGCGGGCGTCATATGGACCAAACCGACGACTTGAACGAATATCTCAATTCAGTAAAAAAAAATAACATTTCGTTCCTGGGGGTGAAAAAAAAACAACTTGTTGTTATATCACTTATTGATGTATCTGCAGATATATTGTTTTCACAGACGTGGAATATTTCACGCACGATAAATCACTGTTCCCTTGTCGATGGCTTAAACAACGTTTCCAAAACAGATCTGAACAGATTACTTGTACCTATATCACGATATATTTTTTCATCTTTTTCGTTCGTATTATTTCTCGGCGACCTGAGATAATAGCTTTCTGCAGCAGAAATATCCACAGTAAAGGTAAGAACGAGAGAAAAAAACACGATGAAAGGTGAGAGAAAAGAAAGAAACGGGATGTCGGAATAAAGCACCTACAACCTATATTATGTCTTCTTTTTTCTCATCTCGCTTCCGCAATTACATGTTCGCAACTATGTGTTCTGAAGTTTGAGGAAAATGCAGTTCGCAGTTGATATCATGCCAAGTTCAGTATCATGTCAGGGAAGACATTAGATGAACTTTTGTGAAAAGTTAATATTTCTTATTTCAATTTGCATTGTCATCAAAATGTCGCCGTTATAAAACACAAGGAAACTTGATAGGTCCAGATGATAGTCTGCGTAGTAGTTTTGAACGCAATTTTTACCCAATTTTTGACAAAATAAAATCAAAACAAAAATGCCACATGTGAAAAAAAGACATTGCAAAATATCTATATTCATTATTATCGATATTATCCAGTAGTGCTGACTTTCAATATATCCCTTATGTAAAACTACCATTCAGAATCGAAGCGTTGCTTGAAATAGCATAGCTGTGTTTTTTCACCAGATTTGAAGAGCTTGATAGTTCCGCACTTACCTCTTTCCCATCAGCTTGCATTTCCCACTACTTTCAGCCTCACAATATATTCCAAACGGGATGCCACTGGCTCCAGATGATTGGGAGTTGTTGGGACTCTTGCGCGGTACTTATATGAAAAATCTAAATAAATCTGTATTGTTGCCGAAACCAGTTAGCGTGTTAGTAATTTTGGTTTCAAATTATTGTTTTACCTACATACAATCACAATGGTAAAAGCTTTATCATTTAATGCTCTGAAATTATGAATCTTCTTTTCAAATATCTTTTCTCATAAAAAAATATTAATTAACAATTTTATTTTCATTCTATAAAATGGCTATATTCCAGCCCCTCCAAATAATTTTTATTGTAGTATCTAGAACGTAGACATAAAGGTGAGCCAATGTCGTTCACGAATAAAAGCAAGGATTTTTAGTGGGTATTTTCTCCTTTATTTGTTTGGATAAAAGAAAGACAGATAATCTTATTAGGCAACTTTGTACTGGAAGGGTATTTAATTAAACCGTATTACATAACTTTGTGTAGTCATGCACACCACTTTATTTATTTGAACACACCAACGAGCAAATGGTTAGTATAATTGGGCTGTCGTGAGGTTTAAATCGACAATGACAAAGGCACTGCTATATTCGTTAAGCCGAAATCCGTCTGTATGTTTGTTTAAAATAAAACATTGTTCTGGTACCTTTTTTGAAAATGTGTATACTGCAAAAAAGATTCCCAACTGTGCTATGGACGTTCCGGAGCCAGTGAGATTGGCATCCCCAATAAATTTGGGTACGTTGTAGGGCGGAAGGAGTTATTTATTTTCTGGAAATCGACAGTTAAATTTTTTCAGTTTTTACATGTTTGTATAGCCAAAATAAACCAATTATGGATTTCCTTCTTATGACTTTAAATGAAAACTTTAACTTTAACTTTAAATAAATAATAAAAATTATAATAAAGGAATATAAAACCAAAAATTATATAAAACAAAAGATTGTATAAAACTAAAATTTACGTAAATGTAAAAAATATCAATACATTGGTATCCGTAAAAAAACAAGGTTGTACATATAAATCAAAGTTATGGAAGAAGAAGTTTAGGTTATGGAAGAGGAACGTTAGGTTAGGTTAAATTAGACAATAACAGAGTTTTGGAAGAGGAAGGTTAGGTTAGGTTATATTGCCTATGGCCGCTGGCGGCTCGTGACTTTTGAGTGTGCTAGAGTGGTAATTAAAAAAAATGACATTGTCGATATTATTGTAGGCGAAAAAATTTTTTTTTTCGAAAATTGGTTTTCTGTGAAAATTTTTCAAAAAAATCCGTGCGGCGCACGGTCAAACTGATATGTTCTGAAAATTTTCAAACAAAAACTGATTTTCAAAAAAAAATTTTTTAGGCTACAATAACATCAATAATGCCATTTTCTTAAATATTAGTACACACAAAATTCACGAGCCGCAACTGCCTTTTGGCTATTCAAATCTGGTCTCCAAACATGAAAGTCATTTTCCTCAAAGTTGAGAGTATTTACAATTTCTACACATCAAACTGTGAATAAAATAACGTTAGACATATTTACGGAATCTCTTGAATAAATTTTATTTTTGGTATTTTTTTAACTATATTAACTCTTATATAATATTTTTTTAAGATTATTCCCATCAACGCAATGTATCATTGAAGAAGAAGATAATACTTACAAATCTAAACAAAATGTGAAAAAGAACAAGTCAAAGAAAAATAAAAAGCTAACGGCCGCATCTGGAACACAAACCCAGAACCTTGTAGAAGTTTACTTTTGACTTGTGAAACTACATACCCCGATGCTATACTTCGCTTGAATAGCGATTCAACAACTAGACATCTCCAGACTTGCTGTTTGTCAGGAGTGAAACTTGCAGTAATCTTCAGTTGAGATTTGGACAGCAACAAGGAAGCACGTTTATTCGCGACGCGGGACACACCAAGCAGAATGGCGGAACCTCGTAAACGTAACGTAAATTCACATCTTTAATTTTTAGAAAAATCTTTGGTGTACCATTTATTCTTTTCTACATCTTGTACGTTACGATTAACATTCTGGCGCCCAAGATTACTTTGTTTTAACTTATGCACACAAGTTTGTAAATAAGTATCACGTGACGTTTCTCTTTGACTGATGAAAGATTTCTTAGAACTTTCATACACCCTTGAGAATACTCCAGTAATATGGAGTCTTAGTCAATCAATTCCATTAATTCATTCAATATGTTCAATAAATGAGATAAAAAAAAAATCACGGCCAAAAGTATTTTTTTTATTTGTAGTGGAGTGGAGCTGGCAACACGGTATTGCTTCCAAGTACATAAGCATATATTTCACCACCAACAATTACTCATCTGCCCTGATGGTGGACACTGTAACGCTGTCCAAAACGTTGGCTAAAGAAGGAGGTAGCGAAACACGGCATAACACCCCAAAAATAAATAACGAAAAAAGGTTCAATAAATATTTCATGTTACCGCAGAACGTGTTTCATTTATACTGGTTGACATTTATTTTTTTGCTCTTTTTTTCATATTGCACACCTTTTATATTCATTACACACAAACTAATTAATATATAATCTCTTTCAACTGGGGCATTTAGCGCCCATTGTGATATTAATTAACAACCCTTCTTTTAATCGTTACAACCTCTCGTCCTAATCTGCCAATAATATAGAAGAAAAATAGTCGACTTAAAAATAAGAGGTCTCAGTGTCCGCATTGGTAAAGACACCGGTAAGACGAGAGGTTCTGTTTTCAAGTCCCGGTTGCAACACTTTAATTTTCTGGGTCTTGTTTTTTTCATATTTCGTTTAGATTTATTAGAATTATCATCCTCTCCATTGATTTATTTATTCTTTTAAAAAAGACGCCAATAAAATACACCTGCAAATACTTAAAAAACTTTTTTTCAATGGAGGAATGATTTTTAAGCAAGCGATTGGAGAGAGACAGAAAATTTTATCATTTATACTCTTAATACGGTCCAGACATTATCTTGCCACTAATAACCATTTACTTTCACACAGCTTTAAACACACTTTATATACGTTGCGCCGCGACGGTTTATGATGAGAAAACTTTTCCAATATGTTTTCGTTAGCAAAAGCGACGAAAACATACGACGATATGTTTCTAGCTGAAACTTGTCAACATCAGTAGGTTAATCTTGTGGTCAATTTGGTCGAATAACTAAGCCTTTTTTGTCCTGTATATCATCAGTATTCTAACTCAGATTATTTGATAAATTTTTGTCTCGTCTGTTTTCAAATTACAATAAATAACTAAAGTTCCTCGCAGAGGTTCGTTATTGAAAATTTTTCCTCGAGAAGTAAATTGGGGCCACTTTCACATTGAATGTTAAAACTTCTGATTTAAAAAAAAACATATATTTTCAAATTTGAATACATACCACCCAAGAGTCTGTAGGCCTTGGTACTACGGATATCTTTAATTGGGATATGTTACTGAAGGCAGTGGAGGAGTGGAGGAGATGAATAAGAGAAGATTGGGAAATAACAATGTAGTTATTATTCAGAGCAGGATACCGAACACTGGATAAAAATCATTTCATGTAACTAAAGATCGATTCTGAATAGTGGTATTTCACCAAGATGATATTGAGAGTATGTACCACTCTCTTGTATCAATGTCTAGATATCAATAGGTAAGTACCGATGGTGATATTGATAATAATTTTTTTGGTTTAAAAATATCTACCCCGAGAGCTTCTGACTCTTTATGTCTACTGAATGGTGTTTGATGAAAAATGAACCCAGAAAAATAAACGTCAACTGATATTTTTTTTATCCATTCTCAATTCAACTCTCTCTTTGATTGTAAATGCATTGTTCATATCGCTCATACAATTCCTCATTATCTAATTTCTTAAAACCGGTCAAAAAAATTCTCAATTTGATTAAAAATGGGCCTCAACAGTTGCTTTCATATCATCGTTATCAGTAAATCTTCTACCCCAATGAGATTCCTCAAATCATTTTTCGCAACTTGCTTGCATTGTCCTGAAGGAACATCGCGCCTCAATTTTTCCCTTCTCCTCTGCTTAATGAAGTCCATTTTTGTAGGTAATTTATCTTCAGAACTCCCTGATTGATCAAAAATATGAAGATCATGAGTTTGGTGATGGCGCACTGATCTTTGAATTTACGGAGAGCTTTCCGAAGAGTTTCTAGCTGAAACTTGTGTATTTTTTTATAGACTTTGGGACGTATTGGTGAATCCGTGTCTCATCACAGGTTTAAATTCGGAACTCACCCAGAATCTCACCCCACTCTCTCACCCACTCCACAAAGCTCGAGAAGCATTAGAAGTTTCCACTCGCCGCTGTCGGCCAAATGGCGTTAAAATTCTAGGCATCAATTTTATTACATTATATTATTTCTATTCATTTATTTATTGTTTCTTTACATGGTTGGTATAACAGTTTGCAATTGTATTTTTAACCTCACTAAGACAAGCCTGTGTTAAAAAGGTTTTGTTGGATGTCTCCAAATCTTTCGGTACACATCAAGGAGGAAAGGTCCTCCATGGCACTAATGTTCACTTCATCGAATAGTTATTTAATGTTTTATATATGTATAGTTTTATTCGCGAAAACAAACAGTTAAATGATAAATACATTTTGGCATGTTGAATGAATATTCAATGAATACAAAATTCCCGTTCTGCGAGTGCGATTCCCTTGAATTCTATTTTTTCCTCAGAAATTACCGTTCTTGTGGCCACATTTTGAGGTGGTCATTGTCTTCAATAGTCTCTCTTCCTTCTACAAACATTTGATTCCATCTTATAACTATAGCATAAGATAGAAAAGACTCACCTCGTACATTGTTCAATTCGCAATTAACGTCCTTTGTGCGCCTTATTTATATGATAGTATTTCCTCACTGAGCGGAACTAGAATTTAGGCATTCAACAGTTGATATTTTGACCGATTTCAAGATGTTGTATCAGAAAGTGAGAAATGGTTTACGCTTGTTATAATTGTATTAAATAATAAAAATTTAATTGGTTGGCTTTTACTACCCTGGGCTCATTTTGCGTCAGAACCCAAGTACGAAAAAATATATTTAAAAAAACTATTCCCGAGAAAAACGGAGAGAATGAAATTAGTGAGAATTTTAAAAATAATAATCCAACCTTCTGGGAAATACGCTTGGCGTTTCATTTATTAAAAAAAATCTTTTGAAAGATTTTACACCAGCATTCCCGAATAAATTTTGCTGAAATAAAACTACTCTGCTTAGAAATAATTCTTACTTATTATTCATTTTGCAAAGTTCCTAACATCCCTAAAAACTAATTCGTGTTTGAAATTCAAAGTGTTCTTCGTAATATTTTCACATTTATTCAACATCCTCACAAGGAAACTAGTTTTGTTCACTTTTGCTCATTTATTTATTATTCAGATCTGTTATTTCTGTAACTTATGGTACTGAGTACGAATTTGCTTACAATAACTCAGCCGAGTGGGAACAGATGTTCTAGTACGGGATGCTAGCCATATTGATTATGTATGTTGTTCAAGAAGTATTATTTTTATTGAGGAATTAAAATTGAGAGATGTAGTGTTATTATGATTCATAAATTGTAATTCCTGAATTTAAAAAACGCCTGTGATACGAATTGAGCTTGCGTGATCTCACAAAATAAAAATTATCAAAATTAAACTTATTATTATTGTAAATTTGATACTTCTTCAATTGGAGTATCAACTAATAACATAATTATTTTGTTATGTGTAACACACGGGAATCCCAACTACTCCCAACCGTCTGAACCAGTGAGACTATGGAATCCCCAATTAAGATACGTTACGAGGCAATTAAACATGCATAAAGTATTCTAATTATGGTATTTCACCTATTACTGTTAGGCATTTGTACTCCGAAAAATACCGCATATGGAATTTTTTTTTTATATTATCAAATGAAAAAAATAGCCCATAATCTAACCTAACGTCACTCATTTAACCAATTAAAAGATATATATATATTACATCACTTTTAACGACTTTTCAAAGGAGGTTCTGAGATGATTTCATTCTGAGTTGTTCGGTCACCATTTTTTTTTTGAACTTGCGTTTTTTTTTTTTTTTTTTTTTCTTTTTAAATATGTTTATTCAGTTTTAATTTTACAATATTTTATTTGACAAATCTTACGAAATTGATCAATCAGTTTGATTGTAAGAAATCTCTCATTTTTTTTCTAATTATTTAATACGGTATACTTTTCAGTTTTACATAGTATATACTAAATATAATACTTATAATATTAAAATACTTATTATTACGACAAACTAATTATTATAATGTTTTAATGTTTATGAATTGCGTTGTAGTAAAAATATTTTACACAGTACAAACATACGGTGAGAAAATAAATAGACAGGAACTATTTTATTTGATTTCATGTTCTTCGGAGGTAGAAAGATTTAACTTTTGTTTTGATTTTTGAATGACATGTCTCATTTTTGATATTTTCAGGTAATGCGTTTAATTGTGCTTCATTCATAACATAACAACCATCTGAATAAATATCAATTCGGGAGACGGGTAAGGGTACCACCGACCCAGGAACCATTTATTGAATAACCAACACCTCTGCCGTAGTAGTTCACTACGTTTGGTGGCTTAGCAGGGGCGCCCGGGTTCTTTGGTTGAGGTTTGTCCAGGTCTTCGCGGCCGACTCGTCTGCCCACCTGCCGTGTCGTGAGATTTGATTGGTTGAGAGGACTTTTATCCTCTCCACCCGGAATCACTCGACCCATCGCCTTGCACCGCGGTTGGGGGGATGGATGTGCCCCAGATTCCTACCCGTCCCTCATACCTATTTCCTTCCCAGAACTTCCTCTCCTTCTTTTCCTTAAAAAAAACTATCTACACAGCACTCACTAGATGACATAGGCCCTGAGGGAAATTATTTTCCTCAGGGTTGTGCGCAGCCAATGTAAAATGTGGTTGTGTGCAGCCAATGTAAAAAAAAAACATTTTATTTGAAATAAGTCTTTTAGCAACCTGCTCACAAATACTGGCAATCCGAAGGTCGCGGGTTCAAATCCCGGCAAGCGCAAGTAAAAATAATTTGTTTCATTGTATTATTTCACAATTTATCCATTTAAAATTTGCAGCACATTCCAGAATGGAAGATACTCTCAGTATCAGAATTGAAAAGGCTTTAGCCATACTTTATAAGAATTACCAGGTACTTCCCCACCTTTCTTTTTCTCTTTTCCTTTGTTACGCCATTACGCAATGTTTCACAGGTTTCAGACGGTTGGGAGCAGTTCACATTAAAATATATAAAATACACATAAGATATTTTCATTTTGATAATATATAAAGTGTTAAACAAACCAGAAATACAAAAAAGTGTAAAAACAAATTTATCAAAAGTCGATTGCAAATTATAATTTGTTGTAATAACTCTTCAACAAGTTCGTATTTTTTAGTCTAAGCGCATGTATTTTAAACTTTATGAAGAAAAGACAATGGATTAAAAGTTTGTGGAATAAATCTGTTTTATTGAAATAAACGTGCTGCCGAAAAAGGCACGAGCCTATCGAAGTTCTGCTAACCATAAAGATGTCTAAAGTATTTATTTATGCGCCAGTTCACTCCTTAATCAGAATCGGTGGAAGAATTGTATTATAGTGGCATTGAAAGAGGGGGGGGGGGGGGGGGGGGAGAAAACCGATATCATTGGCAGCCATTTAAAATTGATATTTTTCTCCCATTTCATTTATGCGAAAACTAATAAAATTTAAGATTTGATATTCATTGGCTTTTTACAAAAAAGTTGAGAAAATTAAATCATCTTTTTTAGATTATAAACAGCTTGTTTATAATAAGAATTCGCTTGACTTAATTGTATCAAATATCTTATTCTAGGTAAATTTTGTCAAAGTCAGACTTTATTATTAAGAAATAGAAATTAATAAAACAGAAAAGAAGGTATTTTATTTTATTTTTATTTTATTAATCTATAAACATAGGGTTTTACATAGGGTTTAATTGATGCCTGTCTCATTAGGATTTACCTGTGTTGAGACAGGCTTAGAGGTACATATTAAAAATTACAGGAATATTTTAAGTTACATACAAATTCAATTGAATACTATAAAAATGGAAAAGTGATTGGAAGTGTGGGTAAATACTTTAAAGAGAGTTATGTAAATGTAGGAAGAGATGATGTACAGTGAATAGTAAATCCTGTCAAATCTATTTATGGGATTGATTAATTAATTTGACATGATTCTATTTTTAAATTATTTTACATGGATTAGGTCGTATGCAAATTGTTTACTGTCTATTTATGATTTACTTTACAGATGTTTGCAGTAGTGTGGCGTCCAATACTTACAATCCATTTCTTTACGTCTTGTTTGAATTTTGTCAAGGATTCAGTATGTCTGATTGTAGCTGGTAGTGTATTGTATAGTTTGCAAGCTATGTATTTGAAGTGTTTTTGTCCAAAGGTAGTTTTGGAAAAAGGAGTTTGGAGAAGTTCTTTGGTTTTGGCTCGGGTATTGTACATTGTTTGTGTTGTTTTGTATGATGTTTTGTTGTTTTTGTGTAAATTAACTAATATGGATCTTGCGTATATAAACTATCTTCATACAAATGCTGTATAAAGAGTTATCGATACAAGATACTTATTACAGTATTAAGAATCCCCCTGTTTGAAGAAAGAAGTGTTCGGTCTAGTGTTTTTAACTCCTGAGTGGAAGATGCTCTCAGAATCACACTCCTGAACGACCACCATTAAAAATTGAGACATTGCTTGAAGTAATTTTAGTCTAGTTTGTTGACCAGATCTCAAGAGCTAGGTATTTCCCCACCTTTATTTTCACCGTATTCTTCCCCTACCCACTGCTTTCAGCCTTTCAATTCACCCCAATTGGGGATTTCATAAACTCATTGGCTCCAGATGTTTAATAGCCTGGTATTTCTTAATCTCCCAACTTCTTCTTCTTCGCACTTTGTTCAGCCACACATTACATATTCCAATTTTATTGACCCTGGACAACTGGGAGCAGTTAGTTAGTTGGAATATATAATAATAATAATAATGTTTTATTCCAGGATGTTGGGAGGATAGTGCAATCCCACACGTCCCATATAATTCTACATATTTATATATTTTAATACAACAGATTTTTTTTTGAAATAATGAACTGAATAAGTACATAGAATAGGAAAAAATAAATATCAATTATAAAAAGCATTATTTATTTGGTTAATGCCATTTGGTTTTTGAGTTTGGAATTTTTTTGTTTTCAATTTTTTATGTACTATAATTTTTTTTCTTTATGCACGTGTGATCGATATACAAGAATAAATTCCCAGCCGAGCTCGGGCACTTTCACAATGTTGGGGGTTCGCTAATTGTTGCATGGTGTTACTGCAGTCAACGGCCTGCCGCTCCGCCTCACGTCGGCCAACGGTGTTTGTCCTTCATATTCATTACAGCGATGAACCATCGTCTAACAGTGCTGACATTCACTGTTTCATAACCGTACACATTTTCGGTCTTTCATGAATGCGAATGGGTGTTTCACCTTCTGCATTCCAGAATTCAATTCCATGACGCTGCCTAATACGAACACCGATGTCGGCCATTTTGCAAGCGACTTCAGTGATGCGAACACAGACAACTACCGCAGAAGATTGTAGATGGTTTGAGGAATAGCGCCAAATTCATATTTTTCACTTTGCTTACTGTATTTAAGTAGAAAAAATTATGAGGCATTAGTTTTTGGCAGAACCTCGTAGAATCAAAGAGCTGATGATGCTTGTGACAATCGAAACCGATCGGTTGAAATAAATAAAATAAATTTAATAAAATATTGAATTAATCTAATTTTTTTAATACGGTACATGAGTCATTCCCCAAAATGCAACGTTGCCAGTTCTTTTGCGGCCAGTTAAGGGAATTTTTCATTAGTAGGAGTTCGAAACAGAAATCGTTCTATGTGCCAAAATACCGTTTGATGGTTTCGTTTAAGTTTTTTTTGATTATTAGTAAGGATGATGTGTTTATAGGTTTTATAACAATTCAAAAAATAACAAATCTAAAAAAATTGAAATTATACGTTGAGGATTTTTTTTATAAATTGGAGAAATTACGATGTTTCAATAAAATTAAATCTATAGCATTGAAATGACCCTGACAAATATCTATGCGCCAAATTGTCTTGGAAACTAAAAGCGAACAAGCTAGACACGAACGTATCACTTGGTAGGTAACGTAAACAATCTCAAAACACATGTTTTGTTTCTTCAGAATACAGTACCACCACTATTTGCTTTAAAGGAAATGGTTTATTATTTAATCTCTCACGGAAACAACAATTGAGGAGCGTTTTCACAAAGAGAATCTCTACTAAAAACGGTTTTTCTTAATTCTTATATTCTATGTAGATGGCAACGAATTGGCTAATTCAGATTTTCAAAAATCAACATGCAAATATTTACATGCTTTATAAGTAATAAACAATGATGCATTTTGACAAAATTGTAAAGAAATTAAATAAATTGGTAGGTATGTGATGTAAAATATCAATTATTTAATTCCAGTTAAATATAATAAAACTTTATACCTGATCTCCTATCACAGTTTTTGCTTACGTATTTCTTACGTAATTTTTGTATGTACGTATCAACAATGGAAATTTAAATTTTTAATTTTTATAATTATTTTTTAAATGAAATTAGGTACCTACTTTGAAAGTCAAAAAAAGCATATTTTTTGTTCTTCTAAAACTAAAATGACTTTTCACAATTGACTTGAGTTTCTTATTATTCAAAATGACTAACGATTATTTTATTTTATTTTTTTATATGAATTCCGCATGAGTCCCAACTACTCCCGTCTGGAGCCAGAGAGACTATGGCATCCCCAATTGGGGTATGTTGTGAGGCTTAAGGTAGTGGGGAGGGGAAGGATGTGGGCAAGAGGAAGGTGGGAAGTACCTTGCTATTCAGATCTGGTCATCAAACACATTAGCTCCACACACGCGGCCCTGAGGAAAATCAATTTCTCTCAATTTTTGGATTGCTGCGTGAAGGGTCTTTGTAGGAAAAGGAAGGAGAGGAAGGAAAAGGGTATGAGAGATGGGTAGGAATCTGGGGGTTCTATCCGGTTCTATCCGGGTACTATCCGAGGGAGTACGGCTACTACCCGTGGCTCTACCCTACCGACTTTCTCTTGGGCATGCTCGTATGAACCATCTACGGGTCAGAAGGGATGTGCTCATTGTAACACATTTCTTTAGACTGATTCGTGAATGGTTCGAAAATTCGACCTTCATGGAGGGAATTAGTTTCTATGTTCCCGATGGTTATATCCGTCATCGACAGTCTAGACTGTTTTATCTCTCGGCTTGCAGAATTAACTTGCCAATGGTCATACCAGTCGGCAGAATGACCTTGTTGTTGAATAGAATCACTTCGAATCGATATTCATAAACATGTCGATATATGTTTAACATCAGTTAAGCACAATGCAAACGGCAAGCTTTGTTGCTGTTGGTTTAAATCCGTTTTTCTCATCTAAAATATTTTCTCTTTTAAAAACTCTTCGAAATTGTAATTTTGTAAGGTTTTTAAGATGAATAAATTAAGGGGTGACCTATGGCAGGGGTCTTGGTTATCCAATAGATGTTTCCTGGGGCGGCGGTACCCATACCAGCCTCTTAAAACTGTCACAGCTTTTGAAGATATTTTCCTTTGTAAAAACTCTCCTCAATTATTTTATTGAATTGTTTTAGCACCACCATGCGTAAGTTTCAGACCCCAAACAAACAACAAATAAAGTAACCAAATTCACGCTTGGAGAAATACTGCCATTTCACGAGACTATTTATATAGAGAATATCTGGATTAACTGAATAGTGGGCATACAAATTTTTCCATATTTAAAGCATATTTGACCTGCGGTGGGAATTCAATTATAAACTTTCAAAACAAATTGTGTTTTATCTCATTGGCAAATATTTTTCGAAACATTTTCAAAAAACAACAATTCCCCTTAAACCTTTTAAATAATTTGGATTATAAATCTCTAATTATGACGGAGATAAATATTAATTTAATTTGCTCAGTGTAATAACTTGTAATTATAATCTGTTTGTGAAAAGATAGCTGGGAATCTGGTTAGTAGTGTAGGATGTAGTTTGATTTCACATTTTGGTACCTATCGACATCCTTTTCATCCCGTAATGCTTTATTAATCCATCCGTACCGGGGGGAGTATTAAACACTATCCCCGCCCCTCAAACGAGAGAATTGTTCGAAATAAGTGTTTTTTTTTTTTAATCACATTAATCCCATATAACGATTCGGTAATCGTTGTACATTTAAAAAAAAACCACCCAACGTAAGATACCTGTAGTGACCACAATGGTCATCATAATCGATTTTTAAAATCAAAAGAAAAAATCTTTTATATTATTAAACGATTTTATTTTTATTATACCCAACATTCTAAAATTGTGTTAAATAAATCTAAAATTCAGAAACATAGGTGTTGGGAATTTTTATGAGGTCCAGGTTAGTTCGTGTTGGGGTTTTTATGTTGTGCCTTTCTTAAATTTAAAAACACACTGAGATTTTCTTTTTGTAGTTCATTTATATATGTGAAACATATATTCATACATACAAACACAGAATTCATTAAAACATCCCAAATACACAAACGCCACAGAGAAAAGTTGGAACGCTGCCAGAGAGCCATGGAGAGAAGTTTGACAGGAATAAGGAAACAGGACAGAGTGAGATGTAGCATAATAAGGGAGAAAACTAAAGTTGCTGATATAGTTACCCGAATAGACCAACAAAAGTGGAGATGGACAGGTCACATGATCCGCGATCCACAAGAGAAGTAGTGCAAAAGTGTCACTGACTGGTATCCCAGAGACGGCAAGAGAAGTAGAGGACGTCAGCAAATAAGATGGGAAGACGACCTAAAACTCACGGCCGGACATCATTGGAGAAGAGTAGCGCGTGACAGGTCCCAGTGGAAAATGTTAGAGGAGGCCTATGCCAAGAGGCAAACTGAGCTTCGGGATATATTATAAAAAATAAGAACATGCCGAATTTCAAACCTAACAGAAGTTCAGAATAAAAAGGCTTATTATTATTATTATATAAATACACAAACACTTTACACGACAACACGATAACATACATTTAAACACCATCCACACTAACTATGGTAAACAATCCATTGGTTACGAGGGGCGCAACATATATAATTGCCTACCAAGCGACGTTAAAATAGAAAAAAATTGTTAATGTATATTCTTGATAAATAGAGTAATAGAATGGAGTAGCGATGTATTATGGTGTTTAGTTTGATTTAATGCATTTAATTATTCTGGTTAAAATGAGTGAAAATGTAATTTTCTTTTTTACCAGAATAAAAAAAAGAGCCATTTATTTACAGGACTTCACAATATTATTTGAAGATTGACGACCATGATCAAACAACACATATTTAATATAATTCTGACCCGTCTTACATTACGATCTTTTTCGATCTCTTACGAAAAAAAGATGACAATTAAAAAAAAAAAAAAAAACAACAGCATTCTCTTTTTTAACACTCTTGACGTCAACACTCTTGGTTTGAATTCATTCAGTACTTAACAATATGTATATATTATATCTTTTGTTTTCAGTAAAATTATATTGAATTTATTTCGCCGTATTGCACCACTAACTATTGCAAGAACAATGGTTGGTAGTGTAATGGTCAGCATAGTTGCCTTCCAGGCTCTTGGACTTATTTAAAAAAAATATATATAAGTATTATTTAAAAATTTATATCCCGTGATTTTCACGGTCTGCGTATATACGTCGTTCAACAACCTCCACTCGAATCTGATTCACGTTCTCTCTTAATATCATTCTGCAGTAAAGTAAATATTTACGTTGTTTGCATTTACGCTGCACTTTTTGAAATAATCGACGCTCGGGATCATTTGACTTTCAACGTGGAAATTTTTGAAACCCGGGAAAATGCACTTTATTGCCTACCGCTTAGAAGCAACAATCCTGTGGTATTCGTTTGACTTTTCATTATATTGTCTCCATATGATTTATGATACCTCCAGCAATCGAGTTTCATTGACGCGCACTAGTCAAAACTACCAACAAATTAAGGTCGTGGCAGTGAAGCCTTTGAATAAAAATTAGTTTTGTTTAATTTTTTTTTTTTTTAAATAACCCAAAACCTTAAAAACATAAATAAAACTATAATTCTCACAGAGAAGTAATGAAGCTAATTTTATTCAGTATCTTGGCTTTGGGGTTAATTTTGTTTTGATTTGAAGTAAGTGGGTATCAAACGATAATATTTTTTTATTTTTATTTTTAAATAGATTTATTTATTTATTAACGCCCTTTTTGGAGACTTTTACGTATTTAATGAATAATAAAATATATACAGTATTTATTGTACATAATTGAATTGGCTCAGTAACAATGTTTTATATTTGTTTAAAGATACATTGAAGATGTCCAATGACTCGGTATAGTTATTTCCTTCCATTAGTATTCTGGGCAAAGAGGAATAAATATAGTAGTTAGTACCAGAATTTCTGTACTGAAATAAATCCTGACTTCTGGTATTACGTTGTGGTATCCGGAAGTTTATCAGTTCAAGCAATACCGGACTATCAATTAAATCGTTTAGAATTCTACATAAAAATACCAAGTCAGCGAAAATTCTTCTGTCCGACAATTTGAGCATATTCATATCATTTAACAAAGTGTTATAGTTCAACACAATTGCTGGGATACCCATTTTAAAATTAAGAAAACGTAAGAATTTGTTTTGTATTCTTTCAACAGCTTGTACATGAGTATTATAATATGGATTCCAGACGGGAGAATTGTACTCCAGCTGACTTCTAACATAAGCAAAATATAAGATTTTATTTAATTAAATGAAGACATTATGAGCGAAACTCAATCGAAAATCTGGAAACAGAAAAATCAGAAAAAGATATTTACACCTCTGAGACTCGAACCCAGGACCTCCCTACTTTCGGGGTTGGGCGCTCTTATCCACTGAGCTAAGGTGTCGATATCCTATAAATGTCTTCATTTAATTAAATATTACAGTTTGAGGTTTTACTCATAAAAAGTTAAAATAATAATAATAATAATAAGCCTTTTTTATTCTGAACTTCTGTTAGGTTTGAAATTCGGCATGCTCTTATTTTTTATAATATATCCCGAAACTCAGTTTGCCTCTTGGCATAGGCCTCGTCTAACATTTCCCACTGGGACCTGTCACGCGCTACTCTTCTCCAATGATGTCCAGCCGTGAGTTTTAGGTCGTCTTCCCATCTTATTTGCTGACGTCCTCTACTTCCCTTGCCGTCTCTGGGATACCAGTCAGTGACACTTTTGCACCACTTCTCTAGTGGATCGCGGATCATGTGACCTGTCCATCTCCACTTTTGTTGGTCTATTCGGGTAACTATATCAGCAACTTTAGTTTTCTCCCTTATTATGCTACATCTCACTCTGTCCTGTTTCCTTATTCCTGTCAAACTTCTCTCCATGGCTCTCTAAGATAAGAGCGCCCAACCCGGAAAGTAGGGAGGTCCTGGGTTCGAGTCCCAGAGGTGTAAATATCTTTTTCTGATTTTTCTATTTCCAGATTTTCGATTGAGTTTCGCTCATAATGTCTCCATTTAATTAAATATTACAGTTTGAGGTTTTACTCATAAAAAGTTAAAATAAAAAATAATAATATAAAATTTTAATACACTTTATATTGTTGAAATTTCTGGTTCGCCTAGTTATGAAACCCAACATTTTTAAGCCTTTATTACAGATTTCTGTTATGTGGTTAACAAATGAAAGATTTGATTGAAAAGTGATGCCTAGATCTTTAATTTGTTTTAATGTCTCAAGAGCATTGTTATCAATGTTGTTATTAAAGATCACTGGATATTTTATTCGAGAAAATCTAACTATTTGACACTTGGAGATATTTAAGTGAAGTCTATTATCTAGAATGCACGCCTAAAATATTTATCAAGCATGAACGGCGTACGCCTACTCATTTTTATCAACATCAAGGAAATATGATATAAGATTATCGAAAGTGAAATCTTACGGTTCTTGTATTGACCCGCCTGGTTTTCACTGCAGTTTTCATTGCACAGAGACACGACTGAGTATATGGTTGAGTTGTTCAGAGTTCGGACTCGATACTTGCCGGAGATGCTGTTGTACTTAAGAATCTTTGCGGGTTTTCGTAGCAAAGTTCGATGTTTTCTTTTCAGTTTCCCCTCAGCTTCCTGCAAATCTTTCGCCTTTACACGGAATATTACTCAACCCTGCCTTTCAGTCTTTTGGATGTCCAAAACACAACATGTCTAGTAGAGTACTTCCTGTGAGCGCCGGAGAGATGCTCTTCCACAATGTAAAGACTGCTTCCGTGAAATGTGTGTTTAAGTGCTAAAATACACATGCAGAAACGTGTGTTAAGGCGAAACTTAATGCTAAATCACAATATTCGATTAAACCTCCAAAATCCTAATAGGTACCACACATTGTTTTACTTAATGAACACCAAAATATATATTTTTATTAAATTGAAGCTTTTCTTAAACTTGAGCTTAAGTAGACTTGAAACAAAATTGTTAAATACTTAACTAACTAACTAACCATCACGCCGTTTCCCCGCAGGGGTAAGCAGAGAGGACGGACTTCCAAACAACTCGATCTTGGCACACACTCCTTGCTTCGTTCACATTCATACATCGTCTCATACATGCTCTTCTGTTATTCTGACTCTTGACATCGCCCGACTCAAGTATCTGATTCACTTGGTCGCGCCATGTCTTCCTCGGGCGTCCCCGACTTCGTCTACCATTCACATTTGCGTCATATATTCTCCTTACACTCCTTTCCTCATTCATTCGCTCTACATGCCCAAACCATCTGAGCGTCCCTTTCTTAATCTTATTCATTACGCTTACATCAGCCTTGCATTCTTTGCGGATCTCCACATTTCTCACACGATCATACATGGTTTTATCACACATACGTCTCAGGGATCTCATTTCTTCAGTATTCAGTCTACTTTTATCCTTTCTCTGCCAGTTCCATTCCTCACTGCCATACATCAGGGTAGGTACCAGCACTCCATTATGGACGGCTAGCCTCGCTTCTTTTGACAATTTTTTGTTGCCGCCAACGGCGTTCAGTCCTCCATTAATGGAGTTACCGGCATTTACCCTTCTTTCGATATCTCTATCAGTCTTCCCATCTCTCGTAAACATACATCCCAAATACACAAACTCATCCACCTGCTCCAAGTTTTCGTCATTCACAACTATGTTGCACATTGTTTTCGTACTCTCTCTTTCAAATACCATTACTTTAGACATGCTTACATTCATCATTATTTACTTTATAAAAAATATAAGCGTATTCTACTAAAATTATATGTTTTCATTATAAATTTATGAACGCTTTTAGGAAAAGAACATTTCGCACCTGAGGGATAACAGTGGCACATGTCAAAAAATACGTTTTTGACTTAAGTATGCAGAAATGTTCCTGGATATCTATTCTTTCTTCGATAAAAAAGTCACAATTTTAAAAAATGTTATTGTTACCTTAAAAGCGAATATGCGGTTTTTATATAATAATGTTTTACTCGAATTCAAGCAAAAAATGTGGCAAAAATAGTAGTGGTATGATCATTGTAACACTTTTATAATATTAAACCTGATAAAAACTAATCGAGGGAAATAATTATACCAAGAGTGGACATCTTCAATTTATTTTTAAACAAATTTAAAATATTGTTACTGAGGAAATTCAATATGTACAATAAATACGGTATATTTCTTTTTATTATGTGTAAAAGCCCCCAAAAACGGCGTTAATAAATAAATAAATAAATATTAATAAGTATACTGCTTTTCAACCTTTATGAAATAATGTGTTTTTATTGGTTAAAAAACTGATTCAATACACTCAAACGAAATATTGAAACTTCTCTCCTGAAAAAAGTAGTTTTTTTGAGTTGTGCCATTGTTATCCCCTGGGTGCGATTTGTAACTGTTTCCCTTGATTAACTTTACATTCATTAAAATTATTCACAAAATTAATTAAAACCACTTTAGCGAGTAAATCGATCTTTTCTAGACTCCGTTTGATTTGCCAAGTGATTTTTTATGCTTATAACGGTCAACATTTTTGGCATGTGAATACCTCTAAAGTGTTAATATGCACACAAAGTGCGATGTATATGTGCTTTTTGGGAAGAAACGTGATGACGAATAGAACCCTAGCTCGGCAGATAAAACACCTTTTTAGTGAACACGGTTGTTATAACACAATTTATACAAAAAAGTCGTTCTCGTAAATTTACCACATTTATTATTATGTGAAATTTGAACTTTCTTATTATTAGACCTAAGACTCCCGATTGGGTTTTGATTTTTGCAAGCGCACGGCAGCACTAGGAACTTATTTCAGCAATCAATTCCAACAGTTTTCGCATATTTCCCGGAAGATCGAATGCAACTGCCCTGATTTTAATAAGTGAAGGGTGAGTGCACAGGACACACATATGCGCCAGGCGCAGTCCATACATGCTTTGTATGCAAAGCACTCCTAAGTTCTAGTCAAAAACAAGCTTTTTATTAAATTTTCAAGCCGTAAACGGATACTGCAATTTACTAACAGAGACTCAAACACAACGGACATGATGCTCGAGCGTGTCGAAACACATATGCATTCTCGATATATATCAATCGTCTAACGTACAGCGCCTAAACACACACATACCAGCAGGTGTTCTCAGAGACCCGCTGCTCCAACACAAGACGCGATACGCACTGTCCGGCAGTATTGGATGCTATGGAACTCTCCGCATCCAGAATGGTAATAAGTATTCTAAACTCGCGCACGCGCATTTAGTTCTGTCTGTCTTGGTCTATGAGCGTGAAATACGCATTCTGGGATACCATCCATCAACCAAAAAACGACTTTACCGCATACGGGTATGATACACAGAATAGCATATCACAAATGGTTTGTAAATAACTGAAGCGAAAGTATTAAATCATTGAATATCTATCAATTACATATTTAATTCATAATTTTAATTGAAAAATGAATACGGAAAATAATATGGAAACTTCACCTACATGTTTTAACGCTGTAAACGATAATAATGAATTGTGTGATTGAAAATTGAATCAAATGCGAAAAAGTTTTGTATCACGGCCATTTGCGGAAAAAAACATATTCTGGATACTAAAAAACCGACTCTCTTTCTGAACATAACATCAAGAAATAAATCGTTTCTAAGACATTCAAATTTCAGTTTATACACACATTTCTTGGATTTATCTTGTGCAGGATTCTACATGCTGGTAGTGTCTTATTTTTAATAATTACGGATGTTGCGGAGTGTTAAGGATTTACAGAGCTCATTATACTACTTTTGTCAGCAATTGCAACTTGTTGGTGGGCTATTATACAGATTTCTATCTTTCTTATACATTTTTTCAAAGTAGGTGTATCATACTTACTAATTGTCAAGCATCTCTTCTACAAAAGTCACCGACCGCCACTGATGTGCGCGTGGATATAAAAGTAATTGTGTTTCAACGCCAATATACTGCAGCCAATGTATCGCTTGTCAATGTCGGATGTCCCTTTCATTTCTAATATAATGTACTGTGAATGTCTAAATAAAAAAAAAACATAAAGATGTACCCTGTATTGGGGAAGCAGTAGCTCCACAGGTTCTTATCAAATTTAACAGAAATCTTGCAAGCCGAATACTAATTTATTTTTATTATATAAACTGCACTTTATTATATGTCTATCGTTTTATTGGTAATATATGTAATCGGTATTATTGCTAATATATGGTTTATCGTATCTTTTGGTAACAAATAAATATTAATTTGTAATTAGATCCTTGTAAGAATCAATCTACAATCGTTAGCACTATCTATCGTCTATTTCCAGTGACTTATCTTCAAGTCCAGATGCGCTCATAAAATGCTCTCCCGCCCGAGGGGGGTGAAATACCTACACCACAGCGACCGCCCCCCTCGCACCACATAATACAGAATGCAATAAGATGCTGGTGCAGGCTGCATTCTCAGGGGCGATCTTCTCGTTAGGGTGGCTCTGACGTTATTGAATATGTGACAGAGTTTAGTAATGACCTCAAGATTATGTGTACTTTACATTAAAAAAAACAAGAGAAAGTATTGGGTTCAAAGAATTTAATATCCTTGACGTTCGTCAAAACTTTAAAATGTTATTATCCACACACAAAACCTAAAAAAAATGAAAAAAACTGTTTTTATTGTTCTTCAATAATAGAAAATTCACTTTGTGGCATTGTTTTAAATTAATGCAAATAAATCACTTTAAATATACCAATATTTAAATAGTTACGTGCAAGGTGATTTATTTTTATTTAATTATGAAAAAAAATAACAACTAGAAAGAATTGCCTTGTTCCAAGGAACAATAAGTGGTAAAGTGTCAATCGACATTTACATATCTGGGACCGAATGCATGGTATAAAATTCTCCCATAAATAAATAATTAATGCGATGGCCTTTTTTGTCTTCATTTTATTTTTATTATACCAGCAAACTCATCGTCAAAAGCATCTATTCAACGCAACTCGCCAAGTTGTATAATATGTTGATACCGCTTGCCAAAAAGTTACAGAAAACAAAGAAAATCAACTTTGAAAATCAAAATTGCCAGCCACATTGCCCATTGGAGGGTTAATCTTTGAAGATTGCATATTTTTGGAAGATCTTGTTATCGTGTTGAAATTATCGTGGATTGTACTGGATAATCGAGATCGAATTGTTATCTTATATTTTAGACTTTGCCGTTTTCGTTGATGGAGAATGGCGTCTTCATCGTCACTTTGGTGGACGTTTATGAATGCAAACGACAGTGGCAGATGTCAGCTGAAGTGTTCTTCTTCGTTCTATGGCTAAACAAGCTGAGATAATTGGTGAAATCTTTAAGTTCAGCTGCACCATAGGAGAAGTTTTGTTGCCAGTCAGTTTGCAGCCTGCAGTTGCCAACCAGTTTTAGTTTGGTTTCGGTATCTCCATGAGCGAAGGGCCTAATAAATTTTTTGACCAGTCAGTGGTTGAGTGGGCATCGCGTTTGGGTCTCACCCGGGCGTCCCGTGTTCGATTCCTCGGCTGGCTAAGTCCTCCATCACAACACAAGCAACATTTTCGGCTTTCTGTGGTGGTAGTAGGAGATTTTCAAACATTGTTGGGTTATTCGTAACCCGGGAATGTTTGTCTTTCTTTAAAAAAAAAAACAAAAAAACAAAAAACAAAGGGCCAAAAGGTAATCGCGCGAAAATAATCTTAATAACGTGTTAACTCGTACTAAGTGAGGTGTTATTTTCACGGCAACCAGACCACGATACCAGGCAAGAACCAGACCAAGATCCCCTGTGAGTACAATTCATTTTAAAAGAAATAATTGAATAGCAGTATATATTTAAAATTTTTACCCAGAGTAACTCTGGTACTCGGTAGCCCGGCAGGTAACAAAATAAGAGTCTTCACATATTTGAAACAATATAAATTTTGTGTTTGAACAGTATAAATTATATGTTTGACTTGAGAAAGGAACGGTCGTTCCGAAACCGGTCGTTCCGAAACCGGTCGGCGTAGATAAAATATATAGTGGTTATAACAACGTTATATTGTTTCATTTATTTTTAATGGATAACCACAAAGTTATAGCTACATTCAAAAGTATAATATAAATTTTATTTAAAAAAAGGACTATATATTACCCCACATATGGTGCCTTTAATATAATAAGTACGTTCACAGGCTCTAAAATTTTCGATATTTTTATTATCATTCTAATAAAACTACGCACCTATTTTCGAAATTAAAATCAGAACATGTAAACATGTCCACTGATGAAGCATTCAAAAGCTCAGCAATTTTGGAAACTTTTTTTCGGTTTGGTGATAAGTTAGAAAAGACATATCACTTTGGTTTATTCAAGCGATGGCGCAGTTTGCCAATGCCCGAATAACCGTAAGCTCCATATCTTAGTAGTAGCATGTTTAGATTCTGAAGCACTAAAGACAGTGAGCAACGTCGTCACACGGGGACGTGAAGAAAGATACCTAACGCTGAAAAACATCCTCATCCCAAGGTACCAAGAATCAGATGATAAAGGACTAACGCGTCTCCTGAATGGACTACAGTTAGAGGTAAATACTTCGAGTTATCAAGGAATCCGCTGGTACAGGGATCGTAGATAACGTAATTACGCGTGCCGTCTGGATAAAATGACATCCACGATGTGTTTCGTTCTTTAACATATTACATTGATGGGTTTAATCTTGAAGAGGTTAAAATGTTATTATAATTAAACCGAATATCCATTAAAACATTTAAACGTTGTTTCAGCAATAAATCTTTTTGTTATGCTTTAAAAAGTAGTTAAGCTTTCTGTCCAGTATGATCACTTGCCCTGATCATGAACACGGCAAATAAACATTGACTCAAGAAGCATATAAAGTATCTTTTAATGTAGATAACAAATAAGATTATCTCTACAGTGAGCCGTTCGTTTGCTCGCTAATGAATAGTTGAGAAAAAATGGTACAAAGACAAATTTAGTTTATTTTTACTTTTAAGTCCTAACACGCTTTTCTCAGTTTATTTAAATGAAATTCGCGTTGCTCTTTCATCTCGCTACTCCGGCGACATAAGTAATAATTTGGTAGTAAACACGTTAACGGGAAGATGATGTAGTTATTTACATACATTGGTAAAGCTGCTAAGTTTCGAAAGATGTTCTCAAGGGTATTCTAACATTATTTCACCGGCGGAGATATTTCAAAACAAGCTGGTCTTCATTCGAACGGCAAGAAGTAAGCTCTCAAATTGGCGGGCTGTTTCATGTGCGAAATCTTACCTCGGTGAGTTATTTAACATAAATACGTTGTGAGGTAGCGTTGAATAGAGGTATTAAAATCAGTACCGACAGGGGGTTTATCCCAATAATATATCATGTAAACATCGAAATGTTAATAACCAGAGCCTTGAAAAGACATCATTCTCAGACTATAAAAATATTACCATTTGTTATTTCGGCTACTGGCATTATACCTAGCTCTCTCAATCAAAATTTAGGCTTATTAGATTTGTCAAAGAATCTTTATATTAAAATGCAAAAATCAGTCATATCATATACATGTTACGAAAGATTTTTGAAATATTTATATCGAGGGAGGGGAAGGGACAAACACATACATCTATAGGATTTAGCCTAGGAGAGAATGAGATAGACTAATCAGTGTCCTCTTTGTGCGGTGCTTCGTAGAATAAAATGTAAAATACTTGTTAAGAATATTATAATAAATAAACCGGTTCCATGCCAACTGAGAATAAAGTCAACTCAACACCTCCTTGATAAGTCATTAGAAGATGAAAAATGAAGAAGAATGAAAAACATAATTTTAAATTACCCGATAATCCTAACCTAACGTAACCTATTGAACCATTTTTTTATATATTTTTTTATCACTCTAAATGACGTATCTGAAATGGTTCTGAGTTGGTTTCATTCCGACTTTTCCGGTCACCAAATAACCCTATAATCGTCCTTTTCCTGCTACTGTGCGCTCGTTTAATCTTTCGAAGTTTAGTTTTCTGAAGGTTTCACTTCTACCGCGCGTGAACTGCATAAATATTTTTTTTTCCAAATCAGTAATTTTTGTTAGAAAAAACATACGGTGAGCCATTTTTAAACTTTTTTATGTTTGATTCAAAATTTTTGTATATAAAAAAATTATAAGTGTATTTCAAATTATAATCACCTTCCAAAAACAGTTTTTAGTTTTCGGATGCATTCAAAAATATTCCGTTTATTTGAATTTTATTGAAAAGCTGAAGTATTTTGACCATCTGACAGAATAGGTACGATGCTCGAGGGGTTAACCAAATATAAAATATCGATTTCGTTTAGGTTTACCATAGTATGGAACAAGTAATGTTGGCTTGCGCCGTAATTTGTGTGGAGTCATCAAACCTACACGTTATTTTTATTACTCAGTCTGACCAAATTTTTTCTGTATTATATTCTTTCAATTCTGCGTAATATTACGGATAGGACTATATCTCAAGATAAGAATGAAATCTTTAGTTATCTGCAATCCATTATTTCCTCGCAGTGTTCTGATAGTTTTCTTTGTGAAAGAAAACGGGGTAATCTTAGTTAAGCTACCTAAAGACTCTTCAAATGCAATTCCAACGTTTCATTGGAGGTTTGGAAATACGCTGACTTCTTTCTAAAAAGAATATTTAGAATGGATTATACGAACAATCGTACTTGTCACATTCTTCTACGCGTTTTATAACTTGTGCAATCATGAAGAATTATTGGAAAAATTATTATATCCCAGAGGTATTGCACTTTACTCCCGGAAAGCCTGTATACTAAATGTAAATGGGTTGTTCTTCTTTTTAACCTACAAAGCGTTTACCACTCTGTTACATTTCCACCACTCTGTCACATTTTGTTTTTACTATAAATGAATCTCTCTGGATCTCAGAGGGGAAATTGTAGCAAGTGGGGAAACCTGGATAAATGCCTATTGAGGTTGAGAAACACGAGCTGCGTGTATACCTATTTCGAATGACAACCCACGTGACAGAGTTGTCGTACGACAAAAAAATTGTAGGAGACAAGTTTTTGAGATTTTTAAAAATATTTTATTAAGCATCATTAAAAATAATATTCGCTTTTACTTGATAGATTAAATCTTTCGGAGTTTAAACATAATTTTTTATTTTATGTCGTCATATCATTTTTTGTAACATTATACAATATACCAAGTCGAGGTGGCAGAAGACAAATTTAATTGGTATGCAATACACTTCTATCACGAGGAGTTACAACTCTGTCACGTAATTTTTACTACAAAAATATAAACACGTATTTTTTTTAAAAACGCACACAGTCGTTACGTCTTTAGTACAGCAGATTTTAAAGTAATTATAAAATAATAATATTGGTAATTCTGTTGAATTTTTCTCCACTAACTGGTTGAGACAAGTTTATGTAGGTTAAAAAGAAGAACAACTCAAATATTGTTTTACTTTCGCACCACTAGAGGCGTATATTTGTAAGTTTACTTATTAAGTTATTTTTTCCCTTTTTGCTTCATCCACGAGGATGTAGAAAAAATATATTTAACAAGAATTTTTATTTTTTATTTATACGTAAAATACTTGTAACGTTAGTTTCGTGGAAAAAAAATTTCTACGAAATATCAGCCTAAAGTTTATTCTTTATTAAGTCAATATCCATGATCATAGACGATGGCGTGAATGACCAACAAGCCGTCTCAAAGTTTTGGCGTGTTCCGGAATGACAGTTGTAAAAGTGTTTTTATATGTAGGCACGGTGACCCAGTAAAGAACATTAACAAACTTCTCCTGGTACAGCCATAAAAAAACCTCGGTGGTTTCTACATAATGATGAACTGTACGTACACGTGAATTTACTTCCATCAATCATATATTATATCCTTCACGTGAGACTTTTTACTTAGGAACTACAGTGTATTCATCACATTTTATCGCCTTTAATATGATACTTTCATCATATTTTGTATTTTAATAATCACTTTTTTGTGATTTCATATCTGTAAGTAGTCGAGTTTTCACCCAGGTGTGACGCGCTCAATCTAATGTACATCTCTCGATGTTTGTAACGATGCATTCATTACGAACAAATTAAAGAACGAAGAATTTTTTTATAATGAACTATCTCGGCACTGGAATGTTTTTTTTTTTAATTAGCTCCACAGGAGAATAATTTGGCACAGGGCGTATGTCACCTTAGAGGATGCTGTGTGTAGGTATTTTTTTAAGGAAAGGAAGAAGAGGAAGTCCTGGGAAGGAAATAGGTATGAGGGGTGGATAGGAATCTAGGGGTCAGTGTGCCCAGGAGTGACGGACGCATAAATCCATCCCTTCAATTGCGGTGCAAGGCGATGGGTCGAGGGATTCTTGCTGGAGAAGTCAACCAGTATCTCTCGATCCGGTCGACCGCGTAGCAGGTGGACAGACACATCGGCCGCCAAGACCTTGACAAACCTCACCCCATGAACCCGGCAACCTTGCTAAGTCACCAAACGCAGCGAACCACTTGGGGTGACCTATGACAGAGGTTATCCAATAAATATATCTTATAATAAATAAGAAACTTATGAACGAACGAGTTCCGACACGATTTTTAAACGCACGCGCTGCGCTGGCTATCCATCCGACAGAACGTGCCAGATGGATGGATAGTCGGACAAGTGTGGAACAGCTGCATATAGCCTATACGGCCACTAGGGCATCCGATTTTTAAACGGAATAACATCTGATATTTAAATGAAAGTGTGAACGGGCCCTAACGTTGACCTTTCAAATGTTAAAATGGCGCCCAATGGCTATGTAGTGGCATTGTCACATTTGAATTTCTGCGAAACAAATGGATTTAATAGAAAGGGACTCAAATGATCATAAAAAATAAGCAAAAACCATCAATTAATGAATAATTGAAGGCACGACTGAGGCTTAATCCTCGTGTAACGTGACGATAAAACCTCACGAAAGGATGTGCCTTGTGGGCTTTACGGAATTTATTGCCAGGCGTGTTTTGTATTCAGTTTGCCTCTTTCCTGAGCCATAAATCACCCGCGTGTTATATGAGATCCTGAAGACTTAACCTTGAAAAAATATAAAAATTTATTTTGAGTCCGCATTATTTAGAGGTCACAGTTCATTGTGGTATTAGGTGTGATATCATTTTTTGACTCGCCTACGTAATAAACGTTAACCTTGTCACAATTTAAAAAAATAACGACTCACATACTCGTATATGTACTTGATAAGGAATAAAGGCAGCATAGGAAAAAATCTGTTGTAAAAAATGGTTAAAAAAGGGTTTTTGAACAGTTTAAAATTTTTTGCACTATTCTTTCATTTTTTATAACGTAGTTATTTATGTTTCAACGACCTCCGTAACACAGTGTGAAGCTCATTGCATCTAGATTCTAGAGTCTAAAATTTGCGATTCAAAAATAAAAATAATTAAATAAAAGTGATATGTGTGCCTTCATGCATTTAGAAATCAAAGAGCTTAAATATCATTCTCGAATCAAAAAAGAGATTAGAAATTTTAGCTTTAGGTAACTGGATTTCAACAGCCAGGTTTTTACCAGCCTTCACCTATTAATTCTTCTGCTTTTTTTTTAAATATTTTATTTGGTTATAATTTTTTTAGATTTTATATCTAATATATTCTTTTCTAAAACTGCTATAATATTATTAACTACCTTTATACTAAAATTTTGATTCACAACATTAAGACATAATCCACAAAAAATGCAAGGCTTTTAGCCTCGTTGACATTTACAAGGATTTTATTGAACATTTTAAAACCTTTATGATCTGTATTGTTTTGTGTTCCCAATAAATTTGTTTAGGGAGACCTAAAATCATTGCAGTTTCTCGTAGGATAGCAATGAACTGTACTATTAATTCAGCCCTTCCCTCCCTCTTCCTTTACTCTTCTGTTCCTCAAAATACAAACAGTGCAACAGTTACTTTAAAAATAGATTGAGTAACTATATAGAGAGCCGAAAACTTTTGAGCAAAAATCAGTTCGGCTTTCGGCCGGGGAGAGGAACAGACGACGCTATAGCGCAACTTACAGAACATATCTCTAGAAATTTAGATCGCGGAAAGAAAAGCATTGCACTGTTCTTAGACTTGGTAACTTGTTAATAAACTTGTTAATAAACTTTTAATAAAATAAACTAATAATAAATTATAAAAGAAATATAAATATAAATATAAATATAAATATATATATAAATATAAATATTATTAGAAATTTAGATCGCGGAAAGAAAAGCATTGCACTGTTCTTAGACTTGGTAACTTGTTAATAAACTTGTTAATAAACTTTTAATAAAATAAACTAATAACTTGTTAATAAACTTTTAACTTGTTCTTAACTTCTGTTCTTGGTAACTCTAACCCATGGGATATTCGTAGCGCCATTGAAAAAACGGGTAAAGGTTCTGATCGGTTTTTATCTAGTGTTATCGACAATGATAACGGGAATGTTGAGAGTATTAACGTGGCGACTACTCTCAATACACTTCTGGGAAAGCTAGTTCCCTTAGATTCAGTCATTGGGGAAAGCGACCACCACCAACAGATTAGAAATCAATCACGGATTCCTCCAATCCTCTCCCAGGAGGAAAGAATTTCTAAAGTAACTAGAGCTGAAGTAGAAATTATAATTAAGGGTTTGGGTCCTAGGAAGGCACCAGGGCATGACAAACTGAATAGTATAATCGTGAGGTATGTATGGATCCATGCCAAGGAAGAACTCTTTCAGGTTATGGAAACGTGTATGAGAAGGGGAGTTTTCCCTTCTGTATGGAAGAAAGGCGTGCTCAGGATCATACCTAAAGGGAACGACAAAGAAAGAACTGATGTTAAAGCTTATCGACCAATAACACTTCTTCCTGTATTGGGGAAAATATTGGAAAAACTTATTCAAAATCGTCTACGAGAAACATTGACACCATCATACGTACATCAATATGGATTCGTCCCAGGTAAGTCCACGGAGCACGCCATTATGACTGCGCTTGACTGGGTGAAGGTCTGCACAAAGAGGTACGTAATCGGTATCTTCTAAGATATAACTGGTGCCTTCGATAATGCATGGTGGGCGATGATTTTGACTAAATTAAAAAATCGTAATTGTCCAAGAAAAATGTTTCAAATATCTTGCGATTATTTTAAAGATAGAAAAATTATAATTTGCTTTGGTGATTGCATCATTGAAAGAGATGTGGACATGGGTTGTCCTCAGGGTTCGGTCCTTGGACCAGACTTCTGGAATATTTTATTCGATGACTCCTCCAGGTTACCCTTACCTGAAGGCACTATTGCGATTGATTACGCAGACGACAAATTGTATTTGGTCTCTGGGAACAGTAGAAAAGAAGTTGAAAATAAAGCTGAAGAAGGTTTGAATATGATTCTTAACTGGGGAAAGGAAAACAGACTGACTTTTGCTCCCCATAAGACCGTGGGTCTCCTTATGAAAGGCTCCCTCAGTAGAGGTAGAAACCCTTTCATAAAAATGGGAGATACCGCAATCCGTTTCGTTGAGAGTACTAAATATCTAGGCGTTACATTAGACAGATCGTCCTCGTTCTTGACTCACGTTAAAAGCGTTTCTAGTAAGGCCCAGGCTCTCTTCTTAAAACTGAGAAGAGTCTCAACTGAATGGGGTTTACGTTTCCCTGCGCTCCGTCTATTATACACATGCATATATGTGGCACAAGTTTCATATGGTGCCTGTGTATGGGAACATCGACTGGGTAATTCACTCATTCATTCAGCGCTTAAGAGGAGCCAGCGAATCCCTTTACTGGCGCTTTCAGGAGCCTACAGAACAGTATCATCGGATGCTTTGCCAATTTTGGCCGGCATTTTGCCAATAGATTTAGAAATTAGGGAAGTTTTGACAAAGAAGTGTCTGAAAAGAGGAAGACCTGTAAACCACCTTGGTATTGAATTAATACCTGGTGGAGCAGTGCCTCTCCCTGAACTTCTAAAGATGATGAGAAAAAGAACGCTGAGTGAATGGCAGATGAGATGGGATAGATCGAATATGGGAAGATGGACCTTCTCCTTCTTTCCATCAGTTAAAATCAGAATGGAAGGGGCATATCTTTTAATGGACCACCACATCACCCAATTGCTTTCTGGGCATGGAGAGTTTAGAGGTAGACTTCACAGACTGACTCTATCATCCCATCCCAATTGCGCTTGTGGTGATACTGACCAAACAGCCGAGCACATTTTGTGGCACTGTGAGATTTTGACGGATGCTCGAGATGAAATGATTGATGGTTTGCAGCTTATTACGAGACCTGTTTGGAATACAGATCTCGTTTCGAATAAGGTAAACTTTGAGTGCCTGAGGAAATTCACGAAAGTCTGGGTTGAGAGATGGCCTGTTCTTAGAGTCGCTGACTAGCTGTAAAATTACTTAGGTACCAGGTGTATTTTGCTTTTGAATCCACGGACACTCTTTATGATTCCTTTACTGCTTGGATTTATTTGTTATGTAATATGTATTTTGTGTTTCTGTTATTTGTTATTTTATTATTAGTTATTTGTTATATTTTTCAATTGTATTTTACATATTTGCGTTATGTTTATTCTTTATTTATATATAAATATATAATAGTTAATTGTATACAATAGTTAATTCTTTTGCAATATTTTATTTATCTATTTTGTTCACTATATTTTCAAAAAAATTATATAGTTGTCTTGCGATTTGTTCTATTAATAATTACTTTAATACCTGTTATTTAGGTCATGTTCCTTGTTTTGTTATATTTGTCTTTAACTTTTTCATTGTTTTACTGGATGAACTGAACTCCAACTTTTATTTTTTATTATTTTATTTCCCTATCCCCGTATGGGGGTGTGATGGACCTCGTTCCTGCTTCATATTTACTTACATTATCTGTTTTGCAGGTCCCTCTCAAATCTTTGCGCCTCCCCCAATGACATGTGTAGGCTTGAGGCTTGATCAGGCGACCTTGACTGTCCTTTGTCCTGCTTCTGACTACTCAATGCTGAATTTTCTTTTAGTCTTCGGGTATTTTACCCCAAATATTCAGTTAACATTCTTTGAGGCTTCACTGAGTGGTTGGCTAAGAGACACGGAAGCTAATGTGGTTTATGGTCAGACCGAATGCCATTCACATTTTTTGTTGGTACTTGCCTATTGATTTGAGATTTATTGTATTTTTTATGTTCTCCATTTAATACAGGTGCTTGCAGGTTACATTATGGAATAATGTAACAGACAGAATTGCCAGGCTATTGAGAAAAGAGAACATCAAGACGGTCTTCGGAACCACGACAAAAATCCAAGACCTACTGAGGTCGGCAAAGACTAAGTTTCCTCTGGAAACAGATGGAGTATATAAACTCAGCTGTTCCGGATGTGACAAGGTCTATGTAGGCCAGACAGAGCGGACGATCTCCAAAAGGATTTCGGAACACTTTCGTGCTTGTAAACTTGGCCACCCTGACAAATCGGCAATCGCCGAGCACTTAATCGAAACCGGCCATTACTTTGGATTTGTTCCTGAAGTCCTGGGAAGACCCAAAACTTATAGAGCACGCCTAATTACGGAGGCAATTGAAATCCATAAAAACCCCATCAATATTAACAGAGACGACGGAGCTAAGCTCAATAGTTCTTGGTATCCAGTAATTGACGGCTACACCAAAGCTAAACGCAAAAAACCATGCTGAATGTTTTCTAACACCAGCCCGTAGAGAAATGGAGCTGGCAGCACGGTATCGATTCGACACACATAAGTAAACACTCTCACCAATATCATTTACTCATCTGCCCTGATGATGGACACTGTAACGCTGTCCGAAACGTTGGCTAAAGAAGGAGGTAGCGAAACACGGCATAACACCCCAAAAACAATAACAAAAAAAAAAAAAAAAAACGCTGAAAGTGGAATCAACGCGATAAAACAGTGGCTTGACAAAAATCTATTAACTCTAAATATAGCAAAAACTAAATACATAAGATTCAGCTCAACTATAAAAGGACAACCTAGTATGTCATACACAATAAAAACACATAAGCCTAACTGTGATTTTGATAATACAGATTCTGACTGCAACTGTAAAGCTTTGGAATGTGTGAAAAACATCAAATATCTGGGCGTTATTATAGACAATCATCTTAAGTGGAAATATCACATTGACAACCTTGCAAAAAGGGTAAGAAAATTAATTCACATATTCTTTGTATTACGAAATGTAATTAATCAACAAGACCTAAGAAAAATATATTTCGGATTATGCAACTCCATCTTAACTTATGGTTGTATTGGTTGGGGAGCATCAGGTAGAACTATTTTAGATCCGCTTGTGAAGGCACAGAAATCCATAATTAGAGTCATATTGCGTAAACCCTATAGGTTTTCTAGCGATCAGCTCTACAAACAATTTAATGTACTTGATGTTCGTCAAAACTACATAAAAAGGGTTATTATCCATGTACACAAAAATTTAGAAAATCTTCATAAAATTGAGCATAAATATATCACAAGAAGTCACTCTAGAAAGGATCTCGTGGTCCCAGAGAGCAATACGGCAAAGTATCAAAAGACATATACATATCTGGGACCGAAATTGTATAATAAAATCCCCCCAGAATTAAATATTAAGACATGCAAAATGTCCTGCATCGGTTCATTAATAACTAAATGGTTGATTGGCTTGGGTAGAATGGAGTCTGAAAAACTATTAAATATGTCACTTAAAGTTTTACATGGTTACCTAAAAATGGCACAATAAATATAAACTTAGTACATATTTTATTAGAAAAAATAAATAAAAACAACATTTTATTACAAAATACATGTCTGACTTTTTCATCAGCAATTGGTTCCTTAGAACAGGCAATCTGCCTAGCTAGGAACTATGTTGACCTACAAGACATAATAACACTTGTACACATTTTTAATATTTACAGTTATCTTGAAATATATTATTATGTTATTTTGCTATTAATTGTATATAATGTAAAAATGTAATATAAAAAGTTATAATATTTTAGGTTCCGTGTACTGTATTGGCCCCAGCGCCTTGGATTCTTAGAAAGCATCGTAAAAAACGTTTTGTAAGTACTCTTCTCTCCACATTCATGGCAAATCCTTAATTAAGTTAATTAATTTCTTCTTTGATATATCAAATCCGGCAATAAGTTCATAACATTTCAATATACTCCTCCCATAAACACGAGCTCCTAGAGCTCACCTTATGGAGTAGTAGAATCATAAAATGAATTATTATGTAAACCAAAGTAATAATTTGTAGTGTATGATCAAGAGTTGAAATGAAAAAAAAAAAAAAAAAATATATATATATTTATACCAGGTATTTTAATCTAGGAGTTTGATTATTTGAAATTTCCGAATTCAATTTTAATCCCTCCAACATCTCATCGTAGTAGGCTGTTTCCGAAGGAACCACAATTAGTTTTCATCCCGAACCCCTCTTATCAAATTATCTAATTACATTTAAATATTTCTTTCTTGTGAGCAAATTTCATCTCGGATTTTCATTAAGGCATCGGTAGTATATAGTTTTTCGTTACTTTCTCTAATAAACCTTATTTCTAGAGCAATGCTTTTAGTCTAATGGATCTTCTCTTTGTTATTAATGTCTAGATGTCATTGTAATACGGCTAAGGTAAAAGTCACCATTTTCCTGTTCGAAATAGCCACATAGAGTATTTTATACAAAGAGAAAATATCCTTTGTATCTTCAAAAGATTTAGTTTGAGCGTAAAAATAGGTTTATGCGCATGTGACTAAGCGGCAGTTTATGGTTATTGACCTCTCGGAAAATTGCTTGTAAATAACATCTTTTATTTTTTTATTCATAATCGCAACACTAATTTTTCGACCGGTCAGTGGCTGAGTTGGTATAGCGTTTGGGTCTCACCCAGGCGTCGAAGGTTCGATTCCTCGACTGGCCTCCATCAAGACACAAGCGAGATTTTCAAATATTGTCAGGTTTGTTTATCTTTCGGGAATGTTTGTCTGTCTTAAAAAAAATCTTTACTTAACTTTAACGTTAGGTAAGCATACACTTACGTACGTGTATGCTATGGAGTTTAATTGGAAATATTCAATATACTGCCTTTTTCTAGAGTTATGTCAGTTTGGGATTCATTTTATTTTTAAGTTTCAATTAAAATAAATTCGAATAACACAAATAAGTACAGTATTTTTTTATTGGTTTAAGTTTATTTAAAAAATCTTCATTTCCATAAAATTTTAACATGGAAACATAAATGATATTGTAATCTATTATTTAAAAATTTACTGAACGATTTTTTAAATCTGTTTAACACCGAGTGTTTATTTTTATGCGCGGTATAAAGAAGCCATAATAAAAAAGTTTTTTTTTTTTAATTTTTTTATTCATGACTTTGATGGTCACATAATTGGAGGATTTTTCGACCACCATGCTAGGCACATGTCCGTGTTATCGATAATGAGTTCGTTATGGAGTCAGGAATTTTCTCAATGAAGTTTGCAATAGAAGTCAGTCCAATATGCAGCTAGCCTCGTCATTTCCATGATGAGCAATGGGCTTTGAAAATTTATTTTATTGTTGAAAAATGAGGCGATATTGTGAGTTTTGTAATTAGTTGAATAGGTCAGTTAAAAAGATTAAAAAAACTGTATCGGAACTCGTATGAAGCTCGAGTAGAAACATTTGGTTTAAGATTTAAGGATTGAATTTTTCTTAAATTATGAAAAATGATATACGTCCGCATTATAATAATCAGATTCGTGCATTAACATAATAAAAACATACGTAAGTACTTTGTAGATTTATTTTTAATTAATTTCCACATTAGGGAAATTCGTTATAAACATTATTTATGTCCAACTTTCCTTTAAAACACGGCGTTTTTCAACCTTTTCACTCGCTTGCTTTAAAAAATGAGAGGATTATTTATTAAAGGCCATTAAAGTGATATTTTTACAGTCCCGTTTCCTATTTCAATAATTGCCAAAATTTTATAAATTTTTCAAATGAAATAACATCATTTTCTGAATAAGTGAGAAAAAACACCGGTTCACAAAATAATATATTTTTATTATATAAATAACAGGTTTTAACTTATATATTTGTGATGAAAGTTCGTCCTTTAAAGTAAAAAAAAATATTGATAGTGAGCAACCGGGCTTGCAAGCAATCATTGAGATAAGCAATATTCCTTATAATTCTGGAATTTAATGTAATTTGAAATGGTCAAAGATTTAATAAGTAACCGGATCTAATTAAAACCGGCTTCTCCCAAGCTTCCTGTCCTTTTCTTATGTGTTCCCCATTTCCTTCAATTTCACGACGCAATATCCTAAAATAATCTCCCTGGTTTTGCCTGTTAACTCACTTGAAGTTATGTAATTTTTTCCATGAGGTACGTTTCGAGAATAATGAAAGAATTTAGTTTAAAATGAACATAACAGTTTTTAATCAATCTGATTATAATTTTTTTTGTAAAAAAATGGTCTTCAAATCAAAATTATTTTTTATAATAACGTCTAAATCATTATAATTTTATTCAGTAAAAATGTGGTCTACACTAGAAATTCACATGTTTTATTAAGCATATTTAAAAAGCCTACTGTTTTTTGATATTTAAAAGGAAACAAAAACCAAAACGAAATCAGGCGTGTAAAACAAAGGAGAGCATTTTGGAGTAAAAATAAAATAAAGATGTACTCGTAAGTACATGATTATAAACAGATGCATTATTTAAGATATTCATCGATAAAATTTTGTACAAAGAATGGTTTGTGCTTAAATAAGGTTTATGTTATCCGTGGTCGAGGGGTAGTGCCCTCGACTACAAATACTACCGGAGGTCACATTATTTTTTTGGCAAAAACTGCATGTCTTTCAACTTCCTTCAAGTCCTAGCTTGTGAAATAAATTTGTTTGAAATTATATTATTTTACATTTAATTCATATTGAATAATATGTATTTTACTTCTAGCGTGCTAGAACCACCCAGGATGGTAGATTCTCTCAGTACTGCCCTGGCGAGTAACGTTGTGGCTTAGCTGTTTTTGGTGAATAACCAGATACCTTCCCGCCTCTTTCTTATATCGTTTCCCTTCCTTTCAGCCTGAAATCATACCTCGATTGCGGATGCTATAGTTTTACTGGCTCCAGTTAGCAGGGAAAATTTGGGATTCTTTTGCGACATGAAACAACAAGAATATTTTCATTGGATGAAGCGGAATTTTTTTGATCCTGTCAGTTATTTTTTGATCTGACGATTGTAGCTTGTAAGACTAAGTATATTATAAAAGGATCCAACGTGTTCTAGGGCCATTAAAATTTAACTGAAACGGGGCTTCGTGTATGCCCTGAGCATGGTTCGATGATCATTCTCGTAACTCTTTGCAGGCAGTGGGCAGAAGGCGGTAGGCAGTAGGCCTTATGTGCTCTCTAGGTAGGAACCTTCCTTTTCAGAGATTAAAGGATACGTAAATATTACCGTTCCGTCGTTAGCTTTACTCCGGTAATGAGCTGCCCTACTTCAATGCAAAGAATTTATTTTAAAGTCAAATTATTACATTTGAGCTTTTTATGAATTTTATAAAGTACTAGCTGGTTCCTGGCAAACATTGCAATGCCATATTTAAAGAAATAAATTTTTGGTCCCTGAATGTCCTATCCCGTGCGTCCCGTTCCCCTCGCCTTACCTCTCCTCTCTCCCGCTCCCTCGTCCTGCTAACCCCCCTCCAGCATTCCATATATTCAGTCCCAGTACATTCAGTTTTCAAACAGCTCGCTTGCTACCTATTACAATTTTTTAAATTAAAATTATCATTTTTCATATAATAACAAAAACTATTTTTTGCATATTATATAAGAATAATCAAATATTATAAGAAAAATCAATCAAATTTGGTACCCAACATAGATATCAATTTAAAATATCTATAATTCTTGATTCGATTCAAATTATTATGTAAGTAAGTTTTGAAAATTGAATTCTGATTTGACAATCATTGTTTTGCAAAACGTCATTCTCAAATTTTTCAGTTTCGCAAGAATTTTTGTGATGATTGAAAAACTTTTCAGATGTATTATCATGTGTTGAAATAATCCAAAAAACCTTTGCGGAGGTTTTAAGAAGGTATTTTGAAAGTTTCAAAAATTTCCTATACTTAATATAGCAATACACAATAGACTAATCCCCAAAAACATTTTGATTTTTATATATCTATATATATATATATATTTAATTAATGTAATAGTTTCCTTCTTTGATAATCGCAAATTCACTTTGTGTTAATTTAATTCAATTAAAATAAATCACTTTGTGTAAGCCACTATCTACTCAAAATAATCGACATGTTTTGAAACCAATGTCAAAACCAATGTCTTCGTCAAGATTTACATATAGTGAAAATGAGTAAATATGTAAAGAGACAAACAAGTACATTTAAAGACAAATAGACAAAAATATTTAAAAAAGGTCACTATTTTGTTTATTTTTATATCACAATTTGTTTTTAATTACAACACAGAATCGAGCAGAAACTAAGATAACTAAATGAAATCAACTAAGATGACTAATTAATAAAAAAATTAAAGGTGCTTTTATGAAAACAAATTTAAGAGGCTGCTATTTTAGCGACTGTTGTACCGGTGGACGATTTTACCTAACACTTCACACGTTTAACAAACTATACACTCTAAAATAAAATAAAAAATCCATACTAATATTATAAATGCGAAACTGCTCGAGTTTGTTTATGACCTTTTCACGCATAACACAATATAAAGACTTTAATAATTCTTTCACCAATATAAAGCTAAATTATATGCGCAGACTACAGGTTGTATTTGATGGTAAGCTCCGGCGTTTTGAAATTATAAATATTAATATATTATATTTGTTATACGTTTTCTGTCGCTAACAAAAGCGAGTTTTTGCTAATTTCAGAAAAAAATCTTTTCCATGGAAACAATTTTGATATATTTTTGGGCTCTATGCTGGTAGGTACTCAGTCTACTGGTCGGCTACTACTGCAGAAAATTCAAATATTAGAATTCGTTTTTTTTTTGGGACAAGCTTGGAATAAATGTCAGATGAGAGTTCCTATATTAAAAATATAATTCGTAACGATTATAAAGACTGAATGATAAATAGAGTATTTTTTATTATATTTACGAACTTCCAAATATTTAAATAAAAATAAACGTTCGAAATGTTTGTAAGCGCATAAATTCCGAACGAATGAACAAAATTGGAAAAGTAATTCTTTTTTTCTTTGAGCTATAGCATTATGAAATTTAGGTGGTAGGCGAGATGTTTGAAAACTGAATGTAAGGGAATGAATATATGGGGGGGGGGAGATAATTGAAAAGTGCAAGCGCTACAGTAATTTCCCGTAATACCATGCGAGCGACGCCGGGAGGAAAAGCTAGTTATATTTATATATTAACGCTTAGTACTTTTATGGCAACACTGGCTAATTGCCATTTATTTTCTAATGAATAATTCATAACAACATTTTTACTAGCTTTGATTTGTTTGGTTTTTAATTTACAAGGTTTCAAGATTCACTATAATTATAAAATATATTTAAATAAAAAAGTTTAAGAATATCTCCAAGGCTCGGAAAATACAACGCAGGAAATCTCAAGGAGCTCAAAGGGATGTCCTTAATTAAAGAGCAACATCTGTAGTCACTTGATGAAAGCAGGAACCATTGCAATAACAAGCCAGTAGCAGCTATTACTCCCTTTGATCATTTTTATATCTTGTTTTACTTTCAGATTAAACCCTGAAAAATAAATTTAAGAGGCTTTAGTAATCTCAGTCAAAAAAAAAATCAACAGTACATTCGACGACTTTGCTGAAATTTTTACGCATTTTATCCAAACATAAAACGTCAAACAACTAGAATCTATTATTAATTGGGTAAAATTGTATTTGTCTTTCCTTTGGATGCGACCAAGATAAAGAACAGTAATTATTATTACGTATAGGTAAACTTTTGAACAAAATATTTTTAAATTTTTTTTAAATTATTTTTTATTTATAATAATATGTTTTACATGCTACATAAAAATAATAATACATCTTAGGTTTTTTACTTTTCTTCCATTGGAAGCATTTGTTTGTGTATGGAAGGGGAGTGTACATAAATGTTGTTATTAGTTAGTACTTAAATAATTCATTGTACATGAATACGTGTGTGCTGTCGTATTTATTTTGATAATACTATGTATTTAAAAAAAAAACAATGTAATGGAAGACAAAGGATATTTGTAGGATCAATTAAGTTGCAGTGGTTTTTTTTTAAGAATATTTTTTAAATGTTTCTTGACAGAGAGCAATATTTGTATTTTATCATTAATATTTCTGATTTGTAATAATGTTGTGCAGAAGACATATTTATTTAGTTTTGGGCATAAAAAACATGTTTAATACGAGTTCGATTTTCAATTAAAAATTGATATCATATTTTTCTTTTATAATTTGAAAAAAAAAGAATTTTTTTAAATATAAGTCTTTAAATATGGGTACTCTAAATTCTTCAAATAGTCGAATGATTTTTTTAATATAATTTTAATAATTGTACTTTGTACAATTTCTATTGGAAGAAGGTTACATATATTACGTATACACGCGGATCCCCAACTAATAAAAGCGTACTGTGGAGTGGATTGAACTAAGGCATAGTAGATTAAATATAAATTTTATATCGACAGAAAATTTCTAATTCTCAAAAATATAAATATTCATTTTAAAATTTTTTTAACTACTTGACATATTTGTTTCTTCCATTTCAGATCGATAATTACTCCTAGATTTTTAATTTTATTTGTTTTTTTTTTTTAATATTGTACACTTTGATTTGCAATAATTTTGGCTGTGAATTTAGTATTTTCATGTATTACAATGTAAAAATTTTTAGGAACACCGTTTGGATCGATTGCAAATGGAACTACAAATATCTTTTCACTATTTAGTGATAGTAAATTAGTGTCGAAAAAATTCTTAAGGGTGTTGATGTCTTCTGTGGCTTTAAATTCTACGTTTTCCGAAGTATTTTCACCTATTATTACTACTGTATCGTTGGTACAGTACGTATATATATAAATTTTACGTATTTGTACAATTCTTCTGACATAACGTGTGCTAATACGATAAGTTTTTTTGCTTTAATCTATGTTTGCTCGTTTCAGGGGAAACTTTCAAACGGTGAGCTCTGATAATAAAACTTTTTTAATGTTCAGATTTTCTAGGCCAAAGCAAATGTTTGCAACGTAATTTCCAATGAGAACAACGGAGTTTTCTGAATTCTGTTGGAAGTAAAAAAAATGATTGCATAGACAATCGCAAAAAAAAGATTGATAAAAGTAGTGTTGACATTCGGGCGAATAACACATAAATATACTATATACTTTTTTTTGACACCATTACCCGTCTCACTAAAGGATATGGCATAATGAGCAAGCACACGCGTAAGGTGAGATGTTGTACTTGTTCTACCGGTATTTCAATGGAAGACACTTTAAGGCACTATTGTCTTTGATCCCTTCGGCATTGGTGTATAGTATATATATGACCAACGCGCGCCCAACGTTGAGGTTTTTTATCACATGAGAACGGGTTGTTACAATTAGTTCTTCAGTTCAATTGCTCGGCTGATTTGCCGGCCTCTGTATTTGATCCCTTCTACAACATGGGTCTCTTCAATACCCTTTAATTCACTCTTTCCTCAGTCTCAAAATGACACACCACAGCATCCCTAAAGATAATATTGGCCCGAGAGAAATTATTTTCCTCTGGATCTTCCCTGTGGAGTTAATGTATAAAAACATTTACTGAGCGTGCATCCCAAATCTGTACTTGGACTTAACTTCTAAAGTTTGTAACTTTATGTAGCTTACAAAGTGAAATGCTCGGAATGCGATAATCCGATGCCCACAACCAACCCCTGCAAGTTCCAAGATCCTGCAGTACCTCTGCGATATTCATTTGAGGGCGGGTACTGGGAACAGTGTCAGTATACAACTCAGTTCCCGCCTTACCTCACCACCGCCCCCGCCCAGCTAGGGCGGCTGCTTCTGGAGAAGGTCTCAAGACTCGAGAATGCCATTGTCATAACTTCTCAGTGTCTTCGCTCCAATAGCAAAGAGCACTGAATTCAGTTGATAGGGGATTTAAAATACTTTAATTTTATTTTCTTCAGCTTTTCTTCATATTTTTTTCGTTCTTCATTTTTAGTACTTGGATGCAATTTCTTCTTCTCCGTGTGCCCTATCAGGTCTCCCGACGTTAAAGATCACTCTAGTGAATGCAATTTACCATTTATAATAAATTTTTCAATAAAATTAATAATGATTATGTTTTGACCGTGAAAACCTATATATTCATATCTTTATAAAAATGAAAATATGTTTGTTTCTGTCTATGTATGAACGTATGTATGCCATGCATTGCTAAACCATTCGTTCGATTGGAATGAAACTTTGGGGATTTAAAGTGCGCATGCCTGTGATTCTTACTAAATACAATAGCGGGTTCTGGCATCATAAAATTGTGCGTTGCTAACAGTTCATCCGATTGCGATGAAACTTTGGGGATTTGTCGCGGATGATTTATAGTATCAAAATACCTTCTTGCCGTCCTCGCGAAGGTTTCTGGATTATAACAACCACATGACAATACATCTGAAAAGTTTTTTTAATCTTTACAAAAACTCTAACAAAACTGTCACCATTTGAGAAAGTATTTTGCAAACCATCGATTGTTAAATTAAAATTCAATTATCGAAAATGTTTCAATTAACGAATTTATTTTCACCTGTGGTACTAATCAAATTTTAATACTTTGAAGCTATTTTAAATAGATACCTATGTAAGGTACCAAATTTGACAGAAAATTTGTAAAAAAAAGGCATGCGAGCTGTTTAAAAATCTGAATGTACCGGAACTGAATATATTGAAAGCGGGAGAGGGGACGGGATCGCGGGAGGAGTGTTGTCGGGAGAGGGGAGAGGGAAGGCGGAGTGAGAACGCGTGGGGGGGAGGGGACGCGGGAGAGAAAGAGGAGGAGAAACAATTCCGTTCTTAAATGGCACAGAAACGCATGCCGGGAACTCGCTTGTACCTCATAATATATCAGTGCATTTTTAATACTTTTCAAGACGGCTTATATAACATAACAGTACAAACGAAGGGAAAAACTATAAAAATGTAAAAGACGGTAAAAACAATGGAAGTAAGAAGCTATGGAACGGAAATCTGTATGGAAGGTATGTTTTAGGACCTAAACTTTAGGGCATACTTGCGGTCAAATTTCAAGCATTTAAAATTCCATTTGAAATTTGGAAAAACTAGTACTCATGTAATTCTCTCGGTTCATCTTGAAGATTGGTGGAGGTTGTGGTGGTTTTTTAATAGTTTGTTAAAGATAAATTTGTTGATTCAGTCTTGTGGACATAGGGACGGACTTAGATGGAGATGAACAACCGCAAGGGAAGCGCAAGTTTTCTTTGTTTACATCTACATTATTACGTCAATACTGCTGTAACCGCAATTACAATAGCTGTGAAAGCAATACTGCTGTAACCGCCTCTACCTATGAAATTACGTTTGGCATTTACGGCAATATTCAATTTTTAAATAAACGACAAAACCGCTTACACGGAAACATTACACGTTCGGTCGGTGCTTACAGCATTTTAAAAGATTACATTTTTGTGTTCGCGGTGGTTACTACATTTTATTTGCTTGCTTTCTAATAACACTTGTCGTTTGCCACAATTTGTCAGTACTTTTTAGAATTGTATGTTTGCTACAATTATACAAGTCGTGCATTATTGTTATTTATACGTTAACCCATGCGTGTTATAAGAATTAGCACGATGTTCTGTTTTTTTTCCTTCACTTACTTAAAATGTTGGTGATCTTAACGAAATATTAGAAAAATTCGTTTGTTTTTTTCTCATTATAATAAGTACACATTTGTCTTCTGTGGTATAATAATTTGTACTGTTAACATTTTAAAAGTTTCAAATAAAGATTTTCAATTACATTTACATCATCACACATATTTTTCGTATGCTGTAAACCAAACGAATTTAGCCCAAAAAAATAACGATTCACATTTATAGCCATTCAAAATTTTAATATTGTATACTATGGCGCTTACAGCAATTTATGCAGCTGTAAATATAGTTGATTTTCAATATTAATTCATTTAGCAGCGGTTTTTACAAAATTTTTGGGATAAACAAAAAAAATGTCAACTGCTGTAAGCGCCAAAAACGTTGTCCTTCTTCACTTATAAAATATTTAAATACAATCATTTGATGGATCATATTTTTTCAGATAAGTATTTTAAAAATAGCACATTCATAACCACTTAATCTGAAAGGTTTGGCTCTGGTGAAAAATTTGGTTTTTGTTGTTACAGCAGTATTGCTTTCTTGTACAATTAACTTGTTATTTTGGATGGCCAGTAAATCACATGTCCAATTAATAATTAGCTATCAGGAAACTGGGAATTTTATTCTGGTTAAAGCAATCATTACATGTCGTGATGTTGGGTTTTGTCATGAATATTGAAAATTTAGTTATCTACTTTAGATTTATGAGTTTGGTTACAATTCCTTAAGCTTAGTCATAAGGCTATTTTTATAATTTTAAGTATTTTTGGTTATGATACAAATTTAACTTTTACGATCGAAGAAAGGAATGTCAACAATAATTCCAAAGAAATATAAAATCCTCACTTGCCCCACTTTGGTTTTTCCAATATACAAAGTTAGTTGAAAATCCGATCAAAAGGCAGTATTTTATTTTCCTAGGCAACCATTTTATCGGATTTTCCTCATTATGTATTTCAAGCGCTGTATTAGTAAACAAGTGAATTATATTAATGAACAACTCTCACGTATTCTTCATCTCGCTTTCTTATTCTTTTATTGAATAATAATTTATAGTAGGTAGCCCTGAATTATATTCCAAAGTATTTAATCATTATTTCTGGATACTACCTAGATTTTTACACTGTATTATACCAATATTTTATTTTTTTGTGAATTACAAGGGTGTCAGCTGCTCCCGTCTGGAGTCAATGAGACTATGGCATACCGAATTGGGGTATGTTGTGAGGTGAAGGTAGTGGGGAGGGTAAGGATAAGAGTAAGAAGATGGGGAATCTGGATATTCAGATCTGGTAACCAAAGCTATTTCAAGCAACGTTTCAATTCTGAATGGTGGTCTATGGTATCTTCCATTCTGTAAAATGCCGCAAATATACTGTATATTATTTTAAAAGAATTAACATGTGTTACTTAATTTGTGAAATAACACAAATTTATCAATAAAATTTATTTGCCCACGCCGGGATTCGATTCCGCAACTTTCGGATTGCGAGTCAAAAGCCTTACCCCTATACGCTGGTCATCAATATGATATATTTAATCGATTTCGGCAATGTTGGTCAACATTTGGCAAAACAAATTGATGCAATATATTTCATTCAAATAACGAACTCAATCTTGCAGAATATATGAAATATGAACAATAATTTATAAGTTAGGATAAGGACGGGTTTTTCACAGAATTTGAACATTTCATCAAATTTCAAAGTTAATTTTCAAGTTCTGCAATAGTTCTATTCAAGCACTGTTATTATGTAAATATTGGCCAGTTGTTTTACATAACTGAAAAAATAATATTTTTTTTTGTTATTGAAAGAAATTTGTAATATTTATAACTAAAAAAAAGTAAACATTCAGTGTTTAAAAAAAAAATAATTGTAAAGAAAGACAAACATTTCCGGGTTACGAATAACCCAATAATGTTGGATAATCTCTTACCACCACCAAAAAAAAGCCGAAAATGTTGCTTGTCTTGTTATGGGGGACTTAGCCAGCCGAGGAATCGAACACGGGACGCCCGGGTGGGACTCAAACGCGATGCCCACTCAACCACTGACCGGTCAAATAATGTTAATAGGGTACATTGTTTTATAAATTACATAAGAACAAAAAAAAAGAGAAAACAGTGGGTAATATTTAAAGAGCAGAGATTTATAGTTAAAAGTTGAGGTTTCTCGTAACCCGCCTCAAATCCTTTTCAATAATGTTAGTTTATTGCATCACGAAATTATTTTATTTCAAGGATTAAAACTGTATTTTATATTATCATATACATCGTACAGTAATTAAATAAAAATTGCTGATCCTTAAAAGTTTGAAGGTTGACCGTGGTGGAAAGGTTCAGGAGTTCAGGAGTGATCGAGAGAGGGTCACAGAGCTAATGGCTATTCGGGATTACCCAACGTGTTTAGTAATCCCGAGTACATTTACGTTACTTAAGAGAGCCTAATCCGAACACTTCACCATTGTCAAAAAAGGTTTGAACTTGTCGATTAATTTTTTTAACGATCTGTATTTGCCAAGACTACACGCTCTTCCGAAAAAGGTGAATTGGTTACAATTATTATTTTGAACACCTGTAATATGAAATGAGAAAAGTTAATAACGTATAAAGGAAGTTTGTCGAATCTGTTGTTTTTTTATTATTTTTGATTCGAAAACAGCTCTCAATTTTTCACTAAAGTGTACAAAAAAATATGTCGAAATTCTTTAGGTTTTAAAGCTAGTTTTACAAGGTGGTTTAAAAGTTTATAAGTTGAGTAAGTTTGTCGAATCTGTTGTTTTTTTATTATTTTTGATTCGAAAACAGCTCTCAATTTTTCACTAAAGTGTACAAAAAAATATGTCGAAATTCTTTAGGTTTTAAAGCTAGGTTTACAAGGTGGTTTAAAAGTTTATAAGTTGAGTAAGTCAGGACAGTCGATAACGTTATCGCAGGCTTTGTACAGAGTCAAGAGGTCAAGGTATGTTCGCCGGTTAGATAAATATTCTTATTGAAATATGAAAGCAATTTGTTTGATTTATTGTATGTTTTGAGAGAATTGGATGCCGCAAAATGCACGAAATATTTTCAGTTTGATCACAGCGGCAGATAAGCGATACATTGGCTGAAGAATGAGGAACTATTAGTTAAATACACATGAACACCTCATCATTCAACCGTCATAATACGTTAAAGTCAAAAATTAAATTCCTTAAGGATTTATTAACAATGCCTCAAGAATATAAAGCTATAATAAAAGTCACACACTATAAAGTAAAGAATTTTATGTTCAACTAAAATAATTTTTCATTTTGTGAACCAATCAAATATTGCTAAGTACATAAACGTGATTTAGTTTATATTTTCATTATGTGGACCAATCAAATGTCGCATAAATACGTAAGCATGATTCATTTTATGTTTTAATTGACTTATAGTTTTGTATGTTATATTATATTTGAGATATTGCTGAAAATCAGTTGTATTCCGTGTGAAATCCTAAATGTTGTAACCCATTTGGTAATATAAATAATGTCATAAAAAATAAAATACAGAGCCTAAAATTGTAAAAAATTTATAGACAAATAAATGTTTTTATGATAATTAATATTATGGGTTGTTGTATTTTTTTTAACTCACCGTTAAATTATTTCAGAATGGGTGAATAAGCAGATTCATCGACCTTCATGGGCAAATTCGGGGAGTCTTGCTCCCTCGGGCGGAATTACTTTTCAAAGCCTTATTTCGCCCGACATATTTTGATAGGAAATAACAAGTCGTTTGTCGGTGTAAATGTCACACGTCCTCTATTAAAAGTAAGGGCGGAAAGCCGTGGAAGAAAGCGCCGTTTCATCCCCCGCGCGACGTGATTGTTGGAAATTAAAGATATAACGAGGTAATGATAATTATCTCTGTTAATGTCTCGGAAAGTTTATGGCGCTTACGAGATTTGTGCTACAAGCTTTAATTAAAATGTTACGAGAAACGGTTTTATTTGTTTTCATTAGAACCATAATAATTACAATAAATAGAGATGAAGGACAAAATGGTTTTTATCTCCTAATTAAAATTTCTGCTTTTGTAATTTATGCATTTCATCACGTTGCTTGGAATAATAAGCTTGTTTTATAATGATCTTGTTTCCACGACGCTCAGCTTTTCAGACTTCTATCCTGGCAACATTTTGCATTTATTAGGCATTTTTTAAAGTTGGAGAAAAAGGGTGTGGAGAAAAAAGATCGGAATAGAACGAAGATTTTTAATTAATTTAAGGATCTGGTTCCATAACCGTAACTAATAATAATAATAATAATTGGATAATTTGTAGAGCGCCGTTTTTGTGAAAAATCACCTCAAGGGCGCATTGAATGAAGTAATTAATATTGACATATATTTAATATAGGGAGCATCAGTGTGGGTAAGAATCCAGTGAGGCCATAAAAATTAAAACTTATTTTAAAGCTTTTTTCCACTTTAATTTATTGACCGTAACCGGTTTCAGCTCGTTAAAGCCATCTTAAGGCAAGTACAAATTATTTTTAGCTTACGGTTTATATACATAACATATGAGGGAAAGCGAGAGGGGTGGTCTACAAGGATTTTAAACAATTATATTAACTAGTGGTCGCCCAATGATCGAAATTCGACCATAATTGTAATGTTTTTTTTTTATTGAATTAATGTATTTTTTTGCATTATTTAAAAAAATGAGCATTCTGCACTTCTTCTCTATATAAACTATAAGTGTGCGAAATTTCATAATACTCCGTCTGCGCGATTATCGTAAAAAGAGGTACTAAGTTTTTGCTTCAGGTATGACACATTTGTTACTAAGTCGTCTTTGACTGTCGAATTTCTAATTATTTTGATTATTCTAGTTGGCTGTTTTATTATAATATATTAAAATGGAATTCCACCATGAATTGTCATTTTCAAAAATAGAAATATTAAAACAGTTATAATTAATTTTCGTTATTTGTTTTTGGGGTGTTATGCCGTGTTGCGCTACCTCCTTCTTTAGCCAACGTTCTGCCCTGATGATGGACACTGTAACGCTGTCCGAAACGTTGGCTAAAGAAGGAGGTAGCGCAACACGCCATAACACCCCAAAAACAAATAACGAAAATACTTTTGGCCGTGAAAATCTAAAAACGGTTATGATTAATGTTACTGTGATATTCAAAATAATTTTAAAAATTTCAAAGACGTATTGATAACTTGTGCGGATTAAAAAAACTGTAATAAAAAAGATGTACTAACATTTTTGCTTTCAAAATAAATAAGGCTTTGAACATTAAAAAGTTCATATAAATTGACCGAGAAATTGATTGTACACCTGTTTTTGTCAATGAGGAAAATAAACAAGTTTTATTTATTATAAACAATGCAAACTAACGCGTCGACCTAATAAAATAATCATGAAACTGAAGAAACATCTGAAAAACCATAATATGGTACCAAATCTTAACCATAATATAGTACCAAATTAACCTGGGTTTTCATAACCGTAACATCAAAATAATATGTAATAAAGTCTATGATTACGGATCGTGATGTAACGGAATTAATTTGTTTTATTCGTTACATTTAATAAGTAATTCGTTTTATGCTAGAATAAGTTTAATTAGGAATAATCTTATTGACGAGTAATAACTCGAGTTAATAAACAAAAGTAATGTATTGTTAATACTTGACATAACTTTAATACGACCGGTTAGTGGCTGAGTTGGCATCGCGTTTGGGTCCCACCCGGGCGTCGCTAAGTCCTACATCACGATAAATCGCCGTTGCAGTTCTTATTGCCCAACAGACCATTTTAGTTTTTTGTTCAATCTTCAATTTAAAATTAAAAATAGAGAATAAAAAAGTATAGTTAATCATTTGACTAAGAATTATTTAATTTAATGAGACCTTTATCTTTACGGAAAAAGCTTTATCTTGAACACCTTTCATAATATTTCATTGAAATAATGAAAGGAAACCTTCTCTTCCTGTAAAATTTTCTAATGGTCTGTTGAACAAATACGAACTAAGGCGACGAAATATTTTCAGGTTATTCATAAACCGGCTTTAGTCTTTCTTTATAACAAAATTAAAATTAAAAAATAATACACTCAATACTCAAATGGACACTGCGACGTTCATTGTCCTCAAAAAAATGCTGAAAATCTGTCGGTTTTATTTTTAGACCATGCGAAATAAGTCCCTTGGAGATAATAAATCAGTTTTCAATTGTGCCATTCGGATGAATAACGTTTATTTTCAATTCCTCCCATAGAAAGCCAATAAACCACATGAAATAAGGGATGATTAAATGCCAATTTCATAAATTACACTGCACGCATCGATTAATTTCCTAAACGCAAATACTGGCCAACGTATGGACCGCATTGTCGACTGAATAGCGTAACTAATGCAAACGCGGCCTCGGGCGAATGAAGACGGCATGATAATAATGTATGGCATGATGTGGTTACACAGATAAAATACAAGGGATCAGGCTATATTTGCTGGGAAATATTAATCAATTTAAAGGGATTCTGAACTTACTGATCCGAAAACTATGAGATATAACCAGAGATGTGTGTAGTAAAAAGAGGAATATCTGGTCATTTATTTCAGAAAAAAATTGAGTTTGGTAGTTTTAGGTCGATGTAGTTTGCCTGTCATTTCTATTACGATGTTAGAACTTTGACTTAAGGTACAATGGTTTAATTTACTCTTTTTGTTTACTCGAGTTGTATAAACGTGGAAAGGTTAAAAAATGAAACGTTTTAGTGGAGGAGTATTACATCATCTGCATTTATAAAAAAACAGAGTGTCCAATTTACACGCGGTAGAAGTGAAACCTTCAGAAAACTAAAAGTATAAACACAGGTGCGCTTAACTACAATAAACTTAAAAGTAATCACATAGTGTTCCCTACGAGTCATTAAAAAAATATTGATCAAATAATATGAAACAAAAAATATAAGAATATATATAAGATTGCTCTCACCACTGGTAAAACCATATTAATTTACGTTTTTTAGATGTGTGAATAAAAACTTCAAATATTATCTTAATTTTCTTAACGCAATTTTTTTTGGCTGCTATCTTACGTTATTAATTATATTTATAATGTAAGATAGCGTTATTAATTTTGGCTGCTATCTTACTTATTAATTTTATATGACGCACAAGAGTCCCAAATGCTTCCGTCTGGAGCCAGTAAGACTGTGGCATCCCCAATAGGGGTATGTTGTGAGGCTGAAGGTAGTGGGGAGGAGAAGGAAATGGGGAAGAGGAAGGTGGAAAAGTACCTGACTATTCAGATCTGGTCATCAAACACAGCTAAAGCCGTTTCAACCAACGATTCAATTCTGAATGATTGTCTTACATCAGGGCGATACTGAGAGTATCTTCCACTCTGGAACGTGCCGAAAATATTATATATTTTATTATTTTAAGTCAGCGCCCTTGAGATAATTTGTCATGAAAATGGCGCTTTATAAATAAGCCAAATATTCAAATATGAAGTGATTTAATTGTAAAATTACACAAATTAATCAAATAAAATTTATTTGATCCGCCGGGATTCGATTCCGCGATCTTAGGATTGCGAGTAAAGAGCCTTACCGCTAAACCCCGCCGGCCGTCCATAATAGATAGATAGAGATAATTTGTCATGAAAATGGCGCTTTATAAATAAGCCAAATATTCAAATATTAAGTGATTTAATTGTAAAATTACACAAATTAATCAAATAAAATTTATTTGATGCGCCGGGATTCGATCCCGCGATCTTAGGATTGCGAGTCAAGAGCCTTACCGCTAGGCCACGCCGGCCGTCCTTAATAAGATTCTACTCGAATTAAATTGCAACTTTAGAAGTGTCCTGGATAAATATGCAATCTCGTTTTTATAATATGTGACATCGATTGATTTTTTAGAAATCTAGAATGAATATCTAATATATTTGAATTAAATCATTGGATACATTATTAACAGCTTTCAAACGAAGGCTGTGAAGCAGAAACGACGGAAATAAGACCTTTCCGCAATTTTTAACTGTACCATACTTCTTTAAAAATAAAAAGAATATGTATCAATAAATACAGCACCGCAAGACTGAAAGCTTTTGCGGTTTAAAAATGACTTATTTTATATTTGACTTTTAGCTATGTAAACTAGGCCTCCACATCTTCTCCAAAATACACCTAGTGCTTATCAAAAAAGGTATTAAAATGGATAGCTTCTGTTCGTGTAGACACAAGTGTTACTAAAAAACCAATTGGTCCAATTTGAATGTGTATTTTATGTCAATGTTTATGTATGATGTGGATGGAAAGGCATGTTAAGGGAGCGGCAGAGGGTTTGTTGGCCATAAATTGGATGACGAAATTCTTGTAGAGATGAAATTATTATTAATACATGAACCTTTTTCTGGAGGTACCTACATCAATAAGTCAACTTGTTCTTATTATGTGTAGTGATATTTAACAAGAGTAGGTAGAAATAATGTATTTTTAGAGGGGGTTATTTGAGTATGTTAAATATAAATTCAACCTAAAACCTTCCGCATTCCAACGTTGTTTCAGAACCACTTTACTGTAGGTTTATTTCGTAAAAACTCTTTGAACATTAAGTTAAAAATTTTCAGCGTTTGGGACTGCCGTAGCTTCTTTGCCAATTTTTCATCATATAAATTCATTCTTTAGATCAATGCGAAGGATAGGATCAAATTCGTAATTAACGCAATCCGATTTTCGTTTACTTAAAAATGTTCAATTTGATTATTTTTTTAAGCATAATTAAGAAGAAGCTGGGCGTACTGTGTAGGACCCGCATATACTTTAATAGTACACAGCTGCTAACCCTGTATCGCAATGGCGCTTCACTGTTGAAAAACTCTTGGCACTGTGCAGAAACGGGTGGTCCATTTGATAGATTCCCCTATCTAAACAAGCGGATCGCAATCTTAAGAGCACATAGTACGCTGTCCTTGTTCTACCGGCGTTTCAATGAAAGATGCTGACTGAAACTAGCGTCACTGATATCTTCGGCTCCTGTTTTTTGATGTTCCTCTTTACGCATTTCAGTAGTTTTTTCAAAGAAACACAGCATGCAAAAAAAATCTATAAAAGTTCACATTATGTAAGACTGCTTAAGAAGAAAAGTTTCAAATTCAATAAAATAGGACATGTAAGCAGTTTAATAACCAAGAAGCTATGCTGGCATTGTTCGATGGCATACTAAAAAGCAAGCTGGAGTATGCGAGCGATGCTTGAGCACCATGCCACCAGAAGTAAACAAGGTAGGTAACAACAAAGTAAAACCACATTGATATGTTGGATCAAATCCAGACAAAAATCCTCAGGTATGTCTATATGCGGAAGCATGGAACCTATCCAAGGTTCATGCACCATATTTATTTAATTGAGGAAACTGATGCTGTGAGCAGGCGCGGCCGGTGTATTAAATTTTTGGCGGTTCACCAAGTACTTAATTCATAAAAAAACTTAAAACAAAAGTAGGTAAAAAAATAAAAATAAACAGAGCCTAGTAACTAGTACAGTGCCCTTTGAGGTGATTATTCACAAAAAAGGGCGCTGTGCAAATTATCCATTTATTATTATTACAATTTTGTGTAAAAGTTTTCTTTGCGGATTTACAATCTTGGTTGATAATTAAATGTAGTTTTGGCGGGCCAGCTGCTCTAATTCTGTTTTTATTTTCACGGTTCATATGGTTATTTTTAATATCGGTAGTTTATGTCTATTACTACATCGCTTATTTTAAAAAGGCAAGGAAATTCATTTATATCTATAAACAGCAATATCAGAATATTTCTATATAGTGAATAATAACACCATAACAACACGATTAAACGATTAAACGATTCTCTTTGTGGCGCGGGATTTGCTGAGTAATCATCAGTTTTGCAATATGTGACAAAAATGCACACAAACAAAAGGTCACTAAAACTAATAACGACAATGTCAAATCGGTTCCGTCTCCATCGAGATAATATCGCACCCGCTGACCCGTTGACTCATCGTTACATTTTACAGGAGAAACAATGGATTTACTATCTTATTCAAACCCTACGTAAGAACAGTCGTTTCGTCGGAACAATTTCTTCGAAATTCTTCGGGCGTTTCCGTCATCTTCGCGCGCCGCGCGGTAGGAGCAATTTTTTCGATACGATTGTCTATTTTGACGGTCTGGACATGTTGAGGAGGGCTTCATACTCCCAAACGGGGCGCTTCACTGAAACGCGCGGAATAGTATGTACCTCGGTTCTTTGCCGATATAAATTGCGCGCGGGAAGCAAATGCCTTTGGCCGCGATAGTTATTCTCTGCAATATAATATTATTGATCTTTTAAATGCAAATTCATGTGTATTTAGATTGAAAGTAATTTTTTTTTTAAATTTTGAAAGAATATTCGCAATTTTATAATTAAAAATATTACGTAGGAATGCGATGGGCTGCGATGTTGTTCAATTTTGTTGGCGGTTCGGCGCACGGTTGCACGTTAGGACGAGCCGCGCCTGGCTGTGAGTCTGGAAACTAGGAGGAAAGCAAGTCTTGCTATTCTGTCTTTCAAAATTTGGAACAATTTCTTCGATAGCCTATTCCTCTTGGGATGCTATTATTTATATGTACCAGACCACTACAGACGGAGTCGATATCATGATCTGTTCAGAATACCGAACGGCAGAACAAATGTCCTGGCAAAGCATGGCAGACGAGGGGAGTGGTGCCTTTTAATGAACTTGAAAACCATTAATTTGGATGAAAGTGACTGTTTTCTATATGCCTTAAAACTATTATTGACGATTCGCCTGCCTAAATGATGATATAATTACTAAATTGTATTGTAATTGAAGAAATATTCTCCTGTACAATAATACTATACAAAATTAAAATGTTAATATTTATATAACTTTTTTTTATTTTTATTTATTAAAATTACAGAACATTTTGTACAAGAATTAGAGTAGACCCACAAAGCTGTCATATGGCAGCTTGTCTGCAGGTTCTAACAATTTAAACATTCTTAATATAATATCTAAGAAAATATTTGTAAATACATTTATAGTTTTAAGGAAACATTAGAATAGATCACATAGTAGTATTAGTTAATTTAACTTACAACTATGAATATATAAGATATTTCAATATACCTATCTAATAAAAGATATGTAGGCAGCTATATTAAGATATTCAAAGATACATGGAGTTTTCGTTCATTAACCATAGTTTTATCATTTTAGGACTTAGTCTCTCATTTTTTTCAAATTTAATGTTTTTATTGATTTTATTGAAAATCACTGGTATTAGATATTCAAGAGTACGGTTTCAATATTTATTTAATATTCGAGGAGTTTTTAGGCCCTTTCCTTCTCTAAATCTTGTGGTATGTTTGTGTACACTTGTGATTTAATATAATAACATATCATGTAGCTATTTGTGAATCTTTAAAAAAATATAAGTTTACAAAAATATCCACCCTAATATCTTCATTGTAGATATTTTTAAAAGAGACACTAAAATTCTGGCCAATTATATAAACGTTTCTACAACGAACACTTTGGAAAGCAAACATAAAATTTCTTTCCTCTGAATTATTCTAAAAAGTGAGCGTATAAAAAAACGACACGAGACGGGCTGAGTGCAGTTTAACGGAGTATGTATTTCTAGTATGAAAAGTACACACTGTTGGAGTGTTTTTTTAAGCTTCGTTCATTAATTGACTCACTTTTCCAAGCGCCAGAGCAAAAATGGAGAAAAAGAGCTAAGAAAAAGGCAATTTCCGATTTGTTGAAGGAAACTATCGATGTAATGAGGTTGCGACGGTTCCGTCTACAGGAAAACTTACTTTAATCCTTAAGAAAACTATTGGATAATCTTGAAATGCCTTCAAACGTAAGAGTTTTTTTTTTATTTATTAGATACAAAGTATAAATCCCGCCCCCACGTTAGGAGTCGCTGGAAATATGGCACCTCGGATTGGGAAATGTAAAAGCGAAGGAATGGAAAAGAAGGGGCATGGGAACTACTTTGTTATTCAAATCTGGTAATTCAACAAAGCTGGTCTTTTCCGAGTACTGGTCTCCCACAAGGGCGATAATGAAAGACTTGTAATGAGTTCTAAATAACTCCTGGGAATACAATAATTCTAATAATGCACCGCTGTATATTTTTTTAATAAGCGACCATCGGGATGGAAAATAAAAACTTAAATTTGTTTTTCTACATTACTGGAGCTGAAGGTAAAAAGATTCAGATTAACGCATATTTCGTGGTAGTAAATATGACAAAAAAACAATTTTTTTTTTTTACAATTATTGAAATAATCAAAACATTTTCTTGCATTTCTATTTATTAATGCGACATTTGTAAGTATAAACTATTATACCTACTTCAATTGTTTTAAAAATGATTTTTTGTTTAAGCCTCGATGAAATTGAGCGAGTTTACAAGCTACTATCTGGGAAATTTACTATCTGTCAGTAAACTCGCTCAGTGTCATCGTATTACTTGCTAACTAGCAGATTGTAGACAATCTACTAAAAAAGTTGAAAGATGGTCATCTTTACTCGCCACTCGCTCAAAATGGCGACCTACTATCAGCTGATTTCGTAACTGTCAGAATTAGTTCGCCGTAATTTTTGCTACTGGTTAGCGTGTGGTCCTAGCTGCGAGCTCTAGGTTTTTACAAAATGTCGACCGAATTGGTTCGCGCGAGAGTCGTTATTTTAGCTGCCACTGTCGCTACTGAGCGAGTAGACAGTTTTGTGTGTCATTATGACAATCTCACTCGCCGATTCACCCGCTTTTAAACATACCGGCTAGTAGCTTATAAATTCGCTCTATGTAATCGAGGCTTTATGAATAAGTTTAAAATAAGGTGAAGGAGAGAGAAGTTTTGTGTAAGTAATTATACTGGTCCCAACGACAGAAAGTGTGTAACGTCATCGTTCTAGTATCTTCCGTCTTTTTCATTTTCAAACAGGACGCGTGAGAAGAAAGAGGACGACCGTCAATGATGTCCGTACGAGCTCTCGATGGAACTAGTTTATCCGAAGTCCATTACCCATCGCAAAGCAATAAATTTACAAAACGACATTTTATTTTTTCCATAAATAAAAGACAAATTGCATAGTTACAAACCCCCAACCAAGTGGTCCAGAGCCAATGCTCTTACTGCCTCGCAGCTCATCACATGGAAAGGGATTTAAATGCATTACATTCCTGGGTCCCGCAGGAGATAAACATGGAGAAAATTTAATCTGATAATGGGTTGCTAGTAAAAGCTTTATGTATAAAATCTATTTCCGTGTATTACATATTGCAAGTTTCATTGGTTTTAAATAACAGTCTAATTGTGTTTATTCACGAACGGAAAAAAATAACATTATCATCAATACATAATTAAACTTATTCAATATCTGCCAGATTATTTATTATTCGACCTTTCACTTTGCGGGAGTGATTTTTTGCTTTGATTGCCGATTTTCTGAGACGTAAATAGGTAGAAAAAACATAATATTGATTAAAGCAGTATTCTATCTAATTATTAATAAAAAATTGTTTTTTCTTCATATTTCCAATGTTTAAATGTTCAAAAATATTTTTCAAAATTTGCACTATTCTAAAAAATATAACCATTTTAATGTCGCGGTTTAAATAGAGAATCTAAATAGAGCAGAACTTTAAACGCGCGTTTCTCAAAACCCTTTTTTTCGAGACGGTTGACACGATATCTCTAGTTCTACGGAACCAATTTGCTTGAAATTTAGTGTGAGCTTTTTCTACACATTACTCTATCGCTCCTAACAGAATTATTACAAAATTTCAATTTTTACTATTTTTTTAAAAATTCCGAAAAGTCAAAAAGGGGTATAAAGTTGTCTTTTTTATTTCAGACAACCGCCGTTTCGCGATTTTTTTTTAATTTTCCGAGGTACGGGTCATTGCAGCATTTGTCTGAATTAAGAATTAATTTGTTTTTTTTTCTTCTGATTACTAGGAGGATTACAATCGTGTCAACCAGGGCGCGCGATTTTTTTGAGACCCCCCACTTCAATACCCTGTAATTTTTTGAATTTTGAATTTTTTTATTTAAATTTTTTTTTGTATCTTTTAATGTTTTATAAATATTAGGTAAGGTAAAAATGTAATGGGTTTCTTTTTTATTGCACCTGAAAAAACACCCACAATTCATGCTTCTAGACTAGAATTACCCCTTAAGAAACTCACTTAAAAAAACATCAAAGTGAACACTAATACGCAATATGAAATATAACGACGCGAATTTATTTAATGAAATGTGTAGTGTAGTGCACGAAAGCCAGATATCCGTTAATTTATTTTTCTTTCACGACAAAACACCAATAAAATTTTCTCATGTTTCCGCTCCGAAAATAAAACGGTCACAATTAGATAAAGTTTTTTAACCTTGGTCTAAAATAACACCCTCGTAAAAATCTTAAGTGGTTTCCACAGTAAGACAGATATATGATGTAGACATTTAGACAACAGGATTATGAGAGGATTATATTTTTACGGCCGTAAGACACAAATAAAACGACATTTAAAAATCGTAGAAAGTCATTTAGAATCGTAAAAGTATCTAATAAATGTAAAACGGCCCTGTGCACCATACATTTATATACGGTGTTATTATTTTTATACGGTGTGTGGGTGTTTCTTCTTTATAACCTACATAACTTTTACCACTCTGTCATATTTCCACCACTCCGTCACATTTTGTTTTTACTATAAATGAATCTCTCTGGATCTGGATCTGATCAGAGAGGAAATTGTAGCAAGGGGGGAAGGAGGCCTAAAATGCCCATTGGGGTGTTAAACACGAACTGCGTGCATACCACGTGACAGAATGGTCGTACGACATAAAAAATGTAGGAAAAATATTTTATTAAACATCATTAAAAATAATAATCGCTGTTACTTGATAGGTTATAACTTTTGGAGTTTAAAAATAGTTTTATATTTTATGTCGTAATATCATTTTTTTGTAACATTATAGAATACACGCAAGTCGAGGTGGTAGAAGACAGCTGTGATTTATATGATATACATCTCTATCACGGGGAGTTACACCTCTAACATAATTTTTACTAAAAAAATATAAACACAAATTTTTTTAAAACGCACACAGTCGTTACGTCTTTAGTACAGTAGATTTAAAGGTAATTATAAAATAATAATATTGGTAATTCTGTTGAATTTTTCTCCACTAACTGGTGCAAACAACTGTATGTAGGTTAAAAAGAAGAACGACCCGTGTAAGGAAATCTACGCTTTAATCGAAGATTTAAGCTATAACACTAAAAAAACGGATAGGCGTCATCTCCATTATCTGTCAATCTATCAAGGTAGCTGATAAGCAGGAAAATGTTTATTGAAAAGTAGGCATTTATTTAAATTAAATTTTTTTTTTAAGTAAAATTAAATTTAAAAATGTTATTATTTTTCAAATGACCACACAAAGTAGATAATCTTTTGACACACTTATTTTCTCAGTATTGGTTTAACCGTTAATAATTCAATTAAGGCACCTTAAAAATTTGAAATTTAAAATCACATAAAATAGTCGTCTTAAAGTGGTCTAACCACAGTGTTTGAAAGTGACCTTATAAGCCAAAACAACTGTAACAAAAATTAAAAACTATAATGCTTGCACAACTTAAAAATAACATTATTAAATTTAATTTAATGGCGGTCTGTCCTCTCTGCCTACCCCTGCGGGGAAACGGCGTGATGGTTAGTTAGTTAAATTTAATTTTAATCAAACTTTTAAAAACTAAATGGAGTTCTACGAATTAAACACAAAATCAATTAATCACTAAATATAATTATGTTTAGCAAATAGGTATAAATAAGAAAATGAAAATCGATAGAAATATTATAATTATATGCAAAAATTCATTTTCATTGTGATTTTCAATATTTAAGAACATACCTCTATAATATATATCTACATATGTCTGTTAGAATTTTGTGTTGGTTTTAAAATTTAAGATGGGTATTCCGAAATCGGCCGAGAAGAAAGTATTTTAAATTGAGGATATGCAAAACGAATGTTTGTGTTATATATTATGTTGAAATGATTTAATGTTAGGGTAGTATTTTGATTTAAATGAGTCTTGTAGCGTAAAATTTCGAATGAATAATAAAATTCGTAATATTCTTTCAAATGGTTGTTACGGTGGAAGGCTGTTAAATCTGGCAACTTACGTCTTATTATATTTAAGTCTAAGGATGGGTTGTTTCAAAAAATTTGATGGATTCATCAAATATTTGAAGTTGATTTTCACGTTCTGTGTAAGTTCTATTCAAGTTCTGTTATTACATCGTTATAGGACAGTTGCTTCGCAAAACTGAAATAATCAAAGAACTTGAATAAAACTTACACAAAACGTTAAAATCAACTTCAAATATTTGATGAATCCATCAAATTTTTTGAAACAACCCGTCCTAAACCTAGAATTGTTTTTAAATTTATTTTCCGATCACTTTTCAACCGTTCTCGCCAAAGTGATGAACTTTCAAACATTTACACGCAACGTCGCCATTTTGGCCGTGGATAAAATGCAAAGGTATAAAGATTATCGAACGTTTTGTTGGAATATGTTGAACATTTGTTAAAATAAAATCTTATATATCTAAACAATTTTCCGCCAGTAGTAGCGTACCGCAAGGTAGTCATCTTGGCCCAATTTTATTTCTTATTATAAACGCCATAGTTAACTGATACGATTTTAGATTTCCACGGCCAAAAGTATTTTCGTTATTTGTTTTTGGGGTGTTATGCCGTGTTGCACACAGTATGGATAGATGTTTAATAAGTGTGTGCTTATCTACTTAAAAGCGATACCGTGTTGCCAGCTCCACTCCTCGACGAGCGGGCCGCCCAGACCCTCACGTCGGCAGTCAAAGGTTAAATAAAAATTGTGAGAATATTTTGGGGGTCAACCTGATCACTCAGGTACTAGAGCGAGATGGCAGATGCCGGAGGGTATAAAAAGTATTATCAGCTAGACACTTGCTCTCTTATGTTTGCTCTCAGTTACAACTCACGTATTATTAATCTCGTGTATAAATGAATCTGTTATTTGCCCACGAGCTTGATTATTCAAAGGGAATATATCCACCCCAAGATCTCCTCCCCAATAACAATAAAACAAAAATAAATAATTTGCTTTTTACGTCACTGCGCTTTCACTAAGGTAAATGTGTGTCTGATCATTTACAATGCCTTTTTACATCCCTTTCTTCTCGTAATGTTTTTCATAGAGGAAGCAATTTGAGCCACCTGACACGGAACACAGAACTTACGAGTCTGCCTCTCGGCGAATACAATGAAAGTGTGATATAACATCTTCCCTTTATTTGTCAGCGAGAGCTTTTTGACAAATGTATGTTTTCATAAACTTTTCTGGAAAAGATCAACGATGCGTTTTACGTTTTAAGCTACCCTGTATGCTGATAAAAAATCTGTTTTTATAAAACTCAATTTCGGTTGTGAGTGCGAGACTTAAAATATTCCCTTGTAATGACTTTCAAAATTGATTTGAATCTTCATTTAATTAAATATTACAATTTGAGGTTTTATTCATAAAAAGTTAAATAAAAAAATAATAATAAATGAGAAATTGTCTTTTCAAACTTTGACAACTAATATCTTGCAGCAAAGTTAAGTGAACCCTGTCTAACAAAAGAAACGAAAAAAAAATAGTATCAGGTTCTGCCAATCTAAAAAAGATATTAAAGATATGGTAGTTTTTATATTCCGCTGGAATAAAATATCGCGTTCCTTCAAATGGGACCCCATTAAAGCAAGATTATTTGATATCGCGGTGGAAAATTTTCACTCAAATCAGCATATTATTGTGCATGAAAGTGGTGCACGTGGAAAACTTACCGTTCCAACGATTTGGTTCACGGAGCTTTTACAAAGGAAGTTTGCACAGCGAAGACTCACGTACCTGGAAACAAACAAATAAAATCTCTTTATAATTTTGCATTTCTATGGAAATAGTATCTAAATTTAGATTACCAATAAGTAGTTGTGTATTTGTCACAATACCGAACGTAATAAACATTCACCCAAAATATACATCGAACCTCATTTTGTTCTTTTCCAAAATATTAATGTAAATTTAACATAACCTTAAATCATATCAATAAACCGCCTCAAATCGTAACTAGGGAGGTAGGTAATATTATCACGTACAAATACTCCTACATATTTTGAAGTATTTACGAGTATTTAGCTAGTGCATTTTAATTAAATAGCAAAAATAAATACACAGATTAATTTCTTCTCATCTTAAAAGACAATGCATATTATATTTAAACATTGACTTCTCAGAATAGTACCATTCATTATACATAATATATATATAAATGGGTTTTGCTACAGAGGCTATCCTATGGGGATTATTATCGAGACCATGAAAGCTGAGCTTTTAAACTTATTTCCAGTTTGTCATGGTCGGTGAAAATAAATACAAGGATTAATTTCTTCTCCGCTTTATTATAAAGTGGATATAATATTTAAACATTGCCTTCCAAATAGTACCATTAAACACAGTATATACAATACGGTTTTGCTACAAAGGCTGTCCTGTGGAGGGTTATTATCGAAACCATGAAAATTGATCTGATGATAAACTTATTTACAGTGCCATGGTCGGTGAAAATAAATACACGGATCAATTTCTTCTCCGCTTTATTATACAGTGGATATTATATTTAAACATTGCCTTCTCCGAATAGTACCATTATACTCAGTACATACAATACGGTTTTGCTACAGAGGCTGGTTATATTATCGAGACCATGAAAATTGATCTGATGATAAACTTATTTTCAGTTTTTCATGGCCGGTGAAAATAAACTCACGGAATAATTTCTTCTCCGTTTTATTGTACAGTGGAAATTATATTTAAACATGCTCTTTTCAGAATATCACCATTTTATACAGTACATAAAATACAGTTTTATTTATTTTTATTTATTTATTTATTTAAACGCCCATAGGGCTTTTACATATAGTGCAGTACATGTTTTTGGAAAAATATAAGAAATAACATAATATAATATAAACATAATATAAATATAAGAAACAAAATAAAGATAACATAAGATATAAGATATACAAAATATAGATAACACCAAATATAATAGTTGACACAAAGCAGGTAACATAGAATATATGGTAAGTAAATTAATGTGAGATTGTTATTTTAATTATAGAGGGAAATACGATAGGATTTTCAATATTTATGTTTGTAATTAGCAAACTTTTTTAAAGTATTTATTACGTGTTTATCGAAACATAGCTACCATAATATTTCGATTAAGGTGCTATATAGTGCATGATATTAATAGATTTATTTTAATTGTTCTAATACACTGATTTTAAATTTTGACATCGATTGATGACGTTTTGTTACAGAAGCTATCCTAGGGTGTTATTATTGAGACCATGAAAGTTGATCTGATGATATACTTATTTGCAAGTAAGTTTTTAGATTTTCACGGCCAAAAGTATTTTCGTTATTTGTTTTTGGGGTGTTACGCTGTGTTGCGCTACCTTCTTATTTAGCCAACATTTTTGACAGCTTTACAGTGTCCATCATCAGGGCAGATGTGTAATTGTGGCTATGATTACATATATAATTGTGATTAGAGGGAGAAGGAGGTAGTTCAACGCGGCATAACACCCTAAAAACAAATAACGAAAATACTTATTTGCAGTTTGTCATGGTCGGTGTCCAAAATAATATAAAATAAAGTAAATATTTTCTATTTCTATCCTGTTTATGTATTTAAACCGTGTCATATTTAGTGTTCAGGCTTTTTTGTGAGTATAAAGAGGAAAATGTAGTATATAAGGGACCAGAAGACTAACTTCCATGAGCATATTCTGATTTGGCTTGAGGCGTTGGCAGAGAGAGCGTGCACAATGTGCGGAACTGGCAAAGATATTCCGAACATTGGAATTAGATACATAAAAGTTTTACTCGAGGGTAATATCAAATTAGATCATGTTGCGCAAAGCCACTGGATGTATTTGACATATTTTATAAATTATCTCTCGTCACCCAACATATGCTTTCTTCGTTTTTCAACAAATCAGAGGAACGCACGCGGTGACTGTTTCACAAAAAACCCGTATCTATCCGTATCCAAGAATGACATTTTTTTGTCAAATGCAAAAAAATTGTTAAAGTAATATTTTGTTTTTTATAAAAAACAATCCACACAAAACATCCCAATTTTTTCACGATTTTTGAGAGAACTTTAATAGTTTTTTTTTGTCTCTACGGAAGATGTTTTTAAAGAATCTTTTCCAGCTGCTTTATAATTATAATAAGTCACAATAAAATAATGTTAAAAAAACTCATGCCTGGGTTCTGCCGCAATTTTATTGCTACTCACTTTAAATTATGAAGCGTATTTTTTATGTAAGTGCCACTAAAGTGTGCCGGGGTAACTGAGTTTATGTGATAGTCCTCGAGGAACAAATTGTCGTTAAAAATTCTTTTACCAATTAAAGAAAAATATATCGTTACATGAATTTTGATTTTATTCAGAAATTTGAGAATTCGTCCAACAATCTGCGGACACCGTTTTATCAAAACATGAAAATACTGACAAGTTTCTTTTGCATCACATGAGCGACATTGTAATTATTACCGATGTTAAATACATTTAATACAAATGAAAAAAGTTCTTCGCTTAAAACCACTTAACTTTGTAAAAATTATATATATATATATATATATATATATAATACAACTAGTGGGTTCCCGGCATGCATTGTTATCCCACTTCATAAATAAATTGTTTCTTCCTGCGTGTCCTTTCCCATTCGTCCCGTTCCCCTTCCGCCTCTCCTTCCTCTCCCGCGACCCTTACCCTCATTTCCGTTCCCACTCCGCCTTCTCCGCTTTCCCTCTCCCCTCTCCGGCAGAACCTCCCTCCCGCATTCCAATTCCCTCTCCCGCTTTCAATATATCCAATCCCGGTATATTCATATTTTCAAACAGCTCGCGTGCCACCTTTTACAATTTTTTTTTTAAATTTTCTATTAATAAGAACAATAAATCAAATTTGGTACCTAACGTAGGTACCTATTTAAAATAATTATAATTTTTGAAAAGATTCAATATATTCGATATTTGTAAAAAGCATTAACTGTGGCTCGCGGAAAGGCGTTTCCGAAACCGGTAGAGTGTAATAAAATAAAAGTGGTCTACAACAAATTTATGTGTTTTTATTGTCAATATATTCGATTTTGATGAGAACCATGGGTGAGAATAAAGTCATTAATTTAAACAATTTCGAAAATTGAATTTTAATTTAACAATCGATGGTTTGCAAAGTGACATTTTAGACAGTTTTGTAAGAGTTTTTTAATGATTGAAAAAACTTTTCAGATGTATTGTCATGTGGTTGTAATAGTCCAGAAACCTTCGCGAGGGTGAAAATAAGATATTTTGAAAGTTTTAAATATTTCCTATGCTTAATAAAGCAACACATAGACAAACCATAACTTACACAATCCCAAGCATCAATTTTGGTATCTATAAGAATTTGAAAGAGGTAATTTATATAATACATTTAATATAATGCGCTGGTTTTGCGAACGTTTCTCGTCCGAGAGAAATTCATGAGAGCGGATCTGCAGAAGCAAAGAAGTTTTTTTAATTGTTACACCATCTTTCTTACACCCGTTTCTGCAGCTATAAGGGTTTTTACAGACCTAGACGTTTGGATTTGTCAAGTAAATAGGTCATTTCGATTCACTTCGTAGAACTAGGATGAAATGATAAGCTGTCTCACTTCTATGTGCCCACATAATACTCTTGGTACAATGAACATCACATTGTCATTGTAAGATAAGATGAATGCGGGTTGCAGAATTACCCACCTTCTTCATGAAGCAAGTAATATTCCCTTGAAAGCTATCATCAAAAAAGAAATCAAGACTTTTAAAAAAAAACCCACAATACAATGATTGTTAACGATTGTCAGATTTTATTGGCAGATATTTAAGCTATTTTCAGTGTAGCTCTGGCGAGAGAAAACTATTTATTCAGAGCGTTACATGGAAGTACTGGATCAGAATAGCCGGATACTTCCGAATCTTCCTCTTCTCTAGTTTTTTTATTCCTTTAGCCTCAAATTATCCTCTTTATTAGGTAGCTATACCATAATCCTGATTTCGGGCAGTTGGGACATTAACTTAATATTTTTTTCACGAAGTCATGGTTATTTTACGAAAAACAAACCCTCACTTTATGCTATTGTTTGTAAGCTTATTTGATAATATTTTATTTAGAATTATGCATTCATTCATAGAAAAAGTCACTAGGAGTCAGATAATATCTTTACCTGAGACCCTATCTAGTTTACAAATTTATTGGCCAGAACTTTGTGAGTGTTTATACAGATAGTAGCAAAAAAAATATGGGAAAATTATTTGAATATAATATTGTTAATTCTGAAATTGAAAGATGAAGTCGACAAAAAACACGTAAAGCGAATTGGTCGCAATTGCCGAGTAAGTACGCTGTGTTCCGGTAAAAAAGAGATCCCGAATTCGATTCCCAGTTGCGACGGTTACCTTTTTATTTTTCTGGATCTTAGTCTGTTTCATTTATCGTTTAGATTTAGTGTATTATATTCTTCTTTGAAGATATATTATCGGGATCGGGAGGAACATTTCAAATTAGGTTATTAAGCCCTTTCAATCACAAAGCTCAAACCCTTCCGTTTAGGACGGAGTATTTCCATGTGTGCTTATATAAATTATATATATCTCCATATTTTTGTGTTCGGCCACGCACTGTGCACGTTACATTATCTTGACTTTTTGGTCGGCGGATTTGGGCAGACTTTCAGGCAAATCGGCCTTTGAATAATGGCGTTTCCTAAACCCTAACTCAAAGCATCTGCGGTATCCATTCACGTGTGAATGTATAGGGTGCTGTTATTGATTATGGATGGAAATAGATTAAATTATTGGATAAAATAATATTGCCCTTTGCTCAAAAAACGTATTTATAATGAGAAACTCTAGAGCATGTTTATCTTTTTGAAATCAATAACGACCTTCGAACTTTAAAATCAGAAAAAAAATTATAATCGAACAGTATAAATACGGTAACGTCTGCGTGGTTGAATTTCAGAACCTAGTTTTGAGTGCATGTTGATGCCACGCCGTACGTGTCGCGCTACAAATAACATCTGTGTACGTGGAATTTCAAACAAAGCTACCGTTGTGATTCGGTTTACAATAAAAAAAAATCGTCACAAGATGTCGCCACTTTCGTCAAGAGGTCGGACGGGAACGTGTCCCCCCTAGGAATAACTACCACGAATTTGTTAAAGAGTAGTATCTCTCCTGATATGGAAAGATTGGCGGTAATACATGGTTGTATCAAGCGGTTATATATTACATATTATGATGTCATTTCCTGTGTCGGTTTCTTTGTACCGGTGACTATGACTCGATGACAGTGGATCCGAGGAAAAGGCTATTTTTGAAAACATCTATTATTAGATTTATAAAATGGTCAAACACTAACTGGGCGAAGCCGAACCAAAAGCCGCCCGCAGGACCTAGCAGCGAAAACCTGCAGAGTGGGTTTTTAACTAGTCAATTTTAATGGTCCAAGTGCACAAAATCTGTGGCGAGACGCCACGGTGAGCTGACTTTTTAGTTCGACAGGCGTTAATTAATAGTTAGTACTGAGTAGGTACTGTATTTCATTTTTCATATAGGTACAATAAGCTGTTAAGCAACTCGAGATGATGCATAAAATAGTACAGTTTCTTGGTTCGGGATTAAAGTTGCATGTACCGAGCTTAGCGGACCAAGTTTAGAGACGTATATATAAAGGTTGTTGGTACCTAGCATCCTCCTTGTACCCTTATCCCAACTTATAACCCAACAAATTACCTTTTCCCTACCCACCTTATACCGTCTAGGTACAATCATGTATCATATTATTTATTTGAAAATTACAAACCATCCTGTCAACAAATATGTTGAATAAAGAGCTCGACCGTGTCGAAATATATAAGTGTCCACCGTGAACTCGCGAGTTAAATGGTGGATGAGAGAACCAGCTGAATTAGAAAAGCGAAGGAAGAAAACCAGGGTTAGTTGTGATTCCTGATTATCCTCAGTTCCTTCCGTCTTGCGGGTACCTTGTTAAACCTCAACAAGGATTGTGCTTGTATTTTTGTCTTTAACAAAAATGTATTTTCCAAGCTTCTTCTCTTTTACAAATGTTTTCCAAGATTTCCCGGTTCCTCCACTTACAAAAATTTATGACAAAATTGCACTACTTCAGTTACAGAAAGATTTTTTTAACAAAAATAATATCCCATAATTAAATATAAGCAAAATAATTATTTTTGTTGGAGGACTAACCGTACAACTACAACAGCACAGCATCACTTTATTAGCAGAGCAATCAGAAATTAACAAACATTTTAATAATCCTAACGCTTTTGTGGTAAATGAACAAACAAATATAATTCACTCACCGCTGTTAGATATGTTCACGCCAATTTCAAACACTTAGTTATGCTTGAAAAGAAAACATGAGTCATCATTTGGGAGTAATTTACACTATGATTATAGTATATAACGACCTTCAGTCGAATTAAAACAATGCAAGTAATTGAGGAAACTTTAAATAGAATAATAACCATTAATTATTTCAGTCAGTTTACTCAGAAATTGGAAATTATTCATCGTAAAAAACTTATGCAGAAATAATATAAATATATCGTCTATAAGTGGCACGACCACAAGTAATACTAACATTCCCGGGTTACGAATAACCCAACAATTGAAAAAGTTTGAAAATCTCCTACTACCACCACACTAAACGGAAAATGTTGCTTGTGTCGTGATGGAGGACTTAACCAGCCGAGGAATCTAACACGCGACGCCTGGGTGGGACCCAAACGCTATGCCCTCTCAGCCACTGACCGATCCTATATATTAATCCATTAACGATATATCAAAGAGCATTAAACAGCTACCTACTATTCAATATACAAAACGAAATGCTTATTTCAGTCAATTGACATCAGAGAGACATTCGGATGGTACCTTTTTACAACATGAAACACTCATCGAACAGTATTAATAGGTTAGCATCTGAGTGGTTGAATTTCAAAACCCGGCTTCGAATGCGTGTCCGACGCCACGCCGTACGCGTTGCGCCACAAATAACATCTGTGTACCTGAAATTTTAAACAAAACTATCATTGTGATTTAGATTTTTTATTGTATAAAAATTACATACAATGGGAATTTGTACCCGCTAAGCTACTGCAAGAAGCTTGTTAGCAGGTTTCATTTGTCATTCGGTTTCGAATTCAAAAATTCATCAAAAGATATCGCCACTTCCGTTAGCAGGTTGCTTGGGAACGTGCCCCCTCTAAGGTATAAGCACTACGAATTAGTGAATTTGTTATATCTCTCCGGATACGGAAAGAGTGACGGTAATATTCAGTTGTATCAAGCGGCTATTATTACTTATGACGTCATTGCCTGTCCCGGTTACTTAGTACCGGTGACTAGCTATCAATGGATGACAGTGGATCCGAGGAACGGGATAATTTTGACCAGTTCCTTTTGGATTTAGAAATAATCACCAACACTAACTGGGCAAAACCTGCGGAGCGGGTTTTTAACAGCTACTTTATCATTATTGCTAATGAAACAATGAAGATAATATTTGTTATACGTGCCTTTATCTTTAACCTATGCCAAGGTTAAAGATGCTTAATTTTGTGGTTATTGTTTGTTACATTTATTTTTTTATAAAAACAAAAGGGTTTCGTTTACTATTTTACATAATAAAAAGGCCGTTCCTCAGGTAAAGGAATTAAGCTGCAGGTTTCTTATAAAATTCATAATTGAAACATCCGCTAGCAGCAAATAAAACGAATCTAGTTTTAGATTTATTGCCAAGCTCAGATTTTATGACGTTACACGGCCGCGTAGGGCGCATGGTGCGATGGTAAAATACGGTAACAGAGTTGGGTTTTCCTTGGTGGGCCAATTGAAAGGCGATGTAAGGGATCGCCGTCCCGGAACAATCCTATAAAAATAAGGAAATTTAACGAATAAAATAATTTGCAGGAATCGTGCTTACTACTGAAAAATGTTAATGTACCAATATTAATCATCATAGTGGTGAAATTATAGAGCCTTTACAAATTGTCGACATTAACGGTTTGTATGTAAAAATTGACGAATATAAATTTATCCTGCTGATCTGATGAGACCCCGCGGCATACCCCATTCTGCCGATTTATTCTGTACGATTTAAACGCTTTAAGTTTTTAAGCTCTTAAAAATAAATGTTATTCTTGAAGATAATAAGCCAAGCACCTATCCAAAATGGTATTCCAATGAAATTATTAATCTTCTTATTACCAAAAAACTAAAACATAAGGAATATAAATTATATCGAAAAAATTCTGATTATATTGAATTTAAAGATTTAAGAACTTCGTGTAAAAAATGTCTATGACCTGCTACCGTAACTATTTAAATAATATTCAAAACTCCATAATTAATAATGTTAGTTATTTTTGGAAATACTCGAAATCTCTTAAAGAAGATGATTCAGATTTTCCGAGCATTATGCACCTAAGTGGCAGCCATAGCAATAATACTGATGGTATTGTTAACTTGTTTGCAAAATTTTTTAAAAGTGTTTATTCAACAGACTCAAATAATTCTCCTATTCCAACAACTACTCTAGATGAAACTCTTGATATTTCACAGTGTACCATAAGTATATCTGATGTAATTACTTACATTAAATCCTTAGATATCCACAAATCTGCTGGACCGGATAATATCCCTACAATATTTATCAAAGAATGTATCAAAGTAATTACTCTTCCATTATCCAAACTTTTTAATCTATCTTTATCTAGTGGAATTTTTCCTGATAAGTGGAAAATTAGTTATTTGTCTCCAATTTTCAAAAAGGGTAATAAAAGTGATGTTTGTAATTACAGACCTATATGTATTCAATCCACCATACCGAAACTCTTTGAAAGCCTAATACTTGACAAACTTTTTACACAAATAAAACCTGTTATATCACCTCACCAGTTTGGATTTATGCCAGGTAGAAGTACTCTTTCCAACTTTATTATTTATGAAAATTTTATAAACAATGCTTTTAACGAAAAAAAAACAAGTGGACACTGTTTATACTGATTTCAATAAAGCATTTGATACAGTTTCCCATGAAATCTTAATTTGGAAATTAGGAAAGCTTGGTATACGCGGCAATATATTAGCCTGGTTTAAAAGCCATCTTACTGGAAGACAACAAATAGTTAGAATTAAATCCTCCCTGTCAGAAAAAATTAATGCAACAAGTGGAGTTCCACAGGGTTCACACCTTGGCCCAATCTTATTTATCTTGTTTATAAATGATCTTACAAAAATATTTCATGATGTATCTATCTTACTTTTTGCTGAAGACCTCAAAATTTTTAAAATTATTGAAAATATTTATCATTGCAACATTCTTCAAGATAATATCAACAAATTGTTAATTTGGTGTATGGAAAATAGACTTTATTCAAATATCTCAAAATGTCAAATTGTTAGATTTTCTAGAATAAAAAATCCAGTGATATTTAATTACAACATTGATAACAATGCTCTTCAGACATTAATGCAAATTAAAGACTTGGGCATCACTTTTCAATCAAATCTTTCATTTGTTAACCACATAACAGAAATCTGTAATAAGGGCTTAAAAATGTTGGGGTTTATAACTAGGCTAACTAGAAACTTTAACAATATAAAGTGTATTCAAATGTTATATTTTGCTTATGTTAGAAACCAACTTGAGTACAATTCTCCTGTCTGGAATCCTCATTATAATATGCACGTACAAGCTGTTGAAAGAATACAAAACAAATTCTTACGTTTTCTAAATTTTAAAATGGGTATTCCAGCAAATATGTTAAACTACAACACAATTTTAAACGATATGAATATGCTTAAATTGTCAGACAGAAGAATTTTCACTGACTTGGTATTTTTATATAAAATTCTAAATGATTTAGTTGATAGTATTACTTGAATTGATAAGCTTCCGAATTCCACTTCGTAATACTAGAAGTCAGGATTTATTTTAGTGCAGAAATTCTGGGATTAACTACCATGTGTATTCCTCTTTGCCCAGAATACTTATGGAGGGAAACAATTATACCAAGTCAGTGGACATCTTCAATTTATCTTTGAATAAATATAAAATATTGTTATTGAGGCAGTTCAGTTATGTACAATAAAATGTTTTTTCTATGCTATATATGTAAAAGCCCCGAAAAAGGGCGTTTATTTATAAATAAATAATATCTTGACATTCCCCGCGCCGAAACGTAAATTATGTATATGAAATTCCCTCGAAAGAAAAAAATCGCAAAGCTTGTTTGTTTCAGTTTAATTTTACAAGTTATGTGTGTGAAAAAATTCACAGTGTTTCTAAACGCTGTTTTAGACAACCCTCGCGTGATTTTTACTATATTTTAAACGAGTCGTGTTTTATTAAACATTTTCACAATTTTTGCTTCAATTTTATCGTTTTAAATATTAGCGCGGTCTCTCCAACATTTGTAATTACATCTTCTTCTTTTTGAGCGGGTGTACGGCGCCTTAAGGTTATACGGAGCGTACATTATAAGCTACGCATTCACAGATGGCGCTAATTTAATTATTTAAGGTTAAATACATTTGCAAGTACGCTTTAAAATATTAAGACGAATTAATTGTTTACGCTCGTACATATGCAGTACGATTAAGAATAAATAGTTTTGTCCATAAACAAACTCAAATATTTCAAGACAGGCTAACAAATACAATATTGGATTGAGTCCCCACACAAAACTGGTTTTGTTAGCCTTTTTTGAAAGATTTGGGTTCATTTATGGACAAAACTATTTATTCTTATTCATATTGCATATGTACGGGCGCAAACATCTTATCAAATATAATCCAAGATACGCACGATATTAAAATATTCTATTACGACTAATGCTCGTTCAAATTAATAATTTCCCAAAAATAGATTCCAACCAAGGTTTTCGAATGTCTATAATAATAATGCATTTGGAAACTTTTAGATATTTTGAAAGGTCATAAAAACATAATAATATTTAATCACTGAAGACAGTATCAGCGACTCAAAAGTTTGAAACAGAAAAATCATTAACAACATGGTGATTAATAATCATATTTAATCACCATGTAAATAATCACGATTAAATATTACACTTTGAGATTTTACTCACTAAGTTAAAACAAATAAAATAAAACAACAATACTTCAATATTCTGTTTAAAATTTTATAGGTGAGAGCGAATCTTGGAAGCAACGGCCGACGTTCTTATGGTCTTCAATAATTAGTTTTAATTTAACAAATATTCGGTTTTAATAATTAATAAGTCTTAAACACTTATCCAATGCACTTATCCTGGAAAAATAAAACACAAGGGTTAAATTTGTAATCTTGGAGCCGAATTTCTCCTATTGTTCTCAGATAAATTGTTTTTCTGTGTTGGGAAAATCACCCCCAAATTATTTACGTTTTCTCTTGAAAACGTGTCAAAGTTACAATTGTTCCCTAGGAACACGCAAAAGCCATTCACAAATCAGACTGCTGACAAGAAACAATCGCTAGCAAGTCAATGTTTGACCTTTACCTTGAACAATAAATAATTTTCCAATAACGTGAGGAGTATTTGATGAAACTCTGCCTAATATTAAATTTTAAAACTAAAAGGTTAAACTTTCAACATTCCTTCCATTGCTTGTTCTAAACTTATTAGTGAAATTTCTGTAATTAGCAAAATTTCCATATATTTATTTTTATAAGTTTTCAGTAAATTAGTTTCACGTTTCACGTTTATAAAAAAATATTCGTGTTTATTAAAATGATGTACTGGGTCTGCCTCGCTAGAAAAATATACGTTGAGAGCAAGCGCTGTTATCAACACAGTATTATATTTTAAATAAAGGTCAAATTAAGTTTTAACAAAGTTTATTTGCCATCATCCAAATTCTATAGAACGAATTAATTTACCTAGAAATTTAGGAGGTAGAGGTATAGTCAAAATAACTTCTTTGAAATACAATCAGGTAGAAATGCTAAGAACTTTTTTCCATAGGAAAGCTAATAGTTCAGAAATGCACAAAATAATTTGCAAGGCAGATAGAAACATTACACCTTTAAATTTATACGACGATAATGCCAACATTCTTTTAAATACCAACCAGGAATTATTAGATTCCTGGTCAAATAAAATTTTTCACGCAAAACACTTCAACTATCTCAACCAAACGTATGTTGACAAACTTTCGTCAAACGATTGGTTGAGTATTGGAGAATTGAGCGCAGAAATAGAAGAATTTATGCTTGCCATTCAGGATAGAGTCATTAATACTAAAAATTATAGGAAGTATGTAATCAAAGATAGAAATCAAATTGATGATTTATGTAGAAAATGTTTGGCTTTTCCGGAAACTATAGAACATATTATATCGGGATGTTCTATATTAGCGCCTTCCGAATATACTTTTAGACACAATCAGGTTTTAAAAATAATTCATCAAAGTTTGGTAATTAAACATAAATTGATTGACTGCCGTAATGTAGTACCATATTATGAAAACGAACCAAATTCGTTTTTAGAAAATGAATTTTATAAAGTATATTATGATAAAACTATACTGACAGACAGAACGATTCGTCATAATAGACCCGATATAGTTTTACATGACAAAATTAAAAAAATAACTTATATCATTGATGTCGCTATTCCAAATTCCTGTAATATTCAAAAATCTGTTTCTGAAAAAATTAGAAAATATACAGATTTAGGAAATGAGATTAAAAGAATTTGGCATTCTCGAACTATAAAAATATTACCATTTGTTATTTCGGCTACTGGCATTATACCTAGCTCTTTAATTAAAAAATTAGGTTTATTAGATTTATCAAAGAATCTTTATATAAAGATGCAAAAATCAGTCATATTAAACACATGTAGGATTACGAAAGATTTTATAAATATTTATATTGAGGGATCAGTAGGATTTATCGGTCCAGTTAGGAGTTCTATTGAGCCGAACCCTCTGATATGAAAATATCTGGAGTCGGTGAAGTATTTTCCCATATGGTCTCTGGTAGGTTGACGTGCTGTTCTTGTAGTTTTGAATTTATTATACTTATACAATGCAATTACATCGCGTGGATTGACTAGATGATCATTTGTGGAAAAGTGTGCGGAAGGGTTAAATTTTTCTTGTGGGGAAGATTTAACCCAGACATAAAGTCTAGAGAATAGTAAAAATAAATCAGTGTATTCCAATAGCGAAATGAACCATAATCACCGGCATTGAACGACCCAAATCCGCGGTCCCGTTCGGGACTACTGGGCTTTTATAAGGTTACGTAGAAAAAAATCCCTGATTGGCTGGTGATTGGTGTCAAATTTATATTATACATAATGTGCATGAAGTACATATAAAATTAAACTTAAAATACATGTACTTAAGGATCGGCGAAGGATAAGCGATCCATGAGTCTTTATTTAATTGTAAATCCGGAGCTCGACTCTTGCAAACTCCTGAGTAGTCAATTTTAGAGAACCTACTAGATTCACTGCGCATACAGACTTGTTTCATTGTCGTCATTCACAAACCAATTATGTAGTAAACTCGCCATTTCCTCGCCTACACAGTTTAGCAAACGAAAATAAATAATGATGTCGACATTTTTAACGTTACAAATTCAAAGGTTTGTATTTACGTTTTTAACAAACAATTTAAGTAAATTTTAGAAAACAATTTTTAATTTAAGATGTTATTTCTGGTAATTTCAGTTGAATATTATTATTATTTTTTTAAGTGAAAACTTCTTAAGCACCGTTTTGTTTTGAAACTCGATGAAAAAAAGACAAACACACACATCTACAGGATGTAGCCTACGAGAGAATGAGATAGAATAATCGGTCTCCTCTTTGTGCGGTGCTTCATAGCCTCCCCACACTTGTCTACTTTAGTTATCTGAAGGTTTCAGTTCTAGCATGTGTGAACTACACACTTGTATTTTTGAAGTGAAAACTTCTTTAGCCCCGTTGTGATTTGAAACTCTATGAAACAGGAACGAGTGACACTAAAAAGAAACAAACACAAACATGTACAGGATTTAGAGGAGATAGAATGAAATAATAATAGAGATAGAATGAATCCTTACTTACGTTAAGTACCTACGAAGCGTCCCGCTCTGTCAAGCTGCGCGTATTTGCTTTGATTATGAGCTCACTTTTCAAGACTCCTATTAGTTAAAATTGTGCCGGTGAATGTTTCACTTCTACCGTGTGTGAACGGCACTCGATTTTTTAAAATTTTGTCCGGTCACAATACTGTAAAAAACAATTTTTTGCAAACTATGGTTTATTACTAACCCTTGTGTTACAAAATGTAAATTAATGTAAGTCCCATGAGTGCATAAAATAGTAAAAAAATGTTTAGTCTGTAGTAGTTGAACTAGGACTCCACGGATTCGCCGGTCTAAAGAGACATCGGGTCACTGGAGCCAGGATGCGGCTAATGGCTTCCGACAAATCAGTGGTGACCGCAGCGTTCCAGCACCAAACCCCACTCCTGATTGAGCGCTGGGCCCGAGCTTGAAAAATAGAATTGATTACGTATTTATTTTTTTATATTAAATTTTTATATATATATTTTTTTTTTATTTTGTTTTTTTATTCCTATTCTATGTTCTAAAAAAAAAAAATCTGTTGTTTTAAAATATGTTATAAAATATATTATATAAATATGTGCAATCATATGGGACGTGTGGGATTGCACTATCCTCCCCACATCCTGGAATAAAAATTATTATTATTATTATTTTTATATGAAAACACAAATAATTATCCTTAAGATTTCTTAAACGTAAACACAAATAATTATCCTTAAGATTTCTTAAACGTGGAGATGTTGGTTTGCAAATTATAAAGCAACCTAATATATCATTGAAGAAGAAGATAACACTTATAATCTAAATGAAAATATGAAAGAAAACAAGACACAGAAAAAACAGAAAAAAACAATGGCGCAACTGGGACTCGAACCCAGACCTCTCGTCTTACCGGGACGGAGACGAGAGGTCTGGGTTCGAGTCCCAGTTGCGACCATTGTTTTTTTCTGTTTTTCTGTGTCTTGTTTTCTTTCATATTTTCATTTAGATTATAAGTGTTATCTTCTTCTTCAATGATATATTACGTTGATGGGAATAACCTTCAAAAGTTATTAAAAGAGAGTTTTTCTCATAAAAAATTGAATATAAAGCAACCGACTTTTTAGAAACTTGAAAGACGTTTGTTAAAAAAATGTTTGTCAATTTGAGCAACACAAAACGATTTTTTACAGATTTTTTTGTTTTACGCCGATTTTCTTAGGATTGTGATTACTATAAGGTTTTAACAGAAACTACCAAATTGAACACGATCCCTTCAAGACAAATTTAAAGGAAGAAAATTGGCTACAAAACCTTTCCATTTCCATTTATTGGTTCGGCGTTTGGAGTATCGTCAAAGAAGCACAACGTCCTTAAAAATATGAAGACGGAAATATCCATTCCAGTGAAAAAGGGATTCTACAAATAAATCCACGAAATCGATTGACCTTTAAATTTCACGTTCAACCGTAACAAATTTTGTAAATGTTATGGAAAATAAAACGGAAAGGCAAAATGTCTCCGAGGAATTATTTCGTGGTCTTTGGATGGTGAGATCGGATTGTAAAAGGTTTGTCCGATCTCATCCGGTTTAAATATTGTATTAACTTGAATATTTGACGGGTTGTTTAACTATTGTTTTTTTTAGAGATTTGGTTTTTAAACTGGCAACGTTGTTTCTACAGACTGTAAATTTGACAGTTGACAGTTGATTTGTAGTCAGTACGTTTTGCAAATTTATTTTCAATATAAGTAAATTTGCAATAAATTAACGGCGGCTGCCACCATCAATTTATTGCGGGAAACATTTGGTGAGCGCATAATTTCACGTATGGACATGTGAACTGGCCTCCACGATAATGTGATCTCAAACCATTAGATTACTTTATTTGGAGATATGTGAAGTCACAAGTCTATGCTGATGAATCCGGAGGTTGGACCATTTGGAAGTCAACATTCGCCGTGTTATTGCCGATATGGCCCCAGTTGCTCGATAAAGTGGTCGAAAATTGGACTTCAGGATTGCGCTTCATTTGAGCTAGCCACGGGGCTCATATCCGACATCATATTTAAACAATAATGGCATAGAATTATCTTTTGAATATAGCCAATATCATAGACATTAACATTATTTTAATGTGTTTTTTTTTCATTTTGAATTTGACTACCTCCAAAAAAACACCTTTTATTGTTCTATCCTAGCACATTATTTGTTTATTTATTTAAATAAACCCTAAAAACAAAACGAAATGGTGCTCTGTATTGTGTTGGTCTTCTCCAAATTTGTAGAGAAGCTTTAAGTAACTACGTCAATCATAAGTAATACTATTTTTTTAACATATTATTCATCTTGATGTAAACAAACATTTAGTTTTACCGCCCCACTAAGCTATTTTTGTTAAAATATCTAATAAATTTTTCTGTCATATTTGTGTCATATTTTATTCTCTTGACATCGCTTTCTACATCCGTGGGCTATGCATAGATATTTGTTATCCAAACCATCGAGCCGTACTTCGGATCACTTCTTTCGTATCAATAATTGTGTGATTGAAGGCATGTTATGGTAAGAAACAATAATGTTTAGTACATTTTTACAGATATAGATTTTCCGATTTTTGTTGTTTATATCTTTACTAGCTGGTACCCGGCAGGCGTTGCTATGCCATTTAATAAAGAAATTGTTTCTCCATGCGTGTCCTTTCCCATTCGTCCCGTTCCCCTTCCGCCTCCCCTTCCTCTCCTGCGTCCCCTTCCCCTCCCACGTTCCCACTCCGCCTCCTCCACCTTCTCTCTCCCCACTTCCCACTCCACTCCCCTCCTTCCCCCGTCCCACGAACCCCCCTCCCAAGTTCCTCTCCCCCTCTCAGGTTCCCCTCCCCCCTTCTGGGTTCCTCTCCTCCCCCTCCCGCGAACCCCCTACCCGAGTTCCCCACCCCAATTCCCTCTCCCCCAACCCCCCTACACCCTCCCCCAACCCCTCTCCACCCTCCCGCATTCCACACATTCATTCTCGATACATTCAGTTTTCAAACAGCTCGCGTGGCACTTATCGCAATATTTTTATACAAATTTCATGAAGCCAGAACTCCAAAAAAAGAATTATCCAATTTGGTGCAGTCATTTGGAAGTTATGCGCGTACGTACATTTTGGCGATTCATTTTTAGAGATGGATATTAAATACGATGCCTGAAATAAAATTTCTCGCAAATATATCAACATTGTTTACACGGCAACGATTTGTTTTGTTTTTCTTCTGACGTTAGCAATAACTCGCTTTTGTTAGGGACATAAAAACGTATAATAAACAAAATATATTTATATTTATAATTTCATAACGCCAGAGCTTACCATTACATACTGCTTATATTACTCGCATATAATATAAATTTCAAATGGTGAAAGAATTTTTAAAATCGGTATATTGGTTTATGCGTGAAAGCTTAACAAAGTATTTATAATATTAGTAAAGATAGATGTAACATAAGAAATAAATTCAAATTTAGTAATATTTTGTTAATGAAAACATTAGCTGATAACATGTCCGTTGGTTCGTTAATTTGTAACACATGATCTGGACAATGGACAAGTGAACATGGCACAGTTAAATACAAAGCATTTAATTCCGTAATGGGTTATTTATTAGCGAACGACCCTTACAATTACTATAAAGTTATGTGGTCATGAAATTCGTCCTTGATGTACTCCGACACTACATTTTCACAACAAAACAAAAATAGAAGGCTAACCACATAAAATAATACACGCTGGCATATGGCATCTTTATTTAGGGCCCGAAGGAAGCCAGTATAATTGTTATTTTAAAAGCAAATGTCGGCAATAAATTGTTTTATTGCTTACGGTATAGTAAATTCATGCCGTAAGCCACAGACACAGATAAAGGATATGATAGATTGGATTTAATAGTTTTAGTTCGTGCCTACATAACAGCATCGACGCTAACTGACATTTAATATTTCTCGTATCTATTATATTTATTATGTCAGCTCAACTTTATCGAATTAGCAATGTCAAATCTGAAATACTCATGTTACTTGAAACAATTAGTTCATAATACAAAAACGAATCTCAATTTTTTGCGAATGAATACGTTGAATTCAATTTTTTATTAGAACGATTCTCTTATAACTTTTGAAGGTTATTCCCATCAATGTAATAAATCATTGTAGAAGAAGATTACACTATAATTAAAATATGAAAGAGAACAAGACACAGAAAAATAATAAGATCACGGTCGCAACTGGGACTCGAACCCAGATTATTAGTGTTATCTTCTTCTTCAATGAAATGTTACATTGGTGGGAATTACCTTCAAAAGTTATAAAAAAAGAGAGTTGTTCTAATAAAAATTGAATATTCATTTAGACTTTAACAAAAAGGTCAATAGGTGTTCCATATAAAATAAAATCGGATATATTTATCCGACACACTATCTAGGTTACAAACCAGTTCTTGGAACGATTGTTTCCAATGATAAAGGTAATGATAATGATAAAAATATGGAAAAAAAATAGTCGAAGATAAAATTGTTAATTTTAAAATTTGAGATTGACAAACATGACGGTTTGAAAAGAGGTGGCAGTAGCCTAATTGGATGAAACACTCATCCCGGTAAGACGAGAGGTTCTGGGTTCAAGTTCAAGTTCAAGATGCAGAAAATAAAATAGCAACATTCCAAGTCACAACAGAGGATGAAATAGTATCTATCATAAACGGTATGAAAGGAGGTTCTGCCCCAGGATTTGATGGAATTACAGTTAACATTTTAAAAAATATTAAAAATCAAATTTCTAAACCATTAATGCATATAATAAATATAAGTTTCCAAAGCGGAGTGTTTCCATCTATTTACAAACAAAATATCATGACTCCAATATTTAAATCTGGTAATCCAGAAGAAGTAGGCAACTACCGACCTATATCAGTAATTTCGAATATAGCAAAAATTTTTGAAAAGATAGTAAAAAAAAGAATAAATCACTTTATAAAATGTAATAAAATTATTATTGAAAATCAGTTCGGCTTTATGGAATGTAGAAGCACACAGGATGCAATTGCAAAATTAACTAGCCTTGTTCACAATTCATTAGATAAATCACTAAAATGCCTTGGAATTTTCATAGATCTCAAAAAAGCGTTTGACAGCATATCACATGACAAACTTATAAGTAAATTAAGAAACATTGGATTAGATGGAGCAGCTCTAGAATGGATAAAAAGCTACCTTTTCGAACGTCCTCAAGTCGTTAAAATCAACGATGTGCTTAGCCAACAAGATACGAGTAACTTTGGCATACCTCAAGGTACAGTCCTGGGACCGTTACTGTTTATCATCTATGTAAATGACAACATATTCACACAAAGAATAAACGGAAAAATAATATCTTATGCTGACGACACTGTCATAGTAATTGAAGGTGCTGATTGGAATACTGTGAATAATCTAGCAAATATTGATATTAATTAATACGCTGAAAAACTGGTTCGATAAAAATCTCCTCTCATTAAATACTGAAAAAACAAAATTTATCCCTTTCTCTATCAATAAATGTAAATCAAATCCAGAAATAAAAATTGTAATACATCAGAGTAAATGTGGTGGAACTAATTGTAATCAAACATGTTCTACACTTAATTCAACTTCAAATATTAAATATCTTGGTGTATATATAGATCAACATTTTAAATGGAAAACACATATTTGTGAACTTGTCAAAAGAATTAGGAAATGTATATATATATTTATCAGAATTAGAAATATTCTTAGACTAGAAAACCCCAAAAAAGTGTACTATGCAATTGTTCAATCTATATAACAGTACGGTATTATAGGGTGGGGAGGAACTTATGATGTTATTTTAAATCTTCTGAAAATAGTTCAAAGATTGATAATTAAGGTTATCTTGAAAAAACCATCTACATTCTCTACTGAAAGAATCTTTTCAATATTCAAAGTATCTACAACAGACAATATATATAAAAAATATGCAATTCTACAGACTTTTAAAGAAATACAGCTAAAAAAATTACAATTCAATATATCAGCAAGATTTCAAAACAATATCAAAATCCCTAAATTTAATACCAAGCACATCCAAAATACCTATCTGTATCTAGGTATAAATTATTTCAACAACCTCCCATTAGAACTAAAAATTATCGAAAATATACATAAATTCCAAATTAAATTGAAAAATCACCTGAAACAACTGCAAGAGTCCATTTTTACCGTTAATATTTCATTTAAATCTTAAAATTTATTTATTGTTATATCTCGAGTTTTCTTACATATCTTTTGTTATCAGATGCAATATTATTATTTTCTACTAAATTTTACATATATTGAGCTTGAATTCCCTCACCAAACACAAGAGCCTTGTCTCTTTATGATGAGGAAATGCTATTGTTATGTTCATTTTAAAACTCTGTTTAACATGTAAAAAAAATGTATACTTATTGTAAAAACATTCAAATACTAAATAAATAAAAAAATTTTAAAAAAAGTCCCAGTTGCGACCATTATCTTTTTATTTTTCTGTGCTTTGTTCTCTTTCATATTTTCGTTTAGATTATTAGTGAATTCTTTTTATGGATTAATTTTTAGTGCTAGGTTATTCCTCTATTAACTTTAATACATATTCAAAAAACTCTGTAACACCCAAGACATTACTTGTTCTCTGTTTTATCCTACGCTACACCTAGTTGGACCCACCTAGTGAAGCACTTGATCTTTATTAACAACCTTGCTCTAGAAATTTCGGGAGTCATCAAACTTAACGGCGTCGTAGCAGCGTCAAAATAAACAGGTAAGAATAATTACATGCGAAAATACACACCAAACTGATAATGCGAAGTGAAGTAATAATTCTGTCTAATTAAATACTGTAAAAAACAGTAATTTAAACACTCGGCGTGGAACTCCGCAAATAATTAAGTTTTCTCATGAAAAGCCTCCTAAAAGCTCTCCAAGGAATTTATGTCGCATTTCCGACCGGGACTGCGAAACTCTTGGTGTCGTGCCAGTCACTGACTTGCTGGGGTGATTTGCAAGCCATTCATTTTTTTAAGTAGTCTTTAGCATTACATTTATTAAAGTCGTAAAGCTCTGAACTAAGACTAAAATAAAAATAATTAATATTTATCACTAATAATCGACACGATTTAACAGGAACAAGAATTTGTATTTTGAGAAGTCATTGAAAGAATGCGAGTATTGTAACGTAATAATTTATTGAAGCGGATTCTTACACTATCCTTACCTGTGAATAATATATGCTCGAACTTCAATATTATTCTAGGGTTGTCGTTGATTTTCTCCAGCTGGGCTCCATGAAAAAGTAAAAACGGGATGGCGGGAGACGCAGACTTACGATAACAAGAGAAAGCAGTTTTGTCCGTGGGAGCTGGAACATTCCGTTCAAATTCGTTGGAAGCGGCAATGGTTATTCTTTATTTTTACCCAATGTGGGAAACGAACACAAAATTCCGGGTGTGGAGGAGCCTGATTGTCTTAAACTGAGGCAACAGATGTATTTTGTGGAATGTGACGATTAAACCGCGCACCGAGATAGTTGATTTGTGACGCAAACGATTCATCTTAGAAAGGTAAAAGCCAGTTTTTTTTTTGTCAAGCGAAGGATGCTTGATTGCTATTCCGAGATGACGTCAAATCTCGATTCTGGTGAACTAATCGACCTTGGTTGTGACCGATTTAACTTTTGATTAATTAAGTGGCGGCCGCACAATTATCTCCACCATCCAAAAAACACACGAGAAGCATCTTTATATTATCGCGGCGTCGGTGTACCAATCTACACAGTATCTAATACGGCCGCTAAGAACTTACCTCTTGCCGGCCTGCCGGAATTATTATTTCGCCAACTACTAGAAAGGTCTAGAGTCGCTAGCGCCTACCAGTATAGCGGCGAGAACATTCGAGAAACTTTGCAGAATCACTTTGTGAATCGAGAAGCTACTGTACCAGTCCACCTACGTAAAGCGTTAACGGGCTCGACGTAGCCAGCCAGTCACAAAGTAACAGTTGATCAACGGCGTCACTCTACTGTAACAGATCACCGTACAAGTGCTGAGTGCAGGGCAAATCCAGTGCAGCTTCCTTCGAGGATTATCATCAGCTCTATCAGCAGCTCAATCCACCGCTCTCTCAAATGTGTCACTTAATTTGGCCACTGATTCTTTGGTTCGCGGGGTGGATGACTTTTTGATGGCTTTTGGTGTGGGGACTGCTTCTCAACGACATCGGATCGTCAAGTCGGTCTGCTGAGGGCCGGTTTTGCAAGACTTACCGTTTTTGACGTTTGTCCACTCCTGAGTACTCGAGTGAATAGATAAAAATAATACTTCCATTTCTACATCTTCACGCTTGCAAAAACCCATTTAATTAAGATTTTGTCAAGGAACTCTAAAAATTTACTTTTATTTTCGAATAGAAATGATTTTTTTTTCAATTCGTTATCAGATCAATAATGTCAATACATTTCTGAAACGGACCGTATCAAAGCTTCAATGATGCAATATATAGCCAGGCAATAATGTTGTCACAATTGTAAAATGACAAAAATATGATTTTGGAAATTCGATGACAGTATAGGTATAAACGACAAACTTGCTACACGCACTTACCTGGTGACCTCAAATTTAGTATTGAGCATTTAAAGGCTTTCTTCATCGAAGAATTTTGAACAGAAAATCAACTTTTTCAAGATATTAATTTAAAATACCCGGAGAAACAATCAAATTATAATAACAAACCTGAGATTCAAATCAACATTATTTTTATTTCTGGTAATTGATAATATAATTTTAGGTAGTTTAAGAACTAATAATAACAAAATAATTGGAAATTCAGTTGTGATACTCGATACAGCAACTGAGATGGAAAAACCCATACAAATTTAATAAAATAATTAATTACCACCTCCGAACCCCTTCTCCAAATTTTGAGTGTTTTATATTGATATATATTTTTTAATGAATTTCATAATTTATTTTGCTTTAATTTATATTTGATTTTATTTTTGGATATATACCAAACTTATCTTAAATGATAAAATCGTCGGTCGCGAAAAGTTTCCTAAGACGATTGAAAATCGTTTTGTTGGCTTCTTTATTGATTTAAAAATCTGCCTTTTTTAGAATTTCGAATGAAATAAAAAAAAAATAAAACAATATTTTATTTCTTAACCTCAAAAAGAGTAAAAATGCAGAAACAAAATTTTAAACATCTCTACTGCAAAACTACATAATCGTTCTTCGGGAAAGTCAAAATAATAAATTTCTTTTTTCCGAAAATGACTGTAAAATAAAATTATATTCATATTTTTTAAAGAAAACACTCTCTTTTTATAACTTTTGAAGGTTATTCCCACCAATGACAGTAAGTGGCAAAGGCGAAATTGGTAAACGCACGTCCCGGATAGACGGGAGGTTCTGGGTTCGAGTCCCAGTTGCGACCATTATCTTTTTTGTTTTTCTGTGTCTTGTTCTCTTTCGTATATATTTATTTATTTAAAATTTTTTTTTTTTATATGAATACCGCACAAGAGTCCCAACTGCTCCCGTCTGGAGCCAGTGAGACTATGGCATCCCCAATTGGGGTATGTTGTGATGCTGAAGGTAGTGGGGAGGGGAAGGAGATGGGGAAGAGGAAGGTAGAAAGTACCTGGCTATTTAGATATGGTCACCAAACACGGCTAAAGTCATTTCGAGCAACGTTTCAATTCTGAATGGTGGTCTAACACCGATTTGTCTAATGTCTTTTTTGTCACATTTCTGACCAGTGATAATTTCTGGAAATAGGAATATTCAAAAAATATTTGCCCTAAAGTGGTTCAGGAAAAATTGTACTGGTCAGAATATGGTCATGATAGGCTGAAACCGTTAACGATCAGAAATTAAAAAGAACTAGATAAAGTTTAAAATTGTTTCAATAAGTATATCAGTTTAAAACCAACAAAATATCTAATAATCCTTCATAAAATCAATTTTTTCTTGTTGTTCTTATGAAGGTATCAAGTATAAAATACCACAATTACTTTGTTACTCAAAAATACGAAGGCAATATAACATATAAATTTTCAATGAAGTACCAATATTAAATTTCAAAGCTTTGCATCCAAAATTCATATATTTGTGATTTCAAATACCAGTGAACCAAAACCACTGATTTGTCGCTTGCATTAGAATGCCTGGGAACAAACCCAATAGAGCATAATACATTTAGCAATGCAGTGTTATATTTTCATTCTCGAACTGCAAAATGAAAACTTCTCGAGCAATGTTTCGGAGTACGGCGGCAAAGACCGCCGCACCATGCCGTAAAGGAATCTGAAATAATATGCCCGCTAGGCCTATTCTTCAACTTGCGATAAGCCCAGCTAGTGAATAACAAATAACAAACCACACGTGTCAAAAGCTCAGGAAGTGTACTTGGTCGGGGGTAATAGATTCCACTTTAATGGCCATCGCTCGAGAGCATTTGAACCACATTAAAACTAAGTTGTGAGTACCTATGTTTGGTATAGGAAGGATGCGGAGTGATGAATTACAAAATACTCTAAAAAGTACCCAACCCTTTACTAACGATGACCCAGTTTTCTCTTATAAACACAACATTTTGTTTTGCCTTTTAATACACTACACCAGTGGTCCCCAACCTTTTTGTCGCCGCGGACCGGTCAACGTTTGATAATTTTGGGGGGGTGTTGAGTATTTTGTTGAAAAACGTGAATAAATTCACCAATCCAATCAAACGCGTATTGGTACCTATACTATCCACGCATTCGTACCTATACTATACACCTTTATTTCACGCATCTGTACTATATTATAAATGCAGTGCGTGTGTTTGTTTGTTACGCTTTCACGCCTAAGCCACTAAACCGATTTTAAAAATTCTTTCACCAATAGAAAGCTACATTATCAGCAAAAAACATAGGCTGTATATAATGGTAAGCTCTGGCGTAATGAAATTTGTATCAATGAAAATGTGTGTATTTCATATATTTTAGAGGCAGGGAAGAAAGGCAGGGGGAAGGTGGGGTTCGCGGAGAGTGATTGAATGGGTGAGTAAGTGAATTAATCAGTGGGTATTTCCACCTTATACCATGCGAGCGAAACCGCGGGTAAAAGCTAGTTCTTAATGAAAAACGATTCCACTTGCATTTGGGCAAGCAGAGCGGTAACTCACGTCGTTGCGTCTCACCAGAGATCTTTATGTTATATATGAGAGTGCGCAAGATGGAAGCCCAGTCGTGTTTTTTTTACTTCGAAGGTATTGTGTCATCAGCAACTTGAAGAGGTTCAGCTGAATAATTAATTCTTATCGAGAATTATTTCATTTTTAATTGGGTGTGTTCGATTTTTTAACGTAATTATGGTTTTTAAACAGTGCCTTGGGTGGCCCGGTACCATTTGTACAGACCGATACCGGTCCGCGGACCAGGGGTTTAGAACCAATGCACTACACGAAACAACAAGCGCCCTTGAGGTGATTTTTCACAAAAACGGCGCTATATAAATCATCCAATTATTTAACAGTGGTGGTTATTCGTGGAAATTTAATTTATGATATCTTTCATTTCACGACCAAATACATTGAATAAGTGTACTTTTGCATTATATGCTATTCACCTAGCGTATTTTTATCATTAGGTGAATACCCACTTTCACGCCCCACTTTCAGATATCATATAACGATTGACGTAATATGAAATCTGAAAGGTGGGCGTGTAAATATCACGATATCATGCTTGATTTTTGTCATACAATTATTATTCTTTAAAAAATGTCAGTTCTGAATTTGATTTTTATTTCAGTTTAATGAGGGGAAAACTGTGATCATATAACTCAACTTCGTTCAACTTTATCACTCCTTTGAAAAGTCATTAAAAGCGATAAAATTTGTAAAATAGGCTACTATAGTTATGGGTTACGGGTTATTTAAAAAAATCATTACTTATTTAATTTTTTTTAATGAAAACAAATAACTTTGTGTACACCACTATTTAATTAACAATATCAACATGTTTCGAAAACTATGTTTTCTTCGTCAGGATAATAAGTTAACATTAATATAATTATAATATTAATGTATTATCCTGACGAAGAAAACATAGTTTTTGAAATATGTTGATATTCTTAATAAAATAGTAGTGTACACTAAGTTATTTGTTTTCATTAAATTAATAATGACGCCACAAAGTGAATTAGCGAATTTTGACGAACTTATTTTTTTTTTTTTTTTTGTATTCATGCCTTAAGGGCTTTTTCATGTACACGTTATTATAGTTACATAAGTTATTTAACACTGTTTTAAAATTTATTAGTAGAATTAAAAAGAAATGAAAAAATTTGAATTATAATAATAAAATTTATGTCAGAATTTAAAAAAATTCTAATATAAATTTTGGTAAAGAATAAATGAAAATGTCAACGGAACTGAATTTATTACCAAGCCTATGTAGTCTTTGGATTGGGGAGTTAATGAAAAAATTAGTTTTTGGCGGATAAACAAAGAACAGTTCTGAAAGTCTCGTGTCACGATTTGGTCCTCGGAATGTTATTAGTTTTATTAAGTCTGGTGCGTCAAGTGATCCATTAACTAATTTGAATAAAAGTACCAGATCGCTCTTGGTTTTTCTACACGATACGTCAGTTAAATTAAGTAGTTTCATGAAATTATCATAATTAATTTGTTCAATGGGTTTAGAGAGTTTGAAATAAATGAATCTTAAAAACTTGTTATCTTAAAAACTTGTCTTCAAATCTTAAAAACTTGTCTTAAAATCTTAAAAACTTGTGTTCTCAATTTTTACTTATAATGACTTTTCAAAGGGGTGTTGAAATGCCGCTTTGTGTAGTTGTCACGGAACCGGCTAAAACACGGTGAGTGTATTGAAAGGAGATGTAATACGTAAAATTTATGTTCCAGACCTTTTCAAAAAGCATTGCTTGTTTTGAAAAAGCAGGAAGTCGGTACACACTGGCGCTGAGAGAATCGAAATCGACCCGTTCGACTATCAGCCGAGTTTCCTGTCTTGTGCTCCCCAACCTTTTTATCGCCGCGGACCGGTAAAAGTTTGATAATTTAACTGCGGCCCACTGAGGGGGAGAGGGGGGTGTTGATGTTTTATATTTTATTTGAATATTTTGATACCTTATTATGTCACCTAAATTGAATAACTAGTAAAATATCTCTTAAAATATGGCAAATACAGGATTCAGATTTTGGTAAATTCTTCATTTTACATTTACAAATTTATTAAAATAATTATAAACATTATAATAAGTTCTCGTTGGTTGCGAAAGAAGTATTTTGTTGGAAAACGGAAATAAATTCACCAATACCAAACGCGTGGAATGCCACTTATTCTAAATAAAACGATTCCACCTGCATTTGGGCAAGCAGAATATAAGAGCGGCGACTCACGTCGTTGCGTCTCACTCGAGCTCTTTGCGTTATAAATGCGAGTGCGCAAGATGGAAGCCCACTCGTGTTTTTTTACTTCGAAGGAATTGTGTCGGCGGTAACTTGGCGTGAAGGGGTTCTCAACTGAATAATTATTTTTGTCGATGATTTTTAAATCATAGTAATTTTGATTTTTAAGCAGGGTCTTGCCACGGACCGGTACCATTTGATCCACGAACCGGTACCGGTCCGCGGACCGGGGGTTGGGGATCACTGCACTAGACTACCAAGTACTATACATTTCATATTTATTGGAAATGACAAATAACTGAGGATAAAATATTTGCAACTAAAAGTTTATTTTATCCAAAATTTTTGTGAACTTTTTGCCATCAATTTATCTCAATTGCTACCATTTTATCCTGCCTGGTAATAATAATTAACAGGTAATAATTATTATCCTGACGCATTCAGCAGAAAATAATCACTTTTTTAAACAAACTTCACACAGGAGGGCCTAAAGAAAATAATTTCCCCCAGGGCATATTAGTTAGTTTTTATTCAATTTCCCTTTTAAAATTAAAATTAAAGTATAAAAAATTATAATTAATCACTTAATTAAGAATTATTTAAACTAATGAGACCTTTACCTTTACGGAAATAGCTTTATTATAAACATCTTTCATAATGTTTCATTGAAATAATGAAAAAAATTCTTCTTCTCCTGTAAATTTTTTTTATGGTCGTTTGGACAATTAAGGAGGTATTCTAGTCTAGAAGCTTGAATTGTGGGTATTTTTTCATGTGCAATACAAAAAAAGCAATAATATTTTTACAAGCCATTATTTAATCAAATGAATATTAAAGATTAAAGAATACATACAATAAAAATCAAACAAAAAAATTAAAAAGTTACAGGGTGTTGAGGTGGGGGGTCTCAAAAAATGGCGCGCCCTGGTTGACACGATTGCAACCCTCCTGGTAATTAAAAAAAATCTTAACTAAACAAATGCTGCTATGGCATGAACCTCGGACAAGTAAAATTTATTTTTCGCAAAATGGCGGCTGTCTGAAATAAAAATACATTTTTTTACCAGTTTTTTTGATTTTCCGAATTTTTAAAAATTGTAAAAATTTAAATTTTTTTATGGTTTTGGTTCACGCGATAGAGCAATGTATAGAAAAACTCACACCAAATTTCTAGTAAATCGGTTAAGTAGAATTGAGATATCGTGTCAACCGTCTCAAAAAAAGGAGTTTTGAGAAACATGCGTTTAAAGTTTTGCTTTATTTGGATTCTAGTTCTAAACCGGTCGAACCAAAATGGCTCAAACTGTTAAAATAATTCAAATTTGGAAAAACTATTTTAAGGAGATATTCTTGAATATTTAAACAATCGAAATATTTTGAAGATTTTTTTTTCTAGACTAGAATATCCCCTTCCTACCTAAGGCGACAAAAGGAGAGAACACGTCTTGAAGGAAGCCATGCTTTAGGAGGGAGGAAACATAGAGGCCGGCAAATTGATCCACAGTCAAGCTGTTGAACTCGAGAACAAGCCATAATAACGACTCCTCACGTTACAAATGTCAACCATGTACAAGTGTTGCTATGTATAATTGTTGACAATGCACCGGTGCCGAAGGGATTAATGACACAAGTTTATCGGAACATCTTCTATTCCGGTAGAACAAGGACAGCAATATAGGGGAACCTATCAAACGGATCTCTGGTTTCTGCTCAGAGTCAAGGGCTTTCTTCATCTTTGGGCTGCCAAATTCAACAGTGGGGTGAATTCAATTTGGGGAGAGGGAATGGGTACCGCCGCCCCGGGAACCATTTATTGGTAAGCAACTGCCATAGATCATCCCAAGTGGTTTGCTAAGTTTGGTGACCTAGCAGGGGTGCCTGGGTTCATGGGGTGAGGTTTGTCCAGGTTTTGGCGGTGGACGCGTCTGTCCTGCACCTGCTGCGTGACAGGCCGGATCAAGAGAGACTGCTTAAGAGAGGCCTTTTGACCTTGCACCGCAGTTGGAGGAATGAATTCATACGTCCATCACTCCTGGACACACTGACCATTAGATTCCCATCCTTCATACCTTTTTTCTTCCCAGAACTTCCTACTCTACCTTAAAAATACCCTCCACACAGCATCCCTTAAGATGAGATAGGCCCTGAGGTAAATTATTTTCCTCAGGGCTTCCATTGTGGAGCTAATGTAAAAAAATGATGATGGTGGTGATGATGATGATAATCTTGATGATGATGGTGATGACGACTTGAAAATGTCAGCTAAAGAAAATTAAAAATATTTTTGGTAGTTATTTAATTCAATAAAGTTAAACCGTAGATTTCAGAATTAAAAGGCAAACTTTATACCGACTCAATAACCTTAAAGATCTCGGTATCTTTTTGATCCAAAACTAATGCTTTTGGACCGCATATCAGGGCTCACTCCAGCATCCAAAAACTTCTGGAGTTTATCATCAGATCTGCCAAACTGTTCAACAACTCTGATGCAATTATGGAAATGTTCGATGGCGTCATAAGAAGTAAGCTGGAGTATGCTAGTTGACTTCGCGCCAAACTGATTATGTGAACATGCTGGAACAAATTAAGAAAAAAAACCTCAGGTATGTCTGCATGCGGAGGCATGGAGCTTTTCCGAGGTTCAAACACCATATAGACTTATTTGAGGCAACAAATATAGCATTGAATCTGTCCGTGCAAATTTTGCAAAACTTAGTTCTAATAAATTCATAACTCCATAGAATGTGCGCCCTATACGTGCCCGAAAACTTCAACGAAAATGGTGCTAGTGAATGAAATTTCTGAGACGGTCATATTTCTAACAATCTTAAAATCTGAGAAGATAATCACACAGAAAAGTTTTAAGGAAAGTTAAAAGAGGATTTAAACACATCTACGGTTTCACAAATTTCATTCAACAGAACCATTCCTTCAGAAAATATATATTGGAATGTATCGAACAACACATTTCTTCTTTTCCTTTAAAATCCTCTGATGCGATTGGGCTGAGCGCCAAAATAATACTGGTGTCGGAATCAACTGAACCAAAATAAATTTGTTGGGATTAGACCATAGCTTGGGTTGAATTTAAGATTATCCATTATGAGAAATATGTCTAATAGAAAACCAAATAAACGTTAATTTTAGATAAGCAAATTTCAGATTATAGACTTTAAAATTTGCTGCAGAAATCCGTTTTGAAATGCTAAGAAATGGGTTATAAATTTATTTCAGGGCAACGAAAATGAATGTTGTTCATATTGTGGGATGCGAAAGAATGCAAATTGTGGGCATCATTAAGTTAAAGGTCTGATTGAGTGAGAAAGAAGTAGAAGCAATACAAGATACGTGAGGTTGAGATGGAAATGAAGATTTTACGGGATGGAAGAAATACTATACAGAGCCTTGACTTGCGGTTGTAGTTTAATTCCAAAATTTGACCAGAAGGTAATTTTGTGGAATTCTATGTGACTGCCCGTAAGACTAGAGTTAATGAATTCAGTTCAGTAATCAATATAGAGAGAAATTTAATCAGGGGTCACATACATATATAAGGTTATTTTTATTCTTCTTTTAGGCTTCCAGTATTGTGTTTTGCAAAGGAGAAAAACATTTTAACAAAAATGACTAGATTTTTTATGAAATATATTCAAAAATAAAAAGTTTTTGGATATAAAGGTAAAATTTCATACTTTTTTGTTCACCCAAAGAAAAATCTGTGTGGATGAAATAGAACAAGGGCTGACAGTAATTTTAAGGCGAGAATAAATAAGGATAACTTTTTTCACGACTAGTTTCAGGTAGTATTTTTTATAAAACGTGAGCTTTGAAGTTTTGAAAATTCTAGTTATCTGTTAAAAATAATTTGTTGACGTCTTATTTATTTTATCAAAAAAAAACGTTAAGTAAAGTATCGTCTTTTTTTTGCAGTAAATCGTGAAAAGTGCAGAAAAAATTAAAAGGCTCATGACCATTGGATGGATTTTTTCCTCTATTATTTGGAACCTGATCAGACTTGGAGATATTGAATTGACGGACAGTTTAGATTCAAATTTAAATGTTATTCGTCCATTCTTATAGATTATTGCTTATAAAAAAAATGTTCACTGTACTAAGAACGCCCATTTTATAAAACGTTAAATTTCAAATTTAATTTTAAATGCCGCCAAACAACCTGAAAAAAAATTTGTTCTCAAAACGTTATTATGCTCGTAAAAATAATTGTTATTACTCCCCATAAAAAAGGTTAAAAATTTCATGTAGTAAAGCGCTCACTTTAGCCATAAAATGTGTTTTATTGCGGAACCAAGTTAAGATTTTTGTAAATAAAAATTGAAGAAATAAAGCAGTTTGGTATTTTCTCACAACATATTGCTCAAAATACTTAATGTGGTGTATGAATAGAATGTATATTTTGACGATGAATAATCTAACGCCGTGAAAGCAATTTAATTTAATAATAACAGCGAATTCTTTATCGTATTCAAAATCGCCATCCGACACACTTAATATTTATGCTGAATAAATATTTGTTTTCGGAACATGCAAAAATTACTTATAAATTAAAGACCATACATAACAATATAAATATTGTTTGCTTCAATCAGTGTTCTTTTTTGTTTAAGATTTAGTACTGGAAAACTGCTTATTCCTTTACCCAGTTCCTACCACCAAGTACCTACCTTTCTACTTTTCCACCAAGTACCTACCCATCCCACGCCAAGACAAAACGAAATAAAACGTTTGATTTCTGCATTCTCTTGTTTTTTACTTGATTTGAAGTAACGCAATATGTTCAATTTAGAAACATATTATTATACCCGCCGCGGCTGCAGATATAACCGTGTTTGTTAGTGTTGTATTCAGAAACCACTTGTCACGCCGTGTCGCGTGTGAATCTATAATCTATCTTACCACAAAGTACAATTGCCGGTCAATGTGTGACCAATAAACGGCATTTAACCGCCAGTGTGTGAACTGTTTTAAAGAATACCGTTATAAGTGAACTATTATAAAGACAAAAAGAAACTATTGAATTGTTAAAAGGACCACAGAACCAGCGGCAAATGTCCATTCGAAAGTGAACTCGGTTAGTCTTGACTATACCTATCCTTTCCTTTCCTTTGAGTAGTTTTTCAGTAATTGTTGTTTTAGATTCGCACCGCACCCGCCTGTGAACGAAAGTGAATTGATTTGCGGAACAAAATATTATTTATTTATTTATTTGTAAAGCCTCGATTTTATTGAGCGAGTTTACAAGCTACTAACGGCGAATTCACTATCCAGTGATAAAATAGTTCAGTGTAAAATCTTCTAGTTAGCTAGTATATATGATTACACTGAGCGATTTTACTAGCAGATATTGAAGTCGTCGGCTTATAGCTTATAAAGTCGCTCAATGTTATCGAAGCTTAAGAAACAAACAGCTTTTATTTACATAATATACAGTGATAAATATACAAGTGAATTGAGGACAAGCCACAGAAGTTTATTGTGCTAAAGTTCATTGGAAATTAAGTTTTAATATATTAAAATTAATTTTGGTTTAGAGGAAGGGGAGAGGAAGAGGAATGTAGGAAAAAGATAGAAGATGCTTGCGATACATTCCATACTCTCATATATTAATAATCAATCGAATGCGTTACTTCATATCGATATTTCTTTAGGTTATTACTAAAAATGTCAATGCTGTGAAATTTCGCATTATATTGCGCAAAAATTATAATATATTATAAATTATCATGGTTGAAGGAGTGTCTTTGGCTTCTCCAGCCGTACTCTCTCGGAACATCGCTTTGCACCGCAGTGGAAGGAATGGATTCAGTGGACCTGTCAGTGGTTGAGTGGACATCGTGTTTGGGTCCCACCCAGGCGGCCCGTGTTCGATTCCTCGGCTGGCTAAGTCCTCCATTACAACACAAGAAACATTTTCGGCTTTCTGTGGTGTTAGTAGGAGACTTTTTTAGTTGGATTATTCGTAACCCGGGAATGTTTGCCTTTCTTTATTAAAAAAAAAAAAAATACGTCCGTCACTCCTGGACACATTGATCTCCAGATTCCTACCCAGCTCTTATACCATTTTCCTTCCCAGAACTTATTCTCCTTTTTATCTTATAAAGACCCTTCACACAGCATTCCCAAAGATGACATAGGTCTTGAAGGGAATTTTTTTCCTCGGGCCCTCTTGTGTGGAGCCAATGTAAAAAAAAACTCAAAATGACTTTTTTGAAAAAGATGTGTTTTTTTTTAAATTATAATTTAGAACACGTCTTATCTAAGTGCAATAATACTCCATATAGTTTCATTATATTGACGACCATCACGAGAAAGCATATTAATTTAATCAAACCCGAAAAGATACTTAATAAAATATTGTAATCTCTTAATTGACACTTGTAATCGCAAATAAATAATGTAATCTAGATTTACTGCGATTCAAAGAGTGGACTGTATTTAAATTTGTTCTGTGGACTTTGACGCTGAGATAAAATATACTGGATAATAATGTGGAATTGGAAAGGATCTGTCTCACCCAACGTTATACCCAACGATAATAAATTCTTGGTCGATATCACTTTCCCGAGGGACACCTCTAGTGGTTATCAATGCACAAATACTTGAGAAAACGAGAGAGTTCCTGGTCGATATAATTAAAAACTGAGAGAGCAAGGTCACAGCACAGCAATAGACTTGGTCAATGTGATTAAGAATTGAATTGAATGCATCGAGAGGTCACTGTGGACCATTGCACAGCACATAACAGACTTCTTTATCAGTAATGTTTATGTGATAGATAGGAGAGGTAGAAATGTTAAGATTTTGTAGGAAAAGGTATGTTTATTTGCATCAACACTAATTCTAAAATAAAGTAGTTTGCATAACGTGAATTACAAAATAGTAAAAAGTTATTGTTTTCACTATTCATTGAGAAGTCAACAAAAAACTTTTTGGTAATGAAAAAGTATGAGGTATTTAAATAAATCTCTAAGAATAGTTTAGGCTAAATGATAAGAGTGATCCAGAAGCCAAATAATGATTTGATTTTGATAAAATAGTAAATAAAGAAATAAATATTTACACGGTAAGTACAGAAAAAAAACTCTACACATTTAACGACAAATAAATAATCTTTATAACTCTGCTACCCTTCTCCAAAAGTTTTAAAGGCACATTAAAATTTCATTTTAACCACGCATAAAAAAAAACAAAAGTTAAGTAATGCTTCGAAGAATTTCGTCAAGATTAATATTCTACTCAAAATGTAATACCGAAATTGTCTCGTGTTAGTTTCAAATGTAGGTACCTACCGGTCTAAAGATGGCCGTAGCAGAGTGAAAGCTGAGATCTAAAATAAATTAGTTGAACAAAATTAGGTAAATATACATTTTCAACCGTATTATTTCAATGGAATTACACCATGGAATAACGGTTCAAAAGTAGAATTATTCGAGGTGCTAGAAAATGCTGACGTGATAATTTATTTTCACAAAGCCTTCCACGCTTATAAATTAAAGCAATTACCTGAAAGGACTTTCTAATTCTTATTTAAGAATCCAAGAAAACAGTGAACGTGATAAATTGACGCCTTTATCAGGCCTTTATATCAAATGGACGGCCTTATTAAATTAAGTGTAAATTTTTACTTCCCATAGATGAAATTGATAAAGGAAGTCATTCCGTATTATTTACGCATTCGCCATTCATAAGGGGACACACAGAACTACACAAATAACAAGAACTGTTTTATCCATATGTTCAACAAAAACTTCACCGAATGACTAATGAGAAAGGATCATAATGAAATTGAATTCTCGTGAAATGAACCTGTTATTCTTTATGCATTGCTAACAACATTGTACTGAGTTTTAACTTTATGCGGGTATCCGGGGGCTTAGTGAACAAACTTCGGGAGGTGATTTTTCATTATAGTACATGTAAAAAAGATAAATAACATTTTTTTTTTAATTTTCAACGTTTTAAGGAAGTTGTCAGGTAAAAAAGTTGAATTGTTTGTACAGAAAAATTATCTTCTTTAATTTATTTATTTATTAATCTTGAGTTAGCTTGCATAATATAAGTTTAGTAATATTAGTTTTTTTTTTAAATACTCCTTTATGGCTAAGACCATATATTTGAGGTTTTGTATGTTCTAAGTTTTTTCACTCTTATAATAAATAAGAAAAATAAATAAGCACAAAATAAATAAGAAACACTTTTTGGCTTACTTGCCTCATTCAAATAAGACGCTCGATTTTAAATTTTGAACGCATGAGACTCGAACTATTTCTAGCGTTTATATACCTCTTAATTTCTTTTTAAATTTACACATATTTTCAATCTGAGTAATTTTAAACAGGATTTGGTTTTAAGTTGGACACAATAAGTGTTTTCTAGATGATTGTTTTTTCCTTGTTGGCATTCTAATTTGCTTTGCATTTCTCGTCCAGTGTCCGTGTGTCTCGTGATTGTAATTTATTTGTCATTTCAGTTCCTTAGCCACCATCGCTATGTTAATTTTGGTGACCCGACATTGATCCGGCCACAGTTTGTCCCCCGACAGTTGGCCCGCCGATAGTTGATCCCCTGACAGGTAATCCCATCGACAGTTGACTCACCGAAAGTTGATACGGCGGACTGTAGATCCATCGTCGGACAATTGATCCCCTAAATCATTATTTCTTCAAGTAAGTATGCAAAGAGGACATACGACCGTACAACCAAAGTCGTTTCGACTCACGAAGGAATATACGGTATGTCGTATTTTGTAATTACCACGTGCTCCTTCGGATGGTCGAAATTATTGTAAGTAAAAATATTTTTAAGGCAGATTTTCAGTCAAGATGCATGCAGATATAAGTATGTTTATCAATTTCGATTGTACGGCCTTACATCCTCTTTGCATACTTACTTGAAGAAATAATCTTTTGGTTCCATGCCAATTGAGAATATAATCAACTCAACACTTCCTTGAAAAGTCGTTAAAAGCTATGAAAAAAATAATTTTACATTAGCCGATAACCCTAACGTAACCCATAACCAATTTTTTAAATATTTTTTTTTTGTCACTATAAATGACTTATCTGAGATGGTTCTGAGTTGGTTTCGTTTCGAGTTGTCCGGTCACCGTCTAAAATGTGCTCCTTTTCTTCTTATTTTACACGCTACACATTTTATTAGTACTTTTCCTCACATATTTAGCAAAATTAAACACTTCTTAATCTTTCAATAAAATTGCGATGAAATATTTTTACTGAACTTTCCTGTCACTTACCTCAGATCAAGTTTTACTTAGCGAGGTGGTTAGTGTAAAGCATACAATTAAATTATGTACAAAAAATATTTACGGTACAAAATAAGTTGTTGCTTTTTGTGTACCAAAATTATATATCAATGAAAGCTGATTTATCAGCACTGAACCGGAAAAAATAAAGTTCGTAGGAATGGCCAATTTGCAGTGGAAAAAAAATGGTGAGGCAAAAACAAGTTTACCGATTTATCTACAATATCTAGTCTAGTGGGTAATATTATTTTAGCAAACCAATCTCGCAGAAAAATATTTGTTTACGAAATCGAGTCAATTTAATAATGCGGGCTTTAGGATGGATCCATAAAATCAATGGATGGAACGAATATAACGCATGTTTTTTTTTCATAATAGCTGAACGAAAACTTAATGAAACAAGTAAAAAATAAATATTACAATATATAAAAAGAATTTATGAATTGTGTATAATTCTACAATCATGTTGCCCATATTATTTCTAAATAATACAAACACTAATTTTGACAACACGCAAAAATACAATTTTTTTTTGGTACCGAGTTTGCAACCACCTAATGCCGACGCATGCCTTACATGGAGATTCACCGCAATTTATTTATATATCAAATTTTTGGAAAACCAACATCTCTGCCATAGGTCACCCCAAGTCGTTCTCTACGTTTGGTGACTCAGCAGAGGTCTAAGTCACCAAAATGGTTCCCGGGGCGGCGGTACCCGTACCCGCCTCCCGTGTTTGTTATTTTAGTAATACGAAAAATGGATATAAAAAAGGCCTACCCTCCCAAACTCATCTCAATACCCCCCCCCCCCCTTTCACCCTTTCAATACCCCGTTTCACCCGGCCCCCCTCCCCCCAACCCACCCATCTGATATCCCCCCCTCAGCCACCCCCCTCCTCATCATATCAACTCTCACTCAACCTCCCTCCCTTGGGAGCAGTTGGGACTCTTGTGCGGTATTTACATAACAATAATTTACAATAAAAAATATTAGATTTTTTATTTTGGAGCAGTTGGGACTCTTGTGCAGTATTCACATAACAATAATTTACCATAAAAAATATTCAAAAACAAAAAATTTCACCTCGCCATCTCACACCTCACGGCTACAAAAATGTCATGCAATACAAAAATCACCTCACCTCATCACCTCGAACATTTGTCCCATGTGATACGGGATATGATATGTAGTCCTCACACTTCACCACCTCATACATATGTCCCAAACAATACGTGACATGACATGTAGTTCAATACACCAACCACCTCACACCTCACCTCACATTTGTCCCATACTGATATGACATGCAGTCCAATACACTAACCACCTCAAACCTCACCTCATATTTGTCCCATACGTGACATGACATGAATGTAGTCCAATACACCAACCACCTCACACCTCACCTCATATTTGTCCCATACGTGACATGACATGAATATAGTCCAATACACCAACCACCTCACACCTCACCTCATATTTGTCCCATACGTGACATGACATGAATGTAGTCCAATACACCAACCACCTCACACCTCACCTCATATTTGTCCCATACGTGACATGACATGAATGTAGTCCAATACACCAACCACCTCACACCTCACCTCACCTCATATTTATCCCATACGTGACATGACATTTGTAGTAATACAAAGAAAAAGAGTTGGTACAAATACATTTTGTGAGGTGGGAAGATATTTTACGTTTTTGTATTGGATATTTGAGGTGCCTCTTTTACGAGGTACTCTACACTACTGTATGTGCTCTGTGTTTCCAAGAAGGGCTACTAAGCACAAATAAATCATTTATCGGTCCTATGCTTTTTTCAGGAAAGCATTTTTCAATGTTTTTATCAAAATTTTATATCGCGTTACTAAGATATTCATTTAACATTTTCTCCTGTATTGCATCCTTCAATTTTTAATTATGCATCCAGTAATAATATTACTGAACTGCACGAGCGAAAGAGATGTTTTCGTAAAATGTAGTTAAATAACATCCTATGTTACGCCGTAACGTTCGTTCGTTCTATATTATTTCATTGCATAGATTAAATAATATAGTACTAGAAGTGCCTTCCTTACATATTTGAATGAAAACAAATGTTCCACTGACATAGTACATTTTGGTTCTATACCATATGGCATACCGTCCGTCTCTCTTCCACTTGCCTGAAATTGTATTTCACCATCCCATTTGAATTTCGTAATCATGGTGAAATATAGTTTTGTATGGAAATAGAGGCCAAAATAGTTGGATCATGAAACGCCCACGAGACACTTCTTGTGGTATTCTTTACGCTGTGTTTAGAAGTGTTCCTTAACCCCTCAGGCTCCGACCATATTTTGTAAGATGATCGAAATATTTCCGCTTTGTAATAAAATCCAAATAAATGAAATATTTCGAAACGTACCTCAAAACTAAAGATTTTTTTTGAAAGGTAATGAAATACGCTGTATTTTTTTTATTTGAAATAAATATAATTTTTTTTAATGCAAACACAAAATTTTTTTAAAAATGGCCGCCTTCGTTTTTTTCTAACTAAAATTACTGATAAGAAAATAAATAAAAACACACACACAATTAATTAGGCAATTTTATCGTCATCTCGTTTTTGGTCGTTTCAAGTAAAAATAATTTATAAAAATATCCCAAAGTTTCCAAAAAAATTTGAAATCGTGATCGGAAAATTTGGTTTTATAATGGTGTTCATTTCAAATATTTTGTTGTTAACTTTTAGATTTGAATATAAAGCGCGGTGTGTTCTATTTCTAACACCGTTTATGTCATATTTCTAAACATGACAGTAAGGAAGTCACAACGATTTCTATGAGACCTATATGAAAAGCGAAAAGATTAACCTATAGAAATCTGAAAAGCGAATAAATTATCTTGAGGGGTTAACAAAAAAATTCATAAAACGGCAGTTGAAACTCGGGTAAAGGCGTGTAGTACTACTTGTTTTATACAGGTAACGAAGAAAAACATGGGAAAATTCCAACATCCTTTCTGAAAGAATGGAAAATTAGTTCTTGCAAAATATTCCTCCAATAGATAGAGACAAATTACCTTTCACAAAAAGTGCACGGATATTCGTTCCTAGCAACATCAATTAATCTCCCCTTCATTGGTATTTCTACTAGAGCACATTCACTCGTTTGCCACCATTCAAATTAATCGGTAATTTAATATTTACAATCATCAATTAACTATGTGGCGCAAAAGGCGCAAACACTTGGCTGTACAAAATTAATGGAAACGTCGAAAATAACATTGACATTATCACATCCTTTTGGTAATGGGAAGGAAGATCATCATCATCATCTTCATCCACTTATCCTATTCGGGTTGGGGACCCATTGCATCGACAAGGCTCCTCCATACGTCCCTTTCTTGTGCTGACTGTTCGGCCTCCGTCCATGGCAGTCCCATTCTCTCCTCACACAGTTTCTAGAGTTGCCTTGCCCAGCTGTGTATGGGGCGGTCCACTGGACGTCTACCCTCTGGAATCCCACATAGTATCTTCCTCGGAATTCGGTCGCCAGGCATTCTTAGGACATGCCCAAGCCATCTCAGTTGCGATTTTTATATGAAGAGTAGCAGTGGTTCAGTGTTTAGATCGTCTCGGATCGTCGAGTTTCTTATATGATCCCATTTCGTAACCCCTGCCACTTCTCTCAAGTACCTCATTTCGGCAGCTTGGCGCTTAGGGCGCGTTTGTTTGCTTAGCATCCATATCTGGTCGCCGTAGGTGAGTTTTGGGCGATATACTGGGCGTTTTGAACACTGCCATCTTTGTGTTGATACTGAGCTCGGCTTTCCTTATCACTGAGCTTTAGATAGGACGCAACACACCGCTTGCCGCACTAATTTTTCTATCAATTTCTCCGTCATGCCGTCCATTGCTGGAGAATTCAACCCCGAGGTATTTGAATCTGTCCACCTGTTTCAACTGAGTCCCATTAGCGAATATGTCGCACTGAGTTTGGTCCCTTCCTATAACCTTAAGATAAACTGGAATAATTTTTCTCAGAATTAAAGCCTTTAAGTAAGTTCATTCGTGGAAATCATAATATATTGTACAGAAGAGAAGAGAAGATTTGAAATTTTCGATCTGGACAAAGTAGCCGCCCGTCATTTCCCTGGTGACATGTCACGTTCATACATAACATCTCTCACAAATTCTTCTCTTATACTCATGCATTTGATTCACTTGGAGGTGCCCGAGGCGTTCCAACTTTTTTATCCATACTAGTTGACCCAGCCATGCTTTGTTGTGACTCGAAATCGAAACACAACGCCATCTAATGGATGCTTACAATTAAGACACACCGTTAGAAACTTATTGAACTTACAAATAATTACAAAGCATTGTCCTTTAGCAAACAGTTAATGAACATTTTAATTTCAATAATAAATATTGAGGTCAATAATCCAGATAAAAACTCTCCTATCTTTTAAACTAACTAATCATCACGCCGTTTCCCCATAGGAATAGGCAGAGAGGACGGACCGCCAAACAACTCGGTCTTGGCACACACTTTTTGCTTCACTCACATTCAAACATCGTCTCATACATAAACTTCTATTATTCTGACCTTTGACATGGCCTGACTCAAGAATCTGATTCACTTGATTACAAATTACACACATTAAGCTAAATTTCTTCAAAATCGGTTAAGTAGCTTTAGAGTTTATCTCGAATAAACATCGTAACGCAAATTTTTTTTACGTATTTATTATTTACGGTTGTATTCAGCGAATTTGAAAAAATGGTTTCACAAAAATTACTGAGATCCAAAATTAACACACCTGACATAGCAATTTAATGGGGGCAAACAAGAGCGCCTCTGGAAAGGAGGGCCTGTGGAAAGGGATTTTTTAATGCAGGTCTTGAAGAGACCTGGTTTATGTGAAGGAGGAAAATTAGATGCCGGTAGCACGTTCCACATACAAGCCGACTTACAAAAAACGAAACGAAACGAAAAAACAAAAGTCGAAGAAACGACCTGTTCTCATGAAGCCATCATCATCTGTGAGCGTGTATTCCAATCGTGTTTGTCGAGTTTCACGCACATGCACCTTTGCACCGGGGATCAATGCTAGCTCCTTAGAGCAGGATCCATTAAAATACACGTAGGAGAGACTCACCATGCCCACCTTTTATCTGTTTATTAGAGATGTCAATCGGTCTGTTAAAAATGGTGTATCAATCAGACGGACCCCTCTTTTGCACAGAAGCAAAAAGCTTAATTTAGTGGCCTAAAAGTGGCTCGCATATTCAATTATTGGGATCACTATTAAAAAATCTGCTAGCCATATGCAAGACGCCCAGTTTCTTTGAAGCCAGTTTAACGTGAGCTTCTGAGCTTAAGAGCCGGTCTGCAGAACTTACTCCAAATGAAATTTCTAAATAGGGCTATCTGTAAAATATCAAATAATAAGCCTTCCATTTATTTACCACCTGAAAGTGATAAGAGAGGAAAAGTGTAAGTAATAAAACGTGTTATTAAAAACAAGAAAATATTCTTAGAACATCATTTCTTTTTAAGCAATTCCAGGCCTTACTAAAAAAACTTTTGGTTTTCTTTTCCTCTGAAAATATCAGGATCGCATTTAACAAAGGTGGTGAAGTAAATACCCCCATTAGGGTTAAACAATGGCCGCTACTCCGTTCCACTCAGAGACAAAAGTATAAATAACGTACTTGTGTTAAGTAAACAGATTACGGATGATAGCAAAGTAAATTAGTGAGCGGAGAGGAACCCAAGAGATTACTTACACCTGTCTTATAAACAATATTTTGATACCAAATGCTTCTTAATTTAGAAGCATTGAAAATAACAAAATTTCTAAATCATTAAGTAAATTTATCCTCAGTAAACCGCAGAGTTTACCACTCCCACTCTAACCCCTAAAGATTTATGTAGGTTCGTATTTTATATTGTGTTACGATAGATTAATATGATCCTGGAGATGAAAGAGTACTTCTGAAACCGGTTGATAGACATTTATAATTAAACTAGCAGACCCGGGCCACATTGCTGTAGCTAACAAAACACAATGCCATTTCCCAATCTTTATAACCAACGCCATATGTTAATTTGCATTCTTATCAAATCCACACTGCTTGCGGGCCAGCTCACAACCCGCTGCTTGAATTAAATCTTTGAATTTCTCGACTTTTCTCTACTGTAGTATACATGTACTATTTTTTATGAATCACTTTATCTATTGAAGAAAACCGCATGAAAATCCGTTGCGAAATTTAAAAGATATAAGCGTACAGACAGCGGGAACGACTTCATTTTATACTATGTAAAGATTAAAGTGGTTTATTCTGATAATATATACATTTCGCCCCTCTCGAAGAACAATGAAGGATGTACGATTTTGTAGTTTTGCAGTAGAGATGTTTAAAATTTCGTTTTTGAGATCAAGAAAGATAGTATTGTTTTGATATTTGGCATTTTATTGAATTTCTAGAGACTTTCACATTAACAAAATAAGCCAAGTTATTTAGGGCTCTCGTTACATTCTGAAAAATATATGATCTCGGCTACGCTGTGTCTTAAAATAGGACATAACTAATTGCTGCCATTAACATTTTTCTATTGTACCCAAGCACATATATTTCCCCTGACAAGAGGATTTGCATGCGCTTCGCAATCCGCTTGTAGAAAATGCACGCGAAGATTTATTGGAGTTTATTGGGTGAGAGCAAAATGTACTCGTCCAGAATTGCGCTGTGCACGATTCAGCTCTACATACGTGCCTTCCCGTAACTTGTGTATATGTAACTATATTGCTGGTCTAAGAAATTATTCTTCGGAGTTTCCAATTATAAGCAAAGGCATTTTTCTTTTAAAATCGACAACGGATTTAATATAGTAATGCAGAACTACAAGGTACGGCAGTATAACTTCCTTTTTTAAAATGCGCGCCATTCAGTCGGTTGATGTTGTAGTGGAGCGCTAGTGATCTCGTTCGAGAGGCGAAACTATAAAATTTGGTCCCGACACGGTTTAGTCGCTATTATGCGTTGAAACAGTCAGGAGCGTGCGTTTGCCGTTGAGGAGCTTCTACTTTACGAACGGTTTCTGTGATCACAACCCAGCGCACCTTTAGGATGCGGCAGCATAACTTCCTTTTTTCAAAACTTAATTAAACCCATCGTATGAATCAGAATTTTTCAAATTGTTTTTTATAATGTAGGCACATACCTAAAGTTTGTTTTACTTAATTTTTGAAGATCAAATCAGGTAGGTGACATCCTAGGCGCATGTTGTAGGCGCGCTGGGTTACGATCACAGAACGTCCGTTCAAAAAGTAGGCCTCAACGGTAAACGCACACTTCTCACTGTTCCAACGCATGATGGCGACTAAACTGTATTGGGACAAAACTTTATAGTTCCGCAACGAGATCACTAGCGCTCCGCTACGACATCAGCCGAATGAATGGCGCGCATTTTAAAAAAGGAAGTTATGCTGCCGCACCCTGTATATTTGAAAACAGAAGGAGCAGCACATCAAGAGTGTTTACATTATTTTTTACACTATACAATTCGTATGAATATGTTATTAAATACTCCTTACGGATATCTATTGGAGGTTATCAATGATTTTACTTTTAAATAAATTTATGGTTTGTGTTTTTCTAATATCCGTGGGTAGAGATGGTAAAAGATTTAACATATGATTCTCTTTAGGGTCTAGTACTTTTCGTCCTTCAAACATATGTGAATTTTTAAAAGCAGTGCTCGTCCCTAACGGGACTTTAAGAATTACCTTCAAAATTAGTTTTTGATTTTTTTATAAAGGCTCCAGGCAAGTATTTGTGGTACTTCCCCAGCTAATAATACAATATTCCAGTGACGATTGTATAAGAGCACACTAAACTTGTTAAAGTGGTTTTCTATTTAATATATCCCTAAAATTTTTAAAGAAATAGATGAGTTTCGGAATCCCCAACTGGGGTGTATGCTGTGAGGCTGAATGAAGAGAAAGGGATGGGAAGAGGTTGGGAATGATCGATCGTATGACTAAATATGGTGAAAATAATTTAAACAAAGTTTCAGTAATAGTCAAACAATGGGTATCTTTCACCAGGACAATATTAAGAGCACCTGCTTATCACCCTCTCGTGAGTAGTCCTTTAATAAGTTTCTTGAATGCAGTCAAAAACTCTTCTTAGGGGTATCTACAGTTTCCACATAATCATCAAAGCGTTTGTCGTCGTCTTCGCAAGAGCTTAGTAGGTACTCCGAGCAGAAGCTTAACGCTTGTCTGACGAGTGAATCACAGAGATTCGATTTGCCGAGAGGAGTCGCAGTGAAATGTCGCTGACTATAGAATGTAGTATGTGTTCAGCCAATATGATTCTACAGTTTCAAACTAAAATGTCGTTTAGCGGCTTAGCAAGCTTATCGTTGTGGAAATGCTATTATTGTTTCAAATGCTTTGATAAATACGCAAATGCATAAATATAATTAGTTAACTATGGGCGGTGAAACAAAAATTCAGGCAGGATTGTTCGAGTACTTTGGAAATCCGAAATTAATAATCCTGTTCAAGATGTGTTGTGAGGTTGAGAGGGTGGGAAGACGGCGGTAAAATAGACTTGGAAGTATCTGGCTATTTAGATTTGGTCACTAAACATTTGTTTTAAGACGACAATATACTCTAAAATATATTCAGAACCTTAACGACGTAAGTAAGAAAGCCGTGTATACAAATTGCGACTCGCGACCCGTGTATTGGATGGACCTACTGTCGAATTTGCCCTATCAAAGAAAATAAGAAGAAATCAAATAATGTGGGAATCTTAACGACGTAAGTGAAAAAAGCGTGTAAACAAATATACGCCCGCGGCACGGCGCATTAGATTATGAACTTATGGTCGAATTCGTCCTAGAGATTCGACCTTTCCGCTGCGTTCATTTTAATTAATTCTGAAGAACGTGTTACAAATATTAAAGATATTTCTAAATGAATACCTCCCGAAGTTATAATTCATCGTCTAGAAAAATAAAATCTGCTGCTTACCGCTAATTTTATAGTTGAAAAACTGTTTATAAAGTTTTAAAATAGTTGTACGTAAAATATATTAATGGTAGGGTATTGTTTTTATTAATTTTAAATACAAAAAACTTACACTCCCAGGAGTCAGTTGGAGTAAAGAAGTTATTATAGTTACGAATTCACCGGAAATTATTAAAATGTGTGTCTTGAATAAACAAAAATTTTCGGGTTGTACCCCGCCTTAAGTCATTTCAGGCAAAGTTTATATCACCCCGAAACATATTAATGTAAAATAACACATGGATAAAAAAAAATTAAAATATGTTTAATAGAATGATTATAAATTACAATCTAATAGAATTCCGGATTTCGAATCCGCAATCTCTGGATCTTTATCCAATATATATCCAGTTGACAAAGCTTTCTGAGATACACACGGAGCCACTTGACTCCGAACCATTTGGCTAAATCCACTTGAGCGCGTTGCAAATTAAGGAGCCACGCAAGACCGAGCTGAAGAGCCGAACCAGTTTGATCTATATCCAGTGATGCCATGCGCAAAAATGAAAATTGGTAGTTTGTCAAATATTTATTGGGGCTAACTGTTATATTTCTGGTGGCCAGAGAACTTCAGAGAGAAAACTTTCACCAGAATATTTTAGGTATGGCATCACTATCTACGCCACCATCAAACGAACAACTCGAACTTATGAACTAAAATTGTATATGGGTACACAAAACAAGTTGTTTTTCTCAAATATTCAATAAAGGTTTATTTAAAATTGACTACATATTAAAAAAAAAATAAACGAAAATAAACTAGTTTTTTTACGAACATTTAAGAGATTTTTTATAAAGTAGTAAAAAATAATCTTGGTACAAAAAATACGTATATATTTTTCTATGACATCCAAAACAAAATCACGTCCATGATAGAGATAGGTAAGCTCTGCATTTTGCCGGAGGCCTCAAAGACGTGCTTCCTTTTAAAAGTACTCGAGTTCTAGGATGCCATCGAGGCGTACCTGGCCAGACCTGGACCCCGGAGCTAAATCCCGCAAAATAACTCTAACCCGGGACCTGCTCCCAACTCGCAAGTGGCTCGGATCGCGAACACGGGAATGCTGGTGGAAGAGTTCGGGTTCTGGCTCCGAGTCGGACTTCGAGTTCCGGTTTTGGGTCCGAGCCCCGGACCGGGTTATCTGGGAGTCGATTCAAAAAGAAGTAGGAGTAAGTTCCGCTTCATGCGAAGAACCCGAGTTCAAGAGCCTACATCAGCTGAACCTACACATCGTCAGCCTACGAATACTGCCAATCCACGGAAGAATCTTTTCTCCGTGAGTACCTCATACTGTCCGACTCGATGATTGAATTCATACTAAGCGGAATTTGGCCTGGGGATTGCACACACACGGTCAGAGAGCCATTGGCTTGGAGTCATGGCTCGGTGGATTTTGATTTTGCCGAATATCGAGCGGAGGCTGCCAATCCACGTCAAGAATTTCCCCACATACGATGAGTTTAGGATCGGCGCGGGGCATTTGGCAAGTTGGTTTGGAGATTGTAGTTTTTCCATGCGCAGTGAATAATGCTTCTTTCAGGCTAGGTTCCGATCTGACTCTTAAATCTACGTCATCTTCATCTAAATTACCGATTTGTTGTACCCAGAAAAATAAGTTAAATAGATAGTTAAATAGCACGAAAACTAGTAAAAGCGAATTTAATTGGATCCTTCTCCCTAAAGCAGTAACATTGATTTACCAACTGTTTCATCAACGATTGAAGGGCGGTTAACACAGTTACTTAACATGAAAACTTTGTGTAATAATTCGCATCTTTAACTCAACGTGGTTCTAACTGACACCGGTTTATATGGAGTAACGCTAAAAAAAATAGTTTGTAAATAGGTATCAACAGCTAAAGAAAGTTTTTTTTTCGACTTTATAAAAGTAAAATTCAGTGAATAAAACTGTAATACTAGCGCACATCAATGAAAAATCGCGGGATATTATAATTACGGGAATTGTGAAGCTGAAGTATTTATAAAATATATAAGGACAGCCTTAGGATCTGGTTGGTCATTTACACAATACACAGCTACACTTACCTACATACATCTACATACATCGTAGACTCTGTGCTTGTAGTTAGTATTGTCACGTGTTCCTTCCTACCCGTTCCTATATAAATGCCATTTTATATTACCCACATCAGTCATTAATCGACAATCGCTGCATAAACATATCCGCATTAATTTCTATTCCAATTGCACTATTCGCTTTCCGCTGGTTTGAAGTCCACAGATGCAAAAAGTTCATCACATCGCGAACTCCTATTATCCAAAATATTCCGCCACAAATGCATAATAAAACCAGCTAAGATAGAAGAAAGTACCAGCGCAGTAAGTCCTTTTTTCCTTTCCTTGTCCATTCTATCAACTTATGCAGTAGTCTTTCACACACATTTCACAACAATCAAGGTCCTTCGATATTCAAATCACATAAAACACGCATCAGTCAAGTTCAATTTCAGAAACAAATATTACGAACTTTCTTTTTGATATATTCATATAAAGAAATATTTTTTATTAAATTAGATAGACGCTCGAAATTTACATTTCGAACGAATTAAAAAAAAATAAAGTTAATTTAAAAAATCACCTGTCAAAAATTCAAACAAAAGAGATGCACCTTTGAAATAAAGAAGTATCATCACGTAAAAATATAAATAAAATTGTTTTTAGTTTTTGGGTTGGTACCTCCTTCATTAATTCCAAGCTGATTTGTTTTAATTTCACATCACAGACGATAAAAAATACTAAAGACATCCAAAATGATAGACTTTCCCTGATTCGCTGGCTATCATTTTGAATGTCTACGGAAATTAAGTCAGAGAGTTAAAAAAAAAACATAATTTAAAGTCAATATATCAGAAATAGGTTTGTGCGTTTAGAGCCTTGTCAAAGTAATCCTGTAAATAATTTCTGGGCATCTCGATATTCTCTTGTGGTGAAGGGATGAGATTAATGAGGGAACGGTGGAAGTATATTTGCTTTCTCCTTTCTCCGTTGCTGCGTAAATATACGATAATTCGTGTTGTTCCCGGAGAAATTTGATTAGAACTTATACCCAAATTGCAAATACAATATAAATATTGACTACGCATGTTCGATTTTCAGTATTCTATTAAATTAAGCTTGTTTCGTAGAAATTCAGATGGTGTATCATTGTAACACAACATTCCGCTTAAAAAGGGGTCTAGGTAAATTGACCGAATTGCAATTTTTCGAATTAAATTGTTCGAAATGCAATTTTTCGAACTTCAATTTTTCGAACTTCAATTTTTCGAAAACATATTTTTCGAACTTCAATTTTTCGAAAACATATTTTTCGAATATCAATTGACCGAAACACTAATTTTTCGAATTGATATAAGTATGTGTTTATACATTACGTACAACCTAACCTAACCTAACCTAACCTAACCTAACATAACCTAACATAACCTAACCTAACCTAACCTAACCTAACCTAACCTAACCTAACCTAACCTAACCTAACCTAACCTAACCTAACCTAACCTAATCTAACCTAACCTTACCTAAACTATAACTGGTACGTCTGAGAGTATTTCGTTAGTCATAAACAAGTGAAATATATATTTTAAAAGTTGATTAACAAATTCGAAAAATGTGTCTTTCGGCCAATTTCTGTTCGAAAAATTAGTCTTTGGATAAACTGAAATTTGAACAGTGGATTTCGAAAAATTGAATTCGAAAAACGTGTCTGCTCTCCTCAAAAAGCACGCAAGAGGACTTTTCGTTTAAAAAATATTACTTTGAAGCTTACAGCCTTTCCGAACACTCTAAACTGAAATGCATGTGTAGGGGAAATTTTTAAGAACTCTTGATTATGCGGGTCAAATAGATTTACAATAACGTTATATTTTATAATAAACTTGTTACAACATTAAAATCGTAAGAACTAGAGTGACACGGAATGAGAGAGAATGAAAAACAGCTGAACTGAGTAGACGCAAGAACCGGAATAAATTTGCAATATCATGCACTGGACCGGAGAGCGACTCTCAGGGATACCAGTCAGCAAAATTTAGCTTTAGTAAGGTTTTAAGGTTGTTCAGCCATAATACCCGAGACATGTTTAAGTACAAAATCAGGTGTGTTTTTATATTTTTCGGAGCACATTAGGAGATTTTTTTATGTCTACGGAATTTCAAACATTTTCCTTTTTCAATTCAGCATTTGTAGGAACAGAAATTATCTAAAAAAATAAAATTTGTATATTTAAAACAAAAGCTTAAAAATATAAAGTATTTAAGGGATATGCGTTAAAATATTACGACGGCAGAAATTCGGCATCTTGAGTAAGTTGTGAGGAACCAATGTTGTTTTTCTTTATTTTCCGTCAAACTTCCTCTGGATCATCGGTTTCCTGTGTTTTTTTTAAATTGCTTTTCTTTTTAAATATTTGCTAAAATTTCAAAACTCAAATTAACGTTTTATACGCACACATTAATGAAACAAATTTTGAATTAGATCCTTTATATGAGAAACGATGATCGGAAAACTCAAAATGAAGTCAACTCAAAACCTCTATTAAAAAGTGATTAAAAAATATATGAAAATCGGTTAGGTAAGTTACGTTAGGTTAGGTTATGGGGTATTTTTTTTTGTAGCTGTAAATGACTTTTCAAAGAGGTGTTGAGTTGATTCTGAGTGAACATGGAGCCATGAAAAACAACCATTTTCATCGGGAAAGATGTTTTTTGAAGTAAAACTTCTTTAGCATCGTTTTGATTTGAAACTCGATGAAACAAAAACGACACTAAAAAGAGTCAAACGCAGTCATACATCTATAGGATTTAGCCTGCGAGAGAATGAGAAAGAATGAAACATTACCTACGAACAGTACCGTGGTATTGGCAAGTCTTTAAATTAACTTAGTATTCAATTAGAAAATTACGTGATTAAATATTTGAAATTATTGAAATTATTTGCTTTTGATGCAAATTCGCTTCAAAAGTTAGTAATCAAAGATTAATTTACTCAGCAGTGCTAATACGTTCAAAATAAAGGAATATACGAAATAATCTACCTTTTGTATTTAAGAATATATTTGAGAATAATTACTGAGAAAATGTGTTAGATTTTGCTTAATTATTCATCATTATTCTAAATTGTTAATTGTAGGATGGCTGAATGAACTCTCAAAGGGTAAACGTGATCAAAATTTTTGGTAATCAACAACTCTGATTACATACATTATTAATACACAAAATCAATAATAAAAGTCAATATTTTTTAGCATTATTATTTTTTTAAGAAAATTAAATTTAATAATGCTACATTATGTCAACAAATATTTTAGTTTTTCTTATTGTGCTAGTTTTTCCGGTGTTCGAGGCCGATTATGGCATAAAGGCCGAATACTTGAAGAATTTAAAAATAACACTATCAAAAAGCGTTACACAAAAATAACAAAAAATTAAATGGCGTTACATGAAAAACAATAAAGTGGTTATCCAATTGTCAGAGAGTGGGACTAAAATATCCCTATTTTGAGTACGTTTTTTTCAATTTCAATTCAATTCAATTCAATTTATTCACTTTAAAAAAATAACAAAATTAAAATTTCAAATCATTTTTGAATGAGAAAAAATATTAAGATTAAAGCATATTTGAGCAATTTAAATAATATAAACAATAAAAACAATTTATACAATATAAACATCAATGAACAATTTAAAAATCAATGAAGCACAATCAGACTAACAGCAATAAAACTTGCTGTCTAAATTGTGCTTCATTGATGCTAAACATGTCGATATTCAAAGTGATTCTATTTAACAACAAGACTGCTCTCACGACTGGCGTAACCATTGGCAAGTTAGTTCTGCAAGCCGGGAGATAAAACAGTCTATGCTATCGGTGACGGAGATAACCATCGGGAACATAGAAACTAATGCTCTCCATAATAGCCGAGTTTTCGAACCGTCCACGAATCAGTCTGAAGAAATGTGTTATAATGAGCACATCCCTTCTGACCCGTAGACGGTTCATACGAGCATGCCCAAGAGAAAGTCGGTAGGGTAGAGCCACGGGTAGTAGCCGTACTCCCTCAGGTAAAGAAATCTCAGAAATTTCTTCTGAACCGTCTCCAACATGAGGGAATACTTCACTTGGTGTGGGCTCCAAACCACCGAACCACTCTCAAGCCTACTTCTAACCAAAGCATTGTATAGTACTGTGAGAACCCGGGTGTCTATGAAATTTCTCGCAGTACGTAGGACGTAAGGGGGAGATAAAGGAAGGAAACATTTCAATTCTGATTCTGAACTTTCACAAGTGGCCCCAGAGGAAAACAATTTTCCTCAGGGTTTATGTCACCTTTGGGGATGCTGTGTGGAAGGTCTTTTTACGGAACGGAAGAAGGATGGGTCTTGAAGAGATCCCTGTAGGTGGGAGGAAATATAAATGCTGTCACTTGCCGACTAACATAAAATGTTTGTTATGATCTAATAAATACAACAAGAATTGAAAATTCATATCGTATTTTGGGAGGCGGGAATGGGTACCACCGCCCGGGTATTAATGGATAAGTAACACCTCTGCCGTAGGTCACCCCAAGTGGTCCGCTATGTTTGGTGATTTAGCAGGGGTGCCCGGGTTCATGGGATGAGGTTTGTCTAGGTCTTGGAGGTGGATGACCAAGACACACTGAACCCCAGATTCCTACTCACCCCTTAGACTCTTTTCCTTCCAACTCCTCTCCTTCCTTTCCTTAAAAAAACCCTCCATACAGCATCCTCAAAGATGACTTAGGCCACGAGGGAATAATTTTCCTTAGGGCCTCCTGTGTGGAACTCATGTAAAAAAAAAACTTAAAAAAATTATATTACTTCCGAAGCAGAATATAACATTATCAAATAAAATCCTAATGAACATTTGCTAACACGATCAAGGCGAATACTGTATTCATTCCATACACACAGATTTTCTGTATTTCTAGTTTCATCATTTATAAAACTTGTAGGTTTTCAAATACATCGTATCAAATTGATTACCTTTCCAGAGAGAAACCAAAAACGATTCGATCTTACGTATACATTATCCTATCAATAGAAATTTTCTGAGAAACAAAAATAGCATTGCCAGGATCTCATAATTATAGTTCCGTTGAGGGTAGTCTAATAATCTACGAGGAAAAAGAGGAGATAAACAAAAAAGGGTAAATCTTATCAATTTGACGTGAAATTAATGGCTCGAACAAGGAGGTTGTAGATTATTTTGGACTTACAGGACTCCGTTCTTTAGGATGACATTCATCCCGAAAAAGGCCTAATGATGATGAGTATTATTATCCTTATTTTATCTGCTGGGGTTTTGTAAAATTGACTTTTTTCTTAAAATATTAACTCTCAAACAATTTCCAGGCAAAGTTTGAATAAGAAAAGAAATGAAATATGGGCATTAAGTTTTTTGCTCATTAGGGTTTGAATTTGGGTACTATTCTTTAAAACTGAGTGAGAAAAATAAATATTCTTGCCTACTTTGTATCATGTGGCAATGTATAAAAATACAGTCAGATAAAATTAATGAAATGAAATTTTCTCTAATTGATATCAATCAATCTAGAAAATAATGCATTTTTTTGATATTTTTATTATATTTCTTCAAAAAATTAAAGTTACATAATTTACAAAACCTTTTGAATCCGTTTGGCTGAGATACGAAACAAAAATATTTTACGTACACAGTAAAGTATTATGGGTTGGCTAAAGAAAGTACCGCCGTCCCGAGAACCATTTATTGGATAACCAACACCTCTGCAACAGGGCCCCACGTGATTCGCTTCTGGTGAATAACTAAGTGTCCGGGTTCATAGGGTAAGGTTTGTCCGGGTCTTGACGGCAGACACCTCTGCCTACCTGCTGCGTGGCAGGTCGGATAGAGAGAAACTGGTTGAGATAGGCTTTTTGACCTCTCTAGTCGGATTTTCTCGACCAATCGGCTTGCACGAGGGATGCACTGCTTGTTAGAGGGATAGATTAACTCACTCCTGGACATCCCTAATACTTTTTTCCTTCCCAGAATTTCCTCTTCTTTTAGACGATATAGACCCGACGGAATTTTTTTTCTTCATTGCCTCTCGTGTGAAGCTGATTTAAAAAAGCCAACGTTTCGGATAGCTTTACATCATCAGGGCAAAGGTGTAATCGAATATAATGCCCCAAAAACAAATCACGAAAATACGTTCGGCCGTGAAAACCTCAAATTTTCCCAAATGTTCTTCTATTTGCTCTACTAAGCCTTACATTAGTGTAGAATCAATGTTGCTTACGATCGATCTATTTAAGTAATTTAATATATACTACATACTATATTAAACATATTTTTAATGGCTCATTCTCATCGAATCAACTCTATGAGTCTATATGATCAATATATAGAACAAAAAGTAAAGACCAAAGAATAGATCAAATAATAGATAAGGTTAGTGTATTTAATGATATATCTCAAGAATAAATAATGGAAATAACTGGTATTCTGCATTAAATGTATTACTTGGAAGACGTTTGCCTACCACAACTCGAATTTAAAAAAAAAATTTTCAGCCTTGTTCATTTTATGCTAGTTTTATAGAGCCTGTATAAATAATGTCCAAATTCCGCATGACGAATTTCACTGCGGGAACTAGAAATAACAGAAAAATGAAACGATGCAAAGAAACGTAAAGCGAGTTAAATTTCCCAAATCAAATACAATGTCAGATGCACACTTTTTCCTGAGATTCCAGTTATTCTAAGGTAAGAAATAACAATCCAACCGCCCGAATAAAAGCATGTGATTGCATAATAATTTGCTTATTTAAGGAACGCTCTCACGGGTTTTACGAGAAGTTCATTCGCAGGCATTAGAAAATAGAGATGACAAGAATTCTTAATGTCGTATTTTGCACAAACATACATTTATCAAAAAACCAATACGATTTGAAAGCGATACCCATTTTAATGAAATTACTTCATAAACACTAAGACTAACCTATTTACATACAGTTACGGATCTTTAACATGTTTTTTTCTTATTACTAACCTATTACCTATGTAAACTATGTAATTATTTGTAAAGTGTATGTACAAGAATAGAAATAAATAAATAAATAAACTATGTTCTCTAGCTTACTTTAAAAGTTGAATTGGCTTAATTGAACGGATATGGCGGAAATTCTTGACTCTTTTCTAAAAATATTTGCTTTAATTGCTAACAGCATTGAATGGACTTTGCAGTTGTTGGAATTATATTTATACGTACTGTATGGGACAAGTTAGTGAAGCCCGCACAAATGCCATAAACTCAATAGAGCACCGACACACACGTAAACCTTGATCCCTGAGTTGTTCAGGTAGAGTCCAGCTTGTGAAGACAGCAAGGGCTTTTGTAGGAGCATTAGGAATACAGCCAGTTAAGGGAGAAATAGGTGTAGAGGCTTCAAAAAATTATTTCTTTTTCTTTCATAAATCGATAGTTAAACTATTCAAAAATATAATCCGGAAAATTTCAAACCAAATTTCTTAGCCGTTTAAAAGTTATAAGTTTGAGTAAGCCTTGGTCGAACTGCTATTACTTTTCTCAAAACCACTTTTTTCTAATTTATGCAACCTCTAGCTCCTACAGTTTTTGATCAATCGTTATCAAGCCTAGCACATAGTTTCTTTATATAAATGCGCTTTATTTGAATCTCAATCCTAAACAGCATCCTTTTTTTAACTCTGTTTTTATTGCAGAAAAACGTGGTAAAAAAATCATACAATATTTTCAAATTCCCCCAAAAAATATTAATTTTCGATATTGTTGTGAGGAGTGAGGTTCAAATAGAAAAAAACACTTATAAAAAAGGAAATTTTCTTAAAAATCTGATTTTAACATTTTTAACATTTCGGTAACCATTGCCCAGCCGGATGGCGACTTACGATGCGCGGCAGCGGATTTTTAAAAGAAAATATTTGAAAATTTTAGAAAATACTCTTCAACATATATTTAAAAAAACTTCAACGTATTAATAACATATATTTATTACTTGTGTGTTAAAAAAAATATGAAAATCACGAAAAATACGTTGTCCTTCACCTATTTTCCCCCTTAACGTAAATAACGTACAGCTTTTCCCGCGAACATATTTCCACAGATGGAGAGTGATTGATTGTACCAGTTACTTCATTATTTATTGAGCAAAAATTGTACATTAAATTCTTCACACGTGGTCAACAGGGGTAATTATTTTAAAATCATATATCTCCTTAGGGAGTTGAACAAATAACAGTATTTTTAAAAAGTCTGAAAGGCCGAAAATCCTTTAATATTATTTGCGCCAATCTCACATTTCAGGATGCGTGATAAGGAGTGATTTGATATTATAATAACACACTTACAGTTCACAGATGTGATAATGATTTTATCAAAGAGGATTGTCGTAAAAATTTGAGATCTTGTTATCTTCTCTTAATGATTTGATGAGGAGGAAATATTTGATCCAGCACGTTCGATATTTGTACCTTTTCATATTTTGTTATTCTACGCGGGATGGGTTACAGAATAATGTAGTAATTCTTTTTTATTTTATCGTGAAAGTTTCTGTCCCAGACATAAGATTAAAATGTGTTAAAGTAGATTTAATAATATAAATAACGACTTCTAAAAAAATTCTCGCGCTTATAACGGAACATATTCATAAGAAGTCATTTCATTTTTGATTGTGTTATTGTTTACACACAAACATATAATACGAAATATGTACATGATCTTGCAATCATAATATACCTGCCTATTAAAGTATCTTCAAAATTGGAGGACAAAAGCAGGAAATCAAAACAAAGTGATTTTTTTTCTTGTACGACAAATGGTAATTAAAAATTCAAATTTCTCCATAATTCTTCACCGGATCTGCAAGGATAAGTCGCTGTTATTAAATGCCGACCCTTCCTATGATGACATCAAACGAAACAAAAAGCCTTTAAATGGAAGGGCGAAATTTGAACGAAATATTTTGTTTGTATTCTGTCCCAGTTTTCTTTTCAACAATTCAGTGAATTTTTATGAATTGCAGTAATAATTTCACAACGACGTGCTCTAGCATTTTTAATAAACAAAAAAATTGCATCAATGCTTTATTAGATAGCAAATGGTACTTAAATGTTTCCAGAATAAATTTTTATTGAACATCTTTCAATAATTGCAAATTCACCACGTGGCATCATTTTAAATGTAATGAAAAGAACGATCTTTATTCAAAGCTCTATTTTAATACAAATAATCAAAACGTTTCAAAATGAAAGATTTCTTCAGGATCAAAACATATTTTTTTAAATATTTTTTTGATAAGAATAGTGGTTGGTTTAAACAATGTTTGTTATATTTGTAATTTAATTATTCATTTTGGATAGATAGGACTAGACCAACCATACGCAACCTGCGGCCTGCCAAGCTTTTATTTGCGGCCCTAAACACATATATTATTAGCAACATGATTTAAAAAATCCATCATTCTAAATTTTGTATATTTTGAGATTCGTTTCGACTTTGACGCACAGATTGTAGAAGAATGTCACACCTGAAGAGAATAAACCAAAAATCCACCATGGTTCACATCAGATCTGGTATTAGTGTTGCCATTGCTCACGCTAGATTTATTTCCAAAAAACAAATATTTGACGGACAAGTACACGCACAAATAATTTGTAAATAAAAAAGCCGTTTCTAGAAACCATCAAATTAATTATAATACATAAAAAAAACGATAAAGCGATACACCAGTAGTCGGGTATCAACTTACCTACTTGCAAATTTTAACATTATTTCTTGCTGTCTTATTGTGGTGTATTGTAAGATTGTTTTGTAATAATTTAATAACCCCTTACACTTCTTCTAACACTCGTATTTATACATCTCCCATTGAGAATAAGACGGCTTTGCACAAGTATTGCATCGATTCATTTTCAAATACCAAAAAATCTGGAAAATTTCATGCCCAAATACTTAACGGATTACAAAACATTTACACAGGTTTGTACGCTGAAATAAGCAATGCGCAAAGAAAACGAGTTCATTTTACTTAAAACCTTTATATTTTAACGAAATTACCATCTTAATTTTGAGATAATTTATCATTTTGAAGAAGATCCTCTTGTAGACGTCAACAGCCAGTGTTGTAAGGTTTGCGTGGCAGTTGAAAAGATAACTGGTTTTCCAAAGTCCGGATAGGTCACGGGATTAGCACTAGAACGGATATACAAGATAATATTTTCAACGTTTGAACGAAAGATTTTTTAAGATAAAAATGTGCAGATAGGTTTTTTCCAAATGAATACTTACACACCACTTGTGACCATTAACAACATTTACACAACACTTGTGAACATGAACAATACTTACACAACACTTGTGAACATTAACAATACTTACACAGCACTTGTGAACATTAACAATACTTACACAACACTACTTGTGAACATTAGAAATATAATAGCCCTCTGATCCGCATTTCGAAATTGTACCGATTTATTTATACTTTCGAAGAAAAATTTGAATTTTAAGCTCTTAAAAATATGTGTTATTTTTTAAGATAATATCTACAGGTTTGCCGATTTGAAAAAATACACAAAACTCAATTAATTCATCGACGGAAAAAAACGGCAAAGTATGCCCCGAAAATTAACAAATCTGGTTTTACTATTTAACATGTTATAGGTAAGAAAAAATTCACAATGTTTCTTTAAATGCTAATTGAGACATCTGTTTTTCAATTTTTTTAAACTATATTTTACACAAATAATCCACTGTTTGTTAAAAATTTTCGCAAACGCCTATTAATTATAATTGTTTCGTTTTTAATATTTGCTCTTTGTAACATTGGTCTTTACGTATCTCCCTAACAAACATAATTTTTATTCTTTTTATTTTTTTAACTATAGAGCCTTAAAAACATCAATTGAAATGACAAAAATGTCTGTATAATCAGCCCTGCAATTTTATTTTTATCTGCGTCTTTGTTATGCAAAAACGGTTTTACTTTTCTTAAAATGTTGTTTTCAGTTCAGAGAGTCGCTCATTCGAATGAATGTGGTGGAAAGTATCCAAGATGGCCGTCTAAGATACCACATAGATGAGGCGACCTGCTAAATGTGCATTCATTTACCGTCATCAACTTTGAAACGGGTTTAGTCTAAACTTACTAGTACGATATTAGCTTTAGCTGAATAGTGATTTTTAAAGGTTTGTAATGATCGTTTTACTCTGTAACGATCAAAGAAGATATTTATAAACGTGTCTTAACCATAAAATAGTGATCTCAGTCGTTTCAACTAATACTCCGTGCATTTTGTGCTGCATCTCTCTGAAATCCGCCCATTGCGGTAGTTCTCAGTGTCAGCTCTGTCGTTAACCGTATTACGGGGGGAAGGACCGCCATATTCTATAAACAACGTCTCTGTTAGTCCTGTCTGTGGAGAATGCAAGGTGTTCCGTGACACCTTTTGTCCTTGACGGATTTGTTCTGCTTTCCGCCAATGGTAGAGCCAAGATTTAACCGTGTATGATGCGTGCAATCGGTAGCCACGCGGCCAGTTGTCAACTAACTACTGTCTCTTGACTCTTGTCATAAAATCAAGGTTTTGACAGTTAGATGAATCCGAAATGGAAAGTAAATACCCCTTTGTTACGACGTAAATGTTAATTGCCGACGAGGATTATCACCATTATAAAATCCTTTATATGTTCGCCGAGTCCGCCGTGAAAAAGTCTATGGTTATTTAATTCGTGACATCCGCCGTGAACAGCCAGGGACTATAAAGTTATTTAAAAAAAAAAAATGGTGATAAAAATGATAGTAAACTATCGTCTTTGTAAGAGTCAAACATGATCATAAGGTGCAAGAATCCGTGTCAAACAAATAACACTAGTGCCTTTGATAAAACCCTAACTACTTGAGTGCAAATCCAAGTGCCAAATCCAGGTGTGTAACCTAAGAATAAACATTTCAAATCACCACCGCTGCCGTAAGAACCATTGTGAGATACTCTGATATTGGTTTGGGTGGCATTCAATTCGTCGAGAACCATAGACAGTCATTCGCGCAGAGGGGATACACGGATCTTTTCTGATACGTTGAAGTGACGCCGCCAACCGCGTTATTTACATCAGGTATATAAAGGTGTCAATTTTACCAAAGAGACATTGATAGCTTTAAATTATACTTATCATTCAAATTACTCGGCACAATTACATGATTCAGCGTACTTTGAAGGAGGAAGAATTAAGCTTAGATGTTTGTCGTTCAACAGGAGGAACTCGTATTAAAATTATCTTCAAATAAAATAAATCTAGACAAACTTATATTTTTTAATAAACAGTATGTCTTTAATGCACATCTGGTTATTTAATTTTAAAATCATGGACATCTTTTTCGATGACCCTCATTTTAGAATTTGAAGGATGTGATGTGGCAAAAATGTCTCAAGATAATATTATTGACGAGGTTAGCAAACAAAACACCAAGTGGGAGAGCCGACGAGAAAGTGGTGCGGGGAATTAGTTCTCCGTGGTCAAGGCAGATCGGCAGATAACAAACGAGAGGATCGAAGATAAGAGCAAAGATGAGTTAAGAAGACTGTGAAGTTGGGGAAAGCGAGTGTATAAAGGGGACAACCGATATCGCACGACATAGTTGATGTTGATGCAGTTTAAAGCGTTAAATTAACATTGCGAAAATAACAATGTTAGACTAGTGTGTTATATAGTGCTGATGTCGATGATTTAGATTGTGCGATACGGTAAACACCGTCTGCTGCCTGGAGAGGGGCACGCCAACAAGTTGATCACAAAGTTAGTTTTCCCCAAACAATTAGACATTAATTAGATCTAAGATTAAGACAGTAGATTTAAGTAAAAATTAAAAAAAAAACTTTTTACATACGGCTACTGAATATTAACGTTTTTTGTACTACTATATAAACCACTGCAATCATTTGTAAAATGTGTGTTCAAGAATAATCATAAGTAAATAAATAAAAAAAGCGTAATATTAAAAAAATCCATATATTTAAATAGATATTTATAAGTTTTTAGATTTTCAAAAAAGTATTTTCGTTATTTGTTTTGCTGTGTTGCGCTACCTCCTTCTTTAGCCAACGTTTTGGACAGCGTTACAGTGTCCATCATCAGGGCAGATGTGTTACACAATTACACATCTTCACACTCGGCTCGTGCCTTTTATCGCAAATATACACGCAGCATTAGAATTGGTAGTTTATTTTAAGCACATGACCACAATATCACCAAAAATATCTATGTTACAATCGTGTCAAAACGAAATAAACACCAACCAGCTTAATGCTCCGTTTCCACTTCGCTTTTCCTCCTTTCTTTTTCATTTCCTATCCCATCTCCACTTCAAGACAATTCATTTATTTATTGAGGGCAAACATTCTGCTGAAAAAATACGATTCACTCACGCTGAAAATAATCAGGTTGCAATGAATTACTACTGAACTCACCTAAATAAATTTTCTAAAATGGATTAAAAATACTACGAGTATAATCATTCCACATTTTGCGAACCAATTTAATCCTATTATTTGGAATTAGAACATGTTGATATTTTAAACTTTCACAATGATTTTGATGACATTTGTTTCAAGGGCAAAATAGATGAATCTATTACAATTTTGAAAAAGGTTTGATAATTTCAAAACTGATTAAGAAGTTTTTTTTTAATGGTTGGAAGAACACTTAATAAGATTAAAAAGAGACAGTCAGATGATTTGGGCGTGTTTATTTATTTATTTATTCACCCCTTGAAGGCTTTTACATGTATACGTTATTATAGACACATAAGTTATTCAGGAGTATAATAATAACGTACATTATACATATAACATAATAAATTGAACATTAAGAATATTTAAGCAGATACAATAAGGAACTCCAGTGAAAAATATTACGGCTTTAAAAAAATATGTTCATATAGACCAATATACGTTGATTCTGAATATATAAGTTTTATTAAATAATTTAAAATTTAAAATTTAAAAAAATATATTAAAAAGTCCATTTTAAAACGTGTCATTAAAACACCCTGTCAAGTTGGTATTGCTGGATTTTAGCGGCGTGACGTCACCGCGCCGCGTCACCTGGTCAAAGTTGTATAGAAATCAATAGAAATGTAAGACGCAAGCCGTTCGACATTCCGTGTTATTGGTTTATAGAGATTTGGACATATAATAGTTTTTGTTTTTATTGAAACATTATTTAAGCCTAAATAATTCAGTATCAAAAATAAAGTATTTCTATTAGTATATCTAAATTATTTAAAATATTCTTAAACTCTAACTGTACAAAAAACGATCATAATGCCCAATAAAACGCTCCAATGCTGAAATTCAAAATGGCGGGAGTCGAACAGCTGATTCCAGTTCTCTACAAAATTCATACTTCGGTTGGTCATGATGACGTCACACTAGATTCGTTGGTTTTCGGGGGATCTTGAAAAATTAAAACTTTGACATTTATTTTAACTATTAAAACTAACTATAAACATAAAAATAAATATGCAGTTATTTAAGTTAGAAGGTCTTTATTCATAAAAAAAATAAAAATAAATTGGACTGGAGTTCTCTATTCAGGTAGGTATGTAGTTTCATTATCATGTAAAGTTGTACAAAGGAGTTCAGTAAGCTTAAGTATAATAAGAGTAAAGCAGAAGTGCTTAAGGGACTATGGAAGTAGTTAAAGGGAATGTGTAGTTACTATGTTGATATTGTTATAAACTTAAACACGAATAGTTCGTAATAAGGCAAATTTTTAAGAACACAGTATGCTGAGCGAGGTGACCGGACAATTCGAAATGAAACCAACTCAGAACCATCTCAGATAAGTAAAAAAATGGTTAAATAGGTTACGTTAGGCTAGGGTTATTGGCTAATTTAGATTTATTTTTTTCATAGCTTTCAATGAATTTTCAAGGAGGTGTTGAGTTGGCTTAATTCTCAGTTGGCATGGAACCGTTGACCGAATGTATGAAAAAAGTAGTGTAAGGAGAATATATGCTCTAAATGTGAACGGTAAAAGAAATCAAGGACGTCCGTAGAGGATACGGCACGATCAAGTGAATCAAATACTTGATTCAGGCCATGTCAGGAGTCAGAATAATACAAGAATATGTATGAGACGGTGTATGAATGTGAATGAGGCACAGGGTGTGTGACAAGGCCGAGTTGTTTGGCGGTCCGTCTTCTCTGCCTACCCCTGTGGGGAAACTGCGTGATGGTTAAATAGTTAACTGTTACAATTTAAAGGCGATAACATAACTCGTGACAATTGTTTAAAAAAGGTTATTTTTTGTGTTTTCAGTCCATTAAAAATGGAATTTTTCTACTGAACAGTCTGAGAGCAGTTGAACAGCAAATTTCTTAAACATTCGTGCGGTTTTGTTAAGTTCAACCTACACCAATTATTTAAAACCTACATCAATTATTTACATTCACCATTTGCATATATATATATACCAACTTATATTATACGAAAATTTTCTGAGAAAGTCAATATGTTTACTTTGTAAAACAAATATTGTCACCCACGAATGATTTTTATTTCGCAAGTTTGTTGAACAATATGTTGTTCAGAAAATAATGCATTTTAACAGATGGTTTGTTCAAAACCCAGAATACTAATGGAAGGAAACAATTACACCAAGTCCGTGGACATCTTCAGTTTATCTTTAAACAAATAAAATATTGTTACTGAAGCAGTTCAGTTATGTACAATAAATATTGTATTTATTACCATTAAATTGTAAAAGCCCTAAAAAAGGGCGTTGATCAATAAATAAATAAATAAATAAATAAAATTATTGAAATTGTTTCTTGAAATTTTGAGGAAATGGAAAACCACTCACCTAAATGATTTTTGTAAAGAAAAAGATTTATGACTCATGCTTGAATTTTGTTAAGAGATTTTTTTTCAAACATTTGTTGATATTCCATTTCCAAGACCTCCTTTCTAAGTTCTATTTTAAATGGCAATGAATAGGAGATATTTATTAAATTCTCTTAGACTAGCTAAAAACTCCGCGGGAATCGTCGTATATTTAGCATACAAGCAATATGAACGTCAATAAAGGATAGATCAATGTTGTCAATAAACTAGTACCAACAAGAGCTTGTACGGACATCATTGACGTTCGTCCTTTTCCCTTTCACGCGCCTTGAATGAAATCGGAAAAGACAGAAGATCCTAGATGACATCACGTACGATTTTACCTCGAACCTGTACATATTTGTGAAAATCATAAGAAAGAGAGACTTTTTAAATCTAAAAATAATAATTCTGTGTGACTTAATTATATAAATCAGATTCAAGCACACTTATTAATTTGTCTCTTTGTTGAAGTGAAAACTTCTTTAGCATCGTTGTGATTTTAAATTCGATGTAACGAAAAATATCGACACTAAAAAGATAATAACGCACACATCTATAGGATTTAGTCTGAAATAATGATTAAGTATAATCGGTCTCCTCTTTGTGCCGCGCTTCGTAGCCTCCCACTCTTGTCTATTTTAGTTTTCTTAAGGTTTCATTCCTACCGCGTGTGAATTGCGCAATCCGTTTTTTTTTTTTTTTTTTTTTTTTAATTTTACATGTCGTAAAGATTTATTTTCCCAAAATAATATCGAATTTCACATTGACTCTGTTTTTTTTTTTAATAAATTGGTTAGTTATTTAAAGGAAACGCGGAGCTCATTGACGTTATCCGCGGGATTTGCGTGTTCAAATCATGTGGATTTCCAAAGTGGAATTGCTTTAACACTCGAGCAAAACGAAAACACACGGATTTCATATCGAGAATAGTTCAAATTCGATTTCCCTTCACATCTTTTAAATCCCCGCCACAATGCATATTTTTTGGTTGGATTGCTAAACTGAAACTTTTCATAGCATTTCTAAACACCTTAATTTTGTACTTATTTAGTGGTTTTCACAATTTTCAGAGCGCAGAAATCCACAGCAAAAAAAAATATTTATGAAAGCGTCTTAAATAACCTACAGTTTGAAACCAAGAAATAACGCGAGAGGTAATATGGCTCTAATATTTAACCCTTCACTATGAGAAATAAATAAACAAAAGGAGAACAAAAATACTGGAAGATTTCATAAGCATGTAATGTTTTTTTATCATTAATTAAATATTGAAACCAATTGGTAGTTAGCTTGGAAGATTTTTGAACAGTTTTCAACATAAAATGTATTCTTCAAACATAGAAAATTTATTTTGTGGCACCATTTTTATTCAAAAATTCATAGTCAGAAGTGTTTATTATTTATAAAAACGACATGTTTCGTGAGCGATGCTCACTACCTCAGGAGTTCTAAGCAAACCCCGAGGAAGTGAACATCGCTCACGAAACATGTCGGTTTTTTTAAACAATAAACGTGGTTAAATTTAAAAAAAACTGTTAATTTTGAACTTAAATTTTTCAATATATTTAATGAGGAGCATATTGTATGCAAATTATGCGAAGAGCTTTGTTGTCTAATTCACAAAATAATCAGTCATCGATGTTTTTTTAGGTTGAAGTATTTCAATCTCTTGTTGCATCTGATGACCATCAAATCTTATACGTCAAAAATTTTGAATTTTTGACGTATATAAATAATGAATTCGGATTTCAAGCAAAACGGGTTCGTTTTATGCTATCAGCTAATTACGATTTGATCAAAAGCTTAAATTAGCTCCGAATTGGTGTTTAGCAGTGTTCAATTGTAAAAAAAATGAAATCGGCAGCATCGTTCTAATTTCTAGCGACTTAAGGTGGTTTTTCAGAAAAACGGCGCTATAAAAATTATTATTATTATTATTGATGGTCATCTGATAAGTACCCACGCACACTCAAATTCGATGGTTTGGTTTGATAGAACCTTTTGGCTTAGAACTATGCCCGTCGTAGGGTCCACACGCTCGAGCGGCGCGCGTCTCGTGTCAAGTAGCTCGACAAACTCCGAATATCCATTTTTTTCTTAAATGACAAAGACAACAAGTGCATCTCAAGACGGGTGACTAACATGGGCTGTATACATGTTGAGACATGCTCAACCGAATTTCTGTCTAACAGGCATTACGGACCTCGAAACTTTATCGCATCACAATTTTTTTCGAACAAAAACATCGAACGGTGCGGTTCACGCGTTGAGACATGTTCGAGCGTAAAACTATCGAACATGAACGGACGTGGGTACTTAGCAATCGAACATGATGGAGTGTAAAACATCCCAACCTAAAGCCTCAGTTACATTAAGCTAGTTTACAAGCTACTAGCCGGTAAATTTAAAAGCGGGTTTATCGGCGAGTGAGATTGTCATGATGACACAAAACTGTCTAATCGCTCAGTAGCAACAGTTGCAGCTAAAATAACGACTCTTGCGCCATGCAAATCTGTCGACATTTCGTATAAAACTTGAATTCGTAGCGCGTAGTAGCGAGAATAACGGCTGCCGCCCGAACTAATTCTGACAGACGAAATCAGTTGTTGGTAGGCCGCCATCTTTAGGCAAACACTAGCGAATAGCGAGTAAAGTTGACCACCTTTCAACTTTTTTCGTAGATTGTCCACAATCTGCTAGTTAGCAAGTAATACGACGACACTGAGTGAGTTTACTAACAGATAGTGAATTTCCCAAATAGTAGCTTGTAAACTCGCTTTATGTCATCGAGGCTTAAGTCTACTTGAGGAATGCCGCTAGCGTATTTATGACTATGGAGTGAAGTGAAAGGGTTAAAGTAAGGTGTTGGCATACCTAATAAAAAAGCAATGCCGCGGGATGCTGCCAAGCAAATTGATACAAATATCTCCTGCAGAGAGATAGCGGAATGCTCGTTACCAACTATCTCAGGCACTTACCGCTGGGTAATGTCTGGGATAACGGCGTTACTTAAACTGACTTATTTGTTCTCTAAGAATCGGAATGAAATATTTTGTACCTTGTGCTCCGAGCTGAGTTTAAAGTTAAAATTTAAATCAAATCAGTTTGTCCGTTCCGAAAATTATAAATAAATACGGCCAACGGACATTCACTTATCTTGTCCCCACCATATTTAATAAGATGCCGATGAATTTCAAAATCGAATCCAATTGCCCCACTGATCTCAAAAGAAAAATTAAAAAATGGCTAATGGGTCAAAACTTTTTGTACTGATATTGTTTGTAATCTTATGTATAAATACTATCTATAATTAATTTAATCTATCAGTAATTTACCTGTGTTATATCTGTCTGTCTGTATATTTTATGCTTTTGTATTGTAGGTACTTATAAGTTATTCTTCTGGAACTATTTTGCTATTGTGTTTTCTTATAATATTTTATGTTTTAGTGTTTTATTAATATTGTCAAATTGACCTGCTGACAAACTGCCTTGGCAGTTTAGCGGGTGATTAAAATGAAGAATAAAAAAAAAAAAAAAAAAAAGAGTTTAGAATAACATTTTTATGGTAAGCTGTTAAATTTGTGGAAGGTAAGTCGTCTTAAACTAAACTTCCTTTTGAAGAAGGGCTATATTTTCTTCGCAATTTTGTGTGTAAAATGTGCACACGAAATTGGTACACAGGTACTCAACATTAATTTTAAAAATACTTTGTAGTTGAAACAGCTCAAAAACATTTACGACTAAAGCATCCTTTGCACTGAATGCACTCAACAAAATAACACATATCTATCTGTTATTCAGCTCAACCCCACTAAAGTAAAAAAAACGGAAAACAAGGTTGTTGGGTTGTTCTTCTTTTTAACCTACATAACATTTACCACTCTGTTACGTTTCCACCACTCTGTCAAATTTTGTTTTTACTTTAAATGAATTTTCTCTGGATCTCAGAGGGGAAATTGTAGCAAGGGGGAAGGAAGCCTAAAATGTCTATTGAGGGTAACAAACACGAGCTGTGTTTGTTAACCTTTTTCGAATGACAACCCACGTGACAGAATTAATGTACGATATAAAAGTTGTAGGAGACAAGGTTTTGAGATTTTTAAAAATATTTTATTAAACAACATCATTAAAAATAATAATCGCTGTTACTTGATAGGTTATACCTTCTGGAGTTATTATATAGTTTTATATTTTATATCGTCATACCATTTTTTGTAGCTTATAGTACTACGCAAGTCGAGGTAGTAGAAGACAACTGTGATTTGTATGAAATACAGTTCTATCACGAGGGTTTACAACTCTGTAACGTAATTTTGACTACAAATAAAAACGCATATTTTTTTAAAACGCACACAGTCGTAACGTCTTTAGTACAGTAGATTTTAAAATAATTATGAAATAATAATATTGGTAATTCTGTTGAATTTTTCTCCACTAACTGGTGAAGACAACTTAGGATGGGTTGTTTCAAAAAAATTGATGGATTCATCAAATATTTGAAGTTGATTTTCACATTCTGTGTAGGTTCTATTCAAGTTCTGTTATTATATCGTTATAGGACAGCTGCTTCACAAAACTGAAATAATAACAGAACTTGAATAGAACTTACACAGAACGTGAAAATTAAAATCAAATATTTGATGAATCCATCAAATTTTTTGAAATAACCCATCCTAAATGTAGGTTTAAAAAAAGAACGACCCAGTTGTGTTTTTTGCACTTAATGATAACTGTTTGGTTTTTTGATAGCTTAATATCAAACCAATCAGGAACGTTTTTTAATTTGTATTATAGATGGCCAGTACTTACTTTTAAATATTTCAAATGCATGATTTGTTCTCTTCCAACAAAACAAATGAATAGAACTTTTTTCATACCTTAATAAAAGTAAAATTTTCACAGCGTCTTTTTTGTGTTACCTCGTGTTGAGAACAACCATTTTTTTGTGTGATAAAATTTGTCTGTTGGTTTGAGATTCTCATTGTTGTCGGTGGTGATTTGTTAATTTAAAAACAGTGCAATAAATCGATGGATATTCGAAAACTACATATTTTTTGCCTTAGACCTAAATTTTTACAATTACAATAATTTAAACATTGTATTGCATATTACATATTTGCGTAGTGTAAACATTGTTTTGCATAATGTTATTAGTGCTAATTGCATAGTGAATATTTGAAACGCGGTTTTGTGGTAGTTCACTTCAAGTACTTAATAATAATTATCACGTAAACACAGCAAAGATTCCGTACAATGTTTATCGTCCATGATGTTTATGTTATTGGTTATGTTAATGGTTACTCTTATGGTCTTTGTTACTATTTATGATCTCATTGATGACCGCACAAACATGCGTTTCGTGAAGCGCCACGCCAAATCTGTCCATGAATACGTAAATTTAGGTGTCAGGCCACCCTAGGATTTTCGAAAAATCGTTTTTATTTTAAAATTTTTAAATTGTCCCCAAAGACCTCAAAAATGATGTCCCAAAAGATTATGGTCGGAAAAATCTCTAAGTACTCGATTTTCGAATTTTAGTACATAGTACTTAGTTTAGAACTTAGTACATAAGTAATCGATTATTACATAAGTAATTGATTATTACATAAGTAATCGACATTACAGCGCATAAAGCATTCAGAGAGTTCGCTGTCTGAACGGGTAAAAGACACAAGGATCGCTTTAATATCAAGCAGAAAAGAAAAGCAAGAGCAGGACGATAATCTAGAAAGCCAATTGAATGGTGCGGGCATCGCAGATTAAAGGTTTTGCAAAATTATTACTACTAATCAAAACTTCAAACGCGTGTATCTCAAAACAGCATTTTTTAAGTTTGCCGGAAACGTAACTCAGACAATTTTCAACGGATTTACTTGAAATATTGAATATATTTTCAAAAATACATTGTCTATAGAAGTACGTATGATTTTTTTGTTATATTGCATAGTTCATTTGTTATTAACAATTATCTGATGATTTTTTAGGCAAATTTTTAACTTTTCACTTTGGAAGTGCGCCATTTGGCCAAAAATGAATATATTGAAAAACTCTTACGTACTTCTATTGCAGTTACTATTTGAAAAATAATAAAAAAATAATAATAATTTTTATAATTAAAAAATTGCAGAAGTTGTGTGTCCGGCCGTGGACCTTAAAAAAATGGAAACCTCATCGGAAAAATGCTGTACATCCGCCATTTTGAAATTAATCGCTTCAAAACATTTTTAGTGTACAGACACTGATATGTATAATAAAAACTTTATACTGGAATCTCGATCATGAACTTATATTTTAAATGATAAAATTGAATCGAAAATTGTGAAAATGTTTAATAAAACATGACTCGTTTAAAATAGAGCAAAAATCTCGTGGAAGGCGTCTTTTACAAATTTAACTTGTAAAATAATAGAAAAAGACGTATTTTCAATAGTTTTCGGAGCATCGTTTGTGTTTTTTTTCAATCGAAGGAATTTCATATAATTTGCGTTTCGGCGTGGAACGCGTCTAGGTATTGTCTTAAAAAATAACATATATATTTTTAAGAGCTTAAAAACTTCAACATGTAAGAAATCGGTAGAAATTCGGGTAGCGGCGACTTAATGTAGTGAACTTTATTTATTTATATTTACATTACAGTACAATATCTTACAAAATGATGCCTTGTTTGTCCAACTGGGAAGGTTTCCCGTTTCAGGACAGCCAAATTGCACAATTATTTCATAATATTCTAAATAAAGGAATGGTTTCTTTATTTCTTCTTGAAAGCATCGCAAAGATGTGATTCTTACTATGTCATTTTGGAGAACATTAATGTTTGCATTGGGACAAAGGAATGGTTTCTTTCAAGAGATCGCAGGATGGGATGCTTTCAAGGTCATTTTGGAGAACATTATAATAGTGTTTGTGAAAATGTGAAAAAAAATGTAAATGGAAACATTTAAGTGTAAATGAAATACTTTGGGGTTCGACGTTGAATTTCTAAGTTTGGCAGAATAATCAAAAGCAAACAAGTGAACGGAACATCCTTCCGTTCTGCCGCCGGAAGTGATGAAGGGTCGAAAACTTTCGGAAACGGTTTTCAATTGCGGTTCTAATAAATAATGAGGTATGAACCAAATAATATATAGGCAAGCTCCCAGCAAACCGTCACAATAAAATGTTACTCAAACATTTTTCATAACGATTTTTTTTTAGTTTTATAAAATTAGAGTATCAATATTACATAATTTTATAAAGCTATTGCTTAAACTTTTGAAAGTTGTTTAAAGCCATTTTTATCGAACGGCCATAAATGTTTGTTTTCTAATTTCCGCTTTGAATCCGTCAGAAACTCCGGTTTAGTGGACTGTAGAACTTAGATTTGCTTTGTTTGTAAGTGTATTTTTTTAATTGTTACTGACTGTGAAAACAGATGTTGATCAGACGAGCGATAGAGTAAATATCAAAATTATTGAATCTTAATCTAAAAAATAAAATTAATATAGTATGATCATAATATGCAATTTTTTTGTTCATTGTAACGCGTTTTTGTGCGTATTTTTGACTTAGGTGTGATTTTTCAAGTTTTTCACGGTATCCATTCGACTGGCGAATTTCCGATCGTCTCTAAATACCTTGCATTATAATAATGCAAACATGGGGTCTGTAAGCTCCCCAGGATCTGTAAGATCGATGCTCAGAGCTATACTATTGATTCATGAATCTAACTTTGTGCGAAAACAAATGCCAAAAATATGACACATATTTTGATGAAAATCAGTTCAACGAAACTTAATGGTTGGTTTCTGCAGCATCACAGGCCTCCGGAATATTCCATCCACTTGGATCAATTTCAGTAATTCTCGTAACTTTAAACTTGCACAATCCGTTGTCATAGTTTACACAACCGGAGGTAAATTCAGAATCAATTAGCAAAATTCAAAGCCACAGAATGATATAAATTGTTATTCACATTGTCACAATAATATATCATTCAAAACATTTCAAACTGAATTATTTATGTAAAACGACCTGCGAGAGACATCTATGAATCTTGCAGTCGATAGTGATAATTAGCAGTTTCTGGCACCACATTTTAGTGTTGCCAATAATTCAAAGAGAGCGCGCCAAACACCATCATTGTGATATGAATAAATTTAAAATAATTATTTTTAATTAGTAAACATATTGTAATGCATAACCATATCTCATTGTTTTTTAATATCGATTATTAAACAAAAAAATAACCATTTAAAATAATTTTTGATTGAAATAATTCTTATTTATTGTAATTTTGTATCCAAAAAAATCATACCTCTGAATTTTAACATATACTTATGAACTGCTTATAAGGTTTGAGAGCCATTCAGTGCACTTATATTAAATTATTTTTAAAATTTATTAAAAAATATTGTAGAAGTCGTTAATTTTGTAAACGCGTGAAATCAGCGTATTATTAATTTTAAAATTGTCGTTCGTGGACTTACTTGGAGCAATTTTAAATATTATGATTTCTGTTTGTTGTCCACGGACTAGTTGATAATTATAGATATAAATTAAAATTCGAATATGCATTTTTTTAAATATGTGTACACATGAAGAGATGCGAGTCATTTTTTGTTAAAGGGTGACACCACTAAGTTAGCTTTATGATCAATCAAAGATTCCAATGCGCGGGAACTTTTGAAAAAATTCCGAAAAATATTTTAAAATATCGCAAATATTGCAAATTGGCCAGAATATGGCTGAAAACATTGCAGTGGTTAACAAATAAAAATATTAAGAAGTTTTAAATTTTATGGACATGTTTTCTCAGTTTCGCTCTCGGTTGAAGGGCAAGTAGATTAACTAATTATAATTTTCTTGTATCTATCTTCTATATACATAAAAATCAATATACGTTTGCTTCTAAAAGAATAATGTTTGTAATAAACAAAAAATTTAAGTTTGTAGAAAAAATTGCAATAGGTGGCACGCGAGCCGTTTGAAAATCTGAATGGGAACGCGGGAGGAGGGTTCGCGGGAGAGGGGAGAGGACATTGGAGGGGAAGAGGAGGCGGAAGGGGAACGGGACGAATGGGAAAAGACACGCAGGGAGAAACAATTTCTTTATTAGTAAGTGGCATTGAAACGCATGTCTGGAATTCACTAGTTCTACAATATTTAGATTAAACTTGATTTTAAAATAATACAACCTACACGAAAAGTGTACATCTTCGAACGGCAAGTTTAAAAATTTTTTTTTCCATTATTTTTTTTTTGCGATCATGCAAAACATTGCACATACAAACTATTATGGTGAAATTAAGTATAATAAAGGTATTTCTTAGTCCTTCTCACTAGGGTGTCCTGTTCTGAGGTAGAATAAAGTTATTTAATTCTATTATTTGTCTTTTTATCCGCTTTAAGTGTTTATTTTGGGATTTTTTCGTTGTCCTCTTTTAGTCAGATTTTTATTAATAATTTGTTCTCATCAAGTAAGTTTTTAGATGTTCACGGCCAAAAGTATTTTCGTTATTTGTAAAAAACAAATAACGAAAATGTTCTTGTAAAAGTTTTTTTTTATCTGGAGGAAGGATGTTATGGAGTTTCGCGTATTCAAATATTTAATTTTATAACCATTTTAAATCGAGTGTCAAATACTAAATAAAATATTTCGCTTGCCTACTTGTATAACTATCAATATAACCCGGAAGAATCATTAAAAAGTATTACAAAAATTTATTGTTTGTCAAGCGTGAAAATGATTTGTAAATGCTTCATGGAAACACGTCACGGGGAATAATTTTGTAGAAATTGAATACCAATGAAAGAAGGTTTTTCGTGTAATGAGCATTTTTCTTTTTTTAAACGTGAATGCCACACAAGGGTCCTGACTTCCCGGAACTAATGAGACTGGCGCCCCTAACTGGGGTATATTGTTAGAATAAAATAAGTTGGGAGAGAAACTAGTTGCGGAAGAGAAAAGTTGGCTTGTTCCGGGCAATTCAGATCTGGTCTAACACGAATAAGTAATATCAAGCATCGTTTGGATTCTGAATGGTGGCATTTCACCACAGCGACAATGAGGATAGTTTACCACTGGAACGTTCGACAAATATATGGCAGGTGATTTTATTTTTTACTGTCGCAGACCAGTACAAAATCATGTAATATTATAATTGTAGGATTTGTAAGGCTTAAGAAATTTAAAAAATATGGATTGCCTCGGGATTTAAGAAAAATTTTCTCGGGAAGAAATTTACCCTCCGATTTGTATTTAGTATTTATTTTAAATACGTCATCTGTCTAAACATCTGCCAAACATTTGAGCCAAATAAATACAAATTTAAAAAAAGTATTATTTAAAAGATGTATAAAATAAATTTGATACCCGGCCAGCATCAGCGATAAGGATCTTGACTTGCATTCCGAATGTCGCGCGATCGAATCCCGGCGTCGCAAATAAATTTTATTTGATTAATTTGTGTTATTTCACAATTTATTCATTTAAAATAATATAAAGTATATTTGCGGCACGTTCCAGAGTGAAAGATATTCTCAGTATTGCACTGGTGTAAGACCACCATTCAAAATTGAAACGTTGCTTGAAATGGCTTTAGCGGGTTTGATTACCAGACCTGGATAGCCAGGTACTTCCCACCTTCCTCTACCCCATCTTCTACCCCTTTCTACTACTTCAGCCTCACAACATACCCCAATTGGGGATGTCATAGTTTCACTGGCTCCAGACGGGAGCAGTTGGGACTCTTGTGCGGTATTCATATAAATTTTTTTTTAAAATACCCAATTTAAAGTATGTCTGATATAATTTACTTACATTTAATGAAATGTGATAACTTAATGTTCATTGAATGTATATACTTTTACGCATAATTCTGGAATATAATTTCCAATCACGCACCAATGCACCGATAACCAAAATAAGAATTTAATTATTCGAGTGAAGAAATCGAAATCTTTGAAATATTTTTGCGGAAACCTTGCTGGTTCATGCATGCAACCATGTAATATGTAATTACTATAACAAAATATGTACAACTGTTTGTTTCACAAATAAACTAAAAAAAATAAATAAATTTGAGTCCTTTTAATTTTGATAGGTATCACCAAGAACATCAACAAAATGATAAGGAAGCAACTGTCCAATAACGTTCGTTAACATATAAAAAAAAATAGCGTTGAGTAAAAAGTGGATTTCATAAAAATATATAGCCAGAAGCCTTTACGATTGAAATTGAATTTCTTTTGAAAGGATTACCTATTATCGTAAACAGATTTTCCGACATCCGACAAGTAAAGACCCAACACATAATAAAAATAGACATTGAAATATATCTTCCATTCAAGCGTGATATGATCAAGGCGTGTGAAAAATATTATTCAACATTATTTATAATATGTTTTCGAATTTATTCATCCTGATAAAAGCCACACGTGCTGGGTTTTCGAAATGCAGGGTCATCGAAAGGTGTCCGTGCTTTTAAAATGAAATAACAACGTTAGTGTTTATTAAAGGTACCTTTAATATTTATTTATACTCCGAAACACGCAGAAAATATTTTTTTTACATTACTTAAGAGAGTTTCGAAATCATTTCTCCCTGTTGCACGGTGAAAATCGACCTCCCATCAGCTGTCGCTGAATTATACCAGGAGTTACAGTCGCAATTGTTGCGCGAATCCTCTCTCTTACGTTGCAGATGTTGGATTTTTTCTGCATTAACAATGCTCTTAAGGTGGCCCCAAAAGAAAAAAAAGTCCAAAAGACTTAGAACAGGGCATCTTTTTGGCCACAAAACAGCAGGTAGGAGCGCCGCCTCACTACAGCTTTCAACGCGCATAAAGCACCCAACAACACGTTCCCTGGCCATTGGATGCAGCAATAATTGCGAGCGTGACCCTGATATGATTCAGAGGAGGATGTCAGTTTTCGTTTAGATGTTTGCCGTGCAACACCGGGAACTCATATCGAAATCTCTAAGTAATGTCACAAAATTAAGGTCTTTGCTGGTTTCAGTGTATATAAAAAGAGTGTACGAGGTTTGTTCAAAAGAAAAGGTGAATTTTGAATTTTCGCAGGCTGTGTACATTCGATTATCGATTTTTTTTGTTATGGGTTATCCCCCAAGTCTAAAATTCTGTTCTTACGATCATCAAAATATATACCAAATTGTTTGGAATCGATTATTGACTGCTTACCGCTAAGGGCTGTTATTTTATTTATTCGAGCTCCGTGAATTTATTCCTATCGCATAACGCAAGATGTGTCACCCTGTGAAATTAAGTCAACATCTTTTAATAGGTATAGAAGTAACGGTGAAAATACAATATCTGCCAAGTTCTGGTCCCATCCATAGGGGATTCTATCTTTGGACATGCTGTATGAAAGGTCTTTTTTAAGAGAGGAAAGAGAGAACATCTTTTCAAGACCCATGCTAAAGAAAGAAGGGAACAAAGAAACCGCAAATCACAGCCGTAATGTTGAACTCAAGAACGAGCCGTAGAAACGTCGAGCATATATTTTAGTTGTACAAACGTTGTTTTTGTTTTTTTTTTTAGTTTGAAGTTTAAAGGGACGAAGAACAGATTCGTTAAATTGTTTTTGCACTCAATCTCATTATTTGTGTTTTCGGTTGTGGTTGCACCAAATGAGGGAGTACCAAATAATAACATTAATTGAAAATTATTTGAAACAAGTGCACGACTGAGCATCATTCCCGCGCATGCTGAATTTGGTATTACAAAAACCAAATGTTCAAACCAGACCGCTCCAAAATAAATATATCGAAATCCTGCGCGTCTGTGTTTCACAATTCGAAATAAAATTATTTCTTATTTTTTGATAACCCTGTATTTGTGTTTGTAATCTGGTTTTAAAAATCATTCCTTGTTGGTAAATATTGACGAGATTGGAATTCCATCTTTCTATCAATTTTACATATGAATTTTGATTGAAACAATATACTCGGATTTTAATCACCGATGCAAGGTAAAACATATGAATAGTTTTATTGTACTGTCCCTTTGAAGGGTGTTTGCGAAACCTGATTGGCATTTGGTATAATAAAAGTGGTATATAACTAAGAAGGTACTTATGTATTTACTTCTAACTAGCAGGTAAAAATCCGCTTCGTAGATTTTTGCAGCTAGGCCCTGCGGGCGTTTTTTGGTTCGGTTTCGAATAGTTTTATAAATCTGATAGGAACTGGTTTCAAAAATAGCCGGTTCCTCGGTTCCACTGTGATCCAGTGACAGTTAGTCACCGGGACAATGTTACCGCGACAGGTAATGACGTCATAATATGTAATATATAGCCGCGTAATACTATTATTCACAACTGCCAGATACAATTATAATCATATTTTCGTCAATTTCTTGATATTCGGAGAGATACTCAAATTAACAAATCCGTAGTGCTTATATCTGCCAGCGACATGTCCTCATGCGCCCTGCTAACACAAGTGGCGCCATCCTTTGGCATTATTTGCTACTCGCTTGAATTCAAAACTGAATCAAAAAAGTAGCTTTTTAACAAACTTCGAGGATAATAAATTCGTTGTTAAACATGTTATTTACACTGTGGGAGTTAAAATAAAATGTTATTTACACTGTGGGAGTTAAAATAAAATTATTTGAAAAATGCCCACGTTTCAAATATGTTTGCTGTGACGTGTAGGTTCATTGATTAGAAAATGTTTTATTTTATCTTGTAATATATTGCTTATAATGAGATTTATCTTTAAACAGAAGCTTAAAGGGTTAATTTGATATTTAGTTTAGTTAGAGGGCAATTTACTCTCTCCATTCAAGTTACTTCATTGATCCTTTTGATTTGATGAGATTTACCCTTTAGGGGTAAAAGTGATTGGAATAGTGATTGGGTTAGATGTGCCTTACTTTGATAAATAATTTACAAAAGCATTACCCAAAATGCCAGTTTGTACACGGATTCCTATGAACATTAGGAATAGCTTCCTGAAGGGAAGCTCAAGTAACACGAAAATAGTACAATGTGTAATATTACGTCAAATTACTTCGACATAAAGGCAGTTTGAATACGATCATGAAAGTATTATGAAGATACTTATTGAATACTTTGATATTAGACGTAATACAATATATGTATATATTGATATTGAATGTGCGGCATATTATGCTGTAACTTCCTGTGTATAATCACTCTTCAAATAAAACTACGGGATCAAAAAAACACTACAGACTTTTTATCGTGATAGATTTTGAGCTTGAACAGCCATGACGCCAATGTTCTTAAGGGTCCACTATCCGAATTTCGACCGATTTCTTACATATCTCCGTTAAAAATTTAAAGTTCTTAAGCTCTTAAAAAAATATATGTAATTTTTGAAGATATTATCTAGATACGTTCCACGCCGAAACGCAAATTACATGAAATTCCCTCGATAGAAAAAAATCGCAAAGTATGCTCCGAAAATTATTAAAAACAAGTCTATTTCTATTATTTTACAAGTTATAGTTGTGAAAAAATTCACAATGTTTCTTTAAATGATAATTAAGATACGTTCCACGAGATTTTTGCTCTATTTTAAACGAGTCATGTTTTTTCGCAATTTTCACTGCGAATTTATCACTTAAAATATTAGCGCGCTCTCTCCAACATTCTTAACACTAGAAAGACCGGAGCAGTCATTTTGACGGCAGCTCGAAGTAATTTGAATATATAATGCTTAATTATTTTTGTATTGGTATGATATTTTTTTATATTTCATGATTTATGGTTTTACAACTATGGTGAAAAAAACAGGTAAGTGTCTTTTATACTTTTTCAGATATATTGAATTATACCTACAAAGACCGCCGCCGTCAATGTGACTGTTTGGGCCGTAAGGCTGGGTTTGTTTACAACCTTCTTTACCCAAGTTTACAACATACCTATTCCTCCTCGTTTATGATAGTACTAACATGTGTGTCTCTTTCTTTTGGTATCGCGTATCATTCGAACTCGTTCTGCCTGTCACATAATTTATAAAAAGACCAAAAAAAAATATTTCTCGCCCAAATTTATTTTATGACTTGTTGGAGAAGGACAGAGTATACAAATAACAGAGCTGATCCAGTTGCATTAGCTCCTGAAGAACTATCGGAATCATTGGAATATAGTAAACGAACAAGCAAATAATAGCATGAACACCTTAAAACATTGGTTTGATACCAATCTCCTTTCATTGAACACTAACAAAACATACTACATACACTTCTCAATTAACAAAATAAAAACACTCCCCAACACTAAAATAATTATCCATAATAACAAATGCAACAAAATCACATGTATCCAAGGCTGTTCAACGTTGAAATCAGTATCAGAAATTAAATATCTCGGAGTGATAATAGAACAACATATGAAGTGGAAGAGCCATATCTGTGAATTGGTTAAGCGTATCAGAAAGTGTATATATATATTCATAAGATTAAGAAATATTTTAAAACCCAACAATCTAAAAAGAGTATACTATGCACTAATCCAGTCATTAATTCAATATGGAATTATTGGATGGGGGGGTTCATACAACAATATTCTTACCCCGATCAAAGTGATCCAGAAGCTAATCATTAAAGTAATCCTAAAGAAACCCTCCACATATCCAACAGAAACACTTTTCGCAGATTTCACGGTGCCTCGAGTAGAGAATATCTTCAAGAAAAATGCAATTATCCAAATTTACAAAGATAATATTGTCAAAAAATTTGAAACCCACCAATCAAAAAGATATCAAGACAACATCAAAATACCAAAATTTAATACCAAACGAATGCAAAACAATTACATTTATTTAGGAATAAAGTATTTCAACAATCTTCCGATTGAAATAAAAAAAATCAAAGACATCAATAAACTGAAACTCAAACTGAAGCAACACTTCATCAGGAATAATTAATTAAATAATTACCTGTTTTTCTCTTTCTTTCTAATTATTGTCAATCTATATTTATTTCTATATAATTTAGATTTTTAGAATTTCTCTAAAGTGCACAATATTTTAGTATGTAACCATATCCCATTGTATGTACATCTTCACATATAGATGTTCCAGAAGTTTCAATTGTTCCCATTACATAATGTTATATAACCTATTGCATAATGTTATTCTATTTCTGTCATAATTAGTGTAACTCGCTCATCAAGCACAAGAACTAGCTTCTTCTTTGGTGAGACTGCAATTTTAAAGAATTTCTGAACCAATATGTAATTTATATTAACCCACTGTAAACTTATATATCTATATTAAATAAAAAAAAAAAAAAAAAAAAAAATCTATTGGATAGCAAACACGCCCGTCATAGGTCACCCCAAGAGGTTCGCTATGTTTCATGACTTAGCAGAGGCGCCCGGGTTCGTAAGGTTAGGTTTAACCGGATCTTGGCGGCAGATGCGTCTGCCAAACAACTGCGTGGCAGACCAGATCAGCAGACATGATTTTTTGACTTCGCTAGCAGGACTATCGGAACATAGCCTTGCACCGCAGTGGTGGGGATGGATTCATACGTTGAATGGATTCATATTCTTGAGCACTCGCAGTTTCCTACCCACCCCTCATATCTCATTTCCTTCCCAGAACTTATTCTTCTTCCTTTTTCTTTAGGTCCCCTCCACACAGCATCCCCAAAGATGACAAATGCCCTGAGTGGAATAATTTTTTGTGGAGTTGCCCTGAGGGCTTTTTTGTAGAGTTTATGTAAATGAAAAAGGAACGCAACCGGAAAGTGAAACTTCTGAAAGACGACAGTGCCAAATTAATAAAAGAATATAAGAAAAACCAAATAAATGCACATGTGATAATTGTAAGAAACCCGTTTGCGGAGAGTGCATTCGATTTTATAAAAAAAAGTAACGTAAATCGAAATTGTACAAACATAACACATGTACCAAAATTAGAGCATTTTGCACTCACATGTTTTTTTCCAGGAAGTCCTGAAGAAAAATAAACCCTCAGGGCCTATATCATCTTTGGGGATGCTGTGTACATTTATGTGTGCATTGGTGTTTTCAGAGAAAGGAAGGAGAGGAAGTTCTAGGAAGGAAAAAAATGTGAGGGGTGAATAGGAAAAATTGGTACATGTATCCAGGAGTGACGGACGAATGAATACATCCCTCCTACTGCGGTGCAAGGCGACGGGTCGAAAGAGATCCTGCTGGAGAGGTCCAGATTAGGTTTCCCTCAACAAGCGTCTCCCGACCCGGTCCGCTATGCAGTGGGTGGGCAAACGTATTCGCCACCTTGGCCATACAAACCTACCCTAATGAACCCGGATACCCCTGCTAAGTCATCAAACGTAGCGAACCACTTGGAGTGTCCTGTGGCAGAAGTGTTGGTTATCCAATAAATGATTCCCGGGGCGGCGGTACCCATATCCGCCTGTCAATTTGAAAAAAGTGATCAGCCGTCAAATTGACGGTCGTGGTCTTTATAGGTATGGAACAGTACCCGGTCTTTCTAGTGTTAATTACATCTCTCCATCTTCTTTTTCAGCCAAGAAGCGCCGCCTAAAACAGCCATGACGCCAATGTTCTTAAGCGGTAGTTATAATTCTGGGCCTTTGACCTTGGCAACAAGCGTATTCGTTTCTTTCTCTCAATCTCTATGTTATAAACAGCTCTATCTTACTACAAGTGCGGTGTGTGAATAACACCTCAAACTAATATCTACACTGACACAATATATAGATATTAGTACCCTTTACACACAGAGTTCGGAGCGGGACGCGCCCCGCGCCACTTCAGGCCGCCGCGCAGAAAAGTAAAGACCGAAAGTAAGATAACGGTTTACAGCCCAGTTTGCTGTGAGACTTTTCTGCGCGGCGGCCTGAAGTGGCGCGGGGCTCTTCCCGCTCCGAACTCTGTGTGGGGTACTATTGGATCGTTATTGGTACCGGTTTCCTCTTTAGGGATCTTATTTGAAATTACAAAGATTTTGTGACAATCATTTAAATCACTCAAGCGATTGCAAATAATTGAATGAACGAGTTGGGCGACCGAGATTTCTGGTCGTTCGATTTGAAAAATTTATGCCATCGAATTTTAATGTAAACATCTATAAACTGATTACAGCGCCGTAAAGCTAATAAATTTTCCATATTTTAGCGTTTATTTCACGTTTTTAGAATTTATAAAAAAAATATCTAAAAATCATAAACTTTATAAATGCGCGAATTGTTCCTTTGAAATTGCAGTGTATGGTATTTATTGGGGTAAACATTTAAAATGTTCTATCTCTGTGTATTGTCTATGCCCTCTTTTAAAGCTCCGTATCCCCGCCCAAAAATAAGAAAATGGAGAGATATTTAACGACAAATGTTGGAGAGAGCGCGCAAATACAAATAAAAAACGATAAAATTGAAGCGAAAATTGTGAAAATGTTTAATAAAATTAGTGAAATTAACGTGTTTAAAATAATTTTCGGAGCATGTTTTGCGATTTTTTTCCATTGAAGGAATTTCATATAATTTGTGTTTCGGCACAATAAACGTCTAGATATTATCTTCAAAAATAAAATATATTTATTATTGTAGAAAGCAATCACTTTGTGGTTTGACATATTTAATAAAATAAAATACTTTTTTGTTTAAAACCACGAGATTTATTAATTTTTGAACCGACCGGTTTCGCTTAACTTAAGCATCATCAGGGTACAAATTAATACTAAACAAGAAGTACATAATGTGTGCTTATATATAACAAAATATAGAGGGAGACAAGGTGATACAAATATTACAAACAAATAAACGGTCATAAAATACATTAACATAAGTACTCAAGTAATGGGAAAAACAGAAAGATAATTATGTAGACTAATGGGTTATAATAATAAATTTGGAGAAACAAAGCATTAACTGGCATGGTGATAAGGAGCGCTGGGAATTTTTATTTTTAAGGGTTTATTGGAAACAGACCTAATATAGGACTGCTTGATATGTCTAATTGATTATTAAGTATATGACTTTTGGTTTTTACAGCTTTTTTTATTTCTAGCGCCTCTAGATTGTTTAGTCTGTTACCATGCCCGTTTTTATGTAAGATGTTAGCACCGGTGCTATGACAGAACGTATGATCTTTATCGATCAAATGATTTGCGAATTCTGAAAAACCGTTATTATTGAGGCAACGGAGATGTTCCTTTATCCTAATATTGACACTACGTGTTGTCTTACCGATATAGAAAGCCGAACAATTATTGCAATTTAATTTATAAATTCCCGAATGATTTAATTTGTCGTCCTTATCTTTCGAATTAATTAGAAATTTACCTAGATTGTTATTAGTATAAAAGGCCGGTCTGACTTCAGAAGGGAGGTTTTTTACACTTAAGGTAGAAAAATTATTAATGAATAAAATTCGCCGCCATTGATGATTAATATTATTATCATTGATTTGAGGACAAGGACTAGCAAATAAGAAGCGATTAACGGCTATTTGTTTTAGTTTTTTATTTAAGATTAAATCTATAAAATGTGATTCATAGCCATTATTTACCGCTATTTTTTTAATTATTTTTAGTTCATTAGCAAAATTATTATCGGACATTGGAATTGTGACCAAACGATGGACCATTGAATGGAATGCGGAGTGCTTATGTGAAATAGGGTGATTGGAGGTGCTGTGTATGACAATGTCAGTATAAGAGGGTTTACGAAATATGTTAAAATCAATTTTGTTATTAACGATCGATAAGGTAAGGTCTAAATAATTTAAGGTTGAATTGTTGCCTATCTCTAACGTGAATTTAATCTGATTATGAAAAGAGTTTATAAGATTTAACGTCAACTTAATTCCTTCCTCAATCTTATAAACTCTTTTCATAATCAGATTAAATTCACGTTAGAGATAGGCAACAATTCAACCTTAAATTATTTAGACCTTACCTTATCGATCGTTAATAACAAAATTGATTTTAACATATTTCGTAAACCCTCTTATACTGACATTGTCATACACAGCACCTCCAATCACCCTATTTCACATAAGCACTCCGCATTCCATTCAATGGTCCATCGTTTGGTCACAATTCCAATGTCCGATAATAATTTTGCTAATGAACTAAAAATAATTAAAAAAATAGCGGTAAATAATGGCTATGAATCACATTTTATAGATTTAATCTTAAATAAAAAACTAAAACAAATAGCCGTTAATCGCTTCTTATTTGCTAGTCCTTGTCCTCAAATCAATGATAATAATATTAATCATCAATGGCGGCGAATTTTATTCATTAATAATTTTTCTACCTTAAGTGTAAAAAACCTCCCTTCTGAAGTCAGACCGGCCTTTTATACTAATAACAATCTAGGTAAATTTCTAATTAATTCGAAAGATAAGGACGACAAATTAAATCATTCGGGAATTTATAAATTAAATTGCAATAATTGTTCGGCTTTCTATATCGGTAAGACAACACGTAGTGTCAATATTAGGATAAAGGAACATCTCCGTTGCCTCAATAATAACGGTTTTTCAGAATTCGCAAATCATTTGATCGATAAAGATCATACGTTCTGTCATAGCACCGGTGCTAACATCTTACATAAAAACGGGCATGGTAACAGACTAAACAATCTAGAGGCGCTAGAAATAAAAAAAGCTGTAAAAACCAAAAGTCATATACTTAATAATCAATTAGACATATCAAGCAGTCCTATATTAGGTCTGTTTCCAATAAACCCTTAAAAATAAAAATTCCCAGCGCTCCTTATCACCATGCCAGTTAATGCTTTGTTTCTCCAAATTTATTATTATAACCCATTAGTCTACATAATTATCTTTCTGTTTTTCCCATTACTTGAGTACTTATGTTAATGTATTTTATGACCGTTTATTTGTTTGTAATATTTGTATCACCTTGTCTCCCTCTATATTTTGTTATATATAAGCACACATTATGTACTTCTTGTTTAGTATTAATTTGTACCCTGATGATGCTTAAGTTAAGCGAAACCGGTCGGTTCAAAAATTAATAAATCTCGTGGTTTTAAACAAAAAAGTATTTTATTTTATAAAATATATTTTTTTAAGGGCTTAACAACTTCAAATGTGTAAGGGAAATATGTAAGAAGTCCTACCTCGTTTCTCGTACCTCGAAATAGTACCTCATTTCGAATGTTTTCTACGACAAAATATTTTGTAGTTGACGGTAATGCTTAAAAAACATTTTGTCTATTAAAATATGTATGTATGTATTTTTATTTCTTTTCGTTTGCTACCCAAAAATATGAGGTCTGAAATCCGGAGAGAAATATTGCACATAATTGAAAATAAACGTTATTAATTGTTTTTGTGTTTAATTCGTAACTCCATTAAATTTTTTTAATATTTAAATACAAAAAAGATTAAAAAATAACAATTAAAAAATTTCAAAAAATAAACGCAGGTATCGGCACAAAAATATACCTGTTTGCGATTTATTACCAAGATTTGCGCGACGATTATATATAAAATGGTACACGATGATTTGAATAATGTATTGAAAATTGAAAGTGTGAGTTTCTGACGCCCGTAACAGATGTGTGTGTGTACCCAACTAAGTCATAATTAAAAATTCTTATTATCTAAACGAGTAGACAGACCCAGAGTGGAAGATACTATCAGTATCGCCCTGGTGTAAGACCACCATTCAGAATTGAAACGTTGCTTGAAATGGCTTTAGCCGTGTTTAGTGACCAGATCTGAATAGCCAGGTACTTCCCCACCTTCCTCTTCCCTATCTCCTTCCCCTCCCCACTACCTTCAGCCTCACAACATACCCCAATTGGGGATGCCATAGTCTCACTGGCTCCAGACGGGAGCAGTTGGGACTTTTGTGCGGTATTTCATATAAAAAAAAAAAAAAAAAAGACAGACAGTAATCACCTTTAAAGAATTATTGAAGAAGAAGATAACAATAATAATATAAACGAAAATATGAAAAAAAACATGACACAAAAGGATGGTTGCCTACAATATAGAAAAAAATAGTTGAAGATAATACAGTTAATTCTAAAATTTTAAATATGAGATTGACAAATTTGACGGTTTGTCAGAAGATGGCGATGGTGGAATAGGTAAACGCGCACATCCCGGTTAGTTGACTCCCAGTTGCGACCATTATCTTTTTCTATTTTTCTGTGTCTTGCTCTCTTTCATATTTTAGATTATTATTTCTATCTTCGTCTTCAATGATATATTACATTGACGGTTCAAAAATTATAAAAAGAGAGTTTTTATAACAAAAAATTGAACTTTTAAAGAAATTTTCGTTATTTGCCTTTGGGGTGTTATGCCGTTTTGCGCTACCTCCTTTTAGCAAACGTTCAAATCTAAAAATGTATCTGTTGAAGAAATTTAAAATTTATTGTGATCAAATATAAATTACATTTATGGATTATGTGCAAAGCAAAATATAAATTTATTGAAGTACAATATTTAAATTTCGCTTTCCTGTCTTTTGCTTCCTTTTCTTCAATCTAATTTTAAAAATTACTACACGAGGGAAATATAAATTCAAAGAAACGGGTAGCAGTACTTTGAAAAAATTAATTGTTTCCCCTACCCCTTCACTTCAGTACACAGATAATAAATTTAAATAACAATTTTTATTCCAAATTTCTGCTTGTATCTGAGGACCCGGAGAATTCAAGGAAGGTACATTTGAATAATCAATTAGCATTTTAAGTCTCTATTCGAAAGAGAAGACCCGGTAGAAACATTCGTTGACAGAAAATTTTCCCAGCTTTGCAAAAAAACCTAACGAATTTGTTTTTAGAAAAAAGTTAAAAGAAATATCGGAATACTTTTCAATTATTTTTAAGTCCATATTTTTAAATTGTATTTACTTTTGTATTTAAAATATCAAATTTCCACACCCCCCTTTAAGTACTTATTTTAACAAGATTCAAATGAATAATCCCAGAAACTAGAATCACAATAGAATTCTCTTAAATATTTTACCTTATCTCTGCTATGCACGTGTTTACTTGGACAGGAATAAAATTCATTATAAATAAAATATTTCGAGGTAGGTTGAATTTTAAAGCAAGTGTACTTCAAATGATACAAAAAGCTGATTTAATTACTTCCAAACAAACAATTTACCCAAGGGTAAATAATATTTATTTATTTATTTGTAAGAGACAAACAGCTTAAGGTACATACAAATATAGAGATACATAATATACAAGTTAGATAAAGTCAAGCCAAAAAGGTCTCATATGTTAGAGTAACTTGAAGATGGAGTTTGATTACAACTTAAAATTAATTTCAGGTGAGGAGGAGAGGAGGAGCAGGAAAATAGGGTAAGGAAATGAGATGCTCCCTGTACGTTCCACACTCTTGTTTTAATTTTCGATCGTACGCGTTACTTCTATTCGGTATTTCTGAAGGGTATTGTTAAAGATGTCTATATTGTAGAATTTTGCATTATGTTGCGCACATATACGGGGAATTGGAGATTTTTTCTAATGTTAGTTCTACTTGTGGGCAAATGAAACAAGTTGGATTGTCTTGTTAATCTTGTCGGAATATGAATTTTTATTAAATTGGTAAGCTCTGGCGAGTCCAGGCCATTATTTTGAATTTTAAATAATAAGGCTTGATCAAAAATTAAACGTCGTGTGTAAAGGGAGTTGAGGTTGTGGAAGTTTAAAGATTCGGTGTAATTTGAAAAGTGTAATTTCTTTTATAATTTGTGATTAAATTTTTTTTGAGTTCTTTCGATTCTTTCGTATATGGAATAAACCGTTAAATCAGAACTTACATTACGTAGGATAAATAAAGTTTGACAGATTTCCCATCAAAAAGAAAATACTCATCACTCAACTTGTGCTTAGCATAAGCGGAAGAGGTTTTGAGACATAATTCACACACTATTTATTTTTTCGATACGGTGGTCAAAAGATGTTAACATGAAAATATTGTACCACATATTAAATCGTCGGTTTTAAGCTTACAAAACTAACAGCTTAGAAACGTGCATACAAAAGCTATAAAAAACGTTCTTATTTTTAATCGTGACAGTAATTTGTCAATAAAAGTTTACAGCTCTGGAGATTGTGCACAAATTCCGCACATTATTTTAATGTGGTATATTGTCGGTAATTTATAAATGAAAGCTTAACAAGGGCAATTCATAGTCTATTGATGACGGCCGTAAATGAGGAATTTCTGAAATATTGCGCATATATTAAACCCACCTCACAGGCTAGCCCAGATGCACTGTTGGGTTTACAAATACTTTCAGTTGTTGAAATTTGAATCAATACGCAATACTGTGGTTGGATAATGCTTTGTCGATGATAGGTCGACATTATACCTATCGTCGACAAAGCTTCGTAGTGGTATCACATATGTGGTATGGAATACAATACTCTGAAAGAGAAAGCACACGGTGATTTATCTTATTTAGAAAACTTCATTTTGCAATATCGACTCTGTTCTGGTTCCAACAAGTTTTCGTTTTGTATCAAAATAGGAACGGAATTTATATCAGTGTCCGATTCAGAGATTGTTATTTTATCAAAGACCGATAAATGGAAGTAAGAGGTGACATTGGTACAGGAAAGACAAAGGTAATTGAACGTAATGGAACAAAGATTTCTGAGGCGTCTAACCACGTACGATCGTATTGTATTCAATATCGCGTTCTGAAGAAAATAGAAAGGCGATGTATGCGTAACGAAAAAAGCTTCAAGTGCTTTAGACGTGAGGGACACTTGAGAGTGGTTGACCGAGAAATGGTTGTCAGGTGGATGCAAAAAGAACTCAGAACATCTAAGAAATATCACATGGCCAAGATACTCAAACATTTTTTTGGGTTGGAATATACACGAGAGAAGGGAGCATACGGAACACTATTTATTTAGTGAAAACAAATAACTTTGTGTACACCACTATATAATTAACATTATCGACATGTTTCAAAAACTATGTTTTCTTCGTCAGGATAAAAAGTTAATAAGTTATTATCCTGACGAAGAAAACATAGTTTTTGAAACATATCGATAATGTTAATTATATAGTGGTGCACACAAAGTTATTTGTTTTCATTAAGTTAATAATGACGCCACACAGTGAATTTGCGAAGTTTGAAAAACTATTAATTTATTTATGTATTGCTTCTTCACAATTTTAATTCATTTTTAGCATAAAATTATTAACCCCACTAGGGTTTGCCTGTATCGGGGTATAGCAAGGAGTGTTTACCAGAAAAGAGTTGTGTAGCCTTGGTGGAAAATTGAATTAATCGTTATTTAATTTAATGCGACTGTTATGTTTGTACTACAAAGTTTCAAACCTCTGCAAAACTATAGATGGTTAAATAACTGTATAAAATAAACACACTCACTGAATTTGTTTTCACTTCAATCAATGTGCAAATAAGAGCAAACTTGTTGATTGAGGTAAATACATCGCTGATCAAAAGGTAAACTTCAAACATCGGAGAGACGTTTAAACTTAACGTAGTTTCAACTACCATTTACTACCAGTGGCGGTTTTCTTTAAATTGCAATTATGCAGTGAACTCCCATAAAAAGATAAGAAAATAAGACCAATTTTTTATAATTTTAAATTTTTAGGTTTATAATTTACCAATTTAACCATCGCTATAATCGAATTCCGTGATAAAAATCCAACCACCTGTAAGAATTTTGCCCGAGAGGGAGTTTTGTTTTGTCCGGAATAAATCCCATACGTGCGTTATTAATAATTCAACTATGGGACTTTCTGTTCCAAGAAATAGTTCATACAAAACATATCGGTGGCGTTTTAGCTGCAAACCTTATTGTTTGTCAGGTGCGCAGAGATTGTAATTATTTGTTCATCAATCAGAGCTCATTGTCTCTGATTTCTGTGTTTTAAGGTTTTTTTTTATAAATCCTACAAATTTTATATAAATGATGAAATATAGGTAAATTCATTGGCATTAATGAAAAGTCAACACTTTATCCGTTTTCGTATCAACATTTGGAAGAATGATTTTTGGAAAGAGCGCGGGCGAATATATATATATATATATATATATTTTTAATCTTTATTTTTTCCCATTATATCTTTAAATATTTCAAAAATAATTTTTACATAATTTCATAACACAGTTAGATACAAATATAAGAAACAAATAATTTAAATGTTAGGAATAAGTAAATTTATATAAGATAAAAGTAGGTAATGGGAACACTAATAATAATAATAATAATAATAATAATAATAATCGGATAATTTGTAGAGCGCCGTTTTTGTGAAAAATCACCTCAAGGGCGCTGTACAGCTTATTATTAATTCCTAGGTTCTATCTAATTTAACTATTTACAAACAGATACAGAAACATACTTACCTGGCAGGTCACTTCCGAGAAATTAGAAAGTTAATAGATACGTTAAGATAGTTGCAGAAGATACGGTCTTGCACGCGGAGGGCATTATATTTAAAACACTGGACTTTGCATGAATTTACATTAAAAGATTAGTGGCAAAAGTATAGTTGTATTTATTTTGAGAGACTGGAGAATTTAGGAGTCTTTAGAGAATCTTCATGAAATGACCCTTACATTAAGCTTATAACTGATTTTTTTATTTATTTTTTTTTAATTTATTTATTTTTTTTTATTTATTATTTTTTTTTTTTTTTTAACAAATGAGTTATTTTTACAATGTCGCGGGCATTGAAGGTTAAGGTGAAAGGTTTTTGAATTTAAGGGTACGAAGGCACTGCTTGTGGGTGGGTAATATAAACAAAAATGCTATATTACATCAGTAAGTACAGTTAAAAAAGGTAAGTTTTAAAATGAAGATTTATAAATATAAGTAATATATACCAAACTTACGAAAATTTCCAGCGCTCATTATGAGAATGTCGGCACAAATTTCTTAGATATCTACATAAATTTTGAGCTCGGAATTCCGATTGAGATCATTAGTTTTGTAAGTTTGATGAATCAATGGCGTTTAATTAAGCTGCCTGACAAGATAATTATTTCAATCTTGGTTGTATTGCATAGGATCACAACTTTTTTGGTAGCTCTACCATCGTTGCTACTATAAAATTCCATGTACGCATTAGGAACACAAGAAAAAATGTTACATTTTTCTGCAACGCGTACACAACCAACAGAGACATACTCAATAACCAATAGGGTGCGCAACATTTTTGGGGGTGCCTACTATTGATGAATTTACTGACTCCATTCATAGAATTAAGCATAATCTATACCAGAACTTTGAAGAATCCTACAAATTACAGTAGTGAAAGTAATGCAGTTTTAGTTATTTGTTTTGGTGACCGATTAACTCAGAATCAGGCAAATTCAACACCTCATTTGAAAATTATTTCAGAGTGATGAAAAAAAAAATTGATTGAATAGGTAACGTAAGGTTAGATAACGGGCTATTTTTTCATAACTTTTCAAAAGGGTGTTGAAATTGCACGATTCTGAGTTGTCATAGAACCTTTGTTATACTTTCTATTTTACTTTACGTTACTGTGAGGTCCATGTTTTAATGATATTGTTTCATATTTATTAGTTTTAGATTGTTTCATGCGTTAATTTTTTTATGTAATATTTCGATAGCAAATTATTAAGTATTTATTTAATTTTACTTCTGTGCACGCATGTATATACATACATACATATATGTATATATTTTTTATTACGCAATAACAAATTACAAGGATATACTATAATTCATAGTGTTTTTAAGTCCTCCTTACTAGGGGTTCCTGTGCTGAGGCATAAAATCAAATAAAATAAAAGAGAATTGTGTGGAAACTTAAAGCTTATTTTTACTCCAAATAAGCTCAGGAATCGTTGGTTATCTGAGGGGAACGTCCTATGTACTCTGTATAGGTAATCCTACTGTAAAGCGTGCATTAATCACTGACAGTGTGGGCGTCCTCATACACCATCCCCAGTCACATTATTTCTGAATTTAAAATAGTCGGTCTATGTATATTCACACCGTTTTTCTTTGCTTGAGTACCTAGTGCTATTTTTAAAATAAGCCATGATAACCGCGTTCTAGATGGACTCGTTTTGGGTTAGTTTTATCATGATATGTTAGTTTTATCACGATGTCAATGAGGTACTTTTACAAATTATTTATTGTGGTTATTTGAGCATAGCGATGTCCTGTTTTAACTAGATTATTTTGGATTTATCTGTTAGTTTTGTTTTGGTTCCGGTTCAAGATTGTTGACAACAAGGAATCTATTTTTTCATCCTGACAGAGTTCGCATGATCGTGGTTCCTGCCACGAGCTGTCAAATTGGAATAATCAATATTATGGTACCTATCGGCCTGAAGAAACCTTGAAAAAAAAAATTGACATTGAGATGGTGACATTTTTTCAGAAAAAATGTATAAATAATTATTTGAAATAGAAATAAATTGTTACATGAAATATTAAGCAGATTAACAAATCTATTTATTTATTGTTTATTAATTTTATTTAAGTTTACAAATTGTACATTTGTACATTTAAGCTTACGAATTTCTAATTAATTATAATATTTCATTTTACATATTATATTTTTTCTAGTTTGAAGTAGCTCCTACGTTACATCTTGAACCTTGCGATTGGAGCGTACTTAAAAGTTTATGGTAGCGTGTTATACAACTTTATCCCTATGTGTACAGAAAACTGTTCTGCGAATTTGCTTTGTCCTGTTTGTAGTTTGATTTTCTTGCACGTCCTTGTGTCATGTCTGTGAATGTCCTTGTTGTAAATTATTTTATTTGAGAAGTATTTTGGCAACAGGTTGTTTACTATTTTATGGATAAATATCATCGTGTTCAAGGTCAGCATCTGTTTCACGGTTAAACAATTTAGTTCCTTTAACATTTTATTTACCTTTAAAAATATATTTCACCGTAGTATAATTCTTATTGTCCTGTTCTGGAGAATTTTCCTGTTTTTCTGGAAAGTTTTTGCCAAATTCTTCCCAAAAAAGATATCTTTTTCCCATTTTTTTTTGGTATATTCAGCATATTTTTTAAAGGTTTCTATGATTACACTAATTACAAAATTTTGGTTATAATTTATGAAATAATAGTAAATCTTTCTTTTCTGAACGCCAAGTCTACTATTCGCAGAATTATACTAGTGATATCACATATGAGAATAAAAGTTTTACCCTATTATGGTAGCAGTGATTCAAAAGAATTCCCAAATATTAAAAATAATATACTGCATTTCTTCGTTTTCAATTGGGTAATTTAATAACTTAAAAAAACTAGTATTATTATTTTTTATTTCGGTAAGTATATGAGTATTTTATATTATACGCAAAGTTTTTTCTTTTTGACTTTCATCTACCTTTGATGTTTATTACCTACTTATTACTTTTTAAGTAGGCCATACAATAACAAAGGTACCCACATAAGTTAATAATGTATTTTTTTTTAATTTGCGTAAGTAATTCAATTACATAATTCACAAAATCATTCCTCTGTTAAATGATCCCTAGTGGTCCCATACAACTAATACCGTGAAACTAAATCCATTTTTTTTAATTATATTTTTTTATGATTTCCAGAACATCATTTGATTGGGGTACATTTTTAAATTACCTGTTTCAAGAACTTAAGAATAACATGGTTGAATTTTTGCTTTAACTTAAATCGAAAAATTCCAATGACTTAATAAAATACCCCAAAAGAGAACTTGGCATATCAATAAAAAAATCTGTCCAAAATGATGTTCTGCAATGATTCAGATGGTGCCAATATTAATTACTTATCATATATCTGAATAATAAACATGAGCACCGCCGTCATTTTTGTAAAACATGTATTGAAGAATGTTCTAAATGTATTTGAATCGGTGTGCCAAGTCCTTCTCATAGCTATTTTGATTAGTCACTGAAGAATACATACATTAAAAAAAATATTGAAATTTTATGTTGATGTTTAGTCTAGTTTGTATGCCAACGTATCCTTGAGGATATTTTTTCTAAAAATCATTTCTCTGAATTTAAATATATTTGGTAGAATATGTATTATATTATTATATAAATCTGGTAATATGGCACAACTTCGAATATATAATTTTACAAAAAAAAATTAAATTATTACTAAAATAGAATCTGCTGAAACACCGCGAAAAATTTGGAGTAAGCGATCAAGAAGTTAAACTCAATGAATAAAGAAGATTTCTATGTTGTCAATAAGTGTGACATCTTCAAATAAATCGATTTTTTCCTTCGGGAAGCAAACATAATATACGTAAAACATCAATTTAACTCAAACGTTATGTTCTATTGTTGACATAACAAGAAGCAAATAAACTCTTTCCAAAATTGGTTCGGTAAAAGGTTTTCCCATAAATCACTCAAATGGATGTAAATATAACGTGACGCCGAGGAGCCTGTAGCTAAAATGACAAACAATTTTCATTATCATTCATGAAATTGTGATTATTCTTGGTTTCTGGAAACAAGCATTGATGAAAATTAATGTGGGCTTATTCAATCTCGACTCATCAAGAGGAATACTATGAAGAAACGCTGGCTCTATTATGAACAGAATTTGATCAGAATTACTAAAAGGGCATTGATTGAAAATTGAACATACTTTTTTTTAAGAAATGTTGAGTTTCTTTGTTGTGAATATAAAAATGTAAAATATCAAGTTATTTCAGACAAAACATTTTTTTCCTCAAAAATTCCAAAATTGTTTAAGAAATAATATGATTTCTTACTAATTATCTAAAACACAAAAAAAAAAAAAACACTAAATGACAAAAAATTTTACCAGCTCACTTTAAAACTAGTAGAATAAATCACAACATGCACGATTATTCGGAAAAAATATTTAATTATGAAGAAGATTGATTTTATATAAGTGCTTAACATTAAATATAATTTCTGACTTTAGCTAATTTTTTTGCCAAAAAGATTTTTACTTTGAATATTTTGATAAAATTACATGCATGTATTGCTTTTCATTCACGATTAATTCATTTAAAATAAAATATATTTTATTTGCGTCACGTTGCAAAGTGGAAGATACTTTCAGTATTGCCCTGATGTAAGACCACCATTCAGAATTGAAACGTTGCTTGAAATGGCTTAGCCGTGTTTGGTGACCAGAAAGAATAGCCAGGTATTTCCCCACCTTCCTCTTCCCCGTCTCCTTCCCCTCCTCACTACCTTCAGCCTCAAAACAAACCCCAACTGGGGATGCCGTAGTCTCACTGGCTCCAGACGGAGCACTCGGGACTCTTGTGCGGTATTCATATAAAAAAAAAAAAACTACTTAACTGACATCTGTTGAGACATCTAAAAACTATACATAACTACCTATACTAAAATCTGTTGTCTAAAAACTATACATAACTACCTATACTAACGACATCTGTTGAAGGATGTTGAAACCATATGTCTAATACTATATACTACAATACCTATTTGAATGAGGAGTAATAACTCCGAAAAATTTTGAATACAAAATATATTTCAACTTAACTGTTTATCACCAGGAGAATTAAAATCGTGTGGTGAGGGCAATTTGCGAGTAGTTATCAGTGGCGTTGGTTGGTGGCAATGCAAAGCGGTTGCTTTAATTGAGCGCGTATGCAAATTCACTAAAGTTTTTGGATTATATTACCACACCATCCCCAGAGATCAATATCAAGCGACGTGCAGTATGAAATATGATATAATTTTATCAACCAACGCCAAATTGTTTTGGTTTTGGTGAAGAGAGATATGGTACAACATTGCAAATCGCTGAGGTTTTCCCATAAATATTGAAAATGCTTCATACGAAAATACATACGATGACACCTGATCTGTATGATACCAGCTGTCAGTTGTGTAGTAATAATCAATAAAAATAAAACAAAATAATGTCATCATTGAAATTCAGTGGAATTGAAGAAATACCATGGCACGATTATTGCATTTGATAATATTTGGGACATTTTAGATTTTGTAATTTTTAACATTCTGCTAGGAATATGCAAATTGTTTAATATATTTTTTAAATAAGGTTGTTACGCCTTCAAACAACTTTAAAACTGATGAACTGATAAATTTTCAATAAATAATTGGTTTATAAGTGACTACATTAAAGTTAGATCTTACTTACGTAAGTCACAGACAAAAACAAGTTGGTCGATGATTTAAAAAAAAAAATTGTGATGAATAAACCATCTGTCAAAACTGGTTAAAAAAAACTCCCTTACATTAAACGTAAATAAAAGTAAATAACATTCTAAAAAAACCAAGGAAGACAACCAATGAATGAGCATACACTCCAATTACTTGAATGTCCAAACAATTTTCTTCAATGTATCTGCCCACATATAACTCAAACCAAAAGTTTTAAATTTCCTTGGAACGAAATTGACGACAAACTTTACTGGGATTGACACAATGATCGAACGTCAAAAAAGCTAACAAAACTCATCTTTTTCTTCAAAATATCACGAAATATCTTGTCAACTAGGGATCTAAGGAGAGTGTTTTGTGCTTCGCACCACTCTCACTTGGAATATGGAATAATAGGATGGGGCTTAGCAGCATCAAATCATAACACAACACATAACACAACACATAACACAACACATAACACAACACATAACACAACACATAACACAACACATAACACAACACATAACACAACACATAACACAACACATAACACAACACATAACACAACACATAACACAACACATAACACAACACAAATCATGACACAATCAAAATAAAACAACTGAAGATATCTCAGAATTGAATCACAAATACCATATTCAAGGTTCCCGTAAGCGACGTCAACAACATACAATTTTAAGCAGTTTGATGTTCCAAGTATACCAAAAGTCTACGCCAAAATCATTCGACCCTCAAAAATGACACAGAAGCAAGCGCCTCAAACAATCATAAAACCAGAGCCAATCAAAAAGACATACTAAATAAACCAAAGCATAATTCTACCTTTGGATAGAGAAGCTCTAAATTTTTAGCGCTAAAGTTAAACAACAAACTCCCACATAGTATCAAACAAATTGAAACAAAAAATAACGACATCAAGAAATCAAATCTTTGCTTGAGAAACTATCGGAAAAATAACTTACTAAGTATATTAAAAACATCGTCATAGAAGTTTCTGAAAAAAATTTACCCAAACCATTAAGTTGTGCGTAGAAGTCGCTGAAAAATTATTCAAAGCATAGTCCACCTCAGCACAGAATTTCCTAGTGAGGAGGACTACGAAAATAATCTACATCTATTTTATATTTATATTCAACATATATCTTCTAAAAATGTTAAAATTAAAAAATAGTAATTAGATAAAATAAAAAAAAACTAACACCCATGATTCCTCGTAGGAGTAGGCAGAGATAACAGACTGCCAAACTCGGTCTTGGGACCTACTCCTCGCCTCATTCACATTCATACATCGTCTCATACATGCTCTTCGTTTATTCTGACTCTTGACATGGTCCGACTCAAGTATCTGAATCACTTGATTGTGCCAAATTTTCTCCGAGCGTCCTCGACACCTTCTACCATTCCCATTGCTGTCCTTATTTTGTTCTCCTTTTTTAACATTTTTTAAAAATTTTTAATATTTTTTAGCCCATCAGCATCTTTCAGAAGTTTTTAAATTTTGTTTTTGACAAAGAAAGCCGGTTTTTAGTACCATTTAAGAAAATCAGTGCAGCAAATTTATCGATTTATTTTGTTAATTTATCGCTGACCAATTTAGCTTTAATGCATCGTCTAAGGCAAACGCTGGGTGGCACTGCATGCTACCCATAAACATTATCCAACACTGCAGTTCCCCGACGTAAGTTTTTTGTGGTATAGAGAGTAATTTTACCATCGATACCTTGGGGGTTGGGGGTGATATTGTTTTTATAACAGACAATTTATTACCTCGCCACCGCAGGTGCACGGTATGTGCAATTTAAAAACTTACAACATTGAGTGTAACATTAATATTATAAAAGGCAGAGAAATTCTGCACCATTACATACATCTAAATTTGGGTATATTGAGAGACAAAAATTACCCCTTTTCAAAATTGGTAGACATAATTTGATAATTAAATTGTGAAAAATTTATGAGCCTTAAATTGAACCAATGAAGGAGCCTTTTTAAATTAAGGGTTGATTGATGCGTAAATTTTATAAAAATGGCCAAAATGAATTATAAATAAAATTTTATTTTTACCAACAACATTTCTTTTACGTGCGCAATTTTTATTTTATTTAGTGGATAAATTATACAAATTTTTTAAAGTTTTTCTTTTGCGTATTATTCAATAATTTATTATTTATGTTTATAAATAGACTGATTTTATAAATTGAAAAATATTATTAAAGAATACATAAAAGAAAACCATAAAATAAATTGAAGTTCTACAAATTAAACTTGATAAGAATAAAAATAAATTATAAAAAAATGTACAAACTATTTTTGGAAAACTATCAAGTGTCGTGAAGAATTTTGAACGGATGTTTTTTGTTTTGAAAACTATTATTTTTTTTACATTTTTTTTTAAAGAAAGACAAACATTTCCGGGTTGCCAATAACCCGAACATATTTGAAAATCTCCTACTACCACCACGATGACTGACCTGATGGAGGACTAAGCTAGCCGAGGAATAGAACACGCGACTCGTGGGTGGGACCCAAACGCGTTACCAAATCAGTCACTGACCTGTCAAATTTGAACAAAATATTTAAGCTGAGTCTATTTAAATTGGTTCTTTCAGTGATTACGTAATATTTATTTTACGTACTACATTGAAACATTGATGAACAGCCGACCGGTGTTTTAAAGTCAAAATTTAAGCTGTCACATTGTCTTTACTTAAAACTTCCTAACTGAATGAAAATCGTTCGTGATGAAAAAAAATTACACCGTATCGATTTGGGGTTCCACATACAAGCAGCTAAAACTAACCAAGTACCACGCATTTTGAAAATGAACACACTTACAAAAAAGGCTTTTGTAAATCTTTTCGTTAACCTTGGAAGTAAATTAGCTTTCAACTTTTACTATGGAGTACCCCAGAGTTCCTTTCTGGGTCCACAACAATTCACCATCATTAAAAATGTCGCTCAAATAGTTAAATCAATTGACATTTTATCACAATAATACGTTGATGATTGAAAATCTTAGCTTCTTTGCTCCTCGCAAGAATAGATATAAATTCTTTATAAATTAGAGCAGGTACCATAAAGTCATTGATAACATGCATGTGGTGTTTTTTGTGGAGACGTCAACAACAGCCTTTTTTCTGGATGTCAATAAAAGTTAATTCTTCACATAAAACTCTACTGAATACAATTGTGAATGAAGATTCTGTCACTTTAGAAAAATGTCATCATTGAGCAGAAATTTTTTAATAACTGATCAACTCGTTTATTTTTTCGCATCTGAATTATCATGGTTTATATCAAGCAAATCTTTCCAAATTTCAAACTGATAAACTTCAATCAGTCTTCAACGCCTTGCTATCCCACGGAACATCAAAAGCACACGAATTTAAATGTCGGCATCCGTTAGATCCTGTTCGAAATCCTCGACTGACTAGAGTGGTCTGAAGGAATAAAGTTCAAGCTTAAGCAAACCTTTTACAATACTTATTCGAAGTGGAAAATTCGGAAAGCATCTCTGAAAGTCAACGTAGTATCGTATACGCTATCGGAATGTTAGAGGTATCAAATGTCCAGTCAATATACTAAGTTAGGAAAACGCCCTGTCGGAGTATTGGGGATTTAAAACTCTAAACAGACCTTACATAGAGCTGCATTAGTTTAAGAAACATTTGAAGCTCAGTTCAAAACTTACAATTTCTGAAAACAGTATCTATAAATAAATAGCCCCTATTTTAGAGATATGGGGGGGTGGGAAGTAGTAAGGTTTTAAAGGAGGCATATTTTCATGAAAGAAGGCATATTTTCATGAATTCTTTTTGGAGATATGAATAATGTTGGTTTATTTATTTCAAATACAAGCTAATATCTGAAATATTTTTGAAAAGAATTTCAATTAAAAATATCAATAAATAAGTCCGTGAGAGAGAATCTCTGGAAGCGTCTCAAAAAAGATTGTTATGTGTTGAACTCAAAAAAGTCGAAATTCGTTTAAAAGTATTTTTTCCTAGGTAGTCAGAGGAAGTTTTTTTATTTTCTTTTTTGGCAGCATTTTGAAGTGAAAAACGCGATTTTCGCTTAAAAATTTCAGTGAATTTGTTATTATAAAATGGAAAAAAAATGGTTAAAAAACTCCCTTTGACAACCTGTTGATTTATGCGTAAATAGTTTACAAATTTGCAAAAGAATTGGTCAAGCAGATTTTGAGTTACGATATCCACGAAATTCAAAAATGTTGTTTGCGAGAAAATCAATTTAAAGTTTTTTATACTCGAAATATACTTGAATCGAGCATGAGGGCAGATCGCTTGAAACGCTGTATCTTTATTGTTAGTTTAGCTCCGATTTATTTGAAATTTTGACACAATACTCTCGACATGTAAATTAACATTCTGAAACAAAATTCAAAAAGTTTTAAAACCTCACCCCCACCCCCCCTTAAGCATATGGCAAACCTTACATAAACATTTGTCTTTGGCCTATTGTGCAGATTAAAGACACATCAGTGCAATTTCGTCCATTGAATAATATTATTATATAAATTATTCATCTTCATCTCTACATTATTTGAATAAGTGGCCTAGAATACCCTTCAAGGGTGAACGCCAAAAGCATTATTTAATTTTTTCTATGGAAACGTGAAAAAAAACTGGCATAAGAATTGTTGGTATAAAAAATTCTAGTGAAACTGTTTGGCTACGAAATACGGCTTACTACTTGGTTACCCAGATATCATTACACTGATTTTAAATAATATTTTTTTTTGAGGAGGAGATATCGGTCGAGAATCACGGTACGAATCCTCAAGTGAGGATAGTTATAATTAATCTGGCAACATAACGGATGTTACATAATGTTTTATTCAATTCCCTTCACGTATAGAAATAAACTGACGTGGTGTGACTGTTCCCAGGGCAGCACACGATACCTTTCACTTACTATGAAGATTATGGTCCTACCAGCAATACCCCTGATATGTCCAATTCAAAAGAGTGAGAAACAAAATATCATTACTTCTTCCTGTAAAATAAAAAAAATTGTGGTAGAGTGACCATAGTTTTGAAGTCTTTTTTTTGCATTCAGTAGAAAATTTATATTTTAATGTAAATGGATCGGCCAAAAATATTTTACAATTTGCTTTTGTAAACTTTGAATAAAGTAGGATTTAAAATAATAATTATATTAAATACTTAATAATGCTAGATAATAAAATCATAGTCATCTTTTGGGAATAACTAGACTAGAATAACGATCTTCAGTCAAATTTAAACAAAACAGTAATTGGGTAAACTTTTAACCATTAATTATTTCAGACATTTTACTAAAAAATTAGTAAGGTTAGGTAATAAAAATAAAAGCAATAAAACATTTTCCTCGTAAATACATATCTAGAAAGAATATAAATACATCGTCTGTAAGTGGTATAACCACAATTTGATAATACCTTCAGAAGGCGAAAAAGTTGTCACGCGTAATAATAATTACACTGCAGAACTTGTTTATTTATTTATTTATTTCTATATATTACAGTATTTACCTACAGATCAATTTCGAAAACATTTTTACATAATATATTTTGTAATTTTATTATGTTGGGTGTAAGGTAGGTTTGTGAAGGTGAAACTGTGGATAGGTATTGTTGTATGTTTCGTGAACACCTCACTAGGAGAACCTGTGCTGAGGTGTTTACGTGTTTATTTATGTTTATGTGACAAGTATTTATGTGTTGTAATAGAAAGTTTTATATGTATTTTTTTTTCAAATTTTAATATTTATTGTACATTGGTTATTTAGAAGAGCAAAAAAAGTATATAAATATATTAGAGGAATATAAAAAATATATAAATATAAACATACACATACATACACATCCATATAAATACATGTACCTGCACACATGCATATAAATATATATATACATACGTATACATATGCATACACATTCACATACACATACATATATGTACATACATATTTTAATTGTAAGTGTATGTATAGTTGTTGGATACTTGAAAAACTACTTAATTTTTATGTTTATTTAATTTTATACTTTTTATAGTTTTGTTACGTTTGGTTGGGAATAATAATGTTTTGTATAAAGTTAATATCTTGATTTTTAATCCAGTCAGTGATATGTTTTTTATGAATGTTTGTAGATGTATTTGCAGATAGTATTTGTTTCAAAGTAATGGGCATGCAATTAAAAAGTTTGATTGCATAATACTGAAAGTGTCTTTGTCCATGTGTGGTGTGGGTTATCGGTATGTTCAGTGTTTTATTTGTTGAGGATCTGGTTTTTGTTATGGTTTTTGGTTGAATTGGAATGTGTTGTTTGTTTTGGACAAGGTATATTATAGCAGTTCATAATCAAACTGTTTATATAAATCGAATAACAGCATTATTGAATATATTAAAGAATTAAAAATGAAATGGAGTTCAACAAATAAAACTTGATAAGAAAAAATTAACTTTTCAAATTAATTGTTATATTGATTTTTATATCAAATCTCAAGTTTTTTAATTGTATGTATGTAACATCTACGTGTTTTAATGCCTACTAGCGGTAAGCTTAGCGTAAGATTGAAAAAATATATACCCATATAATATATGGGTATATATTTATCATTTAGAAATAGCGCAGAAAACGATTTTAAAGGAAATACTTAACATATTCTGACCGATACAGACCAAATATTCAACAATTGTGACTAGATATAGGCCAAATATACTATTAAACACTACTTAACTACTTATTTGACCAAAAAAAAATTTCGGTTTTTTCCATTACTTGTGTACTCTTGTTAATGTATTTTATGGCCATCAATGTTTTTGTTATATTTGTATCATGTTGTCTCCCTCTATATTTGTGATTATATATAAGCACACACTATCTACTTATTGCTTAGTATTAATTTGTACCCTGAAGATGCTTGATTAAAGCGAAACCGGTCGGTTCATAAATTAATAAATCTCGTGGTTTAAAACAAAAAAGTATTTTATTTTATTAAAAAAAAATTTCAACAAATACAAAATATTATTAATAGACCACTTAAACAAGCGTACAAAGGAAACATAAAAACTCCGACGGTAAAACAAGCTTTGGACAAAGACACCATAATTATCATCGTATAAAAGTAATCAACAGTCTTACACTTGAAAATAAAATTGAGGGAAACAAAAATAGATTCAGACACAAAATAACAAAATGGATTAAAAAACAAAAAAAAAACAATATTACCAAAATTTCATAACATGAATAAATAAAACATATGAAAAGAATAACACGCAACACACAAAAACAACATAAAACACACATCATTCACAAACACAACACATAATAAATGCCGTTTTTTTATTTAATTTTATATTTTTAATTTTACTATACTTTTCATTTTAATATTACTTTTATATTTTATTTAAATTTAGCATAATTTTATGTTTTTATAGCCATATTGCAAATAAATAATAAATAAATGTACGTTCCCCTTGTTTATGCGTTGTTATTATAATGTTAGAATAGTGACGGAGTCTGCGATTTTTTTCTTATTCCGAAAATTCTTGGAAAAGAATCTCTGGGGAGTGTTTTATTTTATCGTTCAACATCGAAAAACATCGAGCTTATTAAGCTCTGACGTGTTTTACACGGTGTTTTTTTAATTGATTTTTCGCTGAATAACAACTAGCAAAAATAATTATAGAAACAACAAGCTTTACGTGCAAGGCCGGGTAGAAAATTTAGAGACCGTTAAAATTGTTCGGCGACCCGGCTGCGAATAAAAACTTATATGCTTGCGGTTTGTTGATAAAAAGATTTTTTTATTTTATTTTTTTTTTAAATTCAATGTATTTATCAAAAAATAGTACAAAGCGTGTATTTCAAATAGATTCTATACAATAGTAAGCAGGGCTTGTGTGTATGGGGGGGGGGGGAGGGGGGGGGGGTGTTACTATAATAGTTTTATTTGATATTACTCATTTCATATTTTCACTATAATTTTTAAGGTGTGTTTTAAATTCATTTATATTAGTGTTCATGTTACTAATTTTTTCTGGTAAGGAATTAAAAAAATTAATACCGAGATATTTATGATTTTGCTGTCCTATTGTTTTTTACATTTTGGAGTTGGAAGTATTGACGTTTGGCTAAGATTACTGTAATTTTTAAAGGGTACTACAATATTTTTAATATCATCTTTATAAATTTGTAATGTTGCATGGTAGAAGTAAAATGCATTTAATTTTCTGACCTTAAATTGTCTGAATAAAAGTTCTGACGAATATGAATAGGGGTTTTTTAAAATTGTTTTTATTATTAGTTTTTGTGATCGTAAATTGTTTGTGTTTAATTTTTATATGTACCGCCCCATCCTATAATGCCGTATTGTATAATTAATTGACAGAAAGCAAAGTATGTGGTTCTAAGTAATTTTTCTTTTAAAATATCTCTTAAACATCTAAATGTGTATGTAAGTTTCCTTACTCTGTCGTTCAGAATATTTTTTTGTATTATATGTATGTTATATTTATATAAGATGATTAACTTCACGACGTTTGTTGTGGACCTCTTACATGTTCAAAGGCTTGTGTCGATGTCTCCGCCAGTGATGCCATCCTTGTCATCACCATCTGACATAATGGCATACAAAACGAAATCTGTTTAAAAAAAAAGATTTTTAAAACACGAATCAATGTTGAAAGATATGTAGTTTATAATTTAAAGCAACGTCATTACGTAGACAAGGAAACAAAACCGACCGATCAGTCAGTGAGTGGCTGAGTTGGAATCCAGTTTGGGTCACACCCAGGCATCGAGTTTTTGATTCCTCGACTGGCTAAGCCCTCCATCGACAAAAGCAAAATTTCCGCTTAATGTGGTGGTAGTGGGAGATTTTCTAATATTGTTAGGTTTTTCGTTAGTCGGAATTTTGTATTGTATAACACGAGATTTATTTAAATACGTACCTAATATGAAAATAATATTCTATATGTTTCAAATTTGGTTGGTTGCACTATTGTTTTGGCGAGTTTCTTTAGAAATCTGACGGATTTCCGCCAACAAGGAATTTAATTAACAGTAATGCACTGACCATCAACTATTTTCATAGATATTCACAAAATCATAAGCAAAGTGTATTTTGGCGTAATCGCATTTGCTTTAATTAAAACTATAAATTCTCTAGTCGCTAGCAATAGAAATAAATGGCGCATTGGAAAACGTACAAAATAGTTAGCTCCTTTTTCTGCTCAGTTCGCCCGATCTCGCAGTTTTCCCATTTATTTTTTGTTATGCCATTCGGAATTCTAAACAAGGTTATACAAAAAACAAAATTCGCACACTCTTCTGTGGGAATTCGGATAACCGACCACAGTGCCTTAGTCCTCACACACTATTTATCCGACTCACTAAACACCACAAATCATTCTGTGCCAGCTAACAGAATAAACCTCGCAAGTCCACTTTTTTATTAGATGAGTTAAATACGCAGATTGTTGCAAAATCCCAGATATTTTTTTTAATTCTAACATTATACAATACTAGCTTTTATCCGCGGCTTCACTCGCATGGTATTAGGTTGAAATACCACCGAGTCATTCATTCATTCATTAATTCACTCCTCATTAACTCACTCACTCACTCACTCACTCACTCACTCACTCATTCATTCATTCATTCGAATGGTTTAGCAACATGCGCAATGCCATTCAAAGAAATAAATTGATTCTCCCTGCATGTCCTTTTCTGTGCGTCCCCGTTCCCTTCCACTTTCCCCGCCTTCCCCCTCCCTTATCTCTTTCCTCTCCGCGAACCCCAGTTTCCCCCTGCCTTTCCTCCCTGCCGCTAAAATATATGAAATACATGCATTTTCTTATTTCATAACGCCAGAGCTTACCATTATATATAGCTAATGCTACTTACTGATAATGTAGCTTTCTATTGGTGAAAGAATGTTTAAAATCGGTTCAGTAGTTTAGGCGTGAAAGCGTAACAAACAAACACACTCACTTTCGCATTTATAACTTTGGTATAAATTACTATGATATTCGTTTATCTGAATTAGCTAGTAAACATCGGCAGTACAACTTAAATTTTTTTGAATTGAAACTTTGTTAGCACCGTTGTGATTTGAAATTCTATGAAACGGAAACGACACTAAAATGACACACAAATACATCTAAAGGATTTAGCCTGCGAGAGAATGAGATAAAATGAAACCTTACAGCATTGGCCGTTTTGATTATGAGCTCACTTTCCAAGATTTTTCCTTTTGGTTTAAAAAAATATTTTTCTAAAAATGAACAACTGTGGCGTGTGAAAGTCCACCATAACCCAAGGAATTTAATACTTGTCCTGGCGTAAGTAAAATCTGCGTTACAAGTGTGGAGGTACAACTGAAGAAAATTTTAAAAAGTCGAGTAGTACTGATGCAGCAATATTTCCGTCGGCGTCCAGGATCCCAGCACCATTATGGAAGACGTCAAAAGAATTCAGAAGTTTTATTTCTACTACCGTGAACTGCACAATTGTTTTTTTTTTTTTAATATTTGTGTCTTGTTTAATATTATTTTCTAGTTCAATCGGTAAATATTACTTTGACGTGTATATAATTCTCAAATATTATTCCAAATAAAATAGTTTTTCATTGAAAAAAGAACTAAATAAGTAATGAAGAAAAAGTTATTGTGTTTCATTTATAATCAAAGAAGGTTTTTTTTCACATTAGCTCCACACAGGAGGGCCTGAGGAAAAAAAATCCCTCAAAAAGGAAGGAGAGGAAGTTCCTGAGAAGGAAAGAGGTATAAGGTAGATGGGTAGGAATCTGGAGGGTTAATATGTGTAGGCGTGTTGGACATATGAATCCATCCGCCCCTGTGTGGTTCAAGACAATTTTGTATATTATTGTAGTAAATTAAACTTTTCGAATAATTTAATAAAAAAAAAACGAGATGGTCCTAAGTTTCTACGTACGTAACGTTCGAAATATATTTCGAGGGAAATAAATTTTTCGGTTAAGCGGTTGAAGAAAGCTAGAAGAAATTGTTGTTGTAGTTTTAAATTAATTTTCCAGATCATTGTTTACTTTGTAAAGACTTCGTACAAAAAATGAAACAGGTTTTTCGTCCTGCAACCGACAACTGCCGGTCAAGTTAATTGTTTGAGAAATGAGGAAAATTTTAAATAAACTCCTTAAATTCTTATTTTCGTAACTAAAAAGGAATTAAATAATTTGCCCGTTAGGCCATAAATAATTTTCTAGGCAATGCTTCGGATTTAAGCCGTCTTAATTTCGTGAAAATCTTCCCTTTGTTAATAAAATATGCAATAATTTTAGCATCGAGTCTGCTTAAAGCAGTGAAAAATGTAAATCAATCAAAATATTTGGCTTAAATTTTACAATATTATCGGTGCCAAATTTGACCGGTAAATATATTATATATTATTAAATGTTTGAATAGAAATAAGCGAAAGTAGAAGCGGATAAATTGGCTTATCCGTTAGTATGGCCCACCACAAATTTTGCAAACCCAAATACTCTGGTCTGTAAATACGAAAATTGTACAAAGGTTCTTTACTTAAGCAAATATCACCCTAGTTGTAGCCCAAGCGACCTCGCAGGATCACTTATGTAAATTGCCTTTTATAATATAACGGATGGCGTGTTTAGTTGAAGATTTATCTTTTTGCTATGGTCTGCCATAGCAAAATTTTTTTAATTATTTTGAGTAATATTTTTAAAAGATTGTACCCATTCGATATCCTTTAGGACAAGTTGTTTCACAGATTTGAAAAATTCATCAAATTTCAAATACGATATTCTAGCTTCTGTGAAAGTCCATTTCCAGTTTTGTTACTCACTGTGAAACGACCGGCCCGTGTTGAAATAATGACAGAATATAACTTTCACAGAACTTGAATAAATTTTGACTGTGTAATTTGATGAAATGTTAAAATTCTATGAAACAACCCGTTTTTACTCTTTCTACCTAATACAGTTAGAATGAAGAAATAAGGAATGTACCCTTGTATTTTTTTTACATCTTGAATTTCGTTTTTCCAAAAGTTTGGTTTTTCCTCAAGTGAAGACATCATAACATTTTTTTCAGGTAAGAAAGGGTATTTCTGGGTACGAGTAAAAGCATGTAAAAAGGGGTTTTCACATGTCTGACCTTTTTACAAAAAAATGGATTCAGGCCGGGGTCGTGCTTTCTATAAGATAAATGCTGTGCAAAACTATCAAATAGTTGTTTGGGTAACCTCGTAAAAATGTTAACCTTTAATGAAAGATGTGGTTTTTTAATTCAATTTCTTGGTAACATTTACCAAAATTTATTGGTTGAATTATTTAGAGAATTCAACACTTAAAAAATATGTGTAAATGAAGCTTGCTGTTCTCCAAGCTTTACTCAGGCGTTTAAGGTACCTATATAAATCTATTTGAAATAACAATTACTTTTGTTCCGATCGAGAACAAAAGACATCCTCAGTATGGCTCTAGCGACCACTATTCTATGATCTATATTTTCAATAGGTTCTAAATAGTTAGTTACCACACATCCTTCCTCTTACGGGTCCCTTGTACTCGTCAATATCATCACCCCACTAATAAGTACCCCATAAAACATACAGAAAATAAAAACTTCGCCAAAATAATCTCTGCATAATTTACACTGACAGCTCCAATATCTATAATTACTGAATAAAAAGTCAACCGTGTCAAATGGTGCCTTTAAATACTGAGCGACTTCGTAAAACCTAAATTATCCGTGGAAACGGTTGCGAATCATTTATACTAAGTGAAAGATACGAATTAAAACTTATTTTTTGTCAATCCCGTCCGATGATTTATTTTTATTTGTCTTCAAACCAAAATAGGTGTTTCAGCCAGAGTGTTAATAATTTCGGCTATTTCTATTGTTTTAAAATGGCAATTATTTGTTGATTTCAAGGTACTTACAGGATACAGTTGGAAGGGATGATGTGCGCCTCTTCTTGCGGGTCACTGAGAGTTTGTATTATATCAAATTGCAACACTTTTACGATGCGATTAATAGTGCGTAGTAATAACAAAAAACATGCGTATTGCATTCACTGCATCGTTGCACTCGACCGGATTATTGTCAACTGCTCGCAGGCGGGAACGGGAACGGGGGAAAGGAGAGCGAGGGCCAACAATAATTGCCGTTGGAAAGAATTTTAATTCCCAATAAACACAAAATCAGCGCAGCCCATAATAACTGGCACTAACAATATGAGACCATTGATATAAAAAGTTGACAAAATGAGACTTACATTAAAAAACTTTCTCAGAAAGAAAACAAAAAATTACAAAAACCATTGTAAAATTGGTTTATTAAAACCTATCAAGATTTTCTGTCACGCCTGTTGTGCAAATTTTCTCCATTAAAATAATTTAATCGTTTGAGTAAATGTTTTGCAAACACAACTCGAATTTGTTATTTTTATTTACGCTGTAAAGAAGTTTACAGAGCCCATACACCGATTGATACGATTTTATTCGTGGAATTCTGCTGGTGAGGATGAAGAGGTAAATAGACGGAAATTTTCCAAGCTGTGGACGAATATCAGAAAATCTAGGAAAATTACACTTAGAAGAAAGTTTAGATGGTAAAGAAAATAAGCTGACCTTATTCCGACATCAGTAGAACAGAACGCTGTGTAAAATAATTTTTGCTGTGGTTGTGTCCCTTTTTTTGATTTTAAGGTCTCACTTGATCCTGAAAAACTGAGAAAACATCTGCCTTGTCCCGTGGTGGTCTGCACCGTATCGCATTCACATATTGCCGACTCATTAATGCCCCATCTTTACATCATATGGGCACAACGGCTATGGGAGCACCTTATCCTATTGATGGCGGACCAAAGTTTGTGAGGCAATGAGAACCCAGGCTGTCTCTCGGTGGGGTCTTGTACGAGATAGGTATTTTTCACGTTGGCCGATTGCCACAAGCTTCCACCTATCTTCTGGGGTGAGAGGCGATCGGAGGAGTCTTTCTCCTTCTGTCTAGGAGGGTTTTCGGGACTTCAAGCGGCATACCGGGTGAGAGACGCCATCATCTGCCTGATGTAAAGTCGTATGGATTACTTACATAAATGTTCAAAAATATATCTTGAGCACAAAAATAAGACATTTTGTGAATTGCAATTAAGATTAGAATAAAGGTAATTTAATCGTAATATTTTATGAATTTCATGAAGTACTAAATCAAAATTAATTATTGCCTACTTAAATTAATGAAAGTTCTTATCTACATCAATTTTGCTACCATTACCTGCGTTGTCTTTTTCAGTAAAGCAATACTCTCCTTTGTTACCAAATTATGGGCATGACAAAGGAATCACCTGCCTTTGTACAGGAACATTTTCATTCATAGGGATTGATTTCCGGCACTACCTTCGTTATAAAAATATGTCAATATTATGATGATCAATAAGTCAGATAAGTACCTGAAAATATAATTAGTGAGAGAAAACTCGTATTACGTAAAATCAACCAATAAGGAGCTCACGGAAGCGGAAAAAGTCTCGCGAGAAAATTGCCCGTTTTATACCTGTTCAAAATACCAAATTATTTTTTTTTATAAATTGGAAAAGAACAACGAAACTTAACTGGTAATTTCAGTTTTTATTTTAAAACGAAAAACTGTCGATGACGTGAATGGGAATTTTTTCCTTGGGTAAGCTTATTATAACGCTTTTCATTTTATAGAACGCCATTTTTATAAAACGTAACCTCAACGGTGCACGTAAGGATTGCGAAAGTTAATTACGGGGCAAAAATATGTTAAAATTTTGTTCTTAAACTGATCATAAATACTTTTAAAATATTCTCTACCAACTATGACACGCTCAATCTGTAAAACGTTCAACTTCAACCTCTTCAACGTTCAAACTCTACAAACCAGCTGAACCGCGATAAGTTATTTTGTAAACGCAACCCAATTGCCTGCGCATGAGCCCAAAGTTGAGTTATCTTTTATATAATATGACCAAAAATGGTAAGTTGCACCTGAATTGACGGAGTTTCTATGCTCGTCCTGTTTTCCCTATTTTTGAATCAGAAGATTTTCAAAGTGGATATTGAAGGTATGTACTTTAATTTGAAATTATTTTTAATATTACAATTATAATATGAATATAATATATGCTTTATGCTGGTTTGTAAAAAGGTTTATTTTGAATTTTCAACATTAGCTAAAGTTATACGAAATACCAGTACTATATTGTACAATTTCGAAGGAACATCTTATAACTAATATAAAAAGGTTAAATAAAATATGTCTCCTTTGCTAAATCTGCTAAATCGAGCGCAATGTTTTCAGCTATTTTTGGCGATCCCGTTCTAAAAGATATGAGGATTGAAAAAAAAGAACGGCATATTTACATCGTTAAAGAATGAAAAGTTTTACAAGTAATCGTAATTTTTTTTACATTAGCTCCATACAGGAGACCAGAGGAAAATAATTTCCCTCAGGGTCTATGTCATCTTTAGGGATGTGGAGGGTCTTTTGAGCAAAGGAAGGAGAGGAAGTTCTGAGAAGGAAAAGGTACGAGAGATGGGTAGGAATTTAGGGGTCAGTGTGTCCAGGAATGACGGACGTTTTACAGTTTAATCATAAATATATGATTCCAAATTCAAAAGTAATCGATTTTATCCATGAAGTTCGACGGTTGCCATCTGTGACTTCCAACATCAAACACCTCGCCCAATATCACAATGCAAATCTCATTCAAAAGGATGAATTTCTGACAGCTGCAAGTTGCAACAGACACTGTCGTCGGCAGACATCGGTATTCCGGACGAGGAAAAATGCATTTTCTTGAACGACCACCTCGCGCCATCCAACAAACTTAAATTGAAGAAAAGGAGGTATAAAAGTCGAATAAAACTTTTGTTAGATAAGGGTAAAAAATTGTACAATATTTCTAAGAAAAACTGGTGGTTTCCCACGTTATATGGATTTTTTCCAAGGTAGATCTCAAGAAAATCTCTTGATTTAAGTTTTTGCACTCGCTTTTCTTACTATTTACTTTTCATTATTACTTTACTCTTCACCCTTAACTTTTTCTTTACTGTTTCTTCTCTCAGTTAATATCTCCTTATTTTGGTCTTAACTTAAAAGTGCTATATTAATTTTATAAAATTATGATGCTCATAAAACATCTCATCGTATCAAGAAGGTACGGTATTTTTTAGATCTGAAATATGTATTTTCTGCAACTTACAATCATTATTAGGGCTCGATCTGGCATTGGGTTTACCTCATTTTGAATAATATTATACATTTATATATAATTGCTGAATTTTTTTTATTATTACTGTAATTTGTTTTAGTAATAATTATAGGGAAGTATATTTATCGTAGTACTGAAATCAGTAGTCATTTTCAAAATCGTTTGATAAATAAAGTCATTATTAATATTCTAATGAATTTAGACCATAACGTGTATTTTTCTATAGAAAACAGAGAAGGCGGGCCGATAGCCAACATAACTCTTTGTTTCTAAATCTCGACTGGCGATTAGCGCTTACCGGAAACGACCCAGATCGAATGATCTTTGACCGGCAAGTGAACATTAGAGCATTGTAAAAAGAGCAAACGAGATGCGCAGTGTAAACAAACGGGATCTCGTCCTTTCCACTAACAACTTATAAATTACTTGCTATCGCTCAGAATTTTCCCGATGCTTCCAGCAGAACGGTACGGGGTAACGCCCGAACAGAGGGGAAGGGGGCGGGCGGGACAGATTCTCCGCCGGAATTTGATAGAAATTATTTAATATTAAGAAAAGTAGTAATGCGATATTAATTTTTCCAATGCAGATCGATAACCAAATAATTTTTCTAGGATTACCAAAATTATTGAGTATGTGGTTTAAAAAACAACTTTGATACAGCGTAAAATGCTCGTTAGTGAAAGTGCGTTCCCCTGGTCCGGTAAGTGTTAACAGCGTCCTTAAATTATAAATTACTAGAAATAACGAGGTTTGCGCACAAAAGCACATGATTTCTTAAGATCCGTTCTAAATATTGACTTTGACATTATTTGTATTTCAGAAACATGATGCTTTGATAATATTAGTAATCGAGAAGTTTTCCATAACAGATTTAACGTTTTTAGATGTGACAGAAATTATGGTGCTTAAGTCCAAGTCTTGGGAGGCGGGGTTCTTATTTCCGTTCAAAACAAATATAACGACATTCACCTAGGTCAACAAAAGAAACTGAAGTCATATGTTTGAGCATTACTTCGACTGCCCCCAACACAATAATAAATGTTTGTTGTTCTTAACATCCCCACAGCGCCAAACACACTAGCAGTTTTATAAATCAATTTGAATCCGTTTTTTATCTCTGACTAAATAATTCCAATGATGACTTCATGCTTATAAGAGACTACTATATCTCGAAACATGTCTGGATTCCAAATCTTTATTTAAATCAAATGATTCCACAACCAGCCTCCGATGAAGCTATCACTCACGTTATAGATTTTCTTTCACTCTGTGACTTCCATCTATGTAATTACTTAATTAACTTTTATAAACGCGTTCTCGTTCTAGTAATAAGCAACTTGAACAGTGTATTACTGCCCTGTTATCTTTCCCTTCTTACCGAAGATTCGCATGAAAAATCTTTATATATCAAGGCAATACTTCAAAGAGTCCCCAGTTTAAACATTTACAAGTCTTGGTGTTTAACTCAACTGTCTATATAAAAATTTAAAAGTTTCCAGAACAATATAAACTGATAATATATTTTCAGTAAAATATGCATGGAAAAGCTACTAAAAAAATCTTTTAAATTATCGATTAACTGTCGACCGTTACGTCCCATCACGAAACATTAATCAGTCTCCAAAATATTTCGTATTCCTCTTGCTTGATAAAAATCACAAAAGAAAATCTAACATTTCATCATTATTATTATTTATTATTTTAACTTTATGAGTAAAACCTCAAACTGTAATATTTAATTAAATGAAGACATTATGAGCGAAACTCAATCGAAAATCTGGAAACAGAAAAATCAGAAAAAGATATTGGCACCTCTAGGACTCGAACCCAGGACCTCCCTACTTTCCGGGTTGGGCGCTCTTATCCACTGAGCTAAGGTGTCGATATCCAATTCGGTCACTTTTAACTATACCATACTTCGACTAAGAACCACCCATATTATCTTCATTTTTCTTAACGCATATTTTTATTGGCTGCCATCTTTATGAATGATTGCAAGATTCAACTCGAACTAAATGCAATCTAGATGGTGTCTGGATAAATTATTATCCATTTTATTTAATGTGCGACATCTATTGACTCTTCTGCAAGTCTGGGATGAATATTATTATTTATTATTTTAACTTTATAAAAAAAAAAAAAAAAAATATGCGTTAAGAAAAATGAAGATAATATGGGTGGTTCTTAGTCGAAGTATGGTATAGTTAAAAGTGACCGAATTGGATATCGACACCTTAGCTCAGTGGATAAGAGCGCCCAACCCGGAAAGTAGGGAGGTCCTGGGTTCGAGTCCTAGAGGTGCCAATATCTTTTTCTGATTTTTCTGTTTCCAGATTTTCGATTGAGTTTCGCTCATAATGTCTTCATTTAATTAAATATTTCATCATTAATTAAAAAATAAAAATTGTGGCACCATTTAATTAAAAATAATAGACATATTACATTTGTAATGCACACCTCGCCACACCAAGCGGATTCTTTTACTGAAATATTTAAGATATTTATTAATGCTTATGTATGTCTGTGATGTCGTCTCCGTTAGACAAGAATAACAATTTGATCATTTAATACAAAGCGTTATAATAGACATAAATAATATATCATATTATTCTGCTCAGTTGTTGATTTCACACGCGCAAGTTCTCCAAAATCTAAATATGTAAGCAAATATTGAGGATTAATAATCACATTTCTAGTCTAGTCACGTCCCTGTGGGTTCAGACATTTCAGAATCGTAATACAAATTTCACATTGCACCACTAAATACTCGTTAAAAGTTTTAAGTGGCCAACTTTAAGCCTGCTTTGCCTTTGTAATGGCACATTGTTAACTAAGCTACATGTCAATTAGCAAGCCTTTTATAACGTATTTTTAATCCTTTGGTTACAATTGAAGCGTTGGGTGGAAGCGTTATCGCTAAAATTGCATTATTGCACAATCGTACTATGCCCTTTTCCCACCCATCGAACCAATTTAACCTTGTGTGTGTTCTCGTGATTGGATGCTTGTTAAAACGTGCTTTCGAGGTAGTTGTTCTTGTATAAAATTGAATTGAGTTAAAACGTGCTTTCGAGGTAGTTGTTCTTGTATAAAATTGAATTGAGTTTAGTTTGGCAGTTCCGAGCGGAAGAATAACAAGAGACATTTGTTCGTAGTCGCTCTGTCCCGACAGTTGGTATTTCCACATATGGAAGTACGGGCCACCAATCCAAAGATATCGCATATCAAACAAGCTATGGGGGTGTTTTCTGTTTTCAATATTCTCGTAAGCATTTGAGATATACACACGTATCTTAAAAAAAACCAAACACTCATCGTGTTTTTAAAGTAATGAAATTGGATATAAGGTCTGCATGGACCTCGTTGCACTACTTGTCGCCAACTGGATGTCGTTTATTGGAGGGTTAATGATATTGTAAGTAAAACCAATGTTGTATTAGCAATAAAAATATTAAAAACACCCTTAATAGTGGATAATAAGACCGCTTTTGTGTAAAATCACTTCAGGGGCGCTGCATATAATATATTAGAATGAAAAATAAAGAAGTGAAGAACATACGATGTACATGTAAAAAATATATAAAATATCAAAAAGAAAGAAGTTATGAACAATGCAAACAAATGAACAATAAAAACAAAATTAAAATAAATAAAAAAAACATTCGTAAATATTATTTTTTGGGTTTTAGAAAAACACCGCAAGAAAAAAAAAATAGTGCCGTACCGTACACCACCCAACTGCCCGGCAGAAGTTTTGCGGTGGACGGAAGAACGTCGTACGACTTTATTTAACCTTTTCATCCCGGAACGAAAAAAATCACACATGACCCGAAGGGGGGTCACTCGGGACCCCAATTTGTTTTGCTTATTAAAGGGTGTTAATGACATATTTTTTTGTAATTTGTTATGATAATAATTAGAGGGAAGTATATTCATCGTATTTCAGTAGTCATTTTAAAAATCGTTTGATAAATAAAGTCATAATTAATATTCTAATGAATTTAGACCATAGCGTGTATTTTTCCATAGAAAACAGAGAAGGCGGGCTGATAGCCAACGTAACAACATCTTGTTTTCGAATCTCGACTGGCGATTGGCGTTCACCGGAAACGACTCAGACCGAATGATCTTTGACCGGCAAGCGAACATTATAGCATTGTAAAAAGAGCAAACGAGATGCGCAGTGTAAACGAACGCGATCTAGTCCTTTCTACTAACAACTTAGAAATTACTTGCTATCGCTTAGAATTATCCCGATACATTCAGCAGATAGGGTCGGGGTACGCCCGAACAGAGGGGAAGGGGGGCGGGTGGCACAGATTTTTCGCGGAATTTGTTATAAACTATTTGATTTTAAGAAAAGTAGTAATGCGATATTTATTTTTTTAATGCAGATCGATAACCAAATATTTTTTCTATGATTACCTAAATTATTGAGTATGTGGTTTAAAAAACAACATAGATACAGCGTAAAACTCTCGTTAGTGTAAGTGCGTTCCCCTGGTCCAGTACGGAAGTGTTAAATACGCACAAATATGTATGTTAGATTGAAATGAGCTTTGTCAGGCGGTAAAATAGGGAACATTCTATCCCTGAGCTAATAACAGAATAAGGTGCATTAGGCTGATAATGCCTTTTAGACTTCCTACTTCCAAAAAAGTGTTCTGAATTAGGTCCCAGAGAAGGACATTTCATAAAAATCGGAGGAAAGCCGTTAATAGGCCGGTTAAACGATTAAAAGTATCAGGACGAATATGGAATTGCACAGGCGTGAATTTTGCGTACGAATATTACACTACAGAATTACGCAAGGACGAAATTACACGTACAGAGAATTACATTCCTTACTAAATTATTATGAGCGGATTGCGTTGATCAGTATTTTTCAGTTCATTTTAAAAATATTGCTTATTAGCACGAAACTGCAAAATTTTTGCAATTATTAAATATTTGCGAACCACCCACAATGAGTTAAATATACTCGTATTCGACCATCGACATTGTCAATGTCACTTATGGACAGTTCCACAATTATATTTTGACGAATGCCACAAAAAGGTAAAACTGCATCCATCACTTTTTAATTTGTAATCTTTACCATGACGTATTGGTGTATAACTGTTGTACGTAGAACAAAATATAAATATTTAAATATTATAATTCATTTATGTGGTATTTATTTTTGTTCAAATAAAATAGATTTATTTGTGAAGAATGTTGACCCTACTTGTATAACATTATGACAAAGTGAAAAAATATTGTTGTCTCACCTGTCAATGCTGATCGCCATGAGAGTGAAGACGGAAGCTGCGATGCTGAGGACCGCCACGAACTGACTGATCTTGCAGTACAGGGTTCCGAAGGGCCAGTCAGCATTCAGCATGTAGGTGTAGTTAAAGGTCACGTTTAGGAGTGAAACCATGGCGTCGGCTATTGATAGGTTAACTGAAAATAAACAATTTTATTGGTTACAAAAAATAATGTTTTATGTTGAATTATCAACTCGATATCATATATAAATTATATTTTTAGAAAAACTCTGTTTTTATAACTTTTGAAGGTTATTCCCATCAATGTATTATTAAAGAAGAAGATGAATGTGAAAGAAAACAAGACACAGAAAAAATAGAAAAAAAACAATGGTCGCAACTGGGAATGGAACCCAAGACCTCCCTCTCCCTCGTGTGTGGAGTTAATGTTAAAAAAGGCATCTAAATCTTTAAATTTTTTTTCAAAAAAGTTATTAAATGTTCTTATTGTTTGCAGTTCGGGAGACAGGAATGGGTACCGCCGCCCCGGGAAATTTATTGGATAACCAACGCCTCTGCCATAGGTTACCCCAAGTGGTTCGCTACATTTGGTGATTTAAAAGGGGTGCCCGGGTTCATGGGGTGAGGTTTGTCTAGGTCTTGGAGGTGGATGACCAAGACTCACTGAACCCCAGATTCCTACCTACCCCTTAAACCCTTTTCCTTCCCATAACTCTCCTCTCCTCCTTTATCTTAAAAAACCCTCCACACAACATCCCCAAAGATGTCATAGGCCTTGAGGGAAATTATTTTCCTCAGAGCCTCCTGTGTGGAGCTCATGTAAAAAAAAAAAACCTAACCGGGACGTGCGCGTTTACCGATTCCGCCATTGCCACCTCGATGGGTCGGAGTCCGGCTGGAAAGGTCAAAAAGCCTCCCTCAACCAATCTCTCGATCCGGCCCGCCGTGCAGTGGGTGGGCGGACCCCTCGCCGCCAAGACCTGGACGAACTACACCCCATGAATCCGGGCACCCCTGCTAAGTCACCAAAGGTATCAAACCACTCGGAGTGATCTATGGCAGAAGTGTTGGTTAGTTTAGGTTTAGATGCCTTTTTTAACATTAAATCCACACAGGAGGCCCTGAGAAACATAATTTTCCTCAGGGCCTATCTTATCTATGATGCTGTGTGGAGTGTCTTTTTGAGGAAAGGAAGGAATGAACATTGGTCTTGAAAAGACCCATGTTCATTCCTTAGAAGGGAGGAAACATAGAAGCTGGCAAATCGTTCAATAGCCAAGCTGTTGAACTCAAGAAAGAGTCAAAAAAACGACCCGTTATCATGTGACAAATGTCAACCGTGTGCGTATGTTGGGCGCGCGTTTGGCGTGTCTCCCGACTATGCACCGATGCCGAAGGGATCAATGACGCTAGTTCCTCAGAGCATCTTCCATTGAAATGCCGGTAGAACATGGAAAGCATTCTCACCCGACGCCTGTGCTCTAAATATTGCAATCCATTCGTTAAGGTGGGCGAATCTTTCAAACGGACCGCCCGTTTCTGCAAAGAGTCGAGGGTATATTTCAAGTATTATGGAGTTCCAGACCGGAGGTGGCTGCCAAATTTAACCGTGGGGTGCACTTGCGATTTGTGCAGGGTTAGCAGTAAAAGCAGTTTTTCCTTAGAAAAAAACAAAATGCAATTAAATTAAAATCAGTGATGTGTGAACTTAAACGTACAAATAACTTAAATAAGGCTGTGAGAACCGAACCCAATCCGGATACTGCTAGTCGAACGTTCCACCCATTCAGATGTCGACTACGCATTCTATATAAAAATGAGTTAATTTTTATATTTATTTCCGAAATCGCCATCATGTTGTCATGTAATTCTATTAAGTTGTACATTATGCAAAATTAAAATTAATAGGTTAATGAAATCCATTCCTGCCACAACATGTTATTGAAAATAATTACATCAGTTTGACATTTCAATTTTATTAATGCCCCCCGAAACCGCATCGTGCCATTTTCGCTGACGGCTTATGTTCAAAATTATAATTTGTTACTTGACTGGCCATGAACAGAACATATTACATTATAATCCGCCATAGCTCGACGAATAAAGTTCTGCTTTAACGCTGTGATGAAAATTATATTTATTATAAAAAAAATAATGAAGTTCTACGAATTAAACAAAAAACATTATTTGTGTTTTAAATTAGGTATAAAAAATTCTTGAACTTCGTAATTTATTTGTAATTAATGTTGAAATAGCAACCGCGTCTTTTTGTTAACGCGAGACATCGCGTGGGGTCGCCTAGGACCCCAAAAATAAATATGATTTCAATATGTAATGGTGTCTCTCGCTAGAAAGATCAGCAATTTTAACGCTTTGTGGTTTTTTGGGGTATTTGTCGGATCTGTTTGAACTCACATTAAAAATAAAACTATCAGCTGTATAATTTGACAGATTTATTTTCAAAGGACCAACAAACGGTCCAATTCCAATTTGGAAGCCGGGTATGGGTACTGCCGCCCCGGGAACCATTTATGGGGTAACCGACACCTCTGTTATAGGTTACCCCAAGTGGTTCGCTACGTTTGGTGAATTAGCAGGGGAGCCCGGGTTCATGCGGTGAGGTTTTTCCTGGTCTTGGCGGCGGATACGTCTGCCCACCAGCTAAACTATTTTTTGTATACAAGCTCCACACAGGAGGCATTGAGGAATATAATTTCCCTCGGGGTCTATGTCATCTTAAGGGATGCTGTGTGGAGGGTTTTTGAAAGGAAAAGAAGAAGGAGAAGTTCTGTGGAGGAACTAGTAAGGTTCTAGGTATGACGGGTAGGTAAGAATCTGGAGGTCAGTGCGTCCATATAAATCCATCCCTTCAACTGCGGTGCAAGGCGATCGGTCGGGAAATTCTGGTAGGTCAAAAACTTTCCTCAACCAGTTTGGATCCGGCCTGCCACGCAGCAGTTGGGCAAATACATTAGCCGCCAAGACCTTGACAAACCTCACCCCGTGAACCCGGACACCCTTTTAAGTTACCAAACGTAGCAAAACACTTGCGATGATCTATGGCAGAGGTGTTGGTTATTCAACAAATGGTTCCCGGGCGGCGGTACCCTTACCCGCCTCTCAAAATGAAATTTGAAAAAAAAAATTTGTAATGAAAAGTCATTTCGAAAAATTGACTGAATATAATATTATGAAACATACGAGAATTACAGTACAGAAGTAGTAAAAAATGAACATTTTTCATAAATTTGTTTCAAAGAAATCGAGATTTATTACGAGAGTTGATTACGCGGACGACACACGTTTTAAATGAATTATTCGAAATACGTGAAGAAGTTTTTATTTACGCTAGAAATTACACCATAGCAAACAAAGAAAGGAATCGGTTGTATATTTTTAAATAGCCAATTTAACTAGATTTTGGATCAGTTGTGACATTTCTAATAAGAGCGTAATAATAAAATTTTTCAATTTTTGTTTTTTTTTTTCTATAAATGAGCCTACTTCTAACTCAACTATATTATCACATGTGCTTGCGTGTCATAATTACTATCATAAAATTGCAAAACTGAGGGGAACAATAAGTATTTCTGATACTGAGTTTAGAACTTTAAGAAAATGATGCTTTAATAAAGAACCGCTTCACAGGTTTTGTTCTACTAGGCCCTACGGGTGGCTTTTGGTTTGCTTCGCCCAGTTTGAGTGTTGGTGACCATTTTATAAATCCGATAGGAACTGATTCCAACCGGTTGCTCGGATCCAGTGACAACTAGTCACAGGGACACAGTAATTGCGTTAGGCAATATATAATATAAAGACGCGAGGTAAAAATCACAAAGTGTTATTATTATTCACAACTTCCAGTTACAATAATAATGAAACCATCCACCGTCGAAAGTGCAAATCCAATATTAGTTACGCCTGCCAGTCGACGCTCCTCACGCTAGCTGTGAACGTAAGTGGCGCCATCTTTTGACATTATTGGCTACTTGTTTGAATTCGATTCTTTTACCAAAGTAGCTTATTAACAAACTTTAAGTACGAATATGGTTTTGCATAAGGCGCGGCGTAGAGATATATTCGAAGTCGGGTTCTTAAATTTCAACAAAATAGAATTAGGAGCAATCTGAAATATTCAACTCTTCTAAAAGGACTTTAAAAAAGAATGAAGCTAGATTTAACATTCAGAGAGAGCCAAAGCTTCTTCATACTTTTAATTTATTCATTTTGGTAGATTATTCCTCAAATCTAAATCCTTCCACTTCCCACAAACATCCGTAAATACGTAAATATCTGAGTAATCTACGCCAATTGATGACAATTATTAGTACAAATGCTAAGAATAATTCCAAGTTCTAAGGTACAAGATTTTAAGTTTTGAGTCCTTCATGAAATTTATTATTTATTATCACCACTGGCTTATAATCTATACTAATATTATAAAGAGGAAGGATTTGATTGTTTGTTTGTTTGTTTGTTTGTTTGTTTGTTTGTTTGTTTGTTTGTTTGTTTGTTTGCATCGAATAGGCTCCGAAACTACTGAACCGATTTGAAAAATTCTTTCACTGTTGGGAAGCTACACTATTCCCGGGTAACATAGGCTATATTCTTTTTTAAAAAAAATTAGGGATCTTTACTAAAACTACGATAATGTAACCCAAGGTGTAAAAAAATTACCGAAAATATTCTTTAAATCACGTGCGCTGCAAAAACTATTGATGATAGAATAAAATAATGTACTACAACTTTGTAGAACACATCATTATATACAAAAAATGTCGCGACAGCATATGTCTAACTATTATAGTTATGCCACAATAAGTGTTCTTTTATTTAAATTTTAATTGAAATGCCGCCGCTAGAAAAGACTCTTTATTTGTATCTTGATATTAATTCTTATCAATATAATATTCGAGACTGCTTCAATGCCTTTATATAACTTTTTGAATTATTCAATTCGGACATCCCATTCAAAAGATATCACGAGTTTAAAAATGTAAGTATTATACAATGTTAGCGTCACTGGGGTACGGGCCGTACGGAAGGACACCAACAAACAATCAAATCTTTCCTATCTTATATATAAAAATCAAAAATTGTTTGTTCCTAATTTATACGCTGTCATACCGTTCATCCGATTGCGATGAAACTTTGGTGATTTGTTGTGCGCACGCCCGCAAAGGATATAGGCTATTTATAATGGTAAGTTCTGGCGTTATTGAATTTGTATTAATGAAAATGTGCGTATTTCATATATTTTAGTGGCAAGGAGGAAAGGCAGGCGGGAGGAGAACGGGGGAGGTGGGGTACGTGGGTGGGAAGACGAGGGATGGGAAGGCGGGGAAGGTAGAAGGGAAACGCGAAAGGGGAAGGGGACTCGGGAGGTGAACGGGGACGCACGGGAAAGGACATTCAAGGAGAATCAATTGATTTCTTTGCATTGCAACGCAAGCCGTGCTTTGTGCTTTGGATTTTAGCTTTAAGCTTTGAAATTTAAGCTTTGAGCTTTGATTCTTGAGCTTTAAGCTTTGAACTTTATGCATTCAACGTTAAGCTTTACGTGTTGAGCTTTAAGCCTTGAGCTTTAAGATTTGATATTGAATTTTGAGTATTGAGCTTTGTGCTTTGAGATTTGTGTTTTGAGCTTTAACTTTGAGCTTTGAGCTTTAAGCTTTGTGCTTTGAGATTTGTGTTTTGAGCTTTAACTTTGAGCTTTATTTTTAAGCTTTGTGCTTTGAGTTTTAAGCTTTAAGCTTTGAACTCAAGTTTAGAGCTTTGATATTAAGCTTAAACTTTGGCCTTTAAACTTTGAATTTTTGATTTAAGCTTGAGCTTTAAGATTGAGCTTTAAGCTTTGAGTTTAATATTTGAGCTTTATGCATTCGGCTTTAAGCTTTGAGCTTTGCGCAAAGCATAAAGCTTAGCGCTAAAAGTTTAAAGCTTAAAACTTTAGGCTTAAAGCTCAAAGCTCAAAGCTTGAAATTCAATGATTTAAGCTCAAGGCTTTAATCCCAAAGCTTAAAGCTCAAAACTTGAAGCTAAAGCTTGAAGCTCAAGGATTTAATCTCAAAAATTAAAGCTCTAAACTTAAATTCAAAGCTTAAAGCTGAAAGCTTGAAGCTCAAAGCTTTAAGCTCAAGGCTTTAATCACAAAACTTAAAGCCCAAAGCTTTAAACTCAAAGCTTAAAGCTCAAAACTTAAAGCTTAAAGCTCAAGACTTTAATCTCAAAGCTTAAAGCTCTAAACTTACATTCAAAGCTTAAAACTGAAAGCTTGAAGCTCAAAGCCTAAAGCTCAAGGCTTAAATCTCAAAGCTTAAAGCTCAAAACTTCAAGCTCAAAGCTTAAAGCTCAAAGCTTGAATATTAAAGATTAAAGCTCAAAGCTTAAGGTTAAAGCTCAAAGTTTAACCCTTCAAAAATTTTAAAGCTCAAAGCTTGAAGCTCAAAGCTTAAAGCTCAAAGCTTAACCCTTCAAAAATTTGGCGTATTTTGTCAAAAGGTAAAAATGTTTCGATATATATCGATTTCGCAATAAAAATTCAAATAAATGGAATATTTGTAAGCGTATCGAAAAACTAAATAGGTACTGGTTTGGAAAGGTGAAATACGCTTAAATAAATGGTATTATTAGAAATTACAAAAACATTTTTTAAATACAAATTTTTTTAATGTAAACTTTAAAAAAATTTAAAAATACTCAACTGACATTTTTGATATTAAAATTACTGATCTATAGAAAATGTGTTTGTTTCTGTCTATGTTTGTGAGATGTTTTGCGTTGCTAAACCGTTCATCCGATTGCAATGAAACTTTGGGGATTTGATGTGCGCATTCCCGCAATGGTTGATATACGTGTAAAGTGAGTTCTGGCATCATCTGGGACGAATGGGAAAGGGTAAGTAGAGCGATTTTTTTTCTTTATTAAGTGGCATAGCATATGCCGGGAACTTGCTATTGTATTTAAATGCCTGTGTCAGAATTTGGTAAATTGAATTATGTAATAGAAAGTACCTACCCTAAAATTCTAAATCTATGCTAATATTATGAATGCGAAACTGCGTGTGTTTGTTTGTTACGCTTTCACGCATAAACTAATAAACCGATCTTAGAATTTTTTTCACCAATAGAAAGCTACATTATACGCGAGTAATATAGGCTATATATAATGGTAAGTTCTGGCGTTACGAAATTATAAATATTAAAATATAATATTTATTTTACGTTTTCTGTCGAAAATTTATATAAAATATTTTTTTTTTTTTTTTACAGTTATTTTTTTTTTTTTACAATACCGCACAAGGGTCCCAACTGCTCCCGTGTGGAGCCAGTGAGACTATGGCATCCCCAATCGGGGTATGTTGTGAGGCTGAAGGTAGTGGGGAGGGGAAGGAGATAGGGAAGAGGAAGGTGGGGAAGTACCTGGCTATTCAGATCTGGTCACTAAACACGGCTAAAGCCATTTCAAGCAACGTTTCAATTCTGAATGGTGGTCTTACACCAGGGCGATACTGATAGTATCTTCCACTCTGGAACGTGCCGCAAATATACTATTTATTTTAAATGAATAAATTGTGAAATAACACAAATGAATCAAATAAAATTTATTTGCGCACGCCGGGTTCGAACCCGCGACCTTCGGATTGTGAGTCGAGAGTCTTGCCTCGGGACCACGGAGGCCGGCAGTTATTGCTAACGTCAGAAGAAAAGCAAAACAAATCGTTGCCGTGAAAACCAAGTTGATATATATTTTTTAAATCAGTCATCGTAGTTAATATTTATCTCTAAAAAATGAATCGCCGAAATGTATTTACGCGCATGACTTCCGAACAACGGCACCAAATTGGATTTTACTACTGGTGAGCTCTGGCATTATGAAATATGCAAAAGGTGGCATGCGAGCTGTTTGAAAACTGAATGTACCGGGAAAGAATGTATGAAATGCGGGAGGGGGACTCGGGTAGGGGGTTCGCAGGAGGGGGAGGAGGGAAACCCGGGAGGGGGAGGGGAATCTGGGAGGGGGAGGGGAGCTTGGGAGGGGGGTTCGCGGGATGGGGAAAGGGGTATTGGAGTGGGGGGGAGGAAAGGTGGAGGAGGCGGAGTAAGAACGCGAGACGGGAAGAGGACGCGGGAGAGGAAGGGGAGGCGGAAGGGGAACGGGACGAATGGGAAAGGACACGCAGGAGAAAATAATTTATTTATTAAATGGCATGGCAACGCATGCCGGGTACCAGCTAGTAATTCATAAAGTTTTAGGAAGAAAATTTCATAAAGTTTTTAGGAACAAAATTGGAAGCGTTTTAAGAGTTCCGTATATATGTATTTTTTTTATTTTTTTACATTAGCTCCATACAGGTGGCTTTGAGAAAAATGAATTTCTTGAGAACCTATGTTATCTTTGGTGATGCTGTGTCAAGGGTCTTTTTAAGGAAAAAAAGGGTGGAAAAGAAAAAGTATGAGGTAGGAATCTGGGGACCAGTGTGTTCAGGAGAGATGGATAAGTGAATCATCACTCCCACTGCGTTGTAAGGCGATGGTCCGACTGGAGAGATCAAAAGGTCTCCTTTTCAGCCCGCCACGCAGTACATGGGCAGACGCATCTGCTACCAAGGCTTAGAGAACCCGGGACGAACTCGGGAACTTCCGCTAAGATACCAAACGTAGCGAACCACTTGTTGCAGAGGTAAATAAATAAAGGCCAATAAATGGTTCCCATTGCCTCCTTTCAAATTGTGAAATATAATATGAGATATTTCACGAGATAATTGTATCATGACTATCACATTTTTTATTATGTTGTCACTCGATAGAGTAAATATCGATTAAATAACTAACGTTTTCTTTATAGAAAAATGTTAGAAATATGTTTGCTTTTTCATAGATCCGGATGGTTTTATGTCGAGCGTCGACTTTATATAAAATATTCTTCCACGCACCGCGTTGCTAATATGTTCGAGAAACCCATTTATACCCGATAATAATAATTGTTTTCGTTAACACGTAGGCAAAATCCTCTGGAGATATTAAAAGCCGAATGTGTAATCTCTTAGCGGAATTCCCAACTAGGCTGGACGGTGAAATGAACACCGGCACAAGTTACGGAAAATTATGAAACTTTGTCATGGACACGAAATGTAATTTATCAAAACAGATTGCCGAGTCACGAAGAAATGAATTGTTAAAAAAATTTTCCCTTGACGATAATTAAAACAAAACGTGATTAAAATATAAAGCAAATAAAAGCAGCTTTGTAACAAGAATAAACCGCATGGACCCGAATACTTCCATGCTCGCACATAGTACGGCAACCTTATCTACAGTCGGATGTCATCAAAGATCTTCAGTTGGACGCACAACTCACAGTTTACCAATACCCACGGAGGGATGTACCGCGAACTTCTTAATAATAAGCGGCCTATAACCAGCAGATATTACGAGTCGATCGTGGGCTCAAGATACTGGTAGCGAGGTGTGTAGTGTTCTTCCCTAAGACCTCCTTCCAGCGAAGTCTTAGGGAAGTCCTAGGCATCTAGCCTATACCTGATGTACACGCGAAATGTATTCTCCCTTTCAGTAAGGTTGTAAAGGTTGAATTCATCACACTTATCTTCACGATAGCGATCAACTGCAGACATCCCTTAAGAGCCATAAACCAGCGGCCGAGAATTTAAATTTCGTCGAACGATGATCTTGCGATCGTACCCTTGCAACGGTACAGAAAGAAAGATTAATAATTATTCGCCGTACCAGCATTTTTACATTATAACTCAATATCGATTTTATTTCATTCAAAATTTGCTTTCATAAATACCCACATTCAGAAATGCTCAAACTCGTGATGATAAAACAATTAAAATGATGTACTCTTTGTAATTATTTTTTGATCATAAGTATTTATAATAAAAAAATAATAATAATAAACTTAGGTTTAAAGTAGTAGGTTTTTTAAACAATGAAAGTGATAAAAACAAAGTTTATTATTTATTTTGAATTAAAATGGTGCCACAAAATAAGTTTGCTGTGTTTGATGTAGTATATGTAATTTTTCAATAATGTCTTTTTAAAAAAATGTTTTTTTTTTTAATTCATTAATTTCTAAGACCGTAAATTAATAGACGAAATGAAGTATTTTTGTCACAAAACAAGGGCGCGGATCTTTTTTTTTATGATTTTTAATATATATTTTTTTTTTTACATTAACTCCACACAGGAGGCCTTGAGGAAAATAATTCCCCTCAGGGCCTATGTCATCTGGGATGCTGTGTAGAGGGTCTTTTTGAGGAGAGGAAGGAATGAACATTGGTCTTGAAGAGACCCATGTTGTAGGAGGGAGGAAACACAGATGCCGGCAAATCGTTCCATAGCCGAGCTGTTGAACTCAAGAACGAGTCGAAAAAACGACCCGTTCTCATGTGACAAATGTTAACCGTGTACATATGTTGGGCGCGCGTTTGGCGTGTCTCCCGACTATGCACCGGTGCCGAAGGGATCAATGACGCTAGTTCCTCAGAGCATCTTCCATTGAAATACCAGTAGAACATGGATAGCATTCCCACCCGACGTCTGTGCTCTAAAGATTGCAACCCGTTTCTGCACAGAGTCGAGGGTATTTTTCAAGTATTTTGAAGCTCCAGACCAGAGGTGGCTGCCAAATTCAACCGTGGGGCGCACTTGCGATTTGTACAGAGTAAGCAGTTGTGTACTATTAAAGTATCTGCGGGCCCTGTACAGTACGCCCAGTTTTTGAGAAGCTAACTTTACTCTGGCTTCGATGGAGCCCCCATACCTGAGCTGGTCACTTATAGTACACCAAGCATATCAATGGAAGGTCTGTTCGGAAGATTGCTTCCGTTGAAGGAGACTAGATTTTCATTTCGATTCCTTTTAGACGTAATCAGACATGATTGGGTCTTTGAAACATTGAATTCGACGAGGTTATTCTTACCCCAAGAGAAAACACTCGAGGTAACCATCCATTCTTTGCTTCAAAGTCCTCCGAGCCGTTGGAGTTTATTGAACTAAAATAAAAATTCTGAAGAAAAGGTTTCCCAAATAATGTATTTTACTGCATGATTATATGATTTGAAATGTATGTTGTATAACACAAAATTTTATTTGAAAATTTAATAAATCTGTCAACGACCTACGGTAAAACCTTATTGTACTAAAAGTAAACACATTTTCTCGAAATTTAAAAAATAGCTTTACTAGATAAAAGTCTTTCGAAATCAATTTATAATTTTTTTTGGAAAAGAATCAATACATATAAAATTTGATTTAAAAATGACATATTTTCGGTTTTGTCTGTTTATTCCACCGACAGAAGGACGAGCGATTCACGCGGCTCACTTCAGTTGGGATCAGGCAGGCTCAAAGTGAGGACATGTGCTTCGGTTTCCAAGGTGGACCAAACATAGCGGAAACATATAAACCGTAAATCCATCATTTCAAATCATTAGATAATTAATGATGGCTTAACATAACTTCATTTAATTAATTACTTGGTAGTTATGTTTAAAGGATCTGGCGCCCGTAAAAGATTAATTATCTTCATTAGAATCATTTAACAATGTGATATTTAAATTTAACTCTAGAAATCATCTTTGAGTTTCTAGCACGCCCTGGGTTATTTATTACATTTAGAGCCAAGGTCGATCTACACAGTTAATATTTTTGTACAACCTAGCTTTACAATAAAACTTTTATTTTTTATTAACATTATGAGTTTCATTTCATTGAAGATTGATATTTTAATTCATGCTTTGTAATACTTCTTAAACACTTCAGTAATTATTTAATCATTGTTACATTTGACGCCCACTCAAGGTGTAATATATTTTATCGCTTCAAGGTTTGAAAAGTGCCTAGAGCAGTGGTTCTTAAATTTTTTGGAGGTACTGAACTACCAGTTTCAAATGCATTCAACGAACCCTTCTTAATTGGAAAGTGGGGCGTGTCATCAGTGGTGGCGGATTAACACAAGGTGGGAGGGGCCTAATGGGATATGATGGGCTATTGTCACGGCTATATATTATTTAATGAAACACGTTTGGTAGTTTTGAACAGAAGGAATTTATTTATTCTCGTATAACAAAATCATGTAGGTACACAGAGCTTCACGGGATAGGATGGGGTGGGATGGGATATGGGATAGTGACAATATCCTTCGTTATTTTTTTTCGGGCTGTATCTTATTCCGCCGAACCCCTGAGACTGACTCACCGAATCCCTGTGGTTCGATCGAACACAGGCTAAGAACCATTGCTCTAGAGCGATGGCATAGGATGGGCTATTGTTACTTTATTTACCAGAATAGGGAGGCGCAATGGGATAGGATGGGGCGGGATGGGATAGTGACAATATTTTTCGTATTTTTTTTTTCGGGCTGTGTCTTGTTCCGCCGAACCCCTGAAACTGACTCACCGAACCCCTGGGGTTCGATCGAACATAGGTTAAGAACCACTGGCCTAGAGGATCTCTATATTTCGTACCCAGTCCAGATTAGCGTGCCATGTCGCGGTTGAAGTTTGGTTTTGTATGTCTTCTTAGTCTTGGTTTCAAACTCACACTATGTTTACTAAAATGATGTAAAGTGGCGTCCAACATGGTTTTGTGGTGAAAAACAGTTAATTTTATTATTTTTCATGTGAATACCTCACAAGAGTCCCAGCTGCTCCCGTCTGCAGACAATTAGACTCTGGCATCCCCGATTGGGATATTTTGTGAGGCTGAAGATGGTGCGGAGGGAAAGAAGATAGGGATATAGGAAGGTGGGGAAACACCTGACTACTTAGATCTGGTCACCAAACACGGCTAAAGTAATTTCCAGCAACTGAAACTGATGGTCAAAAACCAGGGCAATACTAAAAGTATAATTCATGTGCACTACATATTATTTTAAATAAATTGATTGTGAAATAATAAAAACTAATGAAATAAAATTTATTTGTGCACGCCGGGATTCGATCCCGCGATCCTCGGATGGCCGGAGGCCGATTTAATATAATTATAAAATAATTCACGCAGTCGTAGCTAATCCTCATTTTTAAGTTTCACTTATTTTTTCGATCCAATTAAGAAAATACAAAATTTGTTTATGTTAACGATTAGATTTTATTGAAGGGTTTTCTCATAGATAATTAAAACAAAGGAGATGGACCATGGGCCATTTCAATATGAAACCGCCAGCACTAAAATATCGCATATATTTTTGTGCATAGATGCGACGTGACACGACTTTGGATAACTTTCATTGTAGGATTAGCCTGGATTAGTTGTGGCTTTTGTCCATAAACCTTTTTATTTCTATTATCTATGCTTCTACTGCTCGTCTATCGCACGTAGATTTGATTTTCTTTTCATTTAGAATTAAAATTAAATATTACATATATTAAATTCCTAATTTAAAAATCAAAGGTGTTCACAATCACGAGCGGTCGAATTTTCTAAATTCGTTGAATAAATATAAAAACAAAGCCATCAAATACAATGAAATATTTATAAAGAAAGTTTTTAGTAAAGTTCTAGAAGCCTTGAAACCGAATCCATCTCAATTAGTTTCACGATAATGATTTCGCAGTTTGAGGACTCTTTTAATTGGCAGGATGTAACTAATATCTTACTTAAACTTTTGAATGCCGTACAGCTCTGTTACGGAGCACATATATCTTGCTTCATCTACATCCGTACGTTGTAATACAAAATTTCCAGTTGTTGTTCGTTCATGGCATGACTCACCTGAAGAAATAGATTGAAAATTTGATAATGCTATTTTTTTATATTGCGCATTTATCTTTGACGACCTTGTCTATGTATTCGGAGGTTGTGAGTTCGAATACCGGAAGCGTATTTCCAAAACCTACACCGGTTCAGTCGCGGTAGCGACAGTTTACATTTACATTTTCAATATCAAAATTTAAATATTTTAAAAATTTACAAATTAAATTATTAATTTCTAATATACACATTGGAAAGATTGTTTTTATCTAAATCTTAGAATTTTTGTTTTTGCAAAATGATAAAAAATAACCAATATGGAGGTGTGTTTACAATATATTGGAATAATTTCAAAATTTTAATATTTAGAAATAAAATAATTAATTAAAAATAAACACATTGGAAAGATTATTTTATCTCAATTTAAAAATAATTTTTGTTTTGAAGTGATAAAAAATAACCAACATAGAGGTGTATTTAAAATGTAAATTATCGCTACCGCGACTGAACCGGTAAAGGGTTCGGAAATACACATCCCGGCGGGCACAATTATTTTTTTTATTTATTTAATATTTATTCGTATTTAATGATTATAAAATAAATAAGTATTTTCGCGGCATATTCCAGAGTGGCAGCTGGGGCAATGGTGAAAAAACATTCAAAATTTACTCATAATCCAAAATCGACATTCAGCCATTCAAAATAGAAAAGTTGCTTGAAATGGCGTTAGCGGTGTTTAATTCCTTTTAAGCTCTTAACACACCCAATTAGGTATGTCACGGACCTACCAGCTCTGGACTAGTAATGATAGTTTAATATTCCAGGACTCTAATAATTCATAAACAGATTTTGCATATCGTAAACCTTTGAAATTTTCCACAGAATTGCTCTACGTTGAAATAAATAAGTTGGTAAATTGTTTTGAAAACACAAAGATTGTTTAACGCTTTAATCTCGGTGGGTCAAAGCAAAACGCAAACAGCGCTGATGAGTACAGGTAGAACCACGTAAAATCGAATTTGAGTGCTTTACGAAAATTTTTTAAGCAAATCTATAATTTTAAATGTGATCTTGAGCCATTCCTCATGTATCCAATATGTCTCCTGTGCGAAATTTTGAGTTTTAAAAAATCATTATTCCGATAGTGTTAGAACGTGCGAGACACCGAGACACGTATACCGTTTCAAAGGCTATTTATAAAGATTTTGCATTGTTTTGCATTTTAGCATTGTAGCGCATTCTTACACGCAATTATACTAATAACTCGTTTAAACCTTGTCCAATTATATTCAATTTTATCTTAAAATGTGTGTATAAATATTTAATAATAATAGATATATTTTCCGATAGTATTATGCCAAAGAAAATTTTGTGAAGCGTAATAATTATTTTTGAAGTAACTGGGTCATTTGAATGTAATGTCATGAATGTAAAACAGCTGTATATTACACAAACGCTTTGTAGATTTTTTAATAATATTAATATTGCAGAAAGAACTCAGTAAATTCGTACTACTAGAATTGGCTCTGGTCTGAACTTTGTGGCAATTCAAACTAAATCTTCTTTTGGTCAAAGAAATTACTTTTATCAGGCTCCACTCATATTTAACAGTCTTCCAGAACATATTAAGTCATCAAATTCCTCGACTACTTAAAAAGATTGTTAAATTATTTGTGTTAGCCGAGGATTGCCAATCTATTTTTTCTACTTTGTCATTTCTAAAGTAATATCATATTAACTATTTATTATTAATATACTCTTAACATATTAATTTTCACATTCATTTTAATTTTCTACTTAACTTACTATTGCATATTAATTAATTAACCGTTTAGCAAAACATAAAAAGGTTTGTTTTGGATAAAAGTACAGAACCGGATTTAAATATTAATTTAATGCCTTGCAAAAAAATTTTTTTAGTAACAATTTAAATATTAAAGATAGTAAATAGCTTACAAAAAAAAAATATTATGTCAAAGCTGATTTCAAAACATGGTCACCCTACTTGTTTACATTTAAAATATTAGTTCCTACAGCTTAGTAGAGGCCTTTATTCTGCGAGAAATATTATTGTAACAATATTATCTTTCAATACTTGTATTATTTTGTATATTTTTATAAAATTGTTAACCTACGTCCAAGTGAGGTTAAAAAATTTAATTTTAGTATTTTGCTTTTTCAACTGTTTGTTTACGACCAATATTTATGTGTTATTTTGAATAACTTTTAAAATTATTAACTCCGATACAGGCGAACCCTAGTGGGGTTAATAATTACATGCTGAAATGAATAAACTTGTGAAGAAGCTATAAATAAATAAATAAATAAATAAAAATTGTGACCCACTACCAAAACAATCCACATCCCACACAATTTAATAAAGGTAAGAATACGATCGCACAAGTAAACAAAGTGGGTCGACTGCAGGAAATAAGCGAAATGATCGTCTGATGTAAAGCGTCCATGCCAGGGATGCTTCTTCAAATGCAACGGTTAGACCCGGCAGCACCATTAAACCAGGATCTCAAGAGGCTGTGCATGCTGCTTTGCGTAGCGTTGAAATGTGATGGGATGGGAGAATTTCCTCTCTCCTATTTCTACAGCCTCTACAGTTGAATATGGCTTCTGGACTGGGTATTTTTCTAAGAAAATAATATGGTTTAAAATTAGATGACTTAGAACGCGATTATACCTGTCATTGCATGCTGTAAAAGTCACTCATGACTGTTTTTATCGATCAAAACCGAGCAAATGCAAATAGGATTGTTCAGCACGCCTACATTACACGATAAAGGCAAATTTTATTTGTGTAGTTATTCAGTTAGACCTGAGGTTTCCAATCTTATCTGGCTCACTGCCTACTTTTCATCAATATTGTTTGTACAAATATTAAGAATTAATAAGTTAATATTACAAAATACGATAGTATAATCAAATGAAACGCAACTGGCAAAAAAAAATAAAGTTACGTGTTTGCATTAGGAAGGTGACCCTACGTTTTATAAGATTATCAGGACCAACCGGTTAGTAGCGTAGAAGTTTAAACTTTTTTAACCCAAGCGTAGCAGGTTCGATCCTCTACTAGTATACACAATTTTTCATCATTATGTTTGCCACATTTCGGCTTAAATTGAAGAAAATGGATGGATTTTCAATTTCTGAGATTATTTGTAGCCCGGCAATTCTGTATTTCTAAAATAAAGTAAATAAAAAAATAAAAATTGTAGGTTAAAGATTCAAGCAATTATACATAAACGGTTTAGTTGATTTCATTAGACAATTTTTTTTTTCTGAGCCCCATTTCGCCGCCCCCTTGAAACTATTTACCGCCCTCCAATTTACTCTCGAAGCTCCTACGCCCCCCTTTAATTTCACCAACGACGCCAGCGGGGGGCGATATCGATTTCGTTTGGGATTACTCAGTTAGGCCCACCGCACATGGAGAAATTGAAAAAAAAACAGTTGGCAACTCAATCGCTATCCACAGAAAAGGTTAAATTTCATTGGCGGTCCGTACCCAGGCAACTTGTTAAATACAAGTTATCAAGTGCGACGCGGCGACCAGCAGTGCTAGTCACCGCGGCCGTCGCGTATCAGTTGCCAGGTTGACAGTTTACCTTGGTTACGCCTCACGACCTGTCACGTTTTCGAGTAATTTGCGATATGTCAGAGCAGGAAAATATCGATTTTGTTCAGGAGGTTGAAATATTATTTTTATATATTAAGGTTGACAATTGAAAAATTATTATAGTATTTTAACAAGCCGATATAATGAATTAAATTGAATTGACAATTATGACTTAAATTGAATTGCGCCGATTGATTTGAATTGATTGTCAACCAATTTTCGGTTTCTCCCTGAGCAAAAACAACGAAAGAAAGACTAACGAAAGAATATATTTTTATGAAAATTGTTACTTGAGTTCATTCGTTTTCTGGTAACATTTTTAGTTTACCCAGTATTCCAGTATCTATTGTACTTTGTCCTTTTTGTATTTTTTTCTCATCGCAACCGGTGTCTAATCTGTCGGAAAACACGCCGAACGCGTGCTCAACATTTGCATCTTCACAGTTGAAATGTGTCAAAAGAGAACGTGTGGTTTTTATGACGCCTACGTTAATTAATCAACGGTTTAGCCGTTGAATGATTTACCAGTTTCGTGTTTTCTCTCAGAACTGTTCTTTAAGACCCGGGTTCCCCCTCTTTTCTTTCGCAAAAATGATCCTCCTCGCAGAATCTCCAAATAAGACAAGCTCTCAGAGAATTATTTCCCTCATTGTGGAGTTACTATAATTTTTTTTAAAACGTACATTTTTCCTAATTTCTGGGAAGTATTTTGTAAGTTCTTACTTCCTTCATCAATTGCAATGTAGAAAGTAGGTAATGACTAGGACTTTTACACGTTCCCGGAAGTTGTTTAATTGGCAAGTTAGCAACTTTAGCAAGTCTGAAGTACACGAGCAGAACTTTTGCAATACATTATTGTTAGAGTTGCAGCAGCCTCAGTTTAACAGGGTTGGGGAAACTGCGGCCCGCGCGCACTTCTGGTGTGGCCAGCTGAAAACACCTCAAAAACTACAACTAACTGTTTTCTTTCCTGTGGTATCAGATACATATGAATAAATATAAGATCGTTTTCATGTTACGTGAGTAATTATAAAAACCTAGTTATTAAATAACCTAGTTGCAGACCATTGCTGCAAATCCAATATGCTGCAAATTAAATTCCAGTAGTGAATTCATCTGCTAATGCATTTCAAATGAAAACATTTTAATGTTTTAAGAGTAAGTTAAATGTACAAGTTACACATCATTATGCTGAAAAATTCTAAATTTTCGCCAACTATTTGCTATTTCCGCGTGTAACCATAACTAAGCTTATGTATTTTTATGCCGAATAACTTCTTTGTTAAAACAAATCTAATGTTCTGGACGCATCCTAAGATTCAAGTTGCGGACTCATCTGCCGACACAATTCAAGGGGAACGAACCATTATCGCATTCCAAGTGCAGTTATAAATTTCTATATGCAGACCCATTTGTGAACATTACATTTGACCACCCATTTCATTTTTTTTTTCTTCGAAGAATTCTTATGATTTAAAAGCGCGTTGGGGGTGATTTTTCACAAAAATGACGCGTCAGAAAATCATATAATTATTTTTATTAAAATTATTTAAAACAAAAATAAATAAGTAGGCTTTGGTAAAATGAGGTAAAAATAATTTATTTTGGAGGATCTGACCTCCTCCCTCTTTTCTTAAGAATCTATGTGTAGCCCGCCGGTGTTACTACAAACAAAAAGGTTCTCTACCCCTGGTTTAAATGAACTGACGTGCATCACTGCCGTGGCCTGTAATTATGTTCCTGGTAATTATGTTTCCTGCCAAAATCTTCCCAGAAAAATGTTAGCAGATAAAATGTTCCCTATCAAAATGTCCCTAGTCAAAACTTTTCCTGCCAAAATGTACCTGGTTAATAGTCGTATAGTCGGTTAGGTTAGGTTACTTTAGGTTGAATTCTAAGTATTGAATTCCATAAGTCTAAACTTAAACTTTAGGGCGCACAGTTTTACACCCGCGCTTTGCAAGCGGGTTCCTTACAGATCATCGAACCATCCCAGGACATGGATTAGTTAGAAATGTGCCAATATAATATCATTTTAACATTTTCTAACAGGATGATTAACTAAATAATGAATAATATTATTACCAAACATTTTAACTTGGTACATTTTTACTGGGAATATTTTGAGAGGGAACATTATTATCTACAATAGTCCCAGTGAGAGTTCGTACAGATGTCATGCTCGATGTTCGTCCGCCTCCTTCTCATTCGTCTTATTTGAAAATGAATAAGGCAGATCCTAGAACAATGACGTCACGTACGACCTCTCGGGACTAATATAGAACCATATAACGAGATGAAAACTTACTCTACAATGGCACAAAGCTGTTGGCGAACGACGCTTAATTTAGAAAGTAGGTGGTGCAAGTTAATAATTGACTTCAACCATCTAGTCCATAAGATTTTATTACCCTTAAATTAAAGCACAAACAAAAACAAATGAGCAAAGTAGTTTTTGACCAATATGAAATTAAATCTATAAATGTTTTGTAAGTTCAAATATTTGGTGCAAAAAATAGTCATACCACATCATTGACAGTTCATATTGAGACTATTGACATTGACTTCAAAATGAAGGGATATAGAACTAATTTACTTGAAAACTTGGACAATTTTTTTTACCCCAAAGATCTCCAAATCTTGAAAACTTGGTTCATGGGAAGTGGTTCTCCAAGTAAATTGAACGTTAATCTGAATTCAACTTAAAATATCCAACTTCGTTTTCACCACTATTTTTAATTAAAATTATCGTTTCAAAATCCATGATTTCTTCATAGGGGCACAAAGTATACATGTAAACTGTTGACGTACGAGTATAAGACATACGCCAAATATACTTAGTTACATAAAAAAAAAACACTGCTAAAGAATGTTAACATAATATAAGGCGAAAACCAAATTTCAACAAACACACAAATATTATTAGACCAGTTAGACAAGCATACAAAAAAAAAACATATAAAATCCGTCGGTAAACACAAAGTTTTGGACAAAGACGCAACAAATATCAGGCAATTAAAATGAGGATATTTTGTCGGGGATATTTTGTCGCGGGATGAAAAAGCGCGGAACCTTTCATACCTTTCCATCCTAGAACTTCCCCTAGTTCCTTTCCTTAAAAATACCCTCCAAAGATCATCCCCGAAGATGACCCTGGCAATGTTTTTTTCCTCGACACGAATATCTTTCACTCGAAATGAAAAATGAGGGAAACAGAAGACATTGAAGAAGATAAAACTAATAATCTAAATGAAAATATGAAAGAGAACAAGACACAGAATATAAGTAATAATTGGATAAGGCGTTACAGAGTGGTTGCAAACGCTCATTATCATCTCATAAATTTGTAACTTATTTGTTTCTTATTATAAAATAAATAAATTTGGTTTGTTATTTAAAACTAAATAATCTTCATAGTTCATATTTTTATTTAGTGTATTGTTATTATTTTGATATTAATATCAACATTTTTGAAATGAAATGAAAATAAAATTTTTGAAAACAATTTATCAAAAACAATTTATCGTTTGTGGGTACTGCGACAAATTCATTTTCTGATAAACAATAGCTGCGGAAAAATCGTTTTTTGACGCTGTTGCGCAAAAAACACGCAAACTTTATTTTAAAAGTTTCTGCTATAAAATGGTGTTTTAGAGGAGCAAACCTTGCGACCAGTTGAAAGTTTGTCTGGACTTTGACAAAATCTGGTTATTTATTAAATCATTATTATTATTTAAAACTAAAATATATAAAAAAAAATATATCTTATTAAAGCTTAAAAAGCAACCTTTGCGGTGATATATAATAAGCTATACATAAACCAGCTTTAAATTTGTACCACGAAATAATCCACATTTTGTTTCAATTAAATATCTCAGCCTGAACCCGAACTTTGACATTATTCTAAATATACAAAAGAACAAATAAAAATTTATCACATGACATGACTTGCAGGGAAAAACAATTTATTTATTTGAATACGGCATTGCAACGCATGCCGAGAACCAGCTAGTATTTCAATAAATTAAAAAACATAATACCAACAACGATCATTCAAATATGAAATAGAATATACAGTAAAAAAGGTAACCGTCGCTACTGGAACTTGAACATACTTAAAAGTCTTACCGGGACAAGCGATAACCGTAATTAAGTTTCAATGGCTCAATTAGTAGAGGCACTTATTCCCGTAAGACTAGAGGGTCTGGGTTCTAGTTTCAGTTGCTTCCTTCACCTTTTTTATTTTATGTGTATATTTGTCTATTATAATATTTCATGGAGAGTTGTTGATGTTAATACTATCTTCTACGTTGATTAATATTTTATGTTCTTTCTTTTAGCCAAGTACCGATAATACTCTTATTACTAAGCCCTTTGAAGTAGAAAGTCAAGAAGAGAAGTATGTAAGTATTTTGTGGACTCACCTAGGAAATAATTGGTTACAGTCCTCATCCTCTTGTGTGCCAGCACTATCCACACCACAATCAGGTTTCCCCCAGTAGCCACCACCACCATCCCAGCAAACAGCACGCTCCATATCAACTGACGCCACCAGGGAAGGATGAAGCTGGGAACTTCCCCGTTGCTACTGTTCGCCGAGAAGTTGGCCAAAGGATCATCGAGAAGCAGTGGAGTATGGTTGAAGAGTGAAGCAAAATCGAAGAGGACGGGGGAACTGGAATTAGAATCTCCCCGCGCTCCTTCCAACCAACTCGAAGCATCGAAATCCATTATTATGGTTTATTTATGTTACGTCGACGCACTTGTTTTTGTGAAAAATCATAATTGTTCTGAAAAACACTACTTGATATTAAATCAACTAAATACACTTTTTAATTACAACACTCTTTAAACAAAAATAAATCGCTTATGCACAATGAAATTCGTTGAATTTTCACAACTTCATTAGCAAATGATTTCGTTTAACACTGATAACGAATAACTTAATTAATTTTCTTTGTCAATGGATGTTGTACACGATCTAAATAGAAAAACTAACGTTCCTTTTTAAAATTTTCTTCCAACTTCACGAGGGTGATGCGAGGTACTAATTAATTGTATCAAACTTTCTAGAATTTTTGCTTCTTTCTTGATGCTTTTTCATTCCTGAAACAAAAAATACATTATTAAAATAAAATAAAAAGGTTTCTTAAAATATTGGGAAAAAATGTCAAATTAGTTTTACATTTTTCTCTCAACATTTTGTTTTTTTAAACAAATATTTAATGACGAAATTACTGCCACGACATTTTTGTTTATTTTATTTATTTTTTTTGCTTAATATTACGTGATCGATAAAAATGATTCGAAAACGTATAAACGGCTAACTAACAATTTTGTAGGTGAACACAAGCAAAGTTTTCCATGCCATAGTATTATTATATTACTAGACCCTCACTTTATTTCCTCTCAAAGGTAAACAGAGAGGATGGAATGCCACAAAAATAATTCATAAGACACATCAGCAAATGATTTTCCCTGCCGTGATTTATAGTCGGTGAATTGCGGTCGGTGAATTTTCATAAAACCCTAATTATCAGAGTTGGCATTAAAACTCCATTATAGACTGCTAATCTTTGCCGTTTCCATGGCAACATTTTATAAGCTGCCACTGTATTATTCAATTTTCCATTATATGATTTACTGTCACCTCTCAACATAGTTCCTAGTGAGAGAGGCATAGCACATCACTTATTGAAATAGAATTCATAAAGATGAAAAGTAAAAATAAATAAAAAAATTATTTAAAGCACCACATTTTTCTAAATATTTTTTTATAGCCATAAACGAAAAAAGTTATTTGCGTTTTTTCTTTTGTGAGTGTGTACAATTTTCAAGTGGGTCTTCAATTATAAAGGCAAATAGTGAAACACGTTTTTCAAGATTCATATTTTCGTAAATAACCCATCCGCTTTTTATAAAAAATATGTATATATATTTACACATTTTCGATTTGTTATCAACCTGGTATTTAAATAAGCAAGCATTTATATTGCCTTTGACATGTAATCCTGACTCCTAATATTATGTTCTTACAAATAAGACGAATGGGTAATAATAATGATAATAATATTTGGATGATTTACATAGCGCCGGTTTTGTGAAAAATCACCTCAAGGACGCTAACTCTGAGTAAAACTACATAAAATTACTAACTCATTAAAGTTGGCAGAAATAATTCAAGAGAATAATGACGCGTTTTTTAAATTAATTCTGTTAAGTAGGTTCTTCAATTCAATCAATTTAAGTTTTTATTTTCAATGCTTTTCTCATTTAGATACGATTTGAGATTTTCACAGCCAAAATTGTTATTTATGAGGTATAAAAGGATTTAGGCGTTTCGAGAATATTATCCAAATTGTATACTTTGGTGATTATACCTAAGAGTATTTAAAAAAATTCATATATGATCATGATTTATTTTTGGAGTGCTATGCCGTGTTCTGCTTCCTCCTTTAATTTACGTTTTAGTTAGCGTTGGAGGAAGCGGAACACTGCATAATATCCGAAAAAAATTGCGATTAAAGTTTTTCTTGATGTTCAAATTTTCAGATTGTGACAATTTATCAATTTATAAAATTACAAACAAAAACAACACGATATCATTAAATTTCCAATATGGTAATGATATTTTTACATTTCTTGAAATATTCTCCAATATTATTATGATAAATCAATTCAAATTGGCAACTGGGAAAAATTACTTCTGTTCCGATGTCAGTTTGAAATGATAAAATATTATTGTATTCTCGCAAATGTGTAAGTAGTATTTTTTATATTCTGTTTGGAAAAAATAATATGTGAAGTATTTTGTGAGAGTTTAAGCTCTCAAGAATTAATTTTATATAAAAAGGTTCATATATGTTGATGGAAAGTAATAAATTGTTAATAATAAATATTAGGATCTAATAATCATTTTTGAAGATCGTAAAATGTTCACGTAGATTTTTTTTTAAATATTCATAAATTGAACTGCCTCATATTGATACAAAAAACTTTTCAGTGGGTATTTAGGTAAATATCTTTATTACACACAAGAGGTTTAAAAACAAGTGAAAGAATCTATAAAAACACATTATTTACACACTAAAAAAGCTTCAATTTGTCATGCCTTCGAAATTTGCTTTGAAATTGAAAATAATGTCAACAGAAAAGCTTTTATGAAAAGAATCGCAAAGAACATGATCAAACGCTTTTGTATCGCGTCTTCAAGAAAAACCGTTTTTCGAGCTTTAATAAACACCGTAAATCATCGGGTACTATAATAACCATGTAAGTAGTCAGGTAAAATGGTAAGATATAACGTTATTTATCAACTGAGAGCAAAAAAATGAGTTCACGCATGTGATAAAATAATTCGTTAAAAGACTATTCTAGACTTTCAATTTCATCATTTTACTTTAAATCGCTTCTTACAATTTCCGTGTGATATTACGTTTGAATAAACACATTTTTTTACTCTTTTAAATGAAATGGGACTGAAGAGTAGTCAATTCAAGTGATACAGAAAGCCACAAGGAAAAAGAAAGGCTGCAAATAAGACAAGGAAGAGCAGCTTAAGAAAAAAATTGCCAAAATATAACACAACAACTGCCATTCAACGCTTCTTAATATACCAACAATAAGCCAGCCTTTAATTCCGACATACACCAGCACAAAACACGATCACAAAATCAAAAACACTTTTTGTCATCTACTCCCACGGCTAAATTTGGAAATATATAACTCCTTACAATACGACGCACATACGCAATTTAACGCATTATCTAATAACCTAAAACTTCAACCTTCAAACTAAAAAATATTGGCAAAAGCTCTTAAAGGATACTTTCTCAGAAGCTTTATTAACCAGCGACATATTTAGAAAACTTTCTTTGAAGCTCTTCAACTCTTGTATATCTTTCTAAATTTATTTGTGATGTATTCTTCAATTATTTCTTCAAAATTCGCAAATTCAATTCACTTTATCAAGTGTTTCTAGTCTGTTTTATAAACAAGTTATTTTTAATTGAACCTTAAATTCGTATTCTTGTGTGAAAATAATTTTCTCAATTGCGTAAATTTTTTTCACCCTTTTTCAATTTTCATGGCGCGTGAAATGATTTGTTACCGGTTAAACCGATTTACTGAGAAAATAATTTTGACAATAGATTCTCTATTGTGTATCGCTATTTGAATTTCGATTTTGTTTGTTTGAAAATGAATATTAGAAATGGCGTCAGAGAGACTCGTTGTCGATGACAAAGTATCTATCAACTATTGGAGGGTAATTACTCAAATACACACGAACATATGTATAATACGCACTTCTCTGAAATTCGATGACATCATGGCAGTTAATAAATGTAATAAATATCGGCCTTATCTAAAACGCAATTCGGCCGAGTTCATAGTGTTGTTGCTCACTTATTAAGGGGGGAGGGAGTAAGGTTTTAAAGGCAAAAAAGGTATATATTTCTATTTTTGAAACTGATAATTCATGGTGGAATTCCATTATAATTTATTATAATAAAAACAAATATAAAACTTTTTTCCACTTTAAGTTTAATGACCGTAACCGGTTTCAGCTCGCTAGAGCCATCTTCAGACTGGTACAAAATATTCTTAATCTACGGTTTATATACATAACATTTGAGGGAAGGGAAGCGGGTGGTCTTAAGGGTTTTAATCAATTATACTAATTACATTTGTTACTAAGTAGTTTTAGACTGTTGAATTTCTAAATATTTTGGTTATTCCAGTGGGCTAATTACCTTGGGTTTGTAGCTCACTTCAATATTGTTTAGGAAAAACCTTACAAGTGGTATGAATTATTAAAGACCTTAATATTATTTTTTATACCTTAGACCTTATATTTGTTTTTATTATAATATATTAAAAAAGGTATATTTTCATGATTTTTTTGGAGATATGTGAGATGGTGGTTTATTGATTTCTGAAGTATCTTTGGAAAAATTTTCAATTAAAAACATAAATAAATAAGTGATTGTCAAAGAAGAAGAAGAAGAAGTGTAATTATCAAAATGGATCCTTACATTCAGTAACGATGATGAGTAAAAATTTGCTATTTTAATTGAATTGTAATGTAATTGATACAACTTGTAACATAAATTAATTTAATGTGTTAATTAAATTACTAACTTAATTTGTTACTAAATATGTTACTTAAACTACTTAAATGAATTGCATAAGTTAATAGCTGTACACTGTACCTACACAATCTGTAAACTTCATCCGCCATAACACAGGGACATCCCTAGCATGGCGGATGAATTAACACAATTTTTTGTTCATTGTATAAACTTCTTTTAATAAATAAATAAATAAATAAATAAATAAAAGTCCGTGAGAAAGAATCTACGCGGTGAGCTTCATAACTTTTACCTGATCATTTGAAACAAAAAGTCAAAATGAGTTTAAAAGGTGATGTGTTTTCCTAGGTAGCCAAGAAGAGTTTTATTTTTTTTTTGGCAGCATTTTGAAGTGAAAAACGCGATTTTCGCCGCTAAAAAAATTCGGTGAATTTATTATTATAAAATAGAAAAAAAAAACTTAAAAAAACCTCTCTCTGACTACCTGTTGATTTGTGTGTAAAAATAATGTACAAATTTCAAAAGGATTGGTCAAGTAGATTTTGAGTTGTGATGTTCACCAACTTCAAAAATATTGTTTGCTAGAAAATCGATTTAAAGTTTTTTTATACTCGAAATATACTCGAATCGAGCATGAGGGCCGGTCGCTTAAAACACTGTATCTTCGTAAGTTTTGCTCCGATTTACTTGAAATTTTGACACAATGCTCTCGACATGTTGTACATTTAGAAAAATAAATTAAAATATGCCAAAAAAGTTTTAAAACCTTACCCCCTTCCTCTTAGGGATGGTTCATTCCTCAGTCAACCATTTTTTAAGTTTTGAAAGTTATTTGAAAATAGACATATTTAGGGGTTGATTTTTTATGTTAAATTAATCACTCTTTCTTTTCTTGCGTATTCTTCATTCTCTTAAAAGGTGAGATAGATCCTTGCTAAAACGATAACGCAGACGTTGTACACCGATAAACCGAAATCGCCTTTGTTAACGACGCAAATAAATTAATCCCGTTGGCAGAGTAGTTGTATTTTCCGTGCTTAAAAAAATGAATTGGGGTTGTTTTGTGGGAAAGTGGAAAGCCGGTGTAAAGGGTAAGGGAAGCCATTCTTCAAATAGCAAAGGAAATAATGTATAATTACGGATTTGACTACTTGCATAAATTATGAACCCTTCTTTGAGGAGGTTTAGAAGGCAAAGGAGAGCTTAGGTAGGTACCTGAGGGTAATTTTCGTTTTATTCAAGGATCTCGGAAGAGAATTTCTGTGGAGGTATGAGCATCGTTAATAAAGGTAGAATATTCCTTATTGTCGGAAGGCTTAACAAAAGGCTGTAGGCATCAAATATTGTGAGAACTTACGCAAAGTTTTAAGCGAACATACCTCTCCGCGCACATTAAATTATTTGAGTGTGTTGATATATTTATCTTTTGTCTACAGGGTGTTGTATGATATATTATAAAAATGTACACGGATGTCACGAAATAGACCCCGGTATTGACCGGGGTATGAATGGTTTGGAGTTTTTTTTTTAAGGTTGTGAATTCTAGTAAACTGGGTATAGTTTTAAAGTAGAAATAATCATATTTTCAATAAATGAAAAGTTTATTGTTTTAGGTAATCAATTCACTTTGTCGTACAATTTCTTCCTCCAGCATCCCTGACTTCATCTACCAGTCCTTTCTTCAACTTCGTTATATCACGATCACTAAACTCTTTTTATTTCATTGAAGAAGTAACAATAAAAATCTTAACAAAAACATGAAACAGAACGACACAGAAAAATATAAGACAATGGTCGCGTTTGGGACTCGAACGCAGACCTCTTTTTATTTGTTCAAATATTTTCACATATTTAATTTGTATTTTACGATCTGTGACAATATCATAAAAAATATTTAATAGTTTCTAAATTAAAGGAATGACCATTTTACGATTATCTGTTGTTGTATGTTAATGTACAAACAAATCTTACATATTTAAAAATCAAAATATGCTTGCTTGGGGATGTAAGCGTATTTGAGTGTTTACTGTGTGTTTAATTTAAATTAGCTAAGGCTCACACCTCTCCAGACATTTCGATTTGTTGGTTTGTTTAAAGTCAATTAATTAACAAATGAAATTATCAATAGATGTCAGGAGACGCAAACTCTCTTCAGACAAGACCGATATAAAAGGCCTGTGTTTAGGTTTTTTCCTTCTCTTTTCACCATCCTAACTTCTTAATAAGTAACAGTAAAATCCTTGGTCTGTCTTGGGTAGTTTGTGTCTCCGAAATTATTCACAATGTAATTGGGAATAAAGCAAAATAAAATGTCACGAGTCCTTTGAAAGTTTCCTGAAGCGGCCTTATTATTTTATGAAGTTCCTTCTTCCAAAACAAAACATATGATCCTACGAGTCGGATAATTTAACGCGAGTGATTAAATTAGTAAAGAAGAACCAGCACTGAAAAAAGGAACAGCCAACATGCAGTTTCCAGCATCCAGCAATCAGCAGAGGCCATCAGCGATAAAAAAGGGCAAGTGACCAATCCATATCCATACTATCTACCTTACCATTAAAATCCTTAAAAGCAAAAAAATCAATGACATCAATATTGTGCATTACTCAAAAAAAATTGTTGCAAGCCGGTATGACAAAATTATTGACAAAATTATTGATTATTGACAAAAACTACAGCAATGTTTTAAATTTCGAGATTTATAAAGTTTGTTTGAAATTTTTATTTTAAATTAGCCGCGAAGTCAATAAAGCAGTTTTTGTTGGAAATGCTCTATGGGCGATTGAATAAAAATCAACGGGATTCATCTATGATTAACGACGTTGGTAAATTATTATTATTGTTATTGTTGTCTCGTGACAGTTCGTGAAGTAAATAACTAAAATTTGGGAAGTTATCAGTGCGTATATTATATGATTAATAGTGATTAAACGGTGATTGCGATAAAATAATTGGATAACTCTGTAAATTGTAAGTACACATCTGATTAATCAAAATGGATTTAAAAACGCTGATCGCTCAACGGGGCGTTTGTAAAGGCAAGATGACAAGGTTCAGAGAATTTTTAAACAAAGATTCACTGACGCAAAGCGAACTAGAATTGCGTATAAAGCGTTTCGAACCTTTGCTAGATAATTTTGAAGAAATTCAAGATAGAATAGAGGCATTATCTCCAGACGATGTTGAAGGCGACCGAGCGAGCTTTGAAAATGATTATTTTTGTATATTGGCCAGCGCAAAAGAGAGGTTAGCTAAAAAGGATTCTGCAATCACGGCGAATAACAATATTAAATTACCGATAATTGAATTACCGAAATTTAAAGGGGATTACTGCAAATGGATGCAGTTCCGGGATGCGTTCATATCTTTAGTAGACAGCAATCATAACCTGGATGCCGTTCAAAAATTTTATTATCTGCGGTCTTGTCTGAAAGGGGAAGCGTTTAAACTCATAACAGCGTTACCGATATACGCGGATAACTACGTTACGGCTTGGGAGATGCTTACGGATAGATACGAAAACTCAAAAATAATTATAAATAATCATGTAAACGCATTGTTTAAATTACCGGACGTAAAGGCAGAAAATCACGTCGCAATAAGGAATCTATTGGACGAGGCGCAATTACATTTAAAATCACTAAATAACTTAAATATAGCTACGAAAAATTGGGATGTAATATTAATTTATTTGTTATCAAGCAAATTAGATTCAAATACAAGGGCTCATTGGGAACAATACCCAACAAAGAATAATTTACCTACCTACGAAGAATTTATTAGTTGTTTGTATACAAGGGCCCAAGTACTAGAAGCCTCGGCAAATAACGAAAAAAGAATTAATCCGGGAAAAACGAATCCGCATAATTATAAAAAGGAAGTTTTGGTGTCGTTGTCCGCACAAAAATTAAAATGTTTACATTGCAACGATAATCATAAAATTTATTATTGCCGCAAATTTTTGGAATTAAAACCGAAAGAACGAATTGATAAAATACACAAATTAGGCGCTTGTCTAAAATGTTTAAACCCCGGTCATAAATTGAAGGATTGCAGGTCTAAATTCAATTGCCGTAAATGCGATGGTGAAAATCATAATACTTTACTTCATGTTAAGAAGGAGGAGGAATCAAAACACGAAAGGGCATCAACATCTTCCGCGAAGGAAGCGCCTTTAGTATCAAATCATGCCGCGAAGGTAGAACAAAATTTCGTGTTATTGTCAACTGCCATCATCAACATAAAGGATGATGCAGGAAACTCAATTCAAGCAAGAGCTCTATTAGATTCTGGAGCTCAAACGAATTTCATAAGTAAGGCATTCGTCAAGAAATTAAATTCAAAAACGAAAAAAGTCAACATTCCTGTCACGGGAATCCACAATAAAATTTTAAATATAAGATCTAAAGTGGGATTAAATATAACTTCAGGCTACTCTGAGTACGAAAAGAAGATAGAATGCCTGATTATACCTGAGGTGACCAGTAATCTGCCCCAAATTTCCTTTCAGAGAAAAGAAGCGGAGATCCCCAGCGGTCTCCAATTAGCAGATCCAAACTTCAACATTACCAGCCCGATAGATCTACTACTAGGAGCGGAGGTATTTTGGGAAGTCTTGCATAACGATCGAATGAGGATTGGAGATGCGGGACTCACGCTGCAAAGGACCGAGCTAGGATGGCTTGTATCCGGGCCTATCTCCACTCCGAAACCAAAAAGGCCAGTAAATTCCTGTCATTTATCTTTAAATTTATTGCATAAGCAATTAGAAAACTTTTGGAAAATAGAGGAACTAGCTCCTGTAAAACATAGAAGCCACGAAGAAAGAGCATGTGAAGAGAGCTTCTTACACACGCACAAAAGAGATGAGAAAGGACGTTTTGCGGTAAGATTACCGCTGCGGCCTAATATTAATCAAATGGGTGAAACCCTAAAGGTGGCTGAAAAAAGATTCTATAATATGGAGAAGAAATTCCTTGCCAATCAAGACCTGATGCTAGATTATAAAAAATTCATGAAAGAGTATCAGGAATTGGGGCACATGACGCTGTGCGAAGCACCACCAAAAGATAAAATTTGTTATTATTTGCCACACCATGCAGTGATGAAGGAGTCTAGCACGACAACCAAAACCAGGGTCGTGTTTGACGGATCAGCCAAGTCATCAACCGGTATATCATTAAACGACGCCCTCATGGTAGGGCCAGTTTTACAAAAGGATTTATGTGCACAACTGTTATTTTTCAGAAAGCACCAGTATGCATTAACCGCCGACATCGAGAAGATGTATCGTCAAATATTGGTGCAACCTGAGGATAGAGATTTGCAGCGCATAGTCTGGAGGGACTCTCCGGAAGAAGAAATCCGACACTACCAACTCAATACTGTCACCTACGGTTTGGGACCATCATCCTTTCTGGCTACCAGATGCTTGGAGCAGTTAGGAACGGAAAATCAGGAAGCATACAGAAAGGTCAGTCAAATCCTAAAATACAATTTTTATATGGATGATTTGATAACTGGCGACGAAAATGAGGCAGATTGTCTCACTATTAAGCATCAGTTAAGCAGCATTTTGGCATCTGCTGGGATGAATTTACGATAATGGCGATCGAATCTACCCTCTATAGGTTCGAAATCAGAGAATGATGCAGATATGATTATTACTGATAACCCCAAGGAAAAGAAAATTTTAGGGTTGTCATGAAATAACCAGCAAGACTATTTTCAGTACATTGTAGAGCCCTTAGAAGCGTGCGTTAAAAGCAAACGCCAAATGCTATCATGTATCGCCTCTACCTTTGACCCATTGGGACTGATAGGCCCAATAACTTTAGTCGCAAAACTGATAATGCAAGGTTTGTGGCAAACTAAAATTCAGTGGGACGAGGATGTTCCATCTGAGCAGATAAATGCATGGAATTCGTATATAAATGAATTACCTATTTTGAACAAGTTAAAAATACCGAGAAAAATAATTTGCAAACATCAAGTTAAACTGCATCTGCATGGATTTTGTGACTCGTCAGAAAAGGCCTATGCAGCTTGTATATATATAGTGTCTACTGATGAATCAGGAAACACAACTTCTAATTTAGTCACATCAAAATCAAGGGTGGCACCGTTGAAAAGCATATCACTACCAAAGCTGGAGCTTTGTGGTGCTGTTTTACTCACAAAATTAGTAAACTATGTCAAAATAGCTATGAACTTAAATGAAATAGATACAACCTACTGGTGCGATTCCATGATAACGATTTTCTGGATTCGTGGACAACCAGCCAGGTGGAACACATTTGTGGCCAATAGGGTGGCTGAAATCCAGGAATCCAGTCAACCCGCACAATGGAAGCACGTAAGATCGGAGGATAATGCGGCGGACGTTTTATCCAGAGGCACCACAGTCTCGCAACTACTTAAATCTGACATTTGGTGGCATGGGCCCACCTGGTTGACTTCAGGCGATTACCCGATTACTTGCAGTGAAATTACGCCGTTGGATTTACCAGAAGAAAGATTGAAACTAACGTTAATTTCAGCAGTAAAACAGGATTGGGAAATATTCTCCAGATACTCTTGCTTAACCAAATTGCAAAGGGTGACAGCTTATATTTTAAGATTTATTTTTAATTGCAGAAATCCTTTGTCAAGGCGTGACGGAGCGTTAACTGTTTACGAATTGGAGAATTCACTTCACATATTAATATCTCGCGCACAATGTTTTGCATTCCCGGAGGAGACGAGGGCATTGAAAACCGGGGTAAATGTGAGAAATTGTAGTAGATTAAAGTCATTAAATCCTTATTTGTTTAAGGATTTAATCCGGGTGGGGGGTAGGTTGTCCAACGGAAAAATGATATCGGAAAGTCAACAACACCCCATAGTACTACCTTCACATCATAAACTAAGTGAACTTATTGTCAGGCACTACCATTACTCATATTTACATGCAGGAACGCAGGCATTGTTAGCGTTAATAAGAATGAAATACTGGCCAATTATGGGTAAAAACTTAATTAAAAAGGTTCTGAAATACTGTATTGTATGTTTTAGGTGTAACCCGAAAACAGAGCAACAGCTGATGGCGGACTTACCGACCGAAAGAATAACGGAAGGTCGCCCGTTTCAATTATCCGGCGTGGACTACTGCGGACCCATTATGATTAAATCAGGTGTCAGCCGTAAGACTCACAGCGTAAAATCTTATATATGTCTATTTATATGTATGGTAACCAAAGCTATACATCTAGAAGTAGTAATGTCTTTAAGCACTGATAGCTTCCTAAATGCGTTTAAGCGTTTCATCTCGCGAAGAGGGAAACCCAGTAAAATGTTTTCAGATAACGCCACGAACTTTCGGGGCGCGAATAACGAATTGAGGGAAATCTATGAATTTTTGAAGAATTCAAATGAAAAAATCGATAAATACTTAGCCAATTTATCCATTCGGTGGCATTTTATACCCGCAAGGGCTCCGCACTTTGGGGGACTGTGGGAAGCAGGGGTCAAATCAGTAAAATACCACTTGAAGAGGGTGGCAAATGCTTCATTACTAACATATGAGGAATTCAGCACTGTGTTATGTCAAATTGAATCATGCTTGAACTCCCGTCCTCTCTGTCCGCTGTCCAATGACCCCCAAGACCTAAATCCTCTGACTCCTGGTCACTTTCTCATTGGAACGAGTTTAGCAGCGATCCCGGAGCAGAATTTGCAGAATGTGGCAGTCAATAGATTGAATCATTACCAAAAATTAAATCAACTAATACAGTCGTTTTGGTCGAGGTGGCGCAAGGAGTACTTGGCTGAGCTGCAGACCCGGACGAAATGGACTGGCAACCACCAAAGGCAGCTGCAACCAGGCCAAATGGTCATTTTGAAGGAAGATAATGAGCCTCCTTGCTTTTGGAGGCTAGGACGAGTGCACGCTGTACACCCGGGGCCCGATGGAAGAGTACGAGTAGCTACCATCATCACAGGACAGGGAACGGTTCAGAGGGCAATATCAAAACTATGCCTACTGCCAATTGAGGACAACAAATGCGGAGACCATCTACCCGAGATGGACCAAAGAATATAAGAAGCAACCCGGCAGCGCCTGTGCACAGTGCGGCGCCCACAAGCAAAGGAAATATATGGATGAAGCTGGGTGTTTGTTTTTTATAATCAGACTTTAATGATAAATTCGCTTTTGTGAATAAAAGTGAAAGGCAATAATAAATTCGCTTGTGTAAATAAAAGTGAAAGGCAATAATAAATTCGCTTGTGTAAATAAAAGTGAAAAACAATAATAAATTCGCTTGTAGAAAAGTGGAAAAAACAATTAATAAAAAAAGTGCAAATAAATAAAGATGGTGGAGGTCGTGACCTCTTGTTAAAACTCATATGAAAATTAAAGGTCATAATCTAGCCAAAGGAAAATGAATGAACACTGCAAGTGCCCATTTAAATGTATATAATAAAATTAGCTGTCCTGGAAGGAAGACCTGGTCCAATCCGTATGGCATTGTGTTTGTCCTAAAATTAAATGTTTAATAATTGTAGAACTTATTGATTTTAATGTTAATCGTTAACTTAATCTTTAGCTTTAATGTTTAACTGGAGCATGTAAAATATGAAATGGTTAGTTAATTTAATCTGGTGTGAAGCAGTTAAAGTTGTTTGAGTTATCTTTAGTAGTATAAGTGAGATATTTTAATTATTATATTCTATTTGTGTAAAAAAAACTCTGGCCTTTACCGTTTTTTGGGCGGGAATATGTTTAATTTAAATTAGCTAAGGCTCACACCTCTCCAGACATTTCGATTTGTTGGTTTGTTTAAAGTCAATTAATTAACAAATGAAATTATCAATAGATGTCAGGAGACGCAAACTCTCTTCAGACAAGACCGATATAAAAGGCCTGTGTTTAGGTTTTTTCCTTCTCTTTTCACCATCCTAACTTCTTAATAAGTAACAGTAAAATCCTTGGTCTGTCTTGGGTAGTTTGTGTCTCCGAAATTATTCACAATGTAATTGGGAATAAAGCAAAATAAAATGTCACGAGTCCTTTGAAAGTTTCCTGAAGCGGCCTTATTATTTTATGAAGTTCCTTCTTCCAAAACAAAACACTGTGTATTGCTATATTAAGCGTAGGGAATGTTTGAAACTTTCAAAATACCTTCTTTTCATCCTCGCGAAGGTTTTTGGATTATTACAACCACATGACAATAGATCTGAAAAGTGTTTTAATCATTACAAAAACTCTTACGAAACTATCAAAAATGTCACAATTTGAGAAAGACATTTTGCAAAACAATGATATTGTTCAATCAAGATTCAATTTTTGAAACACTTTAAATTAATGAATTATTTGAAGTATTCACCTGTGGTACTAACCAAAATCGAATACTTTGAATCTAATCAAAAATTATATTTTTTTAAATAGTTACCTATTTTAGGTACCTACTTTGATTGATTGTTTTTATAATATACAAAAATGAATATTTGTAATAGAAAATTTGTAAAAGGTGGCACGCGAGCTTGTTGAAAATCTGGATGTACCGGGACTGACTAAATTGAACGCTGGAGAGGGGAGGTGATCGCGAGAGGGGGGTTTGCGGGAGAGGGTAGAGGGAAGGCGAGGAAGGTGGAGGGAAAACGCTTGAGGGGTAGGGGACATATGAGGTGAAGGGTGAGCGGAAGGGTAAAAGGGACGAATAGAAAAAGACACGCAGGGAGAAACAATTTCTTTATCAATGGCATTTCAACGCATGCCGGAAACTCGCTAGTAAGTTATAAAATTTCGAACGAATCATATCGTATTTTTTGATCTTTCGCTTTGCCTTATGAAAGGTGTTAGACTTCGTATTATGAAGCAGTCAAACTATAAATTCGAAGAATAGTGGAAACTTTGGCGGGTGTTATGTTACTCCCCGTGATAGCTTAATAATACTGTCAAAGAGAAAAACCACAAAGTGGAGAGAACTGAATACGCCGCTTGGATTAGTTAAAATAGCAATCTGCAACAAGTAATTAAAATATTTATTGCGTCAAAACGTTAATTAAAAATACGGTTATTTGGAAGTTGATATTCTCAGAACATTATTTTACACATCTAATTTAACACTTCCGTACCGGACCGGGGGAACGCACTTACACTACCGAGAGTTTTACGCTGTATGCAAGTTGTTTTTTAAACGACATACTCAATAATTTAGGTAATCCTAGAAAAACTATTTGGTTATCGCATTACTGCATTTCTTAATATTATAAATAATTTATATCAAATTCCGGCGGAGATTCGGTCGCGCCCGCCCGCCTTCTCCTCTATTTGGGCGTCATCCCTTACCCATCTGCTGGAAGTATCGGGACAATTCTAAGTGATAGCAAGTATAAGTTGTTAGTGGAAAGGACTAGATCCCGTTTGTTTACACTGCGCATCTCGTTTGCTCTTTTTACAATGCTATAATGTTCGCTTGCCGGTCAAAGATCATTCGGTCTGGGTATTTTCCGTCGAGGTTCGGAAACAAGCAGTTATGGTGGCTATCGGCCCGCCTTCTCTGTTTTCCATGGAAAAAATACACGTTATGGTCTAAATTCATTAGAATATTAATTATGTCTTTATTTATCAAACGATTTTGAAAATGACTACTGAAATACGATTAATATACTCTAATTATTTCCAAAACAAATCACAAAAAATTATGTTATTAACACCCTTTAATAAGCAAAACAAATTGGGGTCCCCCAGTGACCCCCCTTCGGATCATGTGTGATATTTTTTTTCCGGGACGAAAAGGTTAAGCACTCAAATATTACATATACAGTATATATATATATATACATGAATGCGAGAATCCACGAGGAAATGGGTTTATTTAATGAGTTTATGTAGATAACAATGTCAACCTCTTAAATTACAGCTAAATACTTCCACTTGCGTATCCTTATATGACTATGCTTATATTATTGGCATGGTCGTGCTTTGCTAATCTTTAAAGTTTTCAATGCTTTCGTGGTTATACACAATGTACTCTTATACACAATGTGCATACCTACCTACTCGACGTCTATAAACATTCTGTCCCGCCCTATATCTGTTTATAGGTGATAAAACATATTTTTCAACGGTGGGTACGAAAATGTAAGAGGTGCTTTTTTTAAATGTTACGTACTTAACCTTTTCGTCCCGGAACGAAAAAAATCACACATGACCCGAAGGGGGGTCACTCGGGGACCCCAATTTGTTTTGCTTATTAAAGGGTGTTAATGACATATTTTTTTGTAATTTGTTATGATAATAATTAGAGGGAAGTATATTCATCGTATTTCAGTAGTCATTTTAAAAATCGTTTGATAAATAAAGTCATAATTAATATTCTAATGAATTTAGACCATAGCGTGTATTTTTCCATAGAAAACAGGGAAGGCGGGCCGATAGCCAGCATAACACCTTGTTTCCGAATCTCGACTGGCGATTGGCGTTCACCGAAAACGACTCAGATCGAATGATCTTTGACCGGCAAGCGAACATTATAGCATTGTAAAAAGAGCAAACGAGATGCGCAGTGTAAACGAACGCGATCTAGTCCTTTCCACTAACAACTTAGAAATTACTTGCTATCGCTTAGAATTATCCCGATACATTCAGCAGATAGGGACGGGGTACGCCCGAACAGAGGGGAAGGGGGGCGGGTGTCACAGATTATTCGCCGGAATTTGTTATAAATTATTTAATTTTAAGAAAAGTAGTGATGCGATATTAATTTTTCTAATGCAGATCGATAACCAAATATTTTTTCTAGGATTACCTAAATTATTGAGTATGTGGTTTAAAAAACAACTTAGATACAGCGTAAAACTCTCGTTAGTGTAAGTGCGTTGCCCTGGTCCGGTACGGAAGTGTTAATATGACGTAAAACCAATTTTTTATATAAAAACGTGGACGCATGAGAAAGGACACACAGGGGAAGGGTGACGGAGAGGTGGGGGATAGCAAGAAGTAAATTTGAAAAATCAAGCTTCTCACACGGGCAGTTGTATGTGGCCTGCTCACGCGTCCGAAAACCTTTTGATTTATTCGTGTAAAATTTATTGTGCATATGCTCATGACCAGCAAACAAAAATTCCGATTTTGTCACAACGCAGCGCTCTGCCTTCCTGTTAGTCGCCTTACAATTTCGGCTAATATTGCTTAGAAGAACTCCGCAGACACGTCCTATCGCTCCCGCGTTCAAACGGGTAATGATTTGGAATATTGGTGTTTCGAGTTGGCAACAAATATGCTCAAACACGTGATGTAAAAAATATTAATATTATGTACTTTTTATAATTATTTTTTTATTATAAGTGTTTATAATTTTTCAATAATGTCCAAGCAAAATAAATGTGCGAAAAAATCTGAAATACATTAATTTGTAAGACCGGATTTTTTTATTGATTTTATTTGAACTAAAATTAAAATTTTGAAACATACGGTCACTAGATAACACATTGATTTAATTTTTATTTTATAAAATAAGTCGTGTATAAGAATATTTTTCCTTTGAAAATTAACAAATTTGCGTATCGACCAACAGTATAACTTTTTTTATAATAAAAAAATCAAACTTTAAAAATTTAAAACATACCTTTACTAGATAAAATAACAAACTTTCGAAAACAATTAAATTTTTTTTTAATTGTTACGTCTAGAAGTGGATTTTAAAATGTCAATTTTCCAGTTTAGTCTAACCAAGCCCTCTTAAATGAACAATTAAAACTCAAACACTATTTTTTGAGCGGCATTGCAACACACGCTCGGTACTTTCTAGTAATGGGTACTTTCTAGTAATGGGTACTTTCTAGAATGGGTACTTTGGGTACTTTCTAGAATAAAGTTTGCTTTTTTGTTTCATTTAAGAAATAATAAAAATTACAAAATTTTATAAATTATACTGCGTTATCGTACTTCACAGAGAACAGTGTATACAGAATGTGGTGGATTGTTGGCATATTTTAGACATGTCATTTTTTAATAAACGTAATATGTAGATTAAAATTGTTATTTTGTTACGTATCAGATAACGTGTACTCAATATTTTTTTGCCGAACATGAATATTCAGTCAATTAAAACGAAGGCCGGTGTGGTTTTACTGGGACAATATTTGCCTTTTAATTTAGCTGATCGATTGCTCGGCACACCCCATATTCATCCATTTTAGTAAAATTACATTAATCACTAAACCAACAACCATAGGGTACAAATTAGGTTTAATACCTAATTTTTCATAATAACGATGATAATAACCCTAAACATAAGGCCACAACTCTTTGTTAAACATTATTTGCCATCATCTTAAATATGCGATTTAAGATGATGGCTAATGGGCACCTTTTTTATATGAATACCGCACAAGAGTCCCAACTGCTACAAACTGCATGGAGCCAGTAAGCCTATGGCGTCCCCAATTGGGGTATGAAGCTGAAAGTAAGTAGGGAGGGAAAGAGATGTGTAAGAGGAAGATGGAGAAGTACCTGACAATTCACATCTACATCAAATCACATATCAAAACACGGCTACCGCCATTTCAAGCAACACTCTAATTTTGAATGGTGACCTTACACTCAGTGATAAGGAAAGGTCAGTGATAAGGAAAGCCGAGCTTATTAATCAGTATCAAGATAAAGACGGCAGTGTTCAAAATGGTATACCGCCCGTCGCTCATTTATCGCCACCAGATATGGATGCAAACGAACAAACACGCTCTAGAGTACAAGCTGCCGAAATGAAGTACTTGAAAAGAGTGACAGGGGTTACGAAATGGGATCATATAAGAAACTCGACGAACCGAGACGATCTAGATATTGAACCACTGCTACTCTTCATAGAAAAATCGCAACTAAGGTGGCTTGGGCATGTACTAAGAATGTCTGATGGCCGAATTCCGAGGAAAATACTAAGTGCGATTCCAGAGGATAGACGTCCAGTGGGTCGCCCCAGACACAGTTGGGTGAGGCAACTCTAGAAACTGTGTGAGGAGAGGATGGACGGAGGCCGAACAATCAGCACAAAACAGGGATGTATGGAGGAGCCTTGCCAATACAGTGGGCGCCCGACCCGAATAGGATAAGGGGAAGAAGATGGTGATGATGGTCTTACACCAATGTGATACTGAGAGTATCTTCCACTCTGGAACGTGTCGCAAATGTACCTAATATTATTTAAAATGCATACACTTCAAATTTTATAGTTAAAAACATGCCAGATAATATCCAACCAGCTTTTTACGCCAATAACAAATTAAAAAAATTATATATTAAATATCATGGTCAAAGGTGTTTTTTTGAACAAATCTGCGGTTTATAAATTAATTTGTAATGATTGTAACTTTTTTATATTGGGAAGACTTCTAGAAATTTTAACATTAGAGTTAAGGAACATCTAACACGTCCCGGTTAGACGAGAGGTCTGGGTTCGAGTCCCAGTTGCGACCATTGTCTTTTTCTATTTTTCTGTGTCTTGTTTTATTTCATAGTTTCATTTAGATTATAAGTGTTATCTTCTTCTTCAATGATACATCTAAGATGTTTAAAAAATAATAATTATTCAGAATTTGCCAACCACATTTTAGAAACAAGTCATTCTTTTGATATTAATAGAGATTTATAAATTCTACACACTAACACAACGGGTTTACAATTAGATAATTTAGAAATTAGGAAAAGTGTTAATAGTTAATTAAATATTATAAATAACCAAACGTTTTTTTTAAATAGCCATCCTTTATATTTATTTTCGTATTAATACTTATATTTATAATCATTTATTTTGTTATTTAGACTTCATGTTTTGTTTCAAAAGATTTTTTTATTATGTAAATGTAATTTTTTACCCATCCTAAAATAATTTTTATAATTTTTTTTTATATAATTGTTTTTGATGATATTTTAAGTAATTAATCACCTATCCTTTCTAATATTTTGTGTATGTTTTCATTTGTCTATACTTGTTTGTCTTTTGTTATTTCTTATTACCGGCTAGTAGCTTGTAAACTCGCTCATTGTAATCGAGGGCTTAGGAACTTTCCGTCCTAAGAAAAAGTACAAGCTGAACGCATTAGTGGCGCCTGAGGGGTGGATGTGCACACCTACCTTTTTACTAAGTGATCGTGTCCGTGGCGATTGAGATTTTTAACATCAAATTTGTACGTAATAGTACTCAGTTTGCAAGAATCAACAAAAAAAAATCTGTGATTATTGATTTTTGTGCGATTATAAAAATAAGATAATTACTAAGGATGCTCTATTTTTACTTAAAAAATAACAATTTCTTGTAAAATGTGAATCTTGGATTTAAAGCTATTTTTGTTACCTATTACGTTATTACATTCTTTAGCCACAGACGTATTAATCTCTGGTGTATTGATGTGATACGATTCCTTTATACATCATCGAAAAGACCAACATAAAGATTTATTCATGCATTCGAAGGAATTTCTTTCTCCCTCTTTTAATCTCCGATTGAATTCCCAATATGATGCCACGATCCGCCACTGGCTTTGAATCTCATCTGACCGGAGCCTGCAAGTTGTGAGACTGAATGGTACTTGGGATGGGGAAAAATAAGAGGAAGGTTGGGTGCAAAGAAGCAAGCAACGTTTTGATTCTGTTGTTACAGGTAGTATGTTAATAGGAGGGGCGATGAGACTATCAAGTATCAACCACTTAACACTTCCTATTTTGGAGGAGGGTATTGGTACCATTTATTGGTTTATCAACATCTCTCCCGTAGGTCATCCCAGGTAGTTCAATACATTCGATGACTTGACAGGAGTGCCCAGGTTCATGGGGTGAGATTTGTACAGATTTTGGTGGTGGTTGCGTCTGCCCACGTACTGCGTGGCAGGCCAGATCGGGACAGACTGGTTGAGGGAGATCTTTGGACCTCTCCAGAAAGACATATTAAAGATTCATACGTCCGCTACTCCTGGACATACTAAAATCAAGATTCCTTCCCATCTCTGATACCTTTTTTGTCCTCAGAACTTCTCCTTCCTTTCCTAAAACGACACCACACAGCATTCTCAAAGATGACATGAGCCCGAAGGGAAATTTTTTTTCTAAGGGCCTCCTGTATAGAGCGAAGTGAAAAAGCGTTATTTTTAATAATAATAGTTTTAGTGGTTTCTCTTTAGCTGTTCCGGTATTTACCGGTATTTCAATGGAAGATGCTCTGAGGAACTAGCTTCCTTGATCCCTTCGGCACCGGTGCATAGTCGGGAGACACGCCAAACACGCGCCCAACATATGTACATGGTCACATGAGAACGGGTCGTTTTTCGACTCGTTCTTGAGTTCAACAGCTCGGCTATGGAACGATTTGCGGGCTTCTGTGTTTCCTCCCTCCTACAACATAGGAGGGCAATGTTCATTCCTTCCTCTCGTCAAAAAAATCCTCCACACAGCATCCCATATGACATAGGCCCTGAGGAAAATTGTTTTCCTCAATACCTCCTGTGTGGAGTTAATGTAAAAAAAATGTAATTATGGTTTAATGACCTCAACAATCGGAATTTTCCCAGATTTAAAAATTGGAACTGATTGTTAACGATTCAGACAAGCGCGCAATTTCAAGTATGAAAAGGCAAATATTTTCGTGAGTTCTAAAATTATGTAATATCCTTTGATATCTCACAGGTTTGCGCTTTTTTTAATAATAATTATATATGAGATTACAGACGTATTGTAATAAATTGTGCTCGTAAACTCGTAAATAATTAATATGAAATTTAGTTGCCCATGCCAAGTACACAAAACCTCTTAATCCATATCAAATAATCTTTACCATTCGACCACGAAGTTTATCCTAAGACACGAGTAATATAACGTACTATAATAATAGATAAAGACCTAAATTATTCACACACAACTGAAATAAATACCGGACACTTTAGATATTTTGAAAGTGTTTAAATACATTTAAAGCAATTAAATGTATTCAGCGTCCCTTTAATGTTTTACTAACCAAAACATTATTTGATATTTATTTCCACATCGAATATTAATAACGTTCTGATGAAAGGCTCCAATAATTTAATTGAATAACGAATCAAGCGACTTATAAAAATGTATTACTTTGATTGAACCGCAATTTTGATGAAATGACACGTAATAAATTTCACTAAAATAATTAGTGTAATAAGATAAAGCAGGCCCCTTTTTGGGCGTCTATAACCCCAAATTACATTATAACAGCGTTTAACCCTTGGAATGTCAGGGTAAAATTGCCAATCGCCCGCAGTATGCCAATTGGAACTGTTTTCTTAATAATTTCGTTTTTGAAAAACATTTTTTTGGTATTGTGTTTACCTATTTATTATAAATACCTATATTTGAAAATTATTCGTAAAGGGTGGAAAGGGACCAACTTGAATTACTTTAAGATGAAGCTATACGTGAAATCCTATTTAGATACTATTTAGATTCATCTTTAAGAGGAATCGGTGTACAGTATGAACATCAAAAAATATCCTACGGATAGATTAAAGCTTCTGCTAGCTTTTCTATGTATTGGAATTACAATAAATACATAACAAAATTACATAACAAAAAATTTAAGCGTAAACCATTAAAAAAAAGTTTTTTTATGACTAAACTATGAAGTAATATAAGAAACAATTTTTTTTAAATATCCCTTTATGGCTAAGACTTTTTTGAGGTTTTAATGTTCTAACTATTTTTCATTCTTATAAAATTATGCACAAAATAAATTTAAAAAAAAACTTTTTCGCTTACTTACCTCGTGCAAATACGACACGCGATTTTACATTTTGTAGGCATGAGAATCGAAATATTTCTATTTATATTCCCCTTAACGACACATTATTTGGAGTAAAACACGTTAATGAAATTTTGGTTTTCCGTGATTTAATTTTTTTTTTGTGAATACCTCACAAGAGTCTCAGTGAGACTATGGCAACCACAATTGGGTTATGTTGTGAGGCCAAAGGTACCGGGGAGGGGAAGGAGATGGGGGAGAGGAGGGTGAGAAAGTACCTGGCTATTTAGATCTGGTCACCAAACATGGCTTAAGCCAATTCAAGTAACGTTTCAATTCCGATTGATGGTCTTACACCAGGGCGATACTGAGAGTATCTTCCACTCTGGAACGTGCCGCAAATATACAATGTATTATTTTAAATAAATTAATTGTGAAATAACACAAATTAATCAAATACAATTTATTTGCCCACGCCGGGATTCGATCCCGCGACCTTAGGATTGCGAGTCAGGAGCCTTACCGCTAGACCACACCGGTCGTCGTGATATTATTTAAGATGTTTATTTTTTCAATGATTAGTAGTTCAAAAATAAGTAGCTATTGGACTGTCAGGGTTGGGACGAGGGGTAACTCGTCTGAGTTACTAGTAATTACAAGAGATGAAAAAGTTTTTTGGTTTTGGTTTTAGAAAAAAAAAACACCAAAAAAGTCACCGAAGTCCAAAATTTTCTTAAAATTTTTTACTTAATAATGTCAATATATACTCCCCTAGACAGCTTTGGCATATTCGGAAAAATGATTTTTTTCTCTCCAATGATATCAAAAAACATAAAATTTTAATTATGATGTAAGAAAATATTTTTCAGTTTTATCAGTTTTTCCAACCAAATAAGCGTTTTTCACAATAAAAATGAGTCACACATTTAGTATTTTATTTATTTAGTATAGTATAATACATTTATAAACATTTTTTATGATATGTTTTGACTGTTCAACTAGGATGATTCCCGTTTTAGAACAGTCAAATTAGGATTAGTGACAACATATGGAACATGATTTGTACAAAAAAGAGGAAAAATCGAGGAAATAAAAAGAAGAGAAATAATAAAAAATGAAGTTAGAAAGTTTAAAACATAGTAACAAAAGTTAAAATATAGTAGTTAATATACATATAGGTTCTTAAAAACAGAGGATTAAAATATATAGATAACTTGTGTATGCATTGCATACTATAGTAGAAAAACAGAAAAAAAAAGCTAAAGAAATAAAATTATTATAAAATAACCAACAAATTATTATACAAAAGCCGTGGTTTGTTTAGTATGGCTATTGAAATGATAATAATAATAAATAAAAGGAAATAAAAAAAATAAATAAGGCAAACGATTACAGCATAAAGGTAACTGGTGTTTGCGTTTCATATTATAGTCGTACTAATGAGAACTATAAAGAAAACAGATACAATAAAATAAAATAAGCAATTAATACATGATTATTACTGTTTTTTTGCTTGCATAGTTATCAAATAATAATAAAATAATAGGTATGTTTACTTATACATGGTGTTTGCATTACATATTATAAGCATACATATATATTTTGTATAAATATGAATAAAAGAGAATAAAAAAAAGAAGTGATAGAATCAAATGTTAACTGCTGCTTGGTAGCATTCTAATTTAAAAGTAATAGGTAGTTAAATACACGCACATAGTAATAACGATTAGAACAGAAAGGTATCTTTTACATAGTTTATTTTTGTTGGAATTTTTGTTATTGTTTTGATTTGTGTTTGATTTCATTTTTTATAAAGTAAAAGTTCACTCTCTTTTCTCCCTAATTGGTGAAACCAAGTTGTGGTCAATCTGCGAATAACACCTGCGCTTTCCTTTTTCCAAGCATCAGGCATGAAATTGTATAGTTTTGGACCTAGGAATGAGAAGTGTCTTTGAGCGAGAGACGTTTTGGTTGTGAGTGGTACAATTGGATTTCTCCGTGAGTGTCGGGTGTCGTGAGAGTGGTTAATAGATGGGTAGAGGTGGCGTTGTTTATGGGTGTTTAAAATTAATTTTCGCATATATAGTTGTCTAACATCCAGAACTCGTAACTCTTCAAATAGTGCATCGCTGTGATATCTAAAAGGTTTTTTGAGGATTACCATTAGTAGTGATTTTTGAGCTTTAGCTAATTTTTCCAATACAGTTTTTGCACACCCACCCCAACCTAGGGACGCATAGTCTAGAAGTGACCCACACATAGCATCATAAATGAGTTTCAATTCTTTTTTACGTAAGATATTTCTGATCGTTATAAACAAGTATGTAAGCTTTCTAACCTTTGCAGTGACTAGTTCTATGTGTCCGTCCCATCTAAGATATTTGTCCAATATAACACCAAGGTACTTTATACTGTCCACGCATTCTAATTTATGGCAATTACAGGTAGTTGACTCAGTGCATTTGTGTATAATAATATTATAAGCTTCCTTGGGTTGGCCCGCTTCTGTGGCACTAAATCGTATAAATTTAGTTTTTTCCGAGTTGAGTGTCAACAGATTATAGTCTAACCAAAGTTTTACCTGTTTTATTCCATCTTCTGCTTTACTGTGTGCATCATTCCATGTTTTACCTTCAAATATTAATACAGTGTCATCTGCAAATGTTATGATGTGATTGGAAAAATTGCTGTTACACAGATCATTTATATAAATACTGAACAAAATAGGTCCTAAGGTACTCCCTTGAGGTACACCAAATTCTATAAGGGCCGGATCACTAACAATATCATTAATTTTGACTTTTTGGTATCTGTTAGCTAAGTAACTACCCATCCATTTGTACAGTTGTCCCTGAATACCTATAGCCTGGAGTTTCTTTAGAAGTATTTTATGAGAGATGGTATCGAAAGCTTTGGCAAGATCTAAAAAGAGAGCGATAGATTTATTTCCCCGGTCAATATTATTTGAAATGATATCCGCCAGCTTAGCAATAGCATTTTCTGTTCCTAGACCTGGTCGAAAGCCGAACTGGTTATTAGATAAGATTTTATGACTTTCTAAGTAGATAGTGAGACGATTTTTTACGATTTTCTCAATAATTTTTGAGAATGAATTCAGTAGAGATATTGGCCTATAATTTTGTATATCCGATTTGTTTCCATTTTTATGAATCAATATGACAACTGATTGTTTTAAATGGTTTGGGAATGTGCCTGTCTTGAAACTAAGATTACAAATGTGTGCAATAGGACTTGCTATAAGTGATTTCAATACTTTCAGCAGATTCGAGGAAATTTTGTCGGGCCCACAGGCATTCGATGACTTAAGCTCATCTAACATTTTAATGACTTCATTAGTCGTTGTTTGAATCTCGTCTATTTTAAGATTAAGAACAGTTGTAGGTATGTTGGCTAGTTCAGATTCAGTTTTCTTACATTTTTCAAGGATTTTATTTGCGAGAGAGGCTCCTACTGCAGTGAAATAGTGATTAGCAAAATTAGCCATCATTTTGGGGTTAGTATTACTTGTGTTTTTAATATCCAATGATTGTATGAAAGACGATTTGCTATTTTTTGTTTTGGTAATTTTACGAAATATTTCCCAGAAATGTTTTGGAGTTATGGTGTTTTCGTAAATGTATTTTTTGTAGAAATTTTCTTTAGTGGAATTAATTAGTTTTTTACATAAGTTTCTATATTTCTTATATTTTTCTTGAACTAGAACATTACCTGGTTGTCTTTTAGCATTTTTGTGCAGTTGGTTACGTCGGTGGATGGATTTGACTAGGCCAGGGGTGATCCATGGCATGAGTTTAAATTTTTTGTTCGGTATAACTTTGTTAACAGTATGTTTAGGTATGTAGTATTGTAATTTTATGATACATATTTGAGAATTTCATATAAATGAAGACAGTTCTATGAATTTTAAACATCGGAATTGTGACATGGAATTTTGGAATGCCCCTTGACGTCAAGCTAGAAAAAAATACGTAGATAAATTATTAACTTGCCGAGCTAATAAAACACATTTTAGTATAGACGCAAGTGCTGTGAACGATTAGAAAATTTACGGTGAACTTTTTGGCACACAAGGGGTTAAAGGATACCCTCATAAAAACCATAATATAATATGTTTGTGGAATAATAATCTAATCTAGACCCTTTTATAACTTTAAAACGCTTATTGGTTGAGGCCGTTAAATAATGGGATGTTTCAATACTCGAAGTGGTTTTGGTTTCAAAGGTCGAGGATGGGGATTTGAATTTATTGCAAAATCGTTGTTCATTAGTAAAAAGCAAATATTGTATCTTGTTTGAAATTGCAAACGAAAATACGAGAATTACTTTCAGTTCGGGTAGAAGCACAGATGTCGTCATAAATATTTGATTGTGTTTTCTTACCCCACAAAAGCTTCAACTAATGTCGATTCTCTAGTTCGATTTTGGGTTCCTCCCTTTATCGCTTTCTTAACAACAGTAACAATTTAAAAAAAAAAAAAAACGAGTGTGCTTTAAACCACACGACTGAAGTAAAACTTCTAAATGCTTCGTTCATCTCGCCCGATCACACTTTTTGTAACGCCCTCGCCACGCATTCACCAGCTTACTCCCTAAATCAGGTGTGCGTAAAGAAATTTTACTTCAAAAACAAATAAGCCAATTATTATTATTATACCACATGATGTTAACGGTCGTAATCACAGCAGCGAAAGCTTTTTTGAAATTTTACTGAAAAAAAATACAAAAACTAACTAAACAAGTGAATTTGCGATTATTAAATAAGTATATTTTGTTTGTTTGAATCACCAAGATAATAGCTATATTATTACTTTATTTGTTATAATAATTAATTATTGAAGGTTGTCCGCGTAATTTATTTATTTATTTATTTATTTCAAAAACATACGGCACAACATGTGCCATTAACATAAATTATATTATATATGTATTATAAAACAATAACAAAACGAAAGTAACAACATAAATTGAAGTTAAATGTAAAAACAAAAGGTAAAAAAAAGGAGTTGAGGTAGTAAGCAGTAAGTAAAAAGTAAGATAGATAAATGAAAGTATAAAGTAAAAGCATAAAATTATAAAATATAAAGTATAATGAAAAGTTACAGATTGAGATAGAAAGTTAAAAGGTAGGAAATAAAAAGTGTAAAGTTATAAATATTAAAAAAAAAGTGTAACAAGTAAAGAGTAAGAAATGCTCTTAGGAGCCAAAAATTGAAGATAATATAAATGACGGGAAATCAAAAATACCGTCGTTTAATGTATTTTGGATATTTGCCGTTTGCCTGTTTTCGTAACGCTCTCGACACGTATTCGCCAGCTTACTCTCCTAGTCAATCATGTGTAAAGAAGTTTTACTTCAAAAATGACACTTTTAAATATGATTTTTTTCAATAAACTTTCACATAAAACCTACGACAGAGTGCGTACTCGGTTGCAGACACGCCACCCACCAGGCTCCAGTGACTGCGCTTGGACTATTATTATACACATTACTGCGAATCGCTCGCGAATGTAACTGTACAGCTCGCAGGTGCTTGACAGGTGACACAAACGTTGCGTGTATGCACCGACAACCCAAATTAGTTTGGTTAATATTTGGTATCAGTACAACTATTTTTAACAATTCAACACTTGAATTAAGTTTTCAAGGTGGGTCTTAAGATTATAAAGAAAAGATTTAAATCGCAAAAACTTGGTCTAGTATTGTTTTTGTGTTTAATTCGTAGAACTCCATTTAATTTTTTTAAAATATTTAATTAAAATTTAATTTGATAGTTTTATTATCAAAATCTGCAAGTATTTTAGTATGTATTTTAGTTACAGCTGTTTCGGTTTACAAGACCATTTTTGAATTTTTATAAGATTTTAAATGTTAATTTTTTAAGGTGTCTACATTGATTTATTACCGGTTAAACCAATTGCTGATACACCAATATTGAGAGTGTATTATGTAGCGTTCGGAATTTCGGAATCTGCTTCCCCAACTAAGTGTTAAGGTTTTCTTAATTGTTTTATAATGACGTTATCGCTATGATTCATTCAAGTGCATTATATAAGTCGCCTAACAGTGGATAACGTTAATTAGTCGCCTAACAGTGGATTTAGCCACAGTTTGAAAATAGTATTGTAAACGGAAACAGCTGTAACTAAAATACATACTTAAATACTTGCAGAACTTGACAATAAAACTATCAAATTTAATTTTAATTAAATATTAAAAAAAACTAGGTCTAGAGTTCAAATCTTGCTGTGGTAACATAATAATGTGACATATTATATTTTTAATCGCATCTCTTATATTTTTTCTTTCCCAGAACTTCCTCAACCCACTTTCCTCTACAGCACCCCAATGATGACATATGCCGTGAGGATTTTTTTTTCATCATGTCCTCCTCAGATTTAAAAAACAAACATATCTAGGTACTCCTCGAAATTTAAAAAAAAATACATATCATAAAGTACCACCGCGCTACTGTGAAAAATTGTGGTGAACGTACCTAGTATACGAGTATTTCTATAATGCGAACCTAAAGTGAATTTTTCCTAAATAAAATTCACGTGGAAAAAAATCCGGGACAGCTTTTAAAAAGCGCTGCGAACTTATCTTGGCGGCTTTATTTTAAAAATGCGATGCTCAGCATGCCACTTCCTTTCGGATCTCAGAAGGAATATTGCAAATCTCTGTCATGAAGAAGTATATTTCGTATGCACTTAGCGCAAATTATTGGCGAGAAGATAATTTTAAGACGGAGTGCTTCCAAGTGCAGCGTTAACTTGGTTAGTGGAATCATCATAGTTGCTAATATTATGCACTGCTCATAGTGCAATGTTGCAGAAAATATGTAACTCCATAGCAGGACAGAATATTCCAGTGCGCTAAATAAGTGTCTGCTGCAGACGCGAATTAATTAAATTTAACAACTAGTTAAATTTAACCTTAAGTCCATCGGACTCTACTGACCCTTCCTTTAGACAATAAATAAAAATGTATAAAAACAAAAATTTTGATTGTTTTATTTTCGTTACTTATTATTTATTGAAATAATTTGAATAAATAAATAAATAAAAATAAGATTTAAACGTTAAACATAGATTTTTTCTTGTAGGAAAAGGTAAAAAGTTTTCTAAATTAGTAATTTTCATTCTATTTTCATTTGTACATTTAACGCCACGAGGGCTTTTACATGAAGGTAGTACAATTTTAACACCAAAGATAATTTTGGAACATAACAAAGATATAGTTCTAATGTATTGGTTAACCGCGTAGTTTCAGTTTCATTTAAAAGATCGTCACCTCATTTGGATTGGGTTCTAACTGACATTTTTTTTTCAATATGACCTTTGAATGCCAAAGCATTTCTTTTGCTCATTTCTATACCCAAAATAATTTTCAGAACCATCCGTGTTGTATTTTCGCAGATATATGTATGACAAAGTTCTAACATCAAACATTTTCAATAATAATTCATTTGACAAGGTTCTTACTACACTTACACTCTCTATTTTTCTTGTATCTGACAGTTGATCTTAAATAAGAGGCGCATTATGGTTTGTCACTTCATTTGGAAAGGGTTCTAACTATGTCTTATCGTTTTCTAAGGTTTCTAAGTTTCCAAAGACGAATTTTCGTAATCTATTTAACAATTTTAGTTAGAGTATTTGAGTTTATCGTATTTTAATGGAAAATATTTAAATAGGACGTAGCCGTAGCTTGGAATTGCATTAGGGAAATGTAATTAGAACCTTGTGCAATGAATTATTATGCCTCAGCTGGTTCTATTTGCATGTTTAGGTATGTTCTAAAAGGGTAAAACGTCCTATTTAAATATTTTCCATTGAAATATGTTCAATTAAAATACGTTAAACAATTTTCAACCTCAAAATCTGAAATCGGTAAATAGATTATGAGAAATCGTCTTTGCAAACTTTGACACCTCGTATCTCAGAACAAGGTGAAGTGAAGTAAGAACCCTATCCAAATGAAGTGACGAGATGTCGAAAGGTTAGAACTTATGCCATATCCCGACAGATGGCAGCTGAAGTAGTATGGTGAAGGAGTACCAAATATCGCCTTTCGTGTCTTAAGCACGAATAGTTACAATGTGGGACGGAGGCACCAAAAGATAAAATGAGCTTCCGCTGCCGGTCCGGGGAAACAGTAGAACTATTAAATAGCTAGCATACAAAGGACGTCTGTCCGGTAAAAGTTAATCCAGCATATAAACATTGTAAATATTCACGATGACCATAAATAATAAACAAACCAGTAACTAATCGAACCTTAAACTTATTGGAAGAAAACCAACACTTCTAGACCGAACTACCGAGTTGTATTCCATTAGGCTTCTTACAGACACCTTATAGACACGTAAATAACAAAACAAACATATTAATGGATTGTAAGGAATTAAAGTGTTTAGTTGTTCTTAATATGAAGCCTAGGGTTTTCATACTTTTATTCACAGTTTCGTATATATATATATATATTTTTTTTTTAATAGGCAATTCACCCCAAAAAGAGTGCTTTGTGCAGTTTTGTATTTGGCATTTGATGAATATTCGAATAAAACGAGGTTTTTATTTCTGTTGAAAGACAGGGTTTGCAAAAGTTTTTGGTAATTAAGTGTCAGACATCGTGGAAGTACCTACAAAATAACAAAACAACTTGTTTTTATTCGTCAGAAATATGTATTCATTGCAAGCTGCTCACCCATTTCGAGAAACGGATTTATCTCAGCGCATCGCATATTTTAGCATTTTTGTGTGATCCATGCAGTTGGAGTGCACTGTACCATCCATCAGTATTATTGTTGTAACGCAGCACGGTTGTTGGCGGCGCATTGTGCCCCTGTGATCATGTTTCGAGGGGCAATTATTATGAGTAGTGCACACGGCTGCACTTGTTTCGAAGCCTGCGCTCGGGGTTGATTGCGCCGAGAGCGAGAAGGATTCACCTTTATACCAGTGTCGCTAAGTAGCATTTGTAATACTTGCATTAATCTTGATGGAACGAGAGCGTTGATATGAGAATAGGATTCTAGTTTATCTTAGTGGTTGGGGTAAATGTTAAGATGCGCACGCAGCAACTTGTTAATAATTAAAATAAATAATAACGCGCAATATTTGCAGAACTAAAAAAAATTCCATTATTTAAATCTAAATTTACGTTGAAGTTTAGAAGCAATATCGATTTTTCCCTTTATTCTGCACTAGCTTTTCCCCGCGGCTTCGCTCGCATGGTATTACGGGAAATTACTGTAGCGGTTTAACTTATCAATTATCCCCCTTCTCCTCACCCCCACCCCCTCCCGCATTCCATACATTCATTCCCTTACATTCAGTTTTCAAACATCTCGCCTGCCACCTAAATTTCATAAAGCTATAGCTCAAAGAAAAAGAGAATTATCCAATTTTGTTAAATCGTTCGGAATTTATGCGCTTACAAACATTTCGGATGTTTATTTTTAATTAAATATTTGGAAGTTTGTTAATATAATAAAAAAATTACACTATTTATTATTCAGTCTTTATAATCGTTACGAATTATATTTTTAATGTAGGAACTCTTATCTGACATTTATTGCAAAACAGAAGCTTGTCCAAAAAAAAACGAATTCTGATATTTGAATTTTCTGCAGTAGTAGCTGACCAGTAGACTGAGTATCTACCAGCATAGAGCCCAAAAATATATCAACATTGTTTCCATAGAAAAGATTTTTTTCTGACGTTAGCAAAAACTCGCTTTTGTTAGTGACAGAAAACGTATAACAAATATAATATATTAATATTTATAATTTCATAACGCCAGAGCTTACCATCATATACAACCTGTAGTCTGCGCATATAATTTAGCTTTATATTGGTGAAAGAATTATTAAAGTCTTTATATTGTGTTATGCGTGAAAAGGTCATAAACGAACTCGAGCAGTTTCGCATTAATAATATTAATAATAAATAATAATAATAAATAGTAATAGTATGGATTAATAAATTCCTTTTTTCACTATTTCTGTCTGCATCGGTGTTTTTTGAAATCTACAGAGTTTTTAAAATTTTTGGCGCTTCATACTAACAGCCTTTCTAAAAAACGTCGTGAATATTTTATTCAATTGATAAACGACCGTGTATGTTAATACTTTACTAATTAGAAACTCACAAAAATATCTCATAAAAAGATTTATAAATTGATAACTGATAACATACAGCCAAGTTTTTTTTTAACTGTTGTGTATATTTTGTTTGTAATAATTTCTCAAAGAATTTCGGAATTTTACCTTGGTATTTTAAAATATTTTTCTATGTATTTAATATTTTAAAAAATAATTTAATATATTTTTTTTTACTAAATACAATTACCTCGTAAATATTTGTATTCGAAATATACTTGAATGTTTAAGAATTGTAGTATAATTTCTACACACCCCTCATGTACTTTTCCTTCCAAGAACTTCCTCTCCTTCCTTTTATGACGTAGGCCATGAAGGGAATTATTTTCCTCGGGGCTTCCTGTGTGGAGTTAATGTAAAAAAAATATAATATTGAATTATTCATTAGAATGAAAATTATATACGAATCGCCTAAAACGTCACATTTCAAAACCGTTACTTTGACGCGCATTAGAAAACATGTTTGAATCACGCATGCGCAGATCTAGCCAAGTTCGATGTTGCCAACGACATTTATTTTTTTATTAGTAACGTTCCAAAAAATAACATGTACTATATACAGTCTACATACTACGTAAAACAAATACATCGTTTAAAGGTCGTTAAGTGTTTTTTTTTTTTTATAAGTAAACTGTAAATGAATCAACGGTATTATTAAAACAATTAGCTAATGTTACATTACAACCTGTTATGTTGTACGATTATGCACTTTTGCGAAAAAAATCACAATCATCAAAGTTGATTATTATTTCAACTATCCTCAAAAATCAAGTTTGTTAACTAAATTAGGTTGCATTCACACATTGGCGTCGTTTAACCACAGAAATAATATTAAACATGTTTAAAAACAGTGTACATTAATTTTGTAGTAGGAAAATACATATTTATAATTCGCTAGCCACATTATCGTCCATGTGGGTATCGCAGCCAGTAGCCAGTTCCGTTCTTTCAGCCGGCTCTTTCAGCTCATCGCATTTATCTATTGACCGCTTCAGATTACACGACACATTACTTTGACGGCTGGCGTGGTCTAAAGGTAAGGTTCTTGACTCGCAATCCGAAGGTCGCTGGATCGAATTCCGGCGTAGAAAATAAATTGTATGTGATCAATCTGTGTTATATCACAATTAATTTATTTAAAATAATATAAATTATATTTGCAGCACGTTCTAGAGTGGAAAATGCTCTCGGCATCGCCCTGGTGTAAGACCACGTTTCAGAAGTGAAACGTTGCTTAAAATGGCTTTAGCCGTGTTTGGTGACCAGATCAGAACTGCCAGGTACTCCCCCACTTTCCTCTCCCCCATCTTCTTCCCCTCCCCACTACCTTGAGCCTCACAACGGTTCCATGCCAACTGAGAATAAAGTCAACTCAACAACTCCTTGAAAGTTCATTAAAAGCTATGAAAAAAATAATTATAAATTAGCCGATAACCCATTTAACGTAACCTATTTAAGCATTTTTTTATATATATTTTTTTATCACTCTAAATGACTTATCTGAGATGGTTCTGGGTTGGTTTCATTCCGAGCTGTCCGGTCACCCCTCACAACATACCCCAATTGGGGATGCCATAATCTTTCTGGCTCCAGACGGGGAGCTTTCTTTGGTTTATTTTATATTTGGTAATCAACTTGTACCACGTAATCGGAGCCTAACGCGTGTTTATAATGTCCTTAAAGGGCGGAATATCATAATTGAAGTAGACTTTAGCACGCGCTCGCATCTTTGGTTCGATTTCAGCGACAAACGAAGATTGGATTACTTCAGCAAGGTTTATTCATCCTCAGTGAACACCGTTCTTTTTCGACGTTTTCAAGAATTGGAGGTGAGAAAAACATAGATATAACTATTCGCTCTGAATTAGCTCTGAATTAAAAGATCTAAGCGGACGGTCAATAAAGGGGCGGTATATTCTGATCATACAGTAATCACTTTTTCTGTATAATCTCTTCTCAATCTGCTTGGAAATTCAAAACTTCAAATGCTGAATGGGACTTTTTTTTAATATGAATACCGCACAAAAGTCCCAACTGCTCTCGTCTGGAGCCAGTGATACTATGGCATCCCCAATGATTCAATAGTGGGGAGAAAAAAGAGATGGTGGAAGAGGAAGAGAAAGGTGGAAAGTACCTGGCTATTCAGATCTGGTCACCAAACACGGCTAAGGCCATTTCAAGCAACGTTTTAATTCTGAACGGTGGTCTTACACTAGGGCGATACTGAGAGTATCTTCCACTCTGGAACGTGTCGCAAATGGTTCCATGCCAACTGAGAATAAAGTCAACTCAACTCCTCCTTGAAAGTCATTAAAAGCTATGAAAAAAATAATTTTAAGTTAGCCGATAACCCTAATCTAAATAACCAATTTAACTTATTTTTTATTTATCTATTTTTTATCATTCTAAATTACTTATCTGAAATGGTTCTGAGTTGGTTTCATTCCGAGTTGTCCGGTCACCGCCGCAAATATATTATATATATATTTTAAATGAATAAATTGTGATATAACACATTGAAAAAAATTATTCAAATAAAATTTGTTTGCCACGCCGGGATTCGATCCCTCGACCTTCGGAATGCGAGTCAAAAGCCTTACCGCTGGACTTCGCCGGCCATCTGAGACTGTTTTAGTTAAACACTACGTGAAAAATTGAGGGATTTTCACGACGTGGCTGCTCGATTCCGGATAATTTGTAACCTTTTCAACGCGGCGGTGGTGTCAGCCGCAGAATTATCTTTAATAAAAAAATATAAGAGAATAACCACAAAAAAACCTTTTACATTTATTGTTTGCGCAATATAAACGTTGATTTGGTTATTTGACCCGCCGACAGTTGCCCTTCCCGCAGAATAACAAAGTATAAAACATATTTTCTTTCAAATGCATCAAGGGATTTTTCTACTTATTTATACTGTGTATACCAGATCAAAAGTACAAAAAATCGACAGTGTATATAAATTCGATGAATATTTATACCAGTTTATTTATTATAAAGGTTTTTTTAAAAGTAATTTTTACTTTTGAAATTGGTTAATAATGCACAAAAAAACATAATTTCATATTATAAAATTAAATATCATTCGGGGGGCCAATTGTTGGCAGATCAACTGTTGGGTCACCGTTCATTTCTATGATTTATTTTTACTTACGAACGCATAAGATATCTATGTTATTAAAAAACATCTATTTCATAGAATTTTTATTAAATTAACGCGGTAGCAGTCAATTTTTAAAAAAATCTGTCGGTCATCATCTTTTCAGTTTGCTAAAATGTAACGTTGCCATCTCTTTCGGAGCACAGTTAAATTTTGTGTTAGTACCAACTCGAATTTTTACAAACACCTTTTAGCGGTTGGGAAGTGTTTTTTTAGAGTTAGGCTGATAGTAATTAAAACTAAGAAGATACTTCGATGTTTATATTTCATGTTCATAGTATGCACACTTCCATTACACGGTATAAATAATTACGTGAAAGATCAGAGTAGTAAAAAAACTTTGACGTTTTACAACGGCTTAGGTTCAGCTAAACCGGACCTGAGCCGGAATAAACTATACTAACGCTGAACCGTGAAAGTATCTAATACATAAGACGGGCTTATTTACTTTATTCCGGAATGAGAGATACATACTTCTTGCATTAAATTAAAACGTAACTTTAATCTTTAATGCTTGGGATACCGTTCTAGTAGGTATAACGTTACAGTGTGTTTTCATCTAATTGGGCGTCTTAATGCACCTGCATGTCTGCACCCCGGAATTAGCGGCCGCTTAATTATGTAGCACGTGTAATTTGGCCAAGTGGGGGTTCACTTCCATTAATTTCCACGTGAATGCCCACGGAAACCTAGATGCGCTGATGACTGTCTCTGTCTCGTGGGTTAGGTGGACAGAAATGGTGCCAGACGAGCGGACAGACTACACAAATTGTACAAAGTACAATATGTTGCAAATTGTCACAGAAAAATATGATTATTTTTTGTGAATACCTTTGCAAATTGGACTTGTTGAACATAGTATTATCTGACAGCAGTGGCGGTTTGTGGTCTTTTTAACAGGGGGTTCAGAAATTCAAGAGAAGATATTAAATCTAATCAAAATTTACTTACTGTTGTCCCTCGTCAAATCGTCCAATACAGCGGTAGTCACACAACTAAAATAAAGTTAGTGGGAGAGGTATCTACATAATATTGTTTTTAAATCACTTGGCACTCGACACAATTATTAAATAACGAGAAAAAAATAAGAAAAATATGGAGTAATTAAATTGTTTAATGTTTTTTAGAGCACTCAATGCACGTTGCTAATTATTATTGGTTTTTCAACATGAATAATTACGTAAAATATAAAATTAATATTTTAAAACATAAAAAAATTACATTCAAATATTTTCCAGTTTACATGATTCGATAAATTTCATTATTCTCGATATGGCACAAAACTCGGTTGAGGCTATTAAATTCTGAACTTCCGAAGAGTTTGAGGTCATCAATATGGTCACTCTCTGTCGTTCATATTTAATGCATTTCGATAATGTGTGCTCGACATCTTCAATTTGTTCACACATCGAGCACATTGGAGAAAAATGCAAAAGATCGTTTGCTCTAATTTTGCACCACGATGGATCGCTTCCGAAATATAGACAAGGAAAGCAAAATAACCGATTGGTTTCCTTACAACCACATAACCAAGAAACGTACTTAACGTACCACTCGGGTTTAAAAACCCGATTAAATTTCTGGGTTTTTGCGGCACAAACTTGATTTAATGGGAGGTCAGGACGCGGAGGTTCTTTATTAATTTCCAATCTTTTTTCATAAGTATTATCATTATTTTTTTTTACACGACACTTTATTCCGCCATTGTATAAAAAATTATGACCGAATAATCGCTACAATCAATAAGCGCACACACTTTCAATATGTAAATCAAAACAGTACTGGAGAAAGTTCAACACAAAATTACATAATAATAATAATAATAGTGTTTATTTCAGCCGAACAGAGCGGTGAGTGCAATACTCTGTCAGCCATATAAAAGCATACATTTATAAAATTCCATTAAATAATTACATTAAAATGGGATATGCAAGATAGGATAAAAAAAAAAAAAAAAAAACATAATAAGATGTAATAACATAATAAAATAAAATCTAAAATAAAACATAATGGTAAACATATTTAGTATTTGTATACTACGGGGGCTTCAGATGAATTCTCCACGTTATCACGTTATAACTAGCGTCATAGGACAATGCGACGTTTAGCGAAACTTTCGTAAATATAACTAAGAGTTTTAACGACTTATGTAAAAGAAAGAAAAAATTGACAAAAAAAAATTAAAATCGGTCTACTTCAAGAGTAGATTTTCAAATGCCATTACCAAATGGTTGGAGAAATGCAGAACCAAAAAAAAAATGTACCAAAATGACTTCAAAGTTAAATACCATAATATAACCAATTTAACTTGCATCCTTACGATGCAAAGGTCAACGGTCAGTGTGCGAATATCTCGTTCGGTGACCTTCGACAACAGCCGTCAACGTTCGGAGGTCACGTGGCATCTTGACCAGAGATCGACGCACCGATTGTGAGTCAATTTTGCATAGAGAGCGGCCTGGTTTGGTTCAATCCACCGTCAGAGGAATTTGAACCGGCTGCGGTTTTTTTGTAAGGAGCATTTGGTGCGGATTCCAAGACGCACAAAGTGGGAGCGCCGGTTTTTGATAAGGCTCTATTTTTAATAATGCGCTATCTATATTGAGCTTATTTTATATTTGTTTTTTTTTTAATCATCTTTGGGGGTTCATCGCACAAACGCACTTTAGAGAAAACCGCCACTGTCTGATAGTATTATTATCTTCCTGGCTACAGTTTAGTTTTACTCTTAGCGGAAGTGACACCCTCTGTTTTTTTCAAAAATAATCATTGAAGTTTTCAAACAACATCCCCGATGAGATAATGTTAAAAAGGATATTTACAAAACTTTTCTGCTAAAAACATATATAAACAATTTTCAGCTTATGATAGTCGTATTCACATCTTCCGGATACTTGGGGTAACTATTGTTCTGTTAAATGGAATGGAACTGATTTTTTTTAAACCGCTCATTCGACGTAATGGATGAATTTCAAATCGCTCATTCACACAATGGTTGAAAAAACAAATGTTCAACCTACGCAATACTTTTAAAAATTCAACTTGTGAGCTTCTTAGATGATTGATAATCTTTTCATCTATAAAGTTAATTTGAAGCAATATGGATGTATTTTATTCCAAGAACAAAACAAAAGTCTCTTCTCCCACAATTTATAAAAGTAATTGAATACCATGTTCAGAAATTTAGATGCCTATTTTGTTACGAAATATGGTATCCCAAAATATTTGTAACTTGTTGATATTAAGTGCGGCCCCGCTGATACCCGTGACAGCCTGAGGTGCTTTATAATAAGGCTTTACGGGGCTGAAAAGGCTGTGTTTCAAATGGTTTCTACTTAGAGATTGTTATAAAAATGTAGATGCTAAGGGCACTGAACCCTTAAAAACTGTTTTTGATAAGAAACCTAAAAACACACTTTAAATTTCAAGCAAAAATAATGATAGTTATGTATAAAAAAATATTGAGCACTATCACTGAAAAGCTAAAATGGAAGAAGCGTGTTGCTGGTGTACCTCTTAAGAGTGAAATAACATTTTCTTACTTCAAGTGAAATTGATTACTTTTTTCAGAAATGTTGAAATTCTTTCATAAACGCTGAACAGTTTATCTTTTTCGTTGGTCTTTGAGAGACACAGGTTTTACCAGGTCTATTAAGAAGTTTGTCGATGTCAGTACTCCTTCAAATCGATGTGTATCAAACTTACAAATTATGTCGTATCAATCCTATTTTTTTTTTCAAATCGGTCTTCATAATATTTATAGTATCAAATATTTACATCTATACTCGTTTTTTTTCTAAAAGGTGGATGTATCACAGTTATGAATATTAATTTACCCGTCTCTAAAGACTAATAGACCCTTATTATTTTTCAATTCTGTGTCCATCACACTTATATTCATATTAACACATTATATTTGTAATTTGGGAGGCGGGTTTGGGTGGTTCGCTACGTTTGGTGATTTAGTCCGGGTTCATGGGATGAGGTTTGTCTAGGTCTTGGACCAGGACAAACTGAACCCCAGATTCCTACCTACTCCTTAAACCCTTTTCCTTCCCAGAACTCTCCTCCCCTTCCTTTCTAATAAAACAAACCTCCACATAGCATCTCCAAAATATGACGTAGACCCTGACGGAAATTTTTATCCTCAGGGCGTCTTGTGTGGAGCTCAGTAAAAAAAAATACTACGTCTTCACTTTTTTGGGCTAATGTAGCGTTACAAAACTACCCACACATTGATAAAATCGATATTATATTAAGTTATTAATTCATACAAGTGCTATGTAAATATCCCTTTTGGATTGAGGTAATTAGTTTGAAAATCGACGAATACTTTTATTGTTAGCTAACTTTCCTTATAATACTTTACCATGAAAAAAATAATAATACATGAAGTGCTTTGTGGGCGTTTTTCGTGATCCAATTATTTGCCTAATCAAGGCCTGTACTTCCGTACAGTCCGCGTTTTTGAAATTCAAATGGAGATCTACGATGTCAGGCGGGTGTAAGTGAGACGCAACGATGGGAGGTTGGGCTATGAGAATAATTCTTTAAGTGAAAACTGCTTTAGCACTTTTTGTGATTTGAAACTCGATGAAACGGGCAACACTAAAAAGAGACATACAAACATCTACAGAATTAAGCCTGTCGAACGAGAAAGATTAATCAGTTTCCTCTTTGTGTGGTGCTTCGTAGCCTATCGGCCTACTCTTTGTGCGGTACTTCGAATAATAAAATGTAAAATAGTTTTTAAACTTGGTAACAATATTAATAAAAACAAACCTTACAATTATACTACTCCTGAAATTCTGCATTCGTCTCATTCTCTCGAAAATTAGTTTTCCGAAGGTTTCACCTCTACCGCGTGCGAATTGTGAACTCTGATTTTTTTTTTATTTAATTTGTCGGGACGGCTTTTCTTGTGTTATTTTTTATTCTATGTATTATTTTATGTTGCCTAAAATGTAAAAAAAAATAACAATGACAAGAAAAATTGTATATTGGTAGCATCATTTTAGCGTGTTCTTTTCAGGACAACAAAGATAATTTTTTGAGAGCTTATTCAAAAATATGCTAAATATATTGTGCTTTTTTTTCCGAATGAAAGAGTTACATCGTGAATTCTTTGAGTGCTTTCTATCTTTGATTTTATTATACAATACACCAAAGACACATTACGAAATTGAGCAAACAAATAGATAATTTGGACACAAGCGATGTCGAAAGTGAAAAAAATATCGATGTATTGATATTTCGTCGCCTCAGTTCTTATTTGTCCAACAGACCATTTTAGTTTTTGTTCAATATCCACTCTGAAATTAAAAAAAAAGAGTATTAAAAAGTATGGTTTATCACTTCATTAAGAATTATTTCAACTAATTAGACCTTTATCTTTAAGAAAATAGCTTAATCAAACACCTTTAATGTGTCATTGAAATAATGAAAGAAAACCTTCTCCTCCTGTAAAATTTTCTAATGGTCTGTTGGACAAATACGAACTAAAGCGACGATTAATTAAAACATCAATATCGACGTCAATATTTCGAGGAAACTATCGATATATTGGTCAAATTTTCAAAAGATTTTGCGTTTCTAAAATAATAGTGTATTCAGCTCAATATTATAACTAGTCATACACAATGAACATTAATTCAATGTTCAAAAATCTCAATAAAAATTAAGGTAATTTTATCAGTATTCCTTTTTATTAGGCAATAATTACAAGAATATCAAAAATCAAAAATCTTCCAACTAATATTTTTTCTATGTATGTACCTACACATATGATATAGTATTAGTGATCACAAATACTAATGCAAAGACAGTAGATTTGTAAGTAATTAATAGTTACAATTTCAACTGCCAGATGTCATGACCCAATACAGTTACCGTTTTCCGTTCGTTCCAATACAGTTTTTGACTCCGGTGACCTTAGTTACATAAACAAAAAAAAATATATCGTTCTTGATACTATTGTCGATATTGGATATTTTGTATCGATATATCGGATTAAAATACCCCGGCTAAAAATACCGATGTAATCATGAGACAGGCAGCCGCCTAGTATGGTGATCTAATATTCTTTATGTAAGTGTCACTAATATGTTACATGTGTTCTATAAATAAATAAAAATAAATAAATTAATTAAAAATATCGATAAATTGCTATTTCGATAATTTTTCAATAAGACAGTATGGACACTCCTGACACGTATCTTTCGATAAATAATATTTTTAAGTGAGTAAAATATTATTATTTGAAAACTCAATTTGAAAAAAGATTTGGAATGTTCGGGAAAAATTAGTAATTGTTTCAAGAGAAACCATTAGCCAGGGCTTCATTTTGAAAGGTTTCTTCTCTGTCTCTATAGCAACGCTGCTAAATATAAAATGTGTACGTAATTTTTTTACTTGGATGATTGAATGGCACACAAAGTTATTAAAAGTAAAATTATACCCTGCAATGTTATCCACTTTCCTTGCCATCCTATCCATTTATGCAAACAAACGAAATTTCGGAATCAATTAATTTCAGCCAGCGACAGTACTGATGCCGGTATTATGTAACATTATCGACATACACTTTAATCGACAATTTGGTAATGAAAAAATGATCGAATTCCCTTCTGTGTCGACGCAGGCAACATGTTATTATGGACCGGCTGATATTTCATACGACCTAATTAAAATAAACCAAATTGCTTTCTAATCTTCAATTTTAAAAGTATGGTCTCTCTGAAATTCTTTGGCTATTGGTATAATTTAATAATTACAGAGAAAATATGAATATAACCAGTATTTTTTATTTTATATTTCATCATTATTTTTATGATAAATAAAGTAAAATTATTTTTTATGGTTTTTCATTTACTAGCAAATAATTGCCCAAAGTGCCTCTAAAATCATGGAACATTAAAATCTTTAATGGCCTATATCTTATAAATTAAAGCAAAAATAAATAAAATAGCTCACATCCGTACAGATATTTGATATACCTTTTGATTCTTAAAATAATTTTTCAATTTGATTGGGTATTTTGATCTCAAACCCAGAATTAACATTTGTATGAAATGGGCCGAAATGGGCCGCGCATACGTTCCTCTTAAAGGGAATGTGAAGAAAAAAGTTCTACTATAAAATAAGTAAAACCAAATAATTTTAATTATGTTATCAATAAGTTTTGCAAATAGTTTAGTTTGTTTAAAAACTAAAATGTCTCGAACTTGTTTATACATATTTTTCTAGGTTCTAGAGTTGTAGGAATTAAACATAATAACAATAAATAAGTAAAATATAATTTTTTTTTTATAAGTGTACTGAACAAGAGTCCCAACTGCTCCCAACCGCCGAGGGCCAGTGAGAATATGGCAACCCGAATTAGGTTATGCTGTGAGGCGGAAGGTAGTAGGAGGAGAAGAAGATGAGAAGAAAAATGTGGGTAAGTACCTGTCTATTCAGATCTAGTCATCAAACACGGCCATTTCAAGCAATGTTTCAGTTTTGAACGGCGGTCTTATACCAGAGCGATACTGAGAGTGTCTGAAACTTGCAGCAAAAACACCCTTTATTGTTTTTATTGATTAAAATGTGAAATAGCACAAATCAATCAAATATAACTTAATTAAGGAAGACAACTTCAGCGAAACTCAATCGAAAATCTGGAAACAAAAAAATCAGAAAAAGATATGGTCACATCTGGGACTCAAGGCCAGGACCTTCGCCTTGCCGGGGCGGAACTCTGCCATTGAGTTCGATTGAGTTTGCTAATATTGTCTTCATTATTAAAATATAACAATTTGAGGTTTTACTCATTAAGTTTAAAATAAAAAAAAATCACGTGCTCACGTGCTCTTAATGTTCGAACTTGATTATCGTTTTGTAATCGAGATGCACATATGAAATGTTTTGGATACTTGAAATCGTTCTTTATTTTGTATTGTGTTCGTTTATTTTTTATTATTCCAAATAACGTCAGTGTGTTCCTTATAAACAAAGAAAAACATTACTTTTGGGCTATTTACTCAGCGTGAACATCCAAAAAAACGTTACAAGCCTAGGTATGTTTTTAGGTTTTCACGGCCAAAAAGTATTTTTGTTATTGTTTTTGGGGTGTTATGCCGTGTTTCGCTACCTCCTTCTTTAGCCAACGTTTCGGACAGCGTTACAGTGTCCATCATCAGGGCAGATGAGTAAATGATATTGGTGAGAGTGTTTACTTATGTGTGTCGAAGCGATAACGTGCTGCCAGCTCCATTTCTCTATGAGCTGGTGTTATAAAAAATTCAGCATGGTTTTTTGCGTTTAGCTTTGGTGTAGCCGTCAATTACTGGATACCAAGAACTATTAAGCTTAGCTCCGTCGTCTCTGTTTATATTGACGGGGTTTTTATGGATTTCAATTGCCTCCGTAATTAGGCGTGCTCTGTAAGTTTTGGGTCTTCCCAGGGTTTCAGGAACAAATCCAAAGTAATGGCCGGTTTTGATTAAGTGCTCGGCGATTGCCGATTTTTCAGGGTGGCCAAGTTTACAAGCACGAAAGTGTTCCGAAATCCTTTTGGAGATCGTCCGCTCTGTCTGGCCTACATAGACCTTGTCACATCCTGAACAGCTAAGTTTATATATTCCATCTGTTTCCAGAGGAAACTTAGTCTTTGCCGACCTCAGTAGGTCTTGGATTTTTGTTGTGGTTCCGAAGACCGTCTTGATGTTCTCTTTTCTCAACAGCCTGGCAATTCTGTCTGTTACATTATGGACGTAAGGCAGGAAAGCGCAGCCTTTTGACTCTTGTTCACCCCTGTCTTCGTTTCGTGCTGATTTGGCTCTTATGATTTGCCTTGTCTGCCTTGCTGGATAGCCGTTACGCTCCAGTGCATCGGTGAGTTTGGTCAGTTCTAATCCGAGTTTTGGCTCCTCACATATTCTGGTCGCTCGGGTTACCAAAGTATGGATGAGACCTCTCTCACCCCGCTCAGAAGAGAGTCTCATCCATACTTTGGTAACCCGAGCGACCAGAATATGTGAGGAGCCAAAACTCGGAATTTTTTATAACACCAGCTCATAGAGAAATGGAGCTGGCAGCACGGTATCGCTTCGACACACATAAGTAAACACTCTCACCAATATCATTTACTCATCTGCCCTGATGATGGACACTGTAACGCTGTCCGAAACGTTGGCTAAAGAAGGAGGTAGTGAAACACGGCATAACACCCCAAAAACAATAACAAAAAAAAAAAAAGTTTCAAGCCTAATCTAAAAGAAAAAAATAAAACCATTAAACGGGGAGCGGAAGACGTATTTAAGAGGAACGACTGCGCGGCCCTTTTCATACAAAACAAAATTTTGGATTTGAAGCCCAAATACCAAACAACACCGAACATTTTTTTATCAAAAGGTACAGCAAACATATGTTACGGATTTGTGCTCTTATTTAGTTGTGTTTCAAATTATAAAATATTAAACCATTTGAGTATTATCAATTTCTTCAGATAATAGTAAAATTAAAAAAAAATAACCGTGCTTAATCTATATAATGTAATAAAACATGAAATAGTGTATTTATTTTTAAATTGCTGTCAAAAACGAAAGGCGAAATTTTAACTTAAATTCAACAAATTTTGTGTTCCAACGTAAATCGGTCGTTCGTAATATATCAAACAGTATTAATTGGAGGGTGTACGGTTGAAATCTAAGAATCCGGCTAAGAATGCAACTCTAACGCCGCGCTTTTACTCAAAACCATTTTCGTACGTGAAGTTTGTTTACAAATCTAAAGCAATGCCAAAAAATGGCGCCATTTACGTTAACAGTTTGGGTGAGGAGCATTGCCTGGCAGGCGTAAGCACTACTGGATTTGTAATCGCGTGAATCTCTCCGGGCATGGAGAGATTGATGATAGTATGATTTTTACTGTAACTGGTAGTCGTGAATAATAATACCACGCGTTTATATATTATAAATGACGTCATTGCCCTTCGCTGTTACTTTGTCCCGGTGACTAGCTGTCACTGGAATCAAATGGATTAGGGGAGCCGGCTATTTTTGGAACCAGTTTATCGGATTTATAAAATGGTCACCAACTCTCACTCTGGGCGAAGCCAAACCAAAAGCCGCCAAAACCTGCAGAGCGGGTTTTTAACTGCTACTTTGAATTAATAACTCAGTTACGCCTCATACGTCATACATAGTAATGTTGAATTGTCGTGTAAATAAGCTTATGTGTTCAAGTGGTTAAAACCCGGCAGAAAACATTTTTAAAAACTTTATATTTCATCATTTTTGCATGATAACTGGACTAAACTTATTTTTAACGAAATTACCATTAACTCAAATAATAATAATAGGATAATTTGTAGAGCGCCATTTTTGTGAAAAAGGCGCGGTACAGCTTTTTAAAAATTCCTAGGTTCTATCTAATTTAACTATTTACAAATACTCGTAGATACAGAAACATACTTACCTGGCAGGTCACTTCCGAAAAACACACTTTAATTAGAAAGTTAATGCTTGCAGAAGATACGGCTTTGCACGCGGAGGGCATTATATAGAAAAAAAACTGGACATGGCATGATTTTACATTATTTGCTACCGCCATCGCGGTTAGTATAACATTTATTTAAAGATTAGTGGCAAAAATAGAGTTGATATTTACTTTTAGAAGACTGGAGAATTTAGGACATTTAGGGCCGGAGAATGTTCCTGAAATTACCTTTACTAACGTTTATTTATTTTTATTTATTTTAATTTTAGTTTTTTTATTTTTTTTTATTTCTACAAATGAATTATTTACATTGTCGCGGGTATTAAAGGTGCGGGTAATAATTTTGAGTTTATGGATACGACTGTTTGAAAAGGTGAGTTTTAAGTTTAACTCTAAATTTCGTTGAATTTGTGATCATTCTTAAGTCGTGTGGCAGTCCATTCCAGGCTTTAGGTCCTGACACTCCGAAAGCGCGCTCACCGAACTTAGTATCTATAAATGCTTTTAAATAAATGCCAAAGTTTCTTTTAAAGTCGAACAAAATCGTTATTTCGTTATGTTTTATAATTTCAAATATAAAAAACATTAAATAATAATAGAATAAACATTATTCAGTATTTTAGCTTTTGGCAGCCATCCCTCTTAAATACGTGCAGAGATTTTTTTTGATTTTGTTATTGTTTTTGGAGTGTTATGCCGTGTTTCGCTACCTCCTTCTTTAGCCAACGTTTCGGACAGCGTTACAGTGTCCATCATCAGGGCAGATGAGCCCTGATGATGGACACTGTAACGCTGTCCGAAACGTTGGCTAAAGAAGGAGGTAGCGAAACACGGCATAACACCCCAAAAACAATAACAAAAATACTTTTTGGCCGTGAAAACCTAAAAACACGAGCAGAGATATTTAAAATTGTAAAATATAATAAGTTAAAAAATATAATAAGTTGTAAAATATAATAAGCAAAATAAATAATTTTTCATTCAAATTAAAACAACATTCAAAAAGCAATATAATTTAACGACACCTCCCTTGAAGACATTGTTACAGTCTTGTCTTAAATATCCCGTGTAAACGTCAAACTTCAAAATCCTTCACAACTGTTTTTATCCCACAAAGGATTTAGTTTGGTACGCCAACTCCGCAGAAAATCACCAAAGAAGGCTTAAAATGTCGTAAAAGCGACACATATCGATTCCAGCCCTGACTCAAACTTTATTATACGTTCTACTTAGATGTCGGAGAGGTGTTTTTATTAAAATACACTATACGAACAAATGCTCAGACTCTATGTCTACATATACTCGTATGTGGGAATGAAAATCCCAACGCTTTCACGTAGACCTTCTGGTTTGGCTTAAAATAATACCGTATACTTTTTCGTGTGTGAAATGAAAAAACTTTTATTATCCCTCACCGCAACACGTAAGCTGTTAAAGTGGCTACGTTTTGGTATCTGATTTTACGTTACAAAAGGTATTTTGGATTTATTTCACACAAAAAGCCATTCTTGGAACAGCAACTTGAGTAGGAAAAATGTATTGGTTCGCATACTTAACTAGATAGATAAAACGCACTAGAAATAATGCTTTCTATATAGATCCGAATGCAATCTGATGTCACCGCTGATTTAGATGTTATAGCTCGTTTAACACGCGTTTTGTCTCTCTTACACCTGCTTGACAATATACATAAATCGTCATCCCATTTGATCGAAATAAAATTCAGGTATGATGATAAAATGCAGATTTGTATTTGAAACTTACTTCTTAATGCGTAATTAATTACGCATTCGAAATTCAAACGTCAAAAGTCGACTTCTGAAATGAAATTTAGCGATAAGATTGTAGACGAAATATAAAGGAGAACACGCAGACTTCAACTTAGACCTTACTACCTATCTTGATTTTTTATTAGGGATTGAAAAAAATATTTATTTTAAATGGTCAATTTCTTCCGTGTCTCTGAAACCGATTTATAAATTAATCGACTTTACTTACAAGTGAGTTCATGAAAGAAATAATCACCCATTATGACAGTATTTATTTCCAATTAAAAGTCATAATTAGGTATTAGGTTTGCGCGGTTGACATAACCCCAAATCTCATTCACTAGCATGGAGTAAAATGCGCACACTTTTAGATCACAATTTATACCCAAAGTTGAACTAACTAACTAACCATCCTGCAATTTGTTCGCGGTCAGCGGAGAGTGCAACGGCACACAACTCCGTCCAGTCTCCGGCACAAACTCCTTACTTCATTAATATTAATGCATCAGCTCATGCATACTCTTCTGTTAAACCGGTTATTATAATTCACTAATTCATATAGATATTTGATTACATTGAACGTGTGATGTCTTTTTGGGTCTTTCCGACTTCTTTTTCGAAAGCGGATCAAGAGGAAAGTTTATTCTAAGGCTTAGTAATACATTAATTTCCCGAAATTAATTAATTATTAATGAACTTTCTTAATGCATTAAGAAAGTTCATTAATAATTGTATGATTTTTTTTTGTTAATCTGCTACTTGAGCGCCAAATGGCTTGGCAAAAAAAAAACTCCCAGTTAAGTTTCGCCCAATTCATAATACCAGATCTGTTTACGTCCTAAGCTTCTTCTCATTAAATATTTCCCACTGGTGTGGAATATTTACATATATTCAAGCTTTGAACAATTTCATCATATTAACCAACAAATTCCCTTAGTATCGGGATTCCCAGCTCAATTCCCAGGATCAAACTCTCTTACAATTGCGAGCGCATTGTACGGAAAAACTCGTTTACAATCTACATTTAATTTAAAATGCCAATAATTAATTTTGCTTAGAACTCTAAGCATTTTTTGTTTTTAAATGAAAACAAGTCACTTTGTATATACACCATTTATTTAATCAAACACGTTTCGAAACCAGTGGTTTCTTCGTCAGAATAAATTAAATGTGTTGATAATTTTGATAAAATAAGTGGTGTGTACCCAGTGATTTGTTTTCATTTAATTAAAATGACACCCCAAAAAGATTTTACGAACAATGAAGAAGTAATTTAATTGTTTTATTTTACGCCCAGAGAGCTTTTACATAAATACAGGTTGGATAACTTTAACATAAGTAATAAATTTGAACATTATAAAGAAATAATTATAAATAAAATGACAGTAGCTAAAAAACACAAACATGAAATAAAAATACAAGATTTGTTTTTTAATACGGTTATCAGGTTTACATCTTCATAAATTTTTAAATTTTTTTTACATAATAATGTTATGAAATATTTATAACATTATTATGTAAATTTTTATATTGGGAAGACTTCTAGAAATTTTAACATTAGAGTTAAGGAACATCTAAGATGTTTAAATAATAATAATTATTCAGAATTTTCAAACCACATTTTAGAAACAGGTCATTCTTTTGATATTAATAAAGGTTTAAAAATTTGACACACTAACACAACGGGTATACAATTAGATAATTTAGAAATTAGGAAAAGTGTTAATAGTAAATTAAATATTATAAATAACCAAACGTTTTTTAAAAATAGCCATCTTTTAAATTTATTTTTGTTTTAATACTTACATTTATAATAATTTATTTTGTTATTTAGACTTTCTGTTTTGTTTTAAAAGATTTTTATTTTGTTAATGTAATTTTTTACCCATCCTAAAATAATTTTTATTTTTTATTTTATTTAATTGTTTTTTATGATATTTTAAGTTTTTAATCACCTCTCCTTTCTAATATTTTGTCTTTGTTCTAATTTTTCTATGCTTGTTTGTCTTTTGTTATTTTTTATTAACTTATTATACTGACGAAGAAAACATAGTTTTCGAAACATGTTGGCATTGTTAATTAAATAGTGGTGTACACAAAGTTATTCGTTTTCATTAAATTAATAATGACGCCACAAAGTGAATTTGCGAAGTTTGAAGAAACATTTATTAATTGTTTTTGTATTTAATTCGTAGAACTCCATTTATTTTTTTTTTAAATTTAATTAAAATAAATTTGATGGTTTTATTATCAAGTTCTGCAAGTATTTTAGTATGCACTTTTGTTACAGCTTGAAAATGGTCTTGTAAACCGGAACAGCTGTAACAAAAATGCATACTAAAATATTTGCAGAATTGGATAATAAAACTATCAAATTTAATTTTAATTAAATCTAAAAAAAATATGAAATATTATTTTAAGTACTCTCCTTACAATGCAGATGATTGTGCTTGGGGGAGGACAACTTATATATTATATCAACTATTTGAATAGTTTCAGTGAAGCAAAATAATAAAATTATTTAAATGATTGGAATAGGTTTTTAACACAATCCACAAAATTTTACAATTTATCATGTAAAAACCACCTAAGTATTGATTTCCCATACTTAGGTGAACCAAGGAAACCCCTTTATCGGAAAAAGCAATGTAACTGCGCTAATGAACCTACTCGTAAAATGCGATATAGTAGAGTATTGTGTTATTTTTATGGGAATACTTATGTAGAATTATAAGTTGCAGCAGTTCGGAAGTTTGGACTGAAGACGACAACATACTCTAAAATATGTTCAGAATCTTAATGAGTAAGTAAAGAAGCCGTGTACACAAATACCCGCGACCCGTGTATTGGACGGACCTACTATCGAATTTGCTCTATCAAAGAAAAGAAGAAGAAAAATAATGTGGGAATCCACGTAAGTGAAGAAAGCGTGTAAACAAATATACGCCCGCGGCACGGCATATTAGACGAACGTACGGTCGAATTCGCCGTAGCGGGCCTGGAGATTCGACCTTTCCGCCGGGTTCATTTTAATTAATACTGAAGAACGTGTAACAAATATTTAAGATGTTTCTTTATGAATCCCTCCCGAAGTTATTAATTCATCGTCTAGAAAAATAAAATCTGGTGCTCATCTCTAACTTTGTAGTTGAGAAACTTGTTATAAAGTTTTAAAATAGTTTTACGTAAAATGTATTAATGGTAAGGTATTGTTTTTATTTATTTTAAATATAAATAACTTACATTCCCGGGGGTCTGTTGGAATAAAAAAGTTATTTTTGTTACGAATTCGCCGGAAATGATTAAAATGTGAGTTTTGAGCGTACAAAAATTATTAGGGTTGTGTACTGCCTTAAGTATCTTAAATAAGATAGTTAAATTAATTACTTTGCTGCTTTCTTCTAATGAATGAATAAACAGAGTTTCAACTAGAGAGGATAATTTATGTATTCTACCAGGGTATTTAAGTCAAAACATACAAACGTTATTTTTTTGTATCGTTCAATGTTAATATTATGAATTTTGTTAGATGGAGACTAAACTACTGAGTTTGTTCTCTAAACTAATTAATTTGACTCTAACTAGAGACATTTTACAGCTTATCAGTGCAATGCACTTTACATGGTATTATTGCCTGATAATCACATTACTAACATAACAAAGTACAAAAGATTGCTAGCACAAAACAATAAAACATAATACAACTCAAACAGAATATTCTTCTTGCTAAAAGATGATTGAAAACGAAAGCAATATAACATGTTTGGAGAAATGTGAATTCCTCAACATAAGAAATCTCAGCGAGAGAGGCATTTCAGAGAATTCTGAGTTGACAATAAAAAAGCAAAATGGAGTAGGTTTTCGGAATTCTTGGTGAAATGGTTGGTGGATCATTACATACTGCGGTATGCTTTGCGTTTAATGACATAAGTTGATGTATGTGAAACCTCAAGGCACCCGCCTTATTAAACTTAACCCCCACCGACAGTATAATATTAACTCGAACTTGACTTAGTAACGCGCCGCAGACTGAGATTGTAACATCCAAAGCCGAGAATTAAATGCTTCCAGGAAGGAAAAAGCCTTCCCGAGTTTTCAAGTAAGCGAAAACCTCTCGAACAGAGTTCTCCAAGATGGGAACAAAATTATGTGAAAACTTGTGAAGGAATTTAATTACCAATTAATATCTTGATATTTTCGCACAATCCTTTTGTTTTACAAATTCTCACATATTTACTTTCACCTGTAAAAACACATTTAGACTATGAAGGGAGATACCATCTCAGGTAAAATAAATGTCAAAGATAATATTGACAATAGTTATAGCGTGCTTGTGTAGTGAGTACTGGATGGATCAAAAAGTGATTAATTTATTAATAATTGTTTTTTTATCGTTTAAAACACATACTTTGTGATATAACCTTTTAATTTAAAATGGAACAATGACTTAGTTAACTACTTTTATTGAGTTTTTTTTTTATTTTTATTTTATATTTATTGTTGTTTTGGAAGCTGAAGAATGAAACAAAAGAAAAATTAACACTAGAAATACCGGGTACTGTTCCATACCTATAAAGACCACGACCGTCAACTTGACGGCTGATCACTTTTTTTCAAATTGGGAGGCGGAGATGGGTACCACCACCCCGGGAACCATTTATTGGATAACTAACACCTCTGCCACAGGGCACTCTATGTGGCTCGCTACGTTTGATGACTTAGCAGGGGTGTCCGGGTTCATTGGGTGAGGTTTGTCTGGGTCTAGGTGGCGAATACGTTTGCCCAACTACTGCGTAGCGGCCTGGGTCGGGAGACACTTGTTGAGGGAGACCTAATCTGGACCACTCCTGCAGGACCTCTCTCAACCCGTCGCCTTGCCCCGCAGTAGGAGGGATGGATTCATTCGTCCGTCACTCCTGAATTCATGTACCAAGTTTTCTTATTCACCCCTCACACTTTTTTCCTTCCCAGAAATTCCTCTCTTTACTTTCCCTAAAAACACCAAGCACACATAAATGTACACAGCATCCCCAAAAATGACATAGGCCCCGAGAATTTTTTTTCTCGAGGCTTCCTGAAAAAAAAATGTGAGTGCAAAATGCTGTAATTTTAGTGCAAGCTTGTGTTATGTCGATTTGTTACGTTTTTTATAAAATCGAATGCACTCTCCGCAAACGGGTTTCTCGCAATTATCGCATGTGCATTATTTGGTTTTTTAAATATTTTTTTTTAAATTTGGCAGCATCGACCTTCAGAATTTTTATTTACCAGTTTCTTTTCTTTTTCGTTTACATAAACTCCACAAAAAGTCCTAAGGAAAATAATTCCCCTCATGGCATTTGTCATCTATGGGAATACTGTGTGAAGGGTAACTATACGGAAAGGAAGAAGAAGAAGTTCTGGGATGGAAATGAGGCATGAGGGGTAGGAAACTGGGGGTCAGTGTGTCATGGGTGGCGGACGTATGAATCTATCCCCACCACTGCGGTGCAAGGCAATGTTCCAAAAGTCCTGCTGGCGAGATCATAAAATTATCCTCAACCGTTCTCTGCCGATCTGGCCTGCCATGCAGTTGTTTGGGAGGCGCATCCGCCGCCAAAATCCGGACAAACCTAACCTCACGAACCTGCGCACCTCTGCTAAGTCACAAAACAAAGCGAACTTCTTGGAGTGACCAATGGCGGACGAGTTTGCTATCCAATAAATGATTCTGTCCGTTCTTCAAGAGCTAACGCAGCTGGACCAACTCTGGTATTTGTAAACTCTGTCCTTCTCCAACAAGCCATAAAATAAATTTGGGCGAGAGATATATTTTTTTGGTCTTTTTATAAATTATGTGACAGTGACCAATCAACGTACAGGTCGAGTTCGAATGATACGCAATACCGAAAGAAAGAGACAGACATATTAGTACTATCATAAACGAAGAGGAATGGGTATGTTCTAAACATGGGTAAAGAAGGTTGTAAATAAATACAGCGTAATGGCCAAACAGTCACATTGACGGCGGCGGTCTTTCTAGGTATAAGTCAATATATCTCAAAAAGTAAATGTAAAAAAGTACCTGTTTTTTCACCTTAGTTGTTAAACCATAAATCATGACATGTAAAAACAAATCAGACCAAAACAATAATTATTAAGCATTATATCGTTACTTCAGGCTGCCGTCAAAATGACTGCTCCGGTCTTTCTAGTGATTGACAAGTTGAATGGTTAACGGGATATATTATCGTTGCTGCACACACATTATATTTAGACATTTACGGGTAAGAGGGGACTGCGGGTGGGTGTTCTGAATTGGTTCGAAAAATATTTTTGAAACTTTAAATATTTTCGGTGTTCACGAAAACATTCAAAAGTGTCCTCTGAAAAGATTTGCCCGTACCCACTTTTTGTATAAAATACATTTATCGTTAAATACTTTTAATAATAATAATTGTATAATTTGTAGAGCGCCGTTTTTGTTAAAAAATCACCTCAAGAACGCTGTACAGCTTATTAAGAACTTCTGGTTTCTGTAATTTAACTATTTTTATAAATACTTTTGGCTTTTTTATTTTGGTAGGTTCTACGTGAAGTATTGTTTTCAAAAATGAGTTTTCATTTACGTACATTCGTGACATAATCAAGAAAGTTTTTTTTTATGTTGACTCCAAACAGCGCACCCGAATGTAATAATTTCCCTCAAGGCCTATCTCCAATTTGAGAATTTGCGTGACGACTCTTTTTGATGAACAGAAGGCCGTGGTCAAGGGAAAAGGCTCTCGACTAGTGCGATCCGGAAGTCGCAAAAAAATGTTATTTGATTGATTCGTATTTTCACAATTTAGTCATTTAAAATATTATAAGGTATATTGGCATGAGAAGAAGAATTCTCGTGGCACAAAATGAATGATTTTATATAAATTCGAGAAATCAGTGGACGGAATCAAAAAAAATTAGATGCTTAGTAATTACGCTGTAATATAGAACTAACTGTAAATTGCAAAATTTTTCTGAGATTGTGGGAAGGTCTCCCAACCAAAATTTCAAATATTTTGCCATGATTAGTATTATGAAAGTGGTCTAAAATATAAAGAAAACCAATTAGCCTTTATTTTAATTTAAAATTCATTTAAAACATATTAATATAATATTCTCTTTTTTGTTCATGTTGGCATTAACGTTTATTCGTAAGTCGTATGAATCGCTAATGCTATGAATTAGATAATGTAAGATTAACAAAAAATTGCACTTTAACCTCTAGAGTTTTGACATAACATAATCATGTTAGGTATAAAATTTGTTAGTATAGAGATTTATTTATAAATATTCCCATTTTAAATTTAAAAAAATGACCATTTTATTATTTGTGTATATTTTGGTACATTTTAAAGTGCAAAGAGAAACTTTATACCTTATTAGCTGAATCCCGGGCGTTGCCCGAGCTTTTCGTAATTTTTGACAAAATCACATCGTGGCCTTTCTTATATTTTGAAGGTCAAGTGTGCAAAGTTTCATCAATCTCAGAATCAAACAATAGATTTGAATCATCTAATTCACGAATAAAAAAAGAAGATTGAATAATCAAATTCACGCCGCCCGGCATCACCTCTTTACATAAATAGACGATATCTGACCACAACAGAAACGAAGATATGACGAGTTTTATGAGAACGTGTGGACTGGTCACTTGATGGCAGACATGGTACAATGCCACTTAACGGCTATTGATGTTTCGTGGCGATTATGCTACTATGCGACTCGACGGGTTTTTAATAAAGGTTTTTTTTATGTCACATAAAATATTTTCCGTTTGGTAAATATGTGGAATGAAAAGAAGGATTTGGATGAAATTTTATTGTAAGATTTTGATTATCTCATAAGAATGATTCCAGGTGGCTTAGGTAACTGCTTCCAGATGTCTTTGACTCACATAACTATGGCGATTGATCGATACATTCATAGTAACGATCATTCGAATCCCTTCAAAAATGGGTGATTTATACGTTACCCTAACCATTTATTTAAAATTTACCGAAAAAGGCTCAAAAGTTTGTTTGTGAATGACAGATTTTTTCAAGCAACGTAGAGCCAAAACATTGACTCAAATTGTAAGGATATGTATTTTTTTCCTTTAAGTTTGCATAAAGATGCGTTGCTCCAGTGATTATTGTGCCAAAGAAAGTCATCGGTTTTTTTTATCGTGACGACACTGTTTGAAGATCTCCGATCTACGATTTTCTCCATTCATTTTTATAAAATTCCACACAAGTTTTTTAAAATTATAGTAACACTGACCTAGTCTGCAAACATTGCTTTACTTGATTAAAAAGTAATCTAATTAATTGAAAAAATGGTTGAAATTGGTTTGCCAATTCGCCGAGAATAGATTTATTTTTCACGACAATCTTTGCATGGCCATCATATAGTACAGCTTCTGACAGCTTCATTTTTCAGTATAACGCAAAATCTTTTTCTTAAAATGGTTACATAAGTATTTTTGCAGAAATACCTTTTGTTTATTTTACGATCTCAGACTCGACGATAGTAAGTTCATGAATCTACGTTTTAACAATAAAACCCAGATTTTGCCCCCTGTCAGAATTTTGACTTGTGTAGATTGTGCGTTTCTTTGGCACTTGACTAAGGGGCTTACAAAAAAAATTCAACTGATTTTTGGCCCTTTTTCTTCGCAACTATAAAAAGTTATATCCTTTCTATTCTAAGTTAGATCTTTTCTATTTTAAAAAAAATGGTCCGATTTCGTAGATTGCGATTTTTAAAATCAATAAAAAAAAACCTTTAAATTTTGCCTAAATCGAAAAAACGTAATGCAAATAGTCCATTAAGCAAGCTGTAGCCATACAAATGAATTTTGCAATAATGTCTATTAAATATAAATTCATTATTTTTTAGCCGCCGCTATCCGAATTTCGACCGATTTCTTAAATATCCACCTTAAACATTTGAAGTTTTTAAGCTTTTAAAAAAAATATATGTTATTTTTGAAGATAATATCTAGATACGTTCCACGCCGAAACGCAAATTATATGAAATTCCCTCGTTAAAAAAAAATTGCAAAAAACAAGTCTATTTCTATTATTTTACAAGTTATATTTGTGAAAAAATTCACAATGTTTCTTTAAATGATACTCAAGATACCTTCCACGAGATTTTTGCTCTATTTTAAACAATTCATGTTTTATTAAGCATTTTTGCAATTTTCGCTTCAATTTTATCATTTAAAATATTGGCGCGCTCTGTCCAACATTCGTAATTACATAACTCTCCAGCTTCTTTTTTTTTGAGCCGGGAAGCGCCGCCTTAATGATTCGGCTTGACGATTTAGAAATCAGCCATTTACTATTTGTTGAAGCAACTATGTTCATCTCCCCTTCCTCTTTCCAACCTACTACTACCTATCATATACCATACACCCTTTGGAACAATAACTCAAGGAATTGTGAGTCTGTTGCACAGCAACATATGGGTTTATGATGCAATGATCAATCCTTATGTTGATCTCTCAGTGCTTTAATATTGACTGAATTAAAAACGACTCTGTGCAATCATCAAATATATATTATGAGTGTGTTTAACTGGAGTCAAAAGAAGAAACCGGTTCAGTGAACATTGAATTGATGCCTCAGTGCTTTTGATTCGATTCTGCTACAGAAACTTGTGCAGTGATCAAACTAGTAATTCTTTGATATAATATCAAATCTGTGTAAAAATTAAGATAAGTCAGCTTCCTCCCCAATGTCCATTGTTTACCAAGCTATTCCAATAGTTGTGTCACTTTGAAAATCCGTACTTTTTATTTGAGTCCATTGATTCGCAGTCAATACATCTGTGACTACACTATTATTATTATCTCATTATGTAGAATTTAAATCTTGTTTAGCCATTTTACCACAGAAAAAAATAATCAATTAGAAAAATGTAGTTTTATAAAATGTTGCTCGCGTGCAAAAACAAACAAATCCTACTTTCCGTTTATTTAATTTTCGATTAAAACTTTATAGAGAAACAAGTTTACCCCAGCCAAGTCAGAGCTACAAAAGTTGCGAAATGTTTATTTGAATTAGTGTAAACTTTTCATTAGTGGCAAATAATTCCTTCAACACACATTTTTACGGTTGTTGACTGATTGTGTTTACCTTTATGTAAACTTCTTCAGTATTTATTTATTTAAAACATGGTGATGATACAATAATTGAACATTTCCAGAAAACAATAAATTTACTGACGTAATGAGTAAGTGATATTTTTTTACCATTCCGTATTTTTTTCATTAGCTCCGGCCCTGAGAAAAAAAATTCACACCAGGGCTTATGTCAACTTTAGGGATACTATGTGGTGGGTCATTTGAGGAAAGGAAGGAGATTTTTATTTAATAAGCTCCACACGGGAGGTCCTGAGGAAAATAATTTCCCCCAGGGCCTACGTCACTTTTGGAGATGCTGTGTGGAGGGTTTTTTTAAGGAAAGGAAGGGGAGGAGAGTTCTGAGAAGGAAAAAAGTTTTATGGGTGGGTAGAAATCAGGGGTTCAGTGTGTCCTAGACAAACCTCACCCCATGAACCTGGGCACCCCTGCACAAACGTAGCGAACCACTTAAGGTGACATGTGGGAAAAAAAAAAAGTATGTGGGGTGGTAAGGAATCTGAGGATCAGTGTCTCCAGGAGTGACGGACATATAAATCAACCCCTCCGACTGCGGTGCAAGGCATTTTCCGAGAGAGTCCTGCTGAAGAGGTCAAAAGGCCTCCCTCAACCAGTCTCGCCCGAACCAGCCTGCTGCAGTTGCATCCATGTCCAAGACTTGGACAAATCTCACCCCATGAATCCGGGAACTCCTGCTAAGTCACCACATAGCGCACCACTTCGAGTGACCTACGAAAGAGGTATTAGTTATCCAATAAATGGTTCTCGGGGTGGCGATGCTCATACCCGCCTCCCAAATTGTTACAAGACAAATAAATAATATTAGATCCTAACAAAGGGCGTTAAATAAAAAAAGTTATTTTGACTGTTTTCTGTAAATAGGTATAGCTTAATCGAATTATTTTCTGAAGCATTATTCAAAAAGGGTTATTTTAAATCTTTTTGTCGACGAGTGTTCCCAAAAATTAACATTCCATATTAAAAAGAAAAACCTTTTAACGGTGGAAATTTTTTCTTCATTATGAATTCCATAATAATAACCCTCGGCGACACATTTCAGACACACATTTTAAAATTCACATTATTAAAATTCATATGGCTCGTTCGAAAAAAGTATTGGTTTTCATCACACGCTTTAATGGGTTTTTCATCGCGTAGGCAGAATCCTATACTCCTGTCACTCGCAGGTATAAGGAATGATGACACTCTTCAAAATAAATCAAAAATCATAAATATCATTTTACAGTAATGATGGCATATCAAATTTATGTACGTACCTAATTCAAGCGTGAACCGATCACGTAGATAAGTAAAGTGTTCGATAAAGTACTGCCAGTTCTGCGTTCTCAGGTATTACATTCGAGCCCATGTCTTTTATCTACATGTTCATTTCGCGGCTCATATTCTAATTTGTTTTTGGTATTCGGTAAGAACAAGGATTTTAACTATCACGTTTTACCCACGGAATACAAATCGGAAGCGAAATACAAGAACATAATTTACAATTGGTTTGTTCTTGTACTTTTGTTTTAAGGCGATATACAACCCTAAAAATTTTAATTTGCTCAAAACTCACATTTTAATAATTTCCGGCGAATTCGTAATTTTTATTACTTTTTTTTATTTCAACAGACCCCTGGAGATGTAAGTTCTTTATATTTAAGATTAATAAAAGCAATACCTCACCATTTATATATTTTACGTACAACTATTTTAAAACTTTATAACCCGTTTTTCAACTATAAAGTTAGCTGTAAGCACCAGATTTTATTTTTCTGGACGATAAATTAATAACTTCGGTAGAGAAACGTTTATAGCCATCTAAAATATTTGTAACACGTTTTTTAGAATTAATTCAAATTAACGTGGCGGATTGGTCGAATCTCCGGGCCCGCTATGGCGAATTCGACCGTACGTTTGTCCAATACGCCGTGCCGCTGGCGTATATTTGTTTACACGCTTACGCTGAATCTCCGAGTCGTCAATTAAATGAGTCTACGAGTCAAAGGATCTATTAATCTGCACATCAACAAGTAGACGAGTCTACCAGTCAAGCAAGTCAACGAGTCTGCGATTCAACAAGTCTGCAAGTTGACGGCTCTACCAGTCAGCAAGTCAACGATTCTGCGAGTCAACAAGTTGAGTCAACTAGTCAAAGAGTCTTGACGAGTCTGCGAGTCAAGTAGTCAATGAGTCAACAAGCCAATGAATGCTTATCGTTTTCAACCCATTGGAAATATTATCTGGTTGAAGTAAGGTCGTAGGGAAGATTGAAGGTTTCCTCGCGATGAATTGGTCAACCTTATTAAAATACACTTTACATTATTGATTCAAACGAAAATACCAAAGAGTTTCATTGGCCATTGTTATTTTTATTTGTTATTTAAGTCCCACATAAATTAGAACTTGCTATTGTCTAAAAATTATGTAGGTATCAAGAACAAAAACCACAAAAATTGCAATATCAGCCACTTTGTTGCCTTCACTTAAACCCTTCCCTTATTTTAATATTAAAATTCTAAACGCTTTTATCGGAAAACACAAATTTTGACACAAATGAGCACGCGCCTAGATACTACACATTCATACCACGTTTACGGAAAAAATAATACTGATGGGCGATTTTTCAACCGTGACAAGGGAGCTTTATTTATATGCGATAATATCGTGGCACACCGTAGGGTTGTGATAAATTTTCCATTGTTATAAATACCCAAAATATGGGATTTTTATACCTCGGTACCACAAATGATCTATCATAATAACAATAGCTCGGGCCGATAATTTTTTGGTATCCTTTTGAAATCACTGGATACGCTTAATAAGAAAACTTTATAGAAAAAAACCTTTTGACAATTTTACGTAATTAATTGAAATTTTTAATGCAGTATTTTCCATAAAATGGCCTCAATTGGCAATTACCTCAAATGCAAGTCTTTTAGGCTCTCCGCTCATGGAGAAACTGAAACCAAACTAAGACTGGTTGGCAACTGCGAGATGCAAACTGGTAGGCAACCAAACTTCTTTCACGGCACAGCTCAATTTTACGTTATCAGTAATTTTATCAGCTTGTAGGTATTTATAAGATCCTTATTTTTTTTTTAATGTTATTCTTATATTAGGCATTTAAAATTACTAAAATCATAATGTTGTGTCGCTCGTGTGGAATTGGCCGGGCAGCCTATTATCATTAATTTTAATTTAAGGCAAGGTAGTTTATCAACCTCTTGCTTGGATATATCGCAAATTACTAGAAAACTGACAACTCCCGAGGAGCAAATAGGCAAGAGGCTTCTATAGCACGGTGAGTTGCGAGTGACTGGTTGCATTGGCGATAACCAATACTGGTCTTTAATAAGTGGCGCAGTGCACGGACCGCCATGGAAATACATAGGATAGAGACTTGAGATAGAGACTGAGTTGCCAACTGCTTTTTTTTCAATTGCCTCGTGAACGGATGGTCTTATAGTAATTCAGGTAAATCTAAAGATTTTGTTCTAAACAAATTCGTTTTAAGCGTGTCCAGCGATTTCAAAAGATTCCCATTTTTTTAATTATAAAATAATGAGAACCAATCTTGTTAAAATTTGAGACACTCTCAGATTAGAAAATATATATTTTTATTTAATATAAGCTCCAGCTTTGATTCATTATAACTCGTCGTTTGTACAGCATCTGATCTAGTTCCTGCCTGAGTATAATCAACTTTACTTCATCACTAATAAAACATATTTAAATAAGCAATTCAAACGCTTCCTATTGTGATTTGTAGTAATAAATAATTAATTAATTTAATGAAAACAAATAACTTTGTGTACACCACTATTTAATTAACAATATCAACATGTTTCGAAAACTATGTTTTCTTCGTCAAAATAAAAAGTTAATAAAAAATAACAAAAGACAAACAAGTATAGACTAATTAGAACATAGACAAAATATTAGAAAGGAGAGGTGATTAATTACTTAAAATATCATAAAAAACAATTATATAAAATAAAATATAAAAATTATTTTAGGATGGGTGAAAAATTACATTAACATAATTAAAATCTTTTTAAACCAAACAGGAAGTCTAAATAACAAAATAAATTATTATAAATATAAGTATTGATACGAAAATAAATTTAAAAGATGGCTATTTTTTAAAAACGTTTGGTTATTTATAATATTTAATTTACTATTAACACTTTTTCTAATTTCTAAAATTTCTAAATTATCTAACTGTACGCCCGTTGTGTAAGTGTGTAAAATTTTTAAACCTTTATTAATATGAAAAGAATGACTTGTTTCCAAAATGGGGTTTGCAAATTCTGAATAATTATTATTATTTAAACATCTTAGATGTTCCTTAACTCTAATGTTAAAATTTCTAGAAGTCTTCCCAATATAAAAAAAGTTACAATCATTACAAATTAATTTATAAACCCCAGATTTGTTCAAAAAAACACCTTTGTCCTTGTTATTTAATATATTATTATTTTTGTCAACTACGTGTGGATAAACAAAAGATCTAAAAAACTTTTTCTTATATTTTTTGTTTAACATATTGTCTATTAATTGTGAAGTATAACCGTTATTTATTGCAATTTGTTTTAAAGTATTTAATTCTGTTTTATAATTACTCAAAAATAAGGAAAAATTAATTAATCTACTTAGCAAGGTATGAAAAGCTGCTAATTTTTGTGAAAAAAAATTTGCAGCTAACATAGAAGAAAACATAGTTTTCGAAACATGTTGATATTGTTAATTAAATAGTGGTGTACACAAAGTTATTTTTTTCATTAAATTAAATAATGATGCCACAAAGTGAATTTGCGAATTTTGAAGAAATAATTAATTGATTTGCGATTTTGCAGAGGTGACCGGGTTCATGAAGTGATGTTTGTCAGGGTCTTGGTGGTGGATGCGTCTGCTCGCCGGCTGCTTGGCACACCGGATCAGAAAAGCTGGTCGAGGAAGACCTTTTCACCTCTCCAGCAGGACTCTCTCGGAACATGGCCTTGGAGGGATGGATTCGTTGACCCCAAACTCTCATATCTTTTTCTTTCTCCTTATTTTCTTCAAAAGACCCTCCACGTACTATCTCCGAGATAGCATAAACTCTAAGGAGAATTATCCTCAGGGCCTCCTGTGTGGAATTAGCTATTTTTTGACCCAGCACAAACAAATTATTAGGTAATTAAGTGTATGGATTAGATACACGAAGTCAGTCTTGAATGTTAATCCGGATTTAAAAAAAAAATTCAATATCAAAACCGAAAGTTGTCACCAGATTAAAATACTTACGAACATCTCGATCTGCTGATTACTTTTTAAGTAAATGTCAATCAATGTTATCAGGAAACGATTAAAATAAATAAAAATAGATTATAATAATTAAAGCATTATTTAATTATGAAATGAAAACATGTCGTTCTTTAAAACTGCGGAAGTCAAAGATTAAATCTCCACCACGCGTAAAAATAAAATGAAATTTCTCTCTATTTTCTATCTAGACAAAATCTCTTTCTAGACTTTTCTTTCTAATATAAAGTTAAAACGATAATTTAGCAAAATCTATACCCCACATAAATTCAAATATATGAGTCGTTTAATTTCTATATCCGCTATATCAACTTTCACTGATTCGGAGAAAATCGCAAAGAACTCACATCTCTATAGTAAATAAATAATAACAATCAATTTTTTATATCGAATTGGAGTAATATTAATTCAAAAAGTGTGTATTTTTCAATGTTTGTGTAGCAATATTAAAATGATTAAGATAAATAAAATGGATGTAGCGGATTTTGATACTCATTTCGCGATTTACTCACTATGTAAAAGCTTTGAAACTAGCCCTAACCTGGCGCGCGTTTCTAAACCCGTGTTTCTTGGCAAAATAACTGCTCATGATTGTTTGAATTTCGATGTACCGGGTTTTGAAAGTAAATTCTTGAACGATATAGCGGATTTTGTTTCTCACCTGCACTTTTAACATGGTTTTTGGTCGTGATGAGGGAGGTTTTGAAACTCAATTTTAGGTTCATCTTGTTTCTCGCAAAAATCTGAACAAGATGTCATACTCAGATCATTTTGGTAAAAAATCGTATATAGCGCGTATTGAAATTATAGGACTCATATAGTTATTTTTTCCGAGTCGATTTATGAATTTATTGTTCGTCATCAGGCGATAGTGCGTATGAAATGCATCCCACCTGTTCACAAATGAAACAATAGATGAACGGAGCTAAGCTTCGTTCATTACTCACAAAGCGTACTGCGAAAACATTTTCAGGGAAATCCATTCATTGAATCTAGCTGAGCAACCATATAGAATTTCTATACACGTCCCAACACACATTGGGCTTATAAATGATTGTCAAAAATTCGACAATTATTTTTTAAATAACAATGGTCCTAAGGTGGTTTCGTATTGAGTATCTATATATCTATTTAGATTTTGTTCTCGATGATGCAGCAAATCTCTAATTTAGAATAAATTGTCATAAGATAAGTTTTTAGATTTTCACGGCCAAAAGTATTTGCGTTATTTGTTTTTGGGGTGTTATGCCGTGTTGCGCTACCTCCTTCTTTAGCCAACGTTTCGAACAGCGTTACAGTGTCCATCATCGGGGCAGATGTGTAATTGTGAATTAAATTGTCTTAAATTCGGATTGTCACAAATCAAAATGTAGCTGTCACGTCATTAATTCCTTCTACTTCAATAACGTCGATTTAAGAATTATTTTTTTAAATAAAGATTTTTTCCACAATTAGATATAAGATCATTTCATATATTAGAAAATAGAAATTTTGTAGGCGGGTATGGGTACCGCCGCCCGGGAACCATTTATGTTGGTATTCATAAAAATTAAATTCGTAAGTTCGTAAAAAAACATAAAATAAAACAAAAACGTAAAATCGATCACTGATATCTATTTTTAATGTTATTATAAGAAAAATTGTATAATTCAAAAGAAAAATTGTATAATTCAAAAGAAAAATAGTTTATAATTCAAAGAAAAAATTGTAGTTAGTTCTGTGACCAAGCGTCCAAAAAAGTATTTTTCTAATTTTCTCTTATTTAATAAATCAAACCAATGTTTCAAATGAAAAAAAAAATAAATCAAAAGATTTCTAAATAAGTTCTTTAATGCCTACCCACTTAATTATAAACCATATTTCATTTAACATTATTTTTATTTCATATAAGGACTTCTACAAATTGTTCAAAGAAACATCACCGTCTTTTTTTTGCGTATTTAGTGTCTTAACTAGTTTCCTACCTACTCATTCATACCATATAACATTGTTCTTATTGCGTATAAGGAATTGTATAATTTGTCCAAAAAAGCGTTACTGTCTTTATGACAATTCTTTTTACAAACATTCTGCAGTCATTGTATTTTGTGAAATCGTGATATTTTTAGGTAGTTACTTAAATTCCTACATAATTTATTTCGAACCATATATTTCTAGTAACATTATTTTGATTTCAAATGTACAATTTTTCCAAATAAACGTCAATATCCTCCTCACAATTATTTTTTCGAACTTTTTTCAGGCAGGCAGTTAGTTACCATAATACTTAAAAAGGCGAATAAGAAAGTTAAAATAAACACGACAATTTCACATTTTAAAATAAATCTTTACTGAACCATGAAACAATCACCATCTTAAATCTAAAACGGAACACCTAAGAAATTAACGATTTATAAAAAAGTCGAGTTTAAACAAGACTTTGCCACGCTCCTTTAAAAAAATGCATTTATTTTTATATTTTCTTCAAAATAGGGTATTACCACAAGACGAGCAGCACTCTTCATTCATCAAATTCACAGTTAGAACTGACGTCTTATCACGTCAATCATTTCTCGATAAGGCCAGATCACTTCGTAGATAAACATAACCACAGATAACACTTTTTTTTATATTTACACTTTATTATAACAGACGCTCGTAACACATTTATAAAAATTATAAATAAAAATTGGTCGCATTATTATCAAAGAAACTTCTAATAAACTCGCAAAAAACGAACTGAATTTTACAAACGTTTGAATGTCACACAATTATTTTGAGTTTCTTAAATGTATTTCTGAAGAAATTTATAAGCTGTTTGAAGAACGTAACCGTTTTGAAGACATTCGAGATGTACAAATATTATTATGTATCTATGCATCAACGCTCGCCATAATCTTCAAGACCCCGGCTTATCATCATATCTGTTGCGCATGCCCTCTGAGAGAGGCGGGAATATTCAAATGTTTACTCTAAGGGGAACGGATTACAAGGTCAGGAATAATATACATATTCTTAGTGTTATTCCTGACCAAGGGCGATTATTAAGATTATCTAGTAGGTGCCTTAGAGTGCGTGTTTCAAGTTCCTGGATAGGTACCATAAGAGATGATAATACAGTATTCAGTACGCATTGTTAGAAAGGAATATTGAATAATAATAATTAGTGCGATTGCAGGGGCCGCCCTAGACACAGTTGGGCGAGGCAACTCTAGAAACTGTGTGAGGAGAAGGTGGGATTGCCAGGGATGCAGGCCGCACAATTAGCGCAAAACAGGGACACATGGAGGCGCCTTGTCGATGCAGTGGGTCCCCGACCCGAAAAGAATAAGGGGAAGAAGATGTTGAGTAATGAAGAATTATATTGGAAAAGAATATGGAAACAAATATTTTTAACAGAAAAAATCTGAATAAAATGTAGATTTCATAATTGAGCCCTTGCCCGGAATAATGCTGTGTCCAACAAAACTATATTTCAAGGTACGGATTATGGCAATTTTAGGCCTGTGGCAGCATTTCAACAATTGGTTTGCGGAAGTACGATGTATAATGTTGTTTATCAAAATCAAGAATAAGGTTAAATTCATGTAAATAAAGGGAGAAAACGAACATCTTACTGCTTCAACTGTAAAGACTTCAAAGCCGGAAGCTAAAAGATACGGAAAAGTAAATAAAATTAAGCCTCCTTTTAAGCTTTTCAAACAGGCATATGAAACAAAGTTGTAAGTAGAAATTATGACAATATCTCGAATGTAAGCGATTTGATTTATTCATATCATTATTTTCTTTTAAAGCTCAAATACATCAATGACATATGAAAATTGATTTAAAAAAGTGTGTTGCTTTCTGTAAGATTAAAAAAAAATTTATGTGAATAACATTTTGCTGAAAATTTTTAGATACAACATTGTTCCTCCGATATAGCGTAAATTATTATAATACATTCTGATTTAATTGCCTTTCTTCACGTCTTTTCATTTCAAGCTCTTAAAAATTGTATGTTTTTTTTATTTTAAATGTTAAATGCTTTTCATTTTTCTCGGAACAAGAATATTGTTGGATAAAACATTTTTCCGGATAATTATATAATACTTTCACCATAACACACTTTAATTTAAAAAAAAAAACCGTGAACATTGGATGGATGTGTTTCCAATAAAGGGAATTCCGGAAGTAATTAAGCATCACGTCGAGTTTCCCAAGGAATTTACATTTTTATATTGGTTCCATGAAGGGTGGCTAGATTTTAATTACGTAGTTAAAAAAAACAACTTGTAATAAATGGACAACACGTATCACTCAATTTCGCGAAATTAATGTCAGTCCAAATATCCTTAATAATTTTCTATTCTTCCTTTTCCGCAGTATAAGTGAATTAATGAACGTTTATTCCGATAATACGAGCGTGAACTTAGGCTAAGAAAGTGAATTATTATGTATTTTCTTCGAAAAAATTACGTCAACAAAATTTACAACTCCAACAAAATTATTCATAAAGCTAACTTCGTAAATATATTTTGTGAAAACATCAATAATTTATGTCTATTAAATATAAAAGTAAATAAATTTTAAAAGAATTTAAGTTTTAAATTCTTATTCACGGTTTGACAAACTTAAAATTTTTTATCGTCTTTGTTTTTTCCCGTTTTTCCGAGTAAACATGAGAGAAATTCTCTTACTATCTGTCAACCGAAAAATTATATTATGTTGGAAAGTAAATTACAAAATATGATTTTGAAGATAAATTATTTGTCGTCATAAAAAACTGTTTTTTGAAACTTACCGTTTACTAAAGCGGTTTAAAAAACTAAAATAAGTCGTGTTACTTTTACCATATTTCTCAAACGTTTAAAGTAAAATTGTTCAATTTCAAAGCCTCTTTATACATCCCGTAGTTTATTCGTACATAAATTCCCTTTCAATTCTTTAGTGATAAATCTATATTCCGAACGATCTAAATTGGCATGTGAAATCTATTTACAGGTTGTTAAGAATGTTTAGTGTCGAAATCTTGACGGCAGGTAATTCAATCTGTCTCTACCTTTCTCCGCCCTCTCTACTCCACATTTCCCAAGTGTGGGTGTTCAAAGAAACCACAGCTTTGTTAGACTTGTGAAACATAATATATTTACTTTCTCATAAAGATAATCGATTTGATTAAAAGTTAAAATCGCTTAGTGTTTGGAATATATTTGTCCTTTCCGAAATTCCTACCTACCTCCCTCTACCTACAAATGCAAATCAGTGCAGTGGCAACCTTCAACAAGCAAGCAGTGTATTATTATGAAGTTCTATTATGTTCGTATTTTAGAAGTGCAAATTACCTGTGTACGTAAAGACTTCAAATTATAACTTATGGTGATCATACAATCTATGCACAGTTTGAAAAATTTTATGTGGAATGTGAATTCTTATGTATACACCATAAATCCAGCCTGCTACATTAACAATACAGTGAGTTTTACGCTTCCTAATTCCCCCTTCTAAGAAAGTTCTTAACACTTAGCTTTAAACATTTTTAATTGATTAAATATTGGCTATTTAACCATCATGTTTCTTGAGCAATGCTCACTCACCTCATCAGGGTTCACTTAAAAGTAATTTACGATTTTGGACATAAAGATTGTTGTGGGAAAAGAAAAAGTGCGGAGAAGTGGGGTGGGGGGATTGCAATGAGTACAAATTTTAATTGTTTCATTTAAATTGATTTTATTAATATTTATAATGTTCTTCTAATTTTACAAATTTCCAGTTCCCAGTCATGAAAAATATCGGTTGTATATAAACGAACTATTTGAATCATTTTTTTTTACATGACCTCCACACAGGAGGCCCTGAAGAAAATAATTTCCCTCCGGGCCTATGTCATCTTTGGGGATGCTGTGTGGAAGGTTTATTAAGGAAAGGAAGGCGAGCAGAGTTCTGGAAAGGAAAAGGGTTTAAGAGGTGCATAGGGATCTGGGGTTCAATGTTTCCTAGTCATCCGCATAGACAAACCTCATCCCATGAACCCGTCACTAAACGTAGCGAACTACTTGGGGTGACCTATGGCAGAGGTGTTGGTTATCCAATAAAGGTTCCCGGGACGGCGGTACCCATTCCCGCTTCTCAAATTGAATGGTGTCATAAAGTAAGTGTACTGTTTTTGAAGAAGAATACATAATCGTTAATCATTTGAAAGTGTTTACTTTTCTTATTACTACCGCAGTTTTGTTTATCTGACGAACTCAACCAAGGCGCAGTTTTTATTTTTTAATATTTATTTTAACCACGCAGAGAATTTTAAAGGATTATCGTTTTATTGTGAAAAATTGGTTTTGGAGCAATGCATTAACTGTGCCATTCCGTCTTTTCAACGTATTGTAATTTTCATAAACCTTCTCATTCATCCAAACGCTTTTAATTTAACTCTGAAAGCCTTAAAACAAATAAAAGGCTGCAGCTTTGAATGAAAACCAAACCTTTCAGTTTTAGGCTTTATACAGCCAAAAAGTGTGCCTACAGCTTTCCTGGTAAGATGAATAATTAATAATATTATTTTACTCATTGTTCTTGTGAATCGAGTTTAATGTAGAAATGAAAAAAAAGCAGAAATGAGAAAAACGTTTTCAAACGTGCTTCATACAATAACAGATTGTGTGAATGGAAATCAACATAATATTTTTGGCACCTCACTTCTCACATACATCTTAATGATTCACTGTAAAGTTGGGAATAACCAATTTACTCTTTTCAGGATTATTGTGTTAAGCTTAAATTCAAAATTAAAAAACCATTTATTGCACATAAATACAAGTAGGTACAAAAGGTGTATCTTATAGTTACATTCCATTTCTTCCAGCTAACCAAAAAAATACAAATAAATATTTTACGATACATATATTATAAAACCAAAAAATTACATGTTGCATTAAACGAGAAACTAAAATTTAAAAAAATAAATAAAAACAAAAAAACCCTTAACCCGCGAGCACTCGCGCTGTGGGCAATCCCTCACGGTTAATTAAAATTCGCGCCGTATATGTAGCAATGTGCATACGTACCTCGTTCACCCTTATTAGTAGCTGAGGTTTATTCTTTCCCAGTCCCGCGCATAACGGTTTTTTCGTCTTAGAGTGAACTAATGCCGTGGCCGGTTCCCGTCGCGCGGCATTTTGCTCATCGCGCGAGTGACAACGTAAGTACTATTTTTTATTTAATTAAATAAAGACACTATGAGCGAAACTCAATCGAAAATCTGGAAACGGAAAAATCAGAAAAAGATATTTGCACCTCTGGGACTCGAACCCAGGACACCTTAGCTCAGTGGATAAGAGCAACCACCCGGAGAGTAGGGAGGTCCTGGGTTCGAGTCCCAGAGGTGCAAATATCTTTTTCTGATTTTCCTGTTTCCAGATTTTTGATTGAGTTTCCCTCATAGTGTCTTCATTTAATTGAATATTACAATTTGAGGTTTTAATCATAAAAGTTAAAATAAAAAATAATAATGTTCATCCTAGACTTGCAGAAAAGTCAATAGATGTCGCACTTTAAATAAAATGGATACAAATTTATCCAGACACCATCTAGATTGCATTTAGTTCGAGTTGAATCTTGCAATCATACATAAAGATGGCAGCCAATAAAAATATGTGTTAAGAAAAATGAAGATAATATGGGTGGTTCTTAAACAAAGTATGGTACAGTTAAAGGTGACCGAATTTGATATCGACACCTCAGCCCAGTGGATAAGAGCACCCACCCGGAAAGTAGGGAGGTCCTGGGTTCGAGTCACAGAGGTGCAAATATCTCTTTCTGATTTTTCTGTTTCCAGATTTTCGATTGAGTTTCGCTTATAGTGTCTTTATTTAATTAAATATCACAATTTGAGGTTTTACTCATAAAAGTTAAAATAAAAAAAAAATAATAATATTTTATAGTTTATTCCAGAACGTTTTAATTAGACATATTTACACAACATGCTTTTACTTTGTGTGACTTATGTAAAGTTTGAGCATATGATGAAGTTTAATATTTTGTTATTCATTTCTTTATTTTTTTTTTTTTTATGAAGGAAATTTTTTTAGCTTATTTCAAAAGTGCAGTTAAAAATGCCAATTAAGTTCCTGTATTTGTTTATTAAATATTATGGAAAAACAAATGTTATATATTAAAAATAAATATTAGATTTTACATGATTGGGTTATTAAATATTATTAATATTAAATTAAATATGCTATAATTTATGTACTTTTTGGCTATTTACAAAACGTGAGCAAAATGCTCTATACGCGAGTGCTTGCGTGAATTTTAAAGTGCTCGCGGGTTAAGCTTTCATTCAGTCGATGAATTAATTTCGTCAAAAAAACGTGTTGAAACATACACCATTTTCCACCCTAAGAACGAAAAATTAACTAAGCAGCGAATACAAACTTTCAAATGATAACATTATCAAAAAATTATTTCGTGACAAAACGTTTAGAATGTATAGTGCCCACTAGTGCCCATATCTAAAGCGAGAAACAGAAAGTGTCAGCTTTGAAAAATGTGGTACTCTGGAATTAATTTCACAAAAAAAATTATACATTTTTGCACGTTTTTTAACAGGTGATTAATGGAACTGTTCCATTAAAAAAGGCGTTGACAGTTTCGTTATTTATTTTAAAAGTCATTGTTAATTAAACATACTTTTTTGGTTTTAGGTGCATGTGCATGTTAGTAATGTGAAATACTCTGCGTAATGCGTTACAATATTTTAGTAAAATGAACTTTAATTTTCAAATTTGTAACTACTTATAACAGACAAACGATGTTGGTTTCTAAATTATTGTAAAATTAATAATTCTCTATTATTTGAAGTGCGTATTTGTTTTGTTCAAATGCTTGACGGACGCTAAGATGAATTGACAGAGTGCAGATACGTTACTGAAACTATTGTTTCGTCCTTGGTCGATTTTATTTTAATTTTAAAACAGTAAATATGTAACACTTTTAAAATGGCCGTATACATTCATATTTATAAAAGTCCAAAAAAAAAACAGGTACCTTCCTTAAGCAAATAAAATATGTGACAATACAAATTCAGCGTTAGAAGCAGCAGACTTTTTTAGATATCTTAATAAATCAATTCACTGAGGTTCGTAGCGCAAAGTTTAGATTTCTCATTTGTTTACAAGTATCAGATAATATATTAACAGTTAAGAAAAGCAATCTCCCATCTCTTTGTACACTTAGCAATACCCAGGGAATTATTCTCAACGAAAAATGTTGACTTTAAAATTTAGTTAATGATACGTAAATTTAGATAAAATTGCACTTTAATTATATTATTAGGGGAAAACATCAAATTATTCATTAACTGCTCGATTTATTTATTTAAAAAAAAACACTTTTTGCTAGTTATGCTATTAAATGCGAGGGCTGTCCGTAAAAAAGGTGTTACAGTCGCGAAGAACAATTTTATGAGCGATCCGGCATCACTGGTGTGTATGTGGTGTGTGGTGTGTGGTGTGTGGTTCCTCCACGTCAAATTGCCTCCACCCTGAACTCTCTGTGACGCTTAGTCTTGGCACGGCAACGAATCCGCTTTGTGCAAATAACGCTCTGTAATTAGTTTTTTCGGGGCTCTGTGATATGGTCATATCAGTTAGACCACAATTGACAAGATTTTGATAGAAGATTTGGAATATCGCAAGGTCGGCGTAAGGTGGGTCTCAAAAATGCTCACCAAAGATCACAAACAACAACGGGTTGAAAGTGGCCAAAATTCTTGAGTGCTACGACATCGATTGCGAGGAAGTCTTGGACTCATTTGAGACTGGGGTCGAGATTTTCTAAATCAACTTTTCGCGCTCATACACTGTTTTCATGCACTTTATGCAGCTGAGAATGAATGTCTACCAGGGTGTTGTTCTTTGCACACAAAAAACGAATTACAGAGCGTAATTCACACCCGGTGGATGCGGCGAGCGGAAGCTCCATCGCGAACGGCTGTCAAGCCACAGAGCATGCAGCATGGTGGGCATTTGGCGTGTGGGAACCAGGCTACACCTCAGTGTTGCCGGATCGCCTTTTAAGTCATTCCTCGCGACCGCAGCATCTTAGAGACCTTATTTTACGGACACCCCTCGTAATATGACGAATTGCTTGTTTACGCCTGTTCATACGTTTTAAAAATGAATAAATAGTTTTTCCCGTATTTAAACGCAATTTTTTCAAGAAAGTTACACAAATATGATAAAAGTATTGTGACGGTGATTAAATCCAATATTGTATTTTCATGCTTTTCTTGAAAGAATTGAGTTTTAATACAGACAAAAATAATTTATTCATATTCATACAAATCATGTTGAAGCATAACTCCAAAAAGTGTTTTTCATTTCATAAAATTCATTTAGTGCCATTTTTAAAGGAGTAGTTTATGAAAAATTTTATGTGTACCCTTATCTCAAAGATTTACGATACGAAACAAAATTAGTCGAAGATTCTGTCGAACATTTGATTAGTCAAGGAAGAAAAATAAACTGCGTTTTTTGTTTATTTATTTATGGATAATAAATAGTCCATTCAGTAGTTATAATATAGAAATAGTGTATAATGTGTTGGTGTGATTATGTCAGTAGTGGTATCGTTTTGGTTCGGTGTCTTTAAAATAATTTTAAAAATTAAGTGTTTGACGGCCTCCGTGGTTGAGGGGCAAGGCTTTTGACTCGCAATCCAAAGGTCGCGGTATCAAATACCAGTGTGCGCAAAAAATAATTTTATTAATTTTTATAATTTCACAATTAATAAATTTAAAAATAATATATTGTATATTTGCGGCACGTTTCAGAGAGGAAGATACTCTCAGTTCTCAGTATCGCCCTGGTGTAAGACCACCATCAGAATTGAAACGTTACTTAAAGTGACCAGATCTGAATAACTAAGTCTTTCTCCACCTTCTTCTTCCCCATCTTCTTCCCATATGCCATAATCTCACTGGCTCCAGACGGGAGCAGCTGGGACTATAGCGAGGTATTCATGTAAAAAAAATGTCAGTAGTGGTAAAGTTTTGGTTCGCTGTCTTTAGAATATATTTTTTAATGTGAATATCGCACAAGTGTCCCAACTGCTTCTATGTTCGCGGGACACTGTTACGTAAAAGTATTTGCAACAAGGTGTGTGCATTTTTGATTGAGTTTCGCTACCTGCTTACCCCCTTATACACCCTTTTTATGATCTCGGTGTGTGGCACCTCTAGTGCTTGCCCATTGATATTAAGGCATTGGTTATATTGCGAGCCCTGCAATATTTTGGAATGCAATAGTTGTTAATCCTGCACAGATTCAAATCAGCAGATTTGAAAAGAAACCCAGTCATTCTTTGTGCTACAGCCGAGAGCTTTAGGCGGTCCTCTCGACCGCAACATGACGGATCCTTTTTTTTGAAGATCTCTACGATTCTGATCATCATTCTCGCCATCTTGGGAGCTGACTGGTAATCATCCTGGAGGGATGATTGGCATCGAGAATTCTTTTCAAATCAGTGTGCAGGATTAACAACTGTTGTATTTTAAAATATTGCAGGGCTCGCAATATAACCAATGCTCAAATGTCAATGGGCAAGCACTAGAAGTGTCACACACCGAAATCATAAATAGTGTTTATAAGGGGGTGCACACACCTTGTTACAAATAATTTTATGTAACAACACTTATGTTAGAGGTTGGGGTACTTATATTATGAGGCGGGAGAAAGTGGGGAGAAAAAGGAAGTGTAAAGCACCTAGCTATTCAAAACAGTTTTCATTTCAAGCAACTCTTCGAATCTGAATGGTGGCATTTCATCAGAGAGATACTGAGAGCTCTACCATTCTGGAAATTAATAAATGATAGATTCTGTTTTTGGTAAAATAGTATATATTTATCTACATACATACCTCTATTATAAAGGGTATTCCATGGAAATTATTTGTTAGAGTTTTGAAAAGCAATTTTGATGAATTTATATCCACAGAACCGTACTCAGCCGAAGTTTGTAAATTCAGAATTTTATTGGTGTTCTTACCATAAGCAAACTTGACACTAAAAGGCGATTATTGAAATTTGTTTATCAGCAATGTTGTTGAATTCAAAATCAACTGCTAAAGTAGTAATTATGGGAACTTAGTTTTGTAGGTTTACCATAAATATTCCACATACGACATTTTATTTTATTTCTTGTAGGAATTTATGCAATTTGTCTACGAAAATCACACCACCTTTTAGATAATTCTTTTTTCAAATTTTGTTCAGGTTGGGAGGTACCATGCAATTGATTTTTATGATTTGACAACTCTTCATGGAAACCACGATTATGAGAAGGATAAAAAAGTTGTATTCAAAACGGCCACCATCTTGAGTCGGAACCGGAACGTAACAAACAAATTTAAATTTAAATACATATATTTTTACCATTTACCTAATAAAGAAAAAAAAATCGCTACGGTTAGTCAATTAAACAAAAAGTATAAGGTTACCTAAAATATAAGGTATGTTATTTTTTCTTAAAACCACTTAGTATATTAGGTACGCAATATATTAAAGTAAAACTGTGTAGGTCCCTTCAGAGAGAATAACCAGACAAAACCGAAAATATACCATTTTTAAATCTAATTTTAGACGTTTTGACTCTTTTCCACAAAAAAATTATAAATTGATTTCGAAAGACTGTTCTTTTATCTAGTAAATCTTTTTTTATATTTTGAAATGATATGTTTATTTTTAGTATAATAAGTTTCACCGTAGGTCGTTGGCAGATTTATTAAATTTTCAAACAAAATTTTGTATTGTACATCATAAATTTCAAATCATGTAATCACGCAGTAAAATAAGTAAATTATATGGGAAAGCTACTTCTCAGATTTTTAATTTAATTTCAAATGAAATCATTTAAAAAAAAATCTGCGCCCTTGTTTTGTGACGAAAATACTTCAGTTTGTCTAATTATTTACAGTCTTACAAACTAATATATTTAAAAAAAAAATTACATCCTTATTTTGCTAAGACATTATTAAAAAATTATAAATACTAGTTATCAAAAAATAATTACAAAAAGAACATAATTTTAATAGTTTTATCATCACGAGTTTGAGCATTTTTGAATGCAGGTATTTATTAAAGCAAATTTGGAATGAAATAAAATGGTTATTGAGTTATTATGTTAAAATGCTGGTATGGAGAATAATTAATCTTTTTCATCGAATTCGCCTCATACAGTTGCAAGGGTACGATCGCATGATCATCGTTCGATGAAATTTAAATTCTTGGCCGCTGGTTAATTTCTCTTCAGATATGGTTTGATATTTTTACGGCCAAAAGTATTATCGTGATTTATTTTTGGGTAACAAGATTATGTTTCGCTACTTCTTTTTGTCAATATTTTGGACAGAGTTACAGTTTTCATCATTAGACCAGATATTTAGTAGATTGTGGTGAATTGCTAAAGTATTTATCTGCTTCGAAGTGAAACCGTGTTTCTTGCGTCTATTGTCTTAGGGTCGGTATTAATATTACTAAAAAATAATTTGTTAAATTATAAGGGTTTTCGAGGTTTAGTTTTGGTGTAGCCCTTAAGGGTCTACTTTCGTATTTCGACCGATTTCTTACATATCTCCCTTAAACATTTGAAGTTTTTAAGCTCTTAAAAAAATATATGTTATTTTTTAAGATAATATCTAGATACGTTCCACGCCGAAACGCAAATTATATGAAATTCCCTCGATAGAAAAAATCGCAAAGTATGCTCCGAAAATTATTTTAAACAAGTCTATTTCTTTTATTTTACAAGTTATATTTGTGAAAAAATTTACAATGTTTCTTTAAATGATACTTAAGATACGTTCCACGAGATTTTTGCTCTATTTTAAACGAGTCATGTTTTATTAAGCTTTTTCGCAATTTTCACTGCTTTTCTACGACTCAAAATATTAGCGCGCTCTGTCCAACATTCGTAATTACATATCTCTCCATCTTCTTCTTTTTCAGCGTTTCAAGAGTGCGGACTTAAGGAGACGCTTCCCGGCCCAAAAAGAAGAGATATGTAATTACGAATGTTGGACAGAGCGCGCCAATATTTTCATGACAAAATTGATGCGAAAATTGGGAAAATGTTTAATAAAACATGACTCGTTTAAAATAGAGCAAAAATCTCGTAAAACGTATCTTAAGTATCATTTAAAGAAACATTGTGAATTTTTTCACCCATATAACTTGTAAAATAATAGAAATAGACTTGTTGTAAATAATTTTCAAAGCAAACTTTGCGATTTTTTTTCTTTCGAGGGAATTTCATATAATTTGCGTTTTGGCGTGGAAGGTTTCTAGATAGAGCTTAAAAACTTTAAATGTTCAAGGGAGATATGTAAGCCCCACCGTCCTTAGTTAAATTAATGTTTTTGTGGATTTCAATTGCATTATTAATTAAGTGCCCGAAATTTGCCAGTTTGTCGGGATGGCCGAGTTTGCACGCTCTAAAAGTTGGCTAAAGAAGGAGGAAGCGCAACACGGCAAACGCAACAATTTAAACCTACTGTACCTACAAATTATTTAATATTTAATTAAATAAACACATACACACGAGTAATATGGTATATGCATACACGCTCAGCGGATGTTAGTCAATATAATTATACAATGTTTATTCAATATTTCCCTTTGACGAGGCCATAATGTAATACCCTACATAGCTACTAACTACACTACCGAAACACAAAGCTGTCAAGCTGTCGACATCTTACGCTGTGGACTTTGTTTTATTATAGGTTATGATTTTTTAATTCCTATTGGGAGCATATTTAATTAACAATGTAATTATTTAATTGAATGAAGACGATATTAGCGAAACTCAATCGAAAATCTGAAAACAGAAATAGATACGGTCACATCTGGAACCCGAACCCTTTGGGACCTTCGCCTTTCCGTGGAGCAACTCTACCAACTGAGCCAATGTAACCCTATCCGACTCAGTCATATCTAACTCTATCATAGTTCGTCTAAGAACAACCAATATGTTATTATCTTTGTTATTTATTTTTGGGGTGTTTTATTTTATTTTATTTATTTATTTGAGACACAAACAGGATACCTATTTATACAACATTATTTTGGTTTATGTAAAACAAATTAAAATACAATTATAAGTATCCCTAGACTAATGTGTCTGCAGTGATCACATTTGCATATACACTGACAAATGAAAAACATATTTTTATACATAACTTTAAAAAAAAAAAAAAAAACTTAAATAGAAAATGTGAAATACTTGATAAACTAGTTAACAAATTGGCAAATGAAGATTTTTTTTTTTTTAATATTATTAATATCTTAAATTCATGGTTTGATAATAGCTTACTCACACTTAATGCAATAAAAAACCACTTATTTTCCTTACAGAAAATACCTGATCATAAAGTTAATATTGTGATCCACGATGAAAAATGTGATAATGTACTTTGTAAACAACATAATCCTGTAAGTAACTCTTCTTCCGAAATTAAATATCTCGTTGTGATCATTGATCAAAACCTGACGTGGAATAGCCACATTTCAGAGCTTGTGAAGAGAATAAGGAAATGTATATATATATATATTTATTTGTTAGATAGAAATATTTTAAATGTAACAATAATCAAAAATGTGTACTATGCACTTGTTCATTCTTTACTTATCTATGGAATTATAGGTTAGGGAGGATCTTACAAAAACAATCTAAACTCAGTAAAACTTTTGCAAAGAATCATCATTTAGGTAATATTAAATTAAAATAGAAAATAAAAAATTAAAAAATCCACCTTCTTAACAGAACAATTTTTTAAATTTTTTCCAGTACCAAGTGTCGATGACATATTCAAGCATGCGTCTATTATAAAAATTTGTAAAGAAAAACTAACAAAGAATATCAAGAATTTTACAAACCAATGAGAAATGGAAACCAATTTTTTAAATAAAACTTACAGTAAAAAGTAAATATTTTACACAAAACATATTATAACTTACAACCTCAATAAGAATCATGGCTCTCTTATCAGGCACAAGAGCTCCTCTTTTCCGATAAGGTATACATGACGAACGACCTTTAATATAATATATTTTTTAAATATATATGTATATATTTATGTAACCCATATTTTTTTATATTACAAAAAAAATAATGATAATATTCAAAATGTATTAAGTGTTATGCCGTGTTTCGCTACCTCCTTCTTTAGCCAACGTTTCGGACAGCGTTACAGTGTCCATCATCAGGGCAGATGAGCAAATGATATTGGTGAAAGTGTTTGCTTATGTATGTCGAAGCGATACCGTGCTACCAGCTCCATTTCTCTCCGAGCTGGTGTTAGAAAAAAATCAGCACGGTTTTTTGCGTTTAGCTTTGGTGTAGCCGTCAATTACTGGAAACCAAGAACTATTGAGCTTAGCTCCGTCGTCTCTATTAATGTTGATGGGGTTTTTATGGATTTCAATTGCCTCCGTAATGAGGCGTGCTCTGTAAGTTTTGGGTCTTCCCAGGACTTCAGGAACAAATCCAAAGTAATGGCCGGTTTCGATTAAGTGTTCGGCGATTGCCGATTTGTCAGGGTGGCCAAGTTTACAAGCACGAAAGTGTTCCGAAATCCTTTTGGAGATCGTCCGCTCTGTCTGGCCTACATAGACCTTGTCACATCCGGAACAGCTGAGTTTATACACTCCATCTGTTTCCAGAGGAAACTTAGTCTTTGCCGACCTCAGTAGGCAGAGTGGAAGATACTATCAGTATCGCCCTGGTGTAAGACCACCATTCAGAATTGAAACGTTGCTTGAAATGGCTTTAGCCATGTTTATTGACCAGATCTGAATAGCCAGATACTTCCCCACCTTCCTCTTCCCCATCTCCTTCCCCTCCCCTCTACCTTCAGCCTCACAACATACCCCAATTGGGGATGCCATAGTCTCACAGCCTCCAGACGGGAGCAGTTGGGACTCTTGTGAGGCATTTCATATATAAAAAAAAAAAGTAGGTCTTGGATTTTTGTAGTGGTTTCGAAGACAGTCTTAATGCTCTCTTTTCTCAACAGCCTGGCAATTCTGTCTGTTACATTATGAACGTAAGGTAGGAAAGCGCAGCCTTTTGACTCTTGTTCAACCCTGTCTTCGTTTCGTGCTGATTTGGCTCTTATGAAAAAGAGAGCATTAAGAAACTCGAACTAAATGCTATCTAGATAGTGTCTTAGATAATTTTTTATCCATTTTTATTTTTTGTAGGCGAGATCTATTGACTTTTCTGCAAGTCTAGGATGAATACGAAATATTATTATTATTTTACCCATGAAAAACTTGCTATTGAAGTTCTCGGTAAAATTATTTTTCATAATAACTTCGACTAACAATGTGTGGTTTTCAGCAAAGTAATCAACTACCCCGACCCTTCAAAATATTATTTAAGGGCAGCAAACTTTGCGTGACTTGGTTTCTTATTTTTAACATTTTGTTGGTCTATGAAAAGAAAAGACTAACAAAGAAATCAAATCAAAAAATGCTTTAAGAATAATATTTCATTTCCTTAAGATGTTTTTTTAACTTCTTTTTACGCATTTCATCAAAAGTCTATAAATTCGGATCATGCCAAATGTTGCAAAGCTTGTGTCGAATTTATTATTAGAAGGGAAACACGAAATAATAATTTAAAACCGAAATTATAATACAAGAAATTGCGGAAAATTCAAAGTTTATCCGGGAAAAATATTTTATGTTCTTTACACTTTCCATTAAAACATAAAATAACTTTTTATTTTGAAACTTGATACAAATATAGTTCCTGCAAAATATAAATATCGGTCAAAGGCAAGAAAAAAGGATTTAAGTTTTAATAAATATTTTCAATATTTAATAAATTTAAGTGCACCGTTAATTATTATATTTTATTGTTTCATAATATAATACGATATCACCTAATTATGAAAATGTACATCAATCAACTAAAAAGGTTTTTTTTCATTATCAGTAAGTAGTGAGTTCCTGGCATGCGTTGCAATACCACAATAAAGAAATCGTTTCTTCCTGCGTGTCTTTTCCATTTGTCCTGTTCCCCCTCCGCCTCCCCTTCCACTCCTATGTCCCCTTCCCTTTGCGCGTTCCCTCTCCGCCTTCCCCACCTTTCTTTTCCGCGTTCAATATATTCAGTCCCGGAACATTCAGATTTTCAAATAGCTCGTGTGCTTTTTTTTACCGATTGTAATATTTTTTACAAATTTTCTATCACAAAGATTCATTTTTATATATTATAGGAATAATCAATCAAATTTGGTACCTAACATAGGTACCTATATTTAAAGTAAAGAAATTTTTTTTCAAATTCAAAGTATTTGGTTTTGGTTAATACTTCAAATAAATTCATTAATTTAAAGAGTTTTGAAAATTAAATTTTGATTGAACAATATCATTATTTTACTAAATGTCTTTCTCGAACTGTGACATTTTTGACAGTGTTGTAAGAGTTTTTGTAATAATAAAAACCTTTCCGATCTGTTGTCATGTAATTGTAATAATCCAAAAAGCTTCGCGAGAATGGGAAGAAGATATTTTGAAAGTTTCTTACATTTCCTACGCTAAATGTAGCAATACATAGTCAACTCATAACTCATATATTTCCAACCAACGATATGTTTATTTTTAAATATATAGAGAAGATATAAAGCAAATTATGTCTATATACGAAAAAAAATACTGACGTATTAATTTACAATGATCTACCTTCATACGTACTTTTACAGATCTTTTTTCTACATGAAGCGATTGAACTGCTAATATATACACGATCACATTATTATTTTCACTACAAAAAAGTTACTCACTACTAATAAACTTGATTAAAAAAACAACGAAAAGCTAAAACATATATATTACAAAGCGAACTAAAAAAAATGTCTTTCTCCTCCACGAATTTGATGTACAAAACAGAATGGAAAACACAAGCAAAACCATGATTGCAAATTTCAGGTTTAACGTCACGCACGTGATACGTGGACTAGTTTATGGAAGGATTTATATTTTAATGAATTTTCCTGGGCGGTTTATCACAAACTCACGGCTCAGCACACATTGCTCCGATCGCTAGTTACTACCGACAGTAACACCAGTGCTGAGTGCTGAGGAAGCCAGAATTTACACACACATTACAGTATAAAGGACCGGACACCGATGATGAAGTTAATCATTGATACGTCTTTTATCTATCATTTGATGGGTATATCACAGCGCGGAACATTGCAGTTAGTGGTAGATTTTAAAAATAACGTTAGTATTTTTATTTGTTTATTTTCGGTACGTTTGTGTGCAGCGTGTGTGTTGTTTCTTACGAGATCTTGAATAGTTTGTATAAAGGACCGGACACCGATGATGAAATCAATCATTGATACATCTTTTATCTATCATTTGATGGGTTATCACAGCGTGGAGCATTGCAGTTTGTGGTAGATTTTAAAAATAACATTAGTATTTTTTTATGTGTTTATATTCGGTACGTTTGTGTGCAGTGTGAGTGTTGTTTTTTATGAGATCTTGATTAGTTAATATACTGTTTGTATAAAGGACCGGACACCGATGATGAAATCAATCATTGATACATCTTTTATCTATCATTTGATGGGTTATCGCAGCGTGGAGCATTGCAGTTTGTGGTAGATTTTAAAAATAACATTAGTATTTTTTATGTGTTTATATTCGGTACGTTTGTGTGCAGTGTGAGTGTTGTTTTTTTATGAGATCTTGATTAGTTAATATACTGTTTGTATAAAGGACCGGATACCGATGATGAAATCAATCATTGATACGTCTTTTATCTATCATTTGACGGGTTAATCACAGCGTGGAACATTGCAAGTTTGTGGAAGATTTAAAAAATAACATTAGTATTTTGTGTTTATTTTCGGTACGTTTGTGTGCAGCGTAAGTGTTATTTTTTTATGAGATCTTGAATAGTTGGTATAATTAGTTTATTCACTTGACTTTATTTTTTCCAATATTATAACATTAGATAATGACCCTTCGGGTTTTTTTATGACATCTTGAATAGTTTGTTCACTTTACTATATATAAGAAAAATATTAATAATAACAAATAATCATAAATATCCTATATCAAACCCACTTATACAGAAAAATATTTTTGGCTTAACCTTTTTTAGGTTAAATGAAACGAACGTTCATGGATGGCGCAAATTCAATTATTTCATCAAAAATCACTTTTACAAGGTATGCCTTAAAATATTAAAATTAACTATTGGTTTGCACCCTTGTACAAGCAATAGGAATACGGATAAGGAGTTTTGTCAGTATACAAACTCTATTATTTAGAGAAAAGCATACAATACTTTATTGGATTGAATCATAGATATAAAGGTTTATTTATATATAAGAAAAAGAAATAATACATTAATACATAAACTGCACATCTCACTAGGGCATCCTGTATCGAGATGTGCAGTTTTACAATGGTGGAATTAAATGAAAACATACATAAAAACTTAATAAAAATATTATAATACACTTACAAAAGAAGTACTTTCCATGCCAACTGAGAATAAAGTCAATTCAGCACCTCCTTGAAAAGTCATTAAGCTTTGAAAAAAATCATTTTAAATTAGCCTCACCTAACGCAACCTATTTAACCATTTTTTTTTATCACTCTGAATGACTTATCTGAGATGGTTCTGAGTTGGTTTTATTCCGAGTTGTCCTGTCACCGATATAAAATGGTACTTGTATATTCTTATTCGTATTGCATAGGTACGGGCATAAGCAAACGGTTCATCTTAATTTTCCAAAGAGTCAAAAACTTACTTAAATACCTACTTTCACTAGTACTGTGAACTGAGAAACTAGTCTACCCATAACCGCTATCCCACGGTTAAATAAAAACACAGTAATGCCATTTAGAGATCTATATTACATCAGCTGGATGAAAATAAAATAATAATTCCTTAGCGTGAAAAAATGTTTCCACGTGTGTGTTTACCATGCACGAACTTCAATATCTACATCGTTTTCAATTAATATTAATAAAATTTTCCTAGTTCCATTCATTAAAGACCAAGGCCAAGTGTCCCCAACTCCTACTTAAACACACGCATCACATGCATATAAATAAGACATACATATATAAAACTCATTTTAGAAAACATTGGCTTGTACAGTGTTTTATCTCGCGACGTATTCTTGATATACTTGCATATTTTTATCGTCCAATATGTATAAAAGCAAACATTCACTACAGTTGAATTGATGGTAACATGCAGAGCTGATCACTTCCCGTTCTAAAGTGCAGTCTTCTCTCCGTTGTGTGACAGCCACCGAACTGCATTTTATGCTAACGATCACGTTTTCCGGGTCACATAATATACATACAGGACGTTTTGTGGCTCAGGGAGAATGTATGTGAACTGAGTTGACCGAAAAATGTATTTACTTAATGGATTTTCGGAGTGACTTTTTCTTCAGTTTGTGTTTTGCTAACGTTACAATATTATTAAAATTTACGGCAGTGTATCCATTTGGTTTTTAAGTCCAACACAATTTCCAATGCATCCTCACAGGAGGCCCTGAGAAAAATAATATCCTTCAGGGCCTATGTCATCTTTGGGGATGCTGTCAGGAAGTTTTAAAGGAAAAGAAGATCTTGATTGGAAAAGGGGTGTGTCGGAGTGGCAGATATATATATATATTTTTTTTTTTTAAAAGAAAGACAAACATTCCCGGGTTACGAATAACCCAACAATGTTTGAAAATCTCCTGCTACCACCACAGAAAGCCAAAATGTGGCTTGTGTTGTGATGGAGGACTTAGGCAGTCGAGGAATCGAACACGGAACGCCCGGGTGGGACCCAAACGCGATGCCCACTCAACCACTGACCAGTCATATGAATTCAACTATGGTGCAATGCGATGGAATCGCGCGTTCTCAACCCGCTACAAAATATCCCTCTACATAATATCCCAAGGACAAAATATCATACGTACAAAATATCCCTTGACATAATACCCCAGGGGCAAAATATCCTGCGTACAAAATATACCTCGACATAATATTTCAAGTACAAAATACCAGACGGACAAAATATCCCTCGACATTATATCCCAAGGACAAAATATCCTACGGACAAAACATCCTCCAACAAAATATCTACTTAAACCTTAACCTTAACAAACTTAACCTTATCTAACCCAAGCTAACCTAACCATATCTTACATTTTACTATTTTTTAACACTTTTTTTGTCTTTACAGGTTGTCTGTATTATTTTCATCCCGTTTTTCTTTTAGGTTAGGTTAGTTTAGGTTAGTTTAAGTTTGGTTAGGTTAGGTTAGGTTAGTTTAGATTTGGTTAGGTAAGGTAAGGTAAGGTTAGGTTATGTTATGTTAGGTTAGGTTAGGTTAGGTAAGGTTAGGTTAGGTCAGGTTAGGTTAGGTTTTAGTAGATATTTCGTCGGAGAATATTTTGTCCATTGGATAGTTTATCGGGAATATTTTGGCACGGGATATTTTGTCGCAGGATGAAAATTTGCGGAACCCAAAACGATGGGTCGATAGGTAAAAAGGTCGTTATGATTTACTAGTCAGGAAATCATAACAAGAAAAACATTACATTATGAACAATTATTAAAGGGATAATTAAAATCTGTACAGCGGGATTTAGATCAAATATGTTCGTAAAAAACGTCTCCTCCAGCGGCGTTAGTTGAAAAATTTGTTTTTAAATTTCAATGATACAGTGGAATCCGTTTATAATGACATCAAAGGAAAATGACAAACACGTCATACTAAGCGGACGTCATTTATTTATTTATCAACGCCCTTTTTGGAGGCTTTTACAAAGCATTTTGTAGAAAATAAAAAAACCTCCTGTTTTTGTCAGGTATAAATGTATGTTTTTATTTTAATAGCGAGAAACACAGCATATTAAAACCTGTGACGTGAGAAAAGAGCATATTAAGACTCCTGACGAAAGAAATACAGCATATTAACGTCGTCGGACGTTACGTGATCCTCCCGAACACTGCCGAAGGTGTTAGGAATCATGTCGGTCACTAAAACCGACATAATTTTCCATGAAATTAGGACATAATTTATTAAAAATGGATCATAATGAGCAAAATCATTATATCCGACTTAGTTAAATGAATTTTATATGAACACCAAACTTCGCTGTGCTATTACCTCACATTAAGCGGTTATAAGCGGAGTCATTATAAACGGATTCTGCTGTATTTGTTTTGGTTAAATTCCAGCTTTAAGCTGATCGCTGCTGAGTATTTATCTTATTTTAGAAAAGACATTTAATGTTTTTGCTACCACGAAATTGACTTTATTGTCAGATAAAGTTGTAAAATTTTTTCAAATAAAAAATTTGACATAAATACCAAAAACAACAAGTTTTCACCATATTTCTCATAAAGAAGAGATAAACAACGCTCACCGGATTGAAGTGCAGTTTGTGCGGTGAGCATTGTTCAGTTAATAATCTTGTCAATACTGTGCAAAGGTATTATCATTTTAGTAAGGCATTACAAAAGTGAACATTTTCAAAAGATTTCTTAGAATCCAAGTACCACCATGGTATGAATAACCGTTTGATATTTCCACATAATTAGTAGGCCTGGTTTGTTGTCTACATGAAACGATTTAATAATATAAAATTTGTCAGATTACTGACAAAACGCACATTTTTCTAGACGTCAAATCGCTTAAACATCTGTTCCACTACGTTCAATGTTACCATTAATCTGGATATTTTTATGCGCGAACTTCTATTAAAAAAGCAGGATTAGAAGAACCATTTTGAATAAGAAAAATGATGAAGTACACAATCATCACTCTTATTAAAATTAGAAGTGACGTCATAAAATAAATTTTCTTAACACATTCACTATTTTTTGAAGCAGCTTTTTAAATACCAACGAAAAAAAAGAAGTTTTTTTTGGGTGTGAATTCACCCTATTTTATTACTTCTTACATACTTTTCTTATAAATAATAGGTGTTATTTACTTAATTACATGACCAATGCCCCATTTTATAGTTTTAAATGATTGTGTGTGTTTTTTGAGATTGTGTACCTACGAAATATTTTATATATATTAAAAATCATAAATCCATATAAAAGTAAAGGTAGACTTTTTTTTATACGACCACGATTTTGTAAACAAATTGAAACGTTGCTTGAAATCGCTAAAACTGTGTTTGGCGACTAGAAGAAAAAAAAGGAGAGATAAATTTTGATTAGGAAACACCTGTATTTCACGAGATGTATTATATATATCTCGTGAAATATAAAATTGTTAACAACGAAAGTTTAATTTAAAAAAAAAAAATTATTCAATAAAGGATTTCAATTTTGCCTCTATGTCTACGAGCACAAATCTTTTATCATGAAATATTTGTTGGTTGTTTCAAGAATTTACTCTTTTCTTTTGATATCCAGAATCTCGGTTTAACGCATGCCTCTAAGCCATAGGTTCTCAACGTGAGCGATAGTGCTCCACGTGGGCATTTCGGGGGGGGCGGTAAAAGACCAAGAGAAAATTAGGGGGCGTTTTAGACTTTCAGGGGGGCGGTAGGAGACCCAAAGAAACCCATCCCACCCCATCCTATCCCGCTTTATCCCATCATATTTCGCCCCCCCCCCAGATGATTTGAGAGCACCCTCAATACTAGCAACGTCCCTGACACACACGCTACTAGGTAATAATTGCTCATTAATAGCATGCTATTTTGCTGCTAATAAGCACGTGTGTCTATACTATAACGTATTATAGAAGGTATCAATTACGGGATGTCTCAATTTGTATTGAAAATATCTAAGAAACTTCCAGTGTACCTATTTTCTTTAAGCGGTAGAAGTTAAAAGTATAAATCGGAGACCATACAAAAGAAGCATATTCTAGCTGCCATCTCACAAGACAGCAGTAAAGTTTCACTAAGTTGGACTCGACGTTGTGCAAAGTACTCGTCTTGGCCTTATTGGAAATTGTTTCGCCGTGACGATCAAAGTTGAGTTTCCTGTAGAAAATAATACTTGTCAAGATCATGGATAAATGTTACTATTAATAACGGTACTTATAATAAAACTTTCACTTATTGAATACTATGTGAGAATTAATTGAATTATTCGGAGGCAAACTCTTTTTTTCAAATACTTTACATTCTCACAAATCCTATAATTACAATATCTTGTGACTTTTCACGAGTTTGTTCTAATAATAATCATAAAAATGATATTGATAGCGCGTTTGTGTAGCGCCGTTTTTGTGAAAAATCACCTCAGGTGCGTTGTATAAACTTAAAACATATTTCTAAAACCTTACTTTCAACTACGTAGTAGACAAATAATTAAAAATAGCTTATGGCTAAAAATTGCATCCACAGGTTCATCAACCACTGATACGAAAATATATGCACAATGATTTGACCAATGAACCCGATGCTGCGTAAAAATGTACTTATACTGTTTATTCTGTACAGACAGAAAAAATACAGGACCATACTTACCTGGGAGATGACCATACTTGAGATTAACACTGTATATTGTGTACATAAAAAAAAAAAAAAAAACTTAGATGCAGTTAGCACGAGGAAGACGAAAGTTAGTTCCTTTATTTAACTTTCTAATTTCCAATTTACTGAAAAAAATCTAATAAGACCTTTTTTCATATTAGTTCCGCACAGTAAAGTGTGAGGCACCGAGGAAAATAATTTCCCTTAAGACCTACGTAATCTTAGAGGATGCTGAGTGAAGGGTTTTTTAAGGAAACGAAGGTCGCGGGTTCGAACCCGGCGTGCGCAAATAAATTTTATTTGATTAATTTTTGTTATTTCACAATTTATTCATTTAAAATATTATATAGTATATTTGCGGCACGTTCCAGAGTGGAAGATACTATCAGTATCGCCCTGGTGTAAGACCACCATTCAGAATTGAAACGTTGCTTGAAATGGCTTTAGCCGTGTTTAGTGACCAGATCTGAATAGCCAGGTACTTCCCCACCTTCAGCTTCCCTATCTCCTTCCCCTCCCCACTACCTTCAGCCTCACAACATACCTAAATTGGGGATGCCTTAGTCTCACTGGCTCCAGACGGGAGCAGTTGGGGACTCTTAGGCGGTATTTCATATAAAAAAGGAGCGGAAGTTATGGAAAGAATTAGGTGGGGTGGGTAGGAGTCTGAAGGTCAGTGTGTTCAGGAGTGATGGACGTATGAATCCATCCCTCTGACTGCGGTGCATGATGATTGATCGAGAGATTCTGGCTGGAGAAGATAAAAGATCTTCCTCAACAAGTCTCTCTCGATCTTGCCCACCACGTAGCAGGTGTGCAGACGCATCAGCTCTACCTGAAAAAACCTTACCCCATGAACCCAGGCACCCCTGCTAAGTCACCAAACTTAGCAAACCATTTAGGATGACCATAGGTCAGAGGTGTTGGTTATCCAATAAATGGTTCCAGGGGTGGCCGTAATCGTACTAGCCTCCCAATTTGTAAACCTAACATTTTCCTGGAGGAATACGTCTAGTTGAACTTCGTCTCGGACAAAGCTAGGGATCGCAGTTTCAAGGGATGTGCGAGAATGGACTGGCCAAGCAAAAGACCTGAGGACGCTAGCTGAGAAACGTCGATCCTGAAGGAGCCTTGCAATGAGTCCATGTCCGACAAAACAAGGGGAAAAATTGAAAATTAAAAAAATAAAAAATTAAGCTGTTTTACTGTTTTTTAATAACATGAAAGCAGATATTGTGCTCTCTCTGATCACTTCTCGTCTCCCAGGAGATGGCAACAAATGATGGAACGTAACATAATTTTATTTACGTTGCTAATCTCTGTGTTGGATGGATAAAATTGCTACAATACAAGACTTAGTAACGTAAGTACCTAAATCACCGTACATACGCAGATGGAACGTATTACAATCGTGAAAGGAGTTATTGCACTCATTTTTTATTTTTTCATTATATTTTATTGCAAAGTACGCACTTGATATACATGTTTTACTACTGTGCATAAAGTTGATAACAGTTTTCTAACGAGGTATACATTGGAAGATTAAGATATTTGTTGACGCTCTGGTGGACTCTTACATGAAAGTAACGTAATACAGATGTGTCACCTATATGTTATAAAAACAATTATAGAGCAAATACATGCCATTGGTTTATTAAATAAATTATCAAGACAAAATATTTAATTTGTGCAATATTCATATTAAAAAATAAAGAGTAATAATATATTCCAACTTAATTAAAAACAATAACAACAACAACAGAGTCTGTCAAATAGAAGTAGAAAATATTAAAAATGGAGCTACAAATTTGTAGGCTGGCAACACCAATTTACTAGTCAAATGTTATTTTAAAGTGTAATGACACTGAATGTATAGAACACAATTAACAACATCTTTTGTTAAAAGACATTTTTTGTTCTTAAAGAAAAAAAAAATAAATTGAAGAAGTACCATTGTTAAGGTACCAATGACATTTATTTGATTAAATGGTGTTTTACAAAGTGATTTGCTTTACCTTAACAACAGTGCTTTTATGGTTTTAATTTTTTTTTCTTTAAAAACAAAAAATGTTTTTTTTTAAATGTGGTTTACTGTGTTTTATACATTCAGTGTCATTGCACTTTAAAATAATATTTGACAGTTAATTTGGTGTTGTCAGCCTACAAATTTTGTAGTTCCATTTTTTATATTTTTTGCTCATTTGACAGACAGCAGTAGTTCTTTGCTACAACTTTGGTTCTATTTTTTTAAAGCGATTTACTCAAAGCACTCGTATTAGGAAACAAATAAATAATCACAATCACGTGTCAGTTAAACAATAACGATAACACGATTTTTGCATTCATTAAATGACTGATTGCATTAATTAAACGACGATTACATGATTATTGCACTAATTAAATGACTGATCAACCACGTGCGGTTTTAATTAATATAAACAGCTTTGCACCGTGATTTAGGAAGATTTATGCCACTCCATTGTTAACCGTTTCGAATAATTTACTGAATGCTAAACACTGTGACCGAGGATTCGCAATAGGCTCGGCATTTATTGATTCTGTCAATTTGATTAAGATTGATTGGCGTGAGGGTGTAATATTTTTTAGCAAAGGGCTTTAAATCATGTTCCCGTCTATTCTTCAGTTTGTTATAAAGTACTGGCCATTAGCTTAATTAACTCTATACGCGGATTAGAAAACTGTCTCTTATTTGCAATATGCGTGTACTCGTATATTTTTAATGGTGACCGCACAAGTCTGAATGAAACCAACTCAAAACCATCTCAGATAAGTCATTTAGAGTGATAAAAAATATATATTAAAAATTGGTTAAATAGATTACGTTAGGTTAGGTTAGGTTGGGTTAATTTAAAATTATTTTTTTCATTGCTTTTAATAACTTTTCAGGGAGGTGTTGAGTTGACTTTAATCTCAGTTGGCATGGAACCATTTTTAATACCCTACTTGCGAGTACTCGACGTGCGTTAGATGCCACTCAAAGAAAGAAATCGTTTGTATTTGGGGAGAGTCTGGTCCAGCCGATCCAAATAATTGACCTATTTTATTGTTGCCTAAAAATCTTCCTTTACATGTGGAAAATACATTCCCAAAGTTACAGCATCAAATTCAACCTTAAAATATAGTTATGGGCGGTGCGCGCCAAGCAGGTAGAACGGAAAACGGAGCGGCCCTTTTTTCAAGTTAGCTGGAATCTTAGCTCATCGAATTTTCATCTGATTCACTTCATTCAAAATTTAATTTATTTGCGGATGAATTTTTTTTGACTTTTCAAAAAATATTACTATAAGACAAAGTTATTGCAAAATTAAGATTTTTGTCCATTTTCAATTCATATATATTCATTTCATATTTCAATTCATGATTCTATCACTTTTGCAACATTGTTTTGCAAGCTGGTTCATGCTCTTTCTACGTTAATACTACAACGATTTTTTTTTAAATTTTGGGTTTCATATGATTTCTGAGGACTCAAGATTCCGACCGATTCGATCGGACCCTCAACTTGCAAATTAAAATCAAATTTTCCATAGTGTGTTTTCTTGTTCAAATGTACCTTTACACGCAACAAAAGTTTCACGAACGAAAACAAATTAAATCTTTGAAAAAAAACAAACTCGGCGTGCGCACAACAAATCACCAAAGTTTTATCGCAATCGGATGAATGGTATAGGAAATAATTTTTAAACGCCAGAACTCGCCATTATATACAAAAACCTTCGCGAGTGTGCGCACAACGAACCACCAAAGTTTCATCGCAATGGGATGAATGGTATAGGAACGCATACGTTACAAACAATAAAATATTGATTTTTACATATTAAGATTATATTTGCTGTTCCACAGTTAGAATTAAGATTAGAATTTAGATTAGAATTAGATAGAATTTTTCAGTTTCGTCTTGATGAGCCCTGTTCATATTCAAAACTTTGTTTTGAAAATGGTCATTGATATTTCCAAGCAATATAGATGTCGCCGACCACATACGCACAGGAAACATTTAAAAAAAAAACGGCCTCTCGTACAGCGTGTTATGTGATAAACCAGAAGCATTCATCCATTATGATTTTTACATCACAGGAAGTCACTAACAAACTAATTAATTCCACTTTAATGTTTGAATGTGTGTTCATAACCTAAAAAAAATGTTATCATTTAAAGTACCATTATTTTATCGTTTTAAAGCAAAGCGTGCAATGGTGATATAATCAAATCAAACGCATTATTATGCATTATAATGAGTGTTAAGACCTGAAAACAGTTTGGGACTTGAAGCTAGGAAAACTATTGGAGTAATGCACTTTCGCGCAACCTTCAGGCCAGCCGCATTTTTGCAAAACATTTGATAAAAATATTGTTCAATGGAAAACAATGTTCATTTGTTGTCCGCGTGGTGTTACCTTATTTTAATTTCTGTGTTTCGAAGATTCAGAGTTATTTTATCAAAGTTTTCATCAAACAGTATTAATACCCTTGCATCTGCATGGTTGAATTTCAGAACCCAGTTTTGAGTGCATGTTGATATAATAAATGCGCCACAAATAACAGATGTTATTTGTGGCGCGATTTTGGACGATTTTAGACGTGGAATTTCAAGCGAAGCTGCGTTGTAATTCGGTTTTAAATTCAAAAAATTGCCACAAGATGTCGCTACTTCCGTCGGCAGGTTGATGTGGACGTGGCCCAGGAAAGTATAAGTACTGCGATTTAGTGAACTAGCAGTACCCCTCCGATTTGGAAAGATTGACGGTAATACTCAGTTGCATCAAGCGGCCGTATATAACGTGTTTCATCATTACCTATCTCGGTTACTTTGTCCGATCCGAGGAACAGGCTATTTTTGGAGCCAATTCCTACAAAGTGGTCACAAACACTAACTGGGCGAAGCCGAACCAAAAGCCACACGCAAGGCCTAGCAGCAAAAACCTGCAGAGCGGGATTTGAACTGATAGTAATCAATTATTGTTTTAAGCAAGCCTACTTAACATAAATTGACAAAAAAAAATGTTTTATACATGAATTTATTTCAAACTTATCTAAACAGAAGTTTTCTTCAGAGAAGAGCATCGACAAAGAAAAAACATCAAAACATTCATTTAGATTTTTTTAAAGAAAAATAAATATTCCCTGAATACGAATAACCTACCAGTACATATATGGAAAACTTCTACTTCATTATAAGCGGAAACTTGGGCAATGCTAGAGTGATGACACTTCGGCGGGAATCCGACGCATTTGTCGAAAAGGTACAAACCGGTCTATATGTTCAGAGAAGATATTTCTTACTTGTTCAAAATGTTACTAATTATCCAATAAGAATGTTTATTCAAATATTTTTTGTGTTCAAAATATAATGTGCATTTGGTAGAATCATAGCTGAATAATGCAATTCGGTGCAGCATGTCGCACACGGCTCCCGGCAAAGTGACTTGAAATATTAATGCACAGCTTTAGGATTCCACTAGTGTGTTGTGTAGCAGGCACACTCTCAGAATGACCTGAATTCGGAAACAATGTGCCAGGGGGGTGCGAGACAGGAGGCTGAATGTTCCTTGCTTGCAACAGGTATGGACAGAATATAGGTACTAGGTATTACAACACCTGTAGTAGTAGCCTTGCAAAGCGGCTTAGCACATTTTCGTCGCCTGGGTCTGAGCCGACAAGAAACAGGTGTTCGAGAGGAGATTATTTGAAATGTCTGAAAATAAACTATGGCAGAGTCGTGAACGCCACGAAAATGACAGTCGATGTGAAGCAGGTAAATGCATGCAACTTATCCTAAAAACTCACTTTCTGGATTAGATGGAAATCTTCCAGCAATTGTTTATTCATTTATCTGTCCCAACTGTCCGTGACATTGTGTAACTACCTTTACATTTTCATTAGGAAATCTTAAACACCCATAATAGGCAAATTGAATGTTTACTCTCAAACGAATGTTTTGATTAAAGAAGCAATAATTAAAGACCGTTCTAATTTAAAAAACCAGAAAAAAATTATATATACATAAAAATCATATGACATTTTAGGTATAAATTGTCACGTATTCCTTTCAAAGATAATTATTTACCTAACCTAAAAAACCTTTCATTATCTATTTTTAAGTAATACGCTGATTTTATTTGCTGTTTACCTGGCCAGTGAAGAATTATAGTACACAACTCCTAACCCTGTACAAATCACAAGTGCGCCCCATAGTTGAATTTGGCAGCCACCTCTGGTCTGGAGCCCCAAAATACATAAAAAAAACCTCTACTCTGTGCAGAAACGGGCGGTCAGTTTGATAGATTCTCCTAACTTAACAAACGGATTGAAATCTTTAGAGCACAGGCGTCAGGTGGGAATGCTGTCGTTGTTCTACCGGTATTACAATGGAAGATGCTCCGATGAACTAGCGTCATTGATCCCCTCGGCACCGGTGCATAGTCGGGAAACACGCCAAACACGCGCCCAACATTTGTACACGGTTGACATCAGTCACATGAGAACGGGGCGTTTCTACGACTCGTTCGAACAGCTCGGCTGTGGAACGATTTGCCGGCCTCTGTGTTTCCTCTCTCATACAACATGGGTCTCTTCAAGACCCATGTTCATTCCTTCCTCTCCTCAAAAACACCCTCCACAAAGCATCTTCAAAGATGACACAGACCCTGAGGGAAATTATTATCCTCAGGGCCTCCTGTGCGGAGTTAATGAAAAAAATAATAATAATTATTCGCCTTGCGTTTAATTTATAGGTTGACAACACTCTTTGGTCGTTTTGCGGAAGACACATTTTTTAATGACCGCCTTTTTCGAGCCGAGAGACGGACATCAAACTTTGTCATAAAATAGTGTTAATCTTATTTGAAGTCAAGTAATCCTTTTTGTCAATGAAGTTTTGTGCCGCGTGGCGTTACTTTACTCGGAGAATAAAATATTTTTGATCCATCATTTTTATGGAGAGATTTTACGCATTTGAAAGTGATTCTCACATGGTGCCGGTGATTGTAAAATGGTTGATCATAGCCATCAGTCTGCTTTCGTGATTTGGATCGACGCATATTAAATTATGCGGAGTCTTCTTCGAAGGAAGTCTTCATTTGTGGCCCTTTGATGAATGGCGTCTTTCTCAGATTCAACACGTGGACTCGAGACCTCATAGGAGCCCCTTTACCTGAACAAGCTCTTTGGACGCTTGCACGAGTTTGGCACAAGTTTGCACGAGGTTGCTGCAGTTTGTTTATCTGGCTTGAAGCTCCCTGGCCACTGATTACTTTTTGGGTCTGTTGTTTGTGTCTTCTATGGAGTGAATTAGCTAGTTTTGCAAACATGGTCAACAGGATTTTTTTATATTTTTCTCAGGTCTACCTCTGATTTATTAGATTAGGACTAAACTCTGATATTCTCCACTATGCTTACTTGTTAAATACATATTACTACCTACCGGCCACTTCTTGATAAGTAGAATTTGCACTCTTCTTTACACAAACACTCCCCATAATCCTGAATCGAGTCTCAAATATTTTCTCTGCTAGTACCTCTCCCTCCACGTCCTAGTCGGTCTCCAAAGATTTTCTGACCAAATGTTGCTTCAGGTGAAGAAAAAGATGCAAATCATGCCATTGATTGCCTTTTTGATTCCGGAATTAGGTGGTGAACCCATGAATCAGCCCAAAAAAGCCTCGCCTTGGTTGGAAAAACGGTTTGAAGAGACTCGAACGCTTTCCATTTTTTACACGATTTTGCTCTTCAGCGTTTTGGGAACCCAATGAGCACGCAATTTGCGTACGCCATTTTTCCCTCAAAATTGTTTGTGCGACAGACTTACTGACGTCTGAGATCAAAATTTCAAGCTTACGAATTTCAACAGGGCGGAAACCCTCTTAGTTGAGAAAGAGAATAATTGAGCGCACCTCGCAGGCGCCGGGATTCGACAGGGAGCGTCCATCTCAAATGGACGTAAAGATCGCACTGAAGCAGTTACCAAGCCGCATCACCGCTCATTTTTTTAGGGGAAAGTCTGAGCAAAAAGCATCGCGTATCGGCGCGTCGCCGACAGTGAAGAAAGTTATTTAATTCTTGAACAACCCTCGTGTATCGACTGCAGTTTGGTAAAACACTTCAAGCCACAAAATGAAATCTTTATAATAGAAGATGTAAACGAATATTAACAATTTCGTATAACTTTAAAACTTTGAAATTTATTTGAAAATTATTTTGTTTTTCAAAATATTGCAATTCCATTTATTTAAACAAAGAATTTGAGAGGTGAGTAATTTCATCTGTTGTTTTTTCGTATAAAAAACACAAAAATACGCATAAATTCAGGTTTTAGCCTTAAAAATGCGTAATCAGCAAAAATTACCGCGTTGTACTTCGGCTTGTGTAAACCACAGAAAAGTAACAATCCCAAAAATGTGGCTTAAAACGTTTTACAAAAACACAGTCGAATATTATCAAAAAGATTTGGGAAGGACTTATTTGTCTCAAAATTATTACGGTTTTATTTAATTTTTTTATTTGTTTATCTCAAAAATGGTACATATAAAGTAGTACTGGTCTTCCATTAAAAGCATTTGCTTGTGGATGGAAGATGAGTTTACATTCTATATATATTTATACATTTAAACAGTCACGTGCGTTACATAAGTAATTAGTGCAAATGAACTAAAAAGTGGTTATCATCCTTATTTCATGTCATAAACTGTCACGAATGGGGTACAAATGATACAATTCTATTGAAATTCTTCGACATTTCGTATAATAAATTCATACGATTTTCTTTTTTTAATTGGGATTTGAACTTGTGACCCAGGTCTAAAGATCTTGTCACCGAAATACCGCGCTGGATCAATGAATAGTGAATTGTTCCACAGGAAACAAAGCATCTAGAGTAATCGAAATTGAAATAAAAAAATGTGATAAATATGCCTGCAATTTTTAGTTTATTCAATTAATCAGGCCAGTTAGTGAATTCCCTGTTCGATAAACTGGCAAATAAATCCCGGACATTGGATAACGTATTCCGATAAATTTGCAATCGACAAATTGATTCTGAATAAATTTATACACCCATTACATTTGGCTGTCCAGGGTCGGTCGCTGCACTGTGCAGGCGCAATTGGGGCAGTCCGCCTCGTCAGATTTATCATGGCGCCAAGGAGCCAATTTGCTGATAATAATCTAATACCTAACGCCTCTGAGGTTTTTACTAGCCCCAGGCGCCACTAAATTTGGCTCAGGGCTGGCCCTGTGATTAGCTTATACTCTTAGGCGGTGACCGGACAACTCAACACAGTGATAACTCAACATACCTTTTAAAAAGTGATATAAAGTCATGAAAAGTGATGAAAAAATGTCATGGAACCCTCACAAACGGCTCCCTCATGGTTAGTAAGGAATCGCCATTAACCGAGAGCTGTAAGAGTGTCTGTTTCGTAACGTTTTACTACTGTTGCCCGTACACTGTTCGGTGCGGTGCGGGAGCGGTATTGCGTGCTTCCAGTGTAGAGGCAAGCTGTACGTGATTTCAATAGCTTCTCGATATTATTGCGACACCGTCAAGATCATTTAAGAATAAGAAACCTGCTTTCAATTTTTTTTATTAATAACTTTCCTTTAAGAAACGCTTCTAAAACATGCTTTAAATTTTATTTATTTTAGGCACTTCAATAATATCACAAAAAATTGTGAAGAAATGCAAAATTCTGAACTTTCGATATGCTAAACGCAGGGCGGTTAATCAGAAATCTTCAAAACTAAAAGTTTAGTGACCACAAATATTCAATTCAAGCAGCTAGACATCGCGCTTCATAATATAGGCATTTTTGCAGCACCCAGTTTAAGACAATATTTTACCGTCCCACGAGGAAGTCGCTTTAGCTATAATTTTTTTTCAAATACAAGTGTTAAAAATAGTGGTGACTCTCTGCGCTTTGAACTCGGGTTCAATTAACTCCAGAACGGGTTTTTTTATTTTAAAAATTGGAACTGTAATATTATAATATTCACTTTCACGCTAGGTTCTCATTTGTCGAAAAAAATGTTCCAGGCATCTAAATTAGAAAATTCTTAATCTATGCTAATATAATAAATGCGAAAGTGCGTGTGTTTGTTTGTTACGCTTTCACGCATAAAAGAATAAAACGATTTTTAAAATTCTTTCACCAATGGAAGGCATAATTATATGCGAGTATTATATGCTGTATATAATGGTAAGCTCTGGCGTTATGAAATTATGAATTAAATTAAATTGAATTATTAATTTTATTACACGTTTTCCTTCCTTAAGAAAAGCTAGTTATTGCTAAGAAAAACAAATCGTTGCCGTGGAAACGTTTCTTTGTTAAATGCTGAGTATCAGCTAGTATTATTATGAAATCATTTCAATACAATCTATTTATCCAATACTATTGTATATTTTGCAATAATTTACACTGTCTGCGTTTAAGAAATGTGTAACCAGCTAGCCATTAAAAATATACTTTGACAAGAAAATAATGTTCACGATATCTATTTATACGTAGTTTTTGTCAAGATAAATTTAAATCTGAAAGAAAGGCATTGATGGTGTAAGTGTAAATGATAATGGTAAATTAAAAGATAATTGTATAAGAGGATCGAAATGCATGAATAGGTAATGATGGAAATTGTGTAGATATTGAATGAATTTTACGAAGTGCGAAAATATAAATGTTTAAATTTCCTTCTAGATATATACAAAAACATCCAGTACAATAAAAATGTTCGAAGTAATGCTTTAAAATAATACTTTGAAGAAAGTAATTTAAAAATAAAAATATGTTATTTCCTCGCCATGTTTTGTTTTGTATTATTTTTCCTCTCCTTTTCTTTTCCCTGTATTTGTAATCTGCCATGTATGAGTAGAGTATACTTGTTTTTTTGTTTGTTTTCTCTTGTTGTTTGTTCTACTTAAGATGAAGCTATACGTGGAATCCTATTTAGATTCATCTTTACGACGAATCGGTTTATAATTTGAACATAAAAAAAAATATGTTATAAATAAATTGAAGCTTTTACTGGCTTTTCTGTGTATTAGAATTACAATAAAATTATTTTTTACATAACAAAAAATATAAGTGTAAACCACGAAAAATGTTTTTTCATGACTTAACTATGAAGTAATACAAGACATTTATTTTTTAAATACCCCTTTATGGCTAAGACTATTTTTGAGGCTTTGTATGTTCTAACTTTTTTCATTCTCATAAAATTATGCACAAAATTAATAAAAAAACACTTTTTTGCTTACTTGCCTTGTGCAAATAAAAAGTAAAATTTTTATATGGCATGGTTTACATTCCTCTTAACCACAATTTTAATTTTTTTAAATTATTATATGAAATTTGCATTTCTTTATATCAAAATACTTAGGTAAAATGTGTCCCTATTACCTCCCACTTATTCACTGGAGCGCTTTCGGCCACATTTTAGCCAATTTGCAAACACTCGCGAGCGCCCGCTGACCAAAATGTGGCCAATTTGAAGTGATTTAAAAAAAATACACGTTGAAATTATTTCAAAAGTTCCCGCGCATTGATAAATTAATCATAAAGCTTATTTAGTAGTTTCATCAAGAGATGTCTTGCATTTCTTCTGAATATTTTATTATTGACTTTCCGCGAACGGAAATTATTGAAATATATTTTCTTACAAATGCTCACAAATTCTTACTGATCATTGATGATGTGCTTACATGATAAAAAATGCATGCTCGAATAAACATTTAAATATTTGATTATAAGCTAGGCCACAGACAATAAACATAAGTCATAATATTTCACATTGCTCTAAGTAGGTATCATAAACGGCAATTTTAAAGTAAACAATACGCTGAATTCACGTGTTTACAAATTTAACGATTTTATTATGAATCCTAAGAATATAATAAATAATCAATCAAATATTGGAATAAACAATCAAATATTGGTGCATTCAATGGCTCTATAACATCATAAGCAATTTAATTATGATGATGATGAAAACTTGATAAAATCCTAAAAATAATCAATGTATGATTAAAAATTGTCGGGATTATGGCGTTGACAAATGAAGTTTAATTTTTTTTATGTACAAACGGCATAAAAATTGAAATTACAGTTTAAATACTAATTCGCTAATCAAATGGAATGTGTTTCCATAATATTTGAATCGAATTCTTTCAAAATTGTGGACGTTTTGAGTATTAATGTTGAGGTAAGTTTTTTTCAACGTTTTTGATTTTTGATTTAAAATTTTTATTATTTATCAATGTTTATTCCAAATTCAACCACCTGAAAGATAACTTTATTATGTTTCTCAAATGGTATTTCGTCAACATCAAAAATTAGAAATATGTCGTCGCCTCAGTTCTTATTTGTCCAACAGACCATTTCAGTTTTCGTTCAATCTCCACTTTAAAATTAAAAATAAAGTGTTAAAATGATAGTTAATCACTTAACTAAGAATTATTTAAACTAATGAAACCCCTATCTTTAAGGATATAGCTTAATCTTAAACACCTATCGTAACGTTTCATTGAAATAATTAAAGAAAACCTTCTCCTTCTGTAAAATTTTCTAATGGTCTGTTGGACAAAAACGAACTAACGCAACGATGTAGCACAATTAAATACCACGTAAGCATTTCGAAATTCCTTGAGAATTTCCATCGTTTTTTGCGGCTAAGGTTTACTTACTAAAGAACAACAATATCCTAAAACTTATTTGTTATAAACCAAATGAGAACACATTCCCACAAAAATTTGCTTTTGAAAGAAAATATTTCCTTGAAGAGGAAGATAACATTAATAATCTAAACGAAAATATGAAAGAAAACAAGACTCAGAAAAATAGAAAAAAGAAAATGGTCGCAACTGGGAAATGATAATAGTCCCATTTGTGACCATCATCTTTTTCTATTTTTCTATGTCTTGTTCTATTTTATATTTTCATTTAGATTATACGTGTTATCTTCTGCTTCAATGATATATTACATTGATGGGAAAAACATCTAAAAAGCTTTAGAGTTGTCTTATAAAAAAATTTAATATTTATTTAAACTTTTGTAGAATATTTGTTCCATATAAATAAAATCAGATATGTTTATCCGAGACGCTATCTAGATTACAAAACAGTTCTAAGAACGTTTGTTTCTGTATAAAAAAACAAATATTGTTAATTCTAAAATTTGAAAACATGAAATTGGTAATTATGATGGTTTGATTGAAGGTGGCAATGGCTGAATTGGTAAACGCGCCAGTCCCAGTTAGACGAGAGGTTCTGGGTTTGTGTCCCAGTTGCGACCATTACTTTTTCCATTTTTCTTTTTCTTGTTCTCTTTCATATTTTCGTTTAGATTATTCGTGTTATCTTCTTCATCAATGATGTCCTACATTGATAATAATATTCAAAAAGTTATGAAAAGAGAATTGTTCTTATAAAAATTGAAACTATTACCATTAAAAAAATAGAAAGATCGAAGAAAATGATAAAAATGGAAAGAAATGAACGATTTATCGACGTTTTTTGTATGAATATCGCATAAGAGTCCCAACTGCTCTATACTCACCGCGCATTCTCAATTTGGCAGTTGTGCGGCTAAAGGGTATGGGGAGGGGAAAAGAAGAAAAGAAGAAGGTTTGGAAAGTATCTGGCTATTTGGATCTGGTCACCAAGCACGTCTAATGCAATGTTACAAATCTGAGAATGATCTTTCACCGGTGCGATATTGAGAGCATCCACCCCTCTCTTTACGTGAATCATTTATTATTTTTTGTTAATTAAGCTAATTAATTTTGGAGAAAGGTAAACAATTGTTCTGTTTAGCTGCAATAGATAGAAAAAGATCATGTATTTCATATTTAAAGGATCGATCAATAAAACTAGTATTACTTGTTTCACATAAACAAACAACCAATATATACTTAACTGCCAGATTGAAAGATATCGAGAAAGTAGCTATTTGATTAATGAAAGCGATCACGGACAGCCGCACGCACGTAAATAAATCATTTAGGTACTTGATGTAAACTACTTTAGTTTTTATACCGCTGAATTTGAAGCTAAATCCTATTCACGTATAATAATCAAATTTGTACAATCTAAGAGGCAGGTATGGGTACCGCCGTCCTGGGAACCATTTATTGGATAAGCACAAACAGTCACCCCAAGTGGTTCGCTACGCTTGATGACTTAGCAATAATTACGAATTTAGAAGAGTTGCCGAGTTCGTGGGGTTTGTCTATGTCTTGGCTGCGTATGCGTCTGCCCATTTGAAGAGTGGATTCATACGTTCATCACTCCTGAACGCACTGATGCCCCAGATACCTCCTCACTCCTCATACCTTTTTCCTTCCCAGAACTTTCTCTCCTTCCTTTACCTAATTTTTTTTTTGTTTTTAACATTAACTCCACACAGGGGGCCCTGAGGAAAATAATTTCCCTCAGGGCCTATGTCATCTGGGATGCTGTGTGAAGGGTCTTTTTGAGGAGAGGAAGGAATGAACATTGGTCTTGAAGAGACCCATGTTGTAGGAGGGAGGAAACGTAGAAGCCGGCAAATCGTTTCATAGCCGAGCTGTTGAATTCAAGAACGAGTCGTAGAAACGACCCGTTCTCATATGACAAATGTCAACCTTTATATGTTTGGCGCGCGTTTGGCGTGTCTCCCGACTATCCACCGGTGCCGAAGGGTTTAAAGACGCCAGTTCCTCAGAGCATCTTCCATTGAAATACCGGTAGAATATGGATAGCATTCCCATCCGACGCCTATGCTCCAAAGATTGAAATCCGTTCGTTAAGGTGGGAGAATCTGTCAAACGGAACGCCCGTTTCTGCACAGAGTCGAGGGTATTTTTTAAGTATTTTGGGGCTCCAGACCAAAGTTGGCTGCCAAATTCAACCGTGGGCTTGCGATTTATACAGGGTTAGCAGTTGTGTACTATTAAAGTATCTGCGGACTCTGTACAGTACGCCCAGTTTTTGAGAGGCTAAATGTTTTCCTCAGGGCTTCATTTCATGTGAGGAGTTAATGTAAAAAAAATGCTTCCAGGTAAGAATAAATTATTATTATTATTTTATGAAACGTTGTACCAGTTGAAGTTACATTTACCTTTGGTATTAAACAAAATTTGACGAGTGTTTTTTTAAGTATGGTAAACTAGAAGTTCCTTGCAAGTAGACCTTGCGTCCATAAAGAGAGTTTCTCATTTTCTGTTATTCAATAAATCAAAATCTAAAAATAATCTCTGAAATTATAAGATTTGTACGAAGGTACTTACATACAGCTATAATTATAATTACTATAAACCTTAAATATTTTACTTTATTTTTGAAGTGAAACTTCTATAGCCCCGTAGGTGATTTGAAATTCGGGTGAAACGGAAGTGCGCCACCAAAATTTATTATTTGATGGGACATCGGTTCTAATATAACGCGCTAAATGCGCGGCCTCGGCTCATACCTCTCGTAGCGCAGCTGCTAAGGCGCCTGACAAATCTAAGCGGCCAGAGAGAGAGACATCCAGCAAACGGAGTTCGAATCCTACGAAATCCCAAAAAAATATATGTTTATTTTTCTGAAATTAATATCCAATAGTCAAACCACTTTAAAATAAACAGGAAAAATAAAAAAAATAAATGAAATCTAGCGACTTTCTAGTTTCACTTGTCATGCAAATTTTGGCGAGGTAAAAAGTTAGTTTCCTACTTGGCCACCATCTTGAATCGAAACTGAAACCGGAACGTAACAAGCAAATCTTCAGACAGACGCAATGATCGGGTTAAAACAGGACAGACGGATGCAATGAAGCCAAATGATCGGGTTATAAGAGAACTTCACTCCACTTAGGCAAAAAACATATTTATTTACAGATTTAATGGTTTTCCATTTGAAATTCCTCCAATCTTCGGAAAATCTCCGTTTGAGATTGCAGATGAAATGTACTTTAAGAGCAGTAAAATAACAGTATCGAAGAAAGTTTAAAGTTTCCCAAAGCACTCTTGAATGTGCCGTTTAGCCTAGTATTTTCAGTATAATTTGAAAATCTATTTTAAATTCTACATACTAAAAATGAAACCTGTTTGGTATTTTGGTAAGCATTTATTTGTCCTTTATTGAAGTGAAAACTTCTTAAGCATCATTGTGATTTGATACTCGATGAAACAAAAACGAGCGACACTACATCTATAGGATTTAGGATGCGAGAGAATGAGGTAGCAATAAAATATTTATTTTATTCACGGGTACTCGGTTCCCTTTAGTGTAGTGGTGTAAAGCGGCTGACAAAACTTTGCAGACATTCGGCTGACCAGGGATCGAGTATTAGTAAATTTTTGCAGTATAATGTAATTTATTATAAGCTGTTTGTTTGCCTGGAATACAATTTTACACAGGCTTAATCCGTTGCAAAAATAGTTTTAATTGTTGGATCGTTTAAAATTAATAATTGTGGGTACACACAGGTTTTTTTTATTATAACAATTAACATACGTGCCATAATTTATTATTTATAAATATTCGTATATGAGAAGTGGGAGCGAGCCAGTAGCGATTCACAAAGCTGCTATGTCTTCGGCAGTCTGAAACAGAATGATTTCTTTTAATTTATCCCGGCAGACGGTGACTTTGTGGAAATGTTGAGGGAGAGCTAATGCATGAAAAAATTGCTGCATCGTTCGCTGCCACGATAGCAAATAAACTTTTAAAAAATGACTGCTGGTAAGGCGACAGGCCGTAACTTTTATAATGATTAGTTCCCGATACTTACAATGCTCCATTATTGACGAAGTTTCATTGAGATCTGACGATAAACCATTCATAAAACTTATTCGCACAATTGCTCGGCCATACTACATCGTTCTCAATTAAATCCTGAAAGCTTAAGGGTCTCTGTAATTCATTCATCCCCATTTCACTTTCACCTCGAGGGTTTTTTTACCACCGTCGAGCCACGGGTGTTACCTTAACACCTTAACGGCCCAGTATAATTTATCCCTGTTTGTGGTGTGAATAGGTACACGCGTTCCACCTCCCGGAATGGCCTGGCAAGGAGGTAGCAATTACGCGAACTATTTATATCCCTCCCATATTACGTAGGCGAGTTTCACTGCTTCTTGATGAAAAATGTGGAATGTTGCCACGCGATGAAAGACCACCACGAGAATAAATAACAGCAAAGTTCAGAATAATGGTCATTTGGGGTATGGCAGAGTAAAAATAATATGAAAACCTTTTTTTAATATTAACGAGCCTGTAATTGCGTATAATGTAATAGTTCAGATACAATATTGCTTCTTGTTATTAATTGCCATATTGTCGTATCTTTCTTATAGAATTCTTGGGTGTTTTTTTTTTGTATTTCATTTATAAGACATTTAAAACGACACATGAAATTATCCGATGGAAATTCGCCAGGATCCAGTTGTAGTTCATCTAGTAGATAGGTTACAGTTAGTAAGAAATATTCGTAAAGTAATAATGGGGAAACATTATAAATATGTAATATTATATATGTACATATTGCAACCCAAAAAGCTAGAATGATGACAAAATAGTCAATTGGCAACTTTTTAAAAGAACAACTCTCTTTTTATAACTTTTGAAGGTTATTCCCATCAATGTAATATATCATTCAAGAAGAATGTAGTATTAATAATCTAAACGAAAATGTGAAAGAGAACAAGACACAGAAAAATAGAAAAGGATAATGGTCGCAACTGGTCCCGTCCCGGTTAGACGAGAGTTTCTGGGTTCGTGTCCCAGTTGCGACCATTATTTGTTTATTTATTTTATTTATTAATCATTGACGCCCTTATGGGCTTTTACATGCAATTAAATTTTATTTATAATTTAGGTCATAGAAGTGCGTTTAGATGGCAAAGATAACATAAATAGGTATTACACATGGTACATAGAAGTAAAGATTGTAGGTAAAAAGTAAAGCATTATTTATTTATTTATTTTGAATTTCACGCCCGGCTGGGCTTTTACATGTATTTTTTTTTAACAAAGAACATCTAAATGTGCATAATAAAATCAAAAAACAAAAACAACAAAATCATAAATCAAAATCATAAATCAAAAATAAACAAAAACAAAATAAAATAAAAAATCCAAATCACAATCAAAATCAAAATCACAATTATACAATAATGGAGACAGATCAGTTTCAGTTTTTGAACTGCAGATGGCATAATTTGTATATAACAAACAAAAATAATGAGTGGGCTCTTAAAATATAATTTGTATTGATGAATACATAGCAATGTTGAATAATTGAAAATATACACTACCGACTTGCGCAGCACTAAAATCAATAATAATATTCACAGCGATTCCACTTTGAACAATTACATTATTGTCAGAACTTTTGCTTAGAATTTAATTTCAGAAAACAATAATTTATACTGCTACCATGGAACATTTCATGTTTCTTTTTTTCTGTGTCTTGTCCTCTTTCATACTTTCGTTTAGATTTTTAGCGTTATCTTCTTCTTCAATAATCAATTGGCGTTCATGCTTATAATAATAATAATTGGTTAATTCTTATAGCGCGTTTTTGTGAAAAACCACTTTTAGGATTATTTTTATTACACTTCTAAGTTTTTAAAACATGTATAATCTCTTGGAATATAAGCAAATTCGGAACATTATGAATAATTAAATGTTCGTAGTTGATGGTCTAAAATTCTAAAATAAACCACACAATGAACATTACCTACTACACCTAGGAACACGCCTTCTAAAATTACCCAAAAAAAATTATATACATGCTTACACATGTGTGTAATAAATTAATAAGCAATACACTCCCAAATCACTTGTTTATCATGCTTTTTGGCTTTACCTAGTGAAATCTCCACAGTGATATTTTTTTTCTTTTCTGTGAATAAGAATCAACTTGAAATAATTTTTTAAAAAATTGATAAAAAAATCTCACAAAATGTAGAGGCAAGGATGTGCTGGCGTCTGTCACAGATATCACATATAATTAATTTTATTTTCTTTTCTAATATTATTATATTGTTATATGACATTTTAATATGAGCTATTGCTGTAATAAAAAGACGACTAATATTATCATTTTTGGAAAGGTTAAAGAAGCCCATTTGACAATTCTGAACAAGAACTGACAATAGTAAATGTAACAAAACCTTTTCTGACACAAATGTTGATTGCCTGTATTCCACGTTTCATAACACAATGTTTTACCAAAGGTCCCGTGTTACTGTTCCAAGAACGGAAAAAAATAACCTTTTTTAATTCAAGGATGAAAATTTGCAAATAGTATACTCGAAAAAGGCACTAAAGAAGGTTCCATAGAAAAAAAACCTTTTACTAAGCGTTAACACAGAATATTAAGGAGAAAAATTTCAAGAAAAGAATCTAACAGCCATTTGGAAATGAAAAAAAACCTTTTCACGTATTTTGCCTGATCCACCCTAATCTTCCATCGAAAGGATGAAGCGGCCAAAATGACTGAACAATCCTTCGGGAAAATTTCTTACTTCCCACAAGCCTTGGAATTTCTTTTGTACGAGGAATTTGAATCTGTCGCTTTACCCAAATTACTTGTGATTGAATCACACATTCTAGGATTTCTACGCTCTTGTGTCAAGATTCTAAATTGATTTAGTCACGAAAACATGAAATCCTTTTGAAATGTTGGGTAATAAAATTATTGTTCAATCTACTTCTCTTTTGGGTTTCTGTTATCAGTGCCATGTTTACACTAAAGTGCCTATTATCGTATTATATATCACCTCCTGATTATGCTCAGAGGAACAAAAAATTGGCATCTACTATTATCATATTTGGTGAACTAATTTTGCGAAGACTGGCGTAACGATCGTCATTATTCCTTTATTAAAATGTTTGCATGAAATAAAATAAAATAAAATAATGATAACACATTGATTATGTACAGACAACGTACATATCTACAGGTACAAACATTTTATTACGTCATAAAAGAAGAACAACATTTTTTTTCGTATTTAAACCAAAATTTAGACAGCCTTACTAAAAAAAGGCGTGAATACTTTACTCAATTGATAAACGATGTGCATTGGAAAACCTTACTAATTACAATTACAAACTGCTAAAAAAATTGTACATGGATATATACACATTGCTTCAAAAAGGGTTGTTTTAATAAATAAAAATAATTCATTATCGAACAAGTCACCTTTATTTAAATATTTTTATTCGGCGTAAATATAATGTTCTGATAATTTGACATATAACAACATTCTACTCCTTAAGATTTCACATTATTTTTTTGGTTGTAACACATATTTGTATCATATACCTATTTACTAGCCTTCATAACACATACATCATATTGTTTTAAGTCAGATCTTATATAAACCTAGTATGTACATTATTTAAATGTTGTTTAACTATTTTATTATTAAAATACTGATGCCCTCCTGTGTACCACTGTATCATGTAACACTTGAATGTAAAAGCCATTTTATGGCATATAAATAAATAAATAAATAATTGGAGTTTGTCAAATTATAGTTGCAAGTTTAGTATATTTGTGTCATGTCATAGTATAGTTACGTAATAACCACTTACTTCTTAGTTTTTATACACTTCGTAGTATATTTGTATCATGTCATAGTATAGTTGCGTAATAACCTGTCATTTCTTAGTTCATATATACTTCGTTGCTTACTTGTCATGTCATAGTAAAGTTACGTAATAACCTCTTACGAATATTAGCATAAAATAGAATGGATGGAATTAAGTATTCAAAGTTAAGAAAAAAGCTATTGTTTGCTATTTTTAGCATAGAAGTACAGAACATTACGAGATCATACTCATCACGTTTCATCGCTTCAGCTGCTGACAAGGTCTGCTGGTTTAGAAAGAAATGGTTCCAAACAACGCACACTGGAGTCCTAATCTCGCTCTCACCACGATCACCCTCTGCTGGGGGTAAATTAAAACGAGAACAAAGAGATAAACGGGAACCGCACGGTACCTACTTTTATATTCATCTTACTACCGACTTAGCTTTGTTCCCGATTGGGACAAAACTGCGAGTAATCAGGTTACACACAAATGTACTTCATTTATGCCCACAAAAGAATAGGTACAGACATGTGTGTTTAATTAAAAATATATCGCCTTTACAAGTCTAAGGAGAATTTTGGTCTGCCGTGTGATTTAGGTTAATTTAGTGAATCTAAGTAGGTAAAAAAATCAGAGGTAATCACACGCGGTGGAAGTGAAACCTTCAGAAAACTAAAGTCGACAAGAGTGGCTAGGCTACAAAGCACCGCACAAAGATGAGACCGATAGGCTACGAAACACCGCACAGGGAGGACACTGATAATAATATCTCTCGCAAGTTAAATCCTATAGGTGTATGGTGTCTCTTTTTAATGTTGCCATTTTTCGTTTCATCGAGTTTCAAATCACAACAGTGCTAAAAAAGTTTTCACTTCAATAAGGACAAATTCAATGCTGTAGGTACGTACGCGCAGAATCGCACTGCTTGTAACATTTTTCAGAATCGAAGCGTTGCGCATTGCTTTTAATGGCTATGTAAACCAAAGATATTGAAATACAACAGATATGATGTTGATGGCTGCCGGACTATCGGCGGACTACTGTGGAAAGAATTTGTTTATTTTGTTGATTTTTTGAAGATGTGCAGTAGTATTGGTTAACAATATAGTTTGAATACGGAAAGGGTTCGTTCATTTAGTTGATTTTTTGAAGGTGTGCAGTATTATTCATTAACAATATCGGCAACGCCGTGAAACACAGCCCCACCCAGGGAAAAAACTGCTAATAGCACATCTCTTATATTTCAATATCTTTGGTGTAAGCCGAGTTTAGTGACCAGATCTAAAGAGCCCGTTAATTCCCAAACTTTCCTTTCCATTTCTCCGCCATTTCTCATTTAAAAATAATTAATAATATTCCCAGACGAACAACTTGACATTATTTATTCCTCATACCGCCTTTAAAATGAGAGGACATTGTTGCTTGCGTAATGCGAAGGACTTGGCCAGCGGATAACCCGATGTTTAGAATAATTTATACATTTTTATTCATTAAGTTCGGTGTGCTAAAAGCGGAGAATTTTCACTTACGTCATTTTATTTTTGAATGGAGGATTTGTATTATAAATACTTCTTTTCAGAAGATATGAAACATTTGGAGTAAGATCGTTATTCAGAAGCGAGACGTTGCAACGTGTTTTCATCGCGAATTTTGACGATATAATGAAATTAGTTCTTTTTATGAATGAATATACTCGTACTTTTGATGCGATTCAAACGATAACTTTTTATGCAAGTTCTTCGTTTACCAGAAAGTACACATTAACATTGATGTGGAACATTTTTACATAATTCTGAATCATACTTTTTTAAATGGTAAACTTTAAAAAAAATCTAATCTATTTCTATCAATCCTATAACTATTTGAGATTGATACAGACTTATTATTATTATTATTAAAAAAAAATCAACAAAATAGAATGAAATAACATATTATTACAGTACATGATAATATCGTAAGAAGTTTTCCCAGATTAGCTAACAAACTATAAAAAAATAAAAAAATTTCCGTTCTGGAAAAAAAAAATTATTTATACAAATTTAAAGTGATTTGATAAGTTTTTAGATTTTCACAACCAAAAGTATTTTCGTTATTTGTTTTTGGGGTGTTAACCTGCTTCTTATTCTTTTTCCACAATTACACGTCTGCCCTGATGATGGAAACTGTAACGCTGTCCGAAACGTTCGTTAAAGAAGGAGGTAGCGCAACACAGCGCAAACTACCCCAAAAACAAATTAAACTGATTTTATTATTTCTACACATACATAAATATGTACCCAACAAGAAAAAAAGAATTGAAATGAGTTTTTAAGGAAATAATGACCTTTATACTATTTTGAAAACGTAAAATAACCGGCAATGAAAAAAAAATTAAAAATCATTCCGAGAAGCTAGATTAATCAAATAAATTGGTGAGTCAAGAAAGATATTAGCGCAAAAGATTCTGACCTTGTCTTTTGTACAGTTGCTTAATACATAAGGGTTAAAATGGCATTTTAAAAAATGAAAAATTTTATTTTGCGACAAATATTTACAAAACACAGATGAGAGGAAAAGAGTAGTGAGTCAAACTTACTCTGTCTGAAGTTATTTAAATTTCGATAATTTTTTTGTTAATATCGAAGGCTCTATTGAATGTATGTAAAACGTCTTTTGGTTAGGATCATGTACATTTTTTCTATATTTCCATAAAATAAACAATGTGGTTTTTTACAGATGTTGCAAAAATATGAGTTAATTTGAAAAAATATTTTCTTACGAAAATATGGTTTGTCCATCTGGGTCCAACGGGAAATCAACAAATAAAAAATTGTTTTTACTACTATAGTATGAGGTAAAAAAATTTAAGGTTTAAAAATTTTAAGATATTTCTTTAAATACGGGAAGATTATTCAGATACCAGTGTTGTTATTAATGAATGTGGGTTATTATTATTTATGTTTACTAATTTATATTTTCACACATTTTCCAAAACTTTGCCTGTTTTTTTAAATGTTTAGTAGGTACTGAGTGATTATTTTTTAGTTTTAAAAAAAAAAAATTATCACTAATTTGTCAACTTGAATATGATATACAAAACGTATCTTAACCAAAAATGGTTACTTAAAGAAATAAAAAAATATTACAATAAACCAAAACCACTGGGACACATAAGCTTGTTTTCATGATAATATATCATTACCAGACATATGTATGACGTATGAGGCATACTTGAGATATTAAAAGAACTAATTGAATTAAAATTCACCTATATAGCATTTTTTTAAACTTTTTACGTAATTTTTACAAACTTTATCTCTTTACTTACATAAAATCAATCTGCAGCATTTGACAGACCTTCGTGTTTCCTTAAATATCTTTTGTAATATTTTAAATTAAAAATTTTGTTTTCTTACCGTTTTTTTTATTTTTCCGTACCCACTTCATGTATTTTTTGGTGTGTTACCTCTTAACTATTCTCTAAATTTTTTAATTTATTTCATTGTACTTACTTGCACTAAATATCTTTTTTAAATGCTTTAACCGATATATCGCTGTTTTTTTTAACCGACGCGTGTACAAGCTTGTGTTTCCGATCCAACTCAAACGTCGGTCAACACTGCCGAGGGACGACCGGTGCCGTTCGGTAAGTACCACAGTTTTGTTGCTATGACAACGCGTTGCGCTTGAGAGGCGCACGTTTATCTTCTGTGTAACTATTATGTCTGTATAACAACTGTCTATAACATTTGATTTTTTCAGTATTTTTTTCCAATTTTAGACTGATTATATCGTAATTAATTAGTTAGTAAGACAAAATACTAAAAATGTTAACTATTTTACGAAAAAATATCCTTACATAATAGTTACTACTAAAAATACCTCTCATTTTTGTTACTTTTTGTTAAACCTTCCTTAAAATTAATAAATAATCATATATATTTGTGTTTTATTTACTTATTAAAAATTTAACACTTTATTAAAGTTATAAAAATAAAGTAAAATTGTTTAATTTGGTTAATAAATCGGTTTTTAAAACTGTGCGCCTTTCAGTCGCATGTTTATCTTTTCAATACTAAAAAATAAAATTATCTTTTTAGGGTTAATTACATTTTTCTATCATCAAAAGCTTGAATGGATTTTAATATTAGTAACGAAACTTTTGTAATTTTTTTTTTAAATGCAACAACATTTTCAATTTTTTAAGATTTGATTATAGTACCTATGTGCAAGGTTATATGATTTTGGCGACTCATTTTTTTCCCTTTAAATGCTACAAATATAATAATATCATATTCCAGTGAATGCTTACCATGCGGTGAACCACGCAGCTGGTGGGCAGGCACATCTAAAACAAAATGGAAAAAAATATAAAATAAATATAAATTTATTTATTCATTTATTTAAACGCCCATAGGGCTTTTACATAAAGTGCAGTACACTTTTTTGGTAAAGTATAGGAAATAACAAAATATAATATAAACATAATATAACTGTAAGAAAAAAAATAAAGATAACATAAGATATAAGAAACAAAACATAGATAAGACTAGATATGACACAAAGCAGGTAAAATAGAATATATGGTCACGTAAATTAATGTGAGATAGTTATTTTAATTATAAAGAGAAATAAGATTGTCATTGTTTATGATTATAATTAGCAATCTTTGTTATACATATTTGGTAATATAATTTACTATAATTTACTGTATTTCACAGTTTCAAGATTTGTTATTCCGTATTTAAACCTTTTTTATTAGTGCTACAATAATCTCAATGTTTGTTGATAAAAACGATAAAATTTTATAATAAAAATATCGATTAAATGTATAATCACTAAAATAACACAATTTCCGTGTTTCAAGATTTTTTTAGTACCGTAAGTTTAATTTCAGGAAACCATTTTTTTCTTATTTTTACATTCAGCGGTTAGTAAAATTTTTGATTAAAAAATACCAAACGGTTTTCTTATAAACATATCTCCACAAAAACGTCTTTTCCGGACACGGTTATTGCGTTGGTTGAAATGACCTCGAAATCTTCCTCTTAATAATAACCAATAACACATTTCATCAAGTGACAATGACCATTAAGACAAAATATATTACTTTTAAATTACCAAACACTAAGTCAGTACAGGAGTTCAGCGCCCTCGATATGCTGTTTTTTTCATTGTGATGTTTGCAATATGTAGAGTTAGTAAAATGTAAAAGAATGACCATCAGCAATATAATACGGGTAATGCGCGTTTTCATCCCGTGACAAAATATCTCCGACAAAATATCCTACGGACAAAACATCCTCCAACAAAACATCAACTAAAACCTAATCTGACCTTACTTAACCTAACCTAACCTAACCTAACCTAAACCAACCTAATCTAACCTAATCTAACCTAATCTAACCTAACAAAAAATGGGACAACAATAAAACAGACATCCTGTAAAGACAATTAATTATTGTTCGAAAATAGTAGAATGGGACAAATATAATACAAGACAAATAAATTATTGTTCGAAAATAGTAAAATGGGACAAATATAATACAGACAACAAGTGGTCAGCGCGCTCGCCTGGAAAGAGAGTGGTCTTGGGTTCGAGTCCCAGAGGTGCCAATTTCTTTTTCTGATTTCACTGTTTCCAGATATTCGATTGAATTTCGCTCATAGTGTCTTCATTTAATCAAATATTACAATTTGAGGTATTAATCATAAAGATAAATAAAAAATAATAATATTCATCCTAAACTTACAGAAAAGTCAATAGATGTCGCATATTAAATAAAATGGATAAAAATTTATCCAGACATCATCTAGATTGCATTTAGTTCGGGTTTGAATCTTGCAATCATACATAAAGATGGCAGCCAATAAAATATGCGCTGAGAAAATGAAGATAACATGGGTGGTTCTTAGTCGAAGTATGGTAGAGTTAAAAGTGACCGAATCGGGAATCGACACATTAGCGCAGTGGTGAGCGCGCTCGTCCATAAAGAGAGAGGTCCTGGTTTCGAGTCCCAGAGGTGCCAATATCTTTTTCCGATTTTTCTGTTTCCAGATTTTCGATTGAGTTTCGCTCATAGTGTCTTCATTTAATTAAATAATTTATTGTCTTTACAGGATGTCTGTATTATTTTTGTCCTATTTATTGTTAGGTTGGGTTAGGTTAGGTTAGGTTTGATTTTAGTAAATATTTTGTGGGTGAATATTTTGCCCGTAGGATTATATTTGTATTTATGATTTCACTTATCGATAAACAAAGCATGAATAAACGTGTAAACAAATGGTATCCAGAGATCAAAGCCTATTTACATTAATAATAAATCAGGAAACCTCAATAAATAATAAAATAATTGGATTAACGAACAATTATTTTCAAATTAGTGCTGCACACTATTTCCGTCAATACGGTAATGGAAAAACGATTTGGTAAATTTAATTATTAAGTACATTGTTCAGCAATGGCATAAAACTTCGATTGGATGGCGTAAAGTTAAATCCACACCATCAGGAGCATTTGAAAGGAACGTACGTCCTAACTTGCTTCTTATACTATTAATGGTTGACAATGACCATTCTTCTGTAATTAATATTTATATTGATAACGTAGGATAATTAAGTACGTGCATCGATGATTTCGATGTATAGTATTTTATTTGTGGAATCGAATTAAATACGCGAGCTAATTCAAAAAAATATATTTATTCATAAGCACATAATATTTACTTGTTCAGTAGAAAATGTACTTCTAAGAAATAATTATGAACGCGTATATCAATTTGGGAGGCGGGAATGGGTACCGCCGGCCCGGGAACCTTTATTGGATAATCAACACCTCTGCCATAGGTAATCTCAAGTGGTTCGCTACGTTTGGTGATTTAGCAGGGGTACCCGGGATCATAGGGTGAGGATCACTCCCTCGAACTCCAGATTCCTACCCACCCCTTAAACCTTTTTCCTTCCCAGAAATCTCCTCTCCCTCCTTTCCTAAAAAAAAACTCCACACAGCATCCCCAAAGATGACATAGGCCCTGAGGGAAATTGTTTTCCTCAAGGCCTCCTGTGTGGAGCTCTTGCTGTGGAGTAAAACAAAAATTAAAATTGCTTCGAATTAAAATTTTATTAGTTACGTTAGTTTAACAAATAATAAAAATAAATTGTTAAAAAACATTTTCGTACATGGAAAAGAATAGGTATGTTTTTATATTTATGTATGTTTCCAAGTATTACAAAAATTTCAAGTTTCAAAAATGACAGGTTTGCCATTACTTTGCCATTTCATTCCACTTTGATATCAAAGTGTTACAAATGTAAAAATAAACTTTTATGCTTCGGAACTTTAAGCAGCATAACTTCCTTTTTTCAAAACTTAATAAAACCCTTTGTATGAATTAGAATTTTTTTATTGATTTTTTATGATGTGGCACATACCTAAAGTTTTGTTTTATTTAGTTTTTGAAGATCAAATCAGGTAGGTGACGTCCTATGCGCACGTCGTAGGCGCGCTGGGTTGCGATCACAGAACATCCGTTCGAAAAGTAGGCCCCAACGGCAAATGCACGCTCTTCACTGTTCCAACGTATGATGGCAACTAAACTATGTCGGAACAAAACTTTATAGTTCCGCCTCTCGAACGAAATCACTACCGCTCCGCTACAACATCAACCGACTGAATGGCGTGCATTTAAAAAAGGAAGTTATGCTGCCGCATCCTGCATAATGTCATATTATTTTTACGGTAAAATTATTAAAGAATAAGTATGTAATAGAGAACTCCAGTCCAATTTTTTTATTTTTTTTTATGAATAATGACCTTCTAACTTAAATAACTGCATATTTATTTTTGTTTTTATAGTTAGTTTTAATAGTTAAAATAAATTTCAAAGTTTTAAATTTTCAAGATCCCCCGAAAACCACCGAATCTAGTGTGACGTCATCATGATCAACCGAAGTATGAATTTTGTATGGAACTGGAATCAGCTGTTCGACTCCCGCCATTTTGAATTTCAGCATTTTATCAGCGTTTTACTGGGCATTATGGTCGTTTTTTGTACAGTTAGAGTTTTTGAATATTTAAATAATATAGATAAACTAATAGAGATACTTTATTTTTGATACTGAATTATTTAGGCCTAAATAATGTTTCAATAAAAACAAAAACTATTATATGTCCAAATCTCTTTATAGAGGTTTATACCAATAACACGGAATGTCGAACGGCTTGCGTCTTACATTTCTATACAACTTTGACCCAGGTGACGCGGCGCGGTGACGTCACGCCGCCAAAATCCAGCAATACCAACTTGACAGGGTGTTTTAATGAACTGTTTTAAAATGGACTTTTTAATATATTTTTTTAAACTCTACGTTTAATATTATTATATTCCGAATCAGCGTTTATTGGTCTATATGAACATATTTTTTTAAAGCCATTATATTTTTCACTGGAGTTCCTTATTATTTATAAATGTCTACCTCATCTTGTACGACTTTTATAAACATATTGTGTATTTTATGAAATAAGGCATTTATTTTTATGCTTTTTTTATTTGGGGAAAATAAAATCATTCGGGGCCTGTGTCATATTTGGGGACGCTGTGGAGGCTGTTCTTTTAAGGAAAGGAAGGAGAGGAAGTTTTGGGAAGGAAAAACGTGGGTTGAAATCTAGGGGCCAGTGAGAATGAAGATTTTTATTAACAGTTTTTATGACGATCGTCGATGACGTATGTATGATCTCTCTCTGGGACTGGTATACTACGTTAGTTGACAACTTTAATAATAATATTGTTCAGCTCACTCAATACCAGCACAAAATTTTATATGCAAAAAATATATGTTAAAATAAGTCATTAAAGTAATATAAATTTTATAACATATCCAACCTCGTACCTAACCTTAGAGCACATGTTCCTAGTTCTAATAAAACAGTTCCCCTGTTGTACCGGTCGCACCGGGAGAGGAGTGCCCAGGCTGGGATGGTATGATCGTGTACGATAACCTTAATTGTAAGTCTTGAAATAATAAATTCATATTTTTTGCGTGTATCTAGTATCTATCTATCAAGAAATGTCATAAAAAACAAAGAGGCGTTGGACTGATGTCAATGGATAATGGATGTATAATAATATTATATGTTAATGGATAATATTATTATTATTATTATAATTCTAAAGAGGCAAGTGTATTTCGTTTTGCATTTTAGAAGCACATTAACTTTCATATTTTATGTACAAGGTGGCGCAAAAGTCCGCACTCTTTTACCTGAGGTAGTAACTTTGTCTGAATAATAATAATTTTTATGACTTAATTATTTCGCAATCTTGATGAGTTTTATTTTTATGGCATTTCGTGATTTGTCAACGAGTTTTCTGTTTATATTTACTTCAGAAATGTAAAAAATATGATAACATACTCCTGATGAAGTGGTTACTTTTGCGCCACCTTTCAGATTGTTAAATTACATACACTATAAGTGACCAGCTCAGGTATGGGGGCTTCAACGAAGCCAGAGTAAAGTAAGCCTCTCAAAAACTGGGCGTACTGTACAGGGCCCGCAGATACTTTAATAGTACTACTGCTAATCCTGTACAAATCGCAAGTACGTCCCACGGTTGAATTTGGCAGCCACCTCTGGTCTGGTGCTCCAAAATACTTGAAAAATACCCTCGACTCTGTGCAGAAAAAGGCGGTCCTGTTCTACTAGTATTTCAATGGAAGATACTCTGAGGAACTAGCGTCATTGATCCCTTCGGCATCGGTGCATAGTCGGGAGACACGCCAAACGCGCGCCCATCATATGTACACGGTTGACATATGTCACATGAAAACGGGTTGTTTTTACGACTCGTTCTTGATTTCAACAGCTCGGCTATGGAACGATTTGCCGGCTTCTGTGTTTCCTCCCTCCTACAACAAGGGTCTCTCCAAGACCAACGTTCATTCCTTCCTCTCTTCAAAAAGACCCTCCACACAGCATCCCAGATAACATAGGCTCTGAGGGAAATTATTTTCCTCAGGGCCTCCTATGTGGAGTTAATGTAAAAAAATATATAAATATGTTTTCTCGGAGAAATGTGTTTAAAAAAGTATTTAATTATTTAAAAGGTACAAACATTCTCGGGTTATCTTAATAATAAAAGACTTCTAAATCTTTATTTTAAGCGGGAAAATATTATAGCAGAGTAATTGAAATAACGCGACTGGGTGGAAACCCGATATTTTTGCCCATTCAGTTTCTAACTAGCCACTTAAATGAGTCTAGTTTTTGCACTGTTAATTCGTGGTGGAACTCCATTGTATTATAATTGAAATTAAAACACTTTTGCACTTTGTTCCACTTGTTTATTTTCACCAGGACCGGTTTCATCCTACTACGGACATTTTCAGACTGGTAGTTGAAATTCCTATGCTATGGCATTTATACAAACTTAGGCAGGGGCAAACAACATTGTTTCTATATAATGAATGTTTCTATTTTGTTAATTCAAGGCATTATACGTGACGTTGTTAATTTAAAGTACAAAGAGGCAATTATAAAGCTAATAATTAAAATTATGAATGATTTTACATAGTAAATAGATATTTTTAATTCACATGAATATATACGAATTTATAAAATTGAAAAGGTTTGTGATTACTGATATTTTATTTTGGTTATGTTGGGATATTCCCTCCTTGTTGCTTTGGGCTTATTGACAAATATTGATAACACTATGGTCATTATTGTTATTAGAATTCTCCGTATAATTGGGTTATTACATTTTTAAATTACATACTTAATTACACCATTGTCTGCCACAATGTTGCGTGCCCCTGCCTAATATAAATGTTTGTTTGTATAAATGCCATAGCATAGGAATTTCATCTACCAGTCTGAAAATGTCCGTAGTAAGATGAAATCGGTCCTGGTGAAAATAAACAAGTGGAATAAAGTGCAAAAGTGTTTTAATTTCAATTATAAGTCATTTAAATATTAAGGTAAAACTGACGTCATATATTGAGAGTGAAATAGTTTTCGAATTGTATATCAGGAAAATTAAACTTATTCAAATTCTTCTCCTACCGGTGACTCGATAGTTGATCCTCCGACAGTCCCCCCCCCCCTCCGAAATTAAAATATTTAAAAAATCATAATTTTTTGTGCCTTATTTCAAACCTTAAATCGACTTCAAAAAATTCATTTAATAATAAGTTTGTATAAATATCTAATGAATTTATTTACAGTGTCGACTTTTTGTAGGTACTTATACTTTTGTTACCTACATATACGCTCGTATGTACAGTAAATAAACAAGTTGTGTTTTCTTTGATGCATTTGAATGAAAATATGTTTTACATTTTTGTTATCCGGCGGTACTATCTCTCTACACCCCTTTGGGGACAATTAGTTACACCGTATTTTCCCTAAACTGGCTGCATATTATATATAGGTATGCCGGTGGGCGTCGGGAAATCTACTGTCATGATACCGTACCCACCAGAGGCGTGCCGCCCATTTAAGCACGTAAGCGCTACTTAAAAATAAAAGTAAAACAAAAATGTTACATTGTTGCTATAATGGGTTCAACCCGAAAAGCGGCGCCATGCGTCATACCGACTATCACTATAATGTGTCAAAGGCAGAAACTAAGTCTACTAAATAACGAAGACGTCATAGTTCAAATACTGACCCTATTGTTCACAAAAAAACGTACGAATTTGAGCAAGGGACGACTCGTTTGTATTAGTATCCATAAAGGTGTATCCATGTATTAGTATCCATGTTTATATAAAAAGTTTGTATTACAAAATTTCACCAATCGTACCAAAAAATTGTAAATAAAAAAATTTGAAAAAGGCAATGGCATGCACCAAACGCAGCAATCAGTAATTGTACAAGTGTACCGATTGATTAGTACAAGTTTACTAACGAAATAATGATAACTAGCAGTTAAAAACCCGCTCCGGAGGTTTTTGCTGCTAGGCTCTGCGGGCGTTTTTTCATTCGCCCAGTTTGAGTGTTGGTGACCATTTTATAAATCCTGTAGGAACCAGTTCCAAAAGTAGCCAAATCTCGGATCCACTGTGATCCAGTGACAGCTAGTTACCGTGACACAGTAACCGCGATAGGCAGTGACGTCATATGTAATATAAAGCCGCGTAATACTATTATGCACCACTCTAAGTATTACCGTCAATCTTTCCATATTCGGAGAGATATTCAAATTTGCAATTCAATGGGGCCGATAAGTCCTCATGTGATCTGCTAACGTAAGTAGCGCCATCCATTAACGAATTCTTGAATTTGAAACAGAATTACAACGGTAGCTTTGTTTGAAATTTCACGTACACAGATGTTTATGTGGCACAGCGTGTACGGCGTGACGTCAGACATGCACTCAAAGCCGGGTTCTTTAATTCAACCGCGCAGACGCAAGCCTATTAATACTGTTTGATATTAAAACAAATGTGTTTTTTTTTTTTTAGATCCAGTAGTTAACTTGTAATATGCAAAAATAAAGCGGTTATTTGACATTTGGTGTGGTTTAGGTAATCCCAACCAACATCGGCTACATCTGGTATCTTAGTCAATCTTGCGCGTAGGGTTTTTTTTATATGATAATTTTTATGATATCAATTTGTTTGCTGTTTTTCTCTGCCTACCCTGATTACATACTCTACGCACGCCGTTGGGAATACCCTAGTAGGTTAAGTAGTTCCGACCTTCCAACCAAATTCATAAAATATGAGAGTCCTGCGTTCGACGCGATGCTATTGTTTAAGAATTGAGGGTTACCATTCTGCCTTCAGCAGCTCTCCGTCCATAAATCCCAGAGACTGAAAGACTTTCACCGTAAGACGGACTTTCGCAAGTATTTTAAGTTTTTTTGAATCCCTGCGAAGCTTTTATTATATCATTCGAACCATTTTTATAAAATAGAATAAATTAGGCTGCAAAACATCATTTCATATTTTTTGAGAAATTTATCTTGAATTTAAAATTCAATTTTATAATTGTACCAATTAACGAAACATGCAGATAAAATGTTTATTTTGTCTTTAGTAATGTGAAATGTATTATTCCTCAGCACAAAAATATCTAGAGAAGAAAACAGAGATTTAATGATTTTTTTAATGAAAATAAACACTATTTTGCTTTAAATGATCTATTTCAATCATCTATTTAGTTTATCTCACAAAATGTTCCATTTAACAACCCGCAAAGTCTGTAAATAAATATATTTTACAAATAATGCAAAAGCTCGCTTACTTTGAAAACGTCTCGTTTAATCTATGTGAATAGTTGGATATTATTTTATGTTATTTTAACGTGGTTTTAAGTAACTTTCTAACTTAGTAAAATATTTTTAGTTTCGAGCTCTACACAAGTAAAACATTTATGTTAGCCAAATAAAATTATTTCGTTTACATTGGATGTTAAATTCATTAAAAGTGTGAATTTAACATTGGTTTTCAGCAATCTTCTATTTTCTTTAATCATTCTTAGAATTTTAACGAAACTCAAGTAGCGAAAAATTCGTGATTTGCTTGGGGTGTGGGCGACATCAATGATCTAATTACAGATTGTTCAAGGATAGTTTAATTGAGTTTTGTTGGTTCTTCCAGTAAAAAGTATCCCCAGAAAAAAAAATAACGGAAAAAAATTGTCTGTAACATATATTTTTGTCAGAAACCAATAAACTAGAGCAATCGACGACCATCTCAAGATAGTGGGGAAAAGGCTGAGGTCCAAATCGAATGTTTAAGTAAAAGAGTAGTTAGAGATATAAGAACAACTTAATTTATTACTTGAAACTGGCAAACAAATAGTTGTATAAAATATAAATACCTGCATTATTCAAATAGGTTGCAATACGGAAAGAGAGAGAGAGATTGTTTAGGCCGTTAATTAAAGATACGCTGTTACGGAATGTCGTCGCGGGTAGAATGGCCACCAGAGAAGAGGCTCGAGGCTCGAAACAGGGGGGCCAAAAAGCAGGAATCTCGACAGGCCATCCGCGTGTCAAACGGTCTTCCTTCATCTACAGTAAAGAGGCTCGAGGCTCCCAACCAGGAGGCCAAAAGCAGGAATCTCGGCATGCCATCCGCGTGTCCAAGCGGTCTTCCTTCATCAACAGGAAAGAGGCTCCATCAGCCTAGCGTGCCCAGAATACGATAAAGCCACCTCTCTTATATCGGTCGGCAGTCACACAACTATTATCGGTCGGCAGATTGTTAAAATTTCACGGCTTCAACAGCCGAAAACCACGCGCCATTAGCAGAACGCAACAACAAAATCTCCAGGCATCTGCCGACAGCTCGACGCGAAATCACTGGCTCCTTCGCCACTACACGGCATCACCAACTCGTGATCCAAAATAAAAATATTTAAGGCTTCCAGCACTTAACAAAAATCAAACTCGCCTTCAAGGCTCAAAAAAATTGACCTGCCCGGTCAAAGACGCAAACTCACACCCGCCGCCATCATTCCTGAATTTCCGTTGTTTTCTATCTCCGCTTGACAGTTTGACCAACCACACCAAGATAAAATTTAAAATCGAATTAAATTATCGTCATATAATAACGATAGAGAGGAAGAGAGATAGATGCGTCACAAGCCGAACGCTTGGGCCGAATGCTTGTTCCGCGCTCTCGCTTGCACGCTCAGCTCAGGTGGATCGTGACAATGAGTCATGCTTTTTCGTGAGTGCAGCCGGCGTTCATCGATTTATAAGACGTTATCACGTCAGAAAAACTAATTCGATGGGTGAGAAACACAAAAACTTAAGTACAATAAATGAGGTTTTGAGCATAGAGATATATTCAATTCAATCAATACTATTCGTAGCACAAAGTTGCATATTCCCAAGTACTGCGGGTATTAAAATAATCTAGAAAGTATATTATTATTTGCATGTAAACATTGAAACGCGAAAACGCATCTTCTCATACTTTTTGGCTTTGGGATGCGATACGATCTCGTGAAAGGTTAGAATTACAGAAACGTATCGCGCACTTAAAGCAGTATTCTAGTTTAGAGAAAAAAAAACATTTTTTTCTTCATATTTCCAAAGTTTAAATATTAAAAAATATCTCCTTAAAAGGATTTTTCGATATTCGCATTATTTTAAAATTTTTAACCGTTTTAATTTCGCGGAATATTATTATTATTAAAATAAAATTTAAATGATGCCACAAAGTGAATTTGCAATCATTGAAGAAGTAAAAAAATTGTATTTAATATTATGTACATACCTTGTAACAATATATATTATTTATGTATGTATGTCTTGTAACAATATATATTATATATGTATGTATGTCTTGTAACAATATATATTATGTGTCAACCTTATGATGAGCCAATGTATCTGTTGTATGCGTAGCAGATCTTGGTGCCACCCGGGCATAAATTGTTGGGAAAAAAACAACTTGTAGCATCTCAAAAGGTAGAGACTATCAAATTATGTGTAATTTTATAGGCTGTTACTGCAACTCGTCGACAGGAGACTGGTAGTGTCGCAAAGAGCAAATATTTAAATTAAGGGCAGGTAGTTGCCGCGCATTCTCGTATATATCCAGATACCTGGGTATATTATGGTTAAAGTTTTGCCTTGCGGAAGTTTAAGGAAAAATAATTGCAGGGGTAGTAAAATTTTTCAAAAATTTCAATGTGCTAAACACTAAACATGTACATAAATAAGTCTAATCCGTGAATATCAATGTGCTAAACACTAAACATGTACATAAATAAGTCTAATCCGTGAATATCAATGTGCTAAACACTAAACATGTACATAAATAAGTCTAATCCGTGAATATTAATGGGCTAAACACTAAACATGTACATAAATAAGTCTAATCCGTGAATATCTGCTTAAAAAATATTAAATTTACCCTGTTGTAAGACCGTGATTAGAATCTTATAACCTCTTTAGAAACCTGCATTGCACTCAAGTTTAACACCTCACTACCGAACTCCAACATTTCAGCAGTTTGCAATATGAGAAAAGAAGAATGGGACATCTTGTATGCATGAGATCGAATCCGCAAAGGATTTGAATGCAGCACGTATGAGTGTATCTCCCGGGAAAAGGTTTTCTACGAAAGCGATTCGAAACTCGAGAGTAAGTACATAAAAATGCCACGTTTAAAGAAATCATCATGTCTCTTCACAACACCTTTGGCAGCAAATACATTCGAATTTTTCACAAAAAAATTGCTGAACATGTCATTCTATACTAGGTGTGCATTTGATTGTATCGGATGATGTATCAGATCTCATTTACCAAATGCTTGTTTTTCTCGTGCGAGACAACGCATATTGCAATACCGTACGATCATTTTTTTTAAACAGTATCAAAAATAGTAAGAAACCTCTGATTAACAAACAAAACAAAATAATACAAATAGGAACCCGTGGTACTATCATTAATTGGCCCTTTCATTGAAATATTCTTAACTTTCAGCTCTATCCAAGCAAAATAAACTATTCGCAAAGCGTCTAATGTTTTGATTTTAAATATTTTCCAAAGAGTCTAATGTTTAAATATGCAAATTTTGGCTGTGTCGGAATCTCTGTCTGAAACACTAGAGCGCGGATATACGTTGAATTTGAGCAAAAACTTTAGAATAGTTAATACCTCCAACTTCTGACATTTCTCACTCATTCTGTGACAGTGTGTTTCACTTTTGCCTTCTAGTTGCATGATTTGTGGGACCTCGATTTCTTTCATATGTTTTAATGGATTTTGTGCATGATTGTGAGGAGCCGGCCTCCGTGGTCGAGGGGCAAGGCTCTTGATTCACAATCCGAAGGTAGCGAGTTCAAATCCCGGCATGCGCAAATAAATTTTATTTGATTAATTTGTGTCATTTCACAATAAATTCATTAAAAATAATATAAAGTATATTTGCGGCACGTTCTAGTGGAATATATTCTCAGTATGGCCCTGGTGTAAGACCACCATCCAGAATTGAAACGTTTCTTTAAATAGCTATAGCCGTGTTTGGTGACTAGATATGAATAGCCAGGTACTTCCCCATCTTCCCCTTCCCATCTCTTTCCTCTCCCCACTACTTTCAGCCTCACAACATCCCCAATTAGGGATGCCATTGTCTCACTAGCTCCAGACGGGAGCAGCTGGTACTCTTGTGAGGTGTTCAAATAAATAAATAAATAAATAACAAACTATGTAAATGATTGGACTTCTGTCTTGTGTTCTGAAATGATAATAAAAAAATAAAAATAAAACCAAAAATGTACAAACATAGGTTTTTATTTTATAATTCTGTGATTGTCTCTTCAGTGTAATGTAAAAATATGTTACATATAAAAAAAAAAAAAAAAAAAACTGAAAATGTAACAAATAAAAAAAAAAAACTGAAAATGTTACTAATTTTAAGAAATGGCCAAGATAATGGGTGAAAGCGAAATAAATAATTCAGAAAAAAATCATTTGCAAAATTGGAAGATTTATAATTGAAGTGATGACAAGTGATAAAGAACCTACCTACACCATAACATTTCCAGAGAATTATTTTATTTGTCATTTTCAAAATTCAAATTAATTTGTCAAGAACTCAGATTATCCGTGATTTTTCACAGGTCTGCATTTTTTGTACTACATAAATTTGAAGAATGAGGATAATTCCTTAAAATTAAATAGCTCACTATCCCCTTACTAACAAACATGTTTAAAATTTTACACAACTCTTGAACAATCATTTACGATATCCACGTCAATGAATCAGTTGTGTAAAATTATATGTTTTTAGTAAAGCCCTTAAGGTTTTAACTTTGTTAATATCCGAGAATTAATTTTGGATTGCAGAAAGCTGGGAAGAGAAATTGATGCCTTAGGCGTGTATATAATTGGCACAGTTAGATTAAAATACACATACTAGGTACCTCTATCGGAACGTATATCCCCAAAATAATATGTTTACTAGAAGTTGACCGTGCCGTAGGCCATTTCCGTGGGTTTGAGCCCAGGCTTGGTTAAGTTAGTGTATGTAGGTACTAGTAAGTTAGTAGTAGTCGGAAAGCTATGAAATCTTGTTGAAAGGTAGGTACCAGCAAAAATGCGATAGAGGAAAGTGAACAAATATGGCATACCATGTTTCTTTTGGAGTATTAGTTAGTGTTAAAAAACCAATCACAAGCTCAGATCATAGTGGTCTACCAGATTGAGTAAAATATTTATACCTTCAGTACTACAAAGGCATTCAACCGTAAAACTCTTTTGCAATATATAACTAAAATAATAATTTTTGAAGTGAAACTTCTTTTGCCCCATTAATGATTTGAAATTTGGATGTAACGGATGCGTCACTAAAATTTATTAAATTTTTTTTTTTTTTTTTTGGAAAACCAATAGTTACAATAGTTACAATGAAAGATAAAACATGTATAAATTACTTAACCAATAACAGGTTTTCACTTAAGTGTATTAAATTATTTAGTGAAAATAAAGAAAAGAAAGAAAAAATAACATAAAGACAAGAGTTAAAAAGCATCTGCGGATGGAATTGTGGGAGGGAGGAGAAAAGGATGGATCTATTCTGTGTACAAAGTAGTGTGTAAGTGTTGCATTGAGGAATGAGGGATCGTCGGTACAAATTCAATGCGGTAAATTCGCGACTTAACGCAGGCGTCCCATAGCGCAGCGGTAAAGTGCGTCGCAAATCTCAGCGGTCAGAGGTTCGAATCCAGCGAACGGAGGTTCGAATCCGACAAAATCAAATAAAAAAAAATAATGTTCAAATTTTTGTCAATAAATATCCAAATCATTTTAAAATAAATAGGCAAAAGAAAAGAAAGCGACTCTCTAGTTTCACTTCTACCGCGGGTAAAAATTACACACTCTAATTAAAAAAAAAAAAAAAAATGTATTTAATAAAACAACCGCAAAACTAGGTGAATGGCATTAATACGCTGGTAACAGTAACATAATCAAAACATGAATAAAAAATTATGATAATAATGATAGGAAAACAAATAATGATAAAAACAACAGCACAAATAAAATAAAATATAAAACTAAATTATTATTTTTCTACGTCTCCGTTTCATTATTTGGGCAGCAGTCCAGTTATTGGCGGCTGCGGATTTGGGTGGCTGGGTATTGGTAGACAAGTCCAGAGATGTCATATTGGATAACAGCAAAATCCAGGTAATCTGCTTTTCCATGTTCAATCCTCTCCGTTTACTCGCATTTTATTTTACACGAATTTCACACACGATGCCCTGAGTAAATTCCTCTCAAGACTTATGTCATCTTTGGGGATGCTGTGTGGATGGCCTTTTTAGAAAAGGAAGGAGAGGAAATTTGGGAAGGAAATAGGTCACCCCAAGTGGTTTGCTACGTTTGGTGATTTAGCAGGGGTGCCTGGATTCATGGGATGAGGTTTGTCTAGGTTTTGGAGGCGGATGACGGACCCCTTAAACCCTTTTCCTTCCCGGAATTCCCCTTTCCTTCCTTTCCTTAAAAAACCTCCACACAGCATCCCCAAAGGTGACTTAGGCCTTGATGGAAATTATTTTTCTCAGGGCTTCTTGTGTTGAGCTCATGTAAAAAAAAAAAATTGGGTTCATCATTTAAAATCTAAATCACTATCTAATAATCGAAGAAAAATGATAGAATTTTGAAAAACCTCCCAATTTTTGCATCTTCAAAAGTTTTTGAGCAGCGGCAGTTCACTCGACCGATAAGTAACAGCCAAGTGCGACGCTACAGATGAAGTTCGTGATAGCTCACGATGGCGTTACCACATCTACGATTGTTAGATTTTGGGAAATTGTACTACTTTTACATTTTTTTTTTTTAAAGAAAGACAAACATTCCCGGGTTACGAATAACCCAACAATGTTTGAAAATCTCCTACTGCCACCACAGAAAGCCGAAAATGTTGCTTGTGTTGTGATGGAGGACTTAGCCAGTCGAGGAATCGAACACGGGACGCTCGGGGGGGACCCAAGCGCGATGCCCACTCAACCACTGACTGGTGATAAATTGTTACTTTATGCAGTCCTGATTCTTCTTCTTATAATACGAACGATTTTCAAGGGTGGTGGTCAGAACCCTTCCACAGCGGACTTATAACTATTTAGAAAAATGACAACATAATTTAAATTATGGTTCTCTGTAGAATGGTTTTTCGAGAAAATATCTTTGTTTTTTTCTCCTCGGTCATCTTCATAACCATCACCGCAGACCTTAAAGTTTAGCAAATCCTGTGCTCCGGATACATATCAAAATAAATAAAATAATGATTTTCGCACTTCAATGGTAAAGTTTTCTTTACCCACAAGATTTCTTTCTTATCCGCAAAATATCAAACTTCTATGTGACATCAATATCTTCCTCTCAATTTCGGTTCTCATTATTATTGGAAGTTTTCTTCGCTTTTATTTGCCAAGCTTCCCAACAAATTTGGCAACAGTCATTAAAATTTGGCATTTTATTGAACATTTCTCAGATTATTTTCCGAATTACTTCAGTACCTACGTACATTGGAAGAAATCTATATGACAATATGCCACACCATTTTTATGGCAAATTAGTGAATGTTTTATGTACATGTAAAATTTTGTTTAAATACACTGTGTAAACCAATTTTTTCAGAGTGCACCAAAATTAAGCTATTAACCCCTCAGGCCTCGACTTTATTTTGTAAGAGGGTAAAAGTAATAAAATACGCTTTCAAAATTTATAAATCAAAATAAACATATAAATAACATAAATTGAAGTATAAAAATTTTGCAAACATTAAAAAAAAAATTTAAATTTAAAAACCTTACGTCTGTTGTATCTAAAATTACTGATAATGAAAAAAATAAAAACACATATTCGTTTTATAAGACAAATGTATTTATCATCAACATCATTGTCAACTAGCTTTTTTGTCGTTCCTTGTAAAAATAATTTTTGAAAATTCCCAAAGTTTAATTTTTTTTTCAAATTGCGATCCAAAACTTTGGTTTCATAAAGCTGTACATTATTAACTAATTTTCTGGTTTTCTATGAGACCTATACGAGTTATTCCGAAAAACGAGCAAATTAGCCTGAGGGGCTTGTGCGAAAATATTTATTGAAATCATGATGTTTTTTTAATTTTTATATCAATATCACACAAGAGTCCCAACTGCTCCCGTCTGGAGCCAGTGAGACTATGGCATCCCCAATTGGGGTAAGTTGTGGGGCTGAAGGTGGTGAGGAGAGGAAGAAGATGGGAAATATGAAGGCGAGAAAGTACCTTGCTATTTAGATCTGGTCACCAAACCCGGCTAAAGCTATTTCAAGCAACGTTTCAATTCTGAACGGTGGTCTTACACCAGGGCGATACTGAGAGTATAATCCACTCTGAAACGTGCCGCAAATATACTAAACATTATTTTTAATGAATTAATTGTGAAATAACACAAATTAATCAAATAACATTTATTTGCCACGCCGGAATTCGATTCCGCGACCTTCGGATTGCGAGCCAAGAGCCTTACCGCTCGACCACGATGTTCAATGAAAGTTGCATCTACAGCTTTGCCTCCCGTGTGAGGTAGATTCTGTATCATAAAAATGTTTTACTAACAAGTCTTGGATTAAGATTATTTATGAGTTCGTATAAAATAATACGACAGCATAAAAATGATTTCATACGATACGATAAGATTGTACCACCCCAGCCAGGAGCACTCCTGTCCCGGTGAGACCGGTACACCAGGTGGCACTGATTTGTTAGGGCTGGAACACGTGCTCTGAGGATGGGAAGGAGGTTGGAGTTCAATCGACCGGTATACATGGCAAACTAATAAGCCAATATTGGAATATAAGATTGGCAGGAATAAAGGAATGGAATGAGCTTTGGTTTTCATTTTTCGCTTTTCGCCCATCTTTGCTTCCCACTTCTTCTTACTTCCCGCTTTCAATTTCCCGCTTCTTTCTTCCCGCTTCCAGCTTCCAGTTTCCAGCTTCCAGCTTCCCGCATTTATTTTTTACTTTCCGCTACAAGCTTCCGGCTTATCTTGGCTTCTTCCTTCCCGTTTCCCGTTGCTTCATGCTTTTCGCTTCCATCGCTTTGCGTTACCTATTTCCCGCTTCCCGTTTACAGCTATCAGTTTTTTTTTGCTTCGCGCTACTTCTTGCTTAAAATTATTGCTAACTGCTTCGCACTTAGCTTTTCCAGCTTCCATCTGCTTCTCAATTCACGTTCCTCGCTGCTTCTGGCTTCCGCTTTCCGTTCACGTTGCTTCTCGTTTCCTGCTTCTTTCTTCTCGATATTCGCTTCCCGCAATATCCCGACTGGGAGGAAAGGTCGAGTCTACCGTGACTAGATCCTCCCTGCCCTGCCATGTGTCCAAAGCATTAATGATTCTCATATTAGTTCGTTAGTTTTCCTTTACTTCCTTTTCCTTCTTGAGGCAGTTTTATGATTTTAACTATTCGATGGCTGGTAAATGATTTCCTTCCCAGGGTTTCTCATTCATATGTTCCGTTTAACACCACGGACAGCGCTTTCGTGAATTAACTACCTAATAAAAATAAATAAATAAAATAAACCAAACGTAAAGTGCACTTGAAACGTTTATGTAACCCTGAGATTATTGTATATTCGTTCAAATAGACAAATCTATGTCGATCAATCGATTGAAAATATTTATAATCATAAAAATACCTGGAATAGTAAAAATTAATCAACCAAAGCATTGAAGCCTTTGTGAATGCAATAATAACTCTACCCTCGCCATTATGAACCCCGTTCTAAATATTATTATAATGAGTTTGTTGTGTAAACGCAAGCTGAAAAAAAATACACATTTATTTAGTTGACACGTGAAACATATTGAAATAAGAAACTTATCTGGCTTGCTTCAAGTGGATTCGTCCTTCGACGCCCCATTAATTACAAGTGGTTTTACCCCTCGTTCAAAACTATTCACCCCGGTATTCAAAATTACAGTTATGTTGAATTCACTAAAAACACTCTTGTTGCACCGACATTCGATTAAAATATTATTACATTACGTGCTCTCACAGGTTAATTACACAAAAAATTATCATTTCAATTTTGAAAACTGAATATATTAATTAAAATATGTATTCTGACAAATTTTTAGCCCGATTGAACCTAATCTAACACAATTATTCAATAAAAAACGAAGAGCTCGACGAAAAGCGTCAAGCCGTGATCAAGACTACTTCTATTCTCCCAGCATAAAAATAATTTCATAAAAAATAAATTATACTTTTGTTTAAATGAGGTAGATCTTCATGTTGTTAAACACTGTACACCTAATCTACTAAGCCTTTGAATTGTTTTTTATACACTTCATCACTGAAGTAGAAGCGTTATGATTAGTTATTAGCTCAATGACATTTCATCAATGTTCAAACCAAGAAATTTTATGATGAAAGACATCTGGCGAACAAATAAAATTCGTGGATGGATTATTTATCAATCAATTATCGAACATAGCCAATATAATTTTCTGGATATGATATTCAATTAAAATAATTATCATCCGGTGATCAATCGTGTTGTACACTTAAGATCGGCGATAGACAAAATTCCAAGGATTACCCAATATGTTATATCATGTATTATAACTTGCCGATTTCGCTATCGGATAGTGATCATTGATCATGGATCTGTCGGAAATAATATTAGCGATAAGTGCACCTAACAAGAGCGGCGTATAAAAATGCCAGATACAAAAAAATGTGTGTGCAATTCACACGCGGTAGAAGTGAAACCTTCTGAAAACTATAGTAGACAAGAGTGGGAAGGCTACGAAGCACCGCACAAAACTCATTCTCTCGCAGGCTAAATCCTATAGATGAGTGTTTGTTTCTTTTAGTATCGTTATTTTTCTTTTCATCGAGTTTCAAATCACATGGTGCTAAAAAAGTTTTCACTTTAAAAAAAATTGTGGAAGGATTATAGTTATTTCTGCAATGCCTCAGTTTAACTACCAATTTTGAAAAAATACTAGGTGTTTACGATAGATCTTAGTATTAATAATAGTAACTCGCGGCCGTGACCTAATATCATTTATATTTATTACCGCTGTTAGCTTTTCTTACAGAATTTAATATCGGTAGGCATATTAAGTTCACCAAGAAATTAATTGCCATTAGGCGCGGAAGTGTGGTAGGTATTGCACTAAGATGAATGTTCGTATCTGAGTTTGCGAAGTAGATGGCAGTTCTTTAGATAACACTTTATTTAAGTATAGAAGAAAATAGGTGGATTAATAATTTTCTGGTGATGGTAAAATAATTTTTCTGATTTCTCTGTTCTTTTTTACATTTATTATAAGGGAGCCCTATAGACGTTACACAGACAAACATAGAAAGGAAAGTTTTGACGTAATTAAAGTTTTTTTTTGCATTAGCTTTACTACTAGCACTTCTTCAGGAATAAAAGTATACATTCTTTTACTACGTATACTTTTATTCCTGAAGAAGTGAACACAGTTCACGAAACATGTTGATAGTATAAAATAAATAAAGTGATGTAAACTAAGTTATTTTCTTTTAATAAATATTATTTTACAGTTAACATTAACTACATCAAAGTTATTCATTTATTGGATAACCAACACCTCTGACAAAGGTCACTCCAAATAGTTCGCTACGTTTGGTGACTAAGCAGAGGTGCCAGGCTTCAGGTTTCAGGGGTGAGGTTTGTCTAGGTCCTGGCGGTGAATGCGTTTGCCCATCTACTGCGTGGCGGACCAGATCGGAAAAGACTGGTTGAGGGAGACCTAACGTAGACCTTTCCAGCCAAAACCTCTCGACCATCTCCATGCACTACAGTGGGAGGGATGGATTCACACATTCTTCGTTTCTGGACCCATTGACCCCCAGATTCCTAACCGCCCTCATACATTTTCCATTCCCAGAACTACCTCTACTTTTTTTCCTTAAAAAAACATTCCGCACAGCATCCCCAAATATATAACAAGCTCTAAAGGAATTTTCTTTTCCTCTGTGCCCCCTGTGTGGAGCTAACGTAAAGAACAGATCACGAGACTTTCAGTTTTTCTGTTTAAGTCCACCTATTTTCATCACAAAGATAAACATAAAACATTTGGAAGTGAATAAATACATGTCAAAGCTTATACAATAATAACTGTACACCAGAGAGCAAACAAAAATTTGCACAAACGTGTAATAATAAATCTATCATTTCATATATACACATTTTACATTCAAATTCCGGTATTTCGGGCGCTTTCACGTTGTTATTCAAACAAACGATGATTTATTATTTTTTCCAGCTTCAATGGTGAAAATTGTACATTTTTTTTCTAAGATGTGCCGCTGGCATCCTTCCAATAAAGTGTCGTTGAGTTTTGATGAACAGGTCGTAAGTTACGAAAGCTGACAGATCCATTACGAGTCTCACGGCAGGCGTCTGATCTCAGTAGACCTACCTATCTAGTTAGTGTTCACTTGATGATGTTTATAGGTGCTTGTATCAGTAATCTACCTGGGTGAATATTGCAACTGTAGAACAAATGGACATACTGATGTCCAGATGACTACCAACACTTCGCATCTTTTTCTTTTCCCAGAATTTTCTTAATCTCTTTTCTTTCCTTAAAAAGTTGATAGGAATCTGGGGATTAGTGTATCAAGGGTCACAGACGTATTAATCCATCCCTCCTACTGCAGTGCAAAGCAATGGATCGAGGGAGTCGGGTTTGAGAGGTCAAAGGGTCTCTCTCATCCAGTCTCTCTCGATCTTTTCATACAGTAGGTGTGCAGACCCATCCATCGCCAAGTTTGAGGCAAATCTCACCACATGAACGCGGGCACCCCTGCTAAGGCACCAAACGTATCGGACCATTAGGGTGACTTATGGCAGGGGTGTTGATTCCCGGGGCGGCGGTACCCATACCCGCCTTGCAATTTGAAAACGTTTTTCAAACACCAACACGTAAATTAATATAAAACAACACTATCATTGGATGAAACCACTGCTATCAGTGAAACCACTGCCAGAGGTCACCCCAAGTTGTTCGCTACGTTTAGTGACTTAGTGAGATGCCCGGGTTCATGGGGGGGGGGGGTTTGTCTTAGTCTTAGTGGCCGACGTGTTTACACAAGCTGCATGGCGGGCCTGATCGGGAGAGGCCGGTTGAACCTATTTCCTGGCGGTCCCATCCCATTGCACTGCAACGGGAGGGATGGATTCAAGCGTCACTTCTGGATACACTGATCCAGATTCCTGTTCACCCCTCATACATTCTTTTCCAAGAAGTTTCTCTCCTTCCCTTATTTAATAAAAACTATCGCAGCACCCACTAAGAAGGAATTGTATTGATTTTGTGAAAGAGTTGTAAAAAATTAAAGTAAACTAACAAACTAATTTATCAATATTGTACAACGTAAATCAAAACAAATGATGTTTGGGTGTAATTTAATATTGGTCAGAATCGATTTTGAAACTAATTACAAACTCGTTTCAGGTCAATTAAGCATCACCCCAATGATAGTGCCTTTTTCGATACTTCGATTTTGATAGCGGGCTCCTTTGATTGGAGAGCTACAAAAGCTCGCTTAATGAACGAATATTAATAGCATTACAAAATATCTAAAGGACCTGAACTATATTACATCGATAACCGTATCTCTTAATCGAAAGTTATTTGTGAACCAAAAAAGTGCCCGGTCATCGGAAAGTTTCTTTGCCGATAAATACGAAGGTGTTCGGAAAGTGATAACGTTCCTATGTAATTAATTATATTAATAAGGGTTCCATGTCAACTGAGAATAAAGTCAACTCAACACCTCCTTCAAAAGTCATTAAAAGCTATAAAAAAATCATTTTAAATTAGCCGATAATCCTAACCTAACGTAACCTATTTAACCAATTTTTAATATACTTTTTTTATCACTCTAAATGACTTATCTGCGATGGTTCTGAGTTGGTTTCATTCCGAGTTGTCCGGTCACCGTTAATAAGAATGCATAAAATTCCACTATTATTTGGGCCCCATATTGTCCATATACCTCAAATAAAAATTGAGAGAGTTCATAACAATTTCATTAATTTCATCAATTTCAAATTATTCATTACCATTGAACAAATTAATTGTTGGTTTAATGAAATTATTTGATTTGACCGACTTACCTTGCGCAAGAACCATGAGCGATTTGATACTTTTATGCAAATTAGTGACTAAGGGGCGATTCAAATATTACGTAAGCACTACGGGGGGGGGGGGGGTCTTTGCTTTTGCTTATTTTTGATGAAATGGGAGGTATGAGCTTTGCTTACTTTCACGAGGGGGAGGGGGTTAATGATTGCAAATAATCTGCTTACGTAATATTTAAACGACCCCTAATTAGTAACCAAGTAATCCAAGTTACGTAATCACCTAACAATATTTGAAAATCTCCACCGCCACCACAGTAGGCGAATGTATAAAGCGTGGTGCTTTGATCAGATTGAATTGCTATAGTGCCAATACTTATTTGTTTATATAATTTTATTATTTGGTTTTTGAAAAAGGTTCACAGATGCAACAACTGATTTCCCACTTTTAGCCAGAACACACCTTACGGTCGTTTAAACGCAACGGGAAAGCGCTCGATTATCGCGTGTAGTTCTGTAATTAAATTACACTAATCTAATTTATTAAGACTTGTTTTATTTAAAAGCCCTGAAAGCATAAATAAACGATTAAATAAATAAATGGTTTTTTTTAATTGCAATGCTAATGAAAATTGAGAAAATTTAATGTTTAGATAATACGGTCTTATTTTGAAAGCTTTGAAAAAAAAATAATTCTTAAACAAAATCTTTAGACTAAAATTTACGCACAAATAAATCCTAAAACTTCTTCGAATATAATTGACAATTAGTATGTTTTTGGTCTAATTAAGAAATGAAGCAAAATGAGAAATCTGTCACCAGACCGTGTATTTTTGGTTAAGTACAATTCGCAACTTTAAACGCGAATACAAAGGTAGAAAACTTAATTATCCCTTTTTTCTTTACTTTGTAAATCATTTTAATTAACATTGTCTATCACAAAAACTGAGGTGAAAAAGCGACAGAGACATTTTTAATACAATTTAAATATATGGAATAGAACCAATATTTTATCTATCGGGCTTCAGCGACCTGTTACGAAAATAATATGTAGATACCGCGAAAGCTTTAACAGCTTTACTAATAACATGCTGACGTTTTTATGTTGGCTGCATTGACCTTTGCTTGATTTGCGCATGCGCGGCCGTCATCTTTTTTCATTAATTCGGCCAAATTTATTTTGCGACGTGCGGGATTTTATTCGCTGTTAATTTAATATTGTTTGACATGAATTCTTTTATATGAAAAATTCACTATATCTTAGTATAATTGCTTAGTTTTAGTGCTTTCATGAAGTCAACTTGTTACTTTATTTTATTAACATAAAAAATATAGGATATTTCGAACAAATTAAGTAACTAATAAAACTTCCATAAAAATAATGTTATTTAATATCAAATAAAACTAATTGTAAAATAAATACCAAATTCGAGTAATCAACGCTTAAATTGATTTCAAAATGTCAGATTTTTAATTTATTCTCTTGGAACAATTATTATGATTTTTTATAATTTTTAATTATATGAACGATAAAAAAGTGAAGTGACGGTCTTCTTCCAAATTCATTAAATAAAAGGAATGTGTTTTTTTTTGTTTTATTGGATATTTCCGAAATTTTTCGACGTTTTAATAGAATTGGTTTACCGTAAGCTTTTTTTCAACTTTTTTCATGTTTGAAGCTTATAATACTGCAATTTTGAAACACATATTTCAGACACAAATTTAAAAGGTAGTTTTATCTTGTTTTTATAATTGTTTTTGTTTTTAAGACATCTTCAAAAATAAGAAATATTCAAGACATTTAAAATACGTTGGAAAAATTCCAAAATTCGTTCGAAATTATTAATAAAACAAGCATATACAATAGACAAACAGCCACCTCTGGCTGTGTAAACAACGTATAATATATCTATTTGGTGAAATATATATATGTATTTTGGGAGGGGAGGGGGAGCGTGAAGGGGGTAAAATCTGCTTTGGCAACTTTTTCTTCTTTCCTTCGAGGCAAAATCGGGGAGCCGGCTAAAGGGCGCGGACTTCGGGTTCCGTCAGCGATTGGGCCGATAGCCATGCACATCGTCATTGGGACTGCCGGGTGGTTTGTGGAAAACCTATACTGTTATGATTGTAAATACTTGCATTACATTATAACTTTTTTTTTTCTTTTTCCATTATTTCCCGTATTCCAGGCTTCCTCAACCTTTTTATTATTTTTCTCCTCTCTTCTTATTTTTATTTTTACTAATTTTTTTATATATTTTATATAGAATTTCAGAAGAATTATTCCACGGGCTGACACTTTTTTTTGTATTATGTTAATGTAAGTACTTGCATACTGCTTAATAACCCCGTATGTATGGACATTGGAGGGTCTAGAGTCGATCAAATAAATGTAGCTTCGTTCAATAAAAAAGTAGAGTCTTGACGTGTGCGGTGAAGGAGGAAACCATATGTTTCCTTATAACGCCGTGGGAAAGTGGTGGGGTCCCCTCCAATGCTTTGGCAATTCGGAATATAATTTTTTTTTTTTAAAGGAAAGACAAACATTCTCGGGTTACGAATAACCCAACAATGTTTGAAAATCTCCTACTACCACCACAGAAAGCCGAAAATGTTGCTTGTGTTGTGATGGAGGACTTAGCCAGCCAAGGAATCGAACAAGGAACGCCCGGGTGGGACCCAAACGCGATGCCCACTCAACCACTGACTGGTCATGTCATAATGATTGGCGTTGATCTATATACTATTTCCTTCATAAGCGGTCCTACCTGTAATTTATTTATTTGTAAAAGACAAACAAACAAAAAGCCAAATTATGTCAAACCAAAAAGGTCTCTTATGTTAAAGAAATTGAAGATGGAGTTGAGGAAAAGAGGAATAAGAAAATAAGATAAGGATGTGAGACGCTCCCGATACGTTTCACACTCTTGTATTAATTTTCGATCGTACACTGTTCTATTCGGTATTTCTGAAGGGTATTGTTAAAAATGCCCTTATCGTAAAATTTCGTATTATATTGAATTGGGAATTTTTTTCTAATGTTATTTTTATATATAAGCAAATGAAATAAATTGTATTGTCTTATTGATCTTGTCGAAATATGAATTTTTATTAAATTGGTAAATTCTGGCGAGTCTAGATCATTAATCAGTGTTTTAATTAACAAGGTTTTATCAAAAATTAAACGTCGCTTATAAAGGGAGTTGTCAAAGTTAATAAATTGGGTGTATTTTTAAAAAGTGTCAGTTTTGTTTATAATTTATGTGTTTAATTTTTTTTTACCTAGGTTAAAGGAGTCCAGATCGGTGTGCAGTGTTCTCAGTAGGGACGGATGAACGCTGTAAAGGTAATAAAGAGTCTTAATGTTGCGGAAAGGATTTGTTATAGGAATTATAAATCCCAGCATTTTGTTGGCTTTGTTAATGATTTTGTCTGTGTGTTGTATAAAGTTTTATTTAACATCCACTATTATCCAAAGGTCCCTGATAGTTTTTAATTCTTTAGTTTGTGTCCCGTTTATTGTAAACTCAAAGAAAAGATTATTTTTGTTGCGTGTAAATGGTAATTTATTGCATTTGAGGAATTTACAACAAGTTTGTTTAATTCTCAGTAGACAAAAAGACGATTGAGATCCTCTTGAAGTTTAATGCAGTCTTCGATTGATTTGATAAGTAATTAGCGTGTAAAAATTTGTAAATATCATTTATATTTACATAAACATTAAATAATAATGGTCCTAAATGAGAACCTTGAGGTACGCCGGAGGGCACAGAGAAGAAGCTGGACTTAGTTCCCTCAACTGAAACACTTTGAAGTCTATTCCAAAGGTATGAAGTGAGCCACTGAAGTAAGTCATCATGGATGCCTAATTGATATAATTTTTTTTATTAGAATGAAAAAGTTTACCTCATTTGCACTGATTACTCTATCAGTGCAAATTACTTGTAATTGTAATTGGTTTCTATTGTCCAGATTACTCTTTATATTCCGTGAAACTTCCTTTAAATTCCTTTATGTTCCTTTATATTCTTTATATTCCGTGAAATTTACCAAATTTCTTAGTATTGACCTTTTTTTGTAAAAATCCGTATTGTTGATTTTGTATATTGTGAACAATATCTGCTTTAGGTACAGTACAGTAGTAGATACTGGGTGTTGAGGATAATTCTTAAAAACGCCAACGCAAATCGGCTATTGTTAATTCTTGAAAGTAACGGTGGGACATAACGTCGACGTTGATGATTTATTATTCTAATGATTTATCAACGGCCAAAAACTTTTCAAAGGTTTTTCGTGGGACTATTTGGGTTTTCAGTACTAAAGTGCTCTGGACTCGATGGAGCCTTAATCTTGACCACTCTGCAAATACGTTGTATATTACATATGTGTTATTATTCATGTTGATTATGTTCTAAAACTCTTGGATTTGTTTTGAGAGCTGCAAAAGACTTCAATAATTTAGGCACATTTATCTTATTATATAAAACCCTTGTCAGATGCCAACTTGAGTATAACTCTATGTTATGGTCTCCATTTTACAATATTTATAACTACAGCATTGAAAAGATTCAACATAAGTTCCTGAGGTTTATAAATTATAAATTGTATATTCCTGTACAAAATATTGATTATAATTATCTACTGGATAAAATGTCCCTATTAAAACTTTCAGAAAGAAAAATTAACACAGATGTAATATTAGTACATAAAATACTACATTACAAAATTGACTACCCTGAATTACTTCAATTAATCAACATCCATATTCCTAAAAGATCTTGCCCACACTTACTACCCTTTTACTTTAACAACACCAGGACGCTCTCTTACCAAAATTCCCTGAATCCGTGACTTCACAATCTTGGAAATAAATATTTTAATCTAGGAGATATATTTCACCTTAAGAATAACAAGTATAAACATTGTTTATTCCAATTCTTTTATACATCTAGATACAAATAAATAGTCGTGGGTAAATTCTGCAATTTGTGTTATGTAATCCTTTTATGTGAGACTTTTTATTATTTATACCAATGTATTTTATTTTATATTGTAATGCTTTTGTTGTTACATTTTTTTCATTGCATTATATTCGCTTTATTGTTTTAGTTTTAAAGTATTTAAAATAACTGTGGTACCTAACTTATAAACAAAGAATGTAAAAGCCCATTAGGGCGTGTAATAAATAAATAAATTATAGATATAAAACGTACCTGCTATCTACACACAATATTTCAATCACCATAAAAAAGCAGTGTCTAAATTTTACGACCGCTTTTGAAATTTCGCACAGCATTTGAACTTCTGCTCTAAAATAAAACACAAAGATCAGGCAATAACGAAATTAATCACATTTAAACTAACAAAAATAGATTGAATGCACGAGCGACAAGTCAGCACTACTAAACTAAATGGGTAGAAGATTGACACTGAAAAATAATGAATAACCATTATAATAATAATATCACTAGGATCCTCTTTAGGAAGTAGGTATAAGAACGGTTGATAATGTTATTATGACATTAAATATTTCACTTGTCACCGGTAGATTCTCTCGGAGCTAGCAGCTACGCATCGGCCGTATATCTAGGATGGGAAAATCCACAAAGACTTCTAGTAGGAAGGTACATTACCAAAAGACCATACCAAATTATGCTTATAGTCGTTCACGAAGTATAAACTGTTGCAACTTTTTTTTGTCCATTTGGCGCCAACACTGCCAAAACAATACATAATAAAATAAAGTACAGTAATTAAACGTTAGTTGACCGTGTTATTGAGTAATATTCGTCTGTAGTTACCTTCTGATATCATCAATTATATCCAAAAGTTGACGCAAATTTTCATTACCATCATAACATGAAACATGACGGAATTATGAAACATGACGGCATCATGAAACATGACGGCATTATTTCCAACGGCTAATATTGTGATACAATTCTTGTTACGAAAGCCATCACTTTTTTATGTCAATACCACACAGGTATGCAAGAGCTGCTCCCGTCTGGAGCCATTAACACTATGGCATCCCCTATTGAAGTATGCTGTGAGGATGAAGTTAACCGAGAGGGGAAGGGGAGGTTTCTGGCTATTTGGATCTGGTCACCAAGCAACGTTTCAATTCTAAATATCAGTTTTACACCAGGGCGTTACTGAGAGTATCTTCCACTACACTTACTATTCATTATTTTTAAATGAATTTATTGTGAAATAACAAAAATTAATCAAATAAAATTTATTTGCGCATGCCAGGATTCACTCCCGCAACGTTCGGATTGCTAGTCAAGAGCCTTACCTCTCGACCACGGAGGCCGTCAAAAGCTGCATTGCTTTAGTTATGATTTACTCGTGTAGATTATTGTTGAATGGGCGCTTTAATAATACCTACTGAAACGGCACGACAGCCTAAAAATACATTCTTCATCACAATAATGCTGCAACTCTTTCTTTCCGTAGTCTTCAGGACTAAGGTCCGAGGGATTTAGAAGAAACTGATCAGCCGACGTACCTTCATCTGATTCATTAAACTGGCCGTGACAGAATGCTTAGTCAAAACAGAATTTACAAACTCTTGGCAAGACCGAGTTTTTTTAAAGCGTAAATGTCATTAAAAAACACTCTCCAAAGCCATATAACCCAAAAATTGATAACAACATGCCATGGATAGGTATTTTATTTGATAGCTGATCTATCTATCCAAACTCAGCATCTTTTTTACATTAAGAAGGCCCTAAGAAAAATAATTTCCCTCAGGGCCCACATAATCTTTGGCAAGGCTGCATGGAAGGTATTTTTAAGGAAATGAGAAATGTGTAGGAATCAGGGGGTCAATGTGTCCAGGAATGACGGACGTATAAATCCAATGGATCCATTGCGATGCAAGGCGATGGGTCAAGAGTCCGGCTGGAGAGGTTAAACGGTTTTCTCATCCAGTTCTCCCGACCCGGCCTCATTTCCAAAACCGGCGTATTTCCAAAACCTACACCGGTTCAGTCGCGGTAGCGACAATTTAATTTTAAATACACCTGTATATTGGTTATTTTTATCTCTTTGCAAAAACAAAATTATTCTTAAATCTAGATGAAATAATCATTCCAATGTGTTTATTATAAATTAATAATTGTATTTCAAAGTTTGAAATTTTGATATTATTCCCATATATTATAAATACACCTCTATATTGATTATTTTTTATCACTTTGCAAAAACAATAATTGTTCTGAAATCTAGATAAAATAATCATTTTAATGTGTGTATTGAGAATTAATAATTTTATTTTTAAATATTTAAATTTTGACACTAAAAAAGAAAATTGTCGCTGCCGCGACTAAATCGGTATGGGTTTTGGGAATACGCGACCCGGCCCGCCGTGCAGTTGTTGGGTAGACCCATAGCCACCAAGATGAACCTAAACCATGCTCATGGACATCCCCGATAAGTCACCAAACATAATGTTCCACTTGGGGTGGCCTATGGCAAAAGCGTTGGTTATCCATTGATTGGTTCCGGTTCCGATTGGCAGCGCGCCGAAACACATACACGCGTAGTTCAATTTTTAGTTTTTGCTATTTTGTTTAAATTTTAATCCTTTATCTTTTTAATTTTAACAGTTCATCTCACAAGACAGAAAAAATCATATCTCACCTCAAATTTATGGTAAATACTTTGCTTAAATGCTTTATAACATGAAGCCTCGTTTAAGTCGAATTACCATGGATTGGTTCTCATCCAATCGACGGCATTTCAAAAAATTACAAAGCATAAAAAAAATCTCTCAAGGAACTAAATTACCCAATATTCTAATAACATGAATAGCGAGGTATATATATTATATATAATCAGTTCATGTTTCCCACTATTTGTCTCTAACTGCGGACAAATACCTCAAAGGCAAATAGGTATGTTAATGAACAATGTAGCACGTCAGCCTGGCAGTATTTCAAGACTGCCCAATATGTCCAACTCCTTGAAGCAGATTGTCTTGTCTACATTCCCTACGAGGACTTTAAGGTGGCGTGATTAATACGGTGTTTCCGGAGGGTGGGTTGGGGTATTCTACGCCACCGGGGACCGTTTTGCGGTGTTTCTCCTCACTTTACTTCACTTCAAGTCACTTCACCCTCGGATGTACACCTACCTTCTTGACATTAGTAATAAGACTACGAAGGATAATGGTTAAATGCTAAATAGTATAAAGTACCGACCTCCTAATTTTAATGTATGAGAAAATAATTCTCATCTGTCCTGTCGTTCTATTTCATTGAAGAGAACTTTGTTTTGATACACCTCATTTCTATAATATATGCCTTCATAACATGCACATTATTTAAACTCATATCTTAATGCATTTCTCTGCATAGATTAGTTTATATATTTTTTAAAGAAAGACAAAAATTTCTGAATAACCCAACAATGTTTTAAAATCTTCTACAACCACCACAGTAAGGTGAAAATGTTGCTTGAGTCGTGATGGAGGACTTAGCCAGCCGAGGAATCGAACACGCGATGCCCGGGTGGGACCCAAACGCGATGCCTACTCAACCACTGACCGGTCAATTGGCGCAGTGGTTAGCGCGTTTTCCCGGAAAGCAAAAGGTCCTGGGTTCAAGTCCCAGAGGTGCAAATATCTTATTTTTTTCTGTTTCCCGATTTTCGATTGAGTTTCGCTATTGTCTTCATTTAATTAAACATCCGTTAAATGTTCATTCTTGGTCCAGTCCCTTCATTTATCGCAAAATCCATTAAGAATAAAAATTCGAGTGCGTAAATCTTGTCATTCTCGAGCCGTTCTTTCAACGCTGGGTCGTAAGGTTAATTAACCCTATGAAACAGTTTCCACCATCGCTAAAGGTTGACCGTGGCCCTTTGAAAGGAATGGCTGCGCAGCCTTTTTCATGTAAAATTTCAATTTGGACTTTGGGGCGAAATACTCACCCAATCGGTAAGAATATTTTTTGTAAATATTTAGTACAGATATGTGCTTTTTTATTTATTTTTGTTTTAAATTGCGATGGTCATTGAAGATTTCAATGTTGGCATTTTTTTGTGAGTTAATTATAATTTTTAAATATATATTGTATTATATATTATGTATTCTTATTATATAAAATGTAAATGCGTGATATTATTATTCACAATTTCCAGTTACAATAATAATCAATACATGTACCGAAAGATTCAAAGTTACATATTTATCCAATAGTACTTATACCTGCCAGCGGCAGGTCCTCACGCGATATGTTAATGTGAGTGGAGCCATCCTTTGACATTATTGGCTATTTGCTTCAATTCAGTTGTATTACAAAAGTAGCTTTTTAACAAACTTCAAGTACGAAGATAGTTATGCATAAATTGTTGATAAACTGTTGATTTCCCTAAAATAAAAGAAATAAATAATTAAGGTGCGGCGTCAGAGATATATTCGAAGTCGGGTTCTTAAATTTCAACCGTACAAACGTAAGCCTATTAATGACGTTCAATTAGACGACTCATTTTATAATCTAATGATTTTATTTCGTACCATTTAAATATTAAAACCAAAATTTCTCTTAACGTTACGTACAATATAATCGTGAACATCTTAAAGAATTTTCAAATACCCAGCCTTTTCAAATTATTTTTCTCATTTGCTACTAGTACGGATGATAAGAATGAATGCTTGAAATAAAACGATTTGCACTCGAAATTGACAGACACCATCGCACCGCAAGTGATTTATAGCGGCTTTGCTCTATTTGGTGTCTGGGGGGCAAACAGACTGTCTCCCCAACCCTTTTCATGGCAACCAAAGACAAAAGCGCTTCATGTTCTCTCATCAAACTTGGATCTGGCTGATTGAATCTGTCGCTAAATTTAAGCTTTTCACTACAATGACGTGTTTTACGAACGACGAGTTAGTAAAGTTGGAAGCAGTTAGACCAGTGGTTCTCAACGTGGGCGATAACGCCCCCTTTTGGGCGTTTGAGACCTTCAGGGGGCGGTAGAAGACCCAGAGAAAATTGGGGGGCGTTGACATGGCCCAGGGGGGCGTTGGCAGGTAAAAAATTGGTCTAAAACTTCGATCAATAATGGCTAGATAGGCCATACCTTACTAACTCGCCTTTGAAAAATGACCCCATGTAACATTAATTTCACAATACAACTCTTCTTCGTATTCCATCGCCTCGCTTAGAAAGCCTCGATAATATTTGCAAGTTCCCTACAGTATAAAACAGATCACAAAGTTCGTTCTCAAATCCCATTCTGTAGTTTATTCATTTATCAACCAATAAGATGCCTCAAATATCATACGAAGATGAATTTAACAATCCTACTTGGTATAAACTAGCCGTACAAGTTCGTAAAGTCGCTTGAAGAAAGAACCTGAGAGCGTTCATTGTGTGACAAGAAGTGTTGTTTTAGTTTGTATACAAACGTCAACAAATACGTCTCGAAACCAAAGCAAAGGGCTGAATCAGGTAAAGGATAAATAAATAACAAGAAACATTTAAGCTTTCATTTTTAGTTTTTACATTCTGAATGTGTTCACATGTTCAATGTACCTGTAGAACCAAAACAAGAAACGTGTACGTTTTTATTATTGGACAAAGGTTTTTTTTTTTAGTAAAAAATATTTTTATAAAATAGTTAGTAGATAATCATCAAAAAAAGTTTGTGGCTTGACATTAAAATTAAATGGAGCTATTTATTTATTATTGTATCAACTATTATTTTTAATTCTTCAGGACAGCTTTATTGTACACTAACCTAAATACAGATAGTAGGTACATTAAATTAATAGGCCCTGAGGAAAAAAATTGGAAAGATGCTGTGTGAAGGGCCTTGATGGAAAGAAAGGAGAGGAAGCTCCGGGAAGGAAAAAGGGTATGAGGGCGGGTAGGAATCCTGGAATCAACGTCCAGATTGTCCTGGAGTATTGGACTTATGAATTTATTCCTCCAACCGCGGTGCCGATGGGTCGACAGGGCCCGGCTGGAGAGGTCTAAGTTACGTCTCCGCCAACCACTTTCTCCCACTCCCCCAACCACGATCCGTCCCGCCACGAAGTAGGTGAACAAACACATTCGCCGCCAAGACCTCGACAAACATCACCCCTTGAACGCAGGCACCTTTGCTAAGTCACCGAACGTAGTTAACCACTTGGAAAGACCCATTGCAGGGGTGTTAGTTATCCAATAAATGGTCAGCGGGGCGGCGGTTATGGGTTTCTCCCAACCACCTGGAACCAGTTAGACTATGGCATCCCCAATTGGGGATGTGAGGCTGATTGTAGTGGGGAGGGGAAGGAGATGGGTTAAAGCAGCGGTTGTCAACCTTTTACCTGCATACCCCTTAACTCTTACTACAAATTTGTTGTACCCTCTTTCTATCTTGTGTACCCCTTACCTATTGTACCCCATACCCTCTATTTATTCCTATCACGTGTAAAGAAATCACAATGGGGATTTTCGCAAACTATGAAAATCGTTAAAACGTGTAGAAGATTTAAAGATTATTATTCTGATTTTGATTATCGTACTTATACGTAATTTTAATATTTTCATTCATAATTATTGATTTCAAAAAATGATATTTTTTTTTAAGTTTTCTTTATTCATTTAAATGTTTGTTACATGAATTTGATGATTTTTCGACCACCATGCTAGGCACATGCCTGTGTTGTGGTGGTCGATTTTCTATACAGTACTTTAACATATATGCAATATAAAAAATGTGCGAGAATATAAAAAAAAATATAAAATCATATAATAAGAAAGAATATTATTGAATACAAAAGAATATACAATAATGTAAATGGCTATGGAGTAATATGAAAAAGTAAAGAAAAATAAAGTAGAATATAGAAAAAAAATAATGTAGTACTAAAAGTGTAGAACATAGGAAGAACATGGGAGTTCATAGAACACAGGAATACTAAAAGTGTAAAGTAAAGAATACTAAAAGTGTAAAGAAAAGAAAGCATAGGTATACATGAAAGAAAATAAAAAGCATGTTATTATAAAATATATAAGATAAAGTATATACGGTAAAGTAAGTGCTATATAGTAAGCACATAATAAAAGGTTTTTCATTTCAGTGGAAATCTATCTGTGCGTGGTTATATTTGTAGGTAAATTATTTTACAAATAAATTTTATTTTTTTTTATCTAAAACCACACATTCCGAAACGATTCCAACTGGGCAATATCGACATAATACAACCCTGTTTAGCAGTCAGCCGGACATTACGCACACTTGTACAGTTTGTGACGCGTTCCAACGCGTGTTTCAATATTGTGAACTAACACATCGACAATTTATCACGCGATGAATGCATGCGTCGCGTCGACTTGATAATTATATCAAAATTAATAAGATTTGTAATAATTTACCGATGGAAAGGTAATACGCTATTGTTACTTTTGATGTCCAACGAATTGTAGCAACTATTAATTATACATTTAGGCATTTTAAAGTGTGTAAAGACCAACACACAAGAAACGAGAAGCCGTTATGTTTTGAGCCTCTTCAATGTATTAGTGAACGGACCGGGCGAAGTGAAATGACGTCAGAAACTTTGCCTGACACTATTTAAAAACCTTACTTTTTTCACGTTAATGAATGCGGTGTCCAAAAGCTATCGGCAAGCCATATATTTTCTTTTGTATTCAAATAGCTAAATACATTTTCAAAATTAAAGTCCGCGGCGTGTACCTTGTATAATATTCGGAAGTGGGATATTTTTGTGTTTGAAAAAATTAAATCGGTCCGGACGACTGGGTCACAAATTAGTTTCATTATAGACCAATAAAAGGTACAACACAAAGGACCATGCGATTTAAACGGTGCAAAAAAATGCACGCACTTTTTTATAAATGGGCCGTGAGCCAATTTTATTTGGTTTCTGGGGTCATTTTGAATTTCACAGGGCGCGTCTATCTTATACTTGGTCGATGGTCTAAAAAGATAAACATAACACGCTAATTACGTACTAATAAAGCAAAGTAAAGTTTTATATTGGTTAATTTTTGTTATTGTGTGTATTGTAATCATTTTTATCACGTATGTGAACATTTACTTATTTTGATAGTTCCGGAAGTGGATGAAAATTGAACTGATTGAATAAAAGAATTGTTCGTAGCTTTTAAATTAAAACAAGTTAAGGTACAAGCATAGTTACATGAGTCGACAAGACTGAGTTTCGTAGCCCGTAGTATCGAAAAATTGACTTTCGGAGACACAGAGATACCCATCCCATCCCATCCCATTACCCCCCCCCCCCCCCCCACCAGCATTGTGGTAAGTATAATCGTGACAATAGTTGTTTCAGATTCACAACGACAGATGGTATGTTGGGGGGCTCTAGAAAAAATAAAATCCTTAAAGGGGCGGTGGGCAAAAAAAGGTTGAGAATCTATGAGTTAGACTAACCTATTCGCCGATTTCTTGAAAAATATTCTATATCTTTATCTTTACATACATGCAATACATCTTTATTTATAAAAATCTCGCGTCACGATGTTTGTTTGAGATAAACTCCAAAACTACTTAACCGATTTTGATGAAATTTGACTTACTACGTGAAATTTGGTACAACTTAAATAATGGGATAGTTTTTATCTAGATTTTTTATTATTTATTATTGCGAATTAAATGTTCATTAATGTTAGTTACAGAACAATGCTCTGTAAATGTTTCTATTTTCCATAAGTTTCTAACAGATGTCGGTATGAGTTAATTTATCGACACAACACTTATCTAGGTTGGGTAGATGCAGATGGCGTTGTGTTTTTATATCACTTCACAGCAACGCGTGGCCGGGTCAGCTAGTTATATAAATAAAAATCTCGCATCACGATGTTTGTTCAAGATAAACTCCGAAATTACTTAACCAATTTTGATGAGTGTAGCTTACTGTGTGTAATTTGGTTCAACTTAAAAGATAGGATAATTTTTAACTCGATTATTGACTTCAATATTTATTATTGCGAAATAAATATTCATTAAATGTTTGTCTAGGGATCGAACACCCGGGCGTCGCGTGTCCGATCCCTAGGCTGAATGGAAGACTTACCTCCATCGCAACTCAAGCAACATTTTCGGCTTACGGTGGTGGTAGTAGGAGATTTTTAAACATTTTTGGGTTACTCGTAACCCGGGAAGGTTTGTCTTTCTTAAAAAAAAATATATAAATTTGTAAGTTTCATAAGTTTCTAACAAATGGCGGTGTGAGTTAATTTATCGGCACAACACTTGGTTATCTAGGTCGTCATCATCATCAATTTCACGTCACAACAACGCGTGGTTGGATCAGCTAGTATATATATATTATACTCGGGTGATCGGTATTGGGATAAATGTAGCCATTTGAATTCTTGATAGCCGTAATTTGTTGTCAATAGTAGGTAGTTCTGCATTTAACACAAACCCGAAGCACTCATCTGTGCGGTTTATTTATAATTTACAATACGTATTTTTTAAGGGAAGTAAAATATCTTTTAAAACAGGCGTTCATGACGACGATTGAGGCTTTAGTATATTTTAAGTAGAATTACAAATTCGTACACAAGTTCTAGACTCTATGATGATGAGCAACCCACGAACCCATTTAGTGTGGCCCACGATTCTTTTTGTACCTCTAATTGACTAAATAAATTATCAAAATATTGCGGAACAGAATAATCAACGGTTTCAGTTCTGTTTTGCAAAAGATTTTAGTGGAAACATTCAGTATTTCTTCAAAGTTTGAATCAGCTGCTCTAAATGATAAGATTGTTCTTATGTATTTTTAAAAGACACAATTTTGTGGTCCTTAAATCTAGAAAAAATTTCGTCATCAAAACCATTTTTTTGTTGAGACTATCTATGTTTGATAAATTTTAAACCTTTCCGTTTTTTTTAACAAGTTGTCTGTACTAAATTTTGTTTATCTTTCCGAACTATAAATATCAGCAGTTACTCAAAATTGCAAGCACATATTTTTTTACGTTCTTTAGTATTTCAGAATGATAAGAATCCTAGCATTTCGGTCGCCTTGGAAACAAATAAATAATTTATAGATAATTTTTTTTTTTTTTTACAGTTAATACCGCACAAGAGTCCCAACTGCTCCCGTCTGGAGCCAGTGAGACTATGGCATCCCCAATCGGGGTATGTTGTGAGGCTGAAGGTAGTGGGGAGGGGAAGGAGATAGGGAAGAGGAAGGTTGGGAAGTACCTGGCTATTCAGATCTGGTCACTAAACACGGCTAAAGCCATTTTTAAGCAACGTTTCAATTCTGAATGGTGGTCTTACACCAGGGCGATACTGATAGTATCTTCCACTCTGGAACGTTCCGCAAATATACTATATATTATTTTAAATGAATAAATTGTGAAATAACACAAATTAATCAAATAAAATTTATTTGCGCACGCCGGGTTCGAACCCGCGACCTTCGGATTGTGAGTCGAGAGTCAAAAATAAAAAAAAAAACAAATCGTCGCCTTAGTTCTTAATTGTCCAAACAACCATTAGAATATTTTAAATTTTACAGGAGAAGAAAGTTTTCTTTCATATTTTAATGTAATAGTTGTTTAAGATAAAGCTATTTCCGTACAGATAAAGGTGTCATTAGTTTAAATAATTCTTAGTTAACTAGACTAACTATCATTTTTTGTACTCTATTTTTAATTTTCAAGTGGAGATTGAACAAAAACTAAAATGGTCGCTTGGACAATTAAGAACTAAGGCGATAAAATGTATACAATATTGAAGAAGAAGATAATACTCATAATCTAAACGAAAACATGAAAGAGAACAAGACACAAAAAAATAAAAAGGTAACGGTTTCAACTGGGACTCGAACTCAAAACCTCTGGTCGTATCGTCTTATCTAGTTTAGCCACTTTTACAAAAAGGTTAATATGTGTTTCATACAAAATAAAATCGGATATATTTATTTGAGACGCTATATAGGTTACAAGCGATTATTCCTAATGAAAAAGGTAATTGCCAAAAATATGGAAAAATATAAGTCGAAGATAATATTGTTATTTCTGAAAGTTGAATTATGAGAAAGACAAATTCACGAGAGGTGGAAATGGCCTGTTTGGATAAGGCGCTTATACCTGTACGACGAGAGGATTTGAGTCCCAATTGCGATCGTAATCTTTTTATTTTTCTGTGTCTCGTTCTCTTTCATATTTTCGTTTAGATTATAAGTGTTATCTTCTTTTTAAAGGATTTATTACATTGATGGGAATCACTAACATTTATTAAAAAAGAAAGTTGTTCTAATAAAAAAAACATATAAATGTAACTTTCAACTGCAACGCTTTGTTTCTTGCCATCTATAATCATTGTTTTATTAAAAACTTATCATAATAGAAAAAAAAAACAATACGTTTGCGACACCACCGACAGCAAATTTAACAATGTCTAGCGGTGGTTATTTTAAACCTGCAGCCCACCAACAACAAATTAAAAATGATTAAATTGGCTTTTCGACTAAAAAGGTTGATGATTACTGCTCTGGATAAACGAAAAGTAAAAAAAAATGCTTATGAGTGAAACAAATGATGGAGATTAAAAATATAAAGCGATGAAAATTCTGCTGTTGAAATTCAGATAAATACAGGATCATCGAAAAATAATGCCAACATTTAAAAAAAAATTTAAGCACCGAAACCCTTTATGTTAAACGTGTAATTCTGTCACTGAACGCTAGCTGGTGAACGTAAGTTTTTTTTGTGTTTATTTTTGTTATTGGTTTTTCGGGTGTTATGCCGGGTTGCGATACCTCCTTCTTTAGCCAAAAACAAATAATGAAAATGTTTTTGGCCGTGAAAATCTAAAAACGTATCTAACGTAAGTTTTGTTTTGGAGGTGGCGTGATCTTGCCATGCGCACACTAGATGCGCAGTAGACAAGGTCTGTTATTTATTTTTGGGGTGTTATGCCGTGTTGCGCTACCTCCTTTAGCCAACGTTTTGGACAGCGTTAGTGTCCATCATCAGGGCAGATGAGTAAATGATATTGGTGAAAGTGTGTACTTATGTATGTAGATGCGATACCGTGCTGCCAGCGCCACTTCTCTACGAGCCGGTGTTAGAAAATAAGTCAACATGGTTTTCTGCGTTTAGCTTTGATGTAGCCGTCAATTACTCGATACCAAGAACAATTAAGCTTAGCTCCGTCGTCTCTATTAATGTTAATGGGTTTTAAATGAATGTCAATTGCCTCCGTAATTAGGCGTGCTCTATAAGTTTTGGGTCTTCCCAGGACTTCGGGAACAAATCAAAAAGTAATGGCCGGTTTTAATTAAATGCTCGGCGATTGCCGATTTGTCGCGAAATATTATAGGTTTAACACAGAGGGTTTCGGTGCTTTAATTTTTTTAAAATGGCATTATTTTTTGATGACCCTGTACATATATAAAAAAAATTCAAACATTCCGCGTGGGGTATTAAAGTGAAAGGGGACCTGCTCCATACTATCAGCAAAATGCCTCGAAGAGACATTCATTGATTTTCCTGAAGCAACGGAGTCGGATTCCTATCCTTCACTCTCTTATTGCGCAGTTGATCGCTGTATTATAATTTGTTGTGTAGTGGCTGCTTTCACCCCGTAACCTTTATCAGTAATGATTCGCTTCAAGCATTTTGACTTGGGCATGAAGAATCGACGTAATATGGCGGAACGATTCAGTATGTCAACACTCTTACGATTGGCCTCCCTCGGAATTTCTTTTCGAGTAAATCATGCATCACAGAGGAACTGGTTTTTTTAAATTTTTTTTTCAACCGGCATAGCATGCGTCATTTATGCAATTAGACTGTACGGTTGAAATTTAAGAATCCGGCTAAGACGGCTAAGGGAACTCGGACGCCGCACCGTGCCGTACGCAAACCGTTTTCGCTCGTTTGTATACTAATCTAATGTTATAATTGAACCAAATTAATAGTGTCGCCAACAGATGGCGGTCTTTTTCATATAAAACTTATTTTTTGATTTGAGACCAAAATACCCAATAGTATGTAATAAGAAATAATTTTTCTTAATTTTGGAGATTTTTTTGTGAGTTAATTATGATGTCAAAAAATGTCTAGCCGTTAATATAATGTAAAATAAAACACCTTTAAAACGCATTTTTGGTAGTATTTTAAATTTATATCTTACAATCAATTTGTTTACCGACGTTTTTTTTCATCATTTTCATTTTATCATCAAAAATAAAAATAAATAGAATTTTTTTAAAATATTTATCATAAATAATTGCCCAAGTTGCATCTAAAATCATAAAAAAGTTAAATTTTCGATAATGGCCAATATTTTTTTAATTTAAAACACAAATAAATAAAGTAGCAAACAAATATCTTAGTCTCATTTTCAAAATTAAGATTTGTATGAAACGGGCCGCGCTATCGTTCCCCTTTGTAATGTTCTGGAATTAACGACAATTCTTTACGATGAAATTATATCTAACTATTCCTAAAGATAAGAGACAGACAGTGTATCCCGCAAGTGGGCAATTATGAACGTAAATGTACTCGAATTGCTCTTACCTTTAATTTGAGGCCTGAGACTGATTTCTGTCTACAGTTTAAGGGTCCATTGTTGAAGTGGCCTAGACTGAATATTCGCAATTTGCACTGATTGTCGCCGACCGTTCGCAGTCGTCACCACGAACCACGACTCGTTCAAGATACCACATAACAGAACAGAATTCTAGCGAAGCACAACATGACAAGAGGAATGGTGCTATTGAATGACATTTTTAAAATAGAGGATATATTAATTACTTTTTAAAAAGCGAAAATTTTGTATGCTTTTTGGTATCCCAACCGACGTCCCAAATTGTTGTACTTAGTAAGTGGATGATTTCTTTAGTTCAATAAATAAAATGTAATAAATAACACAATGAGCTTTGTTTATTTATTTATTTATTAACGCCCTTTTTGGGGGCTTTTAAACATGATTAGTAAGAAATATACCGTATTTATTGTACATAATTGAATTGCCTCAGTATCAATGTTTTATATTTGTTTAAGGATAAATTGAAGATGTCCACTGATTTGGTATAATTATTTCCCTCCATTAGTATTCTGGGCAAAGAGGAATACATATGGTAGTTAGTTCCAGAATTTCTGCACTGAAATAAATCCTGACTTCTGGTATTGCGTTGTGGTATCCGGAAGCTTATCAGTTCAAGCAATACCGGACTATCAATTAAACCATTTAGAATTTTATATAAAAACACCAAGTCAGTGAAAATTCTTCTGTCTGACAATTTGAGCATATTCATATCATTTAACAGTGTTGTAGTTCAACATAATTGCTGAAATACCCATTATAAAATTTAGAAAGCATAAGAACTTGTTTTGTATTCTTTCAACAGCTTGTACATAAGTATTATAATGTGGATTCCAGACGGAAGAATTGTAATCCAGCTGACTAAAAATATAAATATTAACCTTTTCTTAACTCTTCGTTGTCAGATAATGTTAACAGTGTAATAATATATTTGTAGCTATCCTATTTACCTTACCAGGATACCTACTGATATTCAGAGAAATGTTTTTTTCTATAATGTTATAAAAAATATAATTTAATGAAGACTTACGGTAATATTTTTTAAGTTTATTATATTTTGTAGCAAAATAAGTGTTTTCAAAATAAAATTAAGTTACATGAAGCTTTCCAGTAAATAAATACAGTACGTTGACTTTTGAAATGAAAAATTATAATAATCGACACTAAATTTGCTACGTGCTACAATAAAAAAACATTGTTTGCTAGTGATGAAAAGATGAGAAAGAAAAATATTAGTACACTTTATTTCATGGCCAAAAGAATAAAATTTATTTAAGATGAAAAATATTATAAAATTGAAGCAAGTTGCGATGAGTTCCAAGCAAATGTTAACAAACCTAAAATAAATCATCCCGGATAGGAATTATTATACTTTACAACGATAATATCATTATTTTTAGGGCTTCAATTATTAATGAATAATTATGTAATTAATATTAAATGTCTTTATAATTTTGTCAATTTTTAAAACCGTAGTGTGCGTTTCATGAAATAAAGTTTTTTTCTGCATGTTTTTTTAACTGGACATGCCATAATAATTCTTAATTCGAAAGAAACGTAAGTTCGTGAAATGTCTGTAGGAATATTGAGAAAGATATTTGAAATTCTAATACCTTCTTCAGTTTTCGTTTTCATACGAGACTTGTAAGAAGGGAGATTTTTACGAACGGCTTTTAGGATGATCGTCGATGGCTTAGATACAATCTCGCCCTAGGATGAATATACTCGTAGTTACTTCTCCTGGTCGCAGACCAATATGAGAACTGAAACAAATTAGGTTTTTGCTCCATCCTTCCTCATCCTTCTTGCCAGGAAAATGAATAAATTACCATTTTTTGATATTGTATGAGAAAGATAAACAAATGGCTCTTTTATTTTGCCGGCAATATGCTTCAGAACATGGTTCAGATATTCTTACCATGATTTTCTTATGATAGGTTTACCTACGTATTTTGTTTGCCAACTTTCAGGAATAGCTTAAATTTCAAGCGAACCATTGAATCCCATAGAGGCAGCCATGCAATAAATGTAACCGCTTAACCACTGGAGCGAATTCGGTCGAAAAATCGACCGTTTGTACCTACCCCTTGATTGATGTCGGTCGATTTTTCGACCGATTTTTCTATCACTCGTAAAACATTTATTGTAATTATTTAAAACATTTCCATGGCCAGCCGTTTGATTTCTCGAATAGTTAATATAATATTCTTTTAGTCTATGACCTTATCGGTTACCTTATGGTTGTCTTTGAAGTAATAACAGCAAGTTTTCGCGGCTTTTTAAGAGCGTCCTGTCAAAAATCAACATAAAACTTTTGAACATTCTGACGTATTTTGCTCTCGACTTAAAATGCCGTTAGGAATTGATTTTTTGAGTTTTTAACGCAAAAATATATATCAGTGTAATCGTGAATGAATTATCTATCTTTGAAATGTGTTTTCAATTCGTTTGTTCATGATATATTGTTTCTGTGGTAGTTTTTAGTAACAAGCGTCAACTGAAAACGTCCATCAGTTTTTGATTTACAATAATATCCATAATTACTGCACTTTCGCTTTTGAAATGCAGTTATTTAATCAGAGTGATTCATAACTAAGAGATAAATATAAGTTTTATTTGAATTGGTTCGTTATTAATCCAGATATCAGCTATCCAATTATGAATGTCCTATGTCAAAAATTTGACATTTTTTATGATGTAAATTCGTCTAAAGCTCCCGCCACACAATGATTTTAACAGTTATTTCGTTAAACACTTAATTAATTTATTTACTTTAACCAAATGTGTGCACAAACAGTAATTGTTCAGGGAAAAGGAGCACTCCACGATCCAGGATTAATTTTTTTTTAAATTTTATAATATTAATGTGCAGTATTTAAAAAAGTTTTAACATTAAAGTACATGAAGTGTTTTCAATTTGAAATATGTGGAGTGGAAGCGAAATACGAAATGAGAGGTAGAGGTGGGGTACCAGCTGCAGAAGCAGTAATTTCTGGTGCCGGACTATGTGGACGTGGGCGTCAACGCAGAGCTGCTTTTGCAGCTCGGCCCGGAGTGTAAGTATTTTTGGTAAAATTTGGATATTGGTGGCCACGGCTATTACGAATAATTTTTAGAAAAAAACTTTAGATTTGCCTTAATCACTATAAAAGGAAACTTATTGCATCACGGCTGGCGGAAAATAATGCATTTTAATTTTCAATATCGTTAAATAAAATTTCACTTCGCCAATCGATCTACGACAGCCCGCCCGCTGTCATGTCAGCCTACGCCATTTTGTCATTGTTGGTATCCCTGACCCCACAACTAAATACGATTGTAGGCAACTTCGCGTGATACATGATGGGCGCGTAATTATGAAAAATGTGTATAATAATAATTGTAATAAATATTGTGTAGCGGGCTTGTGTATGTTATCTTTACTTTAAAAAACAGCCTACGTTTTTGAATGGTTTGTTTGGCTACGCAGGGTTTGTGTTGCGGGCTTGTGTATGTTATCTTTACTTTAAAAAACAGCCTACGTTTTTTAATGGTTTGTTTGGCTACGCAGGGTTTGTGTAGCGGGCTTGTGTATGTTATCTTTACTTTAAAAAACAGCCTACGTTTTTGAATGGTTTGTTTGGCTACGCAAAGTTTGTTTCAGCGGGCTTGTGTATGTTATCTTTACTTAAAAAAACAGCCTACGTTTTTAAATGGTTTATTTGGCTACGCAGGGTTTGTGTAGCGGGCTTGTGTATATTATCTTTATTTTAAAAAACATCCCAGGATTTGAATGGTTTGTCTCCATTCCAGTACCTACGCGCTTCCAGTACCTACTCGCCTTATTATTTATCCCGCGAAGTCGACTACAATCGTTTGTGTGAAGTCAAGGATACCAACAACACAACAGTTGACAGAATGGCGAGCGGCAGCGGGCGGGCTGTCGTAGATCGATTCGCGAAGTGAAATTTTATTTAACGATATTGAAAATTAAAATGCATTATTTTCCGCCAGCCGTGATGCAATAAGTTTCCTTTTATAGTGATTAAGGCAAATCTAAAGTTTTTTTCTAAAAATTATTCGTAATAGCCGTGGCCACCAATATCCAAAAATTACCGTATTTTTTAATGTTTTTTTATGAAAGTACTTTGCTACGGCTGTGGAGATATTGAACTCATCATATATTTTTTATTTATTTTAACAGTGACCCTGGTGAGGGAGGATCGCGCCAAGGCCTTTAAAGCCGTTAGGTCTCTGCCTGCTTCCTTCCATTTTGCTCCCCACCGCACCTCCAAGAAAAAATAAACAAAAGTAAGTTATCGTATCTAGATGCATGATACAATATTATGTTTCACGCGTGAATGAGAAAGATTCATATAATTTATGTAAATGTTTTCAGAAATCCATCTCCGAAGAGAATAGCTTGTCACTTTTCACAAGGGACACCTTCAACATTACCACCACCTGTTTCACCACCGTTGCTGTCCACTCCCGTACAGACCCAAGCAACGGCTCCCTATGCACCGATTCCGCCTGCTGCACCTTTCCAGGCAGCATCTCGGGAACCGTTACCTGGGACATCGTGGGGTGGGGAACTCCAGTGTGGAGAACTCTTCTCTCCGGAGGCCGGCTACAACAGCGTGCTGTGGGTGGACGTGCCTTTCTACCAAGAATTGTCTGCGTTTGGGAACAGTGAGTTTATTTTTTGAAATGTTATACCAGGGGCTCTTCTAGCATAGTGAAATCCATAACTTTACAATATCGGATAGATAGGCGTAACTTCCAATGGTCGAATATTAATATACCTAGCACAGTTTCACTGTTGGTATATTGGCAGGGAATAAGCGTAGAACTTAAACTTTCCACGTAAAAAACATACATTATGTACTGTAATCTGAAACGATACAATGTACCTACATTCTATGCAAGCAAATATGTAGTTGCTAACGTAGAAAGTCTGAAATTTGACCTTGTTTTAGGCCAATTTTTGTGCGATAGTAAGATCAGGTGGATATTGTAGAATGAGACACGCCGAACTCCTTCGCTAAATAAGTTAAGTACCCTTTACACACAGAGTTCGGAGCGGGACGTGCCCCGCGCCACTTCAGGCCGCCGCACAAAAAAGTAAAGACCGAAAGTAAGATAACGGTTTACAGCGCAGTTCACTGTGAGACTTTTATGCATGGCGGCCTGAAGTGGCGCGGGGCACGCCCCGCTCCGAACTCTGTGTGTAAAGGGTACTATTCATTGGATTCACCGTCTTCTAAACGGTTTAATACAGCACTTTTTTCTTCAATTGAAAAAACACTTTCACTTCACGGAAATCATTGTGTCGAGCTTTCTAGTCACAAGCGAGGCGCGGGGCGGTGAGGTATTGGTGCGTGGGTTTTGAAAACAAAACACTGCATGTCATTCTAACCTGACGAATTGTCATTAAAATGGGTTGCTTAAAACGGAGTCATACTAAACGTATACGTTTTCCTACTAAAAGCTATGAAACCTAACTTGAGTTTACATTATCGTCGCTTAAAACGGTAGGCAGTTATATGCAAAGTCATTATATCCGAATTCTACTGTAAATTTGTGTTTTCTATTATTTCAGAGTCAGACATGGGCAGAACCAGCAACGTGGACGAGGCAGCTCTCTATCAAGAAGAGTCAGTACCGGGAAACGTGAGTTATTAAACTATCTAACTTACCTTCACGCCATTTCTCAGAGAGGACGAACCGCCAGACAACTTGGTCTTGGCACACACACTCTTTTCGTTCATAACCATTTCTTTTATTTTTTCCACGATTTCATCATCTTCAATCTTAAAATTTTAAAATTCCCGTTACTTTTTGAACAAACCTCGTATTTGATTAACTTGATCGTACCAAGAGTTAATTATTTTGAAACGTTTTACCAGAGGCAGTAGGTAATCGTAATACAGACACTTTAAAATTAATTTGGGTTTTCTGTTGTTTCAGAAATGGACAGAACGAGCGACGTGGACGACGAGGCAAGCGACGTCGACCACCAAGAGGGCGTTGAGGATGCCTTGTGCATGCCACCGATACCTTATAATAATATTAACAACGTTTCACCTATTCCACTAACGGCCATAGACTTTAGTAGACAAGACCAGTTAGATTGTGAGGCAATGTGTTCGATTCTGCCGCCTGATGGTTACTCTTTCGATTGGTCCAGCGAGGTCTCACGTTTTACTGGTATAAGGGAGACTTTCACAGGTACACAGATGCCAGGACCAACCTTCAATACCGACGAAATGGGCAAACCTGTGGATGCCTTTTTAAAAATCTTCAACGCAGATTTCGTTGAACTAATCGCGAGAGAGACCAACGGGTATGCAGATCAATGCATTGCAAAAAACAATTTCAGCGCCATGCGCGTACCAATAAACGGGCTCCCACGAATAAAGAGGAAGTGTACGTATTCTTGGCAATTTTAATGCATCAAGGTATTTGTCCCCTTCCCGTTGAAAAAGGCTACTTCTTTTCAAAAACAATCACCGCCATGCCTTATTTCAGCCAAGCCATGGATTATAATCGTTTTCTTCTAATGACATAACGGAAGACATGACAGAAGACATGACGGAAGACATGACGAAAGACATGACACGGGCCAACTTTTCGGGCGGTCACGATATCTGCCCAGTTGGGGCCACTGCAAAGATAGTATACGACCTGGCCAGCCCTCTGTTTAACAAGGGGTATACGCTAATAATGGACAATTTTTATAATAGTCCATTATTAGCGCGATGCCTCAAAAGAAATGGGATGGACTGCATGGGCACATTGCGGTTAAACCGAGAATTTGTGCCCTCTGCATTGAAGCCCAATGTCCGAAAATCACTGAGGGAAGGTGAGATGGGGTACTCGAACTGCGGGGACATCAATATTTTGGTTTGGGTGGACAAAAACGTGATAAGTATGTTGTCTACCTACCATTCGGCAGAAATCGGGTCAGCTCAAAAATTTGGTACCACTAAATACAAACACGAGCGTGTACTTGACTATAACAGATTAATGGGGGGAGTTGACCGAAAAGATCAGCTTTTGGCAGGCTTCCCCATTGAACGACAGCGAAACCTGGTCTGGTACAAGAAACTTTTCAGGAGACTACTAAATGTTTCGGTGCAGAATGCGTATATAATGTACAGCTCAAAGCTCCACAAGGAAAATAAACGCATTTTGCACCGAAACTTCAGGAGTGAGGTTGCGGAGGATCTCCTCCAGCTGTTCTGTCGTAGTCGAATTGATACGACTGTAAGGACCATTAGCCTAATAGCTGAAGGAAAGGCTCTGCGACCTATCCTGAAACGCAACCACTTCGTGGTCCGTAGTGGGAAAAAAGTGAAATGTGCGTGGTGCAATTTAAATAACATTTTTAAAAGGACCCTCACAAAGTGTGATGTGTGTGATGTGGCTTTATGCTATGATTGCATGAAGCCATATCACACTACAGTATTGAATTGCTGAGGGTTTTTTTTAATTTCAATTTTTTTCTTTTCTTGTTTTTTAGTTGTGAAATTCTAATTAATAAATTTAATTAACTTTGTTTGAACATTAAGACCCTTCTTTCCGCATACTCACACCTCATGTTAAGTTGTCCTCAAAGGTTCGACTTTCGCTTCTATCTGATAAGGTTCGGTGGACATTTAATACGTATATTTCAATTCTGATCATTGAAATGTGCGTGTTAAAAAATGCACAGGTATTCTCATTTTTCCCTGTTTATTGTACCCATTAAATAATAACTTGTTTTATTTTTATGTCTTAATTATATTTTGCGAAATTGAGTGATCTGGAAGTATGTTGCCTGTTGTATGCTGATGATGCGGTGCTGATTTCTAACAGTATGGAAGATCTACAGTCGTTCGTGTCTAGGATGAACGAAGTATGTATGAAGAATGAGTTAATGATGAATGTAAGTAAGTCTAAAGTGATGGTATTTGAAAGAGAGAGTACGAAAACAATGTGCCACATAGTTGTGAATGACGAATACTTGGAGCAGGTGGATGAGTTTGTATATTTGGGAAGTATGTTTACGAGAGATGGAAAGACTGATAGAGATATCGAAAGACGGGTAAATACCGGTAACTCCATTAATGGAGGACTGAACGCCGTAGGCGCCAACAAAAATCTGTCAAAATAAGCGAAGCTAGCCGTCCATAATGGAGTGCTGGTACCTACCCTGATGTATGGCAGTGAGGCATGGAACTGGCAGAGAAAGGATGAAAGTAGACTGAATGCTGTAGAAATGAGATCCCTGAGACGTATGTGTGGTAAAACCATGTATGGTTTTACCACACATACGTCACACATAAATGTGGAGATCCGCAAAGAATGCAAGGCTGATGTAAGCGTTATGTGTAAGATTAAGAAAGGGACGCTCAGATGGTTTGGGCATGTAGAGCGAATGAATGAGGAAAGGAGTATAAGGAGAATATGTGACGCAAATGTGAATGGTAGACGAAGTCGGGGACGCCCGAGGAAGACATGGCACGACCAAGTGAATCAGATACTTGAATCGGGCGATGTCAAGAGTCAGAATAATAGAAGAGCATGTATGAGACGATGTATGAATGTGAACGAAGCAAGGAGTGTGTGCCAAGATCGAGTTGTTTGGCGGTCTGTCCTCTCTGCCTACCCCTGCGGGGAAACGGCGTGATGGTTAGTTAGTTAGTTAATTATATTTTGTCAATTATTCTGTAAAGAGGCTTTTTCAGATCTAGTCACTAAACATAACTAAGTCATTTCAAGCAATGTTCAATTCTGAATGGTGGTCTCACCAGGGCGATACTGAGAGTATCACTCTAGAGCGAGGCACAATGATATTATGTATTGATTTACTTTAATTATGAGAAAAACCAATATAAATTGAATACATTTTTATTATGACGAAGGGTGTAAACAATGTTTCAATCAATATACTGTTTTTCCAATGTAACTATGCAACTCTAATATTAATTTAATTTGTAAAAGCCTATTAGGGCTTAAATAAATAAATAAATCATTAATTTGTTACATCAATTATTTTCCTCCCCATTTTTTTCGATATCCAGCTTTTAGAAATAAAATAATAATTATGGTTTTATTTTGCCAAAAGACACTCCTACAAAAGGTTTGATATATACGGTTTTATCATCATCATCATTTTACGTGGTCATGAGAGACCCTGTGTGCATTGACCATTATGTCGCTTGTCAGTGACATTTTTGTCGAAAATTGACAAATGGCGACACGATTTCATCAACTTTCAAACTATCACGCTGAAATATTGGCAATGTGTATATCTATGATATATGTTTTATTTTAAACCTTGTTTCTTGTTTTATCACGTAATATAAAAACAAGGATAAACATTTCTAGTTCTAAATCACAATCGTTCAAAAAGAAGCACCATGATTTTAATATTGTGAAAAAGGTAATCTGTATAATTCATCAAATGATTCAAATAAACCAAACACGGCAATTATTCTCATGGTCAATTGTAGGCAATTGATGTATCTTCCTAATGTAATGCCAGTTTTTTGTGTTAAATTTATTAAAAAGTATAATTTAGTGAATTCAATTTTGACATCGTCACGCACTAAAATTCTAAAATAATTTTCGAAGTAAACTTTTAATCAGACATTAGCATGTAAAAAAATCGTTTTCTGAGTTTATTTTTGCATCTGTGGTTATCGAACAGGCCATAGAGAACATAGAAACGTAGAAAATATTCAAAATAGATATTTAAAACTGCCACTGGCGGCGATTTCAAATCACTACAACACAAATTTTGCGCATTTATAAAGTTAAAGATTTTTTAATTATTTATCTATCAATTCTAAAAATATAAGAAAATTAGTAAAATATAGGTAAATTCATTGGCTATGTAGAACTGTAATCAGTTTTTATGTCTCCATATGAAAATTCGGAGGTATGATTTTTTTAATGTGGGCGGAAAATTTTCAAAATCGTCACAAAAAAACAGCGAGCAATCGGAGGGAAAAATGTTTTATCGCGCGATCGCTCCAGTGGTTATAAATGTGGAAAAATATTTTAACAGGCAGACGTACAGCTATTTCAAGAATGCACAACTACCTACGAAATCTCTTTCAAATCTTCAAACTGATTTGGTAGTGGAAATGCTTCTAGCCGCAAATATCACTTGTGCTTCTCGATTAAACATTTCTTCGTGCATAATATGTTCGCTCAGCGAATAGTACCCACAGGTATTATACCTAGACATCCAACAATATATAATTTCCATGAATTTGTCTAGACGAAATTACCAGTACATGAACATATACACACAAGAGTTTACAAAATGCTACGAACCCACTGATGAGGCTGGTTTGGTTTAATCTCACGATTAACGAGAGTGTTTTTCAATATTTGCAAAAGTGTATGGAGATTAAAATGTAAGCATGAACAACGCAAGTTCAAATTTTCAGACTTTAAATAGCTTACCATACGTTGAAACATTTTGATAAAATAATTTTACTATTCTCTTAAATATTTTCGCTGTTGCTAAAACAGTTGGTGAATAATACGAAATAATAAAGTAAAATCGAAGACGGTTTACTGGCAGCAATATGTGCAACATTTACGAAATGTGTACATTTGATTGTACATGTAGGTAGTGTGATATTACAACGTGTGCTTTGTGTGCGACATTAATTTACAAAATGTGTTCATTTGAATTATAATTAGGTGGTATGTTATTAGTCCAGGCAACGAAGGAAAAATAGAGGAAATAATTCGTCTAGAAGCCAATCTTAGCACAGTTGTAGGGGAAGGTGTCCTTAACAACATACTAAAAGTACCGGGAGATGGGGGTGAAGCTAAGGATGGGGGGGTCTCTAAAGGTCCTTTTTTTAAGTTTTTCGGTAATAACTCGAAAACTACTACCTTTAGTGAAAAAATGTTTGCTCATTAAATTCTCTACAAAAAATCTTCCAATCAGCTACCAATCGCCAAAATGATTTTCCTTCTCCATGGCTTCTCCGGATCTTCATCAGGGTAACCATGTGGAAATACTGAACCCACAAAGCAGTGGTAGGTCTATTATCCTTGAGGAATTCCAGATGATTCTAAAATTTCGCCAAAGCTGACACCAAGGAAACATTATCTTCAACTTTGTCTGGAGTAAGTTCTTCCATGTTGGTCAGCATAGTCAAGATCTCTCTTTTCTCTTCCATTTAATTTTTATCAATAAACATTTAATTTTTAGCAATAAAACCTGTTTTTTATATAATTTTACATTTCCCCCCCTCCATATCTCCTTAAACATTGGTCCTAGCAAAAAAATTATAGAACCTCTTTTGTAGAAATTTTTATGTTAATAATTTAGTGCGCAGACATTTTTTCACTAAAGGCAGTAGTTTTTGAGTTATTAATGAAAAGCTAAAAAAGGCACCTTTGGAGACCCCCCCACCCTTAGCTCCACCCCCCGGTACTTTTTAGTATGTCGTTAAGGACATCTTTCCATACAACTGTGCCAAAATTGGCTTCTACACGAGTTATTTCCGCTATTCGGTCTTTTTTGGTCTTCGTTGCCTGGACTATATCACTACGTGTACGTTGTGCAATATTAATTTACAAAATGTGTATGTACATTTGAATCTATATGTAGGTGGTATCACTAAGTAAACAGTACATTGTGTGTAATATTAATTTACAAAATGTGTACATTTGAATTTACTTTATGTGGAATGATTATGTGTATTGTGTGCAACATTAATTTATAAGATATGTATGTTTGAATGTATAGGCAGGTGTGATATAACTACATATGTCTTGTTTGCAACATTAATTAACAAAATATGTACATTTAAATATATTGTGTAGAATGTAGGTGGTTTTACATCACCTCATGACGTTTGCAACATTAGTTTATGAAAGATCCTGACGATACTTGATAAACAAAATAATTATTGTTTAGTATATTTTGAGAGACAAAAGGGCGTTAATTTTCTTAAAAATATTTTTATTATGTACCTACTAATAGGTGCCCAATATAATGCAGCACACCAATAATATAATTATTGGATTAAAGGAGACGTCTAAGTTTAAAAAAAATTACTGTTATCCTAAAATATCTGTCTCGATGGTAAATGTAAAAATTTACATAAACACGCACACCGGTGCCATCGTGAAGGCAGTTCTTAAATAATATATCACATAATTAAGTAACATCATCAACCTACCTATCTTTAGCTTATAATTAGGTTATTAGAAAAACAATGAATTGTATAGGAAGGTGTACTCAATAATTTTCAAGTAATTTGATTAAATTCAGACATTTAATCATGATATGAATAAATAAATGAATTGGTGTATTGCATTGAAGTGGTGTATTTTTAACTTGAAATATAATGAAAACACCTCATTCAATTCTGCATCTGTGACTCCGGTTTTAGAACTCGGATTTAGAACTTGAATTCTAAAACTCAGATTTGCTATGAATGTGTGAACAAACTCAGACAAACGATGACGTAGGTAGGCATCTACCTATTACTGATATAACTCTTAAAATGAAGCTATACGTAAAATCCCATTTAGATTAATCTTTACGACAAATCGGTTTACATTATGAACATCAAAAAAATGCTACGGATTAATTGAAGCTTTTACTAGCTTTTCTATGTATTATAATTAAAATAAAATTATTATTTACATAACAAAAAATATAAGCGTATACCACTAAAAACAATGTTTTTGCATGAATTAACTATGAAGTAATATAAGAAAACAAATTAAAAATACCCCTTTATGGCTAAGGCTATTTCTGAGCTTTGTATGTTCCATTTTTTTTTCATTCGTATTAAATTATGCAAAAAATAAATAACAATCACTTTTTCGCTTACTTGCCTCGTGCAAATAAGACGCTCGATTTTAAATTTTGAAGGCACAAGAATCGAAATATTTCTAGCGCTTATATCCCTCTTAAGCAGATAATTATTCCAAGTCAGTGTCTTGTTAACTAGAATTATAATATCTGTGGACTTTTCACTGATGTGAACTTCTTATATTATAGATAAAACTGACGTCAAAACGGGAACAAAATACCAGGAGTAATTTGTGTTAATTGTGTAATTTGTGTTAATTGCCGCAATGGCGCTAAAGTCACAATTATTCACAAACAACACACAAAATAATAATAAACACCAAAATGTGAAACTGCCGAGAAAAACAAAATACCAGGTGAACAGAAATGTGATTGGGTATTTCTATTTGGTTAATATTATTAAAAAAATATTGCTTAGTGTCAGTAAATGTAAAAAATCACACAACGAGAAAACCATTAAAATGTGTTTAAATACGTTTTATTTTTAATTTTCGCTTTATTTTTCCCGACTCTGCACTAATAGGTACAATAAATAATGTGGCAACCCCAAATTTGTGCTCTCTTCGAAAACTTAATTTTCAATCAGCTCATACATATTTTCAATTAAAATATGTTTAAATAAAATAACGCATTAAAGCCCCATTCTATGATATAAATGTTGGTTATTGTGTTTCAAAAAGGAGCTCGTTATTTTTTAAATAATTCATTCTTATAAATATATTACAAGACATCCTTCAGACATTACTGAGTCGAACTGTCTGCTTTCTCACACAGGGTTAATTAAGACTGAAGTAATTAAATTTCATATTATTCCCGTTGTGTGCCACATATAAACGTCAGTTGCCAAGGATACGTGCTTGTGTATGTGCTTGAGCTCCCGAGATGTCACCACCGTAATATTATTTAAGGCTTGTGATGTAATTAGGAGGATCATTTAACCTTCGGCTTACCAAGATGCAAAACAAACATTGATGTGTTGCCATTAGGGGTGACTCAGTTACCCCGCGCATTGTAATGCCATATTTACATAATTCTATTACAATTTATTCTTATAGTTTATACATTGGTGTGTTCGTGACATAATATAGCTTCTGGCTGTTTTCCGGCTCTGTGAAAAGAGAGTTATTTAACGCCTATTCATAAAAAGGTGACAAAAGCAATCTATCAAACTATAGACCTATTTGTATTATGTCTGCTTTACCCAAACTTTTCGAGTCATTAGTCATACCATTGTAAAACCTATCAACAATATTATTGTTCCTAACCAACATGGCTTTATCAGAGGTCGATCTACCTTAAGTAATTTAACTATCTATAATAATTACATATGCAAATCCCTTAGTCTGAAACAACAAGTGGATTCTATTTACACCGATTTCAGTAAAGCATTTGATAAGGTTTGACATCACATTCTTATATCTAAACTCAGACTGTTGGGCATCAAAAGTAGTTTATTGACATAGATTATCAGTTACCTCAGTAATATAGTGCTTAGTGTCAGGATTAATTTTATAGAATCCTATGTATTCGAGGCCACAAGTGGTGTCCCGCAAAGGTCCCACCTCGGCCCAATATTCTTCTTAATATTCATTAATGACATTGTAAATATATTTAAAGATGTACAAGTCCTACTTTTTGCAGATGATCTAAAATTGTTTAAAAGAATACGAAATATATATGATTACCTAATTTTACAAGCTTATTTAGATGAACTTTTTAAATGGTGCGAACAAAATATGTTATTTTTGAACATTGAGAAATGTCAAGTAATACGATTTTCCAGAACTCATTCTCAAATCTTACATAAATATAATTTAAATAATGTTAAATTAACACCAGTATCACAAATTCGTGACTTGGGAGTTATATTCGATTCAAACAGATGATGACTTTCACAGCACATATAGATGAAATAACTAATAAGGCTTTAAAGATGCTTGGCTTCCTTTGTAGAACCTTAACTGATTTTAAGTCCTTGGATTGCATGAAAACACTCTATATTTCATTAGTTAGAAATCAAGTGGAATATAATTCACCTATTTGGTCTCCTTTCTATAAAGTACGCTCTAACAAAATAGAACGGGTTCAACACAAATTTCTTAGGCACTTAAATTTCAAGCTCAAAATCCCAATAGAAAACATTAATTATTTAAGTTTGATGAATCGACTTAATTTAATTGCGCTATCTTTCTGACAGAAGAATCATTTCAGACCTAATTTTATTATACAGAGTCATGAACAACCTAATTGACATCCCTGCCATTGTTACTACTATTAAACTCCATGTACCGACAAGGAATACTAGACAAAATATTACATTCTTTTGCAACACATACACAACCAACTATCAATCATACTCACTTACCAATAGGATGCATGATTTAGGCAACAAGTTTGGTGATATTGTAGATATATTCGCTGATTCCCCTTATAATCTAAAGTGCAATTTAAACCAACACTTTGTGGAATCCTACAAATTATTTTAACGTGGGTATAATATATTTAACGATTTGATGTGTTATTGTAATATTTTATATTATATTTTATTCTATATTATTGTCAAATGTTATATTGTTTAAAATATTTCACGGTTTTACGGTATATTTTTCAAAAACTACCTGTATATTTTTAAAATGTTTTCATTTTTATAACTTTTGATATAAATTCTATGCATGTATAATCCTCGATATCTTAAATATTATTTTATAATCTATTTAAAAGCCCCTATGGGCGTATAACAACAATAAATAAATAAATTATAACTACATATATATTTTTTGAATAACACCATGAAGACGGCCCATTTTCCCTCAAGGTCTATGTCATATTTGGAGATGAAGGTATGCGGTGTGGGTAGGAATCTAGAGGTGAGTGATGGAAAGAGATCAGCTGGAAAGTGTTTAAAGTTAACGCGTAGTAATTTGCGCGGGTGTTGTGCAGGTGCTTGCGCGGGGGAGGGATTTTGTAGGTGGCCAGAGGGTGTCGCGAGTTCTCGTAGCCCAAACGCCGAGAGACAAGACCAAACTGGTTTGATTCCTCCGCTAGTAGCGTGTATGTAACTCACTAGCTAGGCCTGTCAGTGAAGCCGCATTGATCTGATAGAAAAGATTAAAAATGACGCACCTAATCTCGCCTAGACCTGACACTTGTCGCGCCCGCCAAAGTCACTACACTGCGGACACAAACGGTGTTTACATATTATTGATAGTTCGCGCTCGCTGTCGTCACTCTGTACGCACAGAAAGGTTGTCCCCAAACCGGCCTCTCAAGACCTGAATACCCGGATACCCCTGTTAAGTTACCAAACCTAGCAAACCACTTGGAGTGACCTATGGCAGAATGTTGATTATCCAATAAATGGTTCTCGAGTAGCGGTACTCGTACCCGCCTCCAAAATCGACGTATTATGACATCATATCGTTTATTTTTTTTTTTAAGTGAAACGAAGGTGGCTTCTAGTGGCGAAAGAGTTGCGCTAAACAAGAATATGTGTTTGAACGCTTGGTACTTACATTGGTACATTTCCTCCCACGTAGCTTTGGTAATAATGCGAGAAAGTGAGGTAGCGCGCATCATCCACTTGCTGGGTATAATATGTATGGTTCCAGCGAGCAAGATCTAGTACTTTAGATTATTTCTTTAATGGTAGGTTTATTGTGTGTTTATGGATTTTGTAGGCACACAAAAAAAATTACATAGAGCATGATAAATAAATATATTTTGCCTACCCCTGTTGGAAACGGAAAGGTTAATGTCAGCAGATTGAATTATTTAAGGATTAACCCTTGCGGTACTTCTCGCACCCTTCAAACATTCTGTTAGCCTGGTAGTTAAACATTTTTATTACATATTTTGGCACTAATTCACTCATCATTCAACGCCTTTCTCTGATGCTAACTGAACAGATGACCCCAGAGAAACTATATTTATTAAAGCATTGATTTATACCCTACAACATATTCTAAAATACTTTAGGCACATAATGTATCCACATGAAATCTTTTTCATTAGTATTTACAGGGTGGTACAAGAACATCATCCTACGACACTATAACGAAGTGAGGTGTCGTATTTATTAAGTCAACGTTCATATTATTTTGTAATTCTAAAATATGGAAGCCTATTTTTTTTCCGAAATTCAAAGACAAACACTTAAAACGAATGAAATTTTCAACAATGTTCACATTGATAAAATTTGAGAATTGTAGTGTTCGGTACTTTTTTGATCTATAACATTTAAACTTGTGGAGGTTTTTTTTCCATTATTTTTCCAAATTTTACATCTGATACATACAATAGTACGAAATAATAAGAATAAGGTGCAGTAAAGTAAGGGAAGTGAGCTCACTAAGGCGCAGCCTGTGCGTGGGTAACAAAGTTAAATATATTTTATTATTGTAACTAGAAAGAACCAACAGTGGGCACATAAGCAAAAACATGATTAAAATTTGTCTAAACAGCTTGCACTAAATGTGCATATTACAGTGCAACAGTAAGTGAAAAGTGTAATATTAAGAGCAATAGTAAGTGCAGTAGTGTAATAGTAAGTGAATAGTGTAATAATAAGTGTAAAGTGTAATAATAAGTGTAATGTTTGTGAGAAACATAAAGTGATACAAATTAAACGATGGGGATGAGGCAGAGTGTTATCACACCATATAACTTCCTTGATCGTACCGAAACTCATTTCTGAGTATCAGCAGCACGCACATTGTAGTGCACTTTCTTTTTTAACATATATTGATTTTTATTATAAGAGAGGTTAAATGGAGAATTGGAAGTTGCAAAACACCATTTAAGTGACATTATTTTAATATTTTACTCATAAAGACTTGTGTTGATTAAACATTCACAGAGATCTAATGTTTTTAGAGATTTTTTCACTATTTTCATTGGCCACTTTAAACCACGTACCTAACACTGGCGCCGAAACCGTGGATGCAATGGATAGGAAATCAATAAAATTCCACTTGAGATTAATTAAATCAGACTACTGTGATGTGTTCTACTAACCAGAATAAAAACAGGTTCCAAACTACTAAATATGTGTTTAATCACAGACGTGCCATTCTATCTGGAGTTCTTGCTTTGATTCTGGGCTGGTCGTTTAGGTTTCGATTCCCGAGGAATTCAATTATTAAAATTGGAGTTATACCATTTGCATATTATATTACGTATGTAAAACGTTTCACAGAGTGTGTTTTCTTTTATTTGCCAGTGTTCCTTGTGACTTTGATAAAATGACAATCATGAATCATAATAAAATTGCAACTTAACCAGTCTCTCCCGATCCGGCCTATTACGTAGTTGGTGAGCAGGTGCATCCATCGTCAATGACAATGAACAAACCTCACCTCATGAACCCGGGCACCACAAGTTAGTAAGTAGCTAAGTCACCAAGCACAGCGAACCATTTAGGTTGACCTATGTGAGAGGTGTTGGTTGGCCAAAAAATGGTTCCCAGAGCTGCGGTATCAAATGAAAAGCTTTTTGGGAGTTAAACTAATTTATATCTGCTATTCTTCAGATCACCGCTACCTAACTGAGCCATCTAACGCGGGCATTACGGAAGAAATATTTATTTATTGACCAAATACATGAATTATATTCTACCTTACTTCTAACCAGAGATGTGCATAATAATTTAATGGTTTTTAGGTTTTTCGTGAGAACAGATCGCGTTTCTGAGAATAAATTCAAGCGTTTGTAATCTTTACTGATAATAGTTGAAATTTAAATTGAGAAGTGTAATTTGGAGTCAAAGATAACACCTTTGAATTCATGGACACTTTAATGATTGATATAATTAAATGAGTAGTCGAGCAGTAAGGAGGTTTTTGATCTGTGGAAACTGATCGTTTAGCATTTGTCAATTTTCAGATTAAAATTATTATATTTTTTTAAATAATTTTTTTTTATTCCACAATAATTTTTAAGCACTTACTGGACTTACATATTGATTATTCTCACAAAGCAACATTTTAAAGGTTTTATGTTAATACATTATTGAAACAATGATTTTATCCACATTTCAAACCATTTTTTACTTTATTTTCAACCCAAAAGGATAATAACAGTATTTTGATGACGATGATTTTTTTTAACTCAAACGGGTTGTAAATGATATCAATGCATTTTTGTTATTTATTTTTGGGGTGTAATGCCGTGTTGCGCTACCTCCTTCTTTAGCCAGCTCATCTGCCCTGATGACGGACACTGTAACGCTGTCCGAAAAGTTGGCTAAAGAAGGAGGTAGCGCAACACGGCATAACACCCTAAAAATAAATAACAAAAATACTTTTGGCCGTGAAAACCAAAAATCATACCCGATATCAATGCATTTCTAATATACAACAATACATGATGAAAATTTAACACCAGAGTTAAGAAAAATAATTGAACAGTTTTGGTTTATGTTTTCATTATTTTATTCTGCAAAATATAAGCCTTATAAATTTTGGTATGTAAAGTCAACACATTAATGATAGTGTGTTTAAAATCGGTAGTTAGGTAACCCAACACTTAGCGAGAAAGCAACGCAAAGTTCTAATGGCGTCGGGTTTTCAATCATTGTGTTTAAAACAATTGCAACTTTTGCTATATTTCACATTGATCGACAGGAAAATGTTTTGTTACGAGCACTCCCAACAAACTACGGAAAGTTGTGTGGAATAATAATTCATAGCAAGCCTAAAACCATCGCCCTTCGTAAATATAATCGAGTAACCTACAACCCTTGGGATTTTATAACTGTAAAGAGATAAGCAAATCTTTGAAACTTTATCACCCTAAAACAAGCTTTATAACTAGCTTTATAACTAGCTTTATAACGAGCTTTGTAACTAGAAAAAGTTTTTTTTTAAATTTATTTGTATTAGTTTTTTTTTACAAAGTTTTTCGGTGACCGGCCAACTCGGAATGAAACCAACTCAAAACCATCTCAGATAAGTCATTTAGAGTGATAAAAAAATATATTTAAAAAATTGGTTAAATAGGTTATGTTAAGTTAGGGTTATCGGCTAATTTAAAATTATTTTTTTCATAGATTTTAACGACTTTTAAAGGAGGTGTTGAGTTGACATTATTCCCAGTTGGCATGGAACCAGCTTTTCGACTACCACACTAGTCACACGCCCGTATTACGGTAGTCGTAACTTGTGTATATTATGAAAATAAAATAAGAATATGAGAACAAAATTTTACTTGTTGAAAGAATGGTAATAATATATTCATGAGTTGGAAAACAGAATTTTTTAAGAATTATGTAAATAAATAAAAAAAAAAATTTACTTAATTAAAATAGGTCCTATATACTCGTAAATAATCAATTAAAAATACTTTGTGTCATAAAAATCATCAGTTCTCTGGTGTCAATACTTAGTGAGTTGAACATTTTGGAAGCAATGTAAGAGAACTGTCGCTGGGCGAAAGCTGTTTTTGTTGGAATCATTTTTTGAAAATTTTTGAGTGTAGTTTTTTAAGTGAAACTTCTTTAGCAACATTGCGATTTGAAACTCGATGAAGCGGAAATGAGCGACACTATTAAAAGGCAGACACATACATATATTGGATTGAGCCTGCGAGAGAATGCGATAGAATGAAACCTTCGAACAAGCTGGGCACGTTGGCTCACTTTTCAAGGCTCCTATTGGTTGAAATTGTGCGGGTGAAGGTTTCACTTCTTCTACCATGTGTGAGCTGCACTCGATTTTTTTTTCATTACATCCTTTAGCCGTGCGTATATCATGAGAATTGTCTCTGTACATAATTTTCGGACGTCTGAGATTGAGATTTTTTTTTTAAATGCTATAATATGTGAAGTGGATGACATTTGAATATTATCCTTCGCAATAACTATTAAATTAAAATCACGGAACCCACCCCCCACAATACCATATTTCAGTAGCCATTGATTGAACAGGTGCAAAGTAAACACATGTTTGTATGCCTCATAACTAGCTTCATAACTAACTTTTAACTAACTTTATAACTAAATTTATTAGCTCTAAACAGACTTATAATTTGGTTTATGAAAAACTAACAACGAAAAAGGTTGAAAGCTTTGAAATGTTTAATAAACTAAAGTTTAATGAAAGGATACCAATTAATTTTATAGTTCTGGAGAGAAACAAGAAGCACTTTACACAAATTAGAGTTTTGTTGAAGTTTATTTCGGTACAACCAAATTTGAATTAAAAGCAAAGTTTATTGTTAATTTCCAACAAATCCCAGATTTTAAGCGTAGGTGTAGAGGAGATATTTCTGAGTAAATATTATTTTATTCTAGTGTCGTATAAAAGTTTAGAAAAAATGCTTGAAAAATTGCTTTGAATTGTAAAATCTTCTTCCGACCCTTTTTGGGATTGGCTTCTTTTTTAAAGCCAGCAAGAGGTCGCATGTGTTGTCGTCGTTCTAGTATCATACATCGTTTCGTTTCATACGAGACGTGTGAGAAAGAAGGACACGATCGTCGATGACGTATGTACGAGAAGATGCTGGGACTATTAGGGTAGTAACACTCTCCGACACGTTTGTTTTAAAGAAGCATAATTTTATCGACAGCATAAAGGACAGCCATAAATAACAGCAGACTTCAAAAAGGTATTTGCTTCTTATTTGAAAGGTTAAGAATTTGTCAGGATTTACGCACTCTTTAAAATGAATTAAAATAAACAGTTTCAGAAAAATGCATTTTTTAACAAAGAATAAAAAATAATGTGGGAGGTGACCCACAACGGGGCACTTCTAACACCACCGTGGGGTACCTTCGATACTTGCGTTAATTTATCCAAAAAGCATTGTGAACAACTTTGATATGCTTCCAATCCATATCATACACACATGTAAATCCATGCTGAACATTAGAATAATTAAATAAAGTAACTGCGTCTTGTATTTTGTTACATTCTGATTAAATTTCGACTAATACTTGAAAATAAATGTCTTCATTGCTCGTATTTTTTTCAGAGTAATTTGTTTGGAGATTGGGTGAATGTAAAAAAGAATATATTTATGAGTTATTGTTGTCGTTTTCTTAACATAAGATATATCTATTCGCTCGCTAATGAAAAATTTGTTCCTTTTTTATAACATTTCAGCTACAAAGTTTTTCATGTTGTATTCATCAAAGACACATTTCTCTTTTTTGTAATTGCCAACAGTTTTACTTTAAGAGATATTTGACTTATAACATACTAAGAAAATCATAATGCAACCATGGATGATAAATAACCTATAATGTTTTCCAAATAAAAAGAGGCACTGCCGACATACCGTGCCTCCATGTGCTGGAAAAGCCCCAATTACAATTTCACACAAAAATATCAATATTATTAGTGTGAATATTGCAACGTCAATTTACAACTAATATTGGGACTTCGATCAATTAGTCACGTTAAATATATAAAATCAACATCAATTTTATATTTAACCAAAGTACACACTTACCAAATTACCTCGAAATATTATGAGAAAAACGCACAAAACTAAGAAAGCATCACCATGAAACAACAATTTGCTTGTGATTTTTTTAGCCACGTTCACGAGCCAAATTCGAAAGCATCATGGGTACCCCACACGTGTGAAGGTGTCATCTCTACATATATTGTATAATGTAGCAAATTAAGTAACATATTTAATACTAAGTTTGACCGGTAAAACAAATAAATTTTGCGTGTTATCTAGCTATATATAAATACAATAAATCACGTTTTTTTGACGATTTTTTTTTCAGGCGACGCAACGCCGGCGTTGTGTGGCAATTTTAACTTTTCAACGCAAAAAGTGCGTAATTTCGTTCAAGATTTTGAAATACTGCAAACCAAAAAGAAATAATCTTATAGTTTTTTCGTCACGCCATAAAGTAGTAGCAAACAATTTGATGTCTATTCATACTCCACCCCGATTGTTTGAGCATCACGGGCAGCTACAACTTTTGTTGACAAAAGCTCTGATTCAGTTATTCGTGTATTTATAACTATCGGAATTTGAGAATGATATCCTTGTTTTTGTACCCACGCCCGAACAAACTAAATGCTATCAAACATGAAATTTAATAACTATCTGAAAATTATTTGAGTTGATTTGATACTTTGTTATATATTTATTATTTAGCTTACAATTTTACCATAATGGGTGTAGAAACAAAAACTACACGAAACAATTACGGTAGTATCATGATTTCTGGTGCAGCATCTTTTTGAAATGTTTAATTTCTATATTCGCTATATCAGCTTTCACTGATTCGGAGAAAATTGCAAAAAACTGTCACATCTCTAGCGTTAATAAATAATTGCATTTTAATTTTTATATAATGAATTGGAATAATATAAATTATTCGAAAAGTGTTCATTTTTCTAGTATTTTTCTAATTTATATCTAGCAATAATTAAATAATTTCGATAAATAAAATGGATACAGAGAATTTTGATACTCCCTTTGTGATTTACTCACGATGTAGATGTTTTGAAACTCAACTTACCTGACGCGCGAGTTTCTAAAACCGCCATGTCAGTAAAATTGCTCGTGATTGGTTTAATTCCGATATGGCGAGTTTTGATAGTAACTTCTTGAATTTTATAGCGGGTTTTGTTTCTCACGTTTTAACGTGGTTTTTTGTCGTTTCAAAACCTCCCTCAGGAGGTTTTGAAACTCAATTTGAGGTTCATTTTGTCCCTCGCAAAAATTTGAACAAGATGTCATGCTCAGATCAATGAGGCAAAAAATCGGATATAGCGGGTATTGAAATTATAGGACTCAAGTACATTTTTGAGAACTTTCTACTTTTGTAGCGTAAAATTAGTAGGTATTATTTATTATTTATAAAAAAACAAAGTAAAAATTACGTCAAGCCTAAGCTTTCAGAATCTTTAATTTAGTTCTATACGAATTTGTACACGGTTGACATTTGTGACAAGGTAGAACAACAGCTCGGCTGTGGAACGATTTACTGGCTTCTTGTGTTTCCTTCCTTCTACAACATATTCAGTACTTTCTCTCCTCCAAAAGTCCCTTCACATACTATCCCCAAAGATGACATAGGCCCTTGGGGATTTTGTTCAAGGCCTTCTGTACGGTGTTAGTAAAAAAAAATATATATACAAAAAAATATGAATGAATAAATGTATGTCATGTATATTGCGCTTGTCGTCCACTGATTCCCTCATTAACCTGTTTTTTTGCGTCACGTAATATGAGCTAACGTTAATGTCAAACCAAACAAAGTGATTTGTTTATCACGAAAAATTAATAATACCTCTATCATCCCTTCTTATAATTTGTATCGTCACAATAGAAGACTTGACGTCATTTGTTTCAATGTATCTGTGTATTACCGCATTGTTTGTAATCCGTGAGCATGGTAGAATAATGTAACGTAATAATATTCTAACATTGAGCTTTCACTATTTCTCCTTTGTGGAAAGTGGGTTCCGTTTTAGGCAAAAGGCCCGACTTAGTTACTCTGTTTAGGATTAAATATAAGCTTTTCATCTTAAGGGATTAACTTCAAACACATATTAATTCAATCGAAGAAGATATTTCGATAAGACACCGGGTAACGGGAGCTAGGATGCGACTAACGGCTTCCGACAACACGGAGGTGACCGCAACCTTCCAGCACCAAGCCTCTCCTGTGTGAGCGCTGGGCCCGAGCTCACCCCTGACCACGCCCTGCATAAAAAATGATTATTTATTATATTTGAATTGTTTTTTTTTCTTCAATTATATTTACATGTGTCTTTACCTAAAATCTGTTGTGTAAATATGTAAATATGTACTATACAGAACGTTTGGGATTGCACTATCCTGCCGATCTTCTGCATTAAAACATTAGTATTTTTATTATATCACAGTACTTACTGATAATACTAGATTCAAGTGATAGAAATATTATACCTACACATGAAATTTCAATAAATCAGCTTTATTAAAAATGTTTTGAAAGATTTTTGATTGAATACGATAAACACAAAAATTATTATAAATTGCAAAATGATTATAAATTGAAAATAAGTCTGAAGCGTAAGTATTACTAATTGGTTTTGTGTTTAAGTTGTAAAACTCCGTTTGATTTAAATTTTTAAAAATAAAATTTAATAATACTATTTTTGTTTTTATTTTTGTGACAACTGTTTTGGATTACAATGCCATTTTTTAACTATGGTTAAACCACTTTGAGGCGACTTATTTATGGGATTCTAAATTTCAATTTTTGAAGGTGTCTGAATTGATTTCATACCGGTTAAACCAATTTGCTTAGAAAATAATTGAGACAGTAGATCTTTTATTATGTGGATACTTTGAAATCTCTTTTCCCCATATTAAATGTTAATTGTTCTTAATTGTATAATATTGACGTTTCTGCTATGACATATTTTGGATGCAGTTATATTGTTTAGGTTTTGTAAACATACTCGGAAGTTGGCAATAGATAATTAGCCTTACATTGGGGTCGTTCGTTTGTTTATTGATTTCTAATTGTTCAATCAAATTTAATCTAAGGCCCTTTCTTTCGATATGATTAAGGCTTATTTTTGTTGATTGTTGTTAAGTGGAATATGATTATTCTCTTACAAAAGTTCTGCGAAATTCGAATGTGTTTTTTATTATTATAATATTTAATTAAATGTTACAGTTTGAGGTAGGTACTCATAAAAAGTTAAAATAAAAAATAATTATATGAATAAATTGTATCTAATATTTTTATATTACTTGCGTGGCAATTTTCCCTTATCCCTCTCCTCCCCTTACCCTTCCCAACCCAAATCCCTATTTTGCAGTCTATTTTAGTTACAATTACACTTATTTAATTGTTGTATTGGTTTATCATTTGTTGAATTCAGATTTGTACTATTATTATGTTTTTTTACTTGCTGCTTGGTTCTTGTTTCATTTTTCTTAAATATTCTAGTTTACATTCAGTTAGTCCCATTTTTAAATACCTATCTGTGAACATTAATAATTGGTCTGTTTTTTATCATCCTCTTATGTTTATTGTATTACTAAGACTGTTAATGTTCCTTAAAAAAATAAATAAATATCGTATATGTTCTTTAAGAATGCTCTATCCGTTTGTCCGATGTGGCATTACAGTCGGCTTTGTCACATTTTAATTCATATATGCCACTGTTATTAAATTTAGGATTTCTACTTTTCGAATTTTCTACTTGTTGCTGTATGGTTATAAAAGCCAAAATCAAACAACATTTTAAAAATTCTTTTGCAGTTTTTACAGATATTGGGCCGAGAAATTCGAGACATGCAAATTTTTGTAATGTAGGTATTGGATGTAATAAATTAATTTTATTTGTATATTTCTTATAAAAGATATACAAAACTATAAATAAAAATTCAAAGAATAAACTGTGAGCTTTTTCAAAAAGTTTTTTTACGATAGTTGAAGGCTAAAAGATCATCGAAAAATATTTTGATTATTTTCTTATTGGAGTTGTTAAGTTTGCCGCCAGGCCGATAAGAAGTAGTATTTTCAGTAGTTATTACCTTATTATTTCCGAATACATTATCATCACATCAACAGCATCAATTTAATATCATTTAGAAAAATAGCTGAATAAATCCCATAGCAAAGAATGTTAAGATTTTTGCCGTGTGTTTCATGACAGAAATAGGCACATGAAAGAAATTTCGGAAAGTTATGGGAAAATTAATGGAATAAGGGTGTTATCCAATGAAGCAGAATTAACTTACCGGCATGCTTTCATGGTAGCACTACTTATCGATCTAATTATTAATAATTAGGAAAGAAATAGAAGGACGTGCGGAAAATTGTGACCTTATATGTCCAGAAGAAGTGGAAGCCAGTTAATTTATTACATTGAAAAATGAACAGAGTAGACGAAATATCAAGAACACACAAACTGTTTCAGAAAAAAGGTTAATTTTTAAAATAATATTTTGAAAAAAAAAATCCTGAGCATTTTGTATTGTAAAATATTGCCATATTACCAAGTCAATCAAGAGCTAAGGAGCGTTGACATATGAAATAAACTAGCGAGTTCCCGGCATACGTTGCAATGCCACTAATAAATAAATTGTTTCTCCCTTCGTGTTTTTTTTTTCATTCGTCCCGTTCCCCTTCCGCCTCCCCTTCCCCTCACTTGCCTCCTTCCCCTCACGCGTTCTCTCACCACCTTTCCCGCCTTCCCTCTCCCCTCTCTCGGGAACTCCCCCTACCGCGATTCCCCCCCCGTTTCCAGCGTTCAATATTCATTTGGAGTTTCGAACAGCTCGCGTGCCACCTATTGCAATTTTTTAACAAATTTTAATTTTTCATATATTACAAACATTTATTTTTTGTGTACCTATTATAAGAAAAATTAATCAAATTTGATTCCTAACATAAGTACCTACGTAAAATAAATATAGATTTAGGTTGGTACCAAAGGTGACTGCTTCGATTAAATTCATTAACTTAAAGAGTTTATTCGAAAATTGAATTTTGATTTAACAATCAATGGTTTGCAAAATATCATTCTCAAATTGTGACATTTTTGACAGTTTCTTAAGAGTTTTTGAAATGATTAAAAAATCTTTTCAGATAGATGCTTTGTCGTGTGGTCGTAATAATTCAGAAACCTTCGCTGGTGTAAAGAATGTATTTTGAAAGTTTCAAACATTTCCCACGCTTAATATTGCAATGCATAGACAACTCGCACATATTGATTGATATGTATATAAAGGTAGATTCAATTTTACTCTCGGTAACAATACAAGACACAATTTTGTTATTTCGTTTATAAAAAGCTCAAATAGATTAAAGCAAGTGTTGAAACTCTGGCGAAGCCGAATAGTAACTTCTATATTCATAAAAAGTGGATTAGCCCAAACGTGGAACTACAATTTTAATTAAGTTTTAGAAAGTTCTGAGGCACGATTTCCACTGAAATCTCTTTTAATAAAATGAGATAATCGGGCGACGAATCAAATATCCAGTATTACTTCCAGAGCTTAAAATTGCATAAAGGCTTTCACTTTATAAAGGCCAAGTGCTAACCCATGAAAAATCTCTGGATATAAACAAAAAAAAATGGTAATATTTTTTTTAAATAACTAGGCGGAGAATCAAGATCCCAATCAATTGCTTGGAAGACATCCTGTACAAATGTAGGTATTGAAAATGTAAGAATTATGTAATTTTTTGGAATGTTAAGTATGTTAAATCAGAAATTATATGGTCGAACGTTAACCATAAAGTATGTTATATGTTGTACTTGGAAACAATAATTGCTTGTATTATTAACTTTTTTAAAAATTTAAAGTACGTCATCCATTTCAAAAAAACTATTTTTTATCAGTGTTGGTTATGACTGCAATAAGGAAGAAAACATTTTTACGTATTTTTTTATCGATCTCGTTAAAATCTTTTGATTAAATGTTTGTATTTCCCAAATTTTGTTTGAGATATTACTAAAATAAAATAAAACTTAATTATATTATTTATTAATTTGAGTACTCAGCAGTTCTAATATTTCACCGACCGTAAAATACATTTTTGTCGACATTATTTTTGAAATATTGTCGATTTCCAAAATGAACTGAAGACATTGGTAAGAAAACCTTACATACCACAAATGGATTATTTTTCAGAAGAATATTGAAGCTGGTTGGTTTGGTTCTACTAATCTTTACACATTTTTATAATAATTATTCATTTTTGTTATTGTTTTTGGGGTGTTATGCCGTGTTTCGCTACCTCCTTCTTTAGCCAACGTTTCGGACAGCGTTACAGTGTCCATCATCAGGGCAGATGAGTAAATGATATTGGTGAGAGTGTTTACTTATGTGTGTCGAAGCGATACCGTGCTGCCAGCTCCATTTCTCTACGAGCTGGTGTTAGAAAAAATTCAGCATGGTTTTTTGCGTTTAGCTTTGGTGTAGCCGTCAATTACTGGATACCAAGAACTATTGAGCTTAGCTCCGTCGTCTCTGTTAATATTGATGGGGTTTTTATGGATTTCAATTGCCTCCGTAATTAGGCGTGCTCTGTAAGTTTTGGGTCTTCCCAGGACTTCAGGAACAAATCCAAAGTAATGGCCGGTTTCGATTAAGTGCTCGGCGATTGCCGATTTGTCAGGGTGGCCAAGTTTACAAGCACGAAAGTGTTCCGAAATCCTTTTGGAGATCGTCCGCTCTGTCTGGCCTACATAGACCTTGTCACATCCGGAACAGCTGAGTTTATATACTCCATCTGTTTCCAGAGGAAACTTAGTCTTTGCCGACCTCAGTAGGTCTTGGATTTTTGTCGTGGTTCCGAAAACCGTCTTGATGTTCTCTTTTCTCAACAGCCTGGCAATTCTGTCTGTTACATTATGGACGTAAGGCAGGAAAGCGCAGCCTTTTGACTCTTGTTCACCCCTGTCTTCGTTTCGTGCTGATTTGGCTCTTATGATTTGCCTTGTCTGCCTTGCTGGGTAGCCGTTACGCTCCAGTGCATCGGTGAGTTTGGTCAGTTCTAATCCGAGTTTTGGCTCCTCACATATTCTGATCGCTCGGGTTACCAAAGTATGGATGAGACCTCTCTTCTGAGCGGGGTGATGATGCGAAACAGCGTGGAGATACCTATTTGTATGTGTTGGTTTCCTATAAACTGTGTGTCCTAGGCTACCATCCTCTTTTCGCATCACCTCCACATCCAGAAAAGGCAAGACTTTTTGGTTATTTTCCAGCTCCATCGTGAATTTAATTTTGCTGTGTAGTGAGTTGAGATGGTCCAGGAATTCGTTCAGTTTCTCTGTTCCGTGAGGCCAGATGGCGAAGACATCATCGACATAGCGCCACCATACTTTAGGAACAGCCGAAGCTGTGTCGAGTGCCACTTCTTCAAACTTCTCCATAAAAAAGTTGGCTAGAACTGGCGACAATGGACTGCCCATCGCAACTCCCTCCACTTGCTCGAAAAGTTCACCCTGAAAAGCAAAATAACCTGTTTTGAGGCAGTGTTCAAAAAGTTTGCAAATGTCATCCTCATAAATCTCCCTGAGCAAAGTCATGGAGTCTTCTAGAGGAACATTTGTAAACAGAGACACTACACCAAAACTGACAAGACTGCCGTCTCAACACCACATACGATAGATTCTATAGGTATTTTTTTAGGGGCAACTGCATAATTCATCCCCTTTGCAAGCACAGAAGTCGCGTTTGGGCTCAACTCAAGGTTCGAAATATTAATAACAACTTTATTCTGATCGAGTTGTTTTCGATCACCTTTTTTGTCTCGGTTGAGTCTCTCAAACTTTTGCTTTTGTCTAGCATCTGTTGACTGCTTGCATCTTAGTGCTTGATGGTAAGTCATGCTGTCAACCTTCTTCCAATCTTCATCTTTAAGGGTCGCACTCAGGTGTAAGTGTAAATCAAAAAGGCAAAGAGATATTCCATCCAGCTCGCCACGCACATTGTGGATTCTTTCCCTTAGTAGCGCTGCTTCTGCTCTTTGGAATACCCGGTCTGCTTTCCGGGATGTAATGTGTCTTTTTATGCGGATGTGTACTGGTACAATCGATTCCTCCTTACATCTCTTGAGGAAAGCCAGGTTGCCCAATAAATGGTTCCTTCGCTTCCTCACTCTCACCAATATCATTTACTCATCTGCCCTGATGATGGACACTGTAACGCTGTCCGAAACGTTGGCTAAAGAAGGAGGTAGCGAAACACGGCATAACACCCCAAAAACAATAACAAAAATACTTTTTGGCCGTGAAAACCTAAAAACAAATTATTCATTTATTCATCTTTAATGCATTGATTTGAGTTAATAAGTTTAATAAATAATACTAATTATGATTTATGAAAAACGTAACGATAAAGTCCGTGATACGTTTCACATATTTTTCCTATTTTAACAAAAAATTTAGACCCATGCAATTTATCATCAAGATGTGGAAAATTTACTATGAAAAGAGGAAATTAACAAATAGTGAGTGATTATAATGATGAAAAAACTTTTGTGGATAAAATTGTAGTTTTTACAAAAGTACCATACTATTGACCTACATTTTTTTAGAAATATTAAACAAGAACCATACCATGTACAAACGAATATAAAATTTAATAATTTTGTTTTGGAAAATCGTGCACCTTTGCGGTTTTCTTTTTGAGGGCTTCAATAGAAATTCCTGCAATTTGTCACCATTTCCCATTTTGTAAGTTCAATATAACCGCGTTTTTCGAAGGGTACCTAGCATATTTAATTAGTGAGATTGTAAATGACCATCAGAAGGATTTATTTAAAAGATTTTAATAAATAAGATGCATATTTACCAGTGTCTGAAAAATTCATGAGATGATCATATTTTTGCTCTGATAATGTACACCGCAAGAATGTCGGAAAATTTATCTTAGAAGTTGGAGAAAACACAACACGACCGACTCAATTTTACGAATTCGTGCATCATATTACTTTTGGCCACGCAAACCTTAAATCGTGTCATTAATCATAATTCATAACTATGAAATGATGAACTTCTCATGTAAGGTAAATTTAATAAGGAAAAGGAAAGTTGGAAGGAGGGGGGGGGGGGGGGCAGATGCATTAATATTATGTTTGTCATTTTAGAAATTAAGGCAATACTTAATTTCTAAAATGACAAATATGAAATATATTTTACTAAACAATTACAATAATATTGTGTTTTTTACTTAAATTATTATTGATTTGTAAAAATAATAATCCAGTGGAAAGGTAATTTTATTTCGATAATGTTCAAATAACCCATTTACTGTGAAACTTAATATTTAAGAATACTTCAACTAAACATAACATGAATTAGTAGAAGTTTAATGTAGGGCTAGATTTTCTATAAATATGTCGACATCCATTACCACTTTTGCCGACTTGACAAAAAATAGTCATTTTTCATGATAAAAACTGGCAAACGCTGTCATGATTTACATACTCCGCAAAACTTTCTGATAAAATATTATTTGAAATTTCTGCCTCATCACAGACTTATTTATAATTATCTGTAGTTTTAGAAGGCTAGAGACTAATGCTCGACTTATTACTATTTGGAATCCCCGACTTATTATTTTGACACCGTAAAAAAATCAAAAGAAAAAAAGTAAGTTTTTTTAACTAAGGTATAGTTTAAACTAAATACTATGGTTTAAACTTTTTTAACCAAGGTAACGTTTAAACTTTATTTTTTTCTTTTTTTTTCAAGTTATTTTATTTTCAATTATAAAACATTTATTTTCAAATGTGTTTTAAAACTTAAAAAATTGATTTGCCTGAGGATAAAACCTTCCTTCCCAGTGATGGAAAATAACTGCGCTACCGACCTTGCTAAATTCCGATTTTTTATTCCGACATTTATTTCTTGGAATAAGTGCCTACATTATTTAAATTTTAGACAAATGCGTGTACGTCCTTGTGTTTGCGAGTGATTACCAACAAAAACTGATATAATAAATTGTCATTGAATGAGTCTATCTGCCAAGTTTCAGTTTGATTGTATGTTGGAAAGTGGGTTAATTTCCACTTCCAAGATTCCGCGGCTTTCAAACAGATGTATTTAAAAAAAAAGGTTGTACCACTCTCAACATTTTTCTGTTAATTGAGATGGTTGTTTTTTTTCTTTTATCCATTGTGTTTTGATTTCATTCATCACGGATATTTTTGAAAATAGTTCGAAGTGCAAGGTGAATTTTCTGTAAATGTTGGTGAATTTCTAATACATATTTTTGAAAATAATCATATATGTTTTATAATGATCGATCGGTGGCCTAGTTTCCATCGCATTTGGATCCGTCATTTTGTGTCATGTGTTCGATTCCTCGGCTGGCTCCTAGTCTTCCATCACAGTTAGCAGATGCCTAAATTATTATAAGTAAAGGCGCCATATTGAAAAGCAGAGGTAAATTTAGACAAGGCTTTCTAGAGAGAAGCGAGAATATTATTTGTTGAATAATTAGTTCAACAAAGGAAAATATTAGCAAATGTTCAACCTTCATGGTCATAATAAGTACAAGCTGGGGATTCAAGAAAACTTAACTTTTAGAAAGGTCGGAGGAACAGTGAAATGTTGTAAAAGCCATTTCTGCGAAAAATGGTAAATATTTCTGCTCTAAAAAGTTGTGGGAAGTAGCCGAACCATAACTTTATAAGTTTTTGATTTGAGGCATTTAATTTTTTTTCATAATTTGCCTCGAATTTTTGGGCTTATATTAAAAAATATTCGTGTGGGTTTTCCCTTGGAGAACCGAAGAAGTTAATTATTTTATTTATTTATTTTTTTTTTTTTATTCTTGTTTTGTTTTAATCGTAAACATCCATTTTTTTTTTACTTGGAGAAAATCCAAATTAATCATTTTATTATTAAGTTCTGCAAGCATTTCTAATTCAAATATTGATATACAAAATCGTTTTGTTTAGGGATTCAATAAAATGGTGAGAGCAACCATCTCCACGCTTTGCGGCGGTTCAGGTTGAATGCGCTTTGTGCCTTGCTAGAAGGAACCTGCCATTTATTATTATAAACTAAAATATTTTAAAAAATATATTTGACAAAATAATTCTAAACCCATAACACATGTAACAATAAGTTTTCGAAGCAGAGTATTTCAATCAATTTACAAAATAATTACCATCACTCCAATATTGAAATCTCGTAATCCAGAAGAAGTAAATAATTACCATCCCATAACCGTAATCTCAAATAAGGCAAACATTTTTGAAAATCTAGCTAAAAAATATTAAACCAATTTAGAAAATGAATTGAATAAATTTTGAAATAATTATTAAAGAAAATCAGTTCGGTTTTATGGAAACTAGTAAGTAGCACACAAGATGAGATTGCAAAATTAAGAAAGCTTTTTTCATAATTCGTAACATTAATCATTCAAATGCATTGTTAGTCACATGACAAACTTATAAATAAATTAAGAAACAATTAATTAAATGGTTCAACTCTACAACGGATAAGAAACTACCTTTATCGAGTCGTGAAAATCAATGTCAATCAATCAATTGTGTATTTGATTTTAGTTACCGGATCTAAGTGAGGGCAAAACATAACAAATTTGTAATTGTCAAGGGGTAAGCACGCATTTTTATTAGATTTTTGGGATACTTAAGAAAGGGTCAATGCTAAACACAAACGGTCTTACTAAAAAAAAAACGCCTTCACAATTGTTCAACGGTATATCTGTTGCGTTCTCGAGGAACGGTATTTTTGTATGTTTACTAATAAGAATATCACGTTTTTTATGATTTTTATGTTGGTCATGTTGAAACTTCCTAGATCTGCGCAAGCGACGCGGCCATCTTGTTTAATGGCTTCGCAGAAAAACTTAATTTTTGACATGTTGAATAGTACTCACACTTATTTTATGTTTTTGAACATAAATTATGTATAAATAATCAAATCACTATGATATAAGCGTAATTTAATGTATCTGGTTTTTTTTTTCAGCTTTAGTCCTTTAAATAATGTTTTGTTAATAATTTAGTTTTGTCTATAACAGGTTTTAGGTTATTTCTGAAATTTTATGACATATACTTTTCCGCGTGTGTTTAACAAAACTTCCATAAAAGTTGTATTATTTAATAAAATGTAAAATCCTTATGCGTGTGTAAATAAAAACAAATTCGAGAAATCAACGTCTAATTGCATAAAAATGAATCTAAGATGTCAGATTTTTTTCTGTTATTCTTTAGGAATTATGGTTATATTTTTTTAATTGCTTAAACGAGATGAAAAATAAAGTCACAGTTTTCTTCCAAATTCATTAAATGAGAAGACTGTTTTTTTTTTTTAATTTTGAATTTTTGGAAAATTTTTGACCATTGAATAGAATATGTTTATGGTCAGTTGTTTTTTTTTTTAAACTTTTTCATGTTGAAGATTAAAATACTGCAATTTTCAAACACGATCGTTTATTTCAGATACAAAAATCTAAAAGTTAAATATATCTCGTTTCTAAAATGGTACTTGTTTTTACGACATCTTCAAAAATAAAAATAAGACATTTAAAATAAGTTGGAAAAATTCCAAAAATTTGTTCAGAAAACAGTCGTATACATGAGATAAACTACCCTCTCAGGCTGTGTAACCAATGTATATCGGACGGGTGTCCTCTATATTGACTGTAATAAGGATGCTGGGTTCTAGTCGGCGAGCTGCTGCGCTCAGGGCCTTATCCGGTTGATATCCAAGGAGAGATTTCGGTAATCCAAGGAATGTGCGAGGTCGGAAGTCAAAGGCGATTTATGGAATGGTAGAGGCGGGAAGGAGCGGTCCAATGAGAAGAAGTAGCCAGAGTATTTGTTGCGGTGAGTAAAGTTCCGATGCGACTTGTGTGGGAGTCCGAGAGTGGCTTGTGACTGCGAGAGTGTGACGTGTGACGTGTGACGTGTGACTCGTGACTGCGAGATTGTGACTGACCGCGAGATTGTGACTGACCGCGAGAACAGAATTTGGCGCTATTATATACGCCGCCGCATGGCCGTGCACGATATTGGCTCGCACTCGACAGAAGTACACCTTGTTTCGTTGTGTATTTCTTTGCAGCTTTGTGTGTTCTCGGGTGAGAACTAAATTATAAAAATGATTTATTTACGCAACATTACTTGCTGGCCGCTCCTTCTCATGTAAAACACTTATTCCTTGCATTTTTATTAAACAGTAAAAATTACACAATATTAACCAGTGGGTGTTTTGCCCGACATCAGTATGAAAAAGCTTTTTATCTTTTAGATAAAAACATTTGCATACTTAATTTTAACATAACAATTTGTACGCGAGTCCAATATTTTAATCTACATATTTTTATTTGAAGTAACTATTGCAGGACTCGCGTAAATTTAACATTCATTACACACATAACTGTTCATTTTAATATGAACCTTGAGAACGAGCGCGCTGATTGGCTGGTAGTTGGCGGACAGCTGAAATGGCGAAGGGAGGGGATGCGACGTAAATACAGCTGTTTTTTCTTCCTCGGCGGTCAGAAAGCTGTTTCGCATCGTTCGGGCTGCATACACGTTCGATACATCCTCCCTCCAGTGCAGTGTCGGCTGCGCTTAGCTTTATAGAACGTGGCAGGATTATTTTGTCCGGCGATGTCCTATGCGGTCCATTATTTCTGGGTGGCGGGGGGAGCCTCTTCTGGTTTGGGATCCGTGATCGGTGTTGCCATGTGTATGGCAATTTTGATGGCAGGACCCACATATACTGCGATTTTGATCGGGACCGGTGTTTACGCAGCACCGTACATTTCGGGAACGGGAGCTGCGAGACCGCACACTTCGAGGCTACGGTCATTGTGATTTCGGCGTGGCCCATTTGTGAGCCGGGCTTGGTCCTGAAGCGCGTTCTCGCGCTGCTTGCGAGCACTCCCCCCATCGGGACTGGTAAAGATGAGCCCCTGCCTGGGGGCGGCAGGACCGTGCTGTAGAGCAGGTGGTTATTGCGGTGTCTCTTGAGGAAACAACGAGACCTTCGGGATCCGCGCCTTATCCGGCGGGGTCGGTCATGTGGGCGGCGAGCTCTGTGACTGCCGCCGTTTTTGTGGAATGTGACCGGCAACGGAAGATTCATTCCCGCGTCGGTAGATGTCGTTGTCGGCGTGCGCTTTCCATTGTCCGAGGAGGTGCAAACCGACGTGGCAAGCTGCTTGCTCGCAGTTCTAGATGATACTATTATGCGCTTTCCATTATTCACCCAATCTTGAGTGTTACGCGCCGTGTCATCCTTCGTAAGGTGATGCGGGAATGTCGCGTGTGTGTTATTTGCCGTTATTGTCAGGCCGAACTGCATTTGCGGTAAGCTCGGCTGGTTTTCCGGGTTGTAATAGGCTGCGGGGATTTGTGAGGCCCCTTGAGCTGAGATTTGTAGGTTCGGCTGTTGTCCGGATGATGCGCCTGAACCCTTCGTGTTGATGATGGCAGAGTGTTGGAGCTGCAGAGGGGGTGTTTGGCCTCGCACCGTGATGTTGGATGCTGTAGACCGGTACTCTGCGCCGTGTGTGGCACCTTGTAAGGTGCCTAGTTCACTGCCTTGGTTTTTTGGTCCATTATTTTCCCAGTCTTGAGTGTGACGCGCCGTGTCATCCTCCGTAAGGTGACGCGGGAATGTCGCGTGTGTATTGATGATGGCAGGGTGTTGGAGCTGCAGAGGGGATGTTTGGCCTCGCACCGTGATGTTGGATGCTGTAGACCGGTACTCTGCGCTGTTTGTGGCGCCTTGTCCACTGCCTCGGTTTTCTGGTCTATTATTTTCCCAGTCTTGAGTGTGATGCGCCGTGTCATCCTCCGTAAGGTGACGCGGGAATGTCGCGTGTGTATTGATGATGGCAGGGTGTTGGAGCTGCAGAGGGGATGTTTGGCCTCGCACCGTGATGTTGGATGCTGTAGACCGGTACTCTGCGCTGTGTGTGGCGCCTTGTCCACTGCCTCGGTTTTCTGGTCCATTATTTAACCAGTCTTGAGTGTGACGCGCCGTGTCATCCTCCGTAAGGTGACGCGGGAATGTCGCGTTTGTGTTGATGATGGCAGAATGTTGGAGCTGCAGAGGGGATGTTTGGCCTCGCACCGTGATGTGGGATGCTGAAGACCGGTTCTCTGCGTCGTGTTTGGCACCTTGTCCACTGCCTTGTTGTGCGGCGCCTTGTGTAGCACTCCACGCAGCACCTTGTTGTGTAGTCGCCTTCTCAGTGGGTGCGTCAGGTTCCACTGCAGGCGCTTGTTTGGTCACACGAGCGATGAGGGCATCCTCTAATTGTTGGTTGAGGTCCCTATACGCCCTCAATTCTCGTTGCAGTTGTTTAATTAAATCTGCATTTGAATCCTCCCTGTCTGATGGTGAGTCGTGGCTGGGCGTCTGTACCGAGTGGTCGCGGGGTTGAGCGGCCTCCACCGCGGCGGCCGCATTGGCAAGCCGCTGGATCGCAGAGGGGCGTGCGGGGGGCGAGGTACTGCCAGTGTTTTGTGACTCGTCTTGTCGCGTTTCTTGTAATGTACTCTTCCCGAAGTGTAGATATGATGTCATCTTTGTCAGCAGGAGACTAGAATATCCGGCTCGAAGGACCACAATATATCGGACGGGTGTCCTCTATATTGACTGTAATAAGGATGCTGGGTTCTAGTCGGCGAGCTGCTGCGCTCAGGGCCTTATCCGGTTGATATCCAAGGAGAGATTTCGGTAATCCAAGGAATGTGCGAGGTCGGAAGTCAAAGGCGATTTATGGAATGGTAGAGGCGGGAAGGAGCGGTCCAATGAGAAGAAGTAGCCAGAGTATTTGTTGCGGGGAGTAAAGTTCCGATGCGACTTGTGTGGGAGTCCGATAGTGACTTGTGACTGCGAGAGTGTGACGTGTGACTGCGAGATTGTGACTGACCCCGAGATTGTGACTGACCGCGAGAACAGAATTTGGCGCTATTATATACGCCGCCGCATGGCCGTGCACGATATTGGCTCGCACTCGACAGAAGTACACCTTGTTTCGTTGTGTATTTCTTTGCAGCTTTGTGTGTTCTCGGGTGAGAACTAAATTATAAAAATGATTTATTTACGCAACATTACTTGCTGGCCGCTCCTTCTCATGTAAAACACTTATTCCTTGCATTTTTATTAAACAGTAAAAATTACACAATATTAACCAGTGGGTGTTTTGCCCGACATCAGTATGAAAAAGCTTTTTATCTTTTAGATAAAAACATTTGCATACTTAATTTTAACATAACAATTTGTACGCGAGTCCAATATTTTAATCTACATATTTTTATTTGAAGTAACTATTGCAGGACTCGCGTAAATTTAACATTCATTACACACATAACTGTTCATTTTAATATGAACCTTGAGAACGAGCGCGCTGATTGGCTGGTAGTTGGCGGACAGCTGAAATGGCGAAGGGAGGGGATGCGACGTAAATACAGCTGTTTTTTCTTCCTCGGCGGTCAGAAAGCTGTTTCGCATCGTTCGGGCTGCATACACGTTCGATACACAATGTATATTTCTTTCCACTAACAATTTTTTAATTAGTAATGTTTTCACATACACGCTCGTTTATCAATTGAAAAAAATTTTCACGCGTTTTTTAGGGTTGGTATTTAGTTTTTGACACATCCATCTCTTAAGAACGGTTTAGCCTCTGTTTGCTTTTCTTTATTCTGAGAATATTATTCATATCTCAATTCCAGAAGATCGGTGATACGAATTAAGCGTTGGTTCTAATAGTGTTTAACGAATAGCATTTTTCTTATGTGAAAATAAAATTCTTGGAATCAACCCTAAAACGTACTTGAAAACTTGACCAAAAATCAGAATTACCCCAGGGATGAAAGATTTTTTTACGAGTATTTGAGTAGATTTATTACATATTCTACCTGTGTTGTTAGGAATACTTCACTTTCTAAACACCCCTAAGAAATGGTATGTAAATGATTGATACCCCTGGAGGCCTTTCACACATCACGCGACACGTTCAACTATATTTCTCGCAATATTAAGGTACACATTTCAGATTCTGAAGGGAAAAGTTGTCGCCCGGGACTGGAGAACATTTGTCCCACGTGGAATTTAACGCGCGTTAGCTCTTCGTGTGGCAGATCGTGACACATGAATTTGAGACCTATTCTAAATATAAAATAAACGTTTCCTTGCTTTATAGTTGAAGAAGCACGTGCCTTTTGTTCAAATTTTCATTGACTTTTTAATTTTATTATTATATTAAGTTTGTATATTTCGTTAGCAATTAACAAAATATGAAGCACATAATACTGTTAATAGGGTGGGTCACGACTGTATTGGAAAATAAAAGGGTGTTTAATGGAGATATAAAATCACGAATTTTTTTAAATTATATTTGGATATTTAATATATTGGATTAACTTTGAAATTTCACATATTAGAGAAAAACTCACCCTTGTTAAATCTTTAAAAACTACCTATTTTTTGATAAAACAGAAAAAGAGGGAATATTTAAATTTATTTATTAAAAATTACATTTGAATATATTTCAAATTATCTCAAGGCAGTTTATTCAAATACCAGCAAAATCCTTCTTACTCTCAAATTTCGGTATTATTTTGCGAGACTCAATTTTGGGACTTTTTGTAAATTATTTCGTCAAAATACATTACATTTGCTACTGAAGATTACAAAAAATATGGTTTGGTAAAAAATAAATAGAATTTTTTTTTTAAGAAAATATTAAAATTTTCAAAACTTTGAAGTGAATCCAGAGGAAAAAGATCGTATCGGAAATTTGAAAAATTTTAAACACGTCGTTTTGAACATAAAAATAACATTTTTCGTTAAATGACCTAGCTTACTGTATAACCAACATCAGCAGGGAGAATTTAAAATCATTGCTCATCTGCCCTGATGATGGACACTGTAACGCTGTCCGAAACGCTGGCTAAAGAAGGAAGTAGCACAACACGGCATAACACCCCAAAAATAAACCTTAAATCATACCTAAGTTGATGATTATATATTTAATGCTTATTTCATATTTTTTCGACGCTGTTTGCAAAACGGAAGTATTCTCATGTTTAAGCACCTTAAATGTTCGTTTATCCTAACTTTAAAGTTTTAGAAAGTTTCACCTATTTAAAAAAAAAATCTACCCCTCAATTTGGTTAAAATGAAAAAATCTTAAGTCCACTAACTAAATTTAAAAAAATTGTTTTATTTTAAATGCGAAATAAGGATAAACGAACAAACGAAGTGATTAAACAGTAACCGTTTCTCAGAGTTGCTCATCATTTATCGGAGACGAGCGAAACCTTTGATTAAAATAACGGAATTAAATTTAAGTAATATTAATAGTATACATTTAAATAATTTTGAAATCTTAAAAATCAGAAAGGGTGTGAAAGTTAAAATATTATCAATAATAAAAAAAATATTCTAAAATATTCCTTTGTCAAATTTATTGAGTTCCTATTATAAATTACGCCCTATTACCCCCTCCCTTTCTCCCCTCTACTTCCTTCCCACCCGTCAATTTACCTATATAAGTCTATTTTTTAAGTTAGTTTTACGTAAACCATGAAGAAGTTATAATTGCTCACAAATAATGTTGGTTTTTTAAACAATAAAAATGCTTAAAACTGAGTATTAGTTTAATTTTTAATGTTGTATACATTAAATATTGTATTAGTTAGTAGGTACCAATAATAAGTGACCTTTTACCTTTCCTACTCCTCCCCAACCTCTACTTCCTTTAGTCTCACAACATTCCCCCAATGACGCTAGTGGATAAGTGGTTTCCATCCAGGCGTCGTGGGTTCAATTCCGTGCTAGCTAAGTCCTCCGTCCTTGCATATTGTTCTCTTTAAGAAGGAATTTAAACTTTAGGTACACAGCAAAATTTGTCAAAGATATAAAACGAAAAAATTACAAATTTGATTAGATTCTTATCTAAGTCGCAAAACAGAAAGTGCAAAGTGAACCTTCTAAGAGGTGATAAATATGCAGAGTTGCTCCTTTATAGTATTTTTGTGAGCATCCTGACAAACTACTCTCAGTCCTCAGCCAACCGTAATAGGTCCTCGACACCTTCAATATTCGTTTACCAAGTGATGTTCGAAGGAATTCAGCGTTTAGCAATATATACGTACGTACAACGATGACAAGTCTACTTCAGGTAGGTACAATGCTAATATGTCTTAACTTTAAGTCAATGACTGCAGCCAAAATTCAAAGGTGTTATTTTATATCGTCGGTCTTCTGGCAAAGTTCACTAAGTCACGTTTTTTCATGAAATGACTTAAGTATGAGGTCTGATTTAAAAAAAAAATCATCCTCTTTTGACTGGCATACTCCATTCAGTCGTATATTCAATCGTTTTCGATTAAAACATGTTTTTAAAATCACCATAAGTCATAAATCCGATATTATTGTCAAGCAAAACACATTAAGTCAAATATTATACACTAAATGTCAATAATACATCGATTTAGACCGTTAAACACAAGCTAAATCCACTAGGTCAGCTTTAAAATATTCTTAAATCCATTTTGCGACAAGCAAAATCCACTAAGTCAGCTTTAAAATAATTTCATAGCCAATTTGAGGCACTAATGTCAACAATTTAACAGTAATCTTAACAAGCAAAGCACTCTAAGTCATTATTGACCGGTTAAACCCACTAAATCAGGCTCATTTTTTTGTAAATCTTTGATAAAAGGTTGCTTTTATTGCTATGAACTGATTTTTGTGAATTGATAAGGTACTTTAGGGTTCATTCAAAATTATGAAATATTAAAAAAAAAACATTTTGGAGATATTCATCCACTTATTTTCAAAATTGCCTTTCCAAAATTGCTAAATATTGAAATGCGATTATCTCAGAATTGTGTTTTAGTGACTTAGTGGACTTTGCCGGTAGACCGACGATATTAACCCTTGGTTGCCAAGAAGTCCATCGTGGATTTGCTAGCATGTCATAAATCCGATTTTTGAAAGACGGTATGATGATACCGTATTTATTTACAGCAAATTCTCATGATATTCTTTTATTATTAAAAACACGTATGCAAAACTCTAAAATATTTTCGTATAACTTCATTATACAGGGTATTAAATGACTTACTTTAACCAGTGATTCCTGACATTATTTGGAATAAAAATGTAATTTCTTTTTCTACAACATTAAACAAAACAAATTTTCCACTTCTTATCTCAGCAGAGTAACCTCTCAGCCCCGTGTCCTGACCCCCCCTGTCCAACACCTACTGATTTTTTAAGTTTTAAGTAGAAAAAAAAATCGTAAACATCACCGGAGAACAAAACTACGTTTACATTTTTTGCTCCAAATAATGTCAGGAAACAATGCTGAAAGTAAGCCAGGTACGTACCTTAGCACCCTGTATATTATATATTTTTACTTTTCAATGCCACTCAGAGAAAGTGTTTGTGTTTTAATTCCATTTATTGAAGTCCTTTCGGACCCATATTGTTCTTTTTTTTCCTGGTGCCTAAACAAATAAAGCAGAACGTTTTCCGACACGTGAGCAGGCCACATTCAGCTGTCAGTGTGAGAAGCGAGTATTTTCCAAACTTAAGGATGGGCGTACGCTGAGACATCGGTCACGCAGCATGTTCAGCGCAGTTGTGGAATGTATGAGAAACGTGCACGTCTAAGCGTATGTCGCTCCATACTCTTCCATACAACACAAAAACCAAAACTATCTTGCGCTGAACATGCTGCACGACCGATGTCTCAGCGTACGCCCATCCTAATTCCTGTGTTCCCTGCCGTTACTGTGTTTCCTTTGCACACTCCCCCCCCCCCCTCATCACCCCACTCCTCCATCGCCCCTCTCCTTTGCGTCCTTTCCTACGTATCGCCCTTCCCACCTCCGTTCCCGTCCCACGACCCCTTCCTCTCTTGCGTTTCGCTTCTACCTTCAACGCCTTCTCCCTCCCACCGTCCAGTGAACCACCTCTTCTACGATCCCATCTCCCCCTGCCGCTTTCCCCTTACATCTTCCTCGCCTTCCCCTCCCTTTATTCACTCTCTCGCGTACACCTTTTTCTTCGTTCCCTTTCCCTTTTCCAGATTCCACTACCCTTCCTACTTCCCTCCCTGTAGCTAAACTTTATGAAATACACACACTTTTTATAGCTAACAGTGTGAGACCCATGAATTTCCTACATTTACCCCATGTACCCCCTACCACTACTATGCCTCTTTAAATTCCTTCCATTTGTTATCTCTCCCCCCCCACCCAATGTCACCCCTCCCCAGCGTGTCCTTTTGTTTAATAGTTTGTCAACAAAATACATAAAATTATAATTATTATATTAATAACATTTTCAATATGGTTATTGCGATGATTTCAATTATATGTAAGTGAGCACACTATTAATTCAATTTTCCATGCACCTCCGTTCCTAACAGCGTCCTCTTTCCCTCTCACATTCCCTCCAACCTCCCCCACCTTTCCTCGCTCCCGTGTCTCCTTCCCTCCCCCCTCCTGCTTTCTCCTTCCACCTTCCCCCTTCCCTCATCCTCCCTCTCGCGAACCCCCCACCTTCTTTCTCCCCCTCCCGAATTTCTCCTCCCCTCCCAAATTTCCCCTCCCACTCCTTTCTTCCTTTCCTGCCGCTAAACTATATGCAATACAAACATTTTTTAACCAATTGCACTCCACAAATTTCATAATACCAGAGCTCTCTTTTATATACCTATAGAAACATTTGTGGGTGTGCGCACAACAACTCACCAAAATTTCATTGCAATCAGATGAATGGTGTAGATAATAATTTCAAAACACCGGATCTCACCGGTATGTATTAAACAGAAACTTTCGCGGGCATGCGCACGACATATCACCAAAGTTTCATCGTAATCGAATGAATGATTTAGGTAGATAGAAACAAATAAAGAAAAGTTTATTTTTATAAATTAACATAAACACATTAAATGAAAAAAGAAAACTATTTTTTCTAAAACCAAGAAAGCTATAACGAAAATAGTGTTAGTTAGAATACGGCGGGCGATTTATTTATTTATGTCATTTACCCCTGGTATTTTAAGAGTTAAAGAGAGTGGTAATGCTGTGTCATGGTTAACGTGAATTTACGATGAAAATAATAAAGTACTATGATGCTTTTACACATTATTATTGTTCACCCTATTTGGCGGCACCCTGCTGTCAATTATTCAGTACGATAATATCTAAAGCCAGTTAAAAAAAACACGTAAAGTATTTTTTAGAATATTTGTATAATCACGATATTATTTCGACACAGGAACACCTCCCAGTAAGACAGGAATAGCAAAAACCATTATTATAACTGTTATCAAGAAAATTAAGTGAGCAAAAACACAAAATTCTGAAAGCAAACCGTGGCTATATGTTGCTCGTGTTGTGATGCTCGGAGATTGGAGGGCTTTGAAGGAGAAAGTGACGGTTACCTCGCGAGGTTTTCCTCTTGAAACCTGTCGAATTTAATATTTCAACACTCAATAACGTCCGATTACGTCTAAAAGGTATCGAAATAACTATCTAGTCTCCTTTAAGATAAAACTATACGTGAAATCCTATTTAAATTAATATTTACGAAGAATCAGTTTACAATATGAACCTCAAAAAATATGCTACGGATAAATTGAAGCTTTTACAAACTCTTCTATGTATTGGAAATACAATAAAATTATTAATTTTATAACAAAAAATATAAGCGTAAACCACAAAAAAAAAAGGTTTTTAATGACTTAACTATGAAGTAATTTAAGAAACAATTTTTTTTAAATACTCCTTTGTGTCTTAGACTATTTTTGAGGTTTTGTATGTTCTAACTTTTCATTCTTATAAAATTATGCACAAAAAATAAATACAAAACCACTTTTTCGCTGATTTGCCAAATAAGACACTCGATTTTAAATTTTGAAGGCATGAGAATCGAAATATTTCTAGCGTTTATATTCCTCTTAACGGAAAAAAGGTTTCCTTTGATATGCTTGGTGTAACTCTAAGTGACCAGCTCAGATATGAGAGCTCCATCGAAGCCAAGTTATACTTGTATACAAGTTTAATAGTACACAACTGCTGACTCTGTACAAATCGTAAGTGCACACCACTGTTGAATTTGGCAGCCACCTCGGGAGCCACAAAATACTTTTAAAAACCTTGACTCTGTGCGGAAACCCCTCTACACAGCATCCCCAAAGATGACATCTGCCCTGAGTGAAAGTATTTTCATGAGGGCCTACTGTGTGGAGTTCATGTAAAAAAAGTAATCATCAATCTTTAGCGAACAGTAAAAGCACACATTCGAAAAAAACCTTTATAGTTCCTTCACTTAAAATCCGCATCGCAGGTTTTTGCTGCTAGGCCCTGCGGACGGCTTTTGGTTCAGCATCGCTAGTTTGAGAGTTGGTGACTATTTTATAAATCCAGTGGGTACTGATTCCAAAAATAGCCAATTTATCGGATCCACTGGAATCCAGTGACAGCTAGTCACCGGAAAAAAGTAACCGCGACAGGCAATGGCGTCATATATAATATATAAACGCGTGGAATTATTATTGACAACTGCCAGGTACAATAATAAACACATTATCATCAATCTCTCCATATCCGGAGAGATTCACGAAAAAACAAATTCAATAGTACTTACGCCTGCCAGGCGATGCTCTTCACGCTAGTTGTTACTTTATATGGCACCATCGTTTGGCATTGCTTTAAATCGGTTCTTAGTAGGATTTTTAAATTTCAACGGTACAATTGCTAAACTATTAATTCTGTTTGATATTATGATTAATTTCAAAATAACATTTGCTCAGCAAACAAAGGTTGTTCGAACCAGTTTGAAACGCTATCGGTGTACAAAAATACATTCAAACATTCGCTCTTTAAAATGATTTGCCTGTTTGAATGTTTTTTTAAGCTCGACACCGGAGGCCCTGAGGAACAAAAATTCTTTCAGGGCCTATGTCATCTTAGGGGATGCTGTATGAATGGTATTTTTGAGGAAGAGAAGGATATGAAGTTCTGTGAAGAAAAAGGTATGAGGGGTGGACAAAAAACTGGGTCAGTGTGTCCGGGATTGACGAACGTATGAATCCACCCCTCCATCTGCGGTTCAAGGCGATGAGCGAGAGAGTCCAGCTGGGAATTTCAAAATGCCTCCCTCAACCAGACTCTTTCTCTCGCCACGAAACAGGTGTGCAAACGCATCCACCGCTAAGACCTGGAAAAACCTCACCCCACGAACCCGGCACCCCTGCGAAGTCACCAAACGTAGAGAACCATTAGGGGTGACCTATGGCAGATGTGTTGGTAATGTGTTGTAACAAATAATTGCCAATCCCTAAATAAACGAAAGGTTCTGTTTAAATATTTTTTTGATTCTGTAGAAACAAAATTCTCGATTTTTTCAATCTCAGAGAGTAAAATGATTACGGGCAGTGATTTTTCACTTGCTGTTTTTGAAAAATGAAAAGGCCGATTCATTGGCGAAAGATGCTATTATTTCCGGGGATATTTTATATAATTTTTTAAACCCCGATGACGTTTTCATAAAATTAAAAGAAAACATGATTTCCTCATGGCAGAATCATTGGGTTGAATCTAGTAAAACAAAAAGGTACAACTTTTTCACAATACAGCCAACGATTCTTTAAAAACCGTGGTTTTCTAGACTCTCTTTAAACAAATTCTCTACATCCTCCATTTGCCGCATGCGGATAGGGCATTGCTGCCACAATGTTCACCTGACAAAAATTCATGTTAAGAATTCTGCGATGTGTGAATGTCGTCTTGGTGAAGAGGACCTCAATCATATTTTTTTCAGTTGCCCTTTAAATAATTCATACAAAAATTTCATCCATCACCTAATCAGTTCAGGCATATTGCCCCACTATAACATTGCATCTGTTATCTTCTGTAAATAAACGCGTTTATAAAGTCTTGGCTAATTTCCTGAATATTAACAGCATCAATTTGTAACTGTAAGTTTAGTTTCATGTATTTATTTATTTAATTTTTTATGAATTTATTTATTTAATTTTTTATTCATAATAAATTATATCAACATACTTATCAATTTCCTGTTGCATCCACTTGTTAAATGTAATTATAATCATCTCGTATTGTAAGAATTTAGCTTAGTATTATTATTATTTGTATAGTATTATTATATAATGTAGTTAGGTTCTTGTTATTGAAACTAAATTTGTAAATATTAACCCAAAATTACACTCATAAAATTATTCACTTAACACTGGCCAGAACACTCCATTGAGGTGAAAAACCATGAAAAAAAAAATAAGGTGTTAAACACATTTTTGTTATGTATGCTCCGCAAAAATATTTCTTAACTGTTTTTGTGCTTAATTCGTAAATCCTATTTAATTTTTGATATTAAATTAAAATTAAATTTGATAATAGTCACTTATTGCGGGAAAACAGATCACCCACATGATGAAGTGTTTACTGTCCCTAATTAGTTTCTCAGCAAATTGGTTTAACTGGTAATAAATCGATTTAGACATCTTCAAAAATTGACATTTAGATTCGCATAAATACGTCATCTCAAAGTGGTTCAACCACAGTTTGAAAATGGTATTGTAAACCGAAACAGTTGTAACAAAAATACTTGCAGAACTTAATAAAAACATTGTCATATTTAATTTTGTTTAAAATTTAAAAAAATATGTATTTCTGCCGATTATTATTTTAAATGTAAATGATTTTAATGTAGCACCCTTGACTACATGCCGGGGAACGTTTTTCGCTTAGGAATCCCTTCCCAATGGAGATACATAAGAACTCCCTCTAAATAAATAAGGGTTTATATGCTTATCTTTCACATGTAGGCTCAGGATGAATACGAATACCTACAAAAAAGCCATTGCTTATGCGTGACGTAGTTTCAGAATTGATCGCATCGGAACGTGACAGATCAATGACTTTCACAGTTGAAATAATATTTTTTTTGCGAAATGGGTTTATTGTCCTTGAGTTTGCACGAATTATTTTAATGGTTTAATTTATTCGCGTTTGATTTTGCCGAATTTGCATGAATTCAGTGAAAATATTCGAGAATTTTAATTCAGAGGCAATTTAAAAAAATATATGTTTTGGCGGCATTGAGAAAAAAAGTTTCATTTATTGAAATGCTGACGTTACTAATTCCATTGTTTTAAAACATTTTATTGTGTACACCAACAAATAAAAATAAAACAATGTGTTCAACCAGTAAAACTGTAAATAAAACTGTAATAAAACTTTAAAAGTCTCGAGATGTCCTGTCCACATGTTGTAATTATTTTTACTTTATCTATCCTGTTTTTACCTTTTTACTTTGTCCATCCTTAAGAATGCTAGTCCTAATATTAATTATGTTCTAAAACAATAAATAAATAAAGCTACAAAATACCCATCACGTTTTTTTTGGTCTTGGATGGCCTTGAATGCCGAAACAACTGTTAAAATAATAATAAAACAAAAATTCTTCAGAATTTGATACATAGGTCACCCCAGGTGGTTCGCGATGCTTGGTGACTTAGCAAGAATGCCCGGGTTTAGGGGGTGAGATTTGTCTATGTTTTGGAGGTGAATGCCCACCTGGTGCGTGGCGGGCCGAATAGGGAGATACTGAGGGACCGACATTCTCCATTTATCGCCTTGCACTACAATGGGAGGGATGGAGTTAAACGTTCGTTACTTCTAGATACATTAACCACCAGATTCCTACCCATCCCTCAAACCTTTTTCCTTCATAGAACTTTCACTCCTTCCTATACTCAAATAAACCCTCCCCACACAGTAATGCCAAAGACGATATAGGCTCAGAGGGATTTCTTCCTCAGGGCCTTCTGTGTGGAGCTAGTGTAAAAAAAAATATTTTCTTAAATGAAAGAACTTCGAAAATACAAAAACAATAAATAAACAATACGACGTCAATTGATTGTGTATGAAGCCATATCCCAAACACACATTTTCAATTCGGTAATGGAGTATAGTAACTTTTACCATTTATTATATTTTTGAAATAATTATTTATTTTTTTATTTGAAATAATATATAGTGCTAGCAGAAAATAGTTTCGTTGACCTTGAAATCTTAGTAGTAAAGTGCTGTATAATTTGTATGGCTAGGGTTAAAGGCCCGGTAGCATGCGTTTAAAAAGAAGAAGAAAGGGAGATGTGTAAATGATACGAATGTATAGGGAGCGCGCAAATATTGAAAAAATTATAAAATCCTCGTAGGCTACCCCCCTCCCTCTCTCATATGTTATTTGTACCAGTCTGAAAATGGCTTTAACAGGCTGAACCGGTTATGGTCAAAAATAAATTAAGTTGAAAAAAGTTTTATATATTTTAATAAAATTATTAAAAAACGATAACAATTAGCGAAAATATTTAATAAAACACTACTTTCACATTTAAAATCTCTTAACAAATGCTTAAATTGCATTAAAAAATGTATTGTGTATTTCTTCAAAGCTATAACACGTTAAATAACAGAACAAAAAGTGTTTTTAATGTTTTTTGGAGCATAAAAAAATCTCGTGTGGATAGCATGGTGGTCGAAAAATTCACAAACTATGAAACCATCAAAGCAATGAATAAAGAAAAAAAATACTTTGCGATTATTTTCTTCTTAAACCTGAAAGTGTTCAAGAGAAATATGTTACAAATCGGAAGAAATGCGGAATGCGGGGGATTAAGACGTTAATCATAATATTGTAAGTTGGATTTTAATATTATAAGTATTTAGTTTATCGATGCGTGTTTGTTATAAATTTCAAGTTATATCTTAGTTGCACTGGTTTAAAATTACTTTTTCCATAACGTTTAAAATAATATTTTTCTAGATAGGTAAACGACGAAAAAAAACTCACCAAGAGCTTTTCCGGCGTGTCAACCCCATCGACGTGATTATGAATCTAGCCGAATATTCTAGAACACACGAACTTGTAAAAATATACGGGATAGAATCATCGAGATGCGTCGATGTTGTTGGAAGGTACTGCAAGAATTGTCTGAAGATCTTTTGATCCACAGACAATTTCGTTAGACCATAGAAGGTATCACCAGCTATATAAAAGCGGCAATGTTCCAACGGGGGAGTTGAATTGGACGCAGCTATCGTATTCAATTACAGTGCAGCTATCGAATAAACATCGCCGTGCCTACCGAGTGTAGTAAAAATAGTGTAAATAAATACATCAGTGTTAATTAACAAAACCTGTTCAAAGAAATCTGCGTAAATAAATCAATCCGTGATAATTGAATAAATCTGTAATAATTTAATTCAGTGCAAATAAATTGTGTCGCTGACATTTGTGTTGTTTTGATTGCTGGTGAACCCTGTATGCCATAAAAACTGTAATGGGAGTAATCTAAAAAGTGGATAGTACATAACGTTTTCCAAGGTTGATATAAACGCGGACTACTTTAAAGTACCAGCGCAGGCACGGCTACTGAAATGATGTGACGGAAACCTTCTGAAATAGCCAACCTTGTTAGGTAACAGAGTTACTAACATATGGTGTTCCCACGCGTGTGACATGAAAAAACGTTAAAGTGGTTGGCATAAATTCCAATCCCCAGCACTTGGCGAGTCAATCGATCTCAACCCACATGACAATGGGATCAATTTGTTTTCAAGCTTAGCTAAAGAGCTTCCAGACCTAAAAAATATTGTCACGAATTGGTTCTTGTAAAAATAGTAAATTTTGACGTGAGACATAAATATTTTAGACACGGCTGATAAAGCAGGAAAATATATTTTCGTTTGTCGAATTTCTACTTTTCTGTTCTATTCATTTCAAATGATGCGTTCACGATAAATCTTATAATTTAGCCAAGTGGCTTGCCACGTTTGGTGAGATTCCATGCCAACTGAGAAAAAAATCAACTCAACATCTTTTTGAAAAGTCCATAACCCTAACCTATTTAAGCAATTTTTTATATATTTTTTTCATCACTCTTAAAGACTTTACTGAGATGTTTCTGAGTTAGTTTCATTCCGAGTTGTTCGGTCACCGTTTGGTGACTCAGCAAGGGTACACGGATTCTCGGGGTGAGGTTTGTCCAGGTTTTGGCGGCGGATGCATCTGTCCATCTGGCAGGTCGGATCGGGATAGACTGGTTGAAGGAGACCTTTTGACTTCTCCAGCAAGACTCTCTCGAAATATCGCCTGGCACCACAGGGATGAATTCATACGTCCTTCACTCCTGGACACACTGACCCCTAGATGCCTACCCACCCCTCAAATTTTTTCCTTACCTGAATTTTCTCTCTTTACTTTCCTAAAAAACTCTCCACATAGCATCCCCTAAGATGACACAGGTACTGAGGGGAATTATTTTCCTCCTGTGTGGAGATAATATTAAAAAATGGCCTGGTAAATATTAGGTAAATAAAACAATAAATTCAGTTATCAGTAATCAATGTTCATAGAAAATGCGTTTAGGGTTAGCTCATCGAGAGGGTAGAGCATAGCTTAAAGTCCGACAAGTGGCAGTGTTTTACTTCAAGCTACGTCACGCGTTCGAAATTTTGAAAGGGGCCCGACGATTTTTTTTTCGATAAAAGTCCGTATGAGCTAATCTTGTTAAACGCTTTTCCTACGAACATTGGTCAGTAATGTCATGACATTCTGCGCAATGTGTAAACTTTTTTTAAAAAATTGGAACTTACTCTCTGGGTATCAGACGAGCGATAAATTAGGTACTTTTATTACAAAATTATTATTTATTCGAAACGTCTATTTCTTCTGTTCGCATGTTTGACAAATGCTTATACGAATTAATAGAGTGAAGATACGTTATGGAGACAACGCACGTGGTTTCACTGAACCAGGTCCTGTGAATACATTTAAGTGGCCCATCCTTTCAGCTTGACAAATACGACAATTGTGATATCCTGTGATTTTGTAAAAACGAAAATATTTATTTAAAAAAATTCTAAACAGTTTTCATGTGTGGATATTATCATGTAAAAATAACAGATCTGAGAAAGTGCGTCTTTTTAATATAGTTTACATATTATTATTTGTAATTTTGTTTTATTTTTGAGTAAATGTTTTGAAATTTTATTATTTATAATTCCCATTTAATCTGATTATACCTTAGAGAGGATTCCACACTGTAGAAGTATACTTCAGTGAACTTCTGAGAAAAAAATAACAAAACAACATTTCTAAGGTTTTAACACTTTTGAAAACTTTATATATTTTAAAGTATTTTGAAGGAATTTGAATCTACATGAAAATATAGATAATAAAGGTTTATTGTTCAAGTTGCAGGGAAAGGTAATTTTATTTTGATTTATTATGGTAAATGTAATCGAGTGATTCTTAGACGTGTTTAAGGTTATAGATATGTCATATAATATGTCACAAGAGTGACCTTCCAGATGTCGACAATATTATATTCAAATATTAGGGACTCTGGTGGAATGGAATTCTCATTAGGTGCTCAAATACCAGGGACAGATAGGGTGCCTATTCAGAAGTTGTTCAGGGAATAGTCATACATATACCAGGAGGAACAAAAAATACAAGATCATTCAATAAAATTTAAAATTCAGTGGGAGATTGATTGAAGTCGACGCTTATTGAGATTTTTTTAGACTTTGTTTGGATTACCCGATAATAGTTTCAATAAGAGAGCACAATTTTTTCTCAACAAATAAGATAATTCTTACATTATACAAGTAGTACTTTACTATAAAAAAACACCAAATGGTTGAAATAGTATCTGTACGACCACCTTGAAACGAATTGTCTGAGTGCAAACAATATGCACATACCTACATTGTAATGGTGAGCAAACAGAACCTTCAATATAAGGAAATTGTTAAAAAGTCATATTATACCCATATTGTGCAGTCGAGAACATCTGCGCTCACAGAACGTATTATTGTTTGATATTGAAGAAGTATAATATTGGAAAATTCACCATAACTCGTTTCGAAGATGCAAGTCACTTTTTGTTTTACTGGAAACTTTGAAAAAGTTCCATTGCAGACAAGTTGAATTGTTAGTAAAGTTGACCGTATCGAACCATGCGGTATTGGTCGCTAAATTGTTAAATTTTTTTGCGATATGGTCTGGTGCTAGCAGGACTGTGGCATTTTCAATTATGTTAGGTACCTACGTTACGCTGGGAATTTTAAAGGGAGGTAGACAGGGAAGAAGGAGATCGGAAAGCACCTGGTTTTTTCAGATCTAGTCACTAAGTACTGCTAGAACCATTTGAAGCAATTTTTCGTTTCAGAAAGGTGGATTTTCACCAGTGAGTTACTAAGGGCATACACCACTCTAAATACTGCAAATATATGAATACTATATATTTATTTTGTGAATTAACACTTAAAGCATGCCGAGTTCTAAAAATGCGATTTTTGTATTCGAAAGAAAGGACTACAGTCACCCGGCTATGTTCGTAAGGGTGGGTCACGACTGTATGGGGAGCAAAAAAAATTTGTTTTGATTTGTCTAATAGTGATAAAAGGGTGTTAAATGGAGATATAAAATCACGTTATTTTGAAAAAAAATATTTGGATATCATCTTCTTCCTCCGGATTGACTTATAAATAAATTTTGACGAGTCAGTGGTTGAATGGGCATCGCGCTTGGGTCCCACCCGGGCGTCCCGTGTTCGATTCCTCGGCTGGCTAAGTCGTCCATCACAACACAAGCAACATTTTCGGCTTTCTGTGGTGGTAGTAGGAGATTTTCAAACATTGTTGGGTTATTCGTAACCCGGGAATGTTTGTCTTTCTTTTAAAAAAAAAAAAAATTCACACAGTTGAGAAAAACTCAACCATGTTAAATCTAAAAAATGTTAGATAAACCATTAAAAATTAACTATTTTTAATAAAACACGAAGTAGAGGGAATATTTAAATTTGTTTATTAAAAAATAAATTTGAATATAATTCATATTATCTCAAGGCAGTGTATTCAAATACCAGCAAAATCCTTCTTACTCTCAAATTTCGGCATTATTTTGTGAAACTCAATTTTTTGACTTTTTGTAAATGATTTCGTCAAAATTTACTACATTTGCTATGGAAGATTATAAAAAATATGGTTTGGTAAAAATAAAAAAAAATTTCAAAAAAATATTACAATTTTCAAAACTTTGAAGTGAATCCGGAGGAAGAAGATCGTATCAGAAAATTGAAAAATTTTAAACACGTCGTTTTGAACCCATTTGGCACCCTTTTATCGCTGTTAGAATTTGAAAATAACATGTTTTGTTAAATGACCCACCTTAATGTTCGTCGTGGTTTTAATTCATCTTCACAGAGTCCAACTTCATCTGGACACAGTGAAGATCCGGTATATTTCCTTATTTAATATTATTATTTATTGTTTTTATAAGCTCCATCGGTATTTTTCCTTTTTTTTAGTTATTTACTAGTTCCCGGCATGCGTTGTAATGCCATTTAATAAAGTTTTTTTTTTTATGTTTCTCCCTGCGTGTCCTTTCCCTTTCGTCCCGTTTCCCTTCCGCCTCTCCTTCCCCTTCCATGTCCCTTTCTCCTCATGATTTCCCCTCCATCTTCCCCGCCTTCTCACTCCTTTCTCCCGCTCCCCCGTCCCGCGAACGCCCTTCTTGCATTCCCCTCCCCTCTCCCACGTTCCATATTTTCAGTCCCAGCTCATTAAGATTTTCAAAGAGCTCGCGTGCCACTTACTGCAATTACAAATTTTCAGTTTTCATATATTACAATCATTATTTTTTCTATATTAAAAGAACAATCAATCAAATTTGTAACCTAGCGTAAGTACCTATTTAAAAATACCTATAATTCTGGATAAGAAGTATTCGATTTTGGTTAGTATCACATTCGATTAAATTAATAAATTTAAAGAGTTTATTCTAAAATTGAATTTTGATTGAGTAATCGATGGTTTGCAAAATGTCTTTCTCAAATTGTGAGATTTTTAACAGTTTCGTAAGAATTTTTGTAATGATTGAAAAACTTTTCAGATATATTGTCATGTAGTTGTAACAATTAAGTAACTTTCGCGAGCGTGGAAAGAAGGTATTTTGAAAGTTTCAAACATCATTTCCTATGCTTAGTATACCAATACATAAACAACATAGATACGAACATACATACACGTAAGCAAGCAAACCTACATTGATTTTTATGTATATTGATTTATTTACGCCTTAACGGGCTTTTACAAACGTTTGATGTAAAATGAATTTCGTGGAACAGTAGTCATGAATTTAATTATATTTTTTTTTTTTTTTTTACATGAACTCCACATAGGAGGCCCTCAGGAAAATATTCTCCCTCAGGGCCTATGTCATCTTTGGGGATGCTGTGTGGAGGGTTTTTTATAAGGAAAGGAAATGTAGGAGAATTCTGGGAAGGAAAAGGGTTTAAGGGGTGGGTAGGAATCTGGGGTTCAGTGTGTCCTGGTCATCCGCCTCCAAGACCTAGACAAACCTCATCCCATGAACCCGGGCACCCCTGCTAAATCACCAAACGTAGCGAACCACTTGGGGTGACCTATGGCAGAGGTGTTGGTTATCCAATAAAGGTTCCCGGGGCAGCGGTACCCATTCCCGCCTCCCAAATTTAAAATCTAGAATGATAATAATAATAATAATAATAAAAATTGCAAAAATCAGTCATGTTAATACATGTAGAATTACGAAAGATTTTTTGATTATTTATATTGAGGGATCAGTAGGATTTATCGGTCCAGTTAGGTTAGATCAGGTTAGGAGTTCTATCGAGCCGAACCATCTGATATGAAAATATCCGGAGTCGGTGAATTATTGTCCCATTTGGACTCTGGTAGGTTGACTTGTTGTTCTTGAATTGTTTTGTATTCATTATACTTATACAGTGCAATTGCATAGATGCGTGGATTGACTAGATGATCATTTGTGGAAAAGTGTGTGGGAGGGTTAAGTTTTTCCTGTGGGGAAGATTTAACCCGGACATAAAGTCAAAAGAACAATAACGGGATGTTCTCTATTAGCGCCGTCCGAGTATTAGATACCTTTAGGCACGATCAGGTTTTAAAAATAATTTTCCAAAGTTTGGTAACTAAACATAACTTGATTGACTGCCGTAATGTAGTATGTGCCGTATGTTGTTCTTGTATTGTTTTGCATTTATTATACTTATAATCTACACTTGCACAGCGTGGATTGACTAGATAATCATTTGTATAAAATTGTGTGGAAGGGTTTAATTTTTCCTGAAGGGAAGATTTAGAGTCGAAAAAAAATGGCATAATTTGTAGAGCTTTGTTTTTGTGAAAAATCACCTTAAGGGTGCTTTACAATTTATTATGAATTTTTAGACTCTATCTAATTTTATTATTTACAAATACCGGGTGCGGCAGAGAGGACGGACGGTTTTAAAAAAATCATAAAATAGTTAATTTTTACTCAAAAACAAATTTATTGATGGAATCAGGTTCGCAAGAAAATAGCATTTGAGACAGTCAAGTGTGGAAAATCACATCAGGCATGTGGTGGCCGAAATCGTTGATGCAGTGCTGGAGGCGTTCTTGGAAGTTCGCGTAGACTCTCTCCAACATCGCTCTCTCAACTTGGGCGACTTCCACGCGATATCTTTACATGAAAAAAAAAAGTTGAGTAAAATATTTATGGTGTGTAATTAAGTAGGTACTTATTTTAGTTAACTACCTTCTTACAAATTTTATGATGTCAGAGGAAATTTTGAATTCAAATTTATCAAATAAGAGAAAATTACATATATACCCTTTGGACGTGCGGTCTACTGTTCAATAAACTAGAGTTTGTCAAATAAGAGTAGAAAATATAGGAAGGTGCCACTGTTGTTCAAATGGCAATACTAAACATATAACTCATGGTGTCAATGTAAAGCTGCGTAAGCTACATTTTTATAAAAAATAAAAAGGCATAAAAATTAAAAAAAAAAAAAAATTCATTGCAATATAGATTCCTACTGATCTCAAAATTAGAATCGCATGTTAGTATATTATACCTTTGCAATTTTGTGTTAACATAATGAAGAATAACGATATTGTAATAAAATATAAAGCACAGTTTGGAATTTTTTTTACATGAGCTCCACACAGGAGGCCCTGAAAAAAAAGGAAGGAATTAAGAAAAGGAGGAGAGGTGAGTTCTGGGAAGGAAAAAGGTTTAAGGGGTGGGTAGGAATCTGGGGTTCAGTGTGTCCTGGTCATCCGCCTCCAAGACCTAGACAAACCTCACCCCATGAACCCGGGCGCCCCTGCTAAATCACCAAACGTAGCGAACCACTTGGGGTGACCTATGGCAGAGATGTTGGTTATCCAATAAAGGTTTCCGGGGCGGCGGTACCCATTCTTGTCTGTATATCTGATTATATTTAACTCATTCAGATCTAAAAGTATTGTAACTAAACTCACCATTAGTGATTTTTCCTTTCTAACCACTGTTAAATTCAAATTTATGTTAAATTAAATGAAAGCAAATCACTTTGTAAAACACCATGTAATCAAATGTTTGTCATTAAATAGGTGCCTTAACAACATAAAACTTCTTCGATATTTTTTTTCTTGAACAAAAAATGTTATTTAAAATGGTTTACTGTGTTCTATACATTCAGTGTCATTGCAATTTAAAATAATATTTGTGTATACACGGGTGTCGCCAGCCTACAAATTTTGTAGTTCCATTTTTAGTATTTTCTACTCTTATTTGACAAACTATACCTACTAGTTATTTTTTCTAAAACTTCTTCCAAATAAATGTCTCAAAATTGCTAAGTGTGTTTTTCTAACAAATCCTCAGATTACAGTTTTTCCAGGGATTCCGTATAAATCGGATTTTTGGGTACAAAAAAAATTCACTGTAGATTATTTGGGATAAGTTTTCTCTGAGCGGATTTACATGGATTGATAGTTTTCAAATAAATAGACACGTAAATAATATACAACAATTATTATCAGTTTTTTTTTTAAATTAACTATATACAAGAGGCCTCCAGTAAAATAATTTTCTTCAGTGATGTGTGGAAATCATATTCAATTTCAAATTAAAAAAGAAATCCTATTAACGATATATAAGAATATATATCTGATTTCTCGAGAAAATAATGATACTTTGATTGGAATCATGAAAAACAATCTTTCGTTACTTGATCCAAATTGAATTGAATTTTTCGGAAAAATAGTGAAATATCATTTTTCTAAATATCTATATTATTTTGTTTCTTTCTGATTGTTGCTTCAACTTGTTTTGTTTTTCAAATAATTGGATTCAATTTGTGAGTCATGCCTAGTTTACACGAGGACAGGGCAGTATTGTATTGTCTCGGCTCTGGACTCATTGTCCTAGTGTGAAGTTTGTTGACAAAAAACCAAGGCGTTGTCCTAATGATAGTCGGGCAGGCTATCGCCACAGAATAATATATTAGCACCACAACCTACGGCAGAGGTGTTGGTTATCCAATAAAGATTCCCGGGGCGGCGGTACCCATTCCCGCCTCCCAAATCTGACTAAAGGTCGTTAATTGTAGGTTTTTCCAATAAAATAAATTATATATGACTCACGTTTCTTCTTCTGTTGTAATTAATATATTATATTGTATTTTTTTTATTCTATAATTAATAAATAATCTCGGTCAAAACATGTCAAGGAGTGGCGAATAAATTGTATTCTTCTGTTTATTTATTAAACTAGCTTTAGGATTCAGCTGTTACACGTAATAATTATTATACAGCAAAATTTGTTCAAAAATAAATTCTTTTTTTTTTTAACAAATTAAATAATAATATAATTGAATATACAAAAGAGAATTAAGTGGATTAATAAATTATGAAGCTTGCAAAATAATGTACACAAACAAATTCTGATTACGAGTGGGTACATAAAAAGATTTCTCATATTTCTATATTTGTTAGAAGGCGTAAAAGACCGATTATCAAAAATTATGCTGATCGCAGCTTGCTGAGATATTTACCATACAAATTTCGATGTTAGCAAAAATACTCACAATTCAATTATTCACCGAACGAGTTAATAAATCCTTTATCGACGGTTGATTTAATTATGCGTGTAGTAATGTGTGGAAGGCGGCGGAATTCGCGTGTTTTCTACAAATAAACATTAGCCGCAGGACGTTGGCAGTAAATAAAGCAGTAGAGGGTACTTCCCGTCTCTGGACTACCCCTTGCTCGATGTTTCGACCGCTCTTGAATAATGACCTCAGGGATGCAATGTTCACATTGAAAGTGGCACGAGAGTATTACGTTCCACATAAATTTTCAAATTAAGTAAACAAAGCTGGAATAACGTTACGATAGATGACGCAGACCGTGTTATAAATTATAATGAAACACGAATAATTCCAGGAATTATATATTGCTACCACAGCATGAGATGAGACGATGTACGACAGATTTCGGAGTGTGACGCGTTTTTTTTCAAGTTATATTATCGTAACCAATGTAACCATTTAGGCGACAAGCAGTTTTTATTGTGTTTTAATATAAGGGAAAATTAGAAACATCCGATTTTTAGACGTGACGTCTACTGTACACAGAACTAATTACAGGTAAAATAAATATTTTTGTTACTTCTAAACCCTCTTCTTCTTCGTGTGCCCTTTCAGGTCCCCCGACGTTGGCGATCTCTCTGGAAAATGTCTCTCTATCTTGTGCTGCCCGGAATAGCTCCTCCGCACTTCTAATGCCAGTCCACTCTCGTATATTTCGTAGCCAAGACATTTATCTCCTACCAGGCCCTCGGCGATCTTCTATTTTTCCTTTCAATATTAATTGGAGCAAGTGATACTTTTCCCCTCGAAGTAAGTGACCCAAATATTAAATTTTCCTGACTTTTATTGATGTGAGCAGTTCTCTATCTACCAATTTATTCATATTATCTGCATTTTTATATTATTTTGTGTTGTAAGTATGCTGTCCTACCAGAAATAGGAAAAAAATATGCTTGCATCTAAAAATAAATTTTCAAAAACAAATCAAATTGAGACATATCGTGTAAGTGATTGAAAATATAGTTTGGTATGCCCCGGAAATACTGGCACGAACAACTGAATCAAATAACTCGGGTCGAGTTATGGGTTGGAATAACGGAGAAGTAAAATGTATGTGACGATGTAAAACTAGAATTCATGCATGGATAGCCAACAAAGGCATTATTTACTGCGGACAGACAACTTCTACAATATTATGACAACACCCTCAACGCCTGTATTTTACTCTTTTCTTGTCATTTCTTTTTATTTCGGTCTTTCATTTCTTTTCTATATCTTAAAATTCTTTTATTTTCTTTAATTTTTAATTTTTTTATTTCTTTCGTTTCTATTTACCTGTATTTATGTTTTCTTCTCATTTCCCAAGATATTAAAATTAGATTAAATTTCTCGCATCTCGGAACAAGCTCAGACTCGTGAGGTGGTTAATAAAAAAATGTATACATGTGAATAAGGTAATGGGTGCGTCCAAAAAAAAATTAGGCAGCGTCCCATTTCATCTGCCTTCGGGAACAGGGTGAATGAAAACTAGGGAGAAGTTACAAATTAATGAAGAGACAAAACAATTCTGTGTTAATTTAAAAGTTTTGCAAGATCTTAATTTTAATGCCCAAAAGGTAATTCAGTTTATTTAATTTGTTTGTTTATTCATTTTGTTTTTTATTAAGGTACGAAACCACCGGAAATTTTTTTTTTGTCATTTTTGTATTTCATTTTCTGTGAGATGCAATTGTTAAGAATGCTCTCACTAGGTACCTATTTAAAAAAAAAATAAATTCACGGAGATACAACGTCTGTTTGAAACCGTTTGAAGCATTTTGTATGTTGAATTACCTTTCAGAAAAACTTTGAACGCGTTTTTCTCGAAAATACGTTTTTCAACCTAGTTGACAAAAAATTTAAAAGAAACTATACATCCGATTTGCATGCACCACATCTTAAACTGTTCGAAAATGCAGTTTTTATGGCACCATGTAGCGATTTTTTTATAAAGGGCACCTTTTTATTTTTTTAAATATTTTTATTATATTAAATATATAAAATTCTCCTACGTGGTGCCATAGAGACTGAATTTTTGAACAGTTTAAAATTTGGTGGATGCAAATCGGATGTATAGTTTTTTTAATGTGTTGTCAACTAGGTTGAAAAACACAGTTTCGAGTAAAACGATGAACACCGGCTGCATGCACGAAAAAGCATGACTCATTGTCACGTTCCGCCTGAGCCGAGCGGGCGAACAAGCGATAGAGAGGCACGATCGGCCTTGGCGTTCGGCGAGAGCGCAGAACAAGCGATAAAGAGGCACGATCGGCCTAAGCGTTCGGCTCGTGACGTTATCACGTAAAATTATCATCCGTAAACCGACTTTACAGACAAACATTTTTTTTTTCAAAACATTTGGTCAGAGCATTTTTAACAAATGCATCTTTCAAAAAATTAAATAAAAAAATTTACAGTAGTCTGGTACCTTAACTTCAATTTAAAAAATAATGTGGTAGTATATTTATTATTCACAGTCCACCTCACTGGGGATTCTTGTTCCGAGGCGGACTGAAGGTAATTTTGTTAGTGTCACGATTTCCTTGTTTTCTTGTTTATGGAGCTCATCATAATGTTTGTGATTCCTCATTTTCATGTTTTTTTTTATTGATTACGTCTTCTTAACGTTTGTTTAAAGACCTCAGTTTTAAATAAAGGAATGGTGTTATGCTTTTTAGATAACTTTGTTATCTAGCTAAAATTATTGAACATTTTCAAAGACTGTCCTCGAATTTTAAGACAAAATAAAATCTCGAAAGGCTATTCAACTGTCCTTGCTCCAAAATCTCTTCAAACAGAAAAATCATAGTGGGTACTACTCGTGTAGAAGAAGTCATGTCAGCGACTCGTCGTTACTTGACAGCTTAAACATTCTTCTTCGATGTGTTGAACACTTTTCTGTGTTTAATAAAACATTTTCATTCTATGTAACCAGCCTTAAACTAGTGATATAAGGGGTAAATTGTTATGCGGAAAGATGATGATGAGTAGCTGGATGCTTAGATTTAGTAGCTAAGCGTAACTAAATTGAATTACTAGGGTAAAAGTAATGCACACATGCCTCTACAGCGCGAACAAAATGACCTTCAGAAGCGCGCCAGGTGGAATATGGAAGTGACATTCCTCAAAAATTACATTATTACTTATATATTGCTTATAATAATCGTAACAGTATCTTTAACCGAATTGCACTGCTTACAATAAATAAAACTAGCTGGCGTAGCCGGCTTCGCTCAGGACAACATGCGAGAGTGTTCTGGAATGTTCCTTCAAGAGTTAGCGAACCATTCATAAACCGTTCTCGAAACTTTTAGACTCACCAACATAATCCGCCACTCCTTCCAGAATTTTCTAGAGTTTTATCGAACCTTCCAGAACTTTCCGGAAGACTAAAACGCAAAATTTCCAGCTCTTATATCTTCAAAAGCACGCTCTTTAGGTAAAAACGGGACCTCTCATCCTAGAGGGGGGATAGAGATCTACCACACCGTATAACTTTCTTGGTCATAACGGGACTCGTTTCGGAGTTTTTGCGGGCCGCACGATTTTTGGACTTTCTTTTATAATATGTATTGAATATTGATTATGATACCTTTTCCAAAAAATGACTACGTGTGAAAAACGTTAATTAAAATACCTCTACGTTAAACCCAGACGTTAAGCTAACAAAAAACTCTGAATCTCTTTCATCATTACATTACACGGACTAAGCGAATTGCGAAAATTTACGGTTATTATGTTGCGTTTTAGGAAAAAATAATAAACCACGCAATACGTGACGATATAACCCTCGCGACTGTTTCGCCATCGCAAAAGGGAACATTTATCTTGCTTTGGGAACGAAATCTCACATTATTTACAGTATTTGCATAATAATACATTACTTTCAACTCGTTTTTATATTTCGTCGGGTTACCGCATAGAGTGTTAACTCTTTTTCAAAGATGTACAAACCTTAAACAATATGCATTGAAACGCTGTTAAAAAAAGCACTATTCAATAATTTTTTTCATAACATATCGACAGTTCAAGATTTGGTATCCCACACAGAAAAAATAGTATTACTAAATCTGATATTGGATGCATTTATTTCATAATTGGTCTTATCTACTTATATTGCAATTAAATACAATCTACCCCAAACTTTGGGATTTCAAGAACTATTGCAATACAAATTTAATGAGGAGCTGCTACTTAAGCAGGTTAAGTGCGGTACTATAGTGTCCGAAGTCTCCTCGAAATCTTTTGTTTGCAGTACACATAAATCCCATTATCAGTTATCTGTATCTGCAAGTGATTGCATTTTCCCCACTTTAAACTTTTTATAGATCAAACTTCTTTCTGAATGAAATTATATTCCTTGCTCCTTCCTGGAAATATTCTCAGCTTAATTCGAGAAAAATAATTCAAGATTTTTACCTGAACAATGTATCTGTTTCTTTATCTAAAATGCGGTGAAATTTTTTTGATTAGTTACGTTATAATTTTTGATTAGTTTTGTAATAATTTTTGATAAGTAATGGAAAAAAAATTGATTTGTTATGTAATATATTTTAATTAAAACAAAAATAGAACTTATTTCTACTTTCAATTTTTGAGTGTTAAAGCCATCTTCGGGCAAAGTTGTGCCAGTCTGGAGATGGCTTTAACGAGCTGAAACCGGTTACGGTCAATATATTATAGTGGAAATCGGTTTTATATTTGTTTTTATTATAATATATTATATTATAATTCCACCATGAATTGTCAGTTTCGAAAATAAATATATTATTATTATTAGAGGGTGAGGGTTGTCTAGGTCTTGGTGGCGGATGAGTTTGCCCACCCAGCGTGGCGTGAGTTATTGTTTATTGTACTTCTTGTTACCGATTTTTTTTTTTCACTTTAAACTTTATTCCCTCCTGCTCCGGAAAAACTCTGTAACACTATTTTCTGCATTTGCAAAAAAGGTTGTAGTGCTAAATGTGGTTATAAAAAAGGAGGGTTATTTTGTTCACCAGCTTGTACTAATTGTTAAGGCTAGATTTGCTAAAATGTTTAATTGAATACAACAGACAATGATTCATGTCAATGAAGAGACAGCTGATTCATCTTCATTTGAATCATTTATAAACATCCACCAAGAAGAAGAAGAAAAATAATTCGAAAAAGACATGACTGTAGAAGTCGAAGTTGAAGAGTATGAATCAATATTAATAGAAATCAATAATTAATATTACGATCAACAATCACATCAATATCACCAATCAATATAATTAATAATCGATATGCAATAAATAGAATATTATCCCATGAAAATTCATCATAACCGATTGTGGATTATGCCTTCCGAGGAAACCACGTTAAAAAAATGCGCCAAGTACACTACCTCACAGGTGATGTGGAAATGTGTAAAGAATGAAAGCAGAAATGTGTAAAGAAAGCAACTCCTTCAACTTTCAGAATCGCTTTATCTCAGAAATGGTGATTTTTAGAAAAAAATATTGAGACAATTTTTGTTGATAATTTTATGATCTACAATTTTTGTTGCTTCCATTTTTGGATATAACTTACCGTTTATGAGAAAAATCCAAAAAACTGAAAATGTTGACCTTTGACCTTGAATAACTTATTTAGCGGAAAAGGAAGCGATAAGAACTTTTGGTATTTTAATTGTAATGGTGTACTCAAAGTTTCTACCAAATTTCAGCTCTGTGCGAATTTTAAATTTACAGAACGCAATTTTTTAAAATGCTTTTTTTTTGTTTCGTTGATTTTAAGTAAATTTATAATATAGGCACGTGTTTTTTTTTTCTAGAAAAGAAATGTCCACTTAATGTTTTTCTGTTCGCCATTATTATAGCCCTCAGCCTGTCAAATTTATTTTCTAATGTTAGTGAAATAAGGTTTGAAATTAGATAATTGGAAAGTAATAAGCTAATTGGAAAGTTATTTAGAATGAATGTGAGCTATTTCACATGTAGCAGTCGTGTAGAAAGAGTTAGTTGAACACAACGGGTACCAACCAATGTACCCTTACAAAATAATTTATGTGTACTAAAAGTTCATTTTGGATTGAGGCCAAAATACCCAACCAAACTGAGAAACATAATTTTGAATCAAGAAGAGTTGCAAATATCTAGTGCAAATATGAGCTGTTTTTAATTACTTTTTATTGTATAACCATTTTTATTGGATAACCAATACCTAAATACGTTTTTAGATTTTCACGGCCAAAAGTATTTTCGTTTTTTGTTTTTGGGGTGTTATGCCGTGTTGCGCTACCTCCTTCTTTAGCCAACGTTTCGGACAACGTTACAATGTCCATCATCAGATGTGTAATTGTGTTACACCTATGCCATAAGCCACCTTAAGCGATTCTCTACGTTTGGTGACTTAGCGGGGGTTCATGTGGTGAGAATTGTCCAGGTCTTGACGACCGATGGGTCTGCCCACCTGCGGCATGGTGGGCCGGATCGAGGGAGACTGGCTGGGGAGATTTTTTGACCTCTTCAGCCAGAATTCCTCCACTTGTCGCCTTTTGTCGCAGTTGGAGGTATGTATTTATACGTCCGTCACTCCTGGACTCACTGACCCCCAGATTCTTACCCCTCCCTCATACTTACCTATTTCCTTCCCAGAACTTTATCTCCTTCCTTTTCTTCAAAAAACTCTCCACTAAGCATCTCTTAAGATGACATGGGCAAAATGAAATTATTTTTCTCAGGACCTTCTGTGTGGAGCTAATGTGAAAAAAAATTAAATCCAAAATTAAGTTTTTACGCATAGCTTGCCCTAAAAGGTGGTACCCGTCGTGACAGACTGCTTTCCATCCGACTGCAAATGCTGTACTTAAAGGAGGATTTAAAAAAATATTTTAATTGCATGTGAAATATTTACGAAAAGTATTTATTTCATAAACCTTCCTTTTCTCTAAAAATATATTTTCAAGCCGTGACTGTTTAAATAAAATGAAATATTTGTGTTCTCATGGTTTAAGAATAAATTAGAAATATGCGTTTCATTAAAAATTTTACTTGGCAACTCTCCATTCACTTTATTAAAATTTCCTAAACGCTTTGTTCGTTAAACTGAAAGGCTCGCCCTAAGTTTTGAACCGGAGTTTCTGTCGAAGTAATCTGGTAGCTATAAGAAACGGTTTAATTTGGGCCCACGTCTTGGAAGTTAACCCAAGGGCTCAAATTCGTAATCCAAAAACTTATTTTCAACCAATACGCAGCCACATGATATTCATTTGGATAAAGCGCATTGACATAAAATAACTAGCATGGCTCCAGCAATATTCAATAATTAGAACGTTAATTACATTGCACGGACACAAGATAATTTTTAAATCCATTTCAGTTGTTCGCAATGGTCATCAAACTTTGAAAAATTATTAATCATTACATAAACTCTTACGAAACTGTCAAAAATGTCTAATTGGTTAGTCAAAATTAAATTTTCGAATAAACTCTTTAAATTAATCAATTTACTAAAGTACTAAATAAGTAAGAATAAAAGGGTTTTTTCAAAAGGTTTCTGTGTTAGGTACCAAATTTGATTGATTGTTCTTATAATATACAAAAATGAATGTTTGTAAAATGAAAAATGAAAATTTGAAAATAAAAAATTGTAATAGATGGCACGCGAGCTCTTTGAAAACCGAATGTACTGGGACTGAATATATGGAACGTGGGAGGGGGTTGGCGGGACGGGGGAGCGGGAGAGGGGAGTGGGTAGGCGGGGAAGATGTAGGGGTGACGCGTGAGGGGAAGGGGACATGGGAGGGGAAGGGGCGGCGGAAGGAGAACGGGGCAAATGGGAAAGGACACGCAGGGAGAAACAATTTATTTATTAACTGACATTGCATGCCGGAAAATCGCTAGTTGAAATATACATTTTTAATTTTGACACAAAAAAAAATATTAGTAAGCACCGTAATTAATTTTGTATGTAATTTTATTGTATGCTGTACATTACATACTTCACTCGGGGTAATCTGTACTGAGGTACATGTGTGACAGGAATGTAGAATAAAATTATTGTTATTGTTAGGTTGTGTTAAATTTGGTTTTGTGTTAAGATTTACCCGTTATTAACGTTTAATTGTAACAACCCGAAAAATAATTTCAACTCGTGTACCCTTATAAATTGATAGGAACGACTTGCAAATCTGATAGGAAATCTTGGGCAAACATTTAAACAGCATGTACAAGATTGGTTTCTAAATAAATTTAAAATGGTACGTTATTATAATCTTGCACATATACATTTATTTATTTATTTCTATATATTACAGTATTTACCTATAGATCAATTTCGAAAATATTTTTACATAATATATTTTGTAATTTTATTGTTGGGTGTAAGGTAGGTTTGTGAAGGTGAAACTGTGGATAACTGTATTGTGTGGATTTAAATAACTAGATTGAAATCTAGAGAAACGCGTATGAAACAATCATAAGTGAATTTGCTTGTAATTCAAATTAAGATTATCAAATCTTAATTCGATAATCTTAATTATCGATCACAAAAAATGTATGTATGGAAACAAATATGTTAACATTAAGAAAACAATATGAATACAATTCATGTCTCCTTATGTACAAAACTAATAATAATATCATACATACAATCATAGAATTCCTTAAAACGTACCAAGTACACACGCATTTTACAGGACAACACGATAATATACTAACCAATCCAATGGTTACAAGGGGAGCAATTTATACGAGTATAATTGCCTTTCAGACGAAGTAAAAAATTTAAAAAGTGGGGGTAGATTTGAAAAAAAAATTTCATATTTACTCAAAATCAACAAAATAAAAGTGAATAATATTGTAAAGTAATGAAATGTAAAATATATAAAGTTCAGATTTGTGGTTAAATAAGTGGTTTTTTATTTCTTTTTTATAGAATAAAGCATTTGGTAAATTTTTCGAAGAAAACTTCTTCATTAAGGGTTTTACTTTGTGATGGCATTATTTTATTTTTATTAAAACACAAATATCTGTACACATCACTTTTATTTAATATACACTCAACATGTTTCGTGAACGGTGCTCACATCTTCAGGAGTTAAAGTATACTGAAGTTTTCATTTTATACAGATCATTGATTAAATACAGGGCTAGGGGTAAGAGGGAGGGGGAGGGGTAAGAGCGTGGGAAGTTTACTGGAATTTGGGATAACAATATTATTATTATCATTAGAAGGGAAAGACCGGTTAAGTGGGAAAATATTTAAAAGTGGGTTCATAAAAATTACCCCTCCCCCGCCCTCTTACCCCTAGCCATGTATTTAATCCATGATCTGTATAAAATTATAACTTCAGTATACTTTAACTCCTGAGGATGTGAGCATCGTTCACGAAACATTTGGTAAATATGTGTGTATATAACAGTTGAGTGTGGCAAAATTGAATTTTGATAATTATAATATTAAAACAATAACTTGTGAAGGCTTTAGACATGTATTTGACACGAGTATGTAAATAATATCTACGACTCATTCATATGAACCTTTATGCTCTAAGAACCAATTGGACTAGACATCAATAAGCTCAAAGTTCATTCTGTGATTTTTTTCTAAACAAGCAATTCACCCTAAAAAGAGTGCTTTGTGCAATCTCTAATTCGTATCTCAGCGAAAAATTTCGCTATTTTGTTAAAATAAAGCAGAAAGTCTGATATGTTGGTACATAACGAGTGAAAAAACACCTGTATGTTCTACAAACATATTGCATTTGGTGCCTAACCAATTACCTTAATGGGTCTCCCAAAGTTTACGGGGTGGAGAATGCTCGATAACCCTTCCGAAGCGTGGCGCGTGGGGGGAAAACTTCATAAAATTATACCAATTATTTTAATGGAAAGCGAACATGTCTATTACACTCCCTAAAGTATGATCACATATCCATGTTGTCTAAAATTATTACCAAAATAGAGAATGGATAACTTTCATTTCATCTGTTTGCTGACTTTTCGGTAGGATGTTATTTTCACCTCTCTTACGTAAAATTTTTAAAGTGAAAACTTCTTTAGCACTGTTGTGATTTGAAACTCGACGAAACGGAAACGAGTGACACTAAAAACAGACAATCACATACATCTATAGGATTTAGCTTGCGAGAAAATGAGATAGAAAAGATCGAAACCTTATCTATGTACAGTACCTTTTTTTAACATGAGCTCCACACAGAGGCCCTGAGGATAATAATTTCCCTCAGGGCCTATGTCAGCTTTAGGGATGCTGTGTGGAGGGTTTTTTTTAACGATAGGAAGGGGAGGAGAGTTCTGGGAAGGAAAAGGGTTTAAGGAGTGGGTAGAAATCTGGAGTTCAGTGTTTCCTGGTCCAAGACCCAAACAAACCTCATCCCATGAACCCGGGAACCCCTGCTAAATCACCAAACGTAGCAAACTACTTGGGGTGACCTACGGCAGAAGTGTTGGTTATCCAATAAAGGTTCCCGGGGCGGCGGCATCCATTCCCGCCTCCCAAATTGTACCTACGAAGCGTCACGCTCTGTCAAGCAGCGCGCATTGGCCGCGTTGATTATGAGCTCACCTTTCAAGGCTCTTAGTGGTTTAGTTTGTGTGGGTGAAGGTTTCACTTCTACAGCCTTCAAACTGCACTCAATTTTTACTTTACGTGCCTTATTCTCTTTCATTTTTCGTTTTTGTTTATTAAATATTATCATCCACTTCAATGATTAATATGACACTGATGGGTACGACGAACAGTACCTCCTTTCAGTCGTGTAGAAAAAGACTATAAGTGTCCCATATAAATAAAAATTGAACATAATGTGTATATCCAAGACTTTACCTAGGTTACAAATACATTCTTCAGTACTTCGTTAATCATTCAAAAAGATAGCAGCCAAAAATATATGGAGTAAAAATAAATTATGATTTTATTGTTAATTCTAAATTTGGAATATGAAATCGACAAAAATGACATTAATTAATAGGTTCAAATGGCCGAGTGGTTTGTTAATGCGTTGTTCCGGTAAAACAGAGATCAATTGGGTTTCATTCCAAGTTGCGATTGATACCTTTTTACTTACCGTGTCTTATTCTATTACATGTTTCGTTTAGATTTATTACTATTATCTTCTTCTTCAACGATGGATATTATTTAGAATCGATGAGTCTACAATAAAAAAGTTGGAATGAAAAGCCTTACGCTTTCACGCATAAGCCAATAAATTTTTTTTTTTAAATTCTTTCAAAAATTCTTTTTTTAATTTCTTTTCTTTAAAAAATAGAAATCTTAATTATATGTGAGTAATTAATGGTAAGCTCTGGCGTTATGAAATTATAAATATTGATAAATTATATTTGTTACACGTTTTCTGTCCCTAACAGAAGCGAGTTATTGCTAACGTCATTGGAGGGGACCCCACCACTTTCCCAACGGCTGTGTGAGGAAACTGATTGTTTAACCTCCTTAGCCGCACACGTCAGGACTCTTATTTTTTTGTAAAAAGGAAGCTACATTTATTTTTAAACGAATCTAGACCCTCCAATGTCCCTGCATGCATGATTGTTAGTAAGAAGGAAAATGGATGCATACTTACATTTGCAGTAATTAACAAGATTAAGACACATCATAGATGTATTCGCCTGTTAGTTCAGCATCTAGTTACAGTGAAATAAAAACAAAATATTTACATGTGTAAGTAAGATTAAAACCAAAGAAAATATATAAAAAGAAAGATATCGAGGGCAGTTTGTCCCACTATCGCGGGGCAGTCTCGGCGAGAATAAGCGGGCAAGCGGCCTGGCCGCAACGTGCTCAAACACCCGCGTCCCTTAGCCGGTTTCCCAAGAATACCCCTGAAGAAGTGTTTGTGGAAAAGAGGGGAGATACTCCCAAAGACCCTGGGGAATGAAGTGAGCCTCGGATCACCGGAGGCAGAACGGAAGGGAACCGGACTCGCGCAAACATTCCTCAGGCTCGCTCAGGACGCCGGGGGAGGCACGGGCGTTAGTGGGACGGCCCTACTGGAATTCTGCCACCTGACTGGATGCAGGGACCGGGTCTATCCACCCCCAAGGCGGGGAATTGGATAGTACAGTACGATGGAGTTCAGTATAGCAACCTAGTCACAAGTCAGTGTGTTAGTAACATAATTAAACCAAATGAGACAGATAAAAAGGCAGAAAATAAGTTGTGATCAGCAACAAATTGACGCAACATAATAAAGAAATAGGAGAAAAAAAATGTACGCATTAGTAGAGCGCAAAAAAAAAAATAATTATGTAGATATAACATTCATTTTAAGTAAAAAATAAAATATAAAAACAGAATAATAAATACAGTGTGGTCATGCTGCCAAACAAGAAAAGTAAAAACAAGAGTATAACAGAAATATAAAGCAATCGGGCATAGGCAATAATAAAAGTGAGATAGAGGAGTAACCATTGCTAACGTCAGAAGAAAAGCAAAACAAATCATTGCCGTGGATCCGATGTTGATGTATTTGCGTCGTGGTTGATATTTTTATCTCAAAATGAATCGCCGAAATGTATGTGTGTATAACTTCCGAACTAGGTGGCACGCGAGTTGTTTGAAAACTGAATGTACCGGGACAATGTATGGAACTCGGGTAGGGGTTTTGCGGAAGGGGGGGGAGGGAAACCAGAAAGGGAGAAGAGGAACCTGTGAGGGGGAGGGGAACTCGGAAGGGGGGTTCGTGAGACGAGGGAAGGGGGGATATGGAGTGGGGAGAAGGAAGGTGGAAGAGACGGAGTGAAGGGAGAAGGTGGAGGGAAGGGGAAACGGGGAGGAAGGGGGCTCGGAAGGGGAACGGGACGAATTGGAAAGGACACGCAGCGAGAAAAAATCTTTATTTAATGGCATAGCAACGCATGCCAGGTACCAGCTAGTATTTAATAAAATTAAGACAATATTAACGAAACTCAATCGAAAATCTGGAAACAAAAAAATCAGAAAAAAGAATTGGGTACATCTGGGATTCGAACCTAGGACCTTCGGCTTTCCGGGCCGCAACTCTACCAACTGAGCTAATGTGTCCTTATCCGATTCGGTCATCTTTAACCGTACCATTCTTCGATTAAGAACACGTGACGGAGTGAAAAAAACTTATTACACAAAGGGAGAAATATGTTTGACTTTACATTGACTATGTTGAAAAATAAATAATATATGATTTTGTAGCTTAAAAATTATTCTTCAATTTGCTTTTTGCCCGATTTTGCTATTTGTTTTTGTTCGTGTTCTACAAGCAAGTGTGTATTACTTTTCAGCATACCCTCATATTAATCAAACCCTAAAACAAATTCTTAAATAAACTTAGTTAATAAACATATTTTAATATGTGTTATCAACGGCGTAGAAAGAAGACTTAATCCTTGAAATTCAAACGGATCCTGATTACTGCAATCATATTACCATCGAAGTTTTAAAGCAATTACAAGTTTTATTATCAACGATCTTGTTCTACAATCTTCGTTTCGTATTTAGGATTTAACTTAAAAGAAGTTCGGATTAAAACTTACTTTAATAAAGCGGCCGAATTTAAAGATATAAATGAATTAATCGAGAGCTTTCTGTTTTTTTTTGGCAAACTTAATTATACTGATTTCAATTATTGGAATCTAAAAACGTACAATCTTCCTTGCTGTGGGATAACTTTCGTATAAAATCGCAATTGGCATGGTCTTGAAACAAAAATTCTTAAGCCTTTAAAAAAACCACTTTTTAACAGAAAAATTAGCGGGTTGAAGTTTTTATTTCTAATTTGTTGCAATGTTAATGTTTTATTTCCTGAATTATCTTATTTTATTTATTTATTTAAATAAAACATACAACGAAGTTGCATTCCCATGAGTTATCAAAACTCATTAAGGGATGGCCAATTGGTACATTTGAAAAGATAAACCCAACCCAACCCAATATGCAGACACAATAAAATGAAGAAAAATTTTACAAAACATTTTTCAGAAGCAACATACAGACACAAACGTACGAAGAATCACTTTACAAATATTTCACAGAAAACATGTCTTATAAGATTTTATGAATAATATTATAACCACTCATTTGATTAATGTACTGTTGGTGTCACAAAGTTAAAAAAGTATCCTCCATGATAAACTATAGAAATGCATAAAAAACAAATCAGGCAAAATACAATAAAAGGTACATGCTCAAAAATACACAGACCTAATACAAGATGTTTACATAAAAAATACATGATAAGATTTAAAAAAGATATAAACTGCGCCCATGAACAGAGTTTGTACCTACTTATGACTCGTTTTCCAAATAACATTTGAAAAAATAGGATTTCAATATACCGTTTCGAGATTTGTTAGAGGCATATACCTGTCTTAATTCTTCAGGCAATTTGTTATAGTTAGTGTACGCAATGTATTCTAATGATTTCATTTTGAACTCAAGTTTTTTTTTAACATGTTGTTAGTTATTATACATGACTTCAATTTTGTATAACGCGTATTTTTGCTACGGTACATATATAATAATTTTTTTTTTGCCGATGATAGTTTTCCTTCCCAATAATAATTGAAAATACGCAGTTAAAATAAAACATAAAATCAGAGTTTGCAACTAACACGAGGTAGAAGTGAAACCTTCAGAAAACAAAAGTTGATAAGAATGGGGAGACTACGAAGCACTTTTTTTATCAACGTGAAGGACGATTTTTGTCGTCGAATTCCAGTGCACCTTTTCCTATACATTTGATCATTTTATCATTATTTGTATTTTCTTTTTAGGAGTCGCTAGTCTTTGGTGTTTTCTTTGCCTGTTCATTTTGGAGTGGTTTGAAGATTGGATATTGATTTTACAAAAATTTTTTTTTTTTTGGATTTCGTGGGATTCGATTCTTGATTCGCGGAATGTATTTCCACTGATGTTTGTCAGGCGCATTACACGCTAGACTAAAGAAGACTTGCATTGGACTGTGGATTCATCGTATTATATTGGAACCGAGTGCCCGTGAAATAAATAAAAAAAATTATTGCTTTCTCGTTCTCTCTTCAATAATGTTTTACAATATTCCTGACTTCCTTCCGCAACTATTTGCAATTAGGTACCTAAATTTTTATACATAAGAGGAATAACGATCTGAAAGTTACTTTATAATTTAATTTTAAAATTTATTTTTATGTTTCTGATAACTTGATCTCCCTTTTGTTAATATTTAAATTTAAATTTACGAATCCTTTGCTCTGTTTTTTTTCTTTTTTTATTCTTGTAAAAAATTACTAGCCCTTTCAAAATCTGAATTCTCAATGTTGCCTTATCAAATTTGCCTATCAGACAAGTCTACTTAAACTAGTTTATTCTCTACATCAATTAAGTAGTCATAAATACATTGGGAATTCATATGTCATTGTCAGATATTTTGGTTTATAAATGTGTAATTTCTAGTTCTTAGTAAATATTTAAAAAATTATAGTGCATGCTATAATTTTGATTATGCAATTATAGTGTTCTCCAAAATGACTTTGAAAATAAATAATCCTTGAGATCTCTTGAAAGAAACCATTTTTTTGTCCAAATGCAACCATTAATGTTCTCCAAAATTACCTTGTAAGAATCACATCCTTGCGATACTTTCAAGAACGTAAAGAAACCATTCGTTTATTAAGAATATTATGAATTAATTGTGCAATATGGATGTCCTGAAACGGGAAACTTTCCCAGTTGGACAGACAAAGCATCATTTTGTAAGATATATTACTGTAATACGTACATAAATAAATATAAATAAATATAATGTATGTAAGTTTTATATCTATATAAATGTAATCTTGTAATAAACTTGCAATTACGAAATACCTTTTCATTCTGGTTTCACGAAATCGAATTACCTTTTGTAAAGAAACAATATCTCAGTCTATCAATAAACACATTACTCATTACTGAGGCCTTCAAAACTCAAGAAAGAAAAGATTTAAATAGGTGAAGCCGATTCAAGACTCATAAACATGCTATAATCCAATTAACAAGAACAAAGGTGAAACGATTTTGTTATGTTGTTGAAAGAGATCATTATTTCTGAGAAATTCGTAAAAATAAAATCTCTCGCTTCATAAATTCGTCTTCAACTGTTAAGATTGCAAACAAGTTCATGCTGACTCTGTAAAGGGGTATTTTATCCAATAAATAATTATCTGGCAAAGGATAAAGTTAATTAGTATTAAAAAGGGTAACATCTTGAAAAGATATTATGTTTTAATGAGCACGAAGTGAAACTTCTTTAGCACCGGTATGTTTTTCGGTCATCTGCCCTGATGATGGACACTGTAACGCTGTCCGAAACGTTGGCTAAAGAAGGAGGTAGCGAAACACGGCATAACACCCCAAAAACAATAACAAAAATTCTTTAGCACCGTTATGATTTGAAACTAGGATAAAACGGAAATGACGCATTACAGATGACAGTACCTACGAAGCGTCAAACTGCGCTCATTGGCCGCTTTGATTATGATCTCACTTTTCAAGGTTCCTATTGGTTTAGATATGAAACGGAAATGACGCACTATAGTACCGCTACGTATTGGTCGCTTTGATTATGATCTCACTTTCCAAGGCTTGGTTGAGATACGAAACGGAAATGACGCATTACATATTACAGTACCTATGAAACGTCAAACTGCGTTCATTGGCCACTTTGATTACGATCTCACTTTTCAAGGTTGAGATATGAAACGGAAATGACGCATTACAGTAGGTACCTACGAAAACGGCGCTTATTGGTCGCTTTGGTCGGTTTGTTAGTCAAGAGCCTTACTCTCAACTACGGAGGCCATTAAATATTCAATATTATTACAATTCATTTTTTTTGGGTTTGTATCTTGCAATAATCATACATAAAGATATGCATATAGAAGAAAGCAGCCAAGAAAATATACGTTTAGAAAATGAAGATATGTGAGTGGTTCTTAGTTGAAGTACGATATATTTTAAAATGTCTGAATCGGATGTCGACACCGTGGCGCAGTGGTTAGCACCTTTGCCCGGAAAGCAAAAAGTCTTGGGTTCGAGTCCCAGAGGTGCAAATATCTTTTTCTGATTTTTCTGTTTTGAGATTTTCGATTGAGTTTCGCTAATATTGTCCTCATTTATTTCAATATAATTACTTTAAATTATTATCAAAAAATGCAATATTATTGCGAACAAAAGATTTTTAGAAAATTTCAGCAACACAGCGTCTGGTGAAGTGCAATATTCAGTATCCAGAATTCTGAATTTGCCTTCCCACCTTACTACGTTCAAGAATAACAGTGTGATGATGCTAAATAAAATTATATAAAAAACAAATAAAATGCTCAATGAAAGTGAACATATTTGAAATAATTAAACGAGGTGAAACAATCAAATGAGTCCTGCCTGGTGCACTAATAGAAGAAAAACAAAACAGTACACTAACCATTGTCATGGAAATAGGATTTGCCTTCGAATTGAACTACCCTTAGATACTACACCATTAGCATTGTATTGTTTTGAAGTAGATACAATACTCCACAGAACCGATTCATACGAACAAAGCACGACCCTTTCCATAAAAACGACAGAGCTTGTTCCTTTCCACAAAAAATGACACTACTCGTTCTTCCCACGGTAAAGCTTACTAATAGCCAGTTTTTCCTTTGACTTTACCCTAATTTTCTGAAAATGCTTTAGTACAGTAAAGTTTTCACAAAATATAAAAGTATTTGTATATATTGTTTAAAAAATTTTTTGACGTGGTATCAACACTTCAATGAGGAAATTAATTTTCCTCTGGGCGTTTTTGTTATCCTTGAGATAAATTGTTTTTCTTGTTTAATTTGTAGAATTTCTAACTTAAAATAACATTAATAATTTTATTTTTAAGTTACGCAAATTTCTTAATTTTTTTTATTATTGTGAAAGATGTTTCGGCTAACAAGACCATTTTCAAACTATCACAATGTGATATTTTTAAATTTAGGTATTTTTAATTATTTTTTTAAGAAATCTTTGGCGATGTTGTAAGAAAGGTGTTTTTAGGAAAACGAAGACTTAAACAAGGATTTTAAAGAGACCCGGTTGAGAACGGGTCGGTTTTTCGACTCGTTCTTGAGTTCAACAGCTAGGCTATGAAACGATTTGCCGGCCTCTGATTCTCTTCAAGACCAATGTTCATTCCTTCCTCTCCTCAAAAAGACCCTCCACACAGCATCCCAGATGACATAGGCCCTGAGGGAAATTATTTTCCCCCGGGCCTCCTGTGTGGAGTTAATGTAAAAAAAATCCATGTTGTAGGTGGGAGGAAGCACAGAGACTGTCAGATCGTTACGAGGCGTAGGAACAAGCGTTCTCGTGTAACAAATCTTAACCGATTTCAAATGTTGGGTGCGGGTTTAGGGTCTTTTCTGACTATGCACCGATGACTAACGAATCACTGACGCTAGTTCCTCGGAGCATCTTCCATTGAAATACCGAAAAAATAAGCCCAGCACCACCTTCTTCTTCGTTCGAATGGTGGGGAGGTCAGAGGGGGACATCTAGGTCTGCGAGCCAGTCTAGGGCCTCAGGCGTTGCCCTGTGGACCTCATCAATCCTGCCGGGGAATGAATGAAGCGGGCATTCGTTGACCACATGTTCAGTGGTCTGCACCTCACTGCATTCGCACATTTCCGACTCTTAAAGGCCCCATTTATACATCATAATATGGGCACAACGGCTATGGGAGCACCTTATCCTATTGATGGCAAACCAGAGTTTGCGAGGCAATGAGAACCCAGGCTGTCTCTCAGTGGGGTCTTGTACGAGATGGGCATTTTTCACCTTGGCCGATTGCCACTCAAGCTTCCACCTATCTTCTGGGGTGAGAGGTGAATGGAGGAGTCATTCTCCTTCTGTCCAGAAGGATTTTCGGGACTTTAAGTGGCATGCCGGGTGAGAGACGACATCATCGTGCAAAGGTATTGCGTTTTTTTGCAGCGTCTTCTTGTACTCCCTTAGTGTTGAAATCTCTCGCCTGATATTTGGCGGAGTTATTTTTGCAAGTACGGGAGCCAAGGGAGAGGAGTACATTTTAACCGCTTATGGTTCTCATTGTGGCATTAAGCTGAACGTCGAATATGGAAGTGTGGGCGCTTCAAGCCCATACTGGAGCACAGTATTCAGCTGCTGAGAAAATCAGAGCAATGGATGCCGTTCTAAGCGTGTTGGCGTCGCATCCCAAGCTAGTTCCAGCTAGCTTACTGACTAAGTTTAGTTTTGTCCTGGTTTTTTTGCCCACTGGTTCCATGTGTTGCCGGTAGTTCAGGCTCTTGTCCAAAGTTACTCCAAGATAACGGGGATGGGGGTCATAGTAAATATTTTTTCCGTCAAACTGAACACAGAGTTTTGAATTTGCCTGTGAGTTACTGAGATGGAAAGCTGTCACGACTGTTTTCGACCCATTTGGCTTTAGTTGCCAATTAAGGAAATATTCTTCCATAGCCTTGAGGTCAGAATTAAGGATCTCTTCTGCTGCATTGAGGGTTTTGGCTTGGGCTGTGACGGCACCACCTGAAGCGTGTGATTTTTGAAGATTTAAAGGCATTCTGTCAATTGGATCGGAGAGTAACCTTTTTTTAACTTTTACAAAATACATATTTTTTTAAATATTTCTCCTCTCTTTTTAAATCTTTATCATGTATTGCAATGCTTTTAACGACTACTGTTCAGGTACCTCTAATAAAAACATAATCCCCTTTTGCGGCCGAAAATAATTATACCATTTGGATTAAAATTTTAATTCAATAAACTCAATTCAGCAAAATACAACCAATTCTGGAAAACTGATTCATTTGCCAAATCTCTTGTTTATCGCTTCCCATTCACCAAGGGAAGGTTAACGAGTTCTAAATAATGGACGAAATATTTTCGGCGCATGTACGAGACAAACATGATTTAATAAATATGTATTTCTACTTTAAATACAGAAAACTTATTTTGTGGCACCATTTTAATTAAAGTAATAAACACTTCGTTTTAACCAGTTTTTATTGTTTAAATTCATATATAATAACGATGTAGTTGGAAAGGGAATGGGGGGAAGAGGGAGGGGATTTATGCTGGAAACAAATTTAGCAGAGGATCATTCAAAAAGGATGTCTTAATATTTAAATTCTTCTTTATGCCTTTTCTATCTGATGAGCGACGTTGTATGTAGACCGGCGGTTTTCAACCTGTGGTACGCGCACCTCTTGGGGTACGCGAAACAAACTTGACGGGACGCAATATCGTGGCATGAATGTGGGTTCGTTCAATTTCGCATGTAGAATAACTGATTAAAAATGCCCGAAGTCGTGTTACGCTCTGTATTAATTTGCATTATTATGTTTGTGTGATTTTACTGCTAAATTCATGAAATGATGAGAGTATTAAAAAATTATAAACGAAACATGTCTTTCATTAGGGTGGAAATAGAGGGAACGCGGGTTTCAGAGTCGACGCTTGGGCGGCCGACTGACGCAGGCACGCCGACATGAATGTTTGTATGTAAACGTACGAAACCGCACAGTGAAGCCAGATTCAGATGTTCACAACTCGGTACAAACTACCGCCGGCGGACTCGGGCGCTGGGCGCCGGTAATCTGAAATAAGAAACCCGCGTTCACTCTGTTTCTAGCCTTACACATGTACACAAGATAGATAGAGGGTATGGGTTAAAACAAATTGTAATAAGAGTCAAGGAGTACGCAGGCTCGAAAAGGTTGACAGCCGCTGATCTGGACAATAAAAAAGGGTTAAAAAAACTTGTTTATTTTTCTTAAAGATGCGTTTTTTGATGTTTTAAATTGACGAAATATTAACATTGTATGTGAGATTGAACTGACGTTTGTACCCAGGACGGATCTTTTTTATATGCCTTTACCAATAGGTGGCCTCACCCATACGAAAAGGCTTTGAATGGTCTACAATATTCCAGAACATTCCACAACATTTGAGAGTGTTCTGGAATATTTCACAATGAGTCTCACTGGAGTGTTCCGGGATTTTCCGGAATGTTTCCGAACATTCCACAACATTCCAGAATGTTCCAGGATGTTCTAGAATGTTTTGAAATGCCCTCAAATACTCTCGAATATTCGGTACTGTTCTAGAAATTTTTGGAGGGCAAAAATTCCAGCCCTTATATCTTCAAAAGCACGCCCTCAGGTAAAAACGGAAATCTTCTTCTTGGAAGGGGGAAAGAGGGCTGCCATATAAATTATAAAATAAAGTGTACAATGTGCATGCCGCTAAAACTCAAAAACGAGTCCCGGAACAATCAAGGGAGTTATATTGTATGGTAGCTCTCCTTCCCCATCCATGAAGAAGATTCCCGTTTTTATATACATATTGATTGCCTTGCCCAAAGCAGAAAAAAAAGCGTGGAATAATTAAAATATAAAATGACCTTGCAAAATGAATACCTTTAATCTTTATTTTTAATAAAGCTTTAAATAAGGCACACATTGACAGATCTATGGACAAATACAGTGATCTAACATAATCGCTATATATTTGATTCTCCTTTAAGTAGAGGTAAAGTTTTGAAAAGGTAATGTAACTGTTGAGATCAAAATAGCGTATAATGTAACAATTCCACCAAAACTGAGGCGAATGATTGATTAATAAATTATTACAATAAGCTATCTATTAAAACAGTGCTGTACGGACAATGTGGAGTGTGTTGTCCCAAATGAAACATGACGTCATTAATATTGTTGAGTCAATAATACAAAACTTCTTCAACAGTTGTGTGCTCAGTCACTAATGTAAACAAACATCTTCACAAACATTCAAAAGCAAAACATTTCTCTAACGAGGGAATTCAGTCACAACATCAATCAAAGTACTACATTTGCTGGTGAAAATCTTTTTCAAAAATAGTTGTCAGTTACCAATGTGTAAGGGAAGTCCACAAAGGATCGCAACGTCATAAAAAATGTTCTGACCATTGAAATCACTGTGGAGGTTCACAAAGAGAGGTTAGTATAAAGAAAAATAAAGTTCAGTTTCCCATGAATCGTTATTTATTCAAGGCAACCGCGATGGTAGTCACAAATAAAACACACAGAATTTGAACAATTAGCCAAATTTCAAAGTTAATATTCAAGTTCTGTGAAACAACCGGCCAACGATAAAATAGTAACAATCTTTGGATAGAATTTTCACAAAACTTGATTTTTAATTTTGAAATTTGAATTGTTCAAATTCTATGAAACAACCCGACAATTTGAAATTGAAAATTTGATTTTGAATACACTATTAAAGTTCTATTGAGGTTTTGTTATTGAAGTGAAAACTTCTTAAGCACCGTTGTGATTTGAAACTTGATGAAACGCAAAATAGCAACACTAAAAAGAGACAATAACATACATTTTTAGGATTTAGTCTGCGAGAGGATGAGATAGTATAAACGGTCTCCTCTTTGTGCGGTATTTCGTAGCCTCTCCACTCTTGTAAACTTTAGTTTTCTGAAGGTTTCGCTTCTACCGCGTGTGAATCAATAATAATAATAATAATATATTTATTCCAGAATGTGGGGAGGATAGTGCAATCCCACACGTCCCATATAATTAAACATATTTGCAGAACAGATTTTTTTAAATAAAGAACTTAGGAAAAAAAAAATAATAAAAAAATTAAAAATAAATAAATAATCAATTGTATGTAGGGCGTGGTCACCCCAGGTGAGCTCGGGCCCAGCACTCACTCAGGAGTGGCGTTTGGTGCTGGAACGCTGCGGTCACCACTGTATTGTCGGAAGCCCTTGGCCACATCCTGGCTCCAGTGACCCGATGTTTCATCAGAATTGCACACTCTGATTTTATTTCAGTTCCGTGAAGTAACTGGCCCATAATAATTGTAAAATCGCTATTGCGGGTAAGTTCTGTTAATATTTCCATCATAGACCAGTTGTTTCACGGTACTTGGATGATTACAGAACTTGAATGCAGTATTCAAGGAACTTTAAAATGACCTTCGAAATTTGATGAATTGTTTATATTTCGTGAAACAAGTTTTCAGTAACCAGTGAAACACATCTTCCGTTATATTTACGTCACTAGGTAAAACTTGGTTTTTAATCAAGTTCATTAATCTTCAACTGCAAACAGCAATACAACTCGCCTAACGAACGAGATGTGTTCTAACAAGTGAGACTTGAAGGAAGCATAGACTAAGTTTACAACATACAATATTCAAAACTACTGGAGACGTTCAAGCAAATGAGAAGTTATGGTTTATACCTTGGAGTGACTATATAACGTTGTATTCTCCAAGGTTTATAAATCCCTGTACATTGGTGAGTAGATAGGCCGTATTCCAGGGACGTGCGGTCCATATAGACACATAAGAACTGCCTACCCTACATTACTCACACAAAAAATAAAGAATAAAATATATAAATTTAAATCATTTTTGTGATAAACCGTTGTACGCTTTTCACTAAAAGACAAAGGCAGAAACTAAACATGCAAACGACAGCACAGACAGCGTAGTATTAAAAAAAGTTTTCTTCATTCGACACAAAAATTGTACATGTATGTATGTATGTGCGATGCTCATTCAAGGGACAATTCTTTTGTGTAGCCAAATGTAAAATGCGTAACTAATTGCACACAAGTTGTTTCACGACATTAGTTGCTTTTCACGTGTAAAGTGTAGAAACGTGATACAACTAGTGTCGCGAAACCATTTCAACTAAGCGGACGTGTGTGTTTCCTGTAATGCTTGATATTAAAGTCGTGTAAAACAACATTGTGCATTGCAAAAAAAGCTTTGATATTAATGGTGCCGTGGAAGTTGCGATGTTGAAGGTTGCAAAACTTTAAAGTTGTCGTTGCAAGATTTACGACACTTAATTTGCACATTTTATATCCATTTTTTGGTGTCATGCACTTATTTAGAACATGCGTGCAACTGGTTTCCTAGTGCTTTAGTGTCGATAAAGGCCGTGCATTTTGTTACAAATCACAAATGTAATAATCAGTGCCATCTGTCATTCGTCAATGGGAATACCAAACTAATTTTCATATTGTGTTGGTTTTCTTTCCTGCAATTGTGCAACTGCAAATCAATAATACTATCAGATTTGCAGTTTTATCAACTAAGCACTCATCTGCTTAGTGCCCGAACGTTAAGAAAACTCTAAAAATAGTTCTCAAATTGTCTATTATTTGTGTAAATCCGGGTGTCTAACGACATTATTATCACAGACATTGAACCCAATGTTTGAGCAAACTTGAAACATTTTTTTTTAAATTGTTCAACAGATAAATAATCCAATTACCGTACAATTTTCTCATTTTGACAATCTTAACACCTAAGAAGATAATCATTATACAAAAAAATCTTAAGACTATCTAAAGAAGAGTTGTATACATCTAGTGTTTTTGATATTTCGTTCAACAGTACCATTCCTCTTGTTATGCTATGCTGTGATAGAACATCTGTTCTGCCGTATGGTATTTTGAACAAGTCGTGTCGACGACTACGACTGAAGTTTTCAGGCACATATAAACCGTAGCATTCCAAGAGGAATGGGCTGTCAATATAGTTATGGATTATGTTAAAGCTGAGAATTGCAAGATTTGCATAACGTCTAGTTTCCAAACTAAATCTATTTGTTGCCCCAAGTAACTCCATATGGTGCATGAACCTCGGATAAGTTCCGTGCATTCGCATATAGACGTACCTAAGGATTATTTTCTGGATTTCTTCCAGCATATTAATATATTTAGTCTGGTGCGTCCACACACCACTAGCATACTCTAGCTTACTTCTTATGACGCCATCGAACATGGCTATCATTGCACCTGGGTCATCAAATTGCTTACATATTCTGATGACAAAACCCAGGAGTTTGTAGCATGCTGGAGTGAGCCGTGATATGTGATCGGAAAATGTCAGTTTGGGATCAAAGACAATACCAAGATCTTTAAAGCTATTGACTCGACATAACGTTTTCCCTTTAATGGTTTACTCAAAAACTACTCAAAAACTACTACTAAAAAATACTACATTCTGGCAGGGCCACAACGTTTTTGTTTTACGTGTGCCGATCGAAAACCGAAAAAAACCTTGTGGCCCGACACAGTGTTATTATTTTTGTTCGATGTTTTGTAAACATTTGGTCGCTGGAGATCTGACTGTGAATATAATGGCGTTTTAGTGTGTTATGTAGCACTTCAGCGGTTGGCCGCAGGAAGATCGTTATAGTTGATAAAGCCTCACCTAACTCCAATCGTTTGTTCTTCCACATGCATGCTCTTGGAAACTTTGTTATTCGAATACCTTTCCCACGTCTCTCTCTATTTGTATTAGTTCCACTTGGTCGTTTCTGCTACAAAAAGTGAATATTTGAGTATCTCCCAAATTCGTTTTACGTTTGGAATCTTTGGAAATTTGGAAAAAATATCAGTGTCCAAAATGACTTTTTAAGATCTTTACGTATCGGCCAGTTTTATAGGTATGCCAATTTATATTTTACATACAATAATTCTATTGGGAAATTATCAGGGTCTCATTGGTTTTAGGTACCTACTTAATACATTTTTGCGTACAAATTGCCCGGAGGCAGGGGACCATCGCATCACTGAGTAATCTAATTGTCTGAGATTAATTTTAGGTCCCAAGCGATATAACTAGAGAAAATCTCTTTTTCTTCTACATTAATGTTCTACTAATCTCAGACAAAACGCCATTGTATGCAGAGCATGTAACCTATTTAATAAGAATTTTAATTTTATGGAAATTCTTTCGTAAACATAATATAACTTAGCTAAAATTGAATAATTTTAAATATCGTATTGCAAATTATCACGTTGATGCTATGAATTCTGTCCAGTTTCAAGCCGTTCATTTTATAAACGTGTATTAAGTTTAGTTTTTTGTTTAGTTTAGCTGTTTTTAGTTCAGTAGGTATATTTATATAATACTTACATTTTAGTTGTTAGTGTAGTGAGTATAAATTTTTAAATATAATTTGTTTTGAAATGTATTACCTAGATTATAAGTTATAATACTATATTTAATAATTTCCGAAAAATATGTTTTTAAAACAACTAGTTAATAAATTATTAATGGTTTCAGAAAAATATTTAATTAACATTTTTAAAACAATTGAAACGAGTTTATAAATTAGTTACATTTTATATGGTAATTTATTTGGTTTCATGTCTTATTTTATTTTTTTACAATTTTCGTATTTTTTTTTTACTATTTCAGCCTACAAGTACTGGACGCTTAGTTTTTTGTTATAATTTTATGTTTATGTGTAATTAGATGTTATTTGTATTTTTTATACGTTTTTTGAATATAGGCATAAAAAAATCTGTTGATTTTCAAAATAAAAATAAAAACACCAATTATTACTACCCGATGGCATTCCCAGCAGGAAAATGTTGTACGGTAGGCAAATACGTACTCCCAACCAAAACACTTGCAATCAGGAGTAAGCCAAGGAGGGTGTATGTCCCCAATCATATTCAATGGACGAATTATCAAATCGCCTGGACACCAGAGCGGGCTGTCGTATCAATAATCTGTGCCTAAATCACATTAGCTATGCGGACGACATTATTCTTCTAGCTCTGTCGATCAAGGGGTTGAGAATATTATTAAAAATCTGTGAGAAATACGCCAATAACCACAACATAATAAACAATCTAAAAAGACGGAGCTAATTGCATTCCACTATGTAAAAAATCCCGAGGAGATGCTCTCCGTACAACTTAATGAGGAAAAATAAGCACATCTACGAATGTAAAATACTTGGAGCATATCATCACTGAAAACCTCTTGGATGATGGTGGTACTGAACGACAGAGGAGAAGTATCAGTGTTTTGTCATATATGATTGTCCGAAAATTCTTGCAATGTAGCAATGATGTTAAAAAAATATTTTTCAATTCATTTTGCAATGTATACGTGTGAAACACCGAGTTGTCAATATCGAGTAAGCTCGATGGAACGTCTCCGGATCCAATATAATTATGCATGCAGAATCATATTTGGATACAGAAGGTATAGCAGCGCTTCAACAATGTTTACGGAATGGACTCCATGGATCCGCCAGCCTTTTGAGACTCCGGATCACTGGAGCCAGGATGCGGCTAATGGCCTCCGACAACACGGTGGTAACCGCAGCCTTCCAGTATCATGCGCCACTCCTGAGTGAGCATTGGGCCCGAGCTCACTTAAGACCACGCCCTGCATAAAAATTGATTATTTATTTTCGTTATTATTTTTTTATCTATTTATGTTCTTGTTTCTCTACTGTGTAAATATGTAAAAACGAATAAATATATGGGACGGGAATAGACTATCCTCCCCACACCCTGGAATAAAAAAAATAAATTATTATTACTCTTATTACATATTGTGGGGCTGACGTAAGAAAGGGGAAGGAGATGGAGATAAAGAAGAGAAAGGTTTGAAAGTATCCGGTTATAATTATGATTTGGTCACACTAAACACATCGTCGCCCCACTTCTTAATTGTCCAAACGACCATTAGAAAATTTGACAGGAGGACAAGGTTTTCTTCCATTATTTCAATGAAACATTATGATAGGTGTTTAAGAAAAGCTTTTTTCGTAACGGTAAAGGTCTCTTCAGTTTAAATAATTCATAGTTAAGTGATTAACTATAATTTTTTATAATTTTATTTTCATTTTAAAGTGGAGATTGAACAAAAACGAAAATGGTCGTTTGGACAATTAAGAACTAAGGCGACGACATCTAAAATTTAAACCATCGTAACGATGATGAAGAATGATATTTTATCAGCCTACATACCAACTTTCTGCAAATATATTGTGCATGATTTTATATGAAATAACAAATGTAAAAAAATTAATTATTTCGTACGTCGAGTTTTATACTCGTATCCTTTCGAGGCTCTTTCAGATAGCGCAATCTCAAAAATTGACCTGCTTATTAATTTTACGCCATTACTTATGAAGCAAAACAGATTTTTTTAGAAATTATGGTTACACATTTTAGAAATTATATTTATACCAAATTACTGTGTTTCAAAGTAAAGCTTTGAACATTGAACATGCAATCATTCAAATGATTATAATTTTTTCAAAACTTTTGATTGCATGCTCATTCACTGAATGCACCAAGTCAATTAGTTGAAACCAAGTTGCAACTCATTAATGCATGTATCTGTTTCCAGCAGTATTTTTTACAGGGTGGGGCAAAGCAACTTGCCTTTTTGAATTTGGCGCCCTGAAGCGATGGTTGCTGCAAGACGCTTGAGCATAGGCATATTTGGGAGGGCGGGGCGTAAAGCCGTAGCTCCAGTTGATTTAGTTAGCGTCGTGGAGTGGACGAAGGTGGAGCGCGTTTGCTGTCAAGGCATACAAGTATCACTCAATCATCGCTACACAACGTGTATTCCGTATCCATTTCAATAGTGCGTTTCAAGAGTAAACAACTTCAGGGTAAATAAAAATTTTATTGCGATTCCAATATATAGAAAAGCTAGTAAAGGCATCAATTTATCCATAGCATATTTTTGATGTTCATAATGTAAACCGATTCGTCGTAAAGATTAATTTAAATAGGATTTCACGTATAGCCTTAAACACCTTAAGTTTTAAAGTTCTTAAATATATATATTATTCTTGAAGATATTATCATTATTAATTATATGAAATTCTCTCTATAGAAAAAAAATCGCAAAGTATGTTCCGAAAATTGTTATAAACACATTTTTTCAGTTATATTACAAGTTATTATAAATGTATACAGTTATTATAAATTGCATTAAGAACGACAATATTTAAGCCAAAATTATGAAAATGTTTGAAAAACACGACACGCTTAAAATACAGGAAGAATCTCGTAGGGAATTTTTAAAATAGTATTCACAATAATCGTATGAAAAAAATTCAGTTTTTCATAAATGCTATTTTAAAAATTCCCTACGAGATTCTTGCTCTATTTTAAACGTGTCGTGTTTTTCAAACATTTTCACAATTTTGGCTTAAATATTATCGTTTTTAATATTATCGCGCTCCTTCTAACCATTTACATATCTCTTCTCGCTCTTCTTTTTGAACGGATACTACCGGGTCTTAACGAACTTTATTGAGAATAATAGCTGATATCATCTTTAAAATTTTTATGTGGTCCTTAATGCTTTTCAAAGAATTAAATACATATCTTCATTACCTTATTTTTTAATTTAGTTCCTAGTTGAGCAAGTTGCTCTGCTCCACCCTGTGCCTAAATGCTTTCAATACTTTATTCATTTCAGATTGCCTTTGCTATAAAATGAACCCCACTAATCCGACGATCTCGTGTCAGTAATTGCTGATTTCTAGTTGTCAATAAAGCATTCCGTTATTTGTAGGTATTTTTCAGAGCATTTAATATCTTGATGGTATCGATGGAAAATTACAAAGTTTCTTTACTATTTTTTTTTATTTATTACAATAAAATTAAAATAGGTCCCATAAAACAGCAATCCCATTATTGGACCCATTTGGCCAATATTCTATACAATCTCCAAAATTACTTATAAATCTGAAATGAGTGGTATTTTAAATTACTTGCTTCGACATAAATAAATTTGCACGAATTTTCATTGTTCTGTATTAAAGTATTGTATAAAGTTCAAGATTAGTGTTTTGTATATTAATGGATATTTTATTAGCGTGCGAGTGAAATTAATAGCATAACAGCAAATTTATAATTTTAGGTAACATTAAGAAAAAATCAATATTTTGCCTGTTGACGATTTTATAGAGTGAATAAAGTATAAAAACTAGTCATTTTATTTTTAGTGTTAATTGGACATTTAAACAAAGCAGATGGTAGTTTTATAAATTGCTTAAATCTAATCACTTTTTTTACTACAGATAATATATTAATGTAAGAAGAAATAAATGAATAAAGCAAAGGTGCCCGGGTTCACGGAGTGAAATTTATCTGGGTCTTGGCGGTGAATGCCTATGTTCATATATTGGGAGAGGCTGGTTGAGGAAGACCTAACGTAGACTTCCGCAATCGTAACGTAACGCAATCCGAAGGTCGCAGGATCGAATCCCGGCGTAGCAAATAAATTTTATTTGATTAATTTGTGTTATTTCACAATTCATTCATATTAAATAATATATAGTATATTTGCGGCACGTTCTAGAGTGGAAGGTAATCTCAGTATCACCCTGGTACAAGACAACCATTCAGAATTTAAACGTTGCTTGAAATGGCTTTAGCCGTGTTTGTTGACCAGAACCAAATAGCCAGGTACTTCCCCAGATTCCTCTTCTTTATCTCTTTCTCCTCCCCACTACATTCAGCCTCAACATACAACATACCCCAATTGGGGATGCCATAATCTCACTGGCTCCAGACGGAAGCAGTTAGGATTCTTGTGCGGTATTCAACAAAAAAAAATAAAGAAGACCTCTCCTGCCGGAAATTTTCGACCCATCGCTTTGCACCAAAGTTGGGGGGATGAAATCATGTCCGTCATTCCTTGACCCACTGATCCCCAGATTCTTACCCACCCCTTACACCCTTTTCCTTCCCAGAACTCTCCTATCATTCCTTTCCTCAAAAAAACCTCCACACAGCTTCCTCAAAGATGACATAGGCCCTGAGGGAAATTATTTTCCTCAGGACCTCCTGTGTGGAGTTCACGTAAAAAAAAAATAAAAAAAGATTAATTTTTCAACCAAGTTAAATTTGTCAACCGCCTCAAATAACTATCGTGGTAAAGGTTTCATGAAATTCCGATCAATTGTTTAAAAAATATTATTTCTCATGTGTTGTTCTCTTATAATAACAAAATTTATCCTTAAGGCTCCGCTTTACTCATTCACGTCCAAGCATTTTCAGGACGCCAAAAAAAATTAAGTGTGATTTGATGTTCGAATGTCTGAAACCCAAACGTGACAGATAACGGCTTAGATTTGGAATGGATATCTCGATCATGATTACTAAAGGGGAATCAGACGCTTTACTTTTTGTTCATTTCCATATTTCATTTTGCATGATTCACTCGGAGTGAAACATCTGAACAAGAAATGAAACAAAAGCGCGGAATGAATTCATCATTGAATCGATATTGGATTTTGGCACTCTTTTTTTCATTCAGCAGCATTTTTCATTCGCACGCGGAATTAAATAAAATTAAAACATTTGAACACGGAGTGAACACGAATAAACGTTTTATGGGCTGGTTCATTCCGTGGAATTCTCTGAAATCATAAACTAAATAAAGATCTTCAAATTTGCTTTCATCCATTCAAATACGACGCGTTTGCCAACTTACCGTAGGCCAGATCGGGTGAGATTGGTTGAGGGAGACCTTTTATCCTATCCAGTCGGACTCTCTCGACCTATCGCCTTGCACCGCATTGGAACTTTCTCTCCTGGATACACTGACTCCCATTCCTACTCACCCCTCATACCTTTTACTTATCATAACTCACTCTCGTTTATTTCCCTAAAAAGATTCTCCACGCAGAGTCTCCAAAGATAACGTAGGCCATGAGGAAAATTATTTCCAAACTGAAGGCCCTGAGGAAAATTATTAAAATATGTTATAGGATTTTGTTTCGCTAATTCTCTAAGCAATGAAATGCGTAATTGCTTCTTTTTAGTCAACTATACGATTGAATTATCAAACGATATTCAACGCGTACGACTTCATTCCACGTAATTGCAGTTAGAAGTAAAGAATGAACGTTCATTTCTTTATCATTCTGTAAACGCCGTGTGAACGCGGAACAAAACAAAAATGAACAGAGTGAACATTCACCAAAATGAACCTTTTGATTTTCGCCTAAATAAGACAAGGATATTGCAAGGCCAGAATCAATAAATTTTTCGAAGTAACGCCATTGCTGGGAGATTTTACCCAAGATGGTTAAATAGTGGGTCATTGCGTAGCGTTGAACCAAGACAAAATAAAGACAATTTTGGAAATGGAGTGAAAAATTGTTGCTTTGAAAAGGGCATTTTATCAACCAGCACATATGACTCATAATATTGAGCGTTAAAAGCTATAAATTAATGCAGTCAATGACACCTGCATTTTTTTTATCTGTTAATTACTTCCAAAGAGTATGTTTGTAATGCAGATTGTATGCAATAATATTGCAGCCCAGGTAAATGGCGCTAAGTCTTGTTGATATTTGAAATGACAGAGCGGTTTGTTCTTTTGGATTCGACTTTTTTAATATAAAAGGACCTAAACACAATTTTAAATATTGAACATTAAATAAAAACGATCGGAATCAAATTGAAGTATCCCAATATGCAACGGAGAAAAATACGTTAGGGTAAAAATACTGGGCCACCCAATAATAAAACACTTTGCACACCTAGTTCTAGAAAAATCTGCAAAACTGTAAATATCACCAAACATCCAGAAACATCCACAATTTTAGTACATATTCTTTACATTCAAATTATAGACCTTTAAGTTGTTTTCTAACTCAGGCTCCACGATATTTATGTTATGGAATAAAACGTATTAAATTTAATTTATTCCAGCTTCTCTGTTCGCTGTTGAGAATAACTCATATATGTGTCATAGACATTGTTGTGTGTCCCTTACATGGTGAGAAATATGATCTAAACAGTGTTGGAAAGAGAAAACACCACGCATTATATTCAAAATGTAAAAGTTAACCTCTAAAAAATTTAAATGTACACCTTTATGAAACCAAAGTTTCTAATTGAAATTTGAAAAAAAAACCTTTAAAATTTTGGGAATTTATATTATTTATTTTTGTATGAAACGACGAAAAAGTAAGGCGACGATAACGTTTAAAATACATTTGTCTAATAAAATTGTGTGTATTTTTATTTTTTTGTTTTCGGTAATTTTAGTTCATCTATTTTTATTACTTTTTTATGTTTGCGTTAAGGGGGAATTTACGAAAACCGAAATAATATTTCGAGGTGGAGAGGAATGAAGTAAAATCAAACGGGGGAAACGCTACGCGCTTGGAGAACATAATACGAAACAAAGCAGCGAACAAATCCATTAGACTAGATGTAAGGTTCAAATGTTCAAACTGTTCAAAGTTCATGTTCAAAGTGTGAGTAAGGTTTGAACATGAAACGCTTTATAATGCGCATCTTTCAAATTATGTTTATTAAGTTGTATGTGCATGTTTTATGTTTATTTCGTGGTTAAGTTCATGATTTTATGATTGCTATCAGATTTCGATGAAACTTGTTTGATAAATTATTCGATACAATCAACTGCACTGCAAGAAGGTAGGCAGTAGCTTATGACTCGTAACCGACATATTCTTCATTGACAGATGTCAAAACAATACGGTATTCAATTACGCATCATTTTCATAATATGTGATCATTATTATATCTGAATATATTGGCAAGATAAATAAAATATCGGTCATTTTCAATATTCATTATTATTGTTTACAAAAAGTTACATAAAACAAATAATTACGTAATGTAAAAAGCATAAGATTCAACTTTTTTTAATATAAACGCCATCAGTTAGGAATACTAAAAAATAATTTAACATTAAAAACGAAAGTAATTATTCAATCTACTAGCATTTCGTCGAAATCTAAACGACGCTTTCCTAATTGACGTTATTTACATACTATTGCGTCTAAGATATATGAAGGATCACGAACATTCATCGACCTTGTTACTCTAGGAACGATAAGCTCGGAAAGAAGGCAATCCATATAAAAATTGGTTTACTTAATAAGCATTTTTTATTCCCAGGACTTGTCATCTCGATGTATACACTCAACTATTAGAGGGAAGTGTGAGGCAGTCCAAACGACAAATATGCAATGACTTTTATTACTAAGTAGCGGGTATCCGGCATGCGTTGCAATGCAAAGAAATACATTGTTTCTTACGGTATGTCAAATCAGGATCAAATCTCTAAAATTTCCCCAATTGCGTGTGGAATTTTAAATGCCATAATACCATGTTTTCAGCTGCAGCATCCAAAACTGCTAACTAAGAAGGTGAACTGCGTGCATACAAGGATATTAGAGCAAATTCTTCTCAAAATAACTTTTCAAGTTTCATTTGTAAATGTCATATTTGGGATGTATTGGATCACGGAAGAAAGTGGGCTAGAAGATTTATGGAAAACTGTGTACGGAGGTCCCACAGTGATACACGTGCTAAAAGGACTCGCTTATGCAAGAGCTGTAAGAGCCTATGTTCTTACAGGTGCTGCAATCGTCAAAATAATTTGCAATGATTCTCATGATACACTTTTTCCTCGTGAAATAAAAGAAACATTGTGAACAACGTTAAAGTGTTAAAGCGTTTTTATATCGTGAATCAATTAAAAAGTACTCAGTGTTTCAATTCAAAACTATAAATAACTACCTAAGGTCAAATCGGTCATCTGCAAGCACAATGGGCTTGGCCCGACCGCCAAGCACGCCTTGCCGCCCTGCTATTGAGTCGGATTTTGACCAATATTAAGGATAAAAGTAAGCAATGTTATATATCGTTTTAAAGCTTATTAAATTTGGCAAATAGATTATTTGAAACATTTTTGCGCGTTCCCTCATACAAAAAAAATTCAACTTAAAAATCAAAATTTTACGAAATGAAATTTTTTTTTGCGACAATGTCATTATTATTTACCAAACCGTAGTAGATAACAAAAAAAAATTCAAAACTTATTTTTAGACAGTTTTATAAGAAGTGTAACGGTGTAATTTTTTTTTCAGATGTATATTATAGTTTAAGAGATATAATGGATTTTGTAGAACTCTAAAATTGCAAATTTTGGCAGGGGACAGGAGGGGATGCAAGCGGGGGAGGAGAGTTTCGGAAAATACTCCTCGTAAAAAGTACTATCCACCTGCAAAAATTCAGCTTTCCCCTAGCTTGTTCCAGTTCAATGCGTACATTGACTGGGCTATAAGCAAACGAGGTCTTCTCAAGAACAATGTCAGAATTTACCCCGATTCAACAGCGGCACAACAAAAATTTCTAAACGATTTGAGGGTTCAGCTGGAGAAACGGACAGAAAATGGTGAAAATGTCACCATAAAATACATTAACTCCACCCCTCGAATTGTACCGAATCTGCCAAAAAACTAGGAAGTTACAAAAATATCCAAGCAATTCCACCTAAAAATCGAACCGGAAGTTTAAAAATCTACTACCAAAACATCCGCGGACTACAATCAAAACTCGATGACCTACGAGCAGCTCTACCTTCTGACATTATTATACTTGAGACGTTAAATTAACGACTTAACATTTTTATTCAAAATATTCAACTCTAAATTTGACTGTTTTGAACTCCTGCAACTCTTTAACTTACGAACACCCACAGTAACAACACGACAAAATACAATATTCTACAGCAGCACTCATAAGCGTAACTACATTGCCCACTCTCCGGTACAACGACTTCACAAATAGCTGTATTTTTCTGTTTTTGTTTCTGTGTTTGTATGACTTTTATCTAATGTAATTTTATTTTTATTATTTTCCAAGTTTCAAAGTATCTGTCAAATTAAAATTACACTACAAATCATGTAAAAGTACTCTGGGCGTTAAATAAATAAATAAAATAAATGTCCTTTCCCATGCGTCCCCGTTCCACTCCCGCGTCTCATTCCCCTCCCGCGTCTCATTCCCCTCCCGCGTTCCCCTTCTACCTTCAACGCCTTTCCCTTCCTCGTCACCACCAATCCCGGATTCCGTATTAGTAATGAAATGAACTCTTCATAAACACTTATTGAAATATAAGAGAATACCACTCCCTAGTAAATAATATGTTTTTCCGTTTCTAAAGGTCGATCTGTATTTTTGAATTTAAACTTCTTTGCTGAGGGGGTCTGAAATTTTGGAGTGTCACGAAAATGCCGATTTTCGAGGCGAATTTTAAAAAATAGTTACATGACAATATATACCCTTGATATTATAGCCTAAGAAGGTACAAAAATAATTCATATATTCCATAGATAAGTTTTTAGATTTTCACGGCCAAAAGTATTTTCGGTTTTTGTTTTTGGGGTGTTATGCCGTGTTGCGCTACCTCCTTCTTTACCCAACGTTTCGGACAGCGTTACAGTGTCCATCATCAGGGCAGATGTGTAATTGTGTAATTGGGTAATTAGAAAAGTAAATTGTGTAATTACACATCTGCCTTGATGATGGACACTGTAACGCTGTCCGAAACGTTGGCTAAAGAAGGAGGTAGCGCAACACGGCATAACACCCCAAAAACAAATAACGAAAATATATTCCATAGTTTACATTAAAAACCTGCGGCAGCAATGTTTCAATATGAAATAGCATAATTTGTTTGTTATTCAAAAAAGATAGTTTTAGGATGGGTTGTTTCAAAAAATTTGACGAATTCGTCAAATATTTGACGTTAATTTTCACGTTCTGTGTAAGTTCTATTCAAGTTCTGTGATGATTTCAGTTTTATGAAGCAGCTGGCCTACGATAATAAAATAACAGAACTCGAATAGAACTTACACAGAACGTGAAAATTAACTTCAAATATTTGATTAACTCATCAAATTTTCTGAAACAACCCGTCCTTGTCCACGCACGCGCTTTTTTATTTTTTATTTTTTTTCAGTTTCAACAATTTTTTCGTTAATCTTATATTTAATTTTTAGGAGTGTGTCGATTTCTTTTTGTTGGTTTGCAACCTATTTTACAATTTTGTTACTTCTATTATAACTTTGTAACTCATTTTATTTTAACATAATTTATAAGATATACCATTATTACAACTAATAAAACTGTATAATTAGAAATTTAAGTAAAAGCCCAGTATGGCGTAAATAAATACCTACATAAACAAAACTAGAAATACGATTCAGGTGAAGGGGCACCCTAAGACTTTATACGCCGCTGGTTCAAGACCCAATGTTGTAGACGTGGTCGGTCGGCCGCTATTAGTAAAAAAGTCAACTTGGTTCTGAAACAATACACAAAAACATAACGATGTTCCTTCAGTTTGACCTCTTTTCTGATGTGCCAACACATTTATTTTTTAAAGAATTGGACGTCCTCTCACTCTGAAATCATCTCGCAGACTGACGAGAAAAAACTCGTGTCGTGGTTTTTATAGTGCCGTGATGCGAGTGACAATATCGTTATATTGAAAAACTGTTTTTATTTATTTATGCATTGTTTTAATGCTTTTTAAAATAATTTTATTAATCTGTCGTTTAGAAAACATTGATGTGGTGATAATGTATATTTTTATAATTCTCCTGTATTTAGAATTAAAGGATATAATCGAACTTTAAGCTATTTTTAGAGGTTGTGTAAATATTTTTTTACGCATTTGTTTTAAAGATTTTAACATGTTTTATTTTCCCTGCATTTAGAAGAATAATTTTTTTGTTCAAAACATAACATTATTTTCTAATAAACAGTATAGAAATCTTCTAAAAACTGCATCAAAAACCGCATTTTTGCTGCGTTTGCGGTAATATACCCTTAAAAGAAAATGTAATTTAATATGTATATGTTTATTTCGAATTATGCAACATGTAATAGAATTCTATCAGCATTCAAAAATAGTTTTTGAAGTAAAACTTCTTAACGCACGCTTGACTTGGGGAGTAAGCTGTTGAATGCGTGTCGAGAGCGTTACGAAAAGTGTCATTGGGAGAGGCGAACGAAGCTTAAAGAAGTTTTACTTCAGTCGTGTGGTCTAAAGCACACTCGTTTTTTTTGTTATCGGATACGTTCAGAAATATTTCATTTATTTGAATTTTATAAGAAAGAGAAAAATTTTGACATTCTGACAAAATGCGCTTTAGGCTTACATTTATTAAAATTTCACACACTTTAATGCTTTAATTGAAATCACTTATTTAATATAATAAAATGGGATTAAATCAACGGTTGTTGAAGTGAAACTTCTCTAGCCCCGTTAGTGATTTGAAATTCAGATGAAACGGAAGTGCGTCACTAAAATTTATTATTTGACGGGTCGTCGGTTCTAATATAATGCGGTAAATTCGCGCCTCGGTGCGAGCCTCTCATAGCGCAGCGGGTAAGGCGCTTGACAAATCTCAGAGGCCAGGGATACAGACATCCAGCAAACGGAGGTTCGAATCCTACGAAATCCAAAAAAATTAACATTTTTATATTTGTGAAATCAATATCCAATCTTCAAACCATTTTAAAATAAACAGGCAAAAGAAAAAAAGCGACATCTAGCAACTTTTTAAATTTACTTCTACCGCGTGTGAATTGCACACTCTGATTTTTTATGAACTTGTCTGTCTTAATAATGTGTCGATGTTTTTAAGTTCGATATAATGTTCCAAAAATAGATGTAGCAATTTACGTGAAGTATAGAAATGTTTTGGTTTATATTGTTTAATATTAAAAAAAAAAAACATAAATATTTGGTTCTGTTCGAGTTTTATCGAAAACATTCATTTTGCTCGGACTCTTCATCACAGTTCTCTTACCTAATTCTATTTTAAAGCTGTACTATTTTGAACCCAATTCACTGCTGTGCGTCTGCGGAAGACCCCTGATGTATGAAAGATCTGTTACTTTTCTCATTTTCATTGCTTTACTTTACTTCATTTTTAATCTGTTTTCATTTTGTTTATTTACATTATTTTATGAAAGAATATTATTTTCACATTGTATTTTTTTTTTTTTTTTACATTTAATACCGCACAAGAGTCCCAACTGCTCCCGTCTGGAGCCAGTGAGACTATGGCATCCCCAATCGGGGTATGTTGTGAGGCTGAAGGTAGTGGGGAGGGGAAGGAGATAGGGAAGAGGAAGGTGGGGAAGTACCTGGCTTTTCAGATCTGGTCACTAAACACGGCTAAAGCCATTTCAAGCAACGTTTCAATTCTGAATGGTGGTCTTACACCAGGGCGATACTGATAGTATCTTCCACTCTGGAACGTGCCGCAAATGTACTATTTATTATTTTAAATGAATAAATTGTGAAATAACACAAATTAATCAAATAAAATTTATTTGCGCACGCCGGGTTCGAACCCGCGACCTTCGGATTGTGAGTCGAGAGTCTTGCCTCGGGACCACGGAGGCCGTCAAATAATTATCTTTTTGTTTATTTTAATTGGTTTTACATGATTTATTTTTACTTTCAATTCCATTTTATCAATATTATGATTTTATTTAAGCATTTATACATTTTTTTAAACGTATTTTTATTTAGAAAATTCAATGATTTTTGGGACCCATGTTAAGTAATAAAAGAAAAAATGTAAGTTTATATAAAATGATGCTATAGCAGAATGGTCAGATAAAAACAAATTAGAATTCAATATTAAAAAATGTGTAACAATGACATATACCCGCTCCCAGAAGCCCGTAGTTTTTGAGTACACCATTAAAGGGAAAACGTTATGTCGAGTCAATAGCTTTAAAGATCTTGGTATCGTCTTTGATCCCAAACTGACATTTTTCGATCACATATCACGGCTCACTCCAGCATGCTACAAACTCCTGGGTTTTGTCATCAGAATATGTAAGCAATTTGATGACCCAGATGCAATGATAGCCATGTTCGATGGCGTCATAAGAAGTAAGCTGGAGTATGCTAGTGGTGGATGGACTCCGCACCAGACTAAATATATTGATATGCTGGAACAAATCCAGAAAAAATTCCTTAGGTACGTCTATATGCGAATGCACGGAACTTATCCGAGGTTCATGCACCATATGGAGTTACTTGAGGCAACAAATAGATTTAGTTTGGAAAATAGACGTTATGCAAATCTTGCAATTCTTAGTTTTAACATAATCCATAACTATATTGACAGCCCATTCCTCTTGGAATGCTACGGTTTATACGTGCCTGAAAACTTCAGTCGTAGTCGTCGGACACGACTTGTTCAAAATACCATACGGCAGAACAGATGCTCTAGCATAGCATAGCATAACAAGAAGAATGGTACTGTTGAACGAAATATCAAAAACACTTGATGTATACAACTCTTCTTTAGATAGCCTTAAGATTTTTTTGTATAATGATCATCTTCTTAGGTGTTAAGGTTGTCAAAATGAGAAAATTGTACGGTAATTGGATTATTTATGTGTTGTACAATTAAAAAAAAAAAAAAAATATATGTTTGCGTACAACTATTTTATCAAAAAAAAATCTTCTTTTCTGAAAGAAAATGCTTACTTATAAACCTATTATGTACCGTTGTAAAATACGTATTTGACTTCATTCAATTTGACATTTATCGTGCGTAGAAAAGGTTAGGGACCTTTTACTTCAATATTACAACAACAATACTTCCAACATTAACAACGTAGGTACCTAGTATATAATTCGTGTTATAAGGTGTATATATTTACTATTCTACTTCCAGTAGTAATTTATATGTGACACCTGAGGCTGAAATATTGTATTCTTCGGAAAAGGGATGCAGGAGGGAAGAAATACAAAAAAAAAACTTTCAAATTCAGGAAGTCGGTAAGGTGACCGTCGCCAAGGAAACCATTTATTGAATATCCAACACTTCTGCCATAAGTCATCCCAAGTTGTTTGCTACATTTGTTGACTTATCAGAGGCGCTCAGCTTCAGGGAAAAGGTTTGTCTCGGCGGCGGATGCATCTGTCCACTTACAACGTGGCGGGTTACATTGGAAAATACTGGATAAGAGAGAGTTTTTGACCTCTCCAGCAGGACTCTTTCGACACATCGGACATCTCCTCGCACGGCAGTAAGAGGGATGGAATCATACGTCCGTTACCATTGGATATATTAACCCCCAGATTCTTACCCGCCCCTCACACTAGTTTCTTTCCCCTTTCGCTTTTCGATTTTCGCAAAAAACCCTCCACACAGCATCTCCAAAATAAAGTACGCCCAGAAGGAAATAATTTTTCTCAGGTTTCCTGTGTAGAACAACAAAAAAAAGTGAAAATCTGAAACCCGAACTGTTGAGCGCAAGAATGCGATTTTTTGGAACATCGGTAATTGCACTGTCACAAAACATTATTTCGTTAATTTGTAAAATGTTGATCTGGTTAGGATCACTAAAACTACGTAAAAAAAAAACACAAAGTTAAAGTTAAAACCATTCGCTAAAACTTAGTTCTACTTTTATCATGTAAGCTATATCACTTCCTTGTAGGTAGTAACGCTTTACTTCTGTAGTTCTGATCGAAAACAAACACTTAACCAAACAAAACCAACGAGTCGGAATAGTTCAGATAAAAATGGTGAAAAAACGTACAAAGGAAGACTGCACTTAAAATCTTGCGTATTTTATAGACAGTGTTTTGATAAATATGCGTATGTCGGGACTTGTCTAAATATTATCAAATACCTTTTTCTTTAAATAAAAGGGTAGAAAACTTGGCTAGCTTATTCGATTTATTAGGTAGCCATTAATCATAGGTTCGAGTAGTGGATAGTAAACTTGGACTCCATAAATATATAACTCGTTGAATCAAAAATCTAAAATATATATACATCATCCTACGGATACTTTTGAAAGGATTATTTTATTTTTATTTTTAACTTGTGAGAAAAAACTCAAATGGTAATATTTATTTAAAAGAAGACAATATTAGAAAAACTAAATCGAAGATCTGAAAACAGAAAATCAGAAAATTATATGGTCACATCTGGGACTCGAACACAGGACCTTGCCTTGCCGGAGCGCAATTCTACCAACTGAGCTAATGTGTCCCTATCAGATTTGGTCACATTTAACTTTATTCTTCATTATCTTAACACATATTTTTATTGGCTGCTGTCTTTATATATGGTTGCAAGATTCAAACCCAAAATAAGGACGGGTTGTTTCAAAAAATTTGATGGATTCATCAAACTTTTGATGTTAATTTTCACGTTCTGTGTAAGTTCTATTCAAGTTCTGTGATTATTTCAGTTTTGTGAAGCAGCTGTCCTATAACGATATAATAACAGAACTTGAATAGAACCTACACAGAACGTGAAAATCAACTTCAAATATTTGATGAATCCATCAAATTTTTTGAAACAACCCGTCCTAAATTAATTTTAATCATCACGTACCTACATAATACTGTTAACATTATTGCATCTTATTTTAGATGCAATTCTAGAGATAATTTTTTTGAACAAAGCGAATGGAAAGAATATGTGAATTTTTTTATTTTATTTAATTTTTTAAAAGAAAGACGAACATTTCCGGCTTACGAATAACCTGACAATATTTGAAATTGAGCCGTTTTTGGTGACTAGATCTAAACAGCGAAGCACTTCCTCACATCCCTCTCCCCCACCTCTTTCCCTTCCCCACTACCTTCAACCACAAAAATATATCAATTGGGGATGCCATCGTGTCACCACCTCAAACGATTGAGAATAGTTGCAACTCTTGAGCGGTATTTAAAAAAAAAAGTGTAAAAAATGGCAATGTCAAGAGTGAACCTAACGACTGTGAGTTAATCTGAGTTCCGATCTGCAAGCAATATGTTTAGTAACGCTCAATTCGCCTGTTGGTCGGAGAGTTGCGTTGGGAAGAGCGTATTGCGCATTTGAGGAACGTTGAGCCAAATTTTTTGCATAACAGTTGATCAGTAGGGATGGGAACACTAAATGTTAGTATCGCCCTGATGAGAGAACACCATTGAATGAAATGAATGAGAGCATTGCTTGGAATGACTTTAAATGTTTATAAAGAGCAGATCTGTATAACTGGATATTCCACAACTTTCCTGTCCACCAAATAATATTTTCACTCACTACTTTCATCAGTCTTGCAACAATATTTATATCAGGGACACCGTAGGTGACACGTTTGTGCGGCTACACTTTAAAATCTATACTTATATTATAAATGCAAGACATATGTTTGTTTGTTACGCTTTCACGCATAAAACAATAAAACGATGTTAATAATTCTTTCACTAATAGAAAGCTAAATTATGTGTGAAATAAATATTATGTTACGCTAAATATTATGCTAGTACCACAAGCTGTTTATAATGGTAAGCTCTGGCGTTATGAAATTATAAATATTAATATGTTAAATTTATTATACGTTTTCTGTCGCTTAAAAACCAAGTTATTGCTAACGTCAGAAAACAAATCTTTGTCGTGGAAACGATGTTGATATATTTGCGGGAAATTGTAGTTAATATCTATCCATAGATAAATAAAAATTAATCTCCGAAATGTTTGTACGCGCATAACTTTCGAACGACTATACCAAATTGGATGGTTTTTTTTTTACTACTACTGAGCTTTAGAATTATGAAATTTAGGTGGCAAGCGAGCTGTTTGAATACTTAATGTACCGGGAATGAATGTATGGAATGCAGGGGGGCGGGTGACGGGTCAGGGGGCGTGGAAGGGAAGAGCGGGGGAGAAGGGTGGAGTGGAGGGGGGAAAGGGGGAGGGATAATTGATAAGTGCAAGCGCTATAGTAATTTCCCCCTTATATCATTCGAGCGAAGCCGCGGGTAAAAGCTAGTATATAATAGACGTGGTACGTTACTTTGCAGTACACCCTAATCGCTTCATATCAATATTAATCAGTATTTTCGATAAAGCTCTGCCAAAATCAGTGGTATCAAAAAACAATTTATGGTTACGGCTTACCCACTCAAATGTGACAGATAAAACGTTATCTAAACAGGAAAATATGCTGTAATTATATTATCTTCGAATCAGATGGGTCGCTACCGAATATTGAGAAAAAAATTACTAAATATGTATTTTTAGTACATTCATTAGGTACTTTTCGTAGCATTCATGACAGTTGATCCGCGGACAATTGCCCCCCCGGCGTACTTATATACAATATGCAGTCGGTTAAGGGAAAATGCGGTAACAAAAATATGAAACATTTTTTCATTCAAATGCATCAAGGAAAAATCTGCTTTTCTGTATACTGTGTATACCAGTGGATTAGTACAAAAAATTGACACTATGGATAAATTTGTTTGATCTTCATACCAACTTCTACCGCCGCCCCGGGAACCATTTATTGGATAACCAACACCTCTGCTACAGGCTACATCAAGTGGTTCGCTACGTTTGGTGACTTAGCCGGTGTTGAGGTTTGTTCGAATCTTGTCGGCGGATGTTTCTGCCCACCGGCTGCGTGGCAAGCTGGATCGGAAGAGAATGGTCGAGGAAGTCTCTTTCTTCTCCGAGACTTCTCCAGCCGTACTTTCTCGAAACATCGCTTTGCACCGCTTTGGGAAGGATGGATTCATACGTCCGCCACTCCTAGACACACTGACTCCCGGATTCCTACCCACCCCTAATATCCCTTTCCTTCCCAGAACTTCCTCTCCTTCATTTCCTAAAAAGACCCTCCATACAGCATCTCCAAATTTGACACAGGCCCTGAGGAGAATTATTTTCTTCAGAGCCTCCTGTGTGGAGCCAATGAAAAAAAATATATTATTTAGGGTATTTTTGAAGTCTATTTTACGTTTGAAATTGGTAAATATGCACAAAAAAATATTATTTTTATAGTAAATATCATTTTGGCGGGTAACTGTCGGCTGATCAATTGTCGGGTCACCTTTTTTCGTATAATGTCAATTTATTTAGGTGGTTACATGGTACGAATCCGCCAAACGATATATGATATAAGATCTAAGATCATGTAATATCATGTTAGTAGAAATAAATCATACAACAGGAAGTTTTCATCTAAGAAAAATATAATATGGTGGTAAGGGTTGTGTTCTTAAAGTTGTCACGTTAATATGGCTTGCCAATGCCATGCCAAATTATTGCTAGTCAACGGAGCTGATGTGAAACTACATGATGACGTATTTTATCTGTATGACTATTACTTGGATGATTGTTTCAAAGTTATTACTAGTCGGTTTATTATTATTCAACGAACAACCTGGTAATACGAAACGAATAACCAAAAACTTCAATCCACAAATAGGCTTCTAAAAGAAAGATGATAAATTTTACCTATTCTCAATTTGTTCCAATCTCCTTGCTGGAATTGTAACCAGCCACCTTGTACATGTACACAGTACATCCCTGAATAACTTCTGGCTTTACATGTGAAACAGTCGACTGTAGGTACACTTTACGGTGATAGCAAAAGCAGTTGTAATAAATAAAGAAGGTCTCGGAAAAATCCTTGCTCGGATTCGTAATAAAATTCCAAACCTGAAAAGAAATACCGTAAAAAATCCACAAGACATGCGAATTTGAAGAAATGGCGGGTTTCCAAGCGGTGATATGCAATAGTATATTTTATCAATGTTATTATATGATTCCACTGGTGAAACACAAGTCAAAAAAGAGTAAAAAACATAGGAGGGCGTCACTGTTGATCAAATGGCAATACTATACATAACTTATGGTGTTAATGTAAAGCTATGTAACTTACATTTTTTATAAAAAATTAAAAAGTCATAAAAATAAAAATAAAAAATTCTTTTCAATATCGATACCCACTGATCTCAAAATTAGAATAGCTTATAGGTAAAGTATATCTTTGCAATTTTCTGTAAATATAATGAAGAATAACGATATTGTAACAAAATATACCGTTTAGAAATTGCTCAGATTTATTTAATACTAGTAATTTAATTAAGTACCTAGCGTTGCCCTGGTTTAAGGTCATGTTTCTAATTTTAGATCTATATATATTTAACTCGTTCAAATCTAAAAGTAGTGTAACTAAACTCACCATTAGTGATTCTTCCTTTTTATCTACTGTAATATTCAAATTAATGTTAATTAAATGAAAGCAAATCACTTTGTAAAACACCGTTTAATCAAATGTTTGTCATTAAGTAGGTACATTAACAACAGTGCTTCTTCGATTTTATTTTTTTTTCTTTAAGAACAAAGAATGTTTTTAAAATGTAGTTTACTGTGTTCTGTACATTCGGTGTCATCGCACTTTAACAGAATATTTGACAGTTAATTTGGTGCTGCCAGCCTACAAATTTTGTAGTTCCATTTTTAATATTTTCTGCTCTTATTTGACAGATAATAAAAAAAATTTGAATTTTTACAATGGCTTGAAAATGCTTTGGTAACCTTATATTAAAATGGCTTAAAAATGCTTTAGCAATCAACATTTTCCCCAATAATTGGGAATGCCGTTTTCTCGCTGGCTCCAGACGGATGGGAGCAGTTGGGACTATTATACATTGGGATGTATCCCGCACTGGAAACTTTTACGAAAAATTCGAAGTAGTTGATTGCATTACGGCGAGAACAATCTAACGGTTGTTTCACCAATCGTAAAGAGGAATCGCTCTAAAATAAATAAGGAGACTTTGCATGCATTCTTGGAAGAGTTTGCTGGAAAAACAAACATTTTAATCTCTTTAACTCCCACTAAAATGGCTCTATTGTTCAAAAGATACGAGCCCGAAAAGTATTCCTCCAGCTACCCTAAACGGTGTGATCCCGAAGGTGACTGAAGTAACTAAATATCTAGGATACATAATCTGCAGTAATCTGATGAATGATGTTGATTTAAAATAGTCAAAGACGATCTCTCAGCGTAAAAGCAAATATGCTCAGCAGAAGATTTCGCCTTTTCAGTACCGCTACGAAAAGAACGCACTCCCACGCCTTCTGCAACGACACGAGCAAACTTTGGATAAACTTCAGAAAGAACAATATAGAAAAACTTCGTGTCCAACATAATAACGTCTTCCGCATAGCGTTTGGCCTCCCCAGATACTGCAGCGTTTCCGCGGAGGGACGAGTTCCTGGATTTGTAGCCCTTATAAGATCCAGGGTTGCAGGAACAAGGAAAAAAGATAAACAGATCCGGGAATATCCTCATTATCTAAGCCCAATGCAGTCCAACCCCCAGCATCGACGCATAACATAGAACGACGCTGGCCACTCGCAATCAAGATTTTATTTAAATTTTATTTTTTAACAAACGTACGAATTACATTACATTTAAAAATACACATAATTCAATGCTTATTACAATTTCTTTTTGCTTAGGTTTTTTTTTAAACTGCCCAACCCAACTATGAAATGATACCGTGTGGTTGAATTGGGAAGTATAGCCATTATAATTTATTAGGTAAGTGAAAAAAATCCTTATAAATTTGAAGTACATAAATAATAAACTTAAAATAACACAATGTAAATATAAACACAAAACAAAAAGTTAATAAAAACATGATGGTTGCTTAACTTTAAAAAACTTTACTTAATAGATAAAGTAGAGTATAAAAGGTATATAATAGATCAGTTTGATTCAATTTGCGAGGCAGCTGTGAGCAACTACTGCGTGGTGGGCAGAATAAGGAGAGATTGATTGAGGGAGACCTAACGCAAGCCTCTCGACCCATCGCTTTGCAATGCAGTGGGAAGGAAGGATTCATACGTCCGTCGCACCTAGATACATTGACCTACAGATTCCTACCCACTCTTTGTAACTTTTTTCTTCCTAGAACTTCCTTTCCCAGAGCATTTTTCTCACGTATCAATATCTCTCACGTATAGGTCCATCATTGTTTTGTATTTTGTTTTCATAAGTTCACTAGTATATGTAGTACTTCTTTGTTACATTTTACTAAATTTGATTGAAGTAAAAACTTATTTAGCACAGTTGTAATTTGAAGAGTGTAAGCAACACTAAAAAGTACATCTATAGTCTATAAGTAAAACGCGTTCATCTATAGTCTATAGGATTTAGCCTGCAAATGAACGACATAGCAATAAAATATTTATTTATTCCACGGGTACTCGGTTCCAATATAATACGATAAATCCACGGTCCCACACAAGTCTCCTTTGGTCTAGTGGTATAAAGCGCCTGACAAACCTTAACGGCCAGACATTCAAAAAAACTCTTATAAAATCAATATTCAATTTTCACCCCAAAATGAGCAGGCAAAGAAAATACAAAAGAAAGCGACTCCGAAGAAGAAAACACAAAAATTAATAAAATAACCAAACGTATAGAAAAAAGTGCACTGGAATTTGACGACAAAAATATGGAAACAAAATCATCTTTCACATTGATAAAAAAGTGCTTCGTAGTCTCCGCACTCTTGTCTACTTTAGTTTTCTGAAGATTTCACTTCTTCCGCGCATGAATCGCACACCTTGATTTTTTTTTAAATACTGATTGCGTCACCGACTCAATTTATTTATTATCTAATCCTTAGAAGTGGAAGCAACCTCCCCACAAACCGGAATAAAAACATTACTATTATAAATGTAAAAATTTGAGCCAAATGTTTCAGCGTATCCAACCCGGCCGAACGTACATAATCCTTGCTCTGTTATATTTTAATGGATCCTTCTCAATAAATCATTTAGCTGTCGCAACTCTAGAACCTTCTCAACAAATGTGTCACCATATCGGTTGATCGTTTTTTTTTTTGATTGATTTGAACTCACCAGTCGTTGAATTGACGTTTAACACATATGTTCTTGTACGTGATGAGTTTATCTCTATGAGCTACGACCAAATTCTGCGATAAAAATAATGTAATAAAATAATAATTTCTGTGGTAGGTTTTGGATCGTAACTTTGGTGCAATAAATTTCGGACTTGTTGAATGTAATTGAAATTTTCTAAATTGGAACCGATTTTATCAAGAATTCAAGGAAGACAAGGTATAAAATATCAACCAAAATATTTTTTGACTTTAAAATTATATTAATTACTAGCCATTTAAAAAGAAATTGTTTTTCCCCGTCCGCCTCCCTTTCCTCTCGCGTTCCCACTCCGCTTTTTCTGCCTTCCCTCTTCCCACTCCCCTCGCCCTCTCTCGAGTTCCCCTCCCCACCCATGTTCCCCTACCCCTCCCGGATTAGCCCCCCTTCTTCCGCAAATCATCCTCCCGAGTTCCCCTCCTCCCTCCTGCATTCCATACATTCATTCCCGGTACATTCAGTTTTCAAACGGCTCGCGTGCCACCTGTTGCAGTTTTTTTATAAAAATTTCATAATGCCAGAGCTCACCACTATATATAGAAACCAGGCACACACAAATCCCCAAAGTTTCATTGCAATCGGATGAACGGTTTAGCAAACATGTTTTCATTTTTATCTATATAGATAATTTTCAAAATTGACAAAATTGTGTGAAAAATTCAGACACGCTATTAAGTACCTATATTTTCGAAACGTGTATTTTTTTCGAAATGATTTGAGATTGTCAATGTCAAAAGTGTTTTCATTGTTTATTTTTGGGGTGTTGTGCCGTGTTACCTCCTTCTTTAGCGTACGTTTCGGACAGCGTTACAGTGTCCATCTTCAGGGCAGATGTAATAAACGTTGGAAAAAAGGGGGTAGCGCAACACAGTATAACACCCCGAAAATAAACAAGGAAAATGTATTTCTTTCATTTAAATTTCTTAGTAAATTTCTTGACCAGTGTTGTGAATTTAGAAAGACCTACGCTGTTTCATTTGCAAAAAAGTTTTATTTACTTTTTAACTAGACTCGCACTAGTTATTTTCTACGGTGACAACATTTGAGGTGGGATTAAGTGCGATTTTTTTTTTTAATTTTGTGCTTGAATGACTGTCATGTGTGTCATTTTCAGCAAAATCGTTCGCTGCGTAGGTACTTAGTTTAATTGACAATGTTTGCTCAGAGGTAGTGCAATGCAATACATTCCATATTTCGAAATAACAAAAGAAAGACAAATAATAAGGCATGGTAAAAAGTAAATAACAAAACATTAATAAAATAAAAACGAATAAGCATGAAAAACATGCGAAATAAACCTTCTCAACAGAATCACTTTTTAAATTCCAGTACCAAATGTCAATGACATATTCAAACAAGCTTCCATTATAAAAATGTGTAATGAAAAAAATAACAAAGAATATCAAGAATTTTACAAACTAATGAGAAATGGAAACCAATTTATTACACCTAATTTTAAAACAACTCAAATGCAAAATCATTATATTTGCCAAGCCATAAAAAACTATAATAACCCCCCTTCTGAATTGCGCTGCATCATTAACCAATCAGAGCAAATAAATAAAATTAAATAATTTTTCCAAAAAAACTTACAGTAAAAAGTAAATTTTTTTCACAAAACAAATTATAACATACAACCTCAGTAAGAATCATGGCTCCCTTATGAGGCACAAGAGCTCCTTTTTTCTGATAAGGTATACATGACCAATGATGACTTAATATAATATTTTGTAAAATATATATGTATAAATGTAACTCATATTATTTATATAACAATAAAAAATATATATGGAAAGCGGCAGTGCAAGCGTTAGATTAACTAGAGTATGACAAATCTTAAATTTTTGCGACCACTTGTTTGCCATAATTTTCTGTTCTACTTATTCAATTCATCAAAGCGTCCGATTGTTAATCTTCTTTTTCACAATTTCTCAATACATCCTAACACGTAATATGGCAATTCTATAATTGTTCGGCAATATGTGTAAGAAACTCAAAACAAAAAATAAAAACAGATTCATCATGGGCTAGATCTCATATAAGTTAAAATAATTGTACCGCATTTATCATGAAACTTAATTAATGTTTAACTAATTAAGTTTTATGATAAACGATACAACAAAAACATTATACGCCAATTCTATTATTCAAAACCATTATTCAAATGTTATTTCGTTATTTCAAAATATCATTTGCAGAATTCTAATAAATTTCTTTATAGAACTTGGAACGCAGCCATTTTTGGAACTCAATAGCTATTGTGCACTTCCATAGAAATTGGTAAATGGGACGTGGAAATAGGAAATCCTTACTTCTTAACGAAGACCTTAAAATGGTTACAATTAGATGGTATTGTAAAACTGCAACCTTTGTAATACATTCTGCTGTCAGTGTAATGAAAACCATACGTGTAATAGCATTAGCTATCTCTTAAAATTCTTGCGGTGTCCAATTTAAACGTATATTATTATCGTGATCTTTTGCAGCACAGAGGTGAGAATAGAATCCATTCCGACCCAGTTCTCCAGAGATTACACTTTTCCAATTTCACGTTTTCCCTTAATCTCTCATTGCATGATGAGCTGAAGGAGATGGTGGGTATATTCATTTCGTGGGACGTGATCATGAACGTTGAAATACTCTTCAAGATTGTGAAGATGAATTATGTTTCAAAAAAATATGTGGAATGCTCTATATGAAGTAATCATTTTTCGTTGAACATTACATCTCGTTCAAAACGCGTAGGTATAATATTTTTCTTAATTAACATTTTTTAAATATTTATTACACACTAGCTGGTACTCGGCATGCGTTTCCATGCCATTTAATAAAAAAAATTGTTTCTCGCTGCATGTTCTTTCCCATTCGTCCCGTTCTCCTTCCGTTTCCTCTTCCTCTCCCGCATCCCTTCCCCTCTCGCGTTCCCACTCCGCCTCCTCCACTTTCCCTCTCCCCACTCCACTCCCTCCCTTCCCTCATCCCGCAAACCCCCTTCCTGAGTTCCCCTCCCCCCTCCCAGGTTCCTCTCCCCCCTCCCTGGTAACCCCCCCCCCTCCTCCCGCGAACCCCCTACCCGAGTTCCGCTCTCCCCTCCCGCATTCCATGCATTCAGTCCCGGTATATTCAGTTTGCAAATAGCTCGCGTGCCACCTATTTCATAATGCCAGAGCTCACCAGTAGTTTTGTACAAAATAAGAACACAAAAAAAAAGAATTATCCAATTTGGTGCAGTCGTTCGAGAGTTATGCGCGTACATGCATTTCACGGCTTCATTTTTAGAGATATATATTAACTATGACGCCTGAAATAAAATTTTCCGCAAATATATCAACATCGAATACGATAGAAAACGTATAATAAATATAATTTATTAATATTTATAATTGTATAACGCTATTATATACGGCCTATATAACTTGCCTATAATGTAGCTTTCTATTGCTGAACGAATTTCTAAATTCGGTTTAGTGGTTTATGCGTGAAAGCGTAACAAACAAACACACATGTAGTTTTTCGTTAAAAATATTAGTATAGATAAAGGTGTTTTTTTTTAGAGGTTTGGTTTTTAAACTGGCAACATTGTTTCTACAGGCTGTCAATTTGACAGTTGACAATTGATTTGTAGTCAGTACGTTTTGCCATTTCACCATGAATAGACTGACGTCAGAACAGCGCTTGCAAATTGTGCAAAATTATTTGAATTAGCATTTTATTTGGAGGGTGCCATCATCAATTTATTGCGGGAAACATTTGGTGAGCGCATAATTTCACGTAATGGACTTGATTACACACCATTTACTTTCTTTGGGGGTATGTGAAGTCACTTTTATGCTGATAAACCAGAGATGTTGGACCATTTGAAAGTCAACAGTCGCCGTGTTATTGCCGATATATGATGACCCCAGTTTTTTTTTTTTTTTTTACATTAACTCCACACAGGAGGCCCTGAGGAAAAAATAATTTCCCTCAGGGCCTATGTCATCTTTGAGAATGCTGTGTGGAGGGTGTTTTTGAGGAGAGGAAGGAGTGAACATGGGTCTTGAAGAGACCCATATTGTAGGAGGGAGGAAACACAGAGGCCGGCAAATCGTTCCACAGCCGAGCTGTTGAACTCAAGAACGAGTCGTAGAAACGACCCGTTCTCATGTGACTAATGTCAACCGTGTACAAATGTTGAGCGCGCGTTTGGCGTGTTTCCCGACTATGCACCGGTGCCGAGGGGATCAATGACGCTAGTTCCTCGGAGCATCTTCCATTGTAATACCGGTAGAACAAGGACAGCATTCCCACCTGGCGCCTGTGCTCTAAAGATTGCAATCCGTTAGTTAAATTAGGAGAATCTATCAAACGGACCGCCCGTTTCTGCACAGAGTCAAGGGTTTTTTTCAGGTATTTTGGGGCTCCAGACCAGAGGTGGCTGCCAAATTCAACCGTGGGCCGCACTTGCGATTTGTACAGGGCTAGCAGTTGTGTACTATTAAAGTATCTGCGTGCCCTGTACAGTATGCCCAGTTTCTGAGAGGCTAACTTAACTCTGGCCTCGATGGAGCCCCCGTACCTGAGGTGGTCACTTAGAGTTACACCAAGCATATCAATGGAAGGCCTGTTCGGGAGAATGCTTCCGTTGAAGGAGACTAGATTATCATTTCGATCCCTTTTAGACGTGATCAGACATGATTGGGTCTTTGAAACAATAAATTCGACGAGGTTATTCTTACCCCAAGAGGAAACACTCTCGAGGTAACCGTCCATTCTTTGTTTTAAAGCCCTCCGAGCCATTGGGGTTTGTGAGCCCTTTGGAGGTTTGTCAAACAAAAAGCTATCATGGACTGTACTGTCATCCGCGTAAGCAATGAATCGGTGCACACGTCAAGAGGTCATTGATGTGCAACAAAAACAAAGTCGGAGACAGAACCGATCCCTGTGGGACGCCAGCATTTATCGAATGCGAGGAAGAGGTGAAACCATCAGCAACCGCCTGAATCGACCTCTCCCTCAAAAAATCGGCAATCCACATACACAAGGATGCGGGAAGTCCGTAAGAAGGCAGTTTGTTGACAAGCCCTCGGTGCCAAACCCGGTCAAAGGCCTTGGAAATATCCAGTGAAACCGTTTGGGTTTCACCAAAACGTTCCAGGCACCGCCCCCAAACATGCGTCACATACGCGAGAAGATCACCGCACGAGCGGTTCCGCCGGAATCCGTATTGACGGTCGTTAATAATTTTGTTCTTCTCGAGGTATGTGAGCAGTTTGTCGTTGATCACACGTTCCATCACTTTTGACAGAACAGATGTGATCGCTATGGGGCGGTAGTTGGCCGGGTTGGAGCGGTCACCCTTCTTTGGAATAGGGTGAATGATCGCTTTTTTCCAACCGGAGGGCACAGTCCCAAACTTCAGGGACATTTTGAAAAGCTTCGTCAAAATTGGAGCTATTTCTGCAGCGCACCTCTGCAATACCAGGGCAGGTATTCCGTCAGGCCCACTAGCTTTATTAACATCGAGCCCTCGTAAGACTTGGAGTACATCCCGATGCCGGATCCTCAGCTTTTTCATGTGAAAACCGCAGTGAGGAACCGACGGCGGGATAGCACCTTGATCATCGAGGGTCGAGTTTTCCGCGAACATTTTGCCTAATAAGTTAGCCTTTTCGGCGGCGGTATTAGCTAGAGAGCCGTCAGTTCTGGTAAGAGGTGGCCGACTGGATTTGCAGAAATTGCGACCTATTGAGCCCGCAAGCGACCAGAACGCTCTGCTGCCATGCGGGCATGCAGCCAGCTTTCTGCTGATCTGCAGGTCGTGCTCAAATTTCGACCTATTTATGATTCTCTTGCTTTCCTTTGACATTTTGTTATAAACTATTCTGTTTTCGGACGTTCGATATGTGTTGTAGGCTCGATAAGCCGCGTTTTTTCGTCGCACTGCTTCAGAGCATTGTCGACTGAACCATGGCTTTGAGCCCACACCAGTTTCTTTAACAGTGGATTGGATAAAGCCATCCATCGTGGACGCGATGACTTCACCAATTTCCTGGGCACATCTTGAGGGATCCGAAGTCCGAAAACAGACAGTTTACCACGGAAAAGCATTAAAATGTGCCCGCAAACCGAACCAATCTGCAGACCTGTAGTGCCACACTTTTCTTTTCAGCCTCTCGTTTGGCGGTCTGAAGGTTACAGGGATTGACGACGTCACCAGGCAGTGGTCCGACGATCCTAAACGACGTTGCTCGATAAAGTTGTCGAAAATTGGACTTCACTATTGCGCTTCATTCGAGCTAGCCGTGGCGCTCATATGCCCGAAATCATATTTAAACAATAATGACTATCATAGACATTAACATTATTTTAATGTGTTTTTTTTTCATTTTTAATTTGTGTACCTCTAAAAAAAAACACCTTTATATGAACTCTCCAATAACCTCCAACAATATTTCATTATATATATATAAAAATCAATATATGTTTCTACGTATGTAAGTTGTCAATGCATTGCTATTTTAAGCATAGGAAATGTTTAAAACTTTCAAAATACCTTCTTTCTACCCCTGCAAAGGTTTCTGGATTATTACTAGTAACAAAACTATAAAAAATGTCACAATTTGAGAATGATATTTAACAAGCCATTGGTTTGTTTAATCAATATTTAATTTTCGAATAAACTCTTTAAAATAATGAATTTAATCAAAGTAGTAACCCGCGGTACTAACTAAAATCGAATAGGCTTTGAAGCTAGTAAAAAAATATTTATTTTAAATATGTGCCTATGTTAGATACCAAATTTGATTGATTGTTTTTATAATATACAGAATGAATGTTTGTAATAAATGAAAAATGAAAATTTGTATAAAAAATTAAAATAGGTGGCACGCGAGCTGTTCGAAAACTGAATGTGCCGGGACTTAATATGTTGAACGCGGAAGAAAGGAGGGGAACGCGGAAGAGAGTTTTCAAGACGGGGGAGCGGAAGAGGAGGTAGGAGAAACAATTTTTTTATAAAGTGACATTGCAATGCATGCCGAAAACTAGCTAGTATTTGATAAATTAAAATTTCCTCTGAAATTATAACATTCGTGAGAAATTAGGTAACAACTTAAATATGTACCTACCTAATTACACACCATAAATATATATTTTTTATTTTCATGTCAAACGTTTTTTACAAAAATCAAATTTTACAATTTGTCCCTAGAAATGTCATCGTTACAACTGGACATTGTTTATAATTGTAGAGATTATTTTTTTATAACCACTGGAGCGACAACGCAATTTAAAACATTTTTCTCCGATTGCTCAACATTTTTTGGTGATCATTCTGAATATTTTCCGCCCAAATAAAAAAAAAATCATACCTCCGAATTTTTTTTTTTTTTTTATAAAAGGCGGAGACGGTTTACAAGTATATGTTCCCGTGAGCACTTAGGCCATAAGCCCATTGTGCTATCTCCCATTTTACCTCAATCATTTAGTAACAACCCAGTCCCTTTAATAAAGTTCACCAGGGTTGTCACCGGATATGTGGCTATGTCTTCTGGTTCTACTGTGTGTCTCCCCAGGTATCTGAGCCTAGTTCCCACCAAGGCAGGACATTGGCACCATAAGTGAATTGGAGTTTCTTCGTCCTCTTCACATTTCCTGCATCTATTGGTGTTTTCCACTCCCAATATCTGCATGTGTCTCCTGAGATGGCAGTGTCCCGTTAGTAGTCCTACCAGTTCCCTCAGCGAGTTTCTGTCCATATTGAGTAGTTTCCTGGTTCGTCTAGGGTCTGGTCCTTTTATGAGTACTTTAGATTGTCTCATTCCAGGTGCCCTCTCCCATTCTTTGCAGTGCTGGGATTCGACCCACCTATCAATATGTAGTTTTGTGTGGCAAGCTGCTACTCCTACAGCCGGCTCGGATCCCACAAGTGGTGCTTTCGCCCCTTTCCTTGCTAGTTCAACTAGCAAGGAAAGCTAGCTCCGAATTTTAATACGGAGACATACAAACTGATTATAGATCTATATAGCCAAAAAATTCACCTATCTTTTGTCGATTATCACATATTCGTAGGATATATAAAAAAAATATTATAAAATCGGAAACTTCTACTTACTTACAAAGAAAGGGAAATTTGGCAAAATTGGCAGCAAAGCAATTCGAGGTATTTTAAATAGTGCCATATTGTGGCAAAAAGCGCTCCAGTGGTTATGTCCGTCACCCGAACGATCATTATCACAATAAGCAAACCAGGCAGTGCTTTCAGATTAAATGTGTTCAACTGCCCAGAATAGCAGCAATTTATTAATTTTATTGAGATAATAACAAACCTCAAAAATAACAATTAAATTCATGACTACTGATAAATTTATTAACATGTTCATCAAATCTTTGTAAAAGCCCGTATAGGCGTACATATTTCTGAACAACAAACCCCACAGCTGCACTATTTTAAAAACGAACGAAAGTTATTTTTTTTCCCTCCGTGTTCAATTATCATTGAAATTTAAATTAAGTATAAATGATGAATATAACTGGATATAAAAAAAGAAATTTACTGAAGTAGGATAAACGAATAAATAAAGCAATCATAAAGTATTTTAGTCGGATACATAAATAAAATCACTTTCAGAAAAACAAGATAATGACATAAAATGAACCAAAATATGCTGAGTCAGTATTCGAATTCTTAGAATTCAAATAGGCTAGATAATCCCAGTACGACTAGACCCTATTAGGGCCACACTAACATATGCGTTTTTCTTCGTGCCTTAGGCTTTAGGCAAACATATTTGGCAAAACAAGCCTTTTAGGTTGTTTAAATATACGCACGTTAAAACAAACACATTTCCGTCGCTAAGGCATAGTCGCAATACACGTTAGCCTTATGAAAGAACTTGATTCTGTTGACATTGGCATTCCACAAATCACATTATCGATCTATGCACAATTATCCGGTATTTCTTCGGTGAAGATAAAAATATTGATCCCGTAGTATCTTAACAATTTTGCACAGTCCGTAATATAAATAATACGTGCGCCAATTGGTACCAAATACCAAAAGGAATTTATGGTGGGTGTCGATAAAAGTGATTGATTTGCTCTTATTGAATGTTTTACAAATGTGGAGTAATGTGCGATCTCAAGCTTTTGTGGAGTGTCTACAATGATATGTACCTTTTATTTAGTTTCGAATCGCTACTGAAATATTCATTTATTTTGTAAGGGTGTTTGGTGCAAAGAAAATTGTCTGAAAACCAATTTTACGAGGTTGAAAATCTATTTTTGATTTATTTTTATAATGGCTCCATATAGGCCGTCTGAGTTCTTTTACTATCTTAATAGATGACTATGGCTCTGAGCTATCAGGCTCACATGAGCTATATGGCTCCATAGAGGCCCTCTGAATTCTTTTACTGTCTTAATAGATGACTTTGGCTATGAGCTATCAGGTTGGAGGTTACGTTTTGAAAATCATTGTAAATGACGATGAAGTTGTATGATAAATTATGCCAATATTTATCTCTTGTTTGTCAAAAAGTCAAATTAGATGTTCTAAGATTCTTGTCGTGATTTTAAATGTCATGGAAAATTCATTTTATCGCCAAACTTTTCATCGCTCAACCTTTACAATTGCCAGAAAACTGCATGAATGTAAAATGGCATTTTGAGACATTTCTTACTTGCGTAGTGGCATTTTTTAAAGAAAATTTTCCGCGAAAAAATTTCCAGCTTTTTAAGTTTTTCAGGTCAAAATAAATATAATATTTGTAAAATTTATGGAAAACCGCACAAAGCATCTTTCGCAATAACTTATTTGAGGTTTTATATCAAAAGTTTTGTATCAAAATCAAGGAAGAAAGCAAGGACGAAATCAAGAACTGAAGCGACGAATTAATCAAACAATATCGTAACTGTCTCAACTTCATAATTAAGCATTTATACTTCGGAGGAAAGAGAAACATAAATAAATGTCAATCATCAAGTTTGATAATCTGATGATTGACATTAATTGGTTGGGTAGTCAATGATAAAGGTAAACTTGAGGAAAATTAAACGGGTTTGTCACAATATTTGGATATAATGCTGAATATAATTGCTTCCTCGCAAAATGCTTACAATAAATATTTAAATGACTTAACTTGTCTAATTGAAGAGTGAATCCGCAATAAAAATTGTATGCATCGTTTTTGCAAATATCTGATAAGTTTATAATCAATCCTTTACCGTACAAGTTGTGGAATTTACTAAAGGCCACGATGATTCCATAATTTTTCTGACCTTTAGAGAGTAATACAGATAGAAATAGGTTGAGGGATGTCCATGTGTCTGATGTAATGGCAAGTGTTTCTTGAACTTCAACATTAAGACAAAACCGAAAATATGTCATTTTTAAATCAAATTTTAGACGTATTGACTCTATTTCACAAAAAAATATAAATTGAACTCGAAAGACTGCTCTTTTATTTAGTAAAACTTTTTTTTTTAATTTTGAGAAAAAATCTTTATTTTTAGTACAATGAAGCTTTACCTTAGATTAGGTAGGTATTTTGTACATATTATACAACGTTGATTTCAAATCATCTAATGACGCAGTAAAATAAATCAATAAATTACTTGGGAAACCTACTTTTCAGAATTTTAATTTTAGTTCAAATAAAATCATAAAAAAGATCTGCGCCCTTGTTTTGTGACGAAAATACTTCAGTTTGTCTATTTATTTACGATCTTACAAACTTATATATTAAAAACAAAACATTTTTATTTTGCTTAGACATTATTGAAACATCAAAAATACAAATGATCAAAAAATAGTTACTAAAAGTACATCATTTTAATAGTCTTATCATCACGAGTTTGAGCATTTTTGAATGTACCTAGGTATTTATCAAAGCAAATTTTGAATTAAATAAAATCGATGTTGAGTTATTATGTTAAAATGCTGGTTTGGATAATAATGAATCTTTCTCATCGGAACCGCCCTATACAGTTGCAAGGGTACGATTGCAAGATCATCGTTCGATGAAATTAAAATTCTCGGCCGCTGGTTAATGGCTTTTAAACTTTGACTGGCTTGCCAGAGTCCTAGGCGTTGAAAAAATCGAAAGAGGTAAATTGACGACAGCTGCATTTTTTTTAAATCGCTACAGATCGCTGCTACGTGCTATCTATTTAGTGCTTGTAACGCTTTGTGAAATGAAATGGTGATATAATATTTTGTTCCTTTAAGAGGGTTCCTAAAAAGCCACAATAAAATAATCACAAAAAACGTAAGACCAAACAGAATGCTTGGTTCAGGATGTACAAAAAATTGTAGCCCGGAGATCTTTTTGTGCCACTCTCTTCTTTGGAGAAGTACCAAAAATAAGGGAACATGGTTGGTTATTTATTTTTTATCCGTCAGTGAAGCACCGGCTGCTTAATCGCTAACTCCCTAAATTATATGAAACCTCGTGATGGCCATTTATGCTTTTACAAGCTTACAACAATTCAAAGAGCTGTCAGGCCTTTGGCTCTGAATACCAAGGTTGCGGTACAAAACATACTTAAACCAAAACTAAATTAAATTTATAAGGGCATTATATGTTATGAGACACTTGCCAGAAATTGCTTTAGATATATTTAGTAGCCGACTCTGAATAGGCAGAAATACTCCAACCTTCATCTTTCTTTTCAAGTTCCCATTCAATTTGTTTTACTCAAACGATTTCCCCTACTGCGAGGACGTCATTGGCTTCAGGCTATTTTTTTATATTTTTTTTTTGTGAGCCCCGCTAGAGCATGTGAGACTATGGCATCTCCAAATTCGGGTATGTTGTGAGGCTGGAGGTAGTAGGGAGGAGAAGGAGATAGGAAAGAGGATAGTGGGGAAGTTCCTGGCTATTTAGATCTGTTCACCAAACCCGGCTAAAGCCATTTTAAGCAACGTTTCAATTCTGAATTGTGGTCTTACACCAGAGCGATAATGAGAGTTTATGGAAATAAATGTACCCATATTATTTTTAATCGATTTTGAAAAGAGCTACAGCCATTTCAAGCAAAGAGTCAATTCTGAACGGTGATCTTACACCAGGGCAATACTGAGAGTATCTTCCACCCTGAAACGTGCTCAAATGTACTACTTATATTATTTTTTTATTATTTAATTGTGAAATTAAACAAATTAATCAAATAAAATCATACTCAAACGATTTCCCCCACAGGGATGACGCCATTGGCTCCAGGAAATTAAAAAAAAATATATGTGAATACCGCACAAGAGTTCCCCAGTTGCTGCCGTCTGGCGTAATTGAGAGTATGAAATAAAACAAATTAATCAATTTAAATTTATTTGCGCCCGCCGGGATTCGTTCCCGCGACCTTCTGATTGCGAGTCAAGAAAGAGCCTTACCCCCTCATCACGGAGGCCGTCATTGGAGCAGTGCAGTAGCGCCGTTGGAGGAGTGCAATTATATTAGAACTTTAAAAAATCGCTACACTCCTTTATCTTTATCCTTGACTCGACCGAAGGTCGCGGAATCGAATCCCGGCGCTGTAAAAATTTTTATTTGAGTAATTTGTGTTATTTCACAATGAATTAATTAAAAATAATATATTATATATCAGCGGCACGTTCCAGAGTGGAAAATACTGTCAGTATCGCCCTGGTGTAAAACCACAATTCAGAATTGAAACGTTGCTTGAAATGGCTTTAGCCGTGTTTGGTGACCAGATCTGAATATCCAGGTACTTCCCCATTTTCCTCTTCCTTATCTCCTTCCCCTCCCCACTACCTTCAGCCTCACAACATACCCCAATTAGGAATGCCGTAATCTCACTGGCTCCAGACGTGAGTAGTTGGGAATCTTGTGCGGTATTAAAAAAAAAAAAAAAAATCATTACACCTGGGCTGCTCCGGAAACTTTACAGAAATAAATTCGCTTTTATACAATCATAATATTTATAGTCTTAATCGCTTGAGATGACACACGCGTCATATATTGTAATACTTAACGATTAATTTATTCGTAACCCGGAAATATATGTCTTTTTTTAGAAAAAAAAAGAGTTGTAAAAATATCTTTTGAAAATATAACGATCTTGCTTTATCACTTCACCGTGCGTAAGTAAGACAAATTATTTAATGAAAAAGATAAGAAACGATAAAAACAGGGCTGAATACCTTTTCGTTGGTATTCGGGGGATGAAAAATAGATTAGAGTGGGTCGCTAAAGTGGTTTGGATTAAGGGTGGTAAAAAAAGCACACGTCATGAATGTTTAAAAGAGGTGAAAATCATCGGAGCGGAACGACGACATTTCATAAAAATGGTAAATTTAGATGTCCTTTATGTGAAATAATTTACTGGACCCATCTCAATGAACGAATATGAAGAATAAAAAAATCATAAATCAATGTGTTACGTAGAAAAACAGCATCAGATACATTATTTTCCTGAATGCAAGATAACCCCAGGTGATCAACTTAATGATAAATAATATTAAGAAAAATCGAGAAACGTTTACAGAATGATTTTTCATTATTTAAGGAAGTTCTTTTGAAGCTAATTTCAAATAACTTCACGAATTCAATATTTCAAAAACTCAATCATGTGTGATTACGTTTAAAAGGGATCGAAATGAAAACCTAGCCTCCTTCAACGGAAGCAATATTCCGAACAGACCCTCTATTGATATGCTTGATGTAACTGTAAGTGACCAGCGCAGGTATGGGGGCTCCTCGAAGCCGAGTAAAGCTAGCCTCTCAAAAACTGGACGTACTGTACAGGGCCCGCAGATACTACAACTGATAACCCTGTACAAATCGCAAGTGCGCCCCACGGTTGAATTTGGCAGCCACCTCTGGTCTGGAGCTCTCAGAATACTTCTCTCGACTCTGTGCAGAATCGGGCGGTCCTTTTGATAGATTCTCCCACATAAATGAACGGATTGCAATATTTAGAGCACAGGCGTCGGGTGGAAATGCTATCCCTGTTCTACCGGTATTTCAATGGAAGATGCTCTGAGGAACTAGCGCCATTGATCCCTTCGGCATCGGTGCGTTGGGAGACACGCCAAACAAGCGCCCAACATATGTACACGGTTGACATTTGTCACATGAGAACGGGTCGTTTTTTCGACTCGTTCTTGAATTCAACAGCTCGGCTATGGAACGATTTCCCAGCTTCTGTGTTTCCTCCCTCCTACAACATGGGTCTCTTCAAGACCAATGTTCATTCCTTCCTCTCCTCAAAAAGACCCTCCACACAGCATCCCAGATGACATAGGTCGTGAGGAAATTATTTTCCTCAGGGCCTCCTGTGTGGAGTCAATGTAAAAAAAAATATATATATTTATGAAATGATTAGAAGGTGAACGTTGATTCCTTCTCAGTCAATGTGTCGAATGACTTTAATCTAACACACCTGTTGAACGCGGTACGGATTAAGTAATTACAATTTCGATATAATCATCGTCACGACGTGACATTAGTTTTTATTTAAAGTTTTATTTTAAAATTTGTAGACATATTTTAAGTGATTTGAAGCTGTAAAATGAATCGAGTCATTATAATTCAGAAAAAATTAACAAGCTATACGTTATTTTCATAGCACATAAAGAAAATGTATATGTATTTTTTGTGTAATGTGTAATTCCAACTTAACGAATGCTTTCGTCATTTCGTCAGCATTACAAAAATGTGTTTTTGTAATATTTCTAATGGTTTATGATTTTTACAATACATCAAACAATCTTCTAATAAGAGTTAAAAACTGTATTAACTGTACGTGGTATCTTAAATTAGGTCAAAATTGTGTAATTTTTTGTTAATAAATTCGCTGATTCCCTTTAAAATTTATGAATTGTGGTACTTACCAAGCTCGAGTTGAGGTGTTGCAAAAACTTTCATTGAATAAGTATTCCTTTTCAAAAACACTGGTACAAAGATAATATTTAAAGATATTATTTTAATAGTCGTATGTCGTATTACTTGTATTTCTTATTTATAAATATTTACAATAATCACTAAATATTCATAAAGAAACGAATATATTGACTGCTTATTTCTTCCGTCCACATTTTATGTAATAATTATGAAGCGCCAATAAACTTTAAAGAAGTTTTAAAAGTTTTAAGACTTTCTTCTTATGTTTCATAACTCATCCAAACAAACTTCGAAATTTAACTGATTGTTGCCAAAGTTCGCACAATTGAAATCACCTTTGATTTTCCACCAATAATCGATTTATTTCGTGATTTTCACTTATAATGTTGTAAAAGTTTCCGCGAAAGGTTCCGGCCGAGAACATCGAGCGAACAGCGGCCAACTTCCACCGGCGGCGTCAAACGATGCACTGAAACTTGGACGGAAAGGCGTCTAACGCTGGGACGACGTCGACTACGCAAGCAAACGCGTCGCGGCGCCTACCGCCTACTCCTCTGTGCCTAGCAATATAATAGGAAAGCAGGGAGTGATAATTACCCAATATTATTTTCAAAAAATTAAAGAAGTATTAGGTAAACTTGCTATACTCGTATTACGTTTAAAACCTTTGGCTTCGTTAATGGAAAACATATTGATATTCCACATTCGAGTACCTAGTATCTTGATTTTTCAGGGTACTTTATAATTAAATTTTATTTGCGTCACTGAAAAAATATTTATTCATTCAACTTCCGGAAATGAACAGTACTCTATTAGCACGTTTTTACAGGCGTAATATATGCACCAAAAATAAAGTCAACCATATATTTATTCCTTGGCGTTTTCCGCCTAACGTCGAAATAAATCAAAATGAATAAAATTATTAACAGAATTATATTTAAAACAAACCTTTGTGTATGAAAAAATTAAAGGGGATATATGATAAAAATTAAAATAAATTTGTAACAGAATTATATAAAACGACGACTGGAAAGTTACAATGTATAATTTCTAGCCTCACAGCGCGTCGATTTTAAACGATCTATCGGTTACTATAAATAGATGAATACGTATATTACCAACTTAATATTATTTACAGCCTCTTGCAAAAAATAAATTAAAGCTCTAAATATATCCAAGGATAACAGAAATTTTATGTTACTAATAAAATATTCAATCTGATAGTATATTGTCTCTTGGATCATAATATCTACAAGTGGTATAAAGGCAGATCGTGTGAGATGGAGTCTGAATGTGCTGAAGACATTAACCGACTAGTCGTCTTTGCACTGCCACTATAAACGAACAAACACCGATTAATCAGTTTTTTTACCCTACGTACTGGAAATAATTCTCACAACGTAAATCACTAACATCGATTTCAAACTTAAAGTTTTCATTTAAAAATTATATTTACTAAGAAATCAAATTTTTCAAAATAAATACGCACTAATTTGTCAAAATTTTACAGGTTGAAGACAATATTTTTAATAAATACGAAATGTTTCTAGAATGAATCACAAAACGACATTTTTTGCTCATAATGTCAACTGCCACTTGTTAAGCCGTAAAAAATTTTAGTTAGTGATAATAAACATTTTTTTCTCGCTAAATTACAGATGAAACTTGCTTTGACTAACGCAGTGGTTCCCAAAGTGGTCCAGGTGGACCACAAGGGGTCCACGGGAGACCCGACGGGGGTCCACATAGGCGCGATAAAGAAATGGGGGTCCACAAGTTGCAAGTGGGGGTTCACGAACTGGTTTCGATTGAGACCCATCCCGTGCCCCATTTCCATATCCCATCCCACCCCCCATCTCAAATCCCATTACGCTCCCTCCATAACGTGGCGTAATGGGATATGGGTGTATTATATTGGGATGGGAACATACCTATATCCCATTACACCCCCTCCGTCGTGGGTAATATAATCTCGAATACTGGTCCATTTTGCCCCCGTTTGAAAAAGTCGAAGATCCGGTACTGCTCCGTTGTGACAGACCACACCTCGCCATTCAATATTCAGTACTACGCGTGTCGAGTTTTGGGAATATGGTAGAAATGTACCCGCAGGGGGTCCACCGTGACGAGTAAAATTTTGAAAGTGGTCTGCGAGAAAAAAAAGTTTGGGAGCCTCTGGACTTGAATATTTTTCAAATAAGTGGTTGAATAATTTTGGCTTTTGAATATTTTTTTTAAATATGTGGTTTGCGATCCATGAAAGCACCTGTGAAGGACTTGTATGTATAATGTTTACAAACATTAGTGTCTCAGTATTCAATTATGCTTTCTTCCTCAGCTTCGTTACAGCTGTTTTGTTTTCATCGGATACATCTTACGGTTTACATACAATCAGATCGATAATTTTTAAATTTATTGTTTTAATAACTCTTTTAAGCTCGGTTTTTAAGGTAAATCTTTAAAAATTCATTGGTAAAAAATGTGTTGATAGTAGTGTATACTAAATCCAGTTAGATAAATAGTTAAACAGTTTTGGTCTCAATATTGAAACCTGATTTTTTGTTCAGTTTACAATCGCAAGAAATATTAAAGTTTCCAAATCAATTATCGCTTGTCTCTGGACATTTCAGAAACTCATTTAAAACTTTTCTGAAAGTTTCTTTCTTGTTGAAGGTGCGGTATTGAAAAAAGCTCTTCGACTTAAGCTTTTTGGTATCATATTATTTAATAACTTTTAAATTGCTGACCTACGTATTTTTAAATGGTGATCGTGAATAATGTTTGCTTTGAAACCAGCGTGCACTGTGTGGTGTTTTATTTGGCTCGTTCCAGAGTGTTAATAATGTTGGTATCACTTGTGTGAAAAACAATCATTTGAATTCTAAACGTTGCGTAGTAAATCGGCTTAGTGATGGTGCCTAAATAACCAGCCACTTCTTATTCATCCTCTCTCCTCTCTCAACATTATTTTATTACTAAGCAGTTTTACTACGGCTTCTCTCGAGACCTTTTTCTCTCAAGATACACGTTTGTACAAAGATTTCAGCTTTATAGTCCAGGTTAAAAAAGTATATTTAAAAAGCGTTTGTCTTTTTGTGGTTCCTTTAACCCAATTATTAGGGGAGTCTTCTTCGATAACCCCATTAATGATCTGATAACTAAAATTTGTCATTAAAAGACATGGATATTGCTGCGTACATAATTAATTTTAGTATATCATTATAACCCCTCCATGATATTATGATATGTTATGATGGCCAACTATACATACATTTTACAGCGATCATTATCATAAAATAACTTATAAGCATTCATTAACTTAAAAAATCAATATTTATTGTTTTGCCTAGACGTAGAACTTCTAGTGCCCTGGTCTTGTGCATCAAATGCTAACATTTATTGAAAAATGTTTTACATCGTGAACAATAAAATGTTGTTTTAAGTGTACCTACATCACCATATTAATTCAGGAGGTGAACTTTGTCTAGGTATTGATGGGTTAGTCTGTACGTCAGTCTGAGTGGGTTAGATCGGGAGAGACTGGTTGAGGGAGGTCTTTTGACCTCTCCAGCCGGACTCTCTCAACCCATCACCGCAGTTGGAGGGATTCATTTATACGTCTGTTACTCCTGGACATATTAACCTCCAGACTTCCCCCACACCTTAAACCTTTTTCCTTCCCAGATCTTCTACTCCTTCTTTCCTTAAAAAGACAGTCCGCCGAGCATCCCCTTCGATGACATAGTCCTGTGGGAAATTCTTTTCCTCAAGGTGTCCTGTGTGGAGCTAATCCGAAAAAAATATTTACATTTATATTTATATTTAAACGAACGAAAAAAAATAAAAAGGAACGGTTGGGTTAAAATCTGTTGATGTGTTTGTAAAAATAAAGTGAAAAATACCATAGCAAAGGTGTTTATTTCAAAAATGTTGTTTCTTCTTTCAAGGACGAGTTCATCCCATTTTCGCACATTTTGTTCGCGCCAAAAAATATTTTTAAAAAAAGGTTGATTTTTTTTTTTTGGTTAAAATATATGGCGATGAACATAGCGTATCCGTAATTATAAAAGAAGGAGGCTGATCTTAAATTACCGGGTATTCAGGAGAGCAAGGATTCTGGTCATAATTTCTGAACTTTTCAAATCTTAAAATTTATGTTCGTTAATTTGTAAGTTTAATGAAAGGAAATTGTGTATTTTGGGTAAACAAAAACAAATGAAGGATTTTGAAGAATTAGCGCGATTCAAAAAGAGCAGACTTAAGCTTCATTAGTCTACATAGATTAGGAACATCCCGTTGAAAAGTTTTTACGATTTCTGGGTTTTGCAAACTTGGCCTAACTAATTGAACAATTTTCCAATAACTTCAATGAACCCGTTGGCCAATTTGCTTAAATTTTATAAAAAAATAATAATATAGACTTGGGAGCATGTAGTAAGTATCGAATTGCGTGCCCGTTGATGCGTCGATGACGCGCAGACGCTTTGATCGTAGCTTGAATAAAATTCACCCTAGAGAAAGATGTTAAAAAATAACATTTGTTTCGTCTTTTGACCCCCATCAACTTTGACTCGTGATAACATTATCACTTATTAAAAAACAATCTTTCTAAATCTCACGTGGAATGACATGATATTGGAATATTCCGAGAATTTTTTTTTTCACATTAGCTCTACACAGGAGGCCCGGAGGAAAATAATTTCCCTCAGGGCCTATCCCATATTTGGAGATGTGGAGGGTTTTTTTAAGGAAAAGAAGATTTGGGAAGGAAACATGTATGAGGGGCGAGTAGGAATCTGGGGATTAGTGTGTCCAGGTGTGACAGACGTTTGAATTCACCCATCTCACTGCGATGCATGGCGATGAGTCTGAAGAGTGCTGCTGGAGAGGTAAAAATATCTCCCTTAACAATTCTTTACAATTCTCACCCCATGAACACCCCTGCTAAGTCACCAAACGCAGCGAACCACCTGGGGTGACCTACGACGGAAATGTCGAATATTCAATATGGTTAATTCTGCCTCCCGAATTGTAAGAGAGGTGTGAAAGAATATTTTTTTAGTGTACTTATTGGCCTCTAGTCTATTTTAGGACAGTTTGATTGACATTTCAAAGTTTTAATGATCAATATATAAATGACGCTGCAAACTGAAAACGGTTGCATTGGCGTAGAAACTCCACGAGAAATATCTGATCAAATTTCATGAAACCATTGCACACCGTTTGAGAGAGCTAAAAAAATTGTTTTTTTACTGACAAAACGATTCATATTCATTCAGAGCGTTCTTGCGAGAAATTGATAAACCAGTTAACGGCGTTAGAAAAACTTTTCAAATCGATGATAAAATATTTGTAAATCATTTTTATGTTCTCTTTCTAAACTTTCTAAACTTTCCAGATATTTCTTCTATAAACAAAAAAAAGAAATTTCCGCTATTGATTGTAATCGAATTAGATTTCTTGTTATTCTTTCTGTTCAGCAATTTTATACGAAAACAAAATTAAATACTTGGCGAATCAGCCGTACGCATGAAGTTGTCATAAAATGTAAAAGCCTTAACTACTGTGAAATTTATGATGAAAATAATTTTATGGGAATCTAAGTACAACCTTAATGAAGCCTTGACACGAATTTGTGGTGTGTATTTATTTTTTCGATGTTTTACTTTCTTGTTCGAACTAGGAATTTTGCATAAATTGATACGTTTCCATTTTATGTTAATAAATTCACTGACCTTTCTTGTAAACTTGAATAATTTATGAGGTAGATTTGACATTAATAAAAAGAATTACTTGGAGTACCTATTTTGTAACGATGACCTATTTGTTTTTTAGCAACTGAGCGTTACACAAACCCATTATATATAATTAAATACGTTACGTGAATTGGATACAAGATAATAATTTTTTGCATGGACTGGTATTTGAACACCGGATCTGTTGCTATCCGAAAGACTGCACCAAGCCTCGTTGTTAGCAAAACAATTCCTATCACATAATTAATTTTAAAATATACATTTAAATTAAATTGAGTAAATTAAATTCAAATCCCTGAAAAGGCAAAAGCTATTTCTCCAGTTACATTTTTTAACAGATAAAAATATTTTTAATACGTATTATAATTTTCCAGTAGGCATCTCCAGTAGAGACTGTACGGTTGAAATTTAAGAATACGGCTAAGAATGCAACCCTGACGCCGTGACATACGCAAAACCGTTTTCGTACGAGAGTTTGTATACAAATTTACTCTTGTAATGAACCGAATTAAAGCCAAAAGATGGCGCCACTTACGTTAACTGCTTGCGTGATTAGCATCGCCTGGTGGGCCTAAGTACTACGGATTTGTAATTTCGTCTATCCTCTCCGGATATGGAGAGATAATATGATTATTATTGTATCTGTCAATTGTGAATAATATCAGCACGCGTCTATATATTACATATGACTTCATTGCTTGTCACGGTTACTTGACGCGTGCCTCGTTCTGAACACGGGTTTGGAAAGAGAATTAGCGTAACAAACCCATGCATAACTGGAGGATGCGTGCCTCGTATTTAACACGGTTTTGGAAGAGAAATAGGGTTACAAACCCGTGTTGGTTTCGAGGCATGGTTGCCTCCTATTGAACACGGAAAAGGAAATAAGAGTCCCAGTGACTAGCTGTCACTGAATCCCAATGGATCTGACGAACCGGCTATTTTTGGAACCAGTTTCTATCGGATTTATAAAATGGTCACCAACACTCAAACTGGGCGAAGCCAAACCAAAAGCCGCCCGCAGGGCCTAGCAGCTTAAACCTGCGAAGTGGGTTTTTAACTGCTAGTTAATTTATTATTCTTATGTTAAATACTTTGCCACGGTTTTATGATTAAAAACATATTAAACTTTTCAAAGTAGTAGAAATACGTTATAAAGTTGTCAATTCTTAAATCAAAATATTATCGGTCTCAAACTAAGTATATATAAATTAATAATTCCTAACCGTTTATTAACAATCTTATTGAATAAAACATTCTAACGGTTTATAGAGAACTCAAAAAAAAATTACAAAATCCTCCGACAAAATATCCTACCGAGAAAACATCATCCAACAAAATATCTATTTAAACCTAACCTTACCTAACCTAACCTTATCTAAACTAACAAAAAATGGGAAAAAATAATACAGACAACAAATTTTTATTGTTTTTATCTCAGGACGTCTGTATTACTGTATTAGGTTCGGTTTTAATTGATATTTTGTCGGGGATATTTTGTCACGGGATGAAAACGTGCGGAACCATTATAATGACCGGTCTGAAGTATAAACTATATTTTTAATAAACTCTAAGTCGATGTATTTCTTGGGTGGCTGGGAAACGATACAAATATTGTGGAAGCATGCTAGTTTATAGTTCAATATGTTCTTATAATCATTATTAATAAGCACTGCCGTATTCTGAAGAAAACTTGGAAAATTATTATTTTTTAAAAAATAAAATAAGCTTTCAATAAGTATGTTCTCGTCGCGAGAGCTTAGTTCAGAAAGTAGGGTCGAAAATTAACACTGATGAAAAAAGCTGCGTAATCACCTGCGAGCTGCAACGGTAACCGCGAGTAATAGCGAGTCGTATTAGCCCTAGTGTAAACGTTAGAGCCTGGTTAATGTTTTTGCAACGGTTACGGTTACGGTTACGTGTTGTTGGTTAGTATCAAATTGGTTATCTATTAATGCTGGAGAGCATAAGCCAAAAAATTCAATGAAAATTGTTTTGTGGTATTGTTGAAAATTCTAGAACACATATTTTACGTGAGAAGGAATTAAGTAATTATATCTGAAACCTTTTTTTGAATTTGATTATTGGAACGTCAAATATGAATGAGTCCGTAAGAATTTTTTGTGTTTATATCAATGCTCAATTTTATGTTAGGATAACCCAAAAAACACATATTTTTTGTAATAAATAAAATACTAGACGACCTACAAAAACACATTTTTTTAACCACGCAGCTGTTTTAACTCACAGTTTATAATAATATTCTAAGCACTTTATTTTCTTCATGATCAGAGTTATATTTGACGGCCTCCGTGGTCCCGAGGTAAGACTCTGGACTCACAATCCGAAGGTCGCGGGTTCGAACCCGGCGTGCGCAAATAAATTTTATTTGATATTTGTGTTATTTCACAATTTATTCATTTAAAATAATATGTAGTATATTTGCGGCACGTTCCAGAGTGGAAGATACTATCAGTATCGCCCTGGTGTAAGACCACCATTCAGAATTGAAACGTTGCTTGAAAATGGCTTTAGCCGTGTTTAGTGACCAGATCTGAATAGCCAGGTACTTCCCCACCTTCCTCTTCCCTATCTCCTTCCCCTCCCCACTACCTTCAGCCTCACAACATACCCCGATTGGGGATGCCATAGTCTCACTGGCTCCAGACGGGAGCAGTTGGGACTCTTGTGCGGTATTAACTATAAAAAAAAAAAAAAAATTTATAATATTGCCTTCGACGTGATTATTATTTTTGTTATTTATCATTGTGTTATTTTTTTAGGTTCTCGCCGTTTTATGTAGGTACTTTCCAAATAAAATTACCAAATGGAAGAATTAATTATTAATTGTTTTTGTGTTAAATTCGTAAAAGTCAATTTAATTTTTATAAATTAAATTGACTTTTACGAATATTAAGTTCTGCAAGTATTAAGGGGGGGGGGGGGGGGGGGTAAGGTTTTAAAACTCATTTTTCAAATTATTTTTTTTTTAAATGTATTTTCAATATGTCGAGAATATTGTGCCAAAATTTCAGGTAAATCGGAGTAAAACTAACGAAGATACAGCATTTCAAGCGACCGGCCCTCTTGCTCTTTTCAAGTATATTTCGAGTATGACAAAACTTTAAATTGATTTTCTGGCAAATAATGTTTTTTAGTTCGTGAACATCATAACTTAAAATTTACTTGATGGATCTTTTTGAAATTTTGCACACTATATTTACACATAAATCAACAGGTAGTGACGGAGAGTTTTTTTTAATTTTTATCATTTTTTTCCATTTTATAATAACAAATTCACCGAAAATTTTTGCAAAAATCGCATTTTTGACTTCAACATGCTGCAAAAAAAAATAAAAATCCAAAAAATAAATAAAAAAACACTTCGTCACTACTTGGAAAAACATGTCACTTTATAAACCCATTTCAATTTTTTTTGTTTTGAATGATTTGTTAACGAGTTATAATGTTCACCGCGAAACATCTTTTTTTCGAAGCGCCTCCGGAGATTCGCTCTCACGGACTTATTTATTAATATTTTTAATTAAATTTTTTTTCAAAGATACTTCAGATGTCATACTAAGATGTATTTAAAAGAAATAAGCCAACATTATTCATATCTCAAAAAAAAAAATCATGAAAATATGCCTTTTTTTCGCCTTTAAAACCTTACCCCCCCCCTTAAGGGTTTAATTTTTTATAGCTGTTTCGGCTCACAAGGCCATTTTCAAACTTTAGTTAAACCTCTTTGAGACGAGTTATTTATAGGAATATAAATATCAATTTTTGAAGGTGTATAAATTGATTCATTACCGGCTAAACCAATTTGTTGAGAAAATAATTGAGACAGTTGACACTATATTATGTGTGGTACTTCGGAATCTATTTTTCCCGCACTAAATGTTAAGGTTTTTTTAATTGTTTAATAATGAAATAACTGCTGTTATTTAAGGTTAAACGCAACGTACGTTATAATCTACGCATTCACAGATGGCGCCAATAAAATTATTTTAGGTTTTAGACACTTTTGCAAATTATGCTTTAAGATATTAATAATAATTAATTGTTCGCGCCCGTACATACGCAAAATGAATATGAATAAATAGTTTTGTTAATGAAATAATTAAAAACACTTTGTTTTTACCACAATAAACTTTATTTTAAAGTCAACATGTTTCAAGAACGATGTTCTCTTCATCAGGACATAAAATGTACTAAAACTAAATGATCCAACATAGAATGGCGTGGGTAGAAATGGAAGTAGTGGGGGAGGAGAGAGGTGAAAAGGGGAGGTGCTTAGAAGATCAACAAGGGGGAGGGGGGAAAGGGGGTACTTAGAAGAACAAAGACAAAAATTACAATGGAAATATGTTTAAGATAGGGTTACTCACAAAATTAATTTGATTGTTAATAATATTTAAATTTCTATTGACATTTTTCCTAATTTCTAATATTTCTAAAAGATCTAATTGAAAACCACTAACATTAGTGTGTAAAATTTTAAAACCAGTATTTATATCAAATGAATGGTTAAATTCAATTAGATGGTTAGCAAATTCCGAATAATTATTGCTATTTAGACATCTCAAATGTTCCTTAATCCTCGTTTCAAAATTTCTGCAAGTTTTACCTACGTAAAAATGATTGCAGACTGGAGTTTACCAATTGAATTGTAATGACTTTGAGAAAGATGGTGAGGAAGTACCTGGCTATTCAGATCTGGTCACCAAATACGGTTAAAGCCATTTCAAGCAACGTTTCAAATCTGAATGGTGATCTTACACCAGGGCGATACTGAGAGTATTTTTTACTCTGGAACGTGCCGCAAGTGTACGTTATATTATTTTAATTGAATTAATTGTGTAATAACACAAATTAATAAAAAAATAAATATTTTCCCGCCAGGATTCGATCCCGCCACCTTCGGATTGCGAGTCAAGAGCCTTGCCGCTAGACGCCGTCAGCCGTCATTGATCTGTTTTTTAGATCTATTTTTAGGTTTTTTTATTTTTTTATTCTATACAATAACATAATTTAAATACCATTAACATTACTTTTTATCGGCAGGCATTAAATGTGATGTTAGAATACAATTATAAAGGTTGTGTAATTTTACCTATAGCTACAATATACACAAATTGTATCCATTTTCTTTGTCGGATTGGGGACTCTATACGTCATTGAGCCGCCTCCAGACTTCCCTATCTGCGCTACTCCGGTGAACTCGGTCCATTGCCGACCCAGCCTCTCCTCGCATATCTACTGCATTTGATTTTCCGAACTTCGTCCGAGGCAGCCAACTGGACCGCTTCCCTTCCCCATCTGTTCTATTTCTGGTGAATATTATTAGGTTTCAAAACTTGCACCAAAGATTTAATCACGACTACCCATTTTCAAAGCGCAAGTTTCCCTTTTTGTAAACCGTTATAATGCTCTTGTTGCATAAAACGGTAATCGGATGTTTTACATCAACATATTAGGTGGTTTTGCTAAATATACTAAAATAGCTTGAGTTTATGAACTCTTGGAAAAACGAAACAAATATATTTAGGCATCTTCATAACCTGTGGACCCTGGTTATGAATTCATGCTTTCACTATTTTTGCACGAAACGAAGATATTGTGACAATATTATTTTCTTTATAAATAGCTTTTATATCTGTACTATCTCTATATGTATAAAAATCAAAACATGCTTGCTTTTGGATGCTTGATATGAGATGTCTATGCGTTGCTAAACCATTCATCCGATTGCGATGAAACTTGGAGGATTTGAAGTGAGCATGCTCGCAATGGTTTATATATACAATAGTGAGTTCTGGCATCATAAAATTATGCATTGCTAACCGTTCATCCGATTGCAATTAAAATTTGGGGATTTGATGTGCGCATGGTTTTCATATTTGTAATAGTGAGTTCTGGCGTCAAGAAATTATTTCCTACATCTTTCATCAGATTGCAATGAAACTTTGGTGAGTTGAGGTGCGCAGGCCCGCGAAGGATTCTATATACACACTGGTGAACTCTGGTGACATGAAATTTGTATAAAAAAATTAAAATAGGTGGTGCGTGAAAAGTTTTAAGAACGTGTGTATTTCGTGTGGATTAGTGGCAGGGAGAGAAGGCGGGAGGGGGTGGGGAATCCGAGAGCGGTGGAGAGGTATGAAGAAGGGGGGTGGGTTCGAGGGAGGGAAGGCGGGGAAGGTAGAGGGTAAGGGGAGTGGGAGGGAAGGGGAGGCGGAAGAGGAACGGAGACGAATGAGAAAGGACAGGGAGAAATAATTTATTCATTTAAGTGGAATTGCAAAGCATGCCGGGAACTTGCTGGTATTATATAAAAAAAACTTTAATACATGTCAAATCATTACTTCTACTAACCGATTTTTAACATTATCAATTACCCCTTTACTCCTCCACACAGCATCTCCAAAGATGACATAGGCCCTGAGGGAAATTATTTTCCTCAGGGACTCCTGTGTGGAGTTGATGTAAAAAAAAAAAAAATTGTCGATATTTTTTTGTACTTCAAATGAAAAACTTGAAACCAAAAACATGACGTCTCGCCTTATATTAACATAACAGCTAAATTAATACTTTACAAATTTCACCATGTTTACCGATTGAAACTTATTCTAGCTCCAGAATATAAGCTTTTAAACTATCGGCGCAGAATGGATAAAGTTGTGGAATTATTAAGACCATAATATCCTAAAGATTTTCTCATTTTACACAGCTGTTAGTGAAGTACAACCAGAATGTTTGATTTAAACCCCACCACGCTACTTCAAAAACACTATTCTGCATTTAGGTGGGTTCCCTTCTTAAGTATAAACATACTGTTATGAAGCGATTGTATTTATCGTAAGTTAGGTACTATTTTTTTAAATGCATTTTAATTGGTTAGGTTGGCAAACCTAGGGGAGTTTCGTTCAACGTGTCGGTAGGCGGCGGTTTTTTTTGGGTTTGGTTTCCGGATCCGGACTCTGGTTTTGACGGCGAGATGTGCGGTACGCCGTGAAAACAACGGTCAATTAATCTTAAGTTTTAATACGATGTGATTGAAATCCAAGTTTTGGGCATCTGCATTCGGGGGACGGAAACACGTTGTGTTTTTTTAAATATAAAAACCGAAGATTTATTCACGTAAAATGTGAGTTTCGCGAGGGTCCCAGTGACCACGAGTGAATTGGCAATGTCCGAGTGAAAAGACTATTGTACCCCATTATCCGAGTCATCGGATTAAATAATAACTCGCTGCGCCCGTGATTATATGCAGGCCAACTATCGAATTCCCCCCGAGGGTTTATTTATGGAACAAACCCGAGATACCGCAGTGTTGAACGATTCTTCGCCTCGAATTGCTGACGGGCCTTCCTTTACAATTTGGAGTAGAGTCTGGGTACTCCTTCCTTCTCCTGAGGGTCCAGGTCTAACATCACTTCCATGCGACTGCTGAGGAGGTCGCAGGGCCAAGCTGAGCCGCAGAGGTTGGGACCACCCTTGCCACCAGGAGGTGGGGTTGGTTCTCCCGACATCGGGAGTTCGGTGGCAGTAAATTTAATTAGGGTAGCTAGGAATAGCATAAAATTACGATATTGGTCCCGGGGGTGAGTCCATACCATTTATTTTATTATGTCTTACGAAATCAATACAGTGAACCGATTCTATACTCTACATTTTGTTTTATTATGTAGATTCCTTGTGCAGCCTTTTCAGGAATGCTATGAAAACTAATGGCCCACACTCTGAGAATTGAGTACCGTGTTCTCCGCTGGTTGACATACCCAGACATTAAACTGGGTTTGGCGTCCAAGGTTTCCTGTGAGGAAATCAAAGTTGACTAGCAGATTACACCCGAGCCCGACAAAGGCTCATTATTACATCTCCCTTTAATCTTATAACACAAACACATAACGATATGTCATTACACTTTAAGGGTAACAATACATTAATTACCAAACTTTGCAACTTTATATATATACAAAAATCTCGCGTCACAATGTTTGTTCGAGATAAACTCCGAAACTACTTGACTGATTTTGATGAAATTTGACTTAGTGCAATTTGGTCCAACTTAAGAGATGGTTGTTAAGTTTTTAACTCGATTTTTTACCTCAATATTTATTATTGCGAATTAAATGTTAATTAAATATTTGTTCAAGGACAATTGTTTATAGTTATTTGTAAATTCCATAAGTTTCTAACAGAGGCGGTGTGAGTTAATTTATGGAAATAATACTTGGTTATCTAGATTGGGTAACTATCCAGTAGATGGCGTTGTGTTTCGTAAGCAACAGCAACGCGTGGCTTGGTCAGCTAGTATATACATAAAAATTTCGCGTCTGTTTCACGATGTTTGTTCGAGATAAACTTCGAAACTACTTAACCGATTTTGATGAAATATGGCTTACTGTGTGTAATTTGGTCCAACTTAAGAGATGGGATTGTTTTTATTCCGATTATCGACCTCAATATATATTATTGCAAATTAAATTATCAATAAATGTTCGTTAAATAACAATGCTTTGTAATTATTTGTAAGTTCCATAAGTTTCTAACAGAGGCGGTGTGAGTTAATTTATCGAAATAACACTTGGTTATCTAGATCGGGTAACCATCAGTAGATGGTGTTGTATTTCGTTAGCAACAGCAACGTATGGCCGGAGCAGCTAGTATATAAATTGTGTGTGAAAAAAGTGGAGAATTCTCTTTAGTTTTTAACAAGGAATGTAGCTGGAATGTTTACTTATCCTGTAATCTATTATCATTTCACATTTCGGTTGCTGCGTTAGATTAATACCATCACTTTTTTGCTGGAGGAGCAAAGAGAGCGATTACTTTGATGAAAGCGATAGAGGGATAGTAATAAAGATAATTGGGATAAGCTGGGTACAAAGAGTGGTATTCATCCGTAGGTCCTTCAGGATGTAAAATCTTTTCTTTAATAAACACCCCATTAAAAAATGGCCTTAACCTTTAACTATGGACGCCGGGTCTCAGAGGCCCACCCCCATCTTCAATTTCTCGGAATTCCTCGCGCGCGCCACCCCCGTGCATCTCAGTAGCTTCAGTTTTTGTTGTGTTAGGACCAAGGAGGGAGAAAGTCGCGTCGTCCGGCACTTATCACGTGAGTAATAATCATTTAAAATTTGATCAGGGTCTGTGAGACCCGCTGACTATAAAGCCCATACAAATATACTTCATATATACGGTCTGTGTGACCCGACTACTATAATTCTCTTACATTTTAATATTATAATATTTTTTTGATTTGTTTAAAACTTTGAAAACAAAATAGCGGACAGTAGTACATCAGCTGTGAAATGTGGTGCCCAACCACAAAAGAACATTCTACATGCTGCAAGAAGCCAGTTTGTCTTCAGTGTTCCAAACCTCTATATTCTGAGTGCCAGTAATTTTACATAAGTTTGATCCTTTATCCTCCTTGAGAATTTTTATTTTATTTTTTTTTAAAGTTTTTTTTTTATATTTTTTTGTTACCCTTTTCTTTAGTAGCTAGGAAAAGTTGTAAGTTTTGGTTTATGTGGAACCTACTATGATTAAGGAGCCTTAATATGATCTCAAGTCAATTAAGATTAAAAACTGACTAAGTTTGTTAAATTTGGAGATAATTATTAAAATATGAATAAAAGTTGATTATTTTTATTACTGGATCTTTTATTTATAAATACTTTACAAATATTAACTCCTTGCTAATGTCAGATTGGTCCGGGTATGAAAATTAGAAGATTTTTATGAAGGGGTCTGTGTGACCCGACGTCCATGGGAGTGTGATTTTTATTTCACGTCCATAGTTAAGGGTTAAAAATGATTCCACCCTATTTTTCTACCTAGGGGAGGCATACATTGTGCAAAAATATATCATTGATATACAAAATATTTCAATATTGTCCTGTATTGCTTTAGGAAGTTTGCTTTGTGAATTAAGCATTTTATTTATTATGATTTCAATCTTAAACTTAGTTCTATGCCACATTAAATTTGTCAGGGTCCTTAAAAAGATTGGGTTAACGCGAATCCTATTAAGCAAGTATTATTTAACAGTTAGTTATTTAAAACAACTCAATTTATACCTGTTTGTGCGGGTCTTGGTGGCGTATGCATCTGCCCACCAGCTGCAAGGCAGGCTGGATTGGGAGAGAATGGTTGAGGGAGTCCCTTTGACTTCTCCAACCGTGCTCTCTCGTAACATAGGGATGGATTCATACGTCCGTCACTCCCGGACACACCTGCCCCAGATTCCCATCCACCCCTCATACCCTTTTCCTTACCAGAATTTCCTCTCCTTTCTTTCCTAAAAATACCCTCCATACAGCATCCCCAAAGATGACATAGGCCCTGACGGGAATTATTTTCTTCAGGGAGGAAATGTAAAAAAAAGCTCAAACAGGAGGCCTCGAAGAAAATAATTTATCTTAGGGCCTATGTCATCTGAGGGAATGCTGTGTAAAGGGTTTTTTTTTGAAAAAGAAGGAGAGGAAGTCCTGGGAAGGAAACAGGTATGATTTAGGAAGGATATAGGGTTGGGAAGGAATCTGGAGGTCAATGTATCCAGGCGTAACGGACGTATGAATCCATCCCTCCGACCGTGGTGGGTCGAGAGATTACGGAGAGGATAAAAACCTCCCTCAACCAGTCTCTCTCAATCCTGCGCGCCGTGCAGTCAGGCAGCCGCATTGGCCGCCAAGAACTGGACACTCCATGAATCTGGGCACCCCTGCTAAGTCACCAAACGTAGCGAACCACTCGGGGTGACCTATGGCAGAGGATTTAGTTATCCACCAAATGATTCTCGGGGAGGCGGTATCTATAACCGCCTCTCAAATTGTAAACGCAATTGTAAACTGTTAATGCAATAGTACTTTATCATGTAATTTCAAATTCATTTTGAAAGCAAAAAAATATATGCATTGAAAATATACTTTACAAATGTGATGTGAAATGCACTGTCTTTAATTTCTAATTTTAATAAAAAGCAAGATTTAAATAGCGTAACAGGAAAATAAGAAATCGTAGATATCTAATCATCATTGTGTGGAACACAGAACCGATTCGTGCAATGCTAATTAGTAAAATCTATTGCGGGAAGTGGTTAGCTTCGAATCTGTACGTTATCTGAATCTCGCTTCACATATTATATTCGCTTGGAAATACGTTGATTCTTGAGCCACAAAGCTGCAAACACAAATGTTTGTGGAATTATGGAGTTACCTCAGTTACCTACAAAACCGACAGGATGAGCAATCCATTCCTAGAATTTACTACAATGATACAAAGAAAATAAATGTGTTAGTAAATATAGGTCGATGCTTGCGATCAAAGGATCATTACATAAAAAAATCAGAATGTGCAATTCACAACCGGTAGAAGTGAAACCTTCGGAAAACCAAAGTCGAAAGTGCTTTTTTATCAACGTAGAGCGAAGAATGATTTGCTTCCATATTTTTGCCGTCGAATTCCAATGCACCTTTTCATATACATTTGTATTGTGTTTTCTTATTCGGCGTCGCTAGGTGTCGCTTTATTTTCTTTTGCCTGTTCATTTTGGAGTGGTTGGAAGATTGTGAAACTTCTTTAGCCCCGTTGTGATTTGAAATTCGGATGAAACGTAAATGACACATTGCAGTGCCTAAGAAGCGCTCATTGACCGCTTTGATTATGACCCAACTTTTCAAGGCTCCTATTGGTTGAGATATAAAACGGAAATAACGCTGTCAGTACCAACAAAGCGACAAACTGCGCTCATTTGTCGCTTTGAATATGACCTCACTTTTCAAGGCTCCTATTGGTTGAGAATATGTGGGCGAAAGTTTCACTTTAACCGAGTGTGAGCTGTACTCGATTTTTTTCTTGGATTTCATATTATTCGAACCTTGGTTCACTGAATGTCTAGCCGCTGAAGTTCGTCAGGCACTTTATACCAATACACTAATGGAAGCTCGCGTGGGACCGTGGATTTAATGTAATATATTGGAACCGAGTACCCGTGAAATAATAAATATTTTATTCTCATTCTCTTGCAGGCTAAACCCTATGAATGTAGGTATTTGTCTCTTTTTGTTTCCGTTTCATCGAGTTTCAAATCACAACGGTGCTCAAGAAGTTTTCACTTCAATAATTCCAGCTTAAATCAAAAGAAAATATGCAATTGAATCCCCTAAATGTACACCAATTTCGAGTACAATGTAGATTAAATTTATAGCAAAAATTTATTAAGCCACCTAAATTAATTTATTGTACTTTCATCAAAATGATCCCCGGAACAAATTTCAATTGACCTAAGTGATAAAGGAGCAGTTTTCTAATGGTTTGGGTTGGGGGCGTTACACCGTTTTTTCGTAGCAATGCAGGTTTTTAAACACCGGTAAATTGCTTATCAGGTGCGGTTTTGGATGTATTTTTGCACTTTGGTAAAATACAGTAATATTACTGACGAGGTCCTAACATTTTAACTAATGTTTCTTCAATATTAAAAGCGCTAACCATAAGATTTAAAAAACGTCTAGACTCCCGTATAAAATACAGCGTTCAAAAAAATAAAGCTTTTTGAGACTGGTGACGTCACGCGTACTTCCGTAGATTTGGTGCAATTTTGAGAGACCCGAAAATTAAAAACTTTTAAAGTATTTCGACTATTAAAAGTAAATATAACAATTAAAAATTCACTCATATTTAAGTTAGTTTATTATTGTTAAAAAAAATTAAAAAGGCAAAAAGTTTCCTCTTCAAAATAAATTATTAAGATTTATTAACTTCAGAATTTTTATTACAAGAGAATGTGTCAATTATGATTATATACTGTGTCAAAAAAAATATATATAAATAAGAACTTTGTGACAATTTGCTTATATAAAACTAGCGAGTTTCCAGTATGCAATGCCACTTATTAAAGAAATTGGTCCTCCCTGCGTGTCCTTTCCCATTTTTCCCGTTCCCCTTAGGCCTCCCCTTCCCCTTCCATGTCTTCTTCTCCTCATGCGTTCTCCTTTCACCTTCCCCACCTTCCCTCTCCCCTCTCCAGCTCCCACGTCCCATGAACCCCCCTCCCGCATTCCCCTCCCCTCTCCAGCGTTCCATATATTCAGTCTCGGTACACTCAGTTTTCAAACAGCTCGCTTGCCACCTATTGCAATTTTTTTTACAAATTTTAATTTTTCATACATTACAAAACACATTCATTTTTATTTATTATAAAAACAATCAATCGAATTTGGTACCTAACACAGGTGCTTATTTATTTAAAAAAATATATATAAATCTTGATTAGATTCAAAGTATTCGATTTGGGTGAGTATCGCAGGCGTTAGTAAATTCAAAAATTGAATTTTGATTAAGAAAAATCGTTGGTTTGCAAAATGACATTCCCTAAGTGTGACACGGTTGACGTTTTGTAATGATTAAAAAACTTTTTAGGTGTTTTGTCAAGCGGTTGTTATAATCCAGAAACTTTCGCGAGAGTGGAAAGAAGATTTTTGAAAGTTTCAAACATTTACTATGATTATAACAATACATAAACAAGAAACAAACAAGCAAGCAGGTAAACATGTATCATTTTTGTATATATAGATCGAAAATACAACAATTGACAGCCTTGAACTATTATTATATGAACTTGATTTCTTTTCATATACATCGCAAACCAACGTAGAGGCAAATAGCTAAGGTATTATTGTAACTCCATACCGAATCAACTTGTTTACTCAGGGTGTTGTTGACATATTTAAAATAGCAATCACTGAACATAAACAAGTCTTGGTAGAATTTATATCGGCAAGCAGAACGACAAATATAATTGAACCAACTACCTAGCTCCGCTTTGAATAATTTTCATTTATTCATTATAAATACTATTCAAAACCTAGTATTTTTCTGTCTTGTATTGTAAAAAAAATTGTTTTAATGTTGTTGTGCTATTTTAAAAGTTCATTTTATGTTCGTAAAGCCCAGCTGGGCGTAAAAATCAAAACAAGTTAATATTAATTTAAGAAAAATACGGCGGAAGAAGAAGGAAAAATGAAATAAACATCTTACAAAAAATGCACAATAAACTCGTACATACAATTATAGAATTCATTAAATCATCCAAAGTACACAAACACTCAACACGACAACACGATAACATACATTTACAGCATCCACACTAACTATGGTAAACAATCCATTGGTTACGAGGGGGGCAACTTATAAAATTGCCTCCCAAACGACATTAAAAACGAAGTACAGCTGGGTAAATTTAAAAAAAAGTTATTAATATTTATTCTTGAAAAACGAAGCAATGAAATATAAAAGCGCAGTATTGTGATTTTTAGTTCAGTTTAAAGTGTTTAATTATTTCTGATTAAATGAGTGAAAATGTAATTTTCTTTTTACTGGAATAAAAAAAAACTTTACTAGCCGCTTTTGAGCTGTTTATTGTGAACCAAGCATCAGTTTTACGTCGATATTACTGAAAATTGGCGTGTCCGTCGGATAAGTACTTAATCATTGTGCCAGGAATTTAAAGGAATGTACTTCGGTACAATTAAGTTAAAGACACACTGGACACACGTACGCAATGTAAGTAACGTATTGTGACATCTGGACAACTTATATTTTCTTTTAAAATATTTCAAAGACATTTTCTATTAAAAATATAAGATTTATAAAAACACTATTTACACACGCGACGGCCGGCGTAGTCCATCGGTAAGGCTCTTGACTTGCATTCCGAAAGTCGCGGGATCAAATCCAGGCGTGGCAAATAAATTTTATTTGATTAATTTGTGTTATTTCACAATTTATTCATTAAAAATAATATATAGTATATTTGCGACACGTTCCTGAGTGGAAGATACTCTCAGTATCACCTTGGAGTAAGACCACCGTTCAGAATTGAAACGTAGCTTGAAATGGCTTTAGCCGTGTTTGGTGACCAGATCTGAATAGCCAGGTACTTCCTACCTTCTTCTTCCCCATCTCCTTCCCCTTCCCACTACCTTCAGCCTCACAAAATTCCCGATTGGGGATGCCATGGTCTCACTGGCTCCAGACGGGAGCAGTTGGGACTCTTGTGAGGTATTCATATATTAAAAAAACACACATTATTCAATCCTACCCTTCCCACGTTAGGCCAATCTGCAATGTCCAGATCGGCATGGGAAATGTGAAAGAAAGATGGCGGTGATGGAGGGTGTGCCAACGACTTGTGTTAGGGATTATAACTTCTTTTCCTACCCACCACATTTGGCGTACAAACTATAATGTAACAAAATTCAGTGCATTGACAGGCTTCAATGTGATCATTTTTATTATTTGAACAGCTTCAGTTTAATTTAACTTCTCTTTGGTATAGCTACGAGTTATGTGATGTGTTTGTTCTTCTTCTTTCTTTCTTCTTCAGTCTAGGGCCTCAGGCATTGCCCTGTGGACCTCATCAATCCTTTCGCGGACTTTCGTTGACCACATGTTCGGTGGTTTGCACTTCACCGCATTCACACATCTCCGACTCTTTAAGGCCCCATCTATACATCATATGGGCACAACGGCTATGGGAGCACCTTGTCATATTGATGCCGGACCAGAGTTTGCGAGGCAATGAGAATCTCTCAGTGGGGTCTTGTATGAGATGGGCATTTTTCACCTTGACCGATTGCCACTTAAGCTTCAACCTACCTTCTGGGGTGAGAGGTGAGTAGAGGAGTCTTTCTCCTTCTGTCCAGAAGGGTTTTCGGGACTTCAAGCGGCATGCCGGTTGAGAGACGACATCATCGTGCGTATTGCGTTTGTTTATAAAATTATGTTAACTGAAAACTGCCTGAAAACTGAAACTGCCTGCATATACTGAGCGCTCTGAACCGGACCAAAATAAAGGTGACTCCTCCATCCTCTTGTCGAAGCTATGTGAGTAATATTGCTGCATGCAATCCATGACCTCCAAATCCTAGTTTTCTCTACGAGTTGATATGACCTTTAAGATTACGTTTGTTTTAATGTTTGGCGTTTATTAACATAAATTTATTGCCTTCTTTTATTGTTAATGGAAAATGAATAAATAATTTATTAAGTGAGGTGTTAAAAAGTGATTTATGATGAAAAAACCAGTGAATACCTATCGCGGTCCTTGCATGGGACAAGTTCGCACATAATGTACATCAAACTGGGAACCAAGTATGTATTGCGTACGTTGCGTGCGTTGCTCCAGCAATCAGTCCTCACCTTTATTATTTTACAAAACATGGAAAATATAGGTGCGTTAACAATAACACTTTGTCAACCAGGCAAAAATGAAATACGATCACGTGTTTTTAATTCGGATTTCCTAGGATTTTAATGACCAATTAAAATCCTTATTGCCAATTTCACGATATCCATGTGTATGGTGTACATTTAACATCAGTTTGTGTTCTAAAAACTGAATGCAATTTGCGTACGTAATTATGCAATCATAATATATATACACGATATTCAAATTACAGTGCAAACGACATCTAATGAAGCAATCAAAATATTAATTTCGGCTGCGCGTCTGTCTGTAACTCTGGTTCAATAACTCCGGCACTCAAATCTGTCTTAAATTTAGGTGTCGTTTTCAAAATTGTTGTGGTAATGCTAATTTCGTTAATAAGTCTGTCTGTAACTCTAATTCAATGAACTCTAGAACTCGGGTTGGCTTTGAATCGAGTGTCATTTTCAAAATTGTAACTGATTGCGATAAAGCGATGAATCGATACCTACAAAGTAATCATTTTTCAAAACTGTATTGAAATTGGTGACCGGACAACTCGGAATGAAACCAACTCAGAACCTTATCAAATAAGTCATTTATTTTAAATAGGTTACGTTAGGTTAAGATTATCGGCAAATTTAAAATTATTTTTTTCCTAGCTTTTAAAGACTTTTCAAGGAGGTGTTGAGTTGACTTTACATTCAGTTGGCATGGAACCATTAATTGTATGCCGCAATCTGTAAAAAAGTTTTCCTTCGCCTTTCAAGTAGTTGATCGGGTTTCGATTCTCAATCGTGACAATTTTTAATTTTTTTAATTTTTATTTTTGACTTCTCACGTATACTTCTCACTCTACGCCAGCGCTACAATTATTTGTCTTGTTCAGTCACGCACCCGCTCAATTACAGCTGTTTATTTAAGAACGGATTATTGTCAGATCATTGTCTGATAAAAATCAGAAAGGTACGTTTTATTTTGTGGACTGTAAATAAATGAAATTATAGCAAACAAACAATGATGCTCAAGAATACAGTAAGAATAATTTTGTGATAGTTCGTTTCGTTAATAATAATTTCGTGATGTTCGGTTTTATTTTATTTTATTATTGTTTTAATTTATTGATCTACACAACAGACAGAGGATTAACATAAAGAAAAATGACGAACAAATATTAAAGAATAAATACCAACCAATAACGGTGTAATAATAAATAATAAACCTTAACATTAAATAAAAACATAAAAATATAAAATAAACGCAAATAAAATATTCGTAAAAAATATTTCAATATATTATTATTATTTTTTTTTATATTTTTTTTTTTAATATTTTATTTTATATTACATTAAAAATATATATTTTTTAACATAATACTTACAAATATTTTATTTTCGTTTATTTTATAATAAATATAAAAATTATTAAATAAACGCAAATAAAATATTCGTAAAGAATATTTTAGTCGAGGAAATTCAAGTTAAACCCAGAGATTCAAGAATTTTTGTAACGTTGGTTCTTTGGAAAGAAGTATAAAAAGGTTCTTAATACTTTTTCAGGGTGATGATGAGGATGAGACTGATAAGGAAGATGAGATAGAGGAATGGGATGAAAAATATTTTTTAAAAACTTATCTGAAGTAATCAATTCTGAAATTTCCTTCAAGTACAACTTTATGACACTCGTTTCATCAAGTTTTAATCCAAAATGTCTTAACAATGGCAATTTTATAGGTGTGATGACGATAATGTGTACGGAAACGCATTTATATTCAATGATGGTTGAAACCAAGGTTCGAAACGCTTTAAAACGACAAAGTTTTATCAGAAATCCCGAGAAAGATATCAATATAAGATCAAATGGTTGTTAACGTAACAACTTTAATTTAATTCTCAATCATCAAGAGAGAATCAATTATTCGCGGTGTTAGGAATTACATCAGACTTGACGCGGCCGAGAAATTAGAAGAGAATAAAAACGTTCTTCAGCAAGTCATTGACGACATTTTAAAAATCATTCAGGTTGTGTTGAACAATATTACGATGAATGAGATCTTCAGAGTGTATTTGGATACAAGCATCAGTACATCTGGTTGAAAATTTTCAAATTGTTTGTATAGAATCTATTTTTGAATCCGAGAAAGTTTTAAAAACGGGATTGTATTATATACAAGTATTGTATAATAGTATTAAATAATTATGGCCTTAAGTAGGAGCCTTGGGGAACTCCTGACGAAATAGTCATGTTAATAGTTTGGCTTATCCACCGACAAGTAAAGCTTTACTACTTTCTGATATCTTAATTAAAATCTATCTCACTAAGCTTAGCACTTCCACCTACGTGTAAGATCTCAAGCAATGGATAGGCGGAGGACGAGCAAAATGTATTTTCTAAAGTTAATAAAAATTATTATAGTGTGCTTGCGTTAATTTGACTATTTTTTTAACTTATTATAATAATTTGAAAAGACTTTGACAATTAGGATTTCCATCAAAGGGGTTCGAGACCCGAAAAAGCTTCATTAACTGTTAAAAAATAAATATCGCGTCAAACCCTTACACTTGGATTAAACAAACTTCAAAAGAAAGACAGTTCCAAAACTTCTTGACTAATTGTTTTCGGTAAACTTAAGCGATTAACCAAGTTTTTTGTTTTGTACTGGGCCTCTTTCTATCCTACATCATGGATGACCCAATGAAAGGATCAAAAGATTTCGAACAATCGCTTAAAACTTTCCTTTCACAACTTCCATTCCAAGAGCGTTTTTCTTGTTCTAATCTTACGTATTTTATTGGACCGATTGAGCTACGAATATTAACTATCGATATGTTTTCATTGAAAAGTCACTGTTCATCTCGTAGACGGAAAAAATAACTTTTTTCAACAACTTTTTGATGATGAGCAAAAATATTATAAACAGATTTGAAACGTTCAATTAATTTCATTAAAAATTAAAAGAGCTCAAAATTTTAAATAAATCTTTAATTGTGCCCTTAAAAAATAAAGAAACTCTTATTATCAAAATCGAATACGGTTATTAAAGCGTCGTGAGTACATTTTGATGAATCGCATCGCCTTCCGGTTCCATGATAATAATTAAAAAAAACAGCAACAATTTTCTTGAGAAAAAACAATCTTTAACAGAGCATAAAAAGTTTTATGAAAAACAAATATTTTCGTTCAATTATTTTGAAATATGTATAAAATTCTTTAAAAAATCATGCAAACATATTTGCGAAATTAGTTGGATCTACGTAAACTTTTAATGAAAATTTTATTTATTAATCGAAAATCGAATTTCAACACTTCGTTCACGTAATGAGACTTTTTTTCATATTTTATCGCAAGTCAATTTTAGGATAAAAATTGAAATTCACGAGTAAATAAAATATGATGATTTTAAATCGGTAAGAAGGAATATTTGTTCACTTTGTTGACCTTTATAGGAAATTAAATTAAAATGGTAAGAACTTATTAGGAGCATATTTTGTACGCTCGTAGATCGAATTTTATAACGTGTCTGAAATACTTAATGAGTCCACATTTAAAAATATTTTTCTTATAATCGTAGAAGTTAAACAGCTGATTTTTTTTACAAGCTACAAAAATATGTTAACTACTTCTTGGAATAAAAATTTGTCAATAATCAACACTTACGTTATAAAGGAAGGACCTCACTTTTTGAGAATTTTTATTTTAATTTCGTATTATACGTGTTAAATGAAATTTAAAAAAAAAAACAATATTTGAAGTGTGTAAAAAAAAAAATATATATTTTTTTTTTTTATATTACTGCTGACTACTTAATTTGCACACACTATTACGTGTTTTCTCACAGTTTAAATCAAGTATCTGAAGGTCACACACAGTTAAATCATAGAAAGCAGTAGTTAGGGTGATTAAAATTAAAACCAAATCCAACAACAATCACCTAAAAACAAATGTACTGTAAGTAATGAATGAATGTGAGAATCAAATCTACCCTCTTTTATTTTTACATAATTCACATCATTCATAAACAGATTTGAGTGAAAAACTCAACGGAAAGAACTTCAACGCTTAATGAATGTCAAAAAAATATATGAAACAGAAGTAATAACAAAAACAAACACTTATTTAATCACCAGCCAGCCAGCCGGCGAACTCAACTGATGATGGCGGGTGACACATGAGCCACGAACTCACCCGAAGTCAGCCGAACCACCGAACCACCAAGAAAATTTTTCCAGTAACTTTCCGAAACCGAAACCGAACCTTCGGTCGGTCACTACATATTAGTTTATTATTACTGCGTTCTGTTTTGAAGTTAGCCAACCCCCTACAAAAGAAAGAGCATTTTAATGTTTGCCTACCTTAAACGCAATACTTATTACCAAACTACTTTTTTTCACTCTTTGAACAATAACTTCATTTAAAAACCTTTACTTTAATTAATAAACTGTCGGATACAGTTATTTCTTTTATAAAAATGAAATTTAGCCTTCTTTTAATTAAAATTTCTTGCAAATTTTAATTTAAGCCGGAAGCACGGTGCTTAACAAAATATAAAACATTTAGCACCTAATAATTTCAACTCTTTTAATTAGACCGTAAAATGGTAATGAAGAGTAAATTACGAGACAGTTAGCATAGTACTACCAAGACACCTGAAATATTTCATCTTTTTCACTGAAATGCCCACTGCATTTTTCCAAATTACACACAGAGGTGTACGTACAAATAAATTAATACAAAGTAAAGTGTTTTACTTTTACCGAAATATGCTTTTATCTCACAATGTTGCATAATTATAATGACTACTTGCTTTTATATTTCATGCTTCACATTTCTGGCGCGAGCTGCCCTTTACATCCGCATGTAAAACTGAAAGGTTATTTTTCAAATCCCAAAGCTATAATAATTTATTCATCGATCATTTATTTCCTTCCTTATCATTTTTACGACAACGACAAAAAAGTTTTTAAAGCAGTCGCGGCGAGTTTTACTCAAAACCCAATTTTGAATGAGTCAAAATACCAAATGAAACCGAAGAAGAATGGCAAATAATTTCTAGAATATGTTGCACCTATTATATTTTAAAATTAATTAAATTTTAAATGTAGGTCTTTCAATAATTCTATTTTTTATGATTTTAAACACATCTCTGGCAATTATTTGTGATTATTATATTAGCATTTATGATGGAAAATATATTTTATTTTAAATCCTCCTATTGATCTACTTTAATGGCTTATATTTTGTAATTTAAAACAAAAACATATAAAATAGCTTAATGGCCGTAGCTAAACATTTACTTTATATTCAGATTAATCATTATTTAATGATAATAATTTTGCTCAACCTGCTATGCCAATATATTTAAGCCGCCGCAATCCGAATTTTTACCAATTTCTTACATATCTCCCTTAAACATTTGAAGTTTTAAGCTCTTAAAAAAATATATGTTATTTTTGACAATAATATCTAGACGCGTTTCACGCCGAAACGTGAATTATATGAAATTCTCTCGGTAGAAAAAAATCGCAAAGTATACTCCAAAAATTATTAAAAACACGTCTGTTTCTAATATTTTACAAGTTATAGTTGTTAAAAAATATACAATGTGTTCTGTTAATGATAAGACGCTTTTCGCAAGATTTCTGTTCTATTTTAAACGTCGTGTTTTATGAAACATTTTAACAATTTTTGCTTCAATATTTTAAATGATAAAAATCATTTAAAATATTAGCACGCTCTGTCCAACATTCATAATTACATATTTCTCCATCTTCTTCTTTTTGAGCGGGGATATGCTGCCTTAAGAAGTATAAAATTTAAAAAAATTAAATCACATTGACACTCTTAGCGTATGTCTAAAAACAAATAAAAAAAGCTGCAAGACGTAGCTACCTACTATTTACAAAATTTGTAATTCATTCAATATTTGCAATACATTTTGATTAAAAGGGTCATGTAGTTTGGTTTTGGTTTTTTGGCCTTCAATACAAAATAAAGTTTTAGATGAAACACTTTTACTGCGTTCCTCTTGGAAAATGTTCAACAATTCTAATTTTTTACACGTGGAAATGATCAAATCAAAATAAAATAAATTTTTTTCAATGACCTATTATAAAAAAACGTTAATATTTAACCCATCATCTTCCCCTCCCCACCTTTTATTTATAAGCATTTTTATATCTTACTGTACAGCAATCTCATGAGGTTTTGTTAAATTGAAAACCAGTTTTCAATGCCACTCCTTAACATAAATAGACACGGTATGAAAAGACCTACAGGCAGATAAATATGAAAGATGCAAGTATTCCACTATTTGCTCGGAAACAGTCGCTACATTATTAGTTTTTTTACATTAACTCCACACAGGAGGCCCTGATGAAAACAATTTCCCTCAGGGCCTATCTGAGATGCTGTGTGGAGGGTCTTTTTGAGGAGAAAAAGGAATGAGCATTGGTCTTGAAGAGATCCATGTTGTAGGAAGGAGAAAACACAGAGGCCGGCAAATCGTTCCACAGCCGAGCAGTTAAAAACAAGAACGAGTCGAATAAGCGACCCGTTCTCACGTGACAAGTCGCTTGCTGAGGATTGGTTTGTACTCCTGTATTTTTAGGTTTTTTTTAAGGTGTGAATTGAAGCATATGTTAGTTCGTTCAAAATTCAACCAAATATGTTGTTCTTTTAATTATAGACAGATTAACCTTGTGTTTTTTTTTTTAAATTATAACAATTAGTTTGAACTCAAAAACTTTTATTTTTTAATACGAGTTTTTGTGGACATAGTACAAGCCAATCCTCAGCAAGCGATTAGTGTCAACCATGTACATAATATGTATATTAACATATTATGTTGGGCATGCGTTTGGCGTGTTTCCCGACTATGCACTGGTGCCGAAGGGATCAATGACGCTAGTTACTCGGAGCATCTTACATTGAAATACCGGTAGAACAAGTATAGCATTCCCACCCAACGCCCGTGCTCTAAAGATTGCAATCCGTCTGTTAAGATGAGAGAATCTATCAAACGGACTGCCCCTTTCTGCACAGAGTCGAGGGTATTTTTCAGGTATTTTAGAGCTCCAGACCAGAGGTGGCTGCCAAATTCAACCGTGGGGCGCACTTGTGATTTGTACAGAGTTAGCAGTTGTGATCTATTAAAGTATCTGCGGACTCTGTACAGTACGAACAGTTTTTGAGAGACTAACTTTACTTCTGTCTTCGATGGAGCCATTTTGGATTTAATTTAATAGTGTACCAAAAATTGAAGTAAAATTTTTTTGAATTAATGCATTGTTTTTATTTGGCTCAGTTCTTCATAAAATAATTACCTTTATCATTGATAATCTGTCTCTTCATGATATTATAATGTGATATTATTATTACGCTAACGTCTGTACGATCTCTTTCTTAAGCCTCGTATCGTACCCCAAACTGGGGATGCTGAAATCTGACAGTGTAAACAGTTTGAAATCTCGGCTAAAATCTAGGCTAGTATAAAATATTATTTCGACTTAACACAATTGAAATGGGTCAAGGTAGGTTTTAAAATAATATTTCCAACTGAGCTATTTTCTCCGGTTGTAGGCATCGAATCCATCACCCTCCATTCCCATTTTCTCACGGAAGACAGGGGCACTCGCATCAGATCGCTGGCGGGACTTGGCTTGATGGATGGTCTCTAGTTCGGCGCTATTCCTGCTGGGGCTGCCTTCGTGGGTGCTTATCAAGCATACAACTGGAAAATGATAGCATCATGGAAATGTGAGAATGCGAGGAAAAAATATGGGTTTTAGTGGGTCACTCGAGTACTGGATGCTTCATATTCTATACTTGAAATGTAATGTTTCTGTGATTTATACACCGACATTATGTAATTTGTTTTCCTTTTTTTCTTTTTGTGTAGAGATTGCGATAAAGTCGGTAGTGGATTATTATTATTTTTTTATTATGAATACCGCACAAGAGTCCCAACTGCTCCCGTCTAGAGCCAGTGAGACTATGGCACCAATTGGGTGGCTGAAGATAGTGGGGAGGGGAATCAGAATCCAGGAAAGCAGAATCCAGGTAATCTGCTTCTTCAAGTTCAATCCTCTTCGTATGCTCTTATTTTTTTTTTTACGAGCTCCATACACGACTCCCTGAGGAATGAATTCCCCTTAGCGCCTATGTCATCTTTGGGGATGCTGGGTTTTTTTCTTATATGAATACCTTACAAGAGTTCCAGCTGCTCCGTGGAGCCTGGAGCCAGTGAGACTATGGTATCCTAAATTGGGGTAAGTTGTGAGGCTGAAGGCAGTGGGGAAGAGAAGAAAACGAGGAAGAGGATGATAGGAAGTACCTGGCTATTCAGGTCTGGTCACAAAACACGGCTAAAGCCATTTCAAGCAACGTTTCAATTCTGAATGCTAGTCTTACACCTGGGCGATACTGATAGTATCTTCCACTCTGGAACGTGCCGCAAATATACCTATACATTATTTTAAATTAATAAATTGTGAAATAACACAAATTAATCAAATAAAATTTATTTGCCACGCCGGGATTCGATCCCGCGACCTTCGGAATGCGAGTCAAGAGCCTTACCGCTGGACTACGCCGGCCGTAGTCCCGGTTATTAACTTAACTTCTAAATCACTTCAAATGTCAAATTCATGAATTTTAAGATAAAAGTCTTAATGATATTAATAATAATTCGTAATATTACATTCACAATTCATTATTCATATTTTTTCTCTAAGGCGCCATTCTAATACAAAATTCAGATAATTTATTTTAGCAGCTTATAACTTCAGCCGAACAGGCAAACAGATTGCATACACCAGCTCATCAGTCAGTGAGATTAAAAAAACATTGTATACAATGTATCGCCAATGATGGGAACGCTGCAAAAATGTTAAAAATATCAAGGGCGTTATACGTAATATATGGACTTGCCAACGTCTCACAAACTCAAGATAGAGAGTTACAAGTAATAAACACTCTTTTGTTTTCAGTAAATTCTTAATTCAAAAGTTATTAATGTATGATAAAGATAGACATACAAAGAATGTGTGCCATGTGTGGAAACAATCGAAATAATTGTTTTTTTTTAAATAATATTACATTCTTTGCTTGAATTCACAAATGTAATTTTATTCCTTGGCTTTTATTAGTATTTGCCGTGTAATGGAAACATTTTCATCACAAACGAGGGCATTTTACACTATTTTAATGCAATTTACTTACTAGTACGACACGACCCTACGCGACGTGCGGCAGCTGAGTACTAAAACTACGAAATCGAAGACGAATATAAAAAGGAACTCCAGTGAAAAATATTAATATATTAGTCACCTGGGTCAAAGTTGTATAGAAATCAATAGAAATGAAGACGCAAGCCGTTAGGCGTTCCGTGTTATTGGTTTATAGAGAATTTGACATATAATAGTTTTTGTTTTTATTGAAACATTATTTAGGCCTAAATAATTCAGTATCAAAAATAAAGTATCTCTATTGGTTTATCTATATTATTTAAAATATTCAAAAACTTTAACAGTACAAAAAACAATCGTATTGCCCAGTAATGTCTATGAAAACGCTCCAATGCTGAAATTCAAAATGGCGGGAGTCGAACAGCTGATTCCAGTTCCCTACAAGATTCATACTTTGGTTAGTCATGATGACGTCACACTAGATTCGGTGATTTTCGGGGATCTTGAAAAATTAAAACTTTGACATTTATTTTCACTATTAAAACTAAATATAAAAATAAAAATAAATATGCAGTTATTTAAGTTTGAAGGTAAAGCATAAAAAAAAATAAAAAAATTGGACTGGAATCCTCTATTGCCTTGTGTTTGGCTTACCACTTTTTAGATTTCTACCACGCATCTAGGTACATATTAGATATAACGTAACTAACTAACAAACCAACACGCTGTTTCCCCGCAGGGGTAGTCAGAGAGGTCAGACCGCCAAACAACTCGATCTTGGCACACATTCCTTGCCTCGTTCACATTCATATACCGTCTCATAAATTTTCTTCTATTATTCTGACTCTTGGCATGGTCCGACTCAAGAATCTGATTCACTTGGTCGTGCCATGTCTTCCTCTATAACGTCAATGCAAAATATGTCATATTTTATACACGAACTGGGAGATAATTACATTACACAGATCCACTCTAACCCGGTAGATCACTTTAACGTTAGGATTTTTTTTTTATTTTTAAACCAAAATTTTTATCAAAATCTTTTTTTAAAATGATAAAGTTTAATTTCATTAACAAAATTCACCAGCCATATTTACCCGGCAAGAGTGTGGTGAAAAAATGTAACAAGACGTATGTGGCAGGGCATGACAGACCCGTTTACAAATTTGACGTTTAAGAAAATGCATTAAAACCTTTTTTTTAATTAAAGCAAGACTATATTATAACGTAAATAAAATTAATTTGCACTATTTTAACAATTTTTATATTTTACTTAAATGGAAACAAGACATTTTGAATTTTCAACAAAAAATTTCACTCTCAAAAAAAAACTACAAAGAAACTAAAGAAAACAAGTTTTATGGAAAAAACTCTTAAATATATGATAGAACATGTAACAAGTAACTATATAAACTAAAAAAATAACTAAAAAAAGTAGGAACATCTTTGGAACCGGAGTTCAAATCAGTGCAGTTTTTACTTAGAAAATACTTCGGATGAGCTCTCCTCATTGGAAGTATTTTCTAAAACTTCTTCCAGCATTGACACTCCTTCTTTTTTCTAATACTTCTTCCAGCATTAACTGTCAACGTCCGTTTTCTATAAAAATCTACAATGCCACAAATAAAGTAAGTTAAAATAGCAGAAAAAATAATGTTAGTTTTTGTCACGAAATATATACACCAGCTATGCCAACTACTCAAAGCAACAACAGGTTTGAAGGTCACAAACCAAAAATACACGCAAATAAGTAATATGGTGGGTATGACATACCCTGTCACACTCTCGCCGGGTTAATTCAATCCAAGTCGCCAAAAATTGAATACAGATTTTCACTAACACGGAATTTTTTTTCGTTGTATCTTTTCTATCTATTCAATATCACATTCAAGGCATTTAAAAGAAGATTAAGATGAAATTTTTTATATTTATATATATCATTATTTTATCTTTAATTTAATTAGAGTATTTAGTTTTGGTATAAAAAATAACCATTTTAATCGTTTGAACCATTGCAAATGTGTTGACATTTTTGAAAAATCGTTTCAAAATAATAATCAACATGATCATCATCTTTCTTATGATTTTTATGGTGTTATGCCGTGTTTCGCTACCTCCTTCTTTAGCCAACGTTTCGGACACTGTAACGCTGTCCGAAACGTTGGCTAAAGAAGGAGGTAGCGAAACACGGCATAACACCCCAAAAATCATAACAAAAATACTTTTTGGCCGTGAAAACCTAAAAACATGCATGATCATAATCAATTATTATTAACAATGGCTGTACAAAAGTTACCCGTAATGCGGAAAACATTTTAACGTTCACAAAACTCTTTTTGCTTTTACCTCTCTAGCACTGATGCAAATGAAACAATGAAATATTCTGTACCCGCCACTTCCCGTAGCTGAAAAAATTTATTGCAGTTAAACTTTGACACACATTTTTAATGGCTGTTTAGACTGTTTACGTTGGCGGAAAAATCATAACACGTTCACAAATTATTTATTCAAACCCGAGCGCTGAAACTTTAAATACATGTGTTCGGAGCGGCGCGTAAACACACTGGATTGTTGGGAAAGAAACCACGTTGATGTAAAATTTTCAATGCCACTCCTATACATAGATAGACACAGTATAGAAATATCTACAGGCAGATAAATGTGAACGATTAAATTATTACACTATTTGCTTAGTATTATTTAATGGTCGCTGTATTATTTAATTTAATAGATTTATGGACAATCGAAGTGGAAAATTTATTGAATTAATCCGGTGTTTGTATTTGGCTCAATGCTTTATAAAATAATTACCTTTATCATCGGAGTTAGTGTCTATTCACAATATTATAAAAATAATTATTATAGCAACATTTTGTGCAATTTTGCTTCGAAGTGCTGTTCAAAACATAAATTTTACGATAAAAATCATACAATCAAAAATTTCGCGGATCGTGGAAGAGTTTGTTTTTTTAAACGGTGGATGAACCCAAAAACATTCAAAATTTAGTTATAAAAAAATCATGAATTCATTTTTTCTTATTTAAATTCTGGCCACCTTAAAAGTGATCTTTTTAATGCAATGCGCATATCGACTATTTTTTTCATTGCTCAAAGTGTTCGGGCTTTTTAGTGCTTTACCGATGACGGAAGAAAAAATCGCATATCTGCCACAATTCATTCATTCAATTCACAAGCATGCCTTCCAAAAATAATGAAGTAAGCTTCACAAATCTTTAAATCATTAATACTACGATGAAATTTTGCCACTCTTAGACAGGTCAAAAACCCCTAGAAAAAGGTTGATTTTAAAATCAATATTTACCACATGAAAATGCATTAAAAACCATTGAAATATTTGGCTTTCACTCGAAGCAGCTTCTTTGTAAACACTTTGTATACTGTAGTATTACAACTTTTTGCACCTGCATTCCACCATTTGCACCAACGAAATCAGCCAATAAAAATCGGTGAAAACTCGAAAAGAGCCTCAAAAAGAATCTGAAGCCAAACACGATCTCTCATAACAACGTCTATATTGGCATGCTAGTCTAGCAACGTCTGTTGGGTGAGGCCGAAGAGTTCATAAAACTCTAACTTGGTGATGGTAAGATTGTATTCGAAAAGGTCTGTTTTTTGGTCCCCCCATTTATGCATATTTAAAGAATGTTCTATAAAACATTGGTACCCTAATAAATATACATATATCGGATAAGAATGTGGACTAGCACTAAAATAAGAACTTAGGACGAAATTTATCATCTAGTTAAGGATACGATTTTCTGAAAACAGTAGATTTACTTTCTCCCAGAATTCTTTATCCGCGTAGGTTCTTGTGGGAGTTTATTCCAAGCTTTAGGGTCCGATTATCCCAAAGCGCGATCACCGAAGTCTGTTCTGGAAAGTAGAGTATCTAACTGAGTGTTATTGGTATCGATAGGTACCTTTTATACCTGAGTCTAGAAAGACTTCATAAATAGGTCCGGTTATGCCAATACGTATTCTTGGTTTTGCGAAGTATTTATAAGCGGCAAGGTTTTATTTTTTTTTATGTGAATACCGCCAAACTGCTACGAACCGTCTGGTGCCAATGGTGGACTCTGGCTTACCCAATCGGGGTACGTTGTAAGGCTGGTGATGAGGGGGAGGGAAAAAAGATGGATAAGGGGAAGGTGGACTGGCCTTTAAGATCTGGTCCACAAACAAGGTTGAGTTAATTTAAAATGGCAATCTTTTGCCAGAACGATACTAACAATATCTTCCATTTTGGAACTTGCGTGTAAATCTGTCAAAATAACACAATTTTAATTAAATTATATTTGTATTTTGGTAGAAAGCAGTCATCTTGTGGATTCAAATATTAACTGAAATAAAACAATTTTTTTTAAATTTTTTTTTGTAATTTATTGAAAAACAAACAATTCCAGGTTACGAATTAATCAAAAACACATTGTCTGAGCTCATGTTTACATACGGAAAGAGACGAAACATAATATAAAGGAACAGTGAGAAATTGAAGATTTCAAATTCACTTTCTTATGTTCTCTCCAGAGACATTTGTAATTTAGTTAAGTTCTGGGACCTACGTTCTCGAGTAATTGGATGCTTATTAAAAAGACTTGTAATAAATATTTGGTCTTCCGCCAAACGAATGTTGATAAAAATGGTATCAAGCGTAACGGTTGGTCACAAAACCGGCCCTTAGAAGATTACTGCAGTTTCGGTTCTTATTGATCTCAGGAAGCCGTATGAATATGCAAAGAGTTACTTTATAGGGAAGGGAAGGAATATAGGGCAAAGAACCCTCCTTTATCTGGGCTTGGCACCAGCACTGTCTAAAGGCGGATATCTATGGCGGAGGCGTTGTTCCATTTCCAAACACCTAATATGATTGAAAAATTTTGGCCACGTGAATTGGTGAAAATACTTTTTCGTATCGTAATATTGCCAGTCATCATAATTCCAAACGTGAAATATTTTTAACTGCATTATGATTGAAGCAGCAATTTCCTGCGTTGTATCAGAATGTTCATTATTGAACCGAAATAATTTTCGCCTTCCCAAACACAAATAATATAATGTTTAAAATATTAATAAATTAATGGAAATGTTTTTTCTTCGTTTGTTGGATAACTATTTATTATTTATACAGGTAACCGGGAACCATTTATTGGATAACCAACACAGGTCACCCCAAGTGGTTTGCTACGTTTGGTGACTTAACAAAGGAGCCCGCGTTCATGGGATGAGGTTTGTCTAGGTATTGGCGGCGGATGCGTTTACCCACTACTCTGTGGCGTGCCGAATTAAGGATTGCGTACACTGATTGAGGAAGACCTTTGACCTCTCCAGCCGGACTCCCTCGACCGATCGCTTTGCACTGCAGTGGGAGGAATAGATTTATACGTTCGTCACTCCTGGACAAACGGACCCCCGAATTTCTACCCTCTGAAACCCTTTTCCTTCTCAGAACTTTCCTTCCTTTATTTCCTTAAAAATACCCTTCACATGGCATCTCCAAAGATGACACAGGCCCCAAGAGAAATTGTTTTCCTCAGGGCCTCCTGTCTAGAGCAAATTTAAAAAAAAAAACAATTTTATTGTACCTACAGTATGTAATGCATGTTATTTATTGATGATGATGATTATTATTTGTTACCTATTTGTTTAAGGGAAGGTACTATTCAAAAGGACGACTCACATTGCTAAAACAAGCTTAATAACCCTGTTATTTTTATTTATTGATCATTGAAGACAATATTAGCGACTTTCAAACGAAAATTTGAAACAGAAAAATTAGAAAAAGATACGGTCGCGTTTAGGACAATTATGACTTCGATGATTCAATTTGAGTGAGTTAAACTATATAATGGGTAATCTATTAGCATATATAGCATATATGTATATCTCCCTTCCTCCACCCCACCAACTATCCATGTACTTGTATTCTGACAAGGCGTGTGGCCAAAATTACCTTCACGTGATATTTGGAAAAATACTCATGGAACTGTCAGTCTATTGAAGTGACCAATGCAATGATCAACTCCTATATTGATATTTAAGGCAGTATTCTAGTCTAGAAAAAAAAACTATTTTTTTTCTTCATATTTCCAAAGTTTAAATATTCGAAAATCTCTCCTTAAAAGAATTTTTCTAAATTCGCATTATTTGAAAGTTATAACCATTTTAATGTCGCGGTTTGTCGATATCAAATTTGGTCACTTTTAACTGTTTCATGCTTCGAGTACCAGAGGTGCCAATATCTTTTTCTGATTTTTCTGTTTCCAGATTTTCGATTGAGTTTCGCTCATAGTGTCTTCATTTAATTGAATAATATAATCATCTCGCTTTGCAGTAGCGAATTGACACCCCCCTTCTTAAATTAAACAATAGAGCAAAACTTAAAATACATTAAGCAATCAAATATCATAATTATCTGTCCGGTTGTTTGACAAGATTATTTTCCCGCACATGGTCCCTCATCTCCAACTTCTTCCTCTTCAAGTCTTTAAGTGCTGCATCAATTCAGTTGGATAGTATGGTCATAGTCCTTATGAATTTCAGTGCAATACCTGAGTCTGTGTTCCGTCCATACCATCACCATAATAATCTTCAATAACATAAGACCTGACATATTTTGATTTTTCTTAAAGTATGCATGATCTCTTCTTTTGAACAAAGAAAAAGGTTTGGCGTTGACATTATAATAACTTGAATTTTATGAAAAGAATTTTCAATGTACTTTTTATAAACTGAGAAACCTTATGTTTTTATTTTATTTGAGTTAGAGGAAAATTCATTATCAAAGTTGTAGACATTAACAATTGAGCAGGTTACGGTACTATGGCTTTAGGTATGTTCCTAGAATGCAATAAAGTTTTAGATCGAGAATTTCTCCTAAGTCCTAAAAGGTTTACCATTTTAAGTTTTTTTTAAATTTTATATTACTTATTTTATTAGTTTTTATATGGCTGACAGAGTATTGCACTCTGTCTGCCTTATAAAAGCTGAAAATAAACATACATCTAGAATTATTACGCCAGCGGATGTACGGTTGAAATTTAAAAATCCGTCTCTGAATACAACTCTGACGCCGTGCCTAACGCAAAATCGTTTTCGTATGTGAATTTTGTTACAAATCTACTTTCGTAATAGAACCGAATTAAAGCAGTGCCAAAAGATGGCGCCACTGACGTTAACAGATAGCGTGAGGAACTTCAACTGGCAAAAGGTAAGTACTATTGTATTTGAACGTTGTGATTTCTATTGTAATTGGCAAACGTTAATAATAATACCACAATGTGTACTTGCCAAAAAGTACTCATTGAGTAAAAGTATCGAATACAAAGTATCGAGTACAAAAGTATCGGTATCGAAAGGAAAGTACCCGATACCACAAAGAATCGATACTTTTACGTGACCCTAACCACGCGTCTACATATTATATATGACGCCAATGGGCATCGCGGTTACTTTGTCCCGGTGACTAGCTATCACTGATTGCCTGAGATTATATTTCCAAGGAACATGTAATTTTGTAATCAGTTCCTACCGGATTTATAAAATGGTCACCAATACTTAAACTGGGCGAAGCCGAACCAAAAGCCGCCCTCAGGTCCTAGAAGCAAAAACCTGCCGAGCGGGCTTTTAACTGCTAGTTATTACTATTAAATGAGGATCTGCATGTGTTTCTCTAGAATTTATCAGAATATTTTTTTGCAATTTTTACAGAACTCTTTGCCTGACCGTCCGATTATGAATGGTATAGACTAGTGACTACATATTCTACATCTCAATTATTCTAAAATTATTTAATTTTTCAATTTACTGAAGAAGAAGATATACTTATAAATCTAAACGAAATATGAAAGAAAACAAGTCACATAAAATAAAAGGTAACGGTCGCAAGCGGTAATCGAAACCGAAAATCGTCTTGTCTGACCGAGACACAGCGCCTCAACCAACTCGGCCATTGGGACCTATTAAGTTTACTTTTTAAAGTTTGACAATGAAATAACCCTCAGCTCCGGTATCCAAAATTGGTTTAACCGGAAATAAATCAATTTAGAAACCTTCAAATTTGACATTGAGAATCAGATAAAAACAGTATAAATAAGTCATCTAAAAGTGGTTTAATCACAGTTTGAAAATGGCTTTGTAAGCCGAAACAGCTGTAATTAAAAACTAAAATACTTACAGAACTTGGTAATAACATTATCAAATTAAATTTTAACAAATTTATCTAGGTATCATTTGGTGTGCTTGAAAAAGTGGAAAGGTACGTTTTATGGGACATGCTTACGTACGAAATAATTTGGCATGACACCACCATTGCATGTTCGACATCTTTTGAAAATAATGACGTTAATTGTCATTTTACGTCCAATGCGGATGTCAATTGGACATCTACGCTGTCATTTACGTGATGTGCTTGTTAATTTCATTGCGCAGTAGGGAGCGTGGTCAACCCTTCACATTATTAATGTTCGGTATTGTAACCCAGCTTGGTATGGCAGATTGGTGAAACATATAATTATTCTGAACGACAGAGTAAGGAAACTAATATACATTTTTAGATGTTAAAGAGATATTTTAAAAGAAAAATTACTCAGAACCATACACTTCGCTTTCTATAAATCAATTATACAATATAGGATGTTGATGACATTATAGGATGTTGATGACAATATAGGATGTTGATGACATTATAGGATGGGGCGGTACACATAAAAGTCAAACACAAACAATTTTCATATCACAAGAACTAATAATAAAAACAATTTAAAAAAACCCTTTTCGTATTCGTCAGAACTTTTATTCAAACAATTTAAGGCCAGAAAATTAAATGTTAACATTAATGCAACATTACAAATTTAAAAACATAATATTCAAAATAAAGTTGCACCCTTTAAAAATAGCAGAAATCTTAGGCAAACGCCAATACCTCCTACTCCAAAATGTAATAAACAATAGGACAGCTAAAACATAAATATCTCGGTGATAATTTTTTTAATTCATTACCAGAAAAAATTAGAAACATGAATACTAATAAAAAAACTCACCTTAAATATTATAATTAAAACTTGAACTGAATCACGTCAAATAAAACCAATGTGATAACACCCCCCCATACACACAAGCCCTGCTTATTTATGGGGTATATCAAATACATCTATTATGTAATTAATTATTGTATAAAATTTTGTTTGAAATACATCTATCTTTTTATGACTAATAAATAAATAAATTAAAATTATCGTTTTTCTTTCTCAAAATGTATTTATATCTCAATACTTCAAGCAAAGTTCTAATTACACCTTCCGTAAATATAATATATAATCTTTGTATATAATATATATTGATTATTCATCTTCAAAAATTAGTAAATTTTTCACTATCTGGCAATCGTTGAAGCATTTCCCATAATAATAACGTTGATGTTCAACATTAGACGGCCTCCGTGGTCCCGAGGTAAGACTCTCGACTCATAATCCGAAAGTCACGGGTTAGAACCCAGCGTGCGCAAATAAATTTTATTTGATTAATTTGTGTTATTTCACAATTTACTCATTTAAAATAATATAAAGTATATTTGCAGCACGTTTCAGAGTGGCAGATACTATCAGTATCGCCCTGGTGTAAGACCACCATTCAGAATTAAAACGTTGCTTTTTTTTTTTTTTTTACAGTTAATACCGCACAAGAGTCCCAACTGCTCCCGTCTGGAGCCAGTGAGACTATGGCATCCCCAATCGGGGTATGTTGTGAGGCTGAAGATAGTGGGGAGGGGAAGGAGATAGGGAAGAGGAGGTTGGGGAAGTACCTGGCTATTCAGATCTGGTCACTAAACACGGCTAAAGCCATTTCAAGCAACGTTTCAATTCTGAATGGTGGTCTTACACCAGGGCGATACTGATAGTATCTTCCACTCTGGAACGTGCCGCAAATATACTATTTATTATTTTAAATTAATAAATTGTGAAATAACACAAATTAATCAAATAAAATTTATTTGCGCACGCCGGGTTCGAACCCGCGACCTTCGGATTGTGAGTCGAGAGTCTTGCCTCGGGACCACGGAGGCCGTCAAAGGCCGTCGAGGCTTGAAATAGCTTAAGCCGTGTTTAGTGACCAGATCTGAATAGCCAGGTACTTTCCCACCTTCCTCTTCCCTATCTCCTTCCCCTCCCCACTACCTTCAGCCTCACAACATACCCCAATTGGGGATGCCATAGTCTCACTGGCTCCAGACAGGAGCAGTTTGGACTCTTGTGCGGTATTTCATATAAAAAATTTAAAAAAATTAGCTTGCAGGCGTGAAATCAAAAACTTCCAGAGTTATGGAAGTCGATAGTATGTAATGCAGACGAATAGATGCCCCATGGAAAAATATCCCTTAGGGCCTATGGCATTTTCAGAGATGCCGTGTGAAGAGTCTTTTAAAGGAAAGAAAGGATTTCCGGGAAGGAAAAATGTATGAGGGGTGGGTAAGAATCTGGGTTCAAGGTGTCCGGGAGTGATCGACGCATGAAACAATCCCTCTTACTGCAGTGCAAGGCGATGGGTCGAGAGAGTCCTGCTGTAGAGGCCAAATGGCTACCTCAACAAATCTCTCCCAATCCAGACCATCACGTAGTAAATGGGTAGATGCATCCGCCGCCAAGTCCTGACAAACCTCACCTCATTAACCCGGGCACCCCTGCTAATTCACCAAACGAATCGAACCACTTGCGGTGACCTGTTAAAGAGACCTTGGTTATCCAATAAATGTTTCCCGGGGTGGCGGTACCCAAACTCGCCTCCCAAATTGAAGCATTGATTACGATCCTATATTTATTTTGCTCATTTTAATGTTAAAGTACGCATTTTTGTTTTTTGTAATTTTTTTAAAATATGAATGATGCCAACTCAACGCAATATTACAACATTAATTTATGTACAATGAATGTGTAAAACACGTCTGCGGGATTTTGGTGGAGCAAAAGTTAATGGTATAAGTAACATAAAAAAGCTATATAAGTTGTGAAATGGGAAAACAAAAAGCATCTAGGGCAGCCGGTCTAAACCGAATACTTTCTTCAATGAGGTTTTACGGTAAAGTTGTTAGTTACTGTTTTATTAAGTATCTAGCGGAGAACAAAACCGGCCGTCAAGCGACGAGACCACGTGACGTAGAGCCGGTAGTTCGAGGTGCGGCCGCCAGGGCGCCGAGGGGAGTAATTAATTGTTTTCCCCAAACCAATCCACTTTCGTTCGGAAATGACCAGACCGGGAAATTGGCTGCGGTTTTTGTCGCGCCGCGCCGATCTCATTTCCAACAGAGATGACTATTATAATATTTGCAAGGCCGTTAGGAGTGGTTGCAAACGTTAATTTTATATACATTTATTCTTTTTTTTATTTAAAATATATACATATTACAGATTTTAAGGAAAAGAATATGGTTCTTAAAACTAATTACAATATATTAATTTCTTGTTAACAAGCTGCCCAACTCAATAGAGAAAGAATTTCTCGTGTATGAATTTTGGAGTAGTGCCATTGTAAAATAGGTACAGAAATTATGTTATTAGAAGTAATTAAATTAGAAAAAAAATAAACTTATATGCATGATAACCGGTCTACATAATGAACATGAATAAAATAAGAGTTACTAAAATTACGACCTACAATATGGATAAAACAGGTATACTATAAAAATAATATTATTGCATTTGGTTATTAGGTAGGTTGACATACACATAGACACAACATTTTTTTGTCAGCTTGCCAATTACGTATAAAGTGTTTGTAATGTTCTGTTAATTTGCAGACACACTGTCAGATTCTCCAACTCCCTTGGATGGAGATTACTTTGTGCAATAAAAGAGTCTGGTTCTTTATCTGGTTTTATTTATACTTCGCGTATACAGTTGGGACTACGTTAGTCAACCTAACTGAGAGCTGGCTAAAATGGTTCTGGCGTGTGAACATTAAAAACACGGCCTCTGAGCTGTCCTGACCTCCTATCGGAGAACTCAAGCACTACGGCTTGCCATCTAGCGGATTCTACCGATAGCTAATGTCACCGCCATCTGTCTCTACAAGGCAGAAGCTTTACGATACACTACAGTGTTTAAGTGAAAACGCGCTAAAACACGCGAATAAGACTAATAGAAAATGTTGGCGGCAGTTGAACCATTTATTGGATTACCAACACCCTGCCACTTTCTGTGAAGCGGGCCCAATCGGAAGAGACTGATTTGAAGGAGAACTTTTGACCTCTTTATACCTCGACCCATAGACTTGTACCGCAGTAGAAGGAATGAATTTATAAGTCCGTCACTCTTGTAGACATTCACGCCTAGATTCTTGCCCACCCCTCACACCTTTTTCCTTCCCAGAAATTTCTCTCCTTCATTTACCTAAAAAGACTCCCCACACACTCTTTCTTGGTGAATTTTTTTTCCTCACGGCCTCCAGCGTGGAGTTAATATGAAAGAAATATAAAAAAATATTTTTCGAAAATTTATAAAATTTAAAAAAAGTTTGTTAAATTTCTATCGATGTCTATCTTTAGCAGTCGGTTTCTAAACTTAAAATCAGCATATTATATATTATAATAAAACTATAAATATAATGCTTAAAAAGCCCGCTAGGTCGTTAATAAATCAATAAATAATTACATAAATAAATATATACACTAGCTTTTATGTGTCGTATGGATATTGGGTTATTGCTGTTACTACCTATTATGTACTTATAATCTTTACATTTTTTATATACTATTTATGTGTTAACCTTAGGAGTAGTCATATTCTTATTTTTTGTACAACAGATTTGTACCTACAAATAACTGTTGTATGCATATACTTATTTACTTGCTTTTATATGTCAAATGATTATGGTTATAGAATTGCTGGTACTACATATTGTGTACTTATAATCTTTGCAATATTTTTTGAACATTGCAACGATATATTATTACATTTTAATATTACATTGACAAGATCAACAAGAAAATTCAATTTGTTTAGTTTGCCCACATATATGTAGAACTAACATTAGAAAAAATTCCTCAATTCCCCAAATATGTACGCAATATAACTCACAATTTTAAATATAGACATACCCTTCGGAAATACCGAACAGAGAAGTAACGCAAATAAAAAAGGAATACAAGAGTGTGGAATGTATCGGAAGCATCTCTTATTCTTATCTCTTATCCTTATCCTATATTCCCCTTCCCCTCCTCCTCACCTAAAATTAAATTTAAGATATAATAAAACTCTATTTTCAAGTTATTTTAACATATGAGACCTTTTTTGCTTCATTTTCTTCTTTTAAACTTCATTTAACTTATTGTATTTATTTATTTTTATATTTTAGGTATAAGTTGTTTGTCTCCTTCAAATAAATACATTTACATCATCTCATGCGTAGAAACAATTATAAAAGCATTTCCATACATGACATGACTCGACTGGAATTATTTATTTACTACACAAATTTAGTACTTTAAATAATAGTCTAATTATTGCGGTTAACAACAGCTTCGTTGTAATAGAAGGTCTGTTACTATGTTCAGAAAGCTTGTTTTAGTGTTCAAGGAAATCATTTTAATTAGCTTCTTATAATCCTCTAGTGATAAAGCAAAACTTATGGCAGAATAGTTCAATTTTCAAAAAAAACTGAAAATAACTATAACTTTACTATTAGGTATAAATACTAATAATATACTATATCTATAACTTATAAAGTTATAGTTATAGTATATAAGTCAAAATTTTAGTTATTTATTGAAAATAACTATACCTTTACTATTAGGTATAAATACTCTACAATCTGTATAGATGTTTTTGTTCGTTAACAATTATTATAATCGTAGTTTTAGGAGTCAGCTTTTTATAAGAGCTGTTGTTGTTGTTGTTGTACGATGATTTAAAACGTGAAACAATGATATCCATGAAAACGTTGATTTAATTTGCCAAATGTGAATCTAAAATTCATCCTTTTTTGATCTGTACTACCATTGTTATATAAAACAAAATATTGCATTTATGAAAAAAATATGTAACATTTGGATGAACATTTGTTTTGGTATGTACGGTAATATGTTATATTTTATTAAATTGAGTGCATTTTCATGAAAGCTTATTGCTCAGACTACGCCAAACTAGTAATACCATTATCATTGAGATGGTTACCTGAAAGTAATCCCCTCTGATGGCCTTGTGTGAAGGGACATGGCCAAATATCCCCCATAAACGAAAATTTATAATTAATTAAAAATACGAATGTATGAATAGACATACTTGATGTTGACAATTTTGCACGATACTACTTGCTAACAAGTCACCTTTTTTATATATTTTTATTCGGTGATGTAAATGCTCTCTGTTATTGAAACATATTATTACATTCTATACCTGAAGAGAACTTCATATTGTTTTTGGTTGTAACACACATTGAATAAGTGTATCCCATACCTAAATACTAGCTTTTATCATACACACATCATACTTTGTTTTATGTCAGGTCTTAACCTAGTACTTATATTATTTAACTATTACACGAGTACATATTTCTTTTCAATATTATCTCATTGTACTTCTAATAACAACTGTATCACCTCAGTGATATTATTTTAATGTATTCATATTTTGTTATTTTGTTCTTTAAAATACTGACACCCTCCGTCATGTATAATTTTAACTTAAAAGCCATTTTATGGTGTTTAAATACATATATAAAAAAATATTATTTTACTTCTCTTTTGTTTTTTTATTTAATGTATTGTTTTTGTTTATTTTTTACGTACTCTGAAATATTATGAAAAGTATTGCATTGCACCCCCCTTCATAACTTCTGGTCTAAATTATTTATTTTATTTTATCGCAGTTTCCAAATTATTTAAGCAATGCTAACTAAGCCTTTCATAAATTTATTATTATAAAGAAAAATATATTTCCTGAAAGTAAAAGTTACCATGACTATGTTTATTCCATTCATGTTGACATCAAACTCACTGCGAAGACGTTACAAGAACATCAAACGATATTTCATACAAACGAAAATATCTTCGCTATGCTCTCAAAGCGTTATTAGCTAAATTTTCCGTCATGAACCAAGTCAGTTCAACAAAACATTTCTCGAAATAAATTTTCGTGGTACCTAATAATTCAATGAGATTTTTGAATATGAAAATTTTCATTCAACCCGGTAATTAGCTCAATGTTATTAGTTCTAAAGTTTCGTAAGAGTTATGATAACAGGAGGGTGACCTTTTAAGGATGGAACGTTTAATTATTCCTCAGGCGATTATACCAATTAATTATAATCATTCAGTTTCATACAATTCATACAGAGTGCACGCTAAAAAAAAACGCTCCCAAAAATCATAGAAATTTATAACCCATAGTACGGTTATAGCAATCATTTAAGCGGCAATTGTTTTCGTTAATATCAGTTCAGTGAAATATCTAAGCTAGTGATTTCTGAACTATCTTAAATAACGTAATTAAGTCTTTATAAACCTGCAAAAGTGACATCGAGTATTGTTGACAAAACAAACATCTGATTATTATAAACGTACCTGCGCCTAAGTCAATTAATATTGCACTATCTTCACAGTGCGTCACAGTCGGCCCATAGCGTAGTGGCTAGCGCGCTCGCTGAAAATATACTGAGCGGACCTAGCGGACAACGATCGAATCCTATCAAATCCAGAAAAATAAAATTTTATTTTTATTTATATCAAATAATTATCCGATCTTCAAACCTTTTCATAATGAATAGGCAGAAAAAACCCCAAAAAAAAGTGACATCTAGCGATTCGGAAGAAGACAACACCAATACTAATAAAACAACCAAAAGTATAGGAAATAGTGCACTTGAAATCGATGATAAAAATATGGAAAAAATTATTCTCCACATTAATAAAAATATGGAAAATATTAAAAAAGAAATAATCACCAAAATGGAAAAGATCACAGCAGAAACCCAAAAAAGCATAGAATTCATAAGTAATCAGTATGACGAAATTATAAAAAAGATAGACCTAACTCTCATACAAAACAAAAAAATTGAAGGTGAAATAGAAATCATCAAAAAGGATCAACAAGACAAAAATACCATCATAAAACATCTTGAAATCAAACTATCGGAACTTGAATCAAAATTTCGCTCAAATTACTTGGAAATAGCCGGCATTAAACAAACAAGTGACGAAGAGGCTACCGAAATAGTTAAAAGAGTGGCTGCAGCGGCTGGCTTAGAAATCAAAAATAGCGAAATAAACGATGTAAAAAGAATACCGGACAGACGTATCGATGCTCCCCCCAAACTGCTAGTTCACTTCAAAAATAAAACCACAAGAGACAACTTCATCGCCGTAAGAAGAAACATAAACTACGCTGCTATCAAAGGACTTGCCCAAGACAAGATTTTCATTGGAGAAGAACTCACCCCATATCATAAAGAACTTTTATGGCAAACAAAAAAATTTGCCAAAGAAAAGAATTATACCTATGTCTGGTACAAGGAAGGTAGAATCATGATGAGGCGCCTCACCAACGAAAAAATTTTCTATATCAAACATGTAGATGATTTTAAAAAAATTACTTAAAATGTCACGAAATTGTCCTTTTCAATGTACACATCACACAAAAATGGATTCTGTAACTACCAATATAACGTCTAACAAATCAAACCTATCAATCTACCATCAAAATATTAGATCGATAAATAAAAACTTTGACCAGTTTCTCATCCAACTCGACCTTACTAAAACTAAATATGACCTAATTATCCTGACAGAATGTTGGCTAACACCTTACTATAATCCAAAAAACATCCCCAATTATACCCATCATCAAACCTCCAACCACTGCAGACAAAACGATGGCATAGTAGCATATACACTAAACGACACTCACAACACATTTAACGTTAAAGAAATTCACATTTCAAACTCAAACTGTCTGCAAATAACATACAACGTCAACACCTGTATCATTGCACTTTACCGCTCTCCTTCGAAACCTAATATCTCCTCCTTTCTACATGACTTGAACTGCTATCTAACGGAACTAAACAATACAAAAAACTTAATATTGATGGGAGACCTTAACATTAACATTTTAAAAAACAATGAACATCCCCAGTGCCAAGATTACTTAAATACAATCATGTTCCACGGAATGGAAAGCACAATAAATTCCCCAACAAGATGTACGCCATACTCCTCCTCCTGCATCGACCATATTATGGTTAAATCAACCAACCAATACACCTCCGAAATCCACACGTCATCTATTACAGATCACTACGCCACCTCATTCACAATGAGTTCCAAACACAATGTACAAAGCAAAGCTTCAACTAAAATAACGAAGAAAACAATTAACTATGACAACCTCAACAAAACGATTAATTCCAAATCCTGGGACGTACTCTATAATATAGAAAACATAGAGGAGGCCTGGAACTACTTCTCTACCTACCTACAAGATACCCTTGTCCAAAACACCAAAATCACCACAAAAACCATTCCTAGAGCAATCAAACCTCTCAAACCATGGATAAACCACACTATTATCAACTGCATTCGGAAACGCAACTCCATACATAAAAAATGTGCCACAAATCCATATGATATCACACTCCATAATTTCTATAAAAGATACCGAAATATTTGCACACAAGTCATTAGGAAAGCCAAAAATCTATACTACAACAAAAAAATTTCCGAATGTAGCAATGATCCTAAAAAAATATGGAAAGTTCTCAAGGAAGCTACCAATTCAAATACAGCCACTGACACCTTAAACTCTCTCAATATCAATGATACCACCGTAGACTTCACATCAAACCCCAATACAATAGTCAATTATATAAACAATTACTTTGCAAATATAGGTCCAGAACTAGCAAAAAAAATTCAAGTAAATAACGATACGCGTGGCCCTAGTGACCGCACAATCAATGATGATTTCCCAACCCGCTTTATTCTTAAAACGATTACAGAGAAAGAAGTTTCTTTAGTAATAAACTCGCTCAAAAACTCTTCTTCCACCGGTTTTGATGAAATACCTAACAGTGTTCTTAAAAAAATTGCCCCTGGTATAATTAAACCATTAACTCATTTGCTTAATACTAGCATCCGCCAAGGCATATTTCCCACCATTCTAAAACAAGGTCTCATTATCCCTATTTTCAAAACAGGCTCCAAACTTGATATTAGTAATTATCGTCCTATTACGTTGCTTAATTCCCTGTCCAAAGTATTTGAAAAGATCGTCAATAATAATCTGATGGAATACCTGGAAACCAACAACCTACTATCGCCGCGGCAATTTGGATTCAGAAACCATAAAAGCACCAACGATGCCATAGCCACGGTCATTGACCATATCTCTGGCCACCTGGACAATGGTTTGAAATGTTTATCGGTATTTCTCGACCTATGCAAAGCATTTGATACAATTTCACACATCAAATTAGAACGCAAAATGTTCAATATAGGTATTAGGAATAATGAATTAGGCCTCCTCTCCAGCTTTTTATCTAACAGATCCCAATGCGTTAAACTCAGATCAACAAAGAGTCAATTTTTGCCTATTAGTTACGGGGTCCCTCAAGGCAGTGTCATAGGTCCAACGCTCTTCCTTATATACATTAACGAGTTGTGTAACCTAGACATCGATGCCACTATTGTCAGTTTCGCCGATGACACTGTCCTCCTCTTCCAGGCGAAAGACTGGCCTACCGCATATTCCAAAGCAGAGGAAGGAATTCAAAAGGTAAAATTTTGGCTTGACTCGAACACATTAACACTAAATGTACAGAAAACAAAATACTTACTGTCTAGTCTCTCCAATATTCCTAAGTCAAACCTAATCCCTCCATTAAAAATACACAAATGTAAAAATACATCTTTAAACCGGAATTGTGACTGCCCATGCCTAGAACAAGTAAACATTATCAAATATTTAGGATTAACCTTTGATACACACCTAAATTGGAAGCAACATATACATAACACTACAAACAAAATCCGCAAATCTATATACTTTTTCAAACAAACACGCAACTTCCTTGACTTAAAACTTTTAAAAACAGTGTACTTCTCACTATGCCAATCTCACATCGAATACGGAATTTTAGCTTGGGGTAATGCTTATTCCAGTGCCCTCGATCCCATCATTAAAGCACAAAAACTTATCATAAAAATTATTCTTAAACTGCCTCTTACTACCAGCACTGATACGATCTTCAATACTTTCAACGTTATGGACATTAAACAACTCTACGCAAGATCCATATTAGTTAATTTACACAAAAACAACAAAACATCATACAAAACAACACAAACAACGCACAATACCCGAGCCAAAAACAAAGAACTTCTCCAAACTCCTTTTTCCAAAACTACCTTTGGACAAAGACACTTCAAATACATAGCTTGCAAACTATACAATACACTACCAGCTACAATCAGACATACTGAATCCTTGACAAAATTCAAACAAGACGTAAAGAAATGGATTGTTAGTATTGGACGCCACACTACTGCAAACATCGGTAAAGTAAATCATTAATAGACAGTGAACAATTTGCATACGACCTAATCCATGTAAAATAACTTAAAAATAGAATCATGTCAAATTAATTAATCAATCCCATAAATAGATTTGACAGAATTTACTATACATCATCATTTACTGTACATCATCTCTTCCTACATTTACATAACTCTCTTTAAAGTGAACCCACACTTCCAATCACCTTTCCATTTTTATAGTATTCAATTGAATTTGTATGTTACTTAAAATATTCTTGTAATTTTAAATATGTACGTCAAAGCCTGTCTCAACACAGGTAAATCCTAGTGAGACAGGCATCAATTAAACCCTATGTATAACCCTATGTTTATAGATTAATAAAAAAAAAAAAAAAAAAAAAAAAAAAAAAAAAAAAAAAAAAAAAAAATCCTTAAATTATAATTTGTTTGTACTTCCTTACTTGTTAATGCTACAAAAACCTTATTATATAATAATTTATATTATGCTGTAATAATTAAAATACGGAATAAAAATCCTTATTTAACCATATTATATAATAATTGTGGGGATCTATCGGCAAACTGACTATTTCTAAAATCGCAAATTTTCAGAATTCAAAAATTTCTATTACGGTATTTTTTTATTTAAAAAAACTACATAAATTAGCATAAAGTTTTGGTAAAAATTAGGTCAGTCCATGCAAAACACAGGGAGATATAAAGTTTTTTTTTTCCATTTTCAATGTTTCTCGAAAATATTTCCTGGAAAAAAGTCAGTTTTGAAAGAAATATATTTGTAAAAGTTTTTATAACTTTAGGTAAACAAAAAAAAACCATGCATTTAAAAGGAATGTAACACACAAGGTTCGTAAAACTCGAAAAATAGATGCTTTGCACAATAAAACAAAAGACGAAAAAAAAAAGTACTTATTAATAATTCAAAAAAAATATTTTTTTTATATTTAACTCTGTACGAAAGGCCTCGAGGAAAATATTTTTTTACAGGGCCTGCTTCATCTTTGGGGATGCTATGGGGATGGTTTTTTTACAAAAAATCCACACCGGAGGTCCCGACGAAAAAAAAATCCCTCAGGCTCTATGTCATCTTTGGGGAAGTGAAGGATATTTTTAGTAAGTTCTGGGAAGGAAGAAAGTATGAGGGGTGGGTAGGAATCTACGGGTCAATGTGATGGCCAGAAATGACGGACGAGTCCATTCCTCCAATTGCATTGCAAGGCGAGGGGTCGAAAGGTCTGGAGAGGTGTAATTTAGGTCTCCCTCAATCAGTCTCGCCACGCAGTAGATGGGCAAACGCATTCGCTACGTAGACCTAGGCAAAACTCATTTCATGAACCTGGGAAACCCTACTAAGTCACCAAACGTAACTAATATATAAAATGAATTAATGGAGAGGAAAACATATGTGGAATCTGGGGTTCAATGTGTCCATGAGGGATGGATATATGAATATCTCCGACTGCGGTGTAAGTCGATGGGTCGAGGGAGTCCGGCTGGAAAGATCAAATGTTCTCCCTCAGCCGGCCTCTTCCCATCCGGCCCGTTACGTAAGACCTGAAAAAACCTTACCCTATGAACCCTTCGCAAAGTCACCAAACGCATGTGTGTGTGTGGAGAACCGATAATCAACGTGGTAAATGAATGGAAATGTAATGGAGAGATACTGCACCTCACGACTTCGAATATGCCACTTGCATGGATTTCATGACTTAGAAAAAAATCGTGTGGATAGATTTTTCTACTAAGATTACGAAAATGTTACTTAAAATTTTTGGAAATTTATAGTTTTTTTATTTATTTTTTATTAAATAAATCCGTTTTTTGCGCTCGTGACGTCATTACATGAAAATGTTACTTCTCCGATAATATTCAATTAATGTTGTAAAATTCCACACTGATTTTTTTTATATATTGCAACACTGATTCTCGGCGAATTTTTGAATTTGAACTAAGGGTACTGCCACTCTGGGGGCAACTTCCAACTGCAAACGCTTGGATGATTTGGCCCAACACATCAGTCTGCGCAATTTTATTACGGGAGAGTGGCAAAAAATATTTTTGTAGCGGATAAAAATATTTTAAGATTTTAATTTTTTTAGCTTTTCGAATCGAAATCAATTTTATGGAAACCGAAGTATCACCTGCACAAAAGTTGGCAACTGATAAGATACAGCGCCGAATCAGCTTTTCAATGTCCGCCGGAGTTGGAAGGTTGGCTAAGGCGTGGAAATAGCATAAACTTCACTCGCTTTATTGCCTGCGAACTTCATTGTACTTTATAAATTATGTCCCGTCTTTCCTGTTTATAAAAAATAGTCCGATTTTTCAGATTAAAATTTTCAAAAAATCGCCAGGGTTTCAAAAACACAATTAAAAAAAAACGAAAGGTCTTTGCCTTAACGAAGGAATATTTGCCTTAACCGGATTTTTTTTTTAAATGTGATGCAAATGCCCTATTATGAACCTGCGGGGTAAAAATTGTCTTAGCATTAGCAAATCTTCAACAGTAAAACGCAATGGAATAATATAAATATTTTTTATTATACTACTTAGTCGAGCGATTTTCACTTCATTCACTATTTACAAAAATTAAAATATATCCTTGCTTGGTGATATATGTATAGGTATATGAGTTGACTTATTACAACCACAAGACAAAAATCTGAAAAGTTTTTTAATCACTATAAAAATCTTACGAAACTGTTAAAAATGTCACGAGTTGAGAATGACATTTTGCAAACCATCACAGTTAAATCAAAATTCAGTTAAATTTATTTGAAGTACCTACTCACCTATGGTACTAACCAAAATCGAATACCTTGTATATAAATTGAACACTTAAATAAAAAATTATATTTATTTTGAATAAGTTCCTGTGTTATGTACCAAATTTGATAGATTGTTCTTATCAATACTAATATTATAAATGCGAAACTGCTAGAGTTCGTTTATGACGCTTTCACGCATTAGCCAATAAAAAGACTTTGAAATTCATTCACCAATAGAAAGCTAAATTATATGCGAAGACTACAGTTTGTATATGATGGCAGGCTCTGGCGTTATGAAATTATAAATAATAATATATTATATTTGTTATAAGTTTTCTGTCGCTAACAAAAGCGAGTTATTTCTAACGTCAGAAAAAAATCGTTTCCATGAAAACGATGTTGATATATTTGTGGGCTCTAAGCTGGTAGGTACTCAGCCCCCTGTTCAGCTACTGCTCCAGAAATTTCAAATATTAGAATATGTTTTGTTTTTTTTTGGACAAGCAAGGAATAAATGTCAGATAAGAGTTCCTACATTAAAAATATAATTCGTAACGATTATAAAGACTGAATAATAAATAGTGTAATTTTTTTATTGTATTAACAAACTTCCAAATATCTAATTAAAAATAAACATCCGAAATGTTTGTAAGCGCATAAATTCCGAACGAATGAACAAAATTGGATAATTCTTTTTTTCTTTGAGCTATAGCTTTATGAAATTTAGGTGGCAGGCGAGATGTTTGAAAACTGAATGTAAGGGAATGAATGTATAGAATGCGGGAGGGGGTGGGGGTGGGGAGGAGGGGGATAATTGATAAGTTCAACCGCTATAGTAATTTCCCGTAATACCATGCGAGCGAAGCCGCGGGGAAAAGCTAATATATAAAAATGAATGTTTGTAATAGAAAATTTGTTCAAAAATTGCAAAAATATGCAAACGAGCTCTTTGAAAGTAAGAATGTACCGCGACTGAATAAATTGAATGCTGAAGGGGGTTCGCAGGAGAGGGGAGAGGAAAGGCGGGGAAGTGAAGAGATTGGGACGTATGAAAAAAGACACGCAGGGAGAAACAATTTCTTTATTAGTGGCATTGCTACGCATGCCGAAACTCACTAACTCTCACATTTATAAAATGTTCAATTATCAAATGATTACGAGAGAAAACATGTGTTCTAATACTAATGAATAAAACAATATCATTATCCGTTCATTAAAACATGATAACGATAATTATTAAATTTCAAAGCACGCGTGCAATTTATGAGTATTGGCCGTAATAGGCAGAACTTTTAAATTAAATTATTATGTGAATTCAAACCTCTTTGTACACACCAGTAATTTAATCAAAATCAATGTGGTGTGCACAAAGTGATTTGATTTAATTTAATTAAAACGGAGCAATAAAGTGAATTTGGGATTATTGAAGAAGTTAAATATTATAATACGACAAAATAGGATTACATAAACTGAACTCGGTGTGTAAAATAAAGTGATTGATTGGTCGTTAATTTTAGGATGGTATACGTAACATACGTTTTATTTATATTTTTATTAGATTTGATCGTTTAATTATGTTTGTTTGTAGAAATAAGAAAAAAATCCTTCATTTTAAGCAACCTTTTTTTTTCAAAGGAGACCCTAAGGAAAACAATTCCCCTCAGGGCCTACGTCATCTCTGGGGATGCTGTGCGGAGGGTCTTTTTATGGAAAGGAAGAATAGGAGAATTTCTGGTAAGGAGTAAGGTACGAGGGGTGGTAGAAATCTGGGGTTCAATTTGTCCAGGAATGACGGACGCATGAATCCAACCCTCCCACTGCGGTGATAGGTAATGGGTCGAGAGAGTCCGGCTGAAGAGGTCAAAAGGTCTCCCTTTATCAGTCTCTCCTGATCTTGCCTGCTACGCATTAGGTGAGCAAACAAATCTGTCTCTAGGACCTAGACTAATCTCACCCCATGATCCCGGAAACCCCCGCTAAGTCGCCAAACGTAGCGAGCCACTCGGGGTGAATTTTCCAATAAATGGTTCCTGTGGCGGCGGTACCCATACCTGCCTCCCCAATTGTATTAATTTTGCTAATTAAATTATCCTTTTTTATTGAGGGAATACAAGAAAGCGCTAAAAATACTTTGCTCGATGATGTCGTCTCTCATCCTGCATGCTAAAGTCCCGAAACATTTCTGAATAGGTGAAAGGCTCCTCCGGATAGCTCTCTCTCAGCAGAGAAGATAAGTTATAACTTGAGTGTCAATTGGCTGACATGAGAAACGCCAATCTCGTTCATGACCTTACTGAGAGACAGCCTGGGTTTTTACTGCCTCGTAAACTCTGGACCTCCATGAAGGATCAGGTGTTTCAACAGCCGTTGTGTCCATTTGTTGTGTGAATGCGGTGCGGCGCAGACCAACGTCATCGAATGCCGGATCCGTTCATTCCATCCGTTCATTCACCCGTTCATTCAAGTTACATTTAACATGCAAAGTATATAAATGGAATGATTCAAAAGCTTTACGTTGCGTTGTGGGAAGTCTGAATGTAGGGTCATTCGAAGCAAAGCCACTACGCTATTTAGGTCAAAATTGCATGAAACTCTAGATTTAATTGCTGTTCATAATATTCTTCCGGTTACCTTGGCGGCGGCTTTAGCGAAGGCCTTAGTGCATTTCATATTAAAAAAAATTGCCCGAATAAAACCTCAGAAAATGATAATACAACTAAATTAAAATTCACAAAAATATCTAGAATAAGACAGGTATAAAAAAAAAAACAATTTGGACAATCACGTCAAGTTAACGACCATATAATAAAGAAGAGAATATATTTATATATTATTTATACATAAATATATTTTCTATATATATTTGAAAGGAAACAAACGTACCATTTAGTTCATTAGCCCAACGCTCTGTCTCGTTCGCACTCGCCTGATATCATTTGAATTTCGTAAACGCAGTTTTATATTGAAATTTAAGCCCCGATTGTGCAAATATTTGGATAACGAAATACGTCCACAAGAATTTTCTTATGTTTTCCTTTATTTTACGATACCGACCCACCCGTGTTCGCACTGGTTCCATGCCAACTGAGAATAAAGTCAACGCAACACCTCCTTGAAAAGTCATTAAAATCTATGAAAAATATAATTTTAAATTAGCCGATAACCCTAACCTTACGTAAACTTTTTAACAATTTTTTTTATATTTATTTTTTTATCACTCTAAAAGACTTATCTGAGATGGTTCTAAGTTGGTTTTATTCCGAGTTGTCCGGTCACCGTTCGCACTACGAGTATAGCTAAATGTATATAAGTGAAATAACAATACATAAGTGAAGTAAAAGTATATATAAGTGAATTAACAATATAAAAACGCGCGTGGGGAGGAAATTTACGAAAATGGCGCTTTATTCTGTTCGTTCCGTTGATTCTGTTCATTTCTGAACACAAAGAAGAAATCTATAATCGGTTGTATTTTTGGTATAATGTAGAAATGATGAATTTCGTCTGTCGATTTCTTGGAGATTAATAAAATATAATATTTTTAAAAACAGACTGACTGACAAAGATCAAATATTCGATAAATACTAGATAAACGCCAAATATACTTAAAAACACTACTAAACCCATTTTTGACCAAAAAACGAATTTTAAAACTAAAATCACAAACTATCATCAATGGATCTCTTACACAAAAGGCAGAAAATAAACACAAGTTTTGGACAAAGACACCAGGCAATAAAAGTATTCAACAATCTTTCACACGATAAATAAATGAGGGAAACGTCAAAAAATTAAAAGTTAAGGAACAAAAAAGCAATATTACAAAAACTATATATCGTAAAAGAATTAAAAAACCCATATGTTTAACACAATATCATTACAATACAAACTTTTTTAAAGTTGGTTCACGCAGTAGGCCTTAAAGAAAAAAAATCTCCTCAAGGTTCAGAGGGGTGGGTAGGAATCTGTGAGTCTAGGAGTGTCAGACGTATGTATCCATCTCTCCCACTGTGGTGCAAGGCAATGTTACGAGAGGGTGCTGCTGCTGGAGAGTCCAGAAGCCTGCAACAAAAATGCCGTCAAGATCCAGACAATCCTCAGCCCATGAACGGCTAAGTCACCAAACGCAGAGAACAACTTGGGGTTACATACGGCAGAAGTGTTGGTTATCTAATAAATGCTTCTGGGTGCGGCGCCTACGCATCTCCATACGCATCTCCTAACATAAATCATTATATTCCAATTCATCAAATACAACCAAAGATATTGAAATATAAGAGATGTGCTGTAGACAGTTTTTACTGTGTGGGACTGTATTTTCTCGCGTCGTCGCCGATATATACACACCTTCAAAAAATCAACTAAATAACGAATTCTTTCCATATTCAAACTACGCTTATTAGGTAGTAGTCCACCGATGGTCGGGCGGCCATCATAGCATATCTCTTGTATTTCAATATTTTTTAATACAATCCTACCCTTTAAGATTTGCCGTTTTTTTTGTTCATTACCGCCTTTATTATAGTCTTATTTTATGCTATTTTCGTTATCAGATTTTGGGATGTTATGGCGTGTTCCACTACCTCCTTCTTTAGCCAACGTTTTGTTGTAACGCTGTCCGAAACGTTGGAAAAAGGAGTTAGCGCAACACGGCATAACACCCCAAAAACGAAAAACGAAAATTCTTTTGGCCGTGAAAATCTAAGAAGGTATCTTTTTTGTTGTTCAATCGTGGCCTCAACACATGCAGAGTACCCAGTGAGGCTCACATTATCATACAATGTTTGAAAACACATTATATTAGTGCATCAATAAAAAAATAGAAAAAGTTTATATATATATATATTATCATGTGTCAACATATAAATATTCCAAAAAATACATAATTTTTTTTTTATTTAAAAAAAATGCTAACATCAGCTAAAAGTAACTACGGGTTCCATTTGGCACGGAGCCTAGGTTGGTCCTTCTACAATGAACTAATGTATGCAGATTAAATACGATTAACCCTTCCTCTCCCTTAATTAATATCCCGCCCGTGTTGGAGTTTTAAAGGCTTTGCCTAAATCTCGATTAAGGACCCAATGACTCTACATACATACATATTTCAAATCCACAAAACACGTGGGATTTGTTTTGGCTTACAGCGTTGATTGATGTAGAAGGATTTGTGATGTCTGTTTTTAATTTGTGGCCATTTTAATATTGAGGTATGCCATCTTCCCGATACCATGCTCTTTGGTGTGACAGTTGCTCTCTATACGCCGGATGCCACTATTTTCGTAATAACTTCCTTGTTTTTTAAAAAAGGATATTTTAAACGGATCCCACTGATCGCTCAATATAAATATTTAAAAAATCTTTTGTAATTCTACATATGTTTAATATGACTGATTTTTGCATTTTTATATAAAGATTCTTTGACAAATCTAATAAGCCTAAATTTTGAAATAGAGAGCTAGGTATAATGCCAGTAGCCGAAATAACAAATGGTAATATTTTTATAGTCCGAGAATGCCAAATTCTTTTTATCTCATTTCCTAGATCTGTATATTTTCTAATTTTTTCAGAAGCAGATTTTTGAATATTACAGGAATTTGGAAAAGCGACATCAATGATATAAGTTATTTATTTATTAGTATTATGATTATTTCCTTCGGGCCTATTTTGACGAAAGGTCAAAATATTTCTACTTTGCAATAAAATCCATTAATGGTACTTATATTCTGAACGAATACTAAAAATAAAAACAGTTTTTGAAAGATGATAAAATTTGCTTTCAAATTGTATCAAATTCGAAATAAACATAATTTTTACACTTAAATTTTTAGTAACTAAAATTACTGAAAACGCAAAAATAAAAACATATTCATATTTTATTAAACTAATGTATTATAATCGTTTTCGGTAATTCCATTTTTGTCGTTTCTTGCAAAAATAATTAATAAAAATTTCCAAAAATTTCGTAATTTTTTTCTAGATTGTTTTTGGAAAATTTGGTTTCATAAAGGTGTATATTTAATAATTTTGTGAATAATTTTAGATTTGAATAAACAAATGTTTTCTCTTTCGCCATTTGGATTCTTTTTCTAACCAAGATAGTAAGGGAGAAACAATAATGATAATAATAATTGAATAATTTTTAGCGCTGTTGTGAAAAATCACCTCAAGGGCGCTTTTTAAATTTAGGAAGAATTATTAGGCTCTATCTTATTTTACTATTTACAGAAAGATACAGAAAACATACACCTGGTAGGTCACTTCCGACAAACACATTTTAATTACAAAGTTTATGCTTGGAGAAGATATGGCTTTGCAAGCGGAGGACATTATATTTAACCCAGCGTTCGCACAGTTGGGTCAATTTGACCCACGCCATTTTAAAATAAGCATATTTCTTGGAATTTTTGTGCGACGTTGCCATACTTCTCAGTAGCTGGAGCTTACAATTTCTATCGCTGTTCAGTGGTGTAGTGGCCGCAACGGTGGGTAGACGTGGCTAAACACGAAAAAGGTAAATATGACCCAACCATACACTACGTGTCGTAATTTCGCGCCAGATTTGTTCTTCTTATAACGTAAGCCGTAATTAAAAAAAATGGCCTTTGACCATTATTCTTAGTCCTACTATAGATCTCTTTCATATGTTTGATAGTAGTTAACATTTCGACAAAAAAGTTTATGTTTTATTTAAATTTTATAACTTTAAGACAGAGGTTGTCTATTTTGTTAAAATTTTATTATACCTTTGTAAAAATGTCATTAAAAGATAGTTTTATATGTAGTTGTTTTATTTTACCCAAAATCTCGTGAACAATATAGTTGTTTTATCAAATTATTGCAATATGTTACTAAATTTCTTTTAAATATTGAAAAAATAACGAGTTTCTTATTCGGGTCTCCTAGACCCCAACCTACTATCGTTGTTACTCATTTTGACCGTGCTGATGCCGGGTTAAAACACTGGACATGCATGATTTTACATTTGATACTCCCATCTCTAAGGAAGGGTTGTTAAAAAAAATTGATCAATTCCTCAAATATTTGACATCACTTTTCACGTTCTGTGTAAGTTATATTTTGTTTTTATATCATTTTAGGCCAGTTGTTTCCTAAAACTGAAATAATCTCAGAACTTTAATAGAATTTTCACAGAGCGTGAAAATTCTTTGAAACTACCCATTCTTAGTATTTACATTTATGAGAAGATTAAAGGCAAAAGAAGAGTTGATATTTATTTTGAAAGAGTGGAGAATTTTGTAATTTTTTTACATGATTTCCATGAAACCTGTACGAGTTGTTCTGAAAGGCAAACAAATTAGCCTGGGTGGTTAACAACACATTAATAAGCATAAATGTGAGAGTCGTCAAACTTAATGATCGTAGATTCACAATGGAATGTAGTAAGAAAAACGTAAGTTTAGATTGACGATGATAACTTTGCAGGGGATGGATCGCCAATGTAGAATTTGGAGATGCAGGTGAAAAATAAATAAAACTAAATGTTCCATGGCTTCATTTATGATAAATAATAATTACTTTCACTACTATCATTTTCCTTTCTGATTAAGGCTTTAATAAAATAGTTTTGGTAATTAAAACATTAAAGCGCACAATCGTGGTTATAGCACTCGATCTGAAAAGGCATAGAATATAATTTTAATTCAGTTACTAAATCAAAAATTACATTTTCACTTCAGGGGTAACTCGACAATGCAACATGAAATGATTTAATTGATTTTCAATATCCATGATTGCCAAAACATTACAAATATTGTAGCGCGTATCACAGGTTTTCTTATGTATACTGATTAATAATTTATTTATTTATTTAAACGCCCACAGGGTTTTTACGTATATAGAGCAGTACATGTTTTTGATAAAATATTGAAAATAACATAAAATATAAGAAACAGAAACTCATCTATATGTATCTTAAAATAAAAATAGATGAGTTTGAACATTAATATTTTGACAACCGAATACCTAACAAAAAATTACGTGTTCAAGTTCTATCACTGTCAAATTTTGCGATTTTTCTTTTCATATTATGATGAGTTTCAATGGGTGTGCCATCTCTTGATAATTCAAAAAAACGTTTTCATCAAGTCAAGTTTCCCATGGTTTGCGCCCCGGAAAATGTTTGAATAAGTTTTCATTACATCACAATCCTCTAGAGTAATAAATTCAATTTCCGAGAGATGTCGACAGACAACAATTTTTCATTTTCTCGTGAGATAGGGCTTTTCTCAAACCCGTTTTGAAAATGTTGATTTTCTTTCACATGTTTTCACGTTCATTTTACCAAGGTTCGCGCCTTGAAAATGTTTGGAAAAGTTTCTGCTCTCTCAAAAGCTTCTAACGTAATAAGGACTATTTTCAAGAGATCGCCACCTTTTTTTTTTAGATTATCACGGCCAAAAGTATTTTCGTTATTTGTTTTTGGGGTGTTATGCCGTGTTGTGCTACCTCCTTATTTAGCCAACGTTTCGGACAACGTTACAGTGTCCATCATCAGGGCAGATGTGTAATTGTTTTTGGGGTGTTATGCCGTGTTCTCTACCTCCTTCTTTAGCCACATTACACTTCTGCCCTGCCATCTGCCCAATTACACATCTGCCCTGATGATGGACACTGTTACGCTGTCTGAAACGTTGCCTAAAGAAGGAGGTAGCGCAACACGGCATAACACCCCAAAAACAAATAACGAAAAAGATCGCCACCTTATTTGGCCTAGTTTCTAACTGACATTTTTTCTAATTTATCTTTGAACACCAAACAATTTCTTTTGCTTCTTTTGACTACCAAAATATTTTTCAGAGCCTTCTGTGTTATATTTTTGTAAATAATTGTACGACGAAATTCTAACATCAAGTTTTTAATGCTTCCATTTAGTTTACGAAGTTCTTACTTCACTTTGAACCTTTAGCAATAATAGCAATTGGAATTTTATTTATATACAGCGCAGTCTAGCTTTTCAATCTAGTTGGAATGTGTTTTAATTTCGTCTTACGATGCTCTGAGGTGTCAAAGTATGTAGAGACGGTTTCTCGTGATTTCTGATTTTGGGGTTCAATCTTGTGTAAATTATTTTAAAGTTACAAATTTTAAAGGAACATTTTTAATTCGAACTTGGCCCTATCTTGGAATGGAATTATGGAAATGTAGTTACAATCGTATGCAATGATTTGTTATTCCCTCGCTACTTCTATCTGCACGTTTAGGTGTGTTCTAAAATCGTCGCCTTAGTTCTTAATTGTCCAAACGACCATAAGAAAATTTTACAAGAGGAGAAGGTTTTCTTTCATTATTCAATGAAAAATTATTTTAAACATTAAGATAAAGCTATTTCGGTAAAAGCAAGGGTCTCATTAGTTTAAATAATTCTTTGTTAAGTGCTTCACTATCATTTTTTATACTCTTTTTTTTAAATTTTAAAGTGGAGATTGAGCAAAAACCAAAATGGTCGTTTGGACAAAAGAACTCAAGCGATAAAGTGGTAAGCGATCGTCCTATTTAAATATTTTCCTTAAAAATATGTTCAATTAAAATACTTCACAAGATTTAACGTCATAATCAGAATTGGTAAATAGATTTATCACCGGTTAGTGGTTGAGTGGGCATCCCACCCGGGATGTGTGTGTGTGAGGACTTAGCCAGCGTGGTCGATTCCTCAGCTGGCTAAGTCCTCCATCACGACTCAAGCAACATTTTCGGCTTATTGTGATGGTAGTAGTAGATTTTCAAACATTTTAAACTAATGCTATGTAAGAACCAAAGTGAAGAGATGTTGGTGGACAATTTTATTTCAATTTAATGCTTAGAGAGTTTAAAAGAATTCCTGTAAAAAACTTAAACTCCTGTAAATTACCTTATGATTATGTCCCGGTATTTTTCTTAGCCTCAAGAGACATAATTTTTCTTTTCGTTTTTTCTTCATTTTAATGAATTTATTGATTTACTTGTCATAATTCACGATAATATCGGAATAAACCTAAATAATATTGTGATAAATAAGTGAGTTTTTCTTAGTAAATCAACAATACCTTCATAACTGATATAAAAAATAATATAACTGCTCTAAAAAGTGATCATTTAATTTTGAATGACTTTCATAAACTGTTTTTGAAAGTGACGAAACAAATAAGTAATAATTTTTTTTAAGTGTTATCTCTTATTTTGCAAAACACAACTACTTTTGTTTTTGTTCATGTGCGTGATAATTTTTGTAGCATTAATTATGATTTTAATGCATTCTTCTCCTACCAAATTATTAAATTCATACTCTCTTAAGAGATTTTTCTTATCTGTAATTAAACTAAGATTCAATCTTGTTGAACACCCAAAAACTATTAAAATATTTTATCCAAATTATTATTTTTTATTTTAACTTTGTATGAGTAAAACCTCAAACTGTAATATTTTAATTAAATGAAGACATTATGAGCGAAACTCATAATGTCTTCACCTTCCAAAGATATTTACACCTTCAAAAGATATTTACCCCGTTAAAGGTGTAAATATCTTTATCTGATTTTTCTGTTTCCAGATTTTCGATTAAGTATCGCTCATAATGTCTTCATTTAATTAAAATATTTTATCCAATTTGGGGGGAGGGCATGAATACCGCCGATCCGGGAATCGTTCATTGGATAACCAACACCTCTGCCATAGGTCAGCCCAGGTTTGCCAGATCTTGGTGGCGAGTGCTTTTGCCTAACAACTCCGTAGCGGGCCGGAACGGGAGGGACTGGTTGGGGGAGATCGAAACTAAATCTCTCCAGCCCGACACTTTCAACTCATCGCCTTGCACAGAAGTAGAAGGGATGGATTCATATTTCCGTTATTCCTGGACACAATGAACCCTACCCTATCGATTCCTACCCACCCTAACACCCTGTTCCTTCCCGAACTTCCTTTCCTTCCTTCCCCTAAAATGAATCTCAACACAGCATCCCCAATGATGACGTAGATCCTGTGTCGAGCTTTTGAAAAGAAGTTTGATATTTTTCGAAGAAACACGTTGATCGTTAATAATATCCTTAAAAAATATGTCGATGTGAATTTAAAAGAAAATTTTATCCTACCAACGCAGATATCGATTCTTTCATGCGGAAAACATTTTTTTATTACGATTTTTATTTATGTGTTGTATAACAATAATCGTTAGGTCTTCTATAAAACACGTGAATATAGATAACCAAATGTAACAGACGATTCATCACGGGGATCAATTATTCATAGTTTATTAACGATAACCAAATCCAGGATGTACCTGATACCGTCATACATCGTCACTTTTAGGACGTCACAAAACAAAGGATTCATCGATTGATTTTTAGTTTAATGAAAATGTTGTCAGCTAACATAACAGTCGTGGGAGCATTTATATGGTATATTTTAATAATAAACCATTCTACGTTGTATCATTGTATTAAAAGGCAGAACTCCATAGAATGGGCTCCCAGCCAAAAGGACCCTCCAGAAGCAGTAGAGGCGGATGATTCTCGATGCCAATCATCCCTCCAGGATGATTTCCAGTCAGCTCCCAAGATGGCGAGTAAGACGATCAGAATTAAAATCGTAGCGATCTTCAAAAAAGAATACGTCGTATTGTGGTCGAGAGGACCGCCCAAAGCTCTCGGCTGTTGCACAAAGAATCACTGGCTTTCTTTTCAAATCTGCTGATTTGAATCTGTGCAGAATTAACAAGTGTTGCATTCCAAAATATTGCAGGGCTCGCAATATAACAAATGCCCAAATGTCAATGGGCACGCACTATAGGTGCCACACACCGAAACCATAAATAAAGTGTGTGTATAAGGGGGTGCACACACCTTGTTACAAATACTTTTATGTAACAAAAAAACGACATTTTGAAAAGGAGAAACTATTATTTGATTTTTTTTTACATGAGCTCCACACAGGAGGCCCTGAGGAAAATAATTTTCCTTAGGGCCTATGTCATCTTTGAGGATGCTCTGTGGAGGGTTTTTTCAAGGAAAGGAAGGAGAGGAGACTTCTGGGAAGGAAAAGGGTTTAGGGGTGGGTAAGAATCTGTGGTTCGGTGTGTCCTAGTCATCCGCCAAAATTTAGTTTTATCATCTTGCTAGATGCACTCCCTCCGCTTAAAAATTCTATTTATATTTGTATAACTGTACACGCACTGACTACTAAGCAAAAAGTTTGTACCCAATCTAATTTTTCACCAGACAGACGTGTTGCCAGGTTGAGTTTTTTGAAATACTGAGGCAGCAGCAGACTAGGCTGACTTTCAACACAAAAATGGTAGATCCCAAAACTGTTAAATAAAACCGAACAAATTTTCATCGCAATCGGTCGAATAGTCAAAATTATATTCTGCGAAGTTTAGGCACAAATATTTAAATTTTTTCCTATAATTTTCCAAGGAACTTGATTTTTCACATTATACAGTAAAAGTTTATTATAAAAAAACATCAGAAAAGGGGTTCCTTAATACGAGATGTTGCACTTTTACAACAGGTTAGACAGGCTGATACTTATTTTTTTCTGAGATTATATATTTGTTTATTCATTTCAACACATACGGCACAACTTGTGCCATTTACATAATTAAATTTACTTATAATAGTAGAATAACAAAAAGAAAATAGCAATATAAATGTTAAGTTAAATAAAACAAAAAAAAAAACCTAAAAAAAAGAGTTAAGGGGTTACATAGGTCCGAAAAATTTGAATTTTTTTTATTTTTTTCCCTTTATATAATAGTACAATATGTCTAGAATTTCTCCTAAAGTTTCTAGAAGTCTAGAAGAGAGAGCCTTTGCAAATCCCCGCCCCGTTAGGAACCTTGAAATTTGAAACTTCAATCGCGTTTATTTCGAACACTATCTTTGAAGACGGTAGGCACGATTTCTCAGAAACCAATGCACCAATCTCATTGAAATTTGGCACACTTCTTCAAAATAGCATTGACCCATTCCAGTCTCTGAACTAAGAATTTTTTTTCGATTACAAATAATTTTACAAGCCTACACGTAGTGTAAATTGTATCAAAATCGAATTATTTTGCGTAAAACTCTGCCAAAAATTCGAATTAAAAATCGAATTATTTTGCGTAAAACTCTGCCAAAAATTCGAATTAAAAATCGAATTATTTTGCGTAAAACTCTGCCAAAAATTCGAATTAAAATTTTTTGAGAAATCCTTCGTTTAAGGACAGCTTTTGCTTTTTAATGGGTCTCCGGAAACAAGGCCCTAACGGCTGAATTTTTTTATGACAATTTTTTTCAAAATTGTTGAGAAGTTATTATTTTATGTGTTCAACATTTCAAATAAAATATTTTATAAATAGAATTTTTGAAAAATCGAGAAAATTATCTTAAAGTAATAAGAAGTAAAAAAAATATATGTTAAAGAAAAGTATAAAGTGAAGTATGAAATATAAGGTTCAGTGTAAAAATAAAAAGTTAAGAGGAATGAAATAAAACAGTAAAATGTGTAAACTATAAAATATCCTAAAATATAATATAAATAATAATAGAAAAAGAGAGTAAAAAAATTATAGAGAAAAAAAGTACAAAAGTAATAAATAAACAGACAAGATTGGCAAAATGATTGATTGTTTCAAAGACAAAGATGTGTCTTACTCGCCGTAATTCATAAAAAAACATTTAAAATATTTCTAAGAGATCAACATTCTATCAAAACAAAAACGTAAGATTTCATTGCATTGCTTCGCAGCGCTTCGCCAGCACTTAGGTATTACATCTAGATCAGGGTATCAAAACCTGGTTATTTATTAAAAGGGTTAGGTAAATTCTGTATCTCGTTGACATCCCATAGAGAACAGGCGTAGTAATCTCATTTATAATTAATGAATGTGAGTCACAGTGTCATTAATTATGCATTCACAATAATTTGTGACAGATCTAATCTTCGATACGTATCCGTAGATAAGCAAATGAACCACAAAACCATCAGCAGTCCAGATACCTGAAGATAGTAGTTAACTGTACCTGTGTGGGGATTATGCTACTGGTGTAGGGGTGATGAATGTGAAGCGCTACAGCAGGTTTAGCGTCACACACCAGTACTTCCCAAGTGGTAATGAAGGATTTGATATATTCCGGAAAATCTGCGCTTAGATGCTTTCATAAATGTTTATTTAAAAGGGTTAGTCTTATGGAACCTAGTTAGTCAATGTTCGTTACGTAACTCCAAACGTTTATTCTAAATAATGATGTTAGTTGAAGGTATGAAAAGCAAAGAATATTCACCGATACTCTCTTAACACGAGCAGCAGAAAATAAACATTTAAACATAAAACGAACAAATTTGTAGGTAGAAAAAAATTATTAACAAAGTAGAATTCACAGAAAAATGATAAAAGATATGTAAACGGATAAATAAACCTTCTCAAATGTCTCTTAGAAAAATATAAAGGCATAAATAAATAAATAAAAAATAGATTTGATCAGTGAAACCAGGAAAATTACACAATGTTTCAAAATAAAACATCAAAGTTGTTATTGTTGTTTTTTATAGGAAAAAAACTTTCAATTTTCCACTAAAAGCAATTACACGTATCGAAGAACATATCGAAATCCTTCAAAGTAGAATAATTTTGTTTAAATTCGCACACTCTCCTCACTGAATCCCTGACACTAAAATAAACTTGCAGACATCATTTTGGACTAATGAAATATCAGGACATCCGGAACTCCGTGCGTTGGAACCCGCCGTTCCACTCGCAGGACTGCGAGAAGTGGAGGAACTATGTTCACCGGGAAAATTATTAAAGTAAGGGTCATTTACAGCATTTTAAAAATGATTAAAAAGAAATCAAGCCAATCCAAACGCCTTTACCGTTATGATATAAAGATTGCGGCGCCGCGCCGTTGCGAAGTAATGTGGACACATTGACATCATATGCTTAATAATATTATTATCTGGAATCCAAAAACACTAAAAAAATCTAACTTTAACTGTTTTATTTACCATGAAATGAGCTAATAAAATTTATTTATTTAAGTAAAGGCGAATAATTTAAAAAAAAAATCATAAGTTGATTAGGTTTCCTCGTTGTGTTTAATTGTTGAAAATTGAGCATTTTTGATTATGCGTTCCTTTATTGGCAGTACCTACGGAGTCCGTCATCCGTACATTTTCTAAGTTGCTTAAGGTTAAGGATTGTTATTCTGTTACCCAATTTTCCCTTTTTCCCGGGTTTAAGACCGGCATCAGCATCGGTTAGGAGTTCCCAAGCTGAAGGCGGAGTTATTTACAGTAATAAATATAATTATTTCTTCAAACTTCGCAAATTCACTTTGTGGGGTCATTATTAATTTAATAAAAATAAATTACTTTGTGTACACCACTATTTAATTAACAATATCGACATGTTTCGAAAACTATGTTTTCTTCGTCAGAATAATAAGTTCATAAAAGATTACAAAAGACAAACAAGTACAGACAAATAAGAATATAGACAAAATATTAGAAAGAAGAGGTGATTTAATTACTTAAAATATCAATTAAATAATAATAATTATTCAGAATTTGCCAACCACATTTTAGAAACAAGTCATACTTTTGATATTTAAAGGTTTAAAAATTTTACACACTAACACAGCGGGTAAACAATTAGATAATTTAGAAATTTTAGAAATTAGGAAAAGTGTTAATAGTAAATTAAATATTATAAATAACCAAAAAAAAATTAAAAATAGCCATCTTTTAAATTTATTTACGTATTTATACTTAAATTAATAATAATTTATTTTGTTATTTAGACTTCCTGTTTTGTTTTGTTTTAAAAGAATTTTTATTCTGTTAATGTAATTTTTTACACATCTTAATATAATTTTTTTTTTAATGATATTTTAAGTAATTTAATCACCTCTCCTTTCTAATATTTTGTGTATGTTCTTATTTGTCTATACTTGTTTGTCTTTTGTTATTTTTTATTTGTTTATTATCCTGACGAAGAAAACATAGTTTTTGAAACATGTCAATATTGATAATTAAATTGTGTACACAAAGTTATTTGTTTTTATTAAATAAATATAAATAATTGATTGTAAATAATATTGATTTTATTTGAAATACGAAACAGTTCAAATCATATTATTTCGCAATCTGCAATTAATTTCTATTTCATCACAACCCTTTCCTGCTTTTTTGACATCTATTCGAGAAAATTACAATCATATCATTCTTTTCAATTATCCTGATTCTCGACATTGAGTAATCTAAGACATTTGATCAACTAAATCCAGGGACGCAACTATGTACATCTCCCTTCGTCACCCATCCTACTACCCATGTACCTACTCTCTGACAAGGTGTGGGCCAATAATACCTACATGTGACATTTGGAATAATAACGTAAGTAATAATCAACCTAATAAATAAATAAGTAAAACTTATTGGAGTAATCAGGGTAATGATCAACTCTTGTATTGATCTCTCGATTTAATATCAACTAAGTTAAAGAAGGCTCTGTGCAATAATTTTCTCTTCAGTGTGTTTAATTGGAGTTTATTGAAGTAAACCGTGTAATTAACAACTCATGTAGTGATTTATCGGTGACTTTAATATCGATTCTCACTGAAACTTGTGAAGTGATCAATCCGCAGATCCCTCAGTGCCATAACATCCATTCTTACTGAAACTTGTGCAGTGATCATTCCGGTGATCCCTCAGTGCCATAACATCGATTCTTACGGAAACTTGTGCAATGATCAATCCGGTGATCCCTCAGTGCCATAACATTGATTCTTTCGGAAACTTGTGCAATGATCAATCCGGTGATCCCTCAGTGCCATAACATTGATTCTTTCGGAAACTTGTGCATCTCTCAGTGCCATAACATCGATTCTTACAGTGATCACTCGTACAGTGATCAATCCGGTGATCCCTCAGTGCCATAACATTGATCCTTACGGAAACTTGTGCAGTGATCAACGCAGTGATCTCTCGGTGCCATAATATCAAATCTCACAAAAACGTGCTGTCTAAAAATTAAGGTAAGTCAGCTTCTTTCCTAACGTTCACTAATCACCATGCTGTTCCCATAGTTTTATCACTTTGAAAAAACACATTTTATTGGTGGCATTCCAGTGACTTGGCGGTTAACACTAGAGGAAAATTAATTGGCACTAATTAGAGGAAAACTACATGGCACAAGTCTTAACTATGATGGTTATAAGAAATAACGCTTAAGAATCCGCAAAAGAAACGCTTCTACTGAGGTCCTGTTTAAAATCTTATCCTAAAATTCTGCGTGTACCGAAGGGGGGTAATAGTATACTACAGATAATATTCGTATAAATCATAATAAATTCGTTTTTAGCAGCGTGTTCTCCGTAATATGGCCGAAGCCCTCTCAAGGTTCGCCCAAGAATACTCGCCCGTGCTTTCTAAACAGTAGGATATATTTTTTAAATAAAAATAATGTGTGAATAATTGCAGTATCTACTGTTATTTATTTTTCATATAAATTTGCAAGCATCTCGTTAAATCTTAGTTCTATTAACACAAACATAATTGTGCCACCCAGGTGAGGCACACAAGAACTGTTATAAGCTGGAGGTTAAGTTCTGTATGCCCAGACAAATTTGTGTGGCGGTGTATTTTCTCTACCCACCCCTTTTAATAAACGGAAAAAGAATTTACGCATAAAAAAATGATTAAAGAATATTCTTTAAAAAAATTCGTTTTTTATGTCAATTAGTCGGAAACGCTAAATGTTATATTATCGTGAAAATAAGTAGACTTCTACAAATTTTACTTAAAAACAAAAAATTAAATACAAATTTATATTTTTAAAAGAGTTAACTCTACGTTATTTCATTTTTTTTATTTTTAAAGAAAAGTTTTAGAATCTCAGAATTAAACTCGTGTGATCCATCCAAATCCACCCAAAAGTAATATCTGAGCAACTGCCTTAAGGGAAATAATGGATTCCGAGCAACAAATCCAACGTATAACTAGCGGAAAGTGCCATTACTGTATATCTGTCTCGCTCCTTCGCATCTGGGGTACGGCTATCCCGCGTGTTGGTGAGAGTGAAACAAATAACATCGCACAAGAAAATTAAGAGAAGACATGCATGATGGTATCTAAAGCCACACAAAAATCAAGCGTGTGATGCGATTTGCACTAACGTTCATGAAAAACCATATTTCAATGTGATTTCAATTTTGGAAAACAAAAAATGGCAAAATGTTTGTTTTGCAAAATTGAAAAATAGTTAGATATTTTTTTTTAAGATGACAAAAATTATTAATGATATTTTACCATTAATTATCGAGTGAAAGGTGGAACGTGGGGATTTTATACACCCCTCTTCGGGCTGGCTGGGTTAAAAATGCACATGTAGCATTAATGTACATGATAAAAAGCAATGGTACCAATACAGTGCCTTGTGCTTTTCCGTAATCACTTGTTAAAAGTACATATGGCTTATTTTTACAACTTGTGTTCTTTTGTGAATATAACTATTTAGCCAATTAAATGCTCTGTCTTTAAAACCCGCAAAATTTAATTTTTGTATTATTTTGAAATGGGTTACGCAGTCGACAGCTAAAAACTTAGTTTAAAACATGATTTTTAATGCGAGTTATCAACAAGTTTCAAAACAGATGTTTTTTTTTATTAAACGAACAGATGTTTTTTTTTTATTAACGTATAAACGAAGTTTCTTATTTTTAATTACCGTACAAGTGTTTTTTTTTTTATTTTGCAATTATCCACAGGAGGGTTTTTGGCCATATTCCTGCCAATTTGTAAATACCCGCGAGCGCCTGCTGGCCAAAATTTGCATTTATTGACGGATATATGGTAATCATTGTCGTAGGTGCATTTAATGGTTCTCTAAAACCATAAACAGTTTATATGTTTCCATATTAAAATTCGGTGGTATGTTTTTTTTAATGAGGACGGGTGATTTCCAAGCCGAATGCTTATGAATTTCCTAGCGCTCATGGCTAAAATTGATCATATTGCTGATATTGATCAATTGATCATATTGCGGAACACTCAAAAAAACGTCGGAGGGTCACCAGTTTAGAAAAAGGACTATATGTTGACCTCCTCAGATCGGTAGCTAGTCCTTTTCTATTGTCGAGCTGCAATCGTGTGTATGGAGATGTGTGTGTGAATAATACTTCGAATTTAATCGGTCACTTTTTATTTACAATAACTTTTTACAGATTAAAGCAAGTCGCGGTACACTAGGGGAGATTAATAACACCCGCGAAGTCGGGAAGTAAACAGCAGAATGAACTTGCAGATATTTGTCCACTCGGCCTATCGGTAGGTCGTGGTGTTGCCAAACGGTAAAATTAGTTTTTGTTAACTATATAGCTGTTCGCCATAACTCCAATGGTTATATTTTTTTTAATGAGGTTGACTGGAATGACACAAATTTTATGAATCCATTCACCACACTCTCTCACATCTATTTTGTAGTTAAACACAGGAAAGAATTCATTTTACAGTTTTGTTTTTGTTTTTGAAAGTCCGAATAATTTATTGAAAATGTATCATTACTTTCTTCCTGTTAACTGTAATGCTCGGTGCAGTAAGAGAACTTTAGAAAATCCATCATTTACAGTGCCGGGAGATTTACTTAATTACACGATAAATTGAAACGTTAGAAGAGTGTAATACTAAACAGAGTCAATACCTCGACGACAGAAATGTAAACATCCAATAAAATTATGTACTTTCCAGAAATTTTAAGAATGCTATCGAAGTCTATAGTAAAATATACTCTTCTGTATCGTGGCGTCTGTGCTCGTTTGCTATGATCACATCAATGTATTTTTAAATTTTAATTTCAAAGATAAAATAATGATGGTGCAACACTAAAATAGAAATGGAATGTGTGTTGAGAAAGTGCAAGTATGATTAATGTCTGCAACAAAAAATACTTTTTAGAGGAAGCAAATTTATTTCATTATAATTCGTTTAACTTAACTATTTCAATTCTGATTTAAGCCTTAATTTATCCCTTCCTGTGCCAAATTATATGTATATTGTATATGAAAAGTAATTATTTCTATAAATCGGCTACTCTTGTTTGAACATCCTGTGACTATTATTTAACCCATGGGTCTTTTCAATCTACGATGATTTGTCTTTGACCATCCTTACTTTTACTTGACATTCAATCTACTCTGTGGATTTCTCTCGCGTATCGCATTTTTACTACAAAAAAAAAAATATCCTGCGAATCTTACCGTGGATTTATTTATTATTGTTGTGGAACCACATATAATATCAGCTTTACTTATTGAATATTTTATATAATTAAATATAACGTATTAAATATTTTATATAATTGATATACATGTATGTAAGAACCTAAATAAAAAAAAAAACAGTTCATGGAAAGATATAATATAGACTACTAATCCAATAGGGCTGTTTATTTGTTGTGATCACCGTTTTTAATAATAATTTTTCATCGAAATTACCTTTCAGTTTTTTGTTTTTGATATATACTTAAGTATTCAAAATTTTCAATGTTTTAAAGTTCAAACACGACAAAAGTTGAAAACACAAACATTTTTAATTAAAACGTTGAATAATTTTAGAAAATTCATAATTAAAATAATTTGTACAGTGCTTTTATTTATGTAAGGAATTTGCGAGAAAACTGTCACATCACTTATATTATATAATAACAACATTTTTAAGTTTTGAAATATGTTTTTAACTTCCAAAAGATAACCATACAGTGATATTTTGAAAGCATCGCTTGCTCATAACAACCCGTAGACGTATCACAGAAATGGTGTGTAAAACAGCATTTTAAAAGGAAATTAAACAGTAATTTCATGAAGCGAAAAAACGCTCAAGCCGTCCCAAATATTTGAAAGCCCTTTTAAAATAATTTTTTCTGCCTTCTAAAATTAAGTGCTCATGCGAGAATTACTTGTGATAATGTATATTACAAAGGGTACGATTTAGGAATACAAATCAAATCATCAAAAACCAATCCCATAAAGTGATCGATCAATATCCATTGCCGCTTTCGCTGGAGAACATTTATTCTGTTAATAATTTTATCTGACCACTTGTAGAGTTGCGTCATTCACAACATGTAAACATATTAAACAATATTTACCCCAAATAATGTTTTATTAGGATTTTAAAAGCTGGACCGACAATATTTAATATACTTTACTCTTACGCGGATGAAATGTTCCGATGAAAATAATGCATTTTACAAGATAATATTTTAATGATTTGCTTACGTGGTACACACGAAAGACCCAAAGATACGGAAATGAGTAAAACGTGGCACTTGTATGTATGTAATTTGATGATTTGGATTTTATCGAAGAGAACTGCATTCAATATTTATATAATAGTAATAACATCAGATAACAATGATGCCTTTCTGATATTAAAATAGGATTGACATGAAAGGCACCATCTTTCATACCGTAGAATAACAAATATAACACAAGAAATGCTTTCGTCTTTCTCGTCTCGCTTTCTCGTTTATTTTTATGAATGTATTGTATACAATATTAAAACATCCATGGAATGTCTTTAACGGGAGTAAAGAGATAAATTATATATAATTTGTACAAATTTCCACGATAATGTACATAACTACAGAGTAACAAAAGTAACATGAAAAGTGTTTATTGTACCAACCGACATTTATTATGTTTACTGAAATATATTATATTTATACAAAATGTAAAATTCGGACTCCTTCTTCTAGTTAAATAATTTTATATAATTGTTTTTGTGATACTTTTAAGTACCTACTTAATCACCACTCCCTGTAATGTTTTCTGCTTTTAGTTCTAATTGTCTATACTTGTTTGTCTTTTGTTATTTTTATTAATGTTAATCTTGTCCTGACGAAGAAACCTATTGGTTTTGAAACATGAAAATAATTTTAATTAAATAAGTGGTAATTTACAGAGTGATTTGTTTTCATTTAATTAAAAGGTCACCAGAAGTGATTTGCAAAGATTGTAAAAATAAATGTATTATATTATCGCATCTTAAAATTTTATTTCTTTTCATCTTTCAACTTTCGTCTCAAATTCAGTTTGAAAAAATATTTTCAAGGGGAATTCTGATTTACATACATTTATGTAATATATGAAATTTCTTCTCATACTGTAGCAGATGGTATGCCGTGCTCTCAATATTAGTGTTGGTTTGGTTCATTCATTCTAATGTTGTTGATGTTGGTACGATAAGGATGTGGGAACGAAATCCAGAAGCAATTATTATGTTTCAGAAGTAGTAAATATGACATTTACATCGTATAATATCATCAAAAGCTCAAGATACGAGTATTATCAATAAAGTTTTTTTAATGTTATTTACAATATCATGCAAATTTTGAGCGATAGATGTTGTTGTAAATTACGGAAAAACTCGATAAAATCTGCTATAAAAATAAAAATTTCAGATGCGATTTTATCGATCTGCAAAATATTGCACAAAAAATATTTTAGTATTTCACACTTGGAATCTTAAGCCTCGATTGCATTGAGCGAGTTTACAAGCTACTAACCGGTAAGTTGAAAAGCGGGTGAATCGGCGAGTGAGATTGTCACGATGACACACAAAACTGTCTACTCACTCAGTAGCGACAGTAGCAGCTAAAATAACAACTTTCGCGCAAACCAATTCGATCGACATTTTGTAAAAAACTTGAGCTTGCAGCTAGCGCCACACGCTAGCCAGGGGGTCTGGTCTCTATCTTTCACAACGTCCGTACGGCATGTTTAGCTACGTCACAAACGCATGTTAACCCTTCTCCCATCGTGCTAAAAACTTTCTCGCGCTCTCGTGCAGTACACTCAGTAAATATTTATATGTTGTAGTTGTTTAATCCAATTCAAAAATGTATTGCGGAGGAATACCTAAAATATGAACTCTATCTTAAGTATATTTACAGAGATATTTCAGTATTTATAGACCGTGTCCGCTTAGTTGACAGCACCCGCTAGTGAAGGTTAAATCACAAACGTACTGGTTTGTGTAACGGAAAGATAGAGACTAGGCCCCCAGTAGCGAGAATTACGGCTCCCGTGCGAACTAATTCTGACAGTTACGAAATCAGTTGTTGGTAGGCCGCCATCTTGAGCGAGTAGCGAGTAAAGTTGACCACCTTTCAACTTTTTTCGTAGATTGTACGCTTTCTGCTAGTTGGCAAGTAATACGATGACACTGAGCGAGTTTACTAACAGATAGTGAATTTCCCAGATAGTAGCTTGTAAACTCGCTCAAAATCATCTAAGCTTTAGGAACGGCGAAGGAGATTGTAAACGATTTTCTTTGATATTATTTGTGTGTTGGTTTGTATTTTTTTCTATTCAATTAGATAATAATTTTGTTTAATTACTTTCCAATGTAAAGAGCACTAAAATATGCCTGAGACCACCGTCAGGGCATCATAATTATTCAAATGGTTAAATCAGATTAAAAGCTAGTTTTGAAAAGTCTGTCAACACTGAAGCATCCAGAACACGTACACAACCTAAATCCCTTTACATTCATAATGTGTTGCGGTGAAAATCGAACCAACAATCTTTCGAATCAAAGAGAAATATATAACGTTATGCGACAGATGCTGCGATAGTAAGGGACGACCTTTGCAGAATAATAATGACCCGTCATTGCTTCTCAACGCAAAGACACGGGGTTGAATATCCTGTCTAAAAAAAGTCTGTTCAAAATAAATACTCTTTAAAACGTAAATCCAGATTGAAGTTTTATTTTCTTCTCTTTAATATTATGATACAGTTTAAAGAATCAATTTAGGTTTACCCACCAACTTAACAAGGAAAACATAAATACCTCTAAGAATGTTAAATACTTAAGAAACATCATTGTGGAAGACCTCTCGGGTGATGGTGATATTGAACGACAGAGAAGAAGTATTGGTATACTATATAATACAATTGCCCGAAGGTTCTTTCAATACAGCAATAATGTAAAAAAACATTGTTCAATGCATTTTGCACTAGTATGTATACCATAGGTTCTCAAGGTGGGCGATAACGCCCCCTTGTGGGCGTTTGAGACATTTAGGGGGGCGGTAGAAGACCCAGAGACTAGGGGGTGTTGAGGAAAACTAGAGGGCGTGGGCAGGTAAAAAAATTTGGTCTTAAAAAGACAAAAAAACGCGCTTATCACATGCTAATAATCTTATGTGAATTATTATTATTAAGATACGAGTAGGAATTGGAAACAAAATTGAGAACCTATCATGTATACGGTTCCATGACAATTCAAAATAATGCAACTTCAACCCTCTTTGAAAAGTCATTAAAAGATTAAAAATTGAAAATAGTCCATAACCTAATCTTACGTAACCTTTTTAATCTTTTTATATCAGTGACTTTTCAAAAGAGGCGTTGAAGTGGCATGACTTTGAGTTGTCCGGTCACCGCTGTATTTGTGTGAAACATGGTATCACTGCTGAATCAGCTCGATGAAATGACGATCCAGTATAATAACGCACGCAGAATTATATTTTGTTACAGAAGGTATAGCAGCGCATCGACAATGATTACGGAATAAGGTGTGCGCGGATTCGCAAGCCTGATGAGACACCGTTTCGCCAGGATACGGAAAAATGCCCTTCGACAACACGGTGGTGACCGCAGCCCTCCAGCATCGAGCGCCACTCCCGAGTGAGCACTGGGCCTGAGCTCACTCCAGACCACGCCCTACACAACAATTGATTTTTTATTTTTTCTATTCTGCGTACTTAAAATTTACTGTGTAAATATGTACGTGTAAGATTGCACTAACTTCTCCACATTCTGGAATAAAAAATATTATTATTATTAGATACTTTTATACCATGTTGTACCTTCTTATTTTCAATTTGATATCTCTCATAAAACTGACCTTGTGAAAATAATATTTTGTTTTTGATACTATTTACTTAAATGTACAAAGTATTTGGTTATAAAAGTAAGCTTTTTAAAAAAGAAGAGTGACTGTGGCGGGTGGCCTAACTTTGAATATTAAACAAATCTTCAGTTTCATTCCAAGATCATTGAAATTTTGCACGGTCAAAGGTCACTGTTTACATCTTATTTCGAAAAACTCTTTGTAAAGCCCGGGTAACGCCGGGGACTCAGCTAGTAATATATATTAATGAATCGCTCAGTGCGTACCTTAACTATTATGAAGCCCTCATTTAATAGTTATATAATGGTTATTTAAGAACAAGTTAAGTTGTGTGAGTTGAGTTATGTCCCTAACAATATAAACTTACAACCACATCCACATTTGCATTGGTTCAATTTTCAGTGCAAAAAAATTCGTAACCATCACACAATTTTATTTATTCACACACATACATTCACAGCATTTACTTAAAAAAACAGTTAGTATGTAAATGTAAAAGCCCTGAAAAAGGGCGTTGATCAATAAATAAATAAATAAATAAATATTTTATTAGTCAAAAAAAAATGAATAAATAAATTAATCTGCAGGAATAATTATTATTATGAGGTTGTTATAAGAATCAACTCTGAATTTTATTATTCTCATAAATGGCTCTTCCGTGGGTATTCTTTATTTCAAAGACTATGTTTATAATTTAAAATTTTTTTAAAATACTAGCTGGTACCCGGCATGCGTTGCAATGCAAATAAATAAATTGTTTCTCCCCGCATTTCCTTTCCCCGCTTTCTCCTTCCGCCTCCCACGCCTTCCCCTTCCTCGGCTTTCCTCTCGCTAACCCCACTTCTCCATTACCCTTCCCTTCATACCTTCTCTCCCTGCCGCTAAAATATATAAAATACACTCATTTTCATTTGTACCAAATTCATAACAATTATATACAGTCTATAAACTTTGTTGGCGTGCGCACAACAAATCACCAAAGTTTCCGATGAACTGTATGGCAGCGCATAACACACAAAGAAACAAACAAACAAAATTCAAAATAAAATTAATTTTTATATGTAAGATGAATGCATAATACTATTTTGCATACATATTCTTGAAAATACAAATATGTAATTCCTTATTTTTTTAGTGGAGGGTTCAAATATGTATTTTTCCTTTTAAAATATGTTTAATTTACAAGATTTTAATTATTTCACATGTTATAATTTAAAAACAATACATGGTATATTTGGTGTAAGACCACCATTCAGCATTGAAACTTTATTTACAAGGCTTTTACCACCTTCCTTTTCCCTGTCTCTTTTCCTTCCCTACTGCTTTCTGTCTCACACCAATTGTGAACGCTTCAGTCTCACTGGCCCAGAAAGTTGGGAGCAATTGGACACTCATGTGGTATTCAAATTTTAAAAAAATGCATGTTCCTGAATTTTTACCAACAAATAATTATCGTATAGCATTCATGTTTTTTTTTTGCCTACGTGCTGTTTGGGGTCTGCCTGGTTTCAATACATCTTGCAGTGTATAAAGCGTTTATCATCTTTTATTACACACCGCTTTTGCTTCGTTCATGGCACATGATGCAACCCAGAAGAATGACGTAATCTTATTTTTGTATTTAAATATTTCCGTTGAGAAGATCTACTGCCCTTTGGCGTTAGGGATAACAGCAATTTTAAATGATTTTTACGATTTCATGCCAACTGAGAATAAAGTAAACTCAACACCTCTTTTAAAGTCATTAAAACCACGAGAAAAAAAATAGCCAACAACCTTAACCTAACGTAACCTATTTAACCAATTTTGTTTTCATTACCTTTCATGACTTTTCTGAGGTGGTTCTGAGTTGGTTTCATTCTGAGTTGTCCGGTCACCGATTTTTGCTATCTTACTGACTTCAATTTGGGAAGCGGATATGGACATCTTGGTGACTTAGCAGGGATTCTCGGGATCATGCTGTGATGTTAATCTGGATCTTGGCGGCGAATGTTATGCCCACCAACAGCCCGGTAGGCCTGACTAAGGGAGACATTTTGACCTCTCCAGCAGGACTCTCACGCAACATCGCCAGTGACTGGGTTAGAGTCATACGTCCGTCATTCCTGGACATACTGACCCCCAGAATCCGAACCACCCACACCGTTCTCCTTTCTGTTATTCCTTTCCTAAAAAGACCTTCCACTCAGCATTCCCAAAGATAACAATGGACCGGAGAGGAATAATTTTCGTCAGGGCCTTCTATAAGGAGCTAATTTTAAAAAAAACTTACCATCGTTACCGAAGGCGGATAAAATAAAAGTCCATAAACACATTTTCACATGTTGTTGAATCAAATGTTTCAAAGACCCCATCATGTCAGATTATTGTCTAAAAGGGATTGAAATGACAATCTAGTCTCCTTCAACGGAAGCAATCTTCCGAACAGGCCCTCTATTGATATGCTTGGTGTAACTATAAGTGACCCGCTCAGATATGGGGCTCCATCGAAACCAGAGTTAAATTAGACTCCCAAAAACTAGGCGTACTGTACAGGGACCGCAGATACGCTAATCCTGTACAAGTTGCAAGTCCACCCCACGGCTGAATTTGGCAGCCACTTCTGGACCGGAGCTCCAAAATACCTGAAAAAACCCTCGACTCTGTGCAGAAACGGGCGCTCCGTTTGATAGATTCTCTCACCTTAACAAACAGATTGCAATGGGAATGCGGGTGGGAATGCTATCCTTGTTCACCGGTACTTCAGAGGCATTTTTCGATGAACGAGCGCCATTAATTCCTTCTGCACCGGTGAATAGTTGGGAAATACGCCAAACGCGCGCCCAACATGGACACGGTTGACATTTGTCACACGAGAACGGGTCGCTTTTTCGACTCGTTTTTGAGTTCAGTGGAACTCTGCGCTTCCTCCTTTCTACAACATGGGTTTCTACAGGACCAATGTTCATTAATTCTTCTCCTCAAAAAGACCCTTCGCATTTCAGATGACGTATCCCCTGAGGGAAATTATTTTTCTCAGAGCCTCCTGTGTTAAAAAAATGTATTTTTTATCATTCTTTTTTTTATGGGGATTATTATAAATCAGTCATATATGATCATCATTAAAAATCTGAAAATCTGATCTAAATAAATTCTTGTCTTCATAAAACAACGTACAGGGCATTTTTTTTTCAGACAAACATGTTTGTAGGTAATACAAAAATTATTACAATTCAAATGTAAATGTACTTGATCGCGTTTGCAAGTCATTTCAATGCACATTCACTAAATAAAATCGTTAATATAAAATAACAATCATTTAGCGGGTGACAGTGCTGTAGGCGTATTTAAGATTGGTTATGGATATATTTAAACTTAAGCCATCATGCCAGCTTTACTCCGTTACAATTTCGTCTTTATAATTCATATATATTATTATTAAGTCAACTTTGCGCAACGATGCGAGTAATCGAAGCTTTTCTAAATAGAGCCCAACTACTAACCACCTGTTCCGAAAACGACCTAATAAAGTAAGGCGTTTCTATCACAGTTGTTGAGAGCTTCTGAAAATATTATTTGTCAATGTATTGAACGAGTTTATTATTCATCGCAACTGCCTATCTGACATTCACGTGAAATGCTTACGTATTAAAACTTGTTTAGTGTTCCGTTCAGGCTCCTTTTAAGCCTTTGATCGTTTATCGAAAACCAGGCTTCCGGGTAAAATTGGTAGTTGTTCGATGAGATCCAATCTCTTTTTACTTTCCTCTTCGTGGAAAAGTTTCGCTCGTACTTCAATGAATAAATTTCCATTCATAATTATTATTTGGGCATGTTAAAGGATCATAATAAAAAGCTACAATTTTGTTGTGATGGCCAAAAACTCACGTCAGCTAAATCGGTGTGACATATTGGTTCCAATTCATCAAAATACAAATAGAATGGGAAAAATTGCTCGTAATGTGGGCGGTCTCCCCAAAGGATAAAGTGGATCGATTATTGAACATGAGTGCGGCATACAATCTAGATTCAAAAGCACGTGACTGGAAGCTGTTTCTTTAGAAGCGCTGAATCATTGAGTCATATTTTAGTCTGCACAGTGCTCAAGGAACTTCAGTCAAATTCATTCTCATTTCATTATTATTTTATTTTTCACATTTTATTTTTTCGTTACCTTTTTTTTCAATAGCTGCACACAGGAGGCCCTGAAGAGTATAATTCCCTTCAGGACCTATGTCATCTTTGGGAATGCTGTGTGGAGGGTATTTTTGGGGAAAGGATGTTCGGGGAATGAAAAGTTATAATGGGTGGGTAGAAATATAGTGTGTCCAGAAGTGACGGACGAATGTTCCGTCCCTCCCACTGAGGTGCAAGGTGATGTGGCGAGAGAGCCCTGCTGGAGAACTCCAAAGTTCTCACTCAACCAGTCTCTCCTGAACTGGTCTGCCACTCACAACCGGTAGCAGACGCAACAATGTCTATGATGATGAAAGTACGTACATATGCATGCATTGTACCATTACGCCTGTATTGCATTGTACCTACTTACGCCTTACAAATACAGTTTATTATGTTATGTACTATATGAACACTTATTAATATACCCAGTTTATTATATTTTGTACTAAACACTTGATAATATACATATAATAATGAAGTGCATACTTGTATTGTACTTACATCTTTTATACCCAGTATATTGTGGTTTGCACTTACTATAACAAACACTCTTTTGAAAAACTTACCAATAATAATAAAACTGCATTCTTGTATTGTATCTACATACATCATTCATACGCAGTTTATTATGTTATGTACTATTCTCTTATGATTATACTCAGAGTCACTATTGCAATTTAGAGCTCTGAGATGTTCTTTAATACCTCAGAGTTTGCTGATCATTTATTTAAAAATGATTTAGGAATAAAAATACTTCTTACAGATTAATAATTTTGACATTTTAGAAATGAAAAAAAAAATGTTTAGAAATAAGTTTCAATGCAGATAATATAATCTAAAAGTAAAAAATTACATTTATTTATTTATTTATATGGAAACAAACAGTACATTGGTTACAGTGATCAGAATATTTACAGATATTAAGTAATATTCCATGGTGGGTACCTATGATATGTTTCTTTGTAGTGTCTTATATATGGTATGTAATTACCAGGTATTGTGCGTAGTGGATAGGTGTGTGTGCATGTGGGTATGTTTTTAGATGTGAGAAATGGTGATGTGTGAAGGGATATGAATGAGCATTGAACAGTTTATATTATTAACATGATGCTATTTTTAAATTTGGGCAGTAAATCGGAGAAAATATCGATGTTAGTATTTAGGCAAATATTGTTGAATGTGTGAAGAGTACGCATTGGCGAATTAGTTGCTGCATTTGTTTTGTAATTAAGCTACAGATATACCCTCCCGTAAGCATTTTCCTACTAAACCAGTCTTTCCGTTCTAATTCTATTGTAATTCATAATTCTTATAAACTTTTCTCACTTTTACCCCCTACTCCCTTCGTCGTCTATCCCTCCCCCTCTCCAAATATTCTTATATAATTCTTTGAACTTTTAGACATTTTAGTTTCCCTTTATGTCTAACTTCTGATGATGTTAACATATTCATCAAACAAATAGATTGTGTACATAAAAATAAAGTTGTTTAATATAACTTATTTATATGTTTAAAAAAATATTATTTTTTTCCATTGTAACTTAGCCTCTTAGATACTTTTAGTACTCAACAGCTAACCTTATACAAATCACAAGTGCTCCCCACAGTTGAATTTGGCAGCCACCTTTGGTCTGGAGCCCCAGAATACCTAAAAAAACCCTCGACTTTGTGCAGAAATGGGCGGTTCGTTTGATAGATTCTCCTAACTTATCAAACGTGGGAATGCTGTCCTTGTTCTACCGGTATTACAACGGAAGATGCTCCAAGAAACTAGCGTCAATGATCCCCTCGGCACCAGTGCGTCGTCGGGGAACATGCCAAACACGCGCCCAACATTTGTACACGGTTGACATTAGTCACATGAGAACGGGCGTTTCTAGGACTTGTTCTTAAGTTTAACAGCTCGGCTGTGGAACGATTTGCCGGCCTCTTTGTTTCCTCCATCCTACAACATGGGTTTCTTCAAGACCCATATTGTATGACACAATACTCCTTCCTCCCCTCAAAAACACCCTCCACACAGTATCGTCAAAAATGACATAGGTCCTGAGGGAAATTATTTTCCCCAGGGCCTCCTGTGTGGAGTTAATGTAAAAAAAACTTACCATAATAAAGTAAACGTCGTAGACTGATCGTAAAATCAGGCAGATATGATGCGCCTCGCCACATTATGTGTGATCTGGCACATCGTGAAATGGTGGCAGATCATGGCGAAGCACGATACACACGTAAAAGTTGTCAATGCGTGAATAAATAAATAAATAAAATGTCTTAGAATAAATTATACTTCACCGGTTTCTCAGTGGCACACCTGCGCTGAATCAAGTAATCGTCAGCATCTCTTTACCTCCACCCAGAAGAAGGAACAGCATAAATTCCCTGAGGTACACCAGCGAGAAACTGGATAGGAACGGAACACTCGTTCTTAGTTTATATCTGCAGCATGAACGATTCGTTTCTACGATTTAAAGTTTTTCCAAATTATTAATTTAATCCGCATTTAAAACATTTATTTCAATCCCTTCTTAATCCAATTCTGGTACAATAACTGCATTAGTGAGGGAAATCCATGCATAACAGAGATAATCAAATTAATGAAATAATCCATTATACATTTAGCTACCAAATTAATTCAGAGTGATGTGTATTGGAAAACTGGTCACTACTCACTTTTCATTATAGTCACGGCAGGCATGGTCAAGCGTAAGGCTCTTGACTCGCAATCTGAAGGTCGCGGGATCGAATCCCGGCGTGTCACATAAATTTTATTTGTTTAATTTTTTTTATTTTACAATTGATCCATTTAAAACAATGTATAGTATATTTGCGGCACGTTCCAGAGTGGAAGATAATCTCAGTATCGCCCTGGTGTAAGATCACCATTCAGAATTGAAACGTTGCTTGAATTGGCTTTAGCCGTGTTTGGTGACCAGATCCGAATAGCCACCTTCCTCTTCCTCTTCCCCTTCTCCTCCCCACTACCTTCAGTTTCACTGCATACGTCAATTGTGGTTGCCAAAGTCTCACTGGCTCCAGACTGGAGCAGTTGGAACTCTTGTGCGGTATTCATATAAAATTTAAAAAAAATTAGAGCAGACCCTTTAAAAAATCATGGGATATTATCATTGTGGGATTTATGAAACTGTAAGTATTTATTAAAAAAAAATACCTCAAGATTTGAGGGACTGAGGGATTTATTTATTTATTTGTTTTATTTTAGTAAATTGTACATTTAAGTTTACAATTTCCTAATTAATTATATCATTTCATATTTCAAACTATATTTTTTCTTGTTCTATGTATCTCCTACAATAAATTTTGAACTTTCCGATTGGTGCGGCCTTTAAAGTTTCTGGTAGAGTGTTGTATAACTTCATCCCTTTGTATATTAAAAAAAAATACCTCATTTTAGGGACGATCCGAAATTTATCTTTCAAAAGCTATCAAATATTTCTATGGTAGGAGAGGGGGTCAGTTGAATTAGGGAGCGGCAACGGAATGCATATTTTTTGTACTGAAATCTGTCAACTTGACATCTGTCATCCACGGGTCTAGGCAGCTCCATAATTACAATGACCCCCTCTCCTGTTTTAGTCGGAGAAGGGGAGAGTTATCTTCTGACATATCGCCTCTGGAGCGGTTACGTCTGAGATGTGTATTGTCTATGATTGATCTGCGCTAAAAAACGCTTAGGTGTGAACAGTATGAAGGGATTGTGTGGAGAGCGTTATTTGGCGTGCTATGATCTTTTATATTTGATAGCTGTGTGTCAACCAGCTCTTAATTATAATAACAACATTGATGAAGTTTGATTCTTTGATAATAATTGGTACATTTGGTTGGCGACTCCAGATCAGCATTCGCTGATGTAATGAACTTCTACAAGCATAAAGCAAAAATAAGACGCCAATCAATAATTTAAACAAAAGAAATACATATTTCAAATATAGATATCATATACCTATTAAATCAATTCAATAATTTTGTTGCCAATCTTGTCGGTTATCTGAATTGTTCCGACAGTCAGTTCCGAATTGGAAATAAATTCCAAGCAAATCCGAGTTTTAGAGTTCATTGAACCGGAGTTACAGATATAAAACAAACAACCGAAATAATAACAAATAAATAATACATTGAATACACAACTGATCTCCAAATAAAGAACGTGACCGCACGTTACTTCTTTGTGCACTTAAGTCTTCATACCGTTCATATAAAATGGTTATCACATCACGTATTACACTTTTACCTGAGTATCATTTTTATGTGGTAACCTCTCCCAACCCACACCACAGCACAACATTCAGTTTATTGCCGTTTATGTTGGGTTCACGACACTGATCAGATAATACTAGAAATACCCTCCATTTTGATTTGAATGGAAATCAATGTCGCCACTGACTTAGTATCGTTTGGTTCTACCCCGTTTACCTTCACTCTCTAATATCGTATATCGCTGGTCCAGTCGATTAATCAGACATCTCCGAATAATCAAAATTTGATTTGAGTACGCAGTTAAATATACAAGTGTACTCTATATCTAGTTCAATACTCAGATTTCTCGTAAACATAACCAAATCTTATATATAAAAATCAATTTTTGACGTGATAACGTCTTATAAATCGATGAACGCCGGCTGCACTCACGAAAAAGCATGACCCATTGTCACTTTGTCACGTTCCGCCTGAGCCGAGCGTTCGGCCTAAGCGTTCGGCTTGTGAAACATCTATCTCTCTTCCACTGCATCGTTATTATATGACGTTGTTACGTAAAATTATCGTCCGTAAACCGACTTTACAGACAACCAATTTTTGATTGTTTATTTGTTTGTTTGTTTGTTTATTTGTTTGTTCGTATGTTATGCGCTGTCATACCGTTCACCCGATTGCGATGAAACTTGGCTGATTTGTTCTGCGCACGCCCGCGATGATTTATAGGCTATATAAATAATGTATATAAATGTATAATATTTTACTAAATAAATAAATAAAATAAAATAATGGTTAGTTATGAAATTTGTATATATGAAAAGAGTGTATTTAATAGATTTTTGCAGCAGGGAGGGAAGGCTTGAGGGAAAGGGTAATGAAGGAGGTGGGGTTAGCGGGGGGGATGACGAGGAGGGGAAGGCGCGGAAGGTGGAAGGGGAACGCGAGAGGAAGGGGACGCGGAAGGGGAACGGGGACGCTTGTGAAAAGAAATGCAGGGAGAAACAATTTATTTCTTTGCATTGCAACGTCGGGTACCAGCTAGTCGATTATAACGCAGAAAAACTTGTAGTGAATTAAATAAATAATTGATTTTTTGGGTCACTAGTAGGATTTCAAAAAGTCTAATTAATGTATCGGACTGTTATGCCTGCCGGTATTATTTTATAGCACCTTCAGTATGTAATACACAGTTACTTGATTTATGGTGAGTATTTGAACATTGCTTACCTCATTATCTCAAACTTAAGTCTTTGGAGATGTCTGACTAATTAACTGGACGATTGACATATCGCCTTTCCATTTGATTGAAAGAAATATTTCATAATGATGATGAAACGTATTTCTGTAGTTGAAATTTAAGAAAATAAATTGTCGGACTTTTGGATCGCGAAACACGCCCAAATCGCAATTTCTTGTGTTCTTTTTATTCTGTGGTTTACGAGGCATAAACATTTAAACGAAGGATTTAAAGAAGTAAGTGAGCCGATAAAAGAACATGTTAGAGAATCAATGGGTTATACGATAAAAAGTCTGTTGACAAAATAACACATGACACATAAAAACGACAAGTTGACATGATAAAATGTCCGTTGGCACTACACCATAAAAACGATAAGTTGACACGATAAAAAGTCTGTTGACAAAATTAAACACGACACAATAAAAACGATAAGTTGACACGATAAAAGTCTGGTGACACAATAACACACGATACGATAAAAACGATAAGTTGACACAATAAAATGTCTCTTGACAAAATAACACACGACACGATAGAAACGATAAGTTGACACGATAAAAGTCTGGTGACACAATAACACACGATACGATAAAAACGATAAGTTGACACAATAAAATGTCTCGACAAAATAACACACGACACGATAGAAACGATAAGTTGACACGAAAAGGGTCTGTTGACAAAACGCATAAAACAACCAAAATAAAAATTGTTTCCGGAAATATTAATATTAAAGTCCCAAATTCACATTTTCTTTAACAGTGTCTTCAGTTTAGTGCACATCTTTGTATAACTTTATGTTTTTCAGAATGGATAATATGCATTAATATTAACTGAATTCAAAACACAAATATAAAAGTATGTCTACTTTAAAATTACATTAAAAAACTGATAATTAGAAAAAAACAACATTGAGAATAAAAAAACTTCATAACTTAATTCATAATAAACAAATTCCCCCATCCCCCATTCCCAACCAACATACAAATACAGCTTTTACGAAGTTAAATAATAATATTATAGAATATTGAATATAGTTATATTCAAAAGTCTGTTTCTGAAAACATAAAATTTAGGAAATAAGATTAAAAGAATTTGGCATTAACAGACTATAAAAATATAACCATATGTTATTTCGGCTACTGGCATTATATCTGGCTCTCTCATTCAAAATTTAGGCTTATTAGATTTGTCAAAGAATATTAATATATATATTTCTTCTGTCCGTGTGTATGTCACTGAACTCCTCCTAAACGGCTGGACCGATTTTGATGAAATTTTTTGTGTGGGTTCAAGGGGATTTGAGAATGGTTTAGATTCATTCAATTTGGTCCACTGGAAAATGTTCTTTCAATTATTTTATTTATATATAAGGAGTTGTTGATTTTGGAATGTTTTACATTGGATCCGGCAGACTGCGCTACCATCGCAGTATCGAATATTCAATATTATTCTATTTTAATTTTAGTTTGTCCCGACAGTTGTGAACAGGACAACGTCTGTCGGGTCCGCTATAAATAAATAAAATATTATCAAAGAAAGCAAACACTTTGTGGCTTGACATTTTACAAAATGAAACAAGTTCTTTGTTTAAAACCACTTTATTTAAATTTATATTCGTCGACCGGTTTCGGTCGAACTCGACCTTCTTCAGGACAATAAACATATAAACTTATATGTTTATATGTTTATTGTCCTGAAGAAGGTCGAGTTCGACCGAAACCGGTCGACGAATATAAATTTAAATAAAGTGGTTTTAAACAAAGAACTTGTTTCATTCTATAAATAAAATAAATTGTGGAACATTCCAGAACACTCTCGAATGTTGTCCTGAGCGAAGCCGGGTAACCCAGCTAGTTTATATATAAAAATGCAATGATAACCAAATTTTTGACATCCGAAATACTCTTTATCGATGAAAATGCACTCTATCAAATTTTGGTGGCAATCACTCACAAATACGCAAACATTTTTTCATGAAATTTAATTAAATTGAAGCTCTCGAGTTCAAAATAAATGGCAATCTTGGTAACTCCCTATCTGGCCCAGCCATTTGAATTTAATTTTTGTTTTCTTGATTGAAAGAATGAAGTGGATTCGTGGAAGCGGAAATTAACTCATTTATCGACAGTCGATCGCGTTGAAACTCGAAAGATAGACTCGTCGACGACAACAATACATTTTATTAAATTTGGTGACAATCACACGCAGCCATTTACACATTTTCCAGAAATTCGATGATTACAGCACTCACTAGATGATATAAATGTCGGTCTTATAAACTCGGGATTTTGGCCCGGTTGGCAGCGCGGTTGATTCTGATCCGAAGAAGGTTCAAACCTCAGTCAAAACCAAAGACATAGAAACATAAGAGATGTGCTATCCGCAGTTTTTACTGGGTGGGACTGTGTTTCCTGGTGTTGCCGATATTGCTAACCAATTCTACTGAATTAAAAAATCAACTGAATGAACGAATTCTTTCGTATTCAAACTATATTACTGCAACCCTTAAAAAAAAACAACTACTTTCCGTTTTCAAACTACTCCCATTCGAGGGCAATCCCGCCAACAATCGAGGGGACACGTAGCATATCTCTTGTATTTTAAAATCTTTGGTCAAAACCAAAAAAAGAAACATTAAAATATGAGAAGAAATTTAAAATAAATAGAAAACTGGGTTTTTTGCGGATTGATTTTTTCATATTGATCAATGTGAAGAACAACCCTTACGGAAACTGGACAAAAAAATAGCGCGTAAAACGTTTATTACCGAAATAAAAACATTAATAAAATCAAATTAATAATTGAAATACCATGTTTTTTATGTGTCATCATTATGTAACGCATCGTTGAGTTCTAATAAAATAATACGTTATTCCCACAAAATCGTATTTAATGGAGAAACGGCACGAGCTAAATGTTCCTCCATATTGTGAGTAGATAAATTATGAAACAATAATGTTGCATCTATCACAGGAAACAATATCAAAAACAGCAACCATAAAAGAGATTATTTATTTCATTGATCGGAAAGGCAATTACTCCGTTCAACTCTCAGGCAGCGAGGTTTATTGGATTATCTAAAATTAACCCTCACAGCGGTGAAGCAGACCTCATATTGCGATGGCCTGAGAAACGGCCATAAATCAAAAATTAATTGCTTCTATTTCAATTTTATCTATGTGTACCAGTTTTAATTAGTATGGGAGATGACCCTCAAGCAACATTCCTACCTAACTTCATTTTAACATTAAACGTTTTTTACCAATACTTTGTACTCGTTCCAGAGCATTATTTAAAAGATTAAAATAGAGTTCTCCTTCCCAGTTTCACTTCTCCATTGACATCATTAAGTCTATTTATCCATTATTTATAATTAGCTTTAAGTTAACCCTGATGAAACATGTTGGTTTTTTTATAAACAATACAGTGGTTAAAACTAAGTATATATGTATTTTAAAACACAGACGTAAATTTGAAGTGCCAGTTTTACACATGGACGAAATCGCAAATGGTCCTCCATCACGACACAAGCAACATATTCCGCCTACTGTGGTGGTAGTAGTAGATTTTCAAACATTGTCAAGTTTTTCCTTACTCGGGAATGTTTATTTTTCCTATACATATATATATATATATTTTTTAGATAACAAACGTTAAAAAATCTGTTTTTTCGTGAGCATTTTGCTCACGGTGAAATTAAAAATCGCGCCATTTATGCAACAATGTGCATACGCATGGGCGCCCGTAGAAAATTTTCTAAGAGGGGGCAAAATATTTTTGCAATGTTTTATTCCATTTTGTTTAGTCTTTTTTGTTGCAGTTCTCTTTGTCTCTGTGTACGCTTAACATGCACAATCCAGACAGACGTTCATCTGACATTGTAGATCTAAGCCATGTTTTTAAACGACGTAATGTGCTGAACGATCGCTCCACCGTACATGTTGTTGCTGGTAATGTTAGCAAAACTAGTACGGCATATCTGACACTCGAATAAAACTTTGTAAAAGGTAACAAGTCGATGAAATCTTGGCTACTTTTGAATTCTCGCGTTTCTCAAAAATCAAACCAACTAAAGGATTCAGTTTCAAAATTATCAATCTGGTATAGCTGCTTAATAGTAGACAGTATATCCTTAAACTGTTGACGATTCAGTTTGCATGATTTCGAAGATGTAGCAAAGTGAAGTTAAATTGTGCACTGTTGGCTTCACAAAATCGACTCTCCATTGAGTTAATTAGAGAATCTAAGTATGTATTGTAAACTGTTTGTCTTCCCGGATTACTTCGATGCTCTTGTCTTCCATATTGTCTTAGGATACTCAGTTCAATATTCAATCGCTGGCCAACGTTCTGTCTCTCCACACTTTCTTTATGCTAACGCAAAGTGATTTAGAATAAAAGTAACATTATTTTACTATTTTCAATCAATCCAGGGGGGCAAGTGCCCCCCCCCGTTGCCCCCCCTGCGGGCGACCATGTGCTTACGTACTTTGTTCGCTCAATAGGATTTATACTTCTTAGTGTGTACCAGTCGCTCAGTAGAAGTGGTTTGTTTGGCCGGGTCCCGTTGCACGGCATTTTGCTCATCACACGATGAGCGAAATGCCGCGTGAGTTAATTAAAAGTACAATAAATAAATTGAAATTTAGTTCCTTTATTTGTTTTTAAAATGTTATGGCAAATCAAATGTTTTATAAAAAAATGGATTTGATTTTACATGATTGATTGTATATAAGTAATAATATAAATAAATATGCTTTAATTTATGTACTTTTCGGCTATTTATAAAACGTGAGCAAAATGTTCTATACGCGAGTGCTCGTGTGAGTTTTAAAACTCGCGGGTTAATAGAATATTGTGAAAAAAAAGTCAAGCAATTTTAGGCATTTTTAGGTGTGTAATTCCCTCCGCATATTATTTCATCCATGTGTAGATCCGGCCGTGTATAATTCTGGTAGAGTAAATATTGGTACAAAAATTTACGCCTTTATAATTTCGCCATGTAACCAAAATAGATCACATGATTGGTATTTCAAGTACTGTTAAATCGAACGCGGTAAGTAATTAATACTGCATGAATGAAAATTCAACATGTTTTTAACTTCTCATTTTACTAAATTATATTGAAATTTTTTTAAAAAATGCTTACGTAGGTGATGATAAAATGAACAGACCATAAAAATAAAAGTTTTACTGTAAAAACTTTTTTAATATATTGTATTCATGAATCCATACTAATATTATAAATGCGAAACTGCTCGAGTTTGTTTATGACCTTTTCACGCATAACACAATAAAAAGACTTTAATAATTCTTTTACCAATATAAAGCTAAATTATATTTTATTTATTCATACACGCCTTGAAGGCTTTTACAGAATCACATTATTCAAGTTACACATGTTATTCAGGAGTATAATTGTAAGCATGAAGTATATAACATTATAAACTGTACTTTAAGGATACAAACAGGTTTAATGTGTACATAGGTATGTAGTTTCGTTATCATTAAAATTGTACAAAGGAGTTAAAAAGTTTACATAGTGTAATAATGGTAAAACAGAAGAGTGCTTAAGATACTTAAAAGTAGTTATTGAGGAACGTGTAGGTATTTTCTATGTTCATTTTATTATTAACTTGATCATGAATAAATTGTTCGAAAGCAAGTTTTTCAAGAATTCAGCAAAATTAATGCAGCGATAAATAGTACCTACACATAGAAGAAAATAAATAAAAAATACATGAGTTGTAATATCTTGAAAAGTTATACAGATGAGTTCAACAAGTGTATAGTGTGATAGTAAAAAAGTAAAAAAATAGTACAAATTATGGTACAAAAAGTACAAGATAATATTAATACAAAAGAGAGAGGATAAAAAGGTAAGTACTTAGGTAATCTTTGTATACATAAGTATTAAATTTTGTTTTTATTGTGAACATGAAGAGACCATCGATTTTAATTTAATCATTAATATATTATTATTGCTAGGGCACCAAGATTTAAATAGAAATTTAAGTCAATGTGAGTTCGTTATTATATTTATAACAATAAATACGAGAGGATTGTTGTTAATTGTGTTCTTATTTGGCTACCTTTATCATTCACCTATTTCATGTTTTGCGATAATTAATAATTTGATAAAGGTGCAATTGATTGATATTTATGGCTTTATTTTAAATATTCTAATATACTGAGTTTGAATTTAGACACAGATTGGTGACGATAAATGTCGATTGAGTTGTATTTATTTCCGAGTAAATGGAGTCTTTGGATGGGAGAGTTTATAAAATAATTATTAGCGGAATTGGTAACAGAATACAATGCATTCGACCGAGTTTCGCGAGTAGGTACTCGCAAATTAATAAAATTTGTCAAATCGAGGGCGTCCAGTCTGCCATTCGAAATTTTGAAAAGACAAACTAAATCACTTTTTATGCGCCTTGATGTCGAATCGGTTATGTTAAGTAATTCCATTAGGTATATATAATTAAGTTCTTCAATCGGTATACCCAGTTTGTAGTTAATAAATCTTAAAAACTTATGCTGAACTCTTTCAATTTTTTGTTGGTGGGTTTTATATAATGGAGCCCAGACATTTTATATATGCGCAGACTACAGGTTGTATATGATGGTAAGCTCTGGCGTTATGAAATTATAAATATTAATATATTATATTTGTTATACGTTTTCTGTCGCTAACAAAAGCGAGTTTTTGCTAACGTCAGAAAAAATCTTTTCCATGGAAACAATGTTGATATATTTTTGGGCTCTATGCTGGTAGGTACTCAGTCTACTGGTCAGCTACTACTGCAGAAAATTCAAATATTAGAATTCGTTTTTTTTTTTGGACAAGCTTGGAATAAATGTCAGCTGAGAGTTCCTATATTAAAAATATAATTCGTAACGATTATAAAGACTGAATGATAAATAGAGTATTTTTTTATTATATTAACGAACTTCCAAATATTTAAATAAAAATAAACATCCGAATATTTGTAAGCGCATACATTCCGAACGAATGAACAAAATTGGATAAGTAATTCTTTTTTCTTTGAGCTAAGCATTATGAAATTTAGGTGGTAGGCGAGATGTTTGAAAACTGAATGTAAGGGAATGAATATATGGAATGCGGGAGGGGATGGGGGTGGGGTGGGGGGGGGGGAGATAATTGATAAGTGCAAGCGCTACAGTAATTTCCCGTAATACCATGCGAGCGAAGCTGCGGGGAAAAGCTAGTATTAATATAAATTTGATGATCTTACGCAATTGTCTGTTTTTAGCTTATAATGTTAAGGAGATATAATAAGACAAAAGGCTCTCGGAGGTGTGGAAATATGCACTAATACACAAAATCCTGTGTGTTCATCGTTTTTTTCTATTTGCGCGACTTATTTATAATAACAACATTTATTGCACTGACCAGGCTATCAGTGATAGAATATGAATTTTTATTACATCGGTTTTTGAAAATATTTTTTAGTCCGAATTTTCCACTTCCATTGAAAAAAGTGATTTCGAAGTGAAAACTTCTTTAGCAACATTGTGATTTAAAACTTGAAGAAACGAAAAATAGCGTCACAAAATAGACAAACACATGCACCTAAAAAATTTGGACTGCGAGAGAATGAGAGTATAATCGGTCTCCTCTTTGTGCGGTGTTTTGTAGCTTTCCCACTCTTGTCAGCATTAGTTTTCTGAAGACTCCAATTTTTTTTAAATTTAGAATATATTCAATGCATATTTTTCTCCTATGAGTTAAACCAACTTATTGTAGGAAAATATGGGTTGGTTGCAATGATAATTAAAGGGTTTTATTGTGAAATATAATATATCTTCTTGCACGTTAATTTATTTTTTCTCCGGTTGTACATATAATGACACAATGCTTTACAAAATATAAGTACAGCGTTCTGTAAATACGTTTTTTTTTAATAAAACGAAAGAATGACGAAATACGCGATTAAGTTTGCCGTGATAGGTAAAATTATTTTTAGGACAAGAGCAAACATTGCATCAATCATTTGACCCCTTTCTGATATCAACATTTCAAAAATACACGAGATAGTCGACTTCACGCATCAACTACGCGTATCAGGGAATTCGGTAGTTCTATCTATTTTTTTACACAAGCTCCACACAGGAGACCTTAACGAAAAATATCCCCCAGGGCATATTTATTTATTAGTTGTTTGAAACGTTTACAGAGTGTAAACAATTATTACAATAATAGAATTGCCGTTGGAATGTACATAGATATTAACACTCCAATTAGAAATTTTCACAGCATGAAAAATCAATGTTTAGTTGTTACTAGATGGAAATGTTTGTAATGATAACAGAAATAGTGATAATCAAAATGAAATATAAAATATAGTAGTGTCAAATATACATAACCTGCAGAGAAAGAGTAAAAAGAAATATGACATCTTTGAGAATGCTGTATGGAAGGTCTTTTTATGGAAAAGAAGGAGAGAAGGAAAAAGTTATGAGGGGTGGGTAGGAATCTGGAAATCAATGTGTACAGGAGTGTCGGACGTATGAATTCACTTCTTCTACTGCGGCGTAAGGTGCAATGGGTCGAGAGAGTTCGGCTTGCGAGGTCTAGGTTCAATCAGTCTCTCCCTATCCGGCTCGCAACGTAGTAGGTGACAAACGGATTCGCTGTCAAGACATAGGTAAACCTCACCGCATGCACCCCCGCTAAGTCACCAAACGTAGCAAACCACTTGGGATGATATACGAGCAGAGCTGTTGGTTATCTAATAAAATATGTTCGGGATGGCGGTACCCTCACACTCCTCCCAAATCTAATATTTTTTTTGTCGGAGTAATCCATAATTCGTATTTATAAGATCTAAAGCATTTTATCTTTTATTTAGGTCAGTTCAAGTGATTTCAAGCAAAACATTTGGAAATAAGGCGATTGAAACATAATTATTTTTTCTCTACCAGAATTTTCCCGGAGAAGTGATATTTAAGTTAGCTAGGCTCGATAAGTCTTAGACGTTATACGTATCGCTTTTTGTAAAAATGAAAGCAGTTATTGGTTAAAAAAAACACAAATTAAATAAACCGTTGTTATTTTATTTCCTGAGTAAAACTAGAATAGGCTAGGCGTATGCTGGAACGCAGGACGCACAGAGCAGAGCAGATTTTGTAAGTATGAACGTTTACGACCCGACTATGCTGCGGGGCAGGCACGTGCGGCGCTGACACGCATCCGCTCCACTCTGTGCCGAGTTGTGACCGCAGCGCAGACTCTGCACGATACGTGCGCAGGCGGTCAGTATTTCCACATGAGAATCTCGCTTTTTGAATTAATACTTTGAAAGACCACAAATCGTAATAAATTATCTATTTCAAAGTCAGATTCGAACTCGGAACCCGACATGGAGGCGAGGGAAGGTAAGAGAGGGAGGGTAACGAATGAGGTAGGGCTCGCGGCAAGGATGACGAGGAATGGGGAAGACATAGGAATGGACATGCAGGGAGTAACAATTTATTCATTTGAATGACGTTGAATGACATAAATGCGATCATTACGTTTTATATTTTATTTTATAAGATTGTTTTTGATACCTTTAACTAAATAATCACTATATATATTATTTTTTTTTTACTGTAGATTCTTGTTTATATTTCGTCATTTTTTAATTATTATTTTTTTCTGATGAAGAAACATGGTGTATTAAAAGGGATTTATCTTCATTTATATACCTTTATTAGATTCTTGGAATGGATTTTCTATTTAATGATGTCTTCTGTATATTAAAACGTAATGTGTGTTGAAAATCTTAACGCTGTAGCTCTTGGATCTCCACGAAAGCGTAATGTGGCTGTTACACTAAAATAATAAATATAAATAATCAAGTCGTTACGGAAACAGGCACAAAGCTTAATTTTCCCGCCAATAAAGATTAGGTAAATACCTAACTTAAGTCTGTTCTCAGTTCATAAATTTTTGTACGATCGACTCACTGTACTATTTGTATTGTGTGTATAAAAATTCTATTTTCGGGTAACACGAGCATCAATGCTTTTTTTCAGGTAATATTCACATTATTGTACATTTGTACATCACTGCTATTTTACTATTAAATTGATATAATAATATGAGAATTGAGAACCAAAAATTTTAATCTCGATTATTTGTGATGTGAAATTATTACTGCGTGAATTTGTTCACGTTTAATGAACATTTTCAAAATCTGAACTGATTTTTGATGCGATTCAGTTTTCACTAACGTTAAAGTTGTCAACAAAAAAACATTATTATGCTAAGAAGAAAATTGAAAACACATTTTTGTTTTTGAAAGGGTAATTTTGAAAGGATCCTGAGGCAAATATCTTATGAAAACTTTCAACTTCACGATTCCTACAATTATACTCTCCTGCGAATTTTCTGCTTACTAAGGTTTACGGTTTTGAATCTAGACACTGGAGGTCTAGATTCGTTCTAACTTAAATCTAGATTCGTTTATTCAAAAAAATTTGAGTTCTTGCGACAGCCTAGAAGGAGGAACCATCTGTTACTTATATCAGGGCGGGTAAGTGATACATAACCACCAAATCATTACTAAGGCTATACAAATAAATAAATTATAAATTTATTAAATCTTTGGTACAATTGCCTCATTTATCTTGTGTTCTCCGCAGACTGGACAAACAAAGGAAATACGTGCATAGAAAATGGTGGCATTTAATCCCGCAGCGCTATGCTCCGCAAGTCCAAGGGTTGTAACAAAGAATTTGAGTTAAATATATGTCACACAATGGAACACTAATGTCTGTCGAAACGACTGAGATTATTATTCGATGATATAATAATGAAAATAAAAACGTTTACTTGTCAAAATATTTTTACAAATTTAAACATGTTTTTATTTTTTAACATTGACAAATAGGTCACTGTTCAGCTATACGTAGGAATTTGAATCAAACAGAATATAGAATTTCTCTTGGAATGCAGCTGGTTTTCAGCAACGCCTCTAATATAATATTCGTAAATAATTCATTATTTAAATGAAATTTAAATTAAACCATATAAATCAAAATTCAAGTTAGAGTTAATAATATTAAAATTTTAAACAAATAATATAATCACAAACACAAGAAGGTATTCGTGTTCATTGTCAATTATATCAATTATGTTGTTGTGCGATTGACTGTACAGTCAGCAATAATTCGCAACATTCATAAGTCCCAACTGATCCCCACCGTCTAAAGCCAGTAACACCATGGCGTCCTCAACTGGTGTATGTTGTGAGGCTGAAGTAGCGGAGAAGGAAAGAAGAGGAAGGGGTAGAAGCACCGGGCTCTTCTAATCTGGTCACCAAATGGTCGTAAAACCATTTTAAGCAACGATTCGATTCAGAATGGTGGTCTGTGGTCCCAAAGCTCATTGTGCAAGAGTTTTTGCCCAGACGAAAAAGAGCTTTTCTGCTTTGGATGTAAGATGATTATACCGCCCAAAACACAAACTGGAATATTAAAAAGTGTTCACCATTGTTTTTGTTACCAAATTAAAATATTTTAAAATTTAAATTGAAAGTGAATTTTTTAAAAAGTACCAAATCTTATTTATTGCTAAGAAAAAACGCGTGCTTTACAGATCTAGAGGATATACGATTTATGTAAAAATATAATTCGAAAAAACAACTGGCTCTTCCATATTTTATAAAAAAAATGTTTTCATTAAAGTTCCTGTACAGTTTTAAGCATAAAATAAATAAATTTAACAAAGTAATTCCAGGAAAGCAAAATAAGAACTTCTTCAAGAGATTCAGAGGTAAATAAAACTCATGCATAAATTTCATTAACAGAATAAAGTTTTCTTAACAAAATGAAGTGGTAACAGGTATTGCCTTTTGCATATGCGTATTACATTTTCACTTTCTTTGTTTAATATTTTTTAGATTTCATAATATAAAAATAACTAACATGACTGTGAGATAAGCATAATATTGTAAACATTTTGATTAAGAGCATTGAATTGTGTAGTTAGAAAACCAAATATGTACATTTCTTTCAGTTCGTAAAATAATAAAATTAAAATAAATTTTGTTTTTTTAATTTTTCAAGGTTGTGTGTTTTTTATTATTTTTATGAAAATATATTTTTTAATGATACTGAACAAGATTATTACTACCGGGAGACGGTGTAACTATGGATCACCGATTCAGCATGTAGATAAAAATGTTTGTTTGGTACTACGCCACTGGCTCTTAAAATCTGGATACTTGACAATAAGCTAAATCATTAGTGTATGGAGATTATTCAAATGTGTGTTCTCGGTAGTCTCTAGGTAGTCTGGTAGCGAATGACCATTTGTTTGGATGATGACATCGTTTGTGAGGATTGGAGAAGGGGGTGGGGAAGAGGAATGCTGAGAAGTACCTGGCTACGTGGCTGAAGTCATTTAAAGAATCTCACCCAATTTCATCTGTTCAACCCATGATTTTATCTTTTAACCCCTCAAGCTTGGACCGAATTATTTCAGAGAATAAAAAAATTTCCGCTTTACAATGAAATCCAAATAAATGGAATATTTCTGAACGTATCCGAAAACAATAAATTATTTTCGAATGATGATGAAATACGCTTATTACAATAAATATATTTATAAATACTTATTACAATAAATGAATTAAATTTTATAAATCGAAATTAACGTATAATTTTTTAAATATAAATTTTGCACGCAAACATAAAAAAAGTTTTAGAAATGGCTCACCTTAAGTTTTCTCGAACTAAAATTTCTGATAATGAAAAAAAAAATAAAAGCACATAATTTTTTATTAGAAAAATGTATTGTAAACGTTACAGTCACTTCAACTTTTTATCGTTCCATGTAAAAATAATTAATACAAAATTTCCAAAATTTCATAAATTTATTTCAAAAATGCGATTCGAAATTTGGTTTCAGAAAGGTGTTAATTTTACTCCTTTTGTGATTAGTTTTTGTAATTTAATATAAAAAGTGATTCTTTTTCTTTCTAGCATCGTATCATATTTATCACTATGACAGTAAGGGAGATACAACGATTTCTATGTGACCTATATGAGTTCCGAAAACCGATCAAATAGATTTTGAGGGTTAACTTCTGGATTCAAAATAAATATTTTTTACCATTTCGCCACGACTTTCGTGAGAAAGAAGAAAAACCACAGTATTTATTAAGCCGAGTCTAACATTAAACCAAATGTTTGTGCAAGAAATATTGGGGCAGGGTAATAATTTTTGGTTTTTTGTGGCCGATTGATTACAAAAAAAAAAAATTTGGAGCCCTGTCCCTTTTTTTTTGTTTTTCTCCGATATTTTAGAATATTTGGTCGCAGGTGACCCGAATTTACATGAACGATTAAAAATTCGTGCTTCCATGTACTAAATTAAAGTGACAGATATCAAACTATAAAAGCGTTGAACTAGTAAGTTTATTTTTGGACCGTATTGGAAAACAGATGGTTGGTAACCGGTGCTATTATTAGTAAATTCAATCTATGTAGAGCGCTGTGGTAAACGATTACTTTAACGGAATTAACATGTCAAGAGAACTCCAACTAAAAACAGAACAACGTAGTTCCTCTAAATCCTTTTTTACCGCTTTTACAAACACAAATAAAATTATTACCCTTTATTGGGTTCGCTTGCAAAATTTATTGCTTTGCCGAAATGCGATCCAATTGGATTTATTTTAAATTTTAATTGGACTGTGGAATAAAATTGAAATCTTTTATACTTTAAAATTCCTGATATGCTATGCCATTGATATGCTTGGTGTAACTATAAGTGACCAGCTCAGGTATGGGGGCTGCATCGAAGCCAGAGTAAAGTTAGCCTCTCAAAAACTGAGCGTACTGTGCAGGGCTCGCAGATACTTTAAGGGGTCACATGGGTTTGGTGGTTTCAAAAAATCATTTTTTTTATTATTGTTTTATTAGGTTCTACAACATCTCTAAAATATTGTACTAAATTTTCAAGACGATCCGAGAAATAGTTTTGGAGATACAGCCTTAGGAAGTTGCGCGCTCAAGGCTAAATAATAATGAAAGCTTGAACCAGTTAATCTGGAAAGTTACTCCAAAAATACTTCCTGCTGGTTCAAAGGTCGTTGATATTGCTGCATTAGTTTCTGCTTGCTCTTTTAATGAAGGAACATCAGCTTCATCAACTTTATGACCCTGGAATCGACGATTCATTGTAAGTTGAAATAAAAAATTTCCAGTTTTATCGTCACCCAAAACTTTAAACACATTTTTCTCGAAACTGTGTTTTCAAAGTCGGTTGTCAAGATTTCTCGAGAGCTATTCAACCGATTTTGAAGAAATTTTACATTCGTCTTTGAAATACAATTCTTAAGAATTTGGACGAAGAATTGATTTTTCTTATGATTACAACTATTTAAAAAAAATAAAAATGTAAAGCAAATTTCACCGAAATTTGCATTTTTTTGTAAAAAGGCTTACCAAAAATCCAATTTTCACTTTTTTTTTACCCTTCGTCCAAGTTCTAGTTTATTGTCTTAATTAAAATACGTATTTTTGTTTTTTACTTCAAATGATCCTGTCGTGAGTTCTGCTGTCAACGCGGACGCACCTTTTTTCCGATGGGTCACCGGAAATGACGTCGCAATGGCAGAGTTTGAAATATTTTCCTTCGAAAATTTCAAAAATTCTTTGTCGAATGTGTATGTTCAAGAAAATAAAAAAGTTTTAATAAAATATTTTATTTTTTGTATGGAAAAAAAATTGTTGAATACAGGCCGATTTTACCCCGATTAAACCCATGTAACCCCTTAATAGTACACAACTGCTAACCCTGTACAAATCGCAAGTGCGCCCCACGGTTGAATTTGGCAGCCACCTCTGGTCTGGAGCTCCAAAATACTTGAAAAATACCCTCGACTCTGTGCAGAAACTGGCGGTCCGTTTGATAGATTCTCCCATCTTAACGAACGGATTGCAATCCTTTAGAACACAGGCGTTGGGTGAAATTGCTATTCATGTTAATGCAACTCATATCGGTCTCGCAGGAATCGTTGTATCCTTATTATCATGGTATAATCGAAGCGTTATTTGAAAGAGAAAACACTATGCTTTATATCCAATCCTAAAGGTTTACCACAAAATAACTAAGTTTGCGACCTCTTTAAAAAAAAAAATTATGAAACTTTGGGAATTTTTTCTTAATTATTTTTTACAAAAAGAGTTAGTTGACGAAAATAAGTGGGGGTTTTAATTTTTTTTTCGTTATCAGTAATTTTAGTCAGATATAACGTAAGGTAAGTCATTTATACAACATTTTTAAGTTTGCATTCAATTTTTTTTTTTATTTAAAAAATTATATATTTATATCGAATTATACATTTTTCAAGCGTGTTTCATTTCTTTACAAAAACAGTTTTTAGTTTTCAGATACGTTCAGAGATATTCCTTTTTTGGATTTTATTGCAAAGCGGAAAAATATGGAGGAGTTAACTTATTATTTATTATGTGTAATTAAGTTTTGTGTTCTAAGGAACCCTTTTTTTAATCGTTAATAAATAACAAACGATTTAAAATGATTAAAAATACAACACATTCACATAAAGAAGAAAATAAGGCTTATGAATTGGAATATTTGGTAGAAGGTATTGATTTATAGAGCAGAAGATACTGAAATATAACAAACACAAAATATATAAAATTTATGAACATGAATTGAACGCGTAACGACGCCGTAAAGCAAAATAATTCAGCGTCCGTCCGCAGAATGGATATAGCTAACAAGATGAATAATAACAAACTCTTATTATGTTCATCGCATTCACGATATTTGTTTATTTATTCTGCTAATAACCAGGACCGAACCCATTTTATAAAAAAAGTAAAGACAAAAGAACAGAATATTTTGCTGATCGCAAAATAAGCAATTTAAAATGTTTTGAATGAAAGCAGCCCACGCACAATGTACTTACTGAAGGTATGATGTATTTGGTATTCTTCTTTTATCTTAGTTCGTAAATCATCAGGGGAAATAGATCCAAGCAAGAACGCTGAACAGCAGCAAAAGAAAACAAAAAATCATGTTCTTTAAAACATCGCCGATGAAATTATTTTTAATGGCACGCACTTTTATCGTTTCTAAAAAATATGAGTTTAATTATTTTCACAAATATATTTTAACCATTCATGGATAACCAACACCTCTGTGTTGATTATCACCCCACCTCAAGTCACCCCAAGAGGTTAGGTACGTTTGGTGAGTTAGCAACCCGGGTTGATGGGGTGGATTTTATTGGTTTTGGCGGCGAATATATCCGCCCGTCTACTGTGTAGCAGGCCTGATTTGAAGAGACTAGTTGAGAGAGACATTTTTACCTCTTCAACAGGTCGTTTTCAATCATTTAACACCGCAGGTGGAGGGATGAACTCAAATATCCATCGCTCCTGGATACAGAGACCCTTAGATTCCTGCCCACGCCTCTTATGCCTTTTCTTCATAGAACTTTCTCTCCTTACTTTCCTTAAAAAAAAACTTCCACGCAGTATCCCTAAAGACGACTTAGACCCTGAGAGAAATTGTTTTCTTCAGGACCTCCTGTGTGAAGCTAATGTAAAAAAAACACCTCTCTGCCTGTGAATAACTCGTATTTAGGATCTTTTTAATGCTCTTTTTTTAAGTTTACTAAATGCCAATGATTTTGCATATCGTCGTTGATACTGGAATAGGTTGTCTGTAAAAAAAATAGTTTTGTTTGTTTGATAGAAAAGTATCCAAATTTCTGATGTTTATCATCGTATGTCTAAGAACAGAATTAATATACCTACAGAATAAATGGAAATTTGTTATTTCTCAATATAGTCTCACATGTCACGGATAATCCAATTCGTCACTTGTCAGATGACGTACAACGTATTACAGTATCAACGACGATATATGATGATGTATTTGTGTTTCGATTCTAAGGCTTTGAGAGGCTTTTTTGAGAAAGTACTATTTACTAAAAGTTAATTTAATTTTATTTTCATGGTAACATTTTATTGCCATAATTCCTTAAAAGTAGAGTGCGTAAAAACGAGCGATTCCGTCATTTCCTTGTATTAGTTTGGGGCTGAGCAAGCATTGGGGCCACGGAACCATGTTGTTATGTTGCTCATAGGAGGGTTCGCTATCAGACTGCTTACACAGAAATTTTGTCATTTCAAAAGCTTGATGGAGAGGTATTTCAACATTTACCACATTCTACTCGTCTTGTTTCGTCAGATTTTCATCTTCTCCAATCTTTTTTCACAAAATTCTCCGCTTTTCAAAGGTGATTCTTGACGACTCCTTCACCTCTAAATCACCAGATTTCTTCATGCATGGAATCGAAAAATTCTTGTTCAAAGTCTACCATAAACAATGCAGAAGAATATGAGAAAAACTTTTTCAAGAAAGTATTTAGCAAACAATAGGAAATAATTCCAAGAAAATTTTACTTTCTTACGACGTCACCCCATTATTATTAAGTTTTATTCCAATCAGATTTTATTGAAGTATCTTACCACAACTAGGCAAAACCATTAATATTAATTTATTTGTTTAAATCTTTTGCTTCCAAGGATCCTCTTTCTGTGTAACAACTCTCAACTAAAAGTAGTCCACCCGTTCAAACGTGGTTTATCTTTACCAAAAGATTTTTATGTGTGTACCTTAGTAATATTACGAACAGCAAATAAGGTACCTAATACCTTAGCCATACTGTGAACATAACAATAAATGTACACATTATAAAACGTTTTATCCATTTGCAAACCTAAAATTGAATTTTGTGTTAAATTGATAAATGGATCAATTTGATTTTAAAACACCAACACTGCTGTACCCTGGATCAGATATTTACGTGTCATTAGTTTCATGATAGGGATGACAGTGTAAGCTGAAAATAGTGGTGATGACTAACTTATAAGTTCCAAAACGAAAATGATTTAAAATATTTCAATGATGCCCGAGCTCAATGATTTAGAGTTTTAACTTCTTTATCTATTTGTATAGATCTCTTTCAATATAAATACCTCAAACACAACAATATAATAATACAACAATAATACCTCAAAGTGACAGCTGTCTGTTTTTGTTTTGCTCCCATAAAATTAATAAAATAATTATTAAAAGTGACTGAAATCTTCGGAAAAGTGCACAAATTGAACCTTACTGCTAGTTTTAAAAACCGTTTAAAAATTAAACGTCTTCAAAAGAAAAATTAAGATATGGATTATGGACATTGGAAGGAAGAACATAGATACAATTTTACAACCAAATAAATATTAATGCATGTATTGTGCTTTCTTTTAGATATAACTTTATAATTTTCCTTTTGCAATACTTTAAAATAGGAAATTTTTTATAAGAAAAACTTTCTTTTTATAACCTTTGAAGGTTATTCCCATCAACGTAATATATCATTGAAGAAGAAGATAACACTTATAATCTAAATAAAAATATGAAAGAGAACAAGACACAGAAAAATAGAAAAATACAATGATCGCAACTATGGGAAAAAAGAACTAGTTGAAGAAAATATTGTTGATTCTAAAATTTGAAATATGAGATTGACAAATATGACGGTTTGATAGAAGGTAGCAAAAGCGAAATTGGTTAACGCGCACGTTCCGGTTAGACGAGGGGTCTGGGTTCGTGTCCCAGTTGCGACCATTGTATTTTTCTATTTTTTTGTGTCTTGTTCTCTTCCATATTTTCATTTAAATTATAAGCGTTATCTTCTTCTTCAATGATACTTTAAAATAGGTATTAACTTATAATTCAAACACAAAAACATGTACAATGTGACCTAAGAACGGAGTACCCCAGTAAGAACACATTATTTCCTAAAACAATGTAAAAATAAATAAAAAATAAAAATAAAACTCTATTAAAAAGTAAGTATTCTTGGGGGTGAAAAATCAACACTGAATCTAAAGTTGCGTGTTTAATGTGACTTTTTAGTGACCAAGACTCAATGACCAAGCACCTATTTCCCAAATTTCCTTTTCCTTCGCATCTTCTCTATTTATTTTCCATCCCAGGTTTTCTTCTCAGTCACAAAAATTTTAAGGGGGGAAGTATATTATATGGTTATATCGGCTCAAGCCTACTTGGTCCTAGCAAGGTTTTTTTTTGAGTGGGCTACTTTCAAAATATAAATCTATCCAACACAAAAAAAAATATGCATAAAATTTTTAATGTGAATAAAAAACCATGTTAAGAAGTATTTTGGGATCTTTTTAAGCAGAAGAAAGAGTGATATTGAGGGGGAATATTAAAGACCGTCCCGAGCCGAGCGTTTTGATGACTACTTTCTCAAAGTAATGAGATCCGTTTGCGGCTGACGGGGCAGCATTACAAATCAGATCTAAGATTATGATTTTGTCCTCCTGTGTGCTGTGTGTTGTGTGTTGACCCGAGTTGTGGTCTAATCTGTGGTGGCTTTTGCAAGGATTATCCTTATCAAAGTTTCTAGAGCCAGGCCATATCTCTATATTATTCATTCATGCTTGTGCTCTCTGTTTACGTGGGAACATCCGACATCATTAGTAAGTAACCACATTGTAGTTTAGTGAACGGTAGATCTCTCGTTCAAAAATGTAAGTTCTATTATTCTCTCACTTTAATAAATCAAAAGCAAAATTTCCTCTTAAGAGCGAATAACTAATATTTTTAAATCAAATTTTAGACGTTTTGACTCTTTTCCACAAAAAATTATGAATTGATTTCAAAAGACCTTTTAGCTATTAAAGTTTTGTTTTAAATTTTGGGAAAATATGTTTATTTTTAGTACAATAAGGTTTTATCGTATCCACTCAGTGGATAAGAGTAAAATAAGGTTTTATCTTTGGGTTCTTCTTTGTCAGTGGATAAAAGTACAATAAGGTTTTATCTTATCCACTCAATGGATAAGAGCACCCACCCGGAAAGTAGGGAGGTCCTGGGTTCGAGTCCCAGAGGTGCAAATATCTTTTTCTGATTTTTCTGTTTCCAGATTTTTGATTGAGTTTCGCTCATAGTGTCTCCATTTAATTAAATATTACAATTTGAGGTTTTATTCATAAAAGTTAAAATAAGAAATATTAATTTTTATTTTAGTTCAAATGAAATCTAATGATTCATTTGAAATTTAATTTTAATTTAAAAAAAAGATTCGCGCCCTTGTTTTATGACGAAAATACTTGAGTTTGTCTATTTATTTACGGTCTTACAAACTACTATATTAAAAAAAATGAAATTCTTATTTTTCTTAGACATTGTTGAAAAATTATAAATACTTGTGATCAAAAAAATAATTACAAAAAGTACATAATTTTAATAGTTTTATCATCACGAGTTTGAGCATTTTTGAATTTAGATGTTTATCAAAGCAAATTTGAATGAAATAACATCGATATTGAGTTATTGTGTTTAAATGCTGGTATGGAGAATAATTAATCTTTCTCATCGGAACCGCCCTGTACAGTTGGAAGGGTACGATCACAAGATCATCGTTTGACGAAATTTAATTTCTCGGCCGCTGGTTAATGGCTGTTAAGCTTACTTATTTAATAAACACGAAGATTTCACATTTAAAAAAATAATCTTTGTTGAGCCATTAAACACAAAATTTTCGACATACGCCAGCTGACTCTATGTTAGTAATAACTTAAATGTTTTTTGCAAAATTATGGTTGTGTAAATTAGTCGTTTTACCAAGTAGGTATTTAAATATTTTGGTATACATTCTACAAGCGGCCGTACTTTTAATTGGCACAAATTTCGGAAATTACACTACGTTTCAAATTAATTACTTCAAGAAACAACTAATTACGCTTGGATAGACGGTAGAAAATCCATTTAAATTCCATTTTTATTTAATTAAAGTTTAAAATATCCCACATAAAACGATCCCTTTACCGCCATTTTAATTTTTTTGTTTGTTTGGATTTGACATGGTTTCGTTTCAATCTAAATACGCATGAATTACCAACAAATGTTTACCCAAACTAAGAACCTAACAACCTATTTTATGCGCGTAAATGATTGTTTCTTGCTGTAACGGTCGAAATGAAGTGTAATTTCCATGTGTCTTAAAGTGCGGCGGTTAGTGAAATAATACTCGTAAATAATATTTAAGTACAAATATTTTACCGTAGAATAGTTACTTATATTCTGTGGCACACGTCGGGTTAAAACAACCACCACCTTGAAACCGGAACAGGAACGTAACTAACAAATTTACAGTCAGATGAAATGCCAAACGTTTGACTCTTGCTTTTTACGTTTGAATTTTTTTTTGAAGTGACAACTTCTTAAGCACCGGTGTGATTTGAAACTCGATGAAACGAAAAATAGCAACACTAAACTAAAAAGAAACAAACACATATATCTATAGAATTTAGTCTGCAAGAGAATGAAATAGAATAATCGGTTTCCTCTTTGTGCGGTGCTTCGTAGCCTCCCCACTCTTGTCTACTTTAGTTTTCTGAAGCCCCAAGTGGTTGAAGATTTCCCAACTCCACAAGGACTCTGAAGTCCCATTATTGAAAAACCACATCATAAGTCTCGCGGAAACCTTCTATGCGGAAATCCCCACCCACGACAACGCGTCTATCATCTGCCTCACCCGGTACGACGTAAATGAAATCACTAAACATAAAAAACCCAAACAAATCCTCCGAACAGATCTTCCCCCCACATTGCAGCCATGTCCTCCCCTTGAAAATAACAACAAAAAAACCAAATCAATTATTTTTTTTTACTTGAAAATAATTTAATTATAAATTCATCAAATAAAATAATTTAATAAAATAAACTCATGATGAAAAAGAAAGGGGCCTTTTTTGGCCCGGAGCTCTGAATGCCAGTATTTCAAAAGTCAAAAGTCAGTTTTCTGAAGGTTTCACTTTTACTGCGTGTGATTGGCACACTCTGATATTTTTTAAATTTTCTTTTTTTATTGATTTGTAATTACATAATTTAAGGATTTTTCGACCTTCTTGCAAAGACATATATCCGTGTTGGGGTGATCGATAAATATAAAGTTTTTACTAACGCACTTTGTTTGGCAAGATGTTTTTAACATGGCGTTGATTGAAATGGATTTAGATTTCTAAAAAAGGTCATCAAAATATACGTTAAAGTATGTTGATTTAAGTAATGAAGTTTCACAGTGTTCCACCACCCGACGAGAAGACGTGTTGATTTTATGCTTACAAAAATGATCGCAATTTTTTTTTATTAGGCGTTAAAAATATTTAGTGACTTCCCAACAAATAATAAAGAATCCATAAACCATTGTGATGTTTTGTGGGTCGTACCACAATATAATATGATAAGAATTTTGTAATAAATATTGCAGAACTAGTCTCAAGTGTGCCAAAAAATTCACCGTGAATTTGCTGGTAGCTCGCGGCACTTTCCTCAATTTCGTGATATTTGAACTTTTAAAAACGCTCCTTGCATACCAAAAACAGTTTATTCGGCTTTTAAAGGAAACAACGTATCTTAATATTAAACTAGTTTGTTATTTTATCACTTGCAAATATGATTTATTTATCTGTGAAAAAGCGCGTCGCGCAGTTCCGTCTTCAACATAATAATTCAGATGTTTAAAGTTAGTCTTTTAAGGCCCCGTGTCCGAGCACGAAAAGAAGAAGATGGAGAGATATGTAATTACGAATGTTGGAGAGAGCAAACTAATATTTCAAACGATAAAAGTGAAGCAAAAATTGTGAAAATGTTTAATGAAACACGACTCGTTTAAAAGATAGCAAAAATCTCGTGGGGGTTGTTTAAAATAACGTTCAAAGAAACACTGATGTTTTTCATACATATAACTTGTTGAATAATAGAGACAAGCTTGAAAATAAAAATTTTCGGAGCATACTTTGCGATTTTTTTCTATCGAGGGAATTTCAGATAATTTGCGGTTCGCCGTGGGAGTTGTGTAGATATTATCTTCAAAAATAACATATTTTTTTAAGAGCTTAAAAATTTCAAATGTTCAAGTGAGATTTGCAAGAAATCGGTAGAAATTCGGATAGTGCCGCCATAAAGACAAGCCTCGTTTGACTTATTTTTATTGTGAAGAACGCTTACTTAGCTGAAAAAAGTAATAAAACTGAAGAAATTTTTCGTATGTCTTTATTATTCCATATTTTTTTATAACACCAGGAAAAAGAAGAAAAAAACATTTAAGCAGCTCTGTTGGAAAAATTACACAGGAAAGAAATGATAATTTGTATAAATACAGAAACACATTATCTGGTAAGAGACGGTACAATTAACAAAAACATAAGTTTGCAAAAAAACAAGTTCTTACGAAAATAGTGTCAACCGGCGAATGGTGGGTGGTTGATGTTTTATCGCTGGCGTACTATACAGTACTAGTACTAGTACTGGGTCGGATAACAGCGGGGATGTTAAATTTAAAACTTAATAAATACTTAAAATGGCTAAAGAATTCCATTAGTGGAAGACTTTTTAAGTGTCTGAATTTGTCAGTGCGGCGCATAAATTACGATGAAGTCACTTTGACAGTTCACCGCTTAAAGTAGATTGATTCATGCAAATGGGTGGCATAACTTTTGCTGTACGACTAGAAGCCAAAAATTCACTCAGCCACGTTGGTCTTAACCGAGGTTGTGCGCCAAGTCAATTTTTATGGAAGCCGTCGCTCAGTTAGATCAGTGACATCGTATTTTGCGTAAAGAGCTCACGTGGTATATGTGTAACATGATAGATTTAGCAGGTCATTCAGTATCACCCTAGTAAGAGTCATATATTAAGAATAAAACCGAGTTTTAAAAACAGCTTATTTTAGTGAGCTTTGTTTGCTTTAATTGAGCTTTTTTTATAAATCCCTATGTCTAAATAGTCAAGCATTTACAGTTCCTTTCTGTCCTTTTGGATAACCTTCCTCGAGCTATCGCAACAATGGTCTTGTAAATTTATTAAAATTTCATTGAAAAGGGTAAAGGTTCGAAAGAGTGTTTGGATAAAACCCATATTTTAACCCTTCTTTTTAGACAGGCCTCGCCAAAACGTTTAATGTCACCCTCTGATAAGTCCGGAGTCTTACGCGCGGCGTTTACAATCATAGCTGCGCACTGCGTATAAAGTATATTAAATATATTTTATTTAACATTTTTCGCAAAGATACACATACAGATGCTATTATACTTAAAAAAAATTAACAGCTTTTCATAAACCTTCCTTAGTAGATTAATTAATGTTCCCTTATGTTTGTGTAATTTGAACATAAAATTTAATTAAATGAAGACATTATGAGCGAAACTCAATCGAAAATCTGGAAACAGAAAAATCAGAAAAAGATATTGGCACCTCTGGGACTCGAACCCAGGACCTCCCTACTTTCCGGGTTGGGCGTTCTTATCCACTGAGCTAAGGTACTGAGCTAAGGTACTGAGCTTAGCTAAGGTACTGAGCTAAGGTACTGAGCTTAGCTAAGGTACTGAGCTAAGGTACTGAGCTTAGCTCAGTGGATAAGAACGCCCAACCCGGAAAGTAGGGAGGTCCTGGGTTCGAGTCCCAGAGGTGCCAATATCTTTTTCTGATTTTTCTGTTTCCAGATTTTCGATTGAGTTTCGCTCATAATGTCTTCATTTAATTAAAATATTACAGTTTGAGGTTTTACTCATAAAGTTAAAATAATAAATAATAATAAAATTTAATATAATAAAACAAATTGCAATCGATAACGGTTTTATTTCAAAATTAATAGACAATATGTAAAGCAAAAAATATAAGAAGTTTATTATATCTTTTGTTTATCCACACGCAGTTAGTAGACAACGAAAATAATTAGAGAAAAATTGTATTTTCTAAGGATAATACTTAAAATTTAATAACTAAAAAACATGCCGTATAATATGCAGCCAGCTTTTTATACAAATAACAAATTTAAAAAGATATTTATTAAATAAGAAGAACAAGCGTGATTTTTTTAACAAATTTGGGGTTTATACCTTTTTGTAGAAAAATTTTAATACTAGAGTTAAGGAACATCTTAGGTAGTTAAAAATGACCGAATCGGATATAAATACCTTAGCTCAGTGGTCAGAGTCATATCCGGAAAGCGGAAGGTCCTTGGTTCAAATCCCAGAGATGCAAATATTTTTTTTTTGATTATCACAACTCTACAGATTTTCGATTGAGTTTCGCTAATATTGTTTTCATTTAATTAAATATTACAATTTGGAGCTCTTACTCGCAAAGTTAAAAATAAAAATAAATTATTATTTACTTTCAGAAAAGACCTTTAGACTGAGAATGCCCATTGTTTGATGTTAAAGTGAAAATAAGTGTGTAATCGTACTTTCTTCAAATTACCTATAAACCGTTTCTTAAGACATCTTGATGTTTCCATTAAAACCATTTATAGCGGCCACCCATTGTCAGCGCAGATGTTACTTTATGAAAACTAGAAAAGAAGCAGAAAGGGGCACAGAATAAGCCTTCCGCAACTTGGTAAATGAATAGAATTATTCCCTTACGGATTCAACTCATTTCACGTCTTTATTTCTGAGCTCTGACTAGAAGGGGAAGAGACAAGACCGTGTTATTTCCCTCAGGTCTTCAGAAAAAAATATTATGTTCACACAAGTTGATGATATTTGAAATTCATGGCAAATTCACAGGGGTTTGGAATTCTCATGTTTTTGGATGGCGCTTTACTTAATCTGTGCAAAATAAATTGACAAGAACCAACCGAAATATTTCGCGTAGAATTTGGCACGCATGCGTGGAGCGTTTTTAATTTTTGGTCAAAGGATAATACCTGCTTGCAATGTCTCAGAACGGTGGTGTGTCTTTACTTTTGTGATATTTTGTATACCCAATGCTCTCTTCAGGATAAAAATTGCTTCCCTAAAGTTTTACCCAGATAAAAGTTTTAAAATCCTTTCATCTTCGAAATTGAAGAAAAATAATAAAAAAAGAAATTTTGTTGGAAAAATGAAAAAAGGGAATGCTAAGCTTTATATTACTAAGATTTTTCTTTTTTCCTACCTTTAAAGTTTGCCTTATTTAAGGAAGACAATTCCTATCAACAAAAATGCGGTGAAGTCATACAAAACGTATAATCAAATAAATATTCTTCGGTGAATCAGGAAAATTTAATTCGGAAAAAAGCACGCAGTCACGCGAGAAAAAATCTTGACCTCATGAAAAAAGGTGAAGTATTTTGTATGTTGTACCAATTTTAATTTTAATCAATAACTGCAGTTATGGAATATTTTTTTTTTTAATATGTGATGTGTTTGTTCAAAATATAGGGGAAAATAACACTTTTCTGGATAAAAGCAGTGTTCTTCTTGACTTATTTGTATTTATAAACTTGATTTTTTTTCCATTTTTGTCAGCTATACGCATGTTTTAATAACAAACAAAACATTAAAAGGTTAAATTATTGAAAAAAAAAAAATAAACATAATTTAAAAAAAAAACCTAAAAACGTTTTTTTTTAAATTATGTTTATTATTTTTAACCATTAACCATTAACCATTTTTAAAAAATTTAAAAAATTAAATGCAGTTCTCATTTTCTTTCTAAAACGCAATTTTTGAGACCCCGGGCGTTTCTGAATTCAAAAGTTGAAATAATTGACACACCCTATTGTACATTGTGGATTAAATGCTGTGTCAGATGGCATGGAGATAATTGTTCATTGGCAGCATTCACATTGTGTAAATCAAATATTATTTGAATAATGCGACTCAAGGGAAGGTAATTTAATTAAAAAGGAGGCCAAACATTCTCTTATAAGTCTTCAAAGGGAGAGAAGTTGGAAGAAAGTAATAATTTGCTGCAGGTAATAGCTCCCTATTGTGTTCTAAGTCATCGAACTCGTTAAGTAAACATCCAGCTTAGGGAATCTGAGACATTGCACCTGGCCCGGGTGTCAGGAGTAAGATTTATGGGAATCTGTGAGCACGAAAAGTTCCTCCGCTATCTTTCTTGTAACCAAAACACTGGTGAAGTATAACACGAGGCTTACCAACTTCAATGGCTATAATAATAAAAATTGGTTCATTAATATTCAGAGCTATCAATAGATATAATTATTTCGAGGGCGCTCGAGGAATCCTGAATATTCTAAATTGTTTGCAATACCAACTTAATGGCAAATTATTTACGCAAAACATTGCTTAATTAAAAAATTTGACTAAAGCTGAAATACTTACACCCCAATTATGCGTTCATGGCTTAAAGGGGTTATCCCGTGTGAAGGCTGTTTTTGGCCTTTTTTTGGATATTTTTTGGGGAACTAAATGGATTATTAAAAAAATTACCTTTTTTAGGAACTATGATTATTTTTAATATTCTTAGTATGATATCCTTTTTAACTAGGATTATTTTTAATAATCTTTGTTCAAAAACTGGTTCATGTTTCACAAATTAAAAAGCCGTTTATTTTTTTTTGTTTCAGATAACAGCAGAGCGCCCATAATCGTATTTACCGCAATAAGGAACTCCAGTGAAAAATATTACGGCTTTAAAAAAATATGTTCATATAGAATATAGACCAATAAACGCTGATTCTGAATACATTTATGTTAAATAATATTTAATGTAGAGTTTTAAAAAAAAATTAAAAAGTCCATTTTAAAACGCGTCATTAAAACACCCTGACAAGTTGGTATTATTGGATAGTTAATGGTGACGTCACCGCGTCCATAATTTTCCAGTCACGGGGTCATGATAGGCCATTCAACATTTCGTGTTATTGGTTTATAGAGATTTAGACAAATAATGGTTCATGTTTTTATTGAAACATTATTTAGGCCTAAAAAATTCAATATCAAAAATAGAGTATCTCTATTGGTTTATCTTAATTATTTAAAATATTCAAAAACTTTAACTGTACAAAAACGATCGTAATGAATGCTGAAACGCTCCAATTCTGAATGTCTAAATGGCGGGCGTCGAACAGTTGATTCAAACAGCTGATTCGCTATATCCAGTTGCCTACAAAATTGATGCTTCGGTTTCCATAATATTTATTTCAATTCGTAAAACTAAAAAAATAATAATTTCAAACAATTTTTATACCACTCTCCAGTAATAATATTGAAAAATATAAGAATATAACAAATTTAAAATAATAAATAAATAATTCCACCTAAATAACATTTTACTTATTGAATAGTTTCATAGCTTCTTGCATACAAAATGACAAAACCTGTTGAAAATAACTAAAATTTTGTTCATGATGACGTCACACGATTCACACTGGATACGGAGGTTTTCGGGGGATCTTGAAAAATTAAAACTTTGACATTTATTTTAACTATTAAAACTAACTAAAAATAAATATAAATATTCAGTTATTTAAGTTAGAATGTCATTAGAAAAAATTTTTAGAAAAAAAATTGTTAGAAAAATTAAAAAATTAGACTGGAGTTCCTTATTTTGAAGATGAGTGGCTAAGTTGCCGTGTACTTCAGTATTGAGTGACGATTTCTGGCAGAAAATTTAATTAATTTTGCTAAAAATATGAAATAATTTGTGGTGATATGTTCGCAAATGTATGTTCATTTAATTCACCAAAAAAACATAAAAAAGAGCCTTCGCAAGGCCTTCTTCACCTCTTTATTACCTCTATTTTAAAATATTTTACTCAGTTTTATGGTTAAACTTTCACGATGATATTATAAAGTGAGAATAAAATAATGACTGTTAGATAGGCACTTGCTTTTTATACGAAAGTTGACACAGTATACTTTACTTGATAATTTTGCAGAGTAATTATTTTCTCGTTTTATTAAGAGCTCGTGGGGTGATATTTTACACGAATGGTTCTATCAAAACTTGACTGATTGCAATAAATATTATGAATATATCGGTAGAAGTCTTTAAGGTAAAAAAATATTATATTATAATCTAGGTTCATGTAAGGTATAATTCAGTTAACCAACATTTTCTTGTAAAATTTAGAGGTAAGTACATAAAAAATAACTCTCTTTGAAAGATCGAGAAAGCAGATTTTTTTTGTTGTTTTTTGGTTGATTAATAAACAAATTTAATAATGGTTGAGAACACCGAAATTAATCTCGAAATAATGAAAACTTAAATACTTTTGAACTAATCAGTTATGCTGGTACGCTTTTCACTGAAAAAATTGCCTTTGCTAATAAAACATACAATTTTTTTAATGTGAATACCGCACAAGAGTCCCAACTGCTTCCATCTGGAACAAGTGAGACTATGGCATCCCCAATTGGGGTATGTTGTGAGGCTGAAGGTAGTGGAGAAGGTAAGGAGATGGGGAAGAGGAAGGTGGGAAGTACCCGGCTGTTCAGATCTGGTCACCAAACACGTCTAAAGCCATTTCAAGCAACGTTTTCAATTCTCAATGGTGGTTTTACACCAGGGCCATACTGAGAGTATCTTCCACTCTAGAACGTGCCGCAAATATACTATTTATTATTTTAAATGAATAAATTGCGAAATAACACAAATTAATTAAATAAAATTTATTTGCCACGCCGAGATTCGATCCCGCGACCTTCGGACCGCAAGTCAAGAGCCTTACCGCTGGACTACGCCGGCCGTCAATAAAAACGTTTCATTTTAGATTTTTTTTTTTAACGGTGTTATGTTTGGTTGTATCCATCTTGAAAAATTTATGTCGATGCTTCACATTTACGTATTCCGTGTGTTCACATAATAAAATAAGGAAAACGTAGTTCTATCAAACCAGATGAATGTCGGTATTTTCTTTATTCCACTGGGATTTCGTTGGAAAACCTATCCAAGACCTAAATAATAATATTTCAACAGGTATCTTTTGATGCTGTGGTGGGTTCAGTAAAATTATAGTTGAATATGTTCTGTAAAATGCAGTTCACCCGTACGTAAGAAATTATTGTGTCTTTTAAGTTTTTTTTTATAATCGTCTGCTTGACATTCTGCGGAGAAGGGCGGTTTTATTTATTTATAATCTGTTAACAGATCCATAGTCATCGCATATGCACAGATAAAGCATATGTTTACCGGATATATTTTACAGATGTTTCAATTTAGTCTGCTTCGATAAAAAGCCACCTCTGCTTCAAGCTAGGTGAAAATTAGTGAAATACGTATCAGTACAAATGAATGTTGATTTCGGTGGCAAGGGATCGAGTTTTTTCACATGCATTTAATTTCAGAATAAACATCCTTTTAATGGTATTTAATAAAAAGTTTTTATAATTAAACATTTTTTTCGAATTATCATAAATTCTTTTTATTTTTTTACTTAATTAGTAAAATCTCAAATAATAATATTTATTTAAATGAAGACAGTATAAGCAAAACTCAATCAAAAATCGAGAAACGAAAAATCAGCAAAAGATATGGGTACATCTGGGATATATAAAGATAGCAGCCAATAAAACATGCATTAAGAAAATGAAGATAATGATGGTAGTTCTTAGTCGAAGTATGATACAGTTAACAATTACCGACTCGGAGAGGGACACATTAGCTTAGTTGGTAGAGTTACGGCCCGGAAAGCTGAAAGTCCTGGGTTAGAGTTGGAGTTGGAGCAGATGTGCGCATTTCTTTTTCTGATTTTTCTGTTTCCAGATTTTCTTCATTTAGTTAAAAAGTTTTTTTAATTGAAAGTCCTCTTTGCTCTGAATACCATACAATATCAGTACTCCACTGGGATAAAAATTCAATTGATAAATTGTATAAAATCCTGCGCGGTAAGTTAGGTTATATACATTTAACATTTTGGTGGCTGCTGTTACGTAATGCTTTTTGAATTTGAGTTTTCGCCACCGGCCAATAGCAAGGTCAAAAGACAAACAAAAGAAGTCCATCAAATAAATAACTCGTTTATTGACCAACCAAATAACCCTCTTATCTCGATATATATATGAGATAACAGAAAGGAGAAAAGTTATGTTACGTTTAGAAAAGGTTTCTCGTGATACTGTGCCCCTGATATTTTTTTCTTTTATATTTCATGTCTATACAGAGTTACAACTTCCCAGAGGCGGTGTGATTACGGGATCCCCAATTTTTCGAACGTTGTTAGTTATAAGGTTGAGAACGGCGGGGAAAAGGGGAAAACGAAATATAATATTCAAGTTGTGAAGAAAAAAACAATAATTTAACAAAATCTCCTTGTGTTAACTCTTTGTGTGCCGGAAGTATGCCTATAAGCCACAAAAAAATGTGCCCATTGAACGCCGTGGCCGATAGGCAAATTAAAAATAAATTTTGTTTTCATGGGGTTTTGCATCGTAAAAAATGTTCGTAGCTTACTAAAATTAATCTTACTCGATTGGCTACAAAATAAAAAAATGCGATAAGAGCTCTCGCTTTGCTTTTTGTAAAGAGCAGCCATTTAAAAATAATAACAAAGTTACTACTGTATCAACCTTCAACGCGACCGCCTAACGTAGTTTGTGTAGTTTGATGTGTTTTCATTATTTTTCGTTGTGAAAAACCTACTAAGTTCTATGGAAAGTGTAATATATGTAAAACTATATACAGTAGAATCCGTTTATTATGACTCCGCCTGTATTTACCAACCGCTTAATATGACGTAATTACACAGCAAAGTTTGGTTTTCATATAAAATTCTTTATAACAAAGCCGGATATAATGACTCCGCTTATAGTGACATGTCGCTTATTTTGACCCATTTTTTAAATATTATGCTGTGTTTCTCTCTATTAAAATAAATTTACCTAACAAAAACAGGAGGTTGTTAATTTTCTACAAAATGCTTTGTATGACCTCTGCTTAGTATGACATGTTTGTCATTTCCCTTCAATGTCATTATAAACGGATTCCACTGTATATTAATATTTTCTTGGTTGTTTCAATTTTTTCATACCGTACGATACGATGATTCAGTAGCCAAAATATAGTGTAAATTAAAAAGAGAAACCGAAGACAAGTTTGTTCGAATGCAACCTTGAGGCTACACCAGAAATTAGCCGAAATCAGAAATTTCTATCAGAAGACTTATCCGTTTATGAAACGTTTATCATGCAACGTTGTTGAATATGTAAGATCCAAATTTTCCATAATGGTGTACTAATTATTCTATCGACTTCAAGATGTGCTCTCCACAAATACTTCCCTTTACGATTCTTCCAAAATATAGCATCACCACTGCCATCCTACAAATAATTCAACACTTCTCACACACCAACACTAATTCAGCCTTTAATTCCGATAAACACCAGCACAAAACCTCACAAAATCAAATACACTAACCATCATCCACTCAAACTGCTAAATTTGGAATTACCTCCTTACAATACGTCGCACATACGCAATACAACGCATTATCCAATGACCTAAAACTTCCAGCAACAAACAAAAAAACATTGGCAAAGGCTCTAAAAGGATATTTTCTCAGCAGCTTTATTAACCGGTGATGAATTTAGCTGACTTTGTTCTAATTCTTAAACTAACTGTATCAAGTGTATCTAGTCCGTTTTAAAATCTATGTACTGTTCATTGAACTCCCTTTTAAATCCGTATTCTTGTGTAAAAATAATTTTCAGTTTAACTAAACTCATTTTATTTTTATTTTTTATTTATTTTATTTTAAATGTACATTTACAGTTCAAAACCAATTACAAACATACATTTTATTATAAAGTAATAATGGCGTTTTGAAATTTTTTAATATTTAGTTGAAAAATATCGATTTCAGGGGACAGGGAATTAAGTAATAGAATCATTTTTTCCGAGCGGCATTACTAATGGTTAGTTAGTTCTGCATCTCGGAACAACAAAAGTTCTGTGTCTGCGCGCTCTTGTGAAGTTGTCGGGGACATAAAACTCAAATTTTTGTATTATATCGGGAATACAAATATTACCGTTTAAAAGTTTATATGCTGTTGCCAGCAAAGCAGTTTTCCTTCTATCGGCGAGGCTATTAATACCCAGCATGCCGGACAAAAAGGCTGATGGATATAGCCAGGGATAATATCCGAACTCCCTAAGATATAAATATCTCAGAAACTTCTTTTGTACTCTCTCTATCATTTGAGAGTAAGTGAAATCCATTGGTCCCCATACTACTGAACCACTTTCCAAAATGCTACGTACTAAACTATAGTAGAGCACGCGAATCGCGGCCGAGCTGCAAAAATGTCTGGAGTTGCTTAGCACAAATCCTAGCATTCTTAAAGCTTTGCTGCAAATCGTTTCAATGTGAACGTGAAATGTTAGGTGCGTATCAAATGTGATTCCCAAATCTCTCGAAACAATAGTCATCGGGAGTAATCTTAATATATATATATATATATATTTCTTCTGTCCGTGTGTATGTCACTGAACTCCTCCTAAACGGCTGGACCGATTTTGATGAAATTTTTTGTGTGGGTTCAAGGGGATTTGAGAATGGTTTAAATTCACAATTTGGTCCACTGGAAAATGTTCTTTTAATTAATTTTCTTTTATTTCTAAGGAGTTGTTGATTTTGGAATGTTTTACATTGGATCCGGCAGACTGCGCTACCATCGCAGTATCGAATATTCAATATTATTATATTTTAATTTTTGTTTGTCCCAACAGTTGTGTACAGGACAACGTCTGTCGGGTCCGCTATAAATAAATAAAATAAATTGTGGAACATTCCAGAACACTCTCGAATGTTGTCCTGAGCGAAGCCGGGTAACCCAGCTAGTATACTATATATGTTATGTTACGGTTCAACTCGCCCCTACAATAACAACATACAATACAATAGAACAAAACAAAGTTGATAATTTTCTTGAATTCACATTGTTGAAGTCAGTTTTGTTTCATTATTTCGAATATATGTTTCTTTTGAAGTTAAATTATACATGTAATAAAAAAATTAACACAATATTAATAATATGTACGCACAGAGTTCACCGACCACTCTTATTTGTGGTAATAAAGAAAAAATAACATCACGAATTTTACATTTGCAGTAAGTATGTACGTTTACTTACCACAAAGAAGGGTAAAATATATTTTTTATGATCACATCGCGAAGTACAAAGCCATTCCTTTAAAAGGAAGGGACGCGTGACGTCAAGAGCTATAAAACAAGAATTTCTTTTCTTCATTTCACGAAAACTAAAAGGTTTAACTATGACACCCCGGGAAAGAAGTGAAGATGGAGGGAGGAGAAGAAAGGGGAATTATGTGAAAAGTGAGGTTAAAAAGTGCGTTCTTGGATCATAGAATTATATCATTAAAAACATTTAACCTTTAGCTTCTGACGTGTTTTTTTACGTATACTCTGACGTGTGGGCCTGGGCGACCTGTTACTTTAAATGTTTATATATTAGAGATCCATGAAATTTTGTGGTCCGAATTATTGTTTATTGGACAATTTAAATACATAAAAAAAATGAAATAAAATACTTCTTTTTTATTAAGTACATAACTTATATTTGACAATTTGGATATTATTTAATAATTTTTTCCAAAAATCACTTGAGTTCAGAAATCAGTCTGTATTATCTATTAAACTAAATGAGAACAATGAACTCATCTTGATTATAATATATCAATAGTGTCTCAAATAAACTATATATAACTTTAGTAAAGTTGTTTATGTTTATTTTTATATAGTAAAAATCAACTTTAAAAAATTCACGTAAATACTGATGATGGGTCAAAGAAGCCCGCAAAAAAAAGTTGAAATAAATTTACTTACAGAAATTTAATTTAAAAAATTTAAAACTTACGGCTCTGGCGTCCTTAAATTCGAAACTACTGGAATGTGCGTAGTCGTATCGTGCGCGTGGGAGAGGGGAGTATTACGACATTATTATTGTTGCTTGGACGGAGCGGCCCCCACGTCAGCAGTTAAAGGTTAAAGCTAAATCATTTTTAATATTGAAATATAAGTAATGTATGAGTGGAACTATGTTTCTAGGCGTCGCCGATATTTTTAACCAATACTACCGCACACCTTAAAAAAATCAAGTACATGAACGTAATCTTTCCATATTCAAACTACGCCCATTAGACGGTAGTCCGCCGACGTTCGGGCGGCCATCAAAGCATCTGCAACTTTACATCTAAATAATCAAAACAGTAGTTCAAAATTTTTAATTTAAAATATTTTTAAGTTTTTCGTTTACATTTAAGTTTTGCGTTTAATCATTTATATTTTTACGTGTGACGTCACAGAGCTAATGCCCCCCCCCCCATACCCTTTGTCCTCCTTTTTTACCCCCCCTCCCCCCTTTAGAGTGTTACGTAATTTATGGATGGTGTCTAAGGAGAGAAAGGAAATTCGGAGAATAAGGCCCGAAAGTTCCCGGCTCTTCATGATTACCAAACACGGCTAAAGTGATTTCAAACAACAACGTTACTTCAACTTCGTCTTTTACCAAGGTGATACTGAAAGTGTTGTATTATTTACAATATTTATTTACTACATACATTTCAATGAAAATTCTAATTGGACACAGCCCTTTTCTTGTACCCCAATTATAAGGGTTGTGATATTCGGTTCAAAAAGTTTTGTTGGTCATAATTTGTTGCCTATTAAATAACTAATAAAACAAGTCGAGACTTGAATCATTATCTACTATTATAATTACAAAATATTTTATAGAGCAAAGCAAAAATGTTGCTGAATGGAATTTCTAGGCGAGAGAACTTTTCATTGCGTTTATATGTGGCTGTTTTCGTGCGAAAAAATAAATAAATACTAGAAAATACTACAAAAATAAACGGATAAAAATCTGCAAGGTGTTTCCAAAGCCTTTGGTTTTCCATTATTTGTCCACGTGGATGAATTAAATAAAAGAACGTTCGTTGATGTTTTTGATTTCTGGATTTGACGCTCGGAAACGTGACAGCCGCAATTTCCACAGAAATGGTTAATTTTTTTATTTCTTCTATGTATTCAATAAAACTATCATTCAATTTATAAAAATAGTTTATTTATAAAAAAGTTCTGCTTTGTAATTATTATTAAGCGTGACAGCTGTTACTCCTTATGAAGGCATCATAAAACTGAGGTTATAACACTTCACAATAATAAAATACAGTCTCAATTAATTTGCCAAACTTCACCAAGATAAAAGTCACTCTATTAGTAATTATAAATGAGTACAAAACTGTATGATATATTATGAAACGACTTATATTATGTACTGCCTCTTGTTGTAATAATGTAATTTCTCTTAGCTATTGTAAGATAACTTTTTATTTTATAGATACATAATGTAATACTATAATGAGGAAATTGTGACGAATCAAACTGGTTTTTCAGATAGGTATTTTAAACATGTATAAATTAATCAAGTTGTAAACTGTTGATTTCCCTAAAATAAAATAAATAAATAAATTCAATTTTTTACGAGAAAAACTCTTTTTATAACTTTTGAAGGTTATTCCCATCAACGTAATATATCATTGAAGAAGAAGATAACACTTATAATCTAAATGAAAATATGAAAGAAAACAAGACACAGAAAAATAGAAAAAGACAATGCTCACAATTCAATGATATATTACATTGATGGTAATAACCTTCAAAAGTTAAAAAAAAGAGAGTTTTTCTCGTAAAAAATTAAATATTCATTTAGACTTTCATAAAGCCAATAGTTCCATATGAATAAATTCGGATACATTTATCCGAGACGCTATTCAGGTTACAAACCAATTCTTAGAATGATTGTTTCCAATAAAAATAGTAGTTGCCTATAATATGGAAAAAATAACTATTTGAAGATAATATTGTTGATTCTAAATATTTGAAATATGAGGTTGACAAATATGACGGTTTGACAGAAGGTGGCAATAGCGAAATTGGATAACGCGCACCTCCGGTTAGACGAGAAGTCTGGGTTTGAGTCCCAGTTGCGACCATTGTCTTTTTCTGTGTCTTGTTTTCTTTCATATTTTCATTTTATTGTATTGATTATAAGTGTAATATTCTTCTTAAATAAAATAAATAATAAGCCAACTCCTTTACACACACAAAATAAGGGACTCAAACTCAATCTTTAAGATCGAAATTAAGGAAAATTCTAACAACCCGAAAGCGATTTTGATAAATGAACAAAAACATATGTTTTGCTCACTGCCCCTAGATATGTTTAAGGCAATTTCTTATACCTAACTATGCTAGATAATAAGCTCTGGGAATAATTTACATAATGATTAGAATACATAACGACGTTCAGTCAAATTTAAACAATGAAGAAATTGAACTTGCGAAAACTTTAAAGGGATATTAACAATAATTTCAGTCGTTTTACTCAGAAATAATTAGGTAATAATATTTAAGCAATAAGATTTTTTCAGCGTAAATACCTATCCAGAAATAATATAAATGCATCGTTTGTAAGTGGTATGACCACAGATTGACAATGCCTTCGGATGGCGAAACAGCTGTCAGGCATAATAATAATTACATAGCAGAACTTGTTTATAAATAAACTGTTTTTATAAATTGAATTACAATATTATTGAACATAAAAAAGGAATAAAAATTAAAATGGAGTTCTACAAATTAAACTTGATAATTTTTTTAAAAAGTGGTTCAATTTGGTTTCATTTTAACTGGTTTTGCAGAAATTTTTCCACGTCAAAGTATGGCCGATCTGCACAGTGTAAATCGTTACACCATGAACCACAATTTTAATTTGATCAATGGGGGAAATTAATGCTCTGTGAATACCTATATTCGTTTGTGCATAAAAAGAAAAAACCCTGCACCTAGGGCGGCGGAAAAGGTTTATATACTTCATATAGCATAGTCAATTACCAGCACATCACCTCACTGTCTAGACATCCACTAACTCCCATTAATAGTTAACTAAGACTTTGTAGATACTTTTGAATAAATAATTAAACATTCCTTCGATGTCTAGGTGAAAGCCTTGCTCTTACAGACCAAAATAAAAAGAAAACGAAGCAAAAAATCGTTTCTAAAACACGCCAGATTTTCACACTTTGACTTGACAGCGAAAATTGGTTTCAGTTTTTGCAGTTTTCGAAGTTACGATTGCCTTCAAGTAAAAATGCTTAAGAAAAGGTTTTTATCTTTAAACATTGTTTCTATTTTGTCAATATTCTTTGTATCAAAGCATGGATGGAATAAATTAAACGAAGGGACGGATTCTAATTTAAATCTGCCCTCTTCCCCTCCTCCCTCCAGCTCAAACCATACGACGGATCTGCTAAAATCCATTTTTATGTCAAATTTATGCTGGCCAATATGGGTAGGTAGGTCTATTGCGCTGAAAACAAAATTGGGAGACTTTTTTACGCAAAGAGTTGAAACAGTACACTAAATTATAGTGAAAGAAACGATATTATAGTTTGTTAACCATTACTGCTTGGGCTGTTACCATATTTTTGCAGAAATCATAAAATAGTAAAATAAAAGCACTTTTGGTGTCCAAATTGCTCAAAAAGTTTTAGAAATTTATTTATGCTTAAGAGTACGTCGAACCTGCAACCCTCCAACTTGTCTAAATGTTAGGTCACTGATCATTGCCATCCAAAACTGTCAACATTGTGACACATTTTGACAATTACAATTCTTACGTTACTTAAAATGAAAATATTATTTGAAATTCAATTCACAAGAAACAAAACGCCTTTTAAACACCTTTTATACATTTCTTTCACTTATTTAATTCTGACCAAACCTGTTTAACCTTAAGACGGGCATTTTCAGAATGTTTATACGTCCGCCTTATAAGTAAGTAATATTATAATGAAATTCCACCATTATTCAGAGGCGCTACAATTTGATATAATTCGAAATTTTATTATTTTAAATAAACAAGATTTGCATAAATTAACGTCAGTCAAAAGAGTTTTGAAAGCTTTCCCATTAAAAAATCGTCAATGCTGATAAAAGCACAATACACTTTTTATCATAAGTTGAAAATCATTCAGAGATCGGGGGGATTTTAATGGCAATTTTTCTTGGAATTCCATTTAGATAGCCAATAACGACTTTAAAAACGGAAATCGTATTAGCCTGGAAAAGGTTCAAATGAGTTATCAACTGGTCGAGTGTTAGAAACATGAGTTTTTGACAATTAGTATTCAGCTCGAGAATTTCGGGTTCGTATTGAGATAATCCAGGGCTGTTTAATTCGGTTGAAGTGAGTATTATGTAACCGAAATCTAAATCTTAATTTGGGACTAAGAATGATTCGTTGCTTTGTTTCTTCTATTTGCTTTAAGTGAGTCTAAAGCTAAAGGTACTGACACACGGTGAGGGTAAAACCTATTTATAAGCGGGATTGTTCAAAATGGAGAGTAATGTATTAAATTTTATTTGAAAAACTTATTAATAATTTTTAAAGTCATAGCCATCATATATCACTTATGAAGAAGATAAAACTAATAAATAATTTTAAAAAAAAACTGAAAATCAAACGCAGGATCTCTTATCTTACCAAGACCCACTTACTCCCCAAATCAAGCGTGCGTAAAAAAGTTTTACTTCAAAACAAACACAATCACACACCTCACCTCAGAACAGACATTGTCTAGTGAGGCGGGTTACTTGTTTGTATACAATGCAGGAAATCATATACTAATGTCACTGAAGGCCGACTCGATTGAATGTGGCAGCCGGCCGCCTCTTCCCGAATTATTTTTTTTTGTGAGTTTTCTTATTTCCCAAAGCAAATGCGGAAGAATTCCGAACAAAAGGACTCGACCGACTTCTTTCTACTCCCAACATAACATAAACAGACACGTATGTATGTATACATGGCCGCAGTAGTTTGTCGCTGTTTGATACTTGATGATTGCTGGCTGCTATTGCAAACATTCAATTTTATCAGGGTTTTTAGCTAACAATTGTTCCATATCATAGTTCCGTAACATTAGCCAGGTAACATTTTAAATACCCACATGAGGTCAAAATTTCGAGGCGCATGTGAAGCCGTTCTATCTATATAAAGAACAAAAACTTTTAAATTCAGTAATTCAAATTATCATGGCATATTCTTACGCCATGAAAGGGGAATATCTTAGAAATAAAATTTTTTTAAAAATATTAAATATACTTATTTCGGTTGTGTATCTGTACCACCAGTTCTCTGAACTCTAGAAATCGGATTTGCTTTGAATTTAAGTGTCTTTTTCAAAATCGGAACTGCTTGCTTAAACGAATTCCGACAAGCGATAAAGTACCTACTTACGATATAACGTATTTTCCCAAAATTGTTTCAGTTGCTTACAAAATTCATATTTGGTTCATATTCCCTGATTTTCCACGGGTCTGCGGTAGCATATTATATTACTAGTCCGTGACGACTGTATGAGCTCGTGATATACTTGTGAGGTAGACCACGCCAACATATATTTTCAAAATATTACATCCCTCGTCTGTAACGGCGTTGAGCCTCCATGCTTCAGAATCGATTGAAAATTTATAACCCTTCTAAGAATGATTGAGTACTAGTGATTGAGTATTGTATTTGTTTCGGAGCTTCATTCAGTCAAAGTTTTTGAGGGGTAAAAGTGTTTAAAATAATTAATGTGCCTGTTATTTTACCTGTATTTCAGTGAAAAAATATTATGGCTTCATCTACCTAGATCAATAAAGATTAGTTTAGTGCCTTGGGATGATTACTCCTAAAATAATAAAATATCAATTCTGATCAATTTTTAAACCGTAGATTGTACAGTAAAAATATCAATTCGTCTGGAGCTATGAGTATATGGCGTCCTCATTCGGAGTACGTTGTGAAGCTGAGGGTTGTAAGATCTGATTATCAAACACGGTTTCAGTCATTTCAAGCAAATGCTTTAATTCTTAATGGTTGCTTCTCACCAGGGCGGTACCGAAAGTATATTCCACTGTCGAACGTACCGCAAATGTCGGTACGATTTCGGTGCGATCATCTATATGTAAATCAAAATATGTTTGTTTCTGGTTTTGTATGTGAGATGTCTATGCGTTGCTAAACCATTCATCCGATCGCGATAAAACTTTGGGGATTTGATGCGCGCATGCCCGCGATTTTTTTATTTTTTTTACATTAACTCCACACAGGAGGCCTTGGTTTTTACATACAATAGTGAGTTCTGGCCTCATTAAATTATACTTTGCTAACCGTTCATCCGATTGCGATGAAACTTTGGGGATTTGATTTAGTGAGTGAGTGAGTGAATCAGTGGTAATTCCACATAATACTATGCGAGCGAAACCGCGGATAAAAACTAATTTGATATAATTAGATAAAAGTATAGCATCAAAATAACATACTGTAAAAGTGTTCAGTTTAAAACTTCGCATAATTGTGTATTTTAGTAAACAATACAATCCAAAATACTTGCGAGATTCACCCAAGTTGTTCACTGTATTAATGGTGATATAAATTTTGTATTTTGAAACAGGATTATTCAAGTGAATTTCAAATAATTAATATTGGAAAAAAGTGACAGTGATATTGAAATTTATTTGAAGTTTAGTGGGGGTCTTGTAATTGGCCAACATCCGCGCCATCTTTATTACACTGACCATTCAGCTGCTTGCTGCACTGTCTCAGACCGGGCATTGTACTATTTCTGCAGAAATACAATCTACTGCTAGGGTGACCATGAGTTCGAGCAAAAAAACAGGCTCCCAACAGCAAGAAAATTTATCCACAACAACTAGGTCCAAAAACAAAATTAATATTGTGCCTGAAGAAATAAACACAGAAGAAGATGTTTTTTCAAAATTTACATCCTACATAGATTTAAAACTGGAAAAAATAAAAACACAAATTCTCGAAAGCATTGATATGAAAATGTTAGATTTTCAAAAAACTACAGACTTTATTTGTCAAAAATACGACGAAATAATTACCCGCTTAGACTCCATGAATGAGGTTAAAGGAGAAGTTGAAAATTTGAAAAATGTTTTGGAAAATAAAAGCAAAAATATTAAGCATCTGGAAACAAGACTGGCTCGCTTGGAACAATCGAACCTCAATGACTGTTTAGAAATAACAGGAATTGAGGAAAAGGCCGATGAACATCCAAAAATAACTGCCATTAAGCTAATAGAAAAAGCTAATATCAAAATAAATTCAGATGATATTACCTCGGCTATAAGACTCTACGACAGACGACCAGGTCATCCAAAAAAAATTCTCCTAAAAATTAAAAATCCAGAAACACGACTTAAATTATTAGAAAACAAGAAAATAATTTCAAACCGTGAAAAAAAGATTTTCCTAGGAGAATCACTGTCTCCTTATTTTAAGGAATTGCTTTGGAAAGCAAAAACAAAGGGAAAAGCATTAAAATATAAATATACGTGGTATAAAAACGGTTCCATTCTAATGAAAGAAGACGAAGGTAAAAAAATCGTGGAAATTAAACACTAAGATGACCTAAATAGAATATCTTAGAATTTGAATATTGAAAAGCACCGTAAATATTTACTTAATTTGAAATGGATATCGATTTTGGAAAACACAATGATTTGAATGACAAAACAGAATCTAATTTAACTATTAATGATTCATTAGCTTGCAAATTTTTTTTAGAAAATTCTAAGTTTTCTCTACTTTGTTTGAACGTCAGGAGTTTAAATAAAAACTTTGATGAAACCATAACTATGCTGGAGAGTATTGAACATCGTCCCGAGGTACTAGTTTTTACAGAAGCTTGGCTAAAAAATTTGAACAATATACCTAACATCACCGGATACACAGTTTATAACACAAATAATAACTATTTGCAGAATGATGGTGTAGTTGCCTATGTAAAGCAAAATGTTCACACGACTGTTGAGGAAGTTGTTTTCCCTGGAGCAAACTGCTTAAAAATGCAGATATCGAGTACCTTGTGTATAATAGCTATTTATAGATCTCCGTCCCAGGCTCATATAGATAATTTCCTCGAATCACTAGGTGCACTACTTGACTCTACATCTATTCAAAATAAGGAAATTATTTTATGTGGAGACATAAATATTAATACCCTAGATTTGAGCGATATGAAAACTCAAAAATACCTCTCACTTTTGGCTTTTCATGGTTTGAAACCAATCATAATTACACCTACCAGAGTTTCTTCTACCGTTTCAAGTTGTATTGATCATATTATGGTAAAATCTAAATTCGAACCACTAGGAGCTGTCTTCTCTACTGACATAACAGATCATGATGTGATATTGATGAGATTTACGAGCTTTAAACTAAAGAAAACAGCAATAGATAATGTGAAAATAAAAACCGTCATCGATAACAATCTTTTGAAGGTCAAATTAAAGGAGGAATCATGGCAGTCAGTCCTGTCATCTCAAGATGTTAATTCAGCTGCTGAAAATTTTATAAAATGTTTAAAAATGCATGTGGAAAATTGTTCGTCTGTACAAAATGAAAAACAAAACAAGAAGTATTTAAAACCTTGGATAAATGATGGAATTATTAAATGCCTCAGAACCCGTGACAAATTGCACAACAAGTGTCGAGGAGAGTTAAATAATATACAGCTGCTGAATTATTACAAAAGATATAGAAACTGGTGTACAAAAATTATAAAATATACAAAGCAAGCTTATTACAGAAGGAAACTGGATAACGTCAATGGAAATACCAAAGAGCAGTGGAAAATTATAAAGGAGGCTGTAAATATACAAAAGGAGCAAGTGTCCATAAAAAAATTAAAAATCAATGACAATATTATCTCAATGGAGGAGAATCCAAATATAATCACTAATCACGTAAATAACTTCTTCAGTGATATTGGTCCTAGATTTGCCAAAAATTTGTGCAGTGCAAACAAAACTAGCGAAACGTGTCTTGTAAATAATTTCATACCTAATACTCAAGTTACAGGAGATACCTTTAAATTTAAAACTACTAACATTTATGAAGTTACAAAAGTGATAAACGAACTAAAAATGTCTTATTCTTGTGGTATTGATGGCTTAAGTATAATGGTTTATAAACAGCATGTTTCTGTGTTGGCTGGTCCAATATCACATATTGTTAACATTAGTTTTAAGTATGGCATATTTCCTTCACATTGTAAGAATGCTAAGATCATACCTCTTTTCAAAGGTGGAGATCACCTAGATGTTAACAATTACCGACCCATATCTTTGCTCAATACTCTCTCAAAAGTAATAGAGAGATTGGCAAAGTTAAGATTAGTTTCATTCTTAGAAAAATACAAAATACTTTCCGATAATCAATTCGGTTTCAGAGAGAATAAAAGTACGAGTGATGCTGTATTGAAGGTACTGACCAGAGTTATAAACGCGCTGGACAATGGCAACAAAGCTATAGCTGTGTTTTTGGACTTATCAAAAGCATTTGATACTGTCTCCCACGAATTGCTCCTTAAAAAATTATTATCTTTAGGCATTAATAATACAGCAATTGATTGGTTCAGATCTTATCTTAGTGATAGAACACAGCAAGTTGAGATAAATAAAATGTTAAGCAATGGTCAATCAATCTCCTTTGGGGTCCCGCAAGGTAGTGTGCTTGGGCCAATATTGTTTTTAATTTATATAAATGATTTATGCCGTTTGAATATTCCTGGTAACATTGTTAGTTTTGCAGATGACACTACCTTAATATTTGAGGGTAAAACTTGGGATGAAACTTTTGACAAATGTAATACAGGTTTAAGAGTGGTAAATAATTGGTTAAATGATAATATTTTAACTTTGAACAAACAAAAAACAAAATATATCACTTTTAGCATTTCATGCAAAAGTCAGCCTCCTGCCACTCATAATTTGATCATACACAGTTGCTCGCAAACCTGTAACTGCAATCCTTTAGAAAATGTAGTTAACATTAAATACCTTGGTGTAATAATAGATAAATTTTTGAGATGGAACGATCATATCAATATGTTGGTAAATACCACAAGGAGACTTACCTATATCTTCAAAGAACTCAGACATATACTAGACAAAGAAAAATTGAAAACGGTTTATTTTGCAATAATCCAGTCTATGCTTTCTTATAATATAGTGTGCTGGGGATCCTGCCAAAAGACCTACTTAGAACCACTTAATATTGCCCAAAAATTGATTCTTAAAGTTATGTTCAAGAAAAAATTTAGATATCCAACTCATTTACTTTACAAGGAATGCAATGTCATGAATGTAAAACAGTTATATATTACACAAACACTTTGTAGATTTTTTAATAATATTAATATGGCAGAAAGAACACAGCAAATTCGTACTACTAGAATTGGCTCTGGTCTGAACTTTGTTGCAATTCAAACTAAAACTTCTTTTGGCCAAAGAAATTATTTTTATCAGGCTCCGCTCATTTTTAACAGCCTTCCAGAAAATATCAAGTCATCTAATTCCTTGAGCACTTTTAAAAAGATTGTCAAATTATTTATGTTAGCCGAGGATTGCCAATTGATTTTTTCAACTTTGTCCTTTCTAAATTATTAGCTAAATGATTATGTTTATAGTAATAATAAGCCAAATTAGTATTAGCATTCTTCTGTCAAATTTAAAGCATATTATATTATATACATATATTTATTATTTACAACTTCATCGTTAAAACAAAAAAAAAAAACTTTTATTTTTTACTTTAAATCAGTCCTCAAAAAAATGGTCACCCTACAAAAGTCTACATGTTTACATGAATGTACTACCTAGCGCCAGCAGTTTAGATTTAATCTCAACCTGTAAGAAATGCAACAATATTGTTCTTTCAATATCTGTATAATTTTGTGTTATTTTGTTAATTGTAGAATTGTTAACCTCAACACAGGCTTGTCCTAGTGAGGTTGCAAATTGTTTTGTAAACATTTTTACCTGCAATGTAAAGATACAATAAATAAATAAATAAATAAATAAAATAGTATGGTCACAAAATTTTTTGTACCAAAGAAAAAAACTAAGTCAGGCGTTTAATTTAGGGTGAAACTTGTTAAAAAGAATAACGTTACTAGATTTTCTCAATATTTTATGTGATATAGTCAGGTTTGGATTTCATTACATAGTCCGCTTACAAACTTTCCGTCTACATAGAACTGTAAGTTGATCCGGTGCCTTCATCAAATTAATGAACTGAAATGTGAAGACTTTGAAACCTTTGAACGAAATTAAGACAGTTTAAGGATATTTTAACTCTTTAATTTTCCCATAATTTTTATAGGGGTAAATACATAATTTTTTTTTTAATTTTACACAAGTAAAGGGGTAATGATTTATGAAATATTAATCAAAATTAAGTAATGGGAATCCACGAAGGCACTGCCTGTGTGGGGTAATGTAACCAAAAACTTACATGTCGTAGGGTCAATTCAAAATCATTTCGTTTATAATAATAAACAAGAAAGGAACTCCAGAACTCCTTTACTTCGAATTCCGAACTCCTTTTAATAACGACATTCTAATACAAATACCAGCATTGTATTTATCAAATATTATCATCAAACTCCTACCATGACACTTCGTGGAGAACAGTTATGTAGCTGCTTTATTGCCATACCCTTTCTTTATCTTTTTTTTCTCTTTCTCTGCAGGTAATGTATTATATTTGACAATACTTTGTTTAATATTTAGTTTTGATTATCATTATTTCTGTAATGACTATAAGAATTTCCGTTTAATAACAAAACATGGATTACTCCTGCTGTGAACATTTCTAATTGGAGTGTTAATATCTATGTACATCCCAACAGCAATTCTATTATTGTAATAATTGTTAAGGCGGCACTATCCGAATTTCAACTGATTTCTTGCAAATCTCGCTTGAACATTTGAAATTTTTAAGCTCTTAAAAAAATATATGTTATTTTTGAAGATAATATTTATACAACCCCTACGCCGAAACGCAAATTATATGAAATTCCTTCGATAGAAAAAAATCGCAAAGTATGCTCCGAAAATTTTTATTTTCAAGCATGTCTCTATTATTAAACAAGTTATTTGTATGAAAAAACTCAAAGTGTTTCTTTGAACGTTGTTTTCGACAACCCCACAAGATTATTAATTTTTGCTTCACTTTTATCGTTTGAAATATTAGCGCGCTCTCTCCAACATTCGTAATTACATATCTCTCCATCTTCTTTTTTTCTTGCTCGGATACGGGGCAAAAATGTTTCAAACAATAAATTAATAAATAAATTTTTATTTCCATAGTTAGTTTTGATAGATAAAATAATTTACAAATGATTAATTTTTCATTGCCCGCTAGAACGCCCATGACGTCGTAAAGAACCTCGTGATGTCGAAAGAAACTTACTTTTTTTATATCAACAGGGTTAACTCAGTAATAAACTGAGAAATAGTCATTATAATAGTAGTCGTTCAATTTCCTTTTGTATTGCAGTGAGACATATGATTTAAGCAGGGTTGGAAATAAATAGCATCACGCTTCGTATTTGCATTTAAAAGCTTACCATACACTTCGAAAATACTGTTATGGGTTCCAAAAAGTCATTGACCGTAAAACTTTACATATTTGCGAAATAATTCAGTTAGGAATTCATTCAGCGAATATATTAGATTCAAAAATTTCTAATAACAAAGCATGAAGTTTTTCATACATCAGAATTTAACCACGAAGACTTGCTGCGTACGGTATCTTTACCCCATATAACCGATGGAACATCTGAATTTTGATGATATAATGAAGTTATACTTTTTTATGATAAAACATACTTTTTGAAGATTATCTTGGTGTGATTCATTAGTTATTTTTTAAGTAATCATTTTAGACATAGTCGTGGGTCAAACTTGACTGTGACGTTAGTTACTTAATTTTTTTTTATTAATATTTTTTCGAAGGCTAGTATCCTTAACACAATTTATTTTACGTTTTTTTTTTACAGTAGCGCCACAAACGTCATCTTTAGGTATGCTGTGTGTAGGGTCATTTTAAAGAAAGGAAAGAGAGAACGTTCTTGGAAGGAAAACGGTAAGAGGGATGGGTAGAAATCTAGTGTTCAGTATGTCCAGGTCATCCACCGCCAGATCCAGATAAAGCTTACTCCATGAACCCGCGCACCCCTGCTCAAGTCACCAAACGTAGCGAACCACTTGTTAAGCAGAAGTACTAAGTTACCTACGGTATAATATAATTCATAAATGTAATATTGTTGTAAAAAGGTGAAACATAAAAGCTTCATGATTTAATGTTTTAAAATAATACATTAACAAACAAGAATATATTTTAAATTCAGATTGGGAGCGGTTTTATTTTTTTGATTGTTTGAGGTCAAAGTAATGCTTTTGTTTCTTGATGTTAATTATAATAAAGTATTTTAAAAATGTTGATAATACATCTTAGTTTTATTTATGTCTTCCACTCCAATTTTTTTTTATTTCTTTGGGGTCAGTAGTGACCCCGTGTGACTAATTGTATAATTTTATTAATGCGCCTAATTAAGGGTTAAAAGCAGAATTAATGAAAAAAATGTAGAAATTTAGAAAAAAGCAGTCGGTAGATAGTACCTTTATAAAACTTCTTAATTACTTACAATTCAACAATTCAATAGGACCACTGAACAAATAATCCAAAGAAGTGTAATGTTTACCGTTTTCACGAAACCCGGTGTCGCCGACGTAGGTACATAAGACCTTTCGATTCCTAGTATCTGTCCAAAAAAGAATTTCGTTGTAATTCCACCATAAGTATCAAAAATTGTTGTTTACTACCAGCAGACGCGCCTACGCACACTTAATAATAGTTCTTATTATAAATAATACATACTATCTAACTATACATACTTATTAGCGAATAAGAATCTCATTCATATTGTGATAAATCGATGTGTAGCGAGTAGGTAGGGTAATTCCTACCCACCCCTCATACCTTTTTCCTTCCCAAAACTTCCTATCCTTTCCTAAATTAAAAAGACCCTTCACATAGGCCCTGAGGGAAATTATTTTCCTCAGGGCCTCCTCTGAGGAGCTAATGTAAATAAAAGTAAAATAATTAATTATTTTTATTTATTAAAAAATAATTATTTTTACTTTTTTTAAATTCTTTTTTAATAGTTAAATTTATCCAAGACACCATCTAGGTAGCATTTAGTTCTGGTTGAATCTTGCAATCACACATAAAGAAAGAACCCAAAAAATAAGCGTTAAGAAAATGAAGATGTATGTATGTAGAAAATTAATAATAATGTACTTATTTAAAATATATTTTTTTACTCCTTCAAACACAATTAACTTATTTTGTGGCACTATTTTAATTCAAAATTAACAGAAAACTTAGTTTTAATCACGTTTATTGTTTATTGAAGTAAGCATTGATTTCGAAACATGTTGGTATTTTTAAACAATAAACATGATTAAAACCAAGTATTCTATTGATTTTGTATATTATTTTCAAGTTAATAATTTGTTTGAGACACAATACTCAATTTATTAGTTTTTTTATATATCAAACACCCAAATTTTGTAAAAATTTGACAACCGGGCAAGCGATGAAATATGGGTATAGTGCCATTTTTATTATCACCGTATCTCTTAGGGTGTATTAATAACAACGGTTTTTCTGTGCTAAGATGAACTACTACACAAAAATATAAAAGAAATAAGATTTAAGGATATAACTTAACTTTTTCTTCCTCCGGGCCATCTTTATCGCAAGGTCTCGAAAAGAGAACGTATCGTTTTTAGTGTTTGTTGAAAGTACATCATGATTTATATAAGCGCTAAATATTTACAGTGTTATATTTATAAAGACCTCGTAAATCTTATCGCAGATATTTTTGCCGCTGAAAACACATACATTTTCCTTGATCAACTTCAGATGTGAGAAAGTAACTACTTGTTATTAGAAAAAAATTACGAAATATTTAACAGGAAATGAAAAGGGAATAAATGGCGCGATTAAATCAATTAAGGGGGGAAATAGGTGTAGAGGCTACATAAAAAAAAATCTTTCATAAATCGATAGTAAAAGTATTCATAAATATATTCTGAAATATTCAAACCAAAATACCACGCCGTTTAAAAGTTATAAGCATTTGAGCGAGTGGAGTGTTCCTCGGTAGAACTATTCTACTGCCACTCCTATTTTCAAACGCGTTTTTCTCAAAACTCCTTTTTTCGAATTTGAATGATCTTTAGCTCCTACAGTTTTTGACAATCGTTATGAAACTCAGCACAGAATTTTTTTTATATGAATGTGCTCTATTTGAATTGCAATCCTTAATTGTATCATTTTTTAACTATTTTTATTGCATAAAAACTTACAAAATAATGGTAAAAAATCACATAAAATTTTCACATTCCTCAAAAAATATTAATTCTCGATTTCTTTCATTTTATTTAGAGTGAAGTTCAAATAGAAGAAACACTTTTAAAAAAATGAATTTCTTTGAAAAATTGATTTCAAGTGAAAATTGTGACCTTCAGATGTTACACAAATTGCTCAGCTGGATGGCGACTTACAATGCGCGGTAGCTGATATCTCCGTTATTTTATTAGGAAAATATTAGAAAATTTTAAAATATATTCTTGAATATATATGTAAAATTACGTCAAAGTATAAATAAAATATATTTTTTCCTTACGTGTTAAAAAAAAAATTAAAATCACTAAAAATACACCTTCCTACACCTATTTCCTCCTTAAGTTAACTTAATATATAGGATTCTGCCAAGAATTGGCGTAAATGAACAGTATCTAGGTTTGAGAAGATTCATGCATACTAATGAAACAGTGAGTTTGTGTCTAGAATGAGTTATGTAGTTGTGTTCTCTCTGCTTACGCCAGCGGTAATGAGCTTTGTGGTTAGTTAGTAACAAGAACCAAAAGAGAAGAAGTGAGATGTATGGCTTGAAGGAAGATAGGGTGTTGACTTCATCCTCTTATCCCTTCAGGTTTTTCTATATTTTTTCCCAGTTTGAAATGTTTCCGATGTATTTGAAATGAAAAATACTTTTTATTTTTCATTACTAATAATTCCCACCTAGAAATCGTGGGCGCAATCCTCTTATATTTAAGTCAATGCGCAAAAAACATTTTTCGCTTATGGTTGCAGGATATTTTCAATTTGGGAGGCGGAAATGGGTACCGCCGCCCCGAGAACCTTTATTGGATGATCAACACCCCTGCCATAGGTCACCCCAAGTGGTTCGCTACGTTTGGTGATTTAGCAGGGGTTCCCGGGTCAAGGCGTGAGGTTTGTTAGGTCTTGGAGGCGAATGACCATGACACACTGAACCCCAGATTCCTACCCAACCCTTTTCCTTCCCATAACTCTCCTCCCCCTCCTTTACTTCCTTCCTTCCCCTTCCTTAAAAAAATCCCCCACAAAGCATCCCCAAAGATGACATAGGCCCTGAGGGAAATTATTTTCCTCAGAGCCTCCTGTGTTGAGCTCATTTAAAAAAAAATAGATACATAAAATAAAAATAAAAAATAAATAAATTAAAAATTTTTAAAAATAAATTAAATGTTTTTAGTAAATAACTACATGAAAGAAAGCAAAAGTGAACTAAATATTTAAGATTTTAATCAAGAATTAAACGGTCAAAACACTTTAATAAATAGCCTACAGTAACAATCGAATTCACCCAACCTTGTTAAAAGGATAACTGTTACCAAAATGTTATTCCACCGAAACTATTCATGATATGTTATTTTCTTCAGCGCGTCTTTGTCTATTCTATCAGAAACCAAGCTGATATTATTAAAGTCACGTTACATCACGATTAAAGTAATATACGCGTAAAGTTTCTTTAAAATGATTTCTTGAACTTTCACGTTATTGGGTCTAACATAAAATCAAGTAGGTTTTTATATTTCATATGTGTTACTTTTCGTGTTACCAAGTTTCGACCGTGATTTGGATTATTAAATTACAATAATTTTATTTTGCATTGTGTTGGGGCACTATAAAAAAGGCCGTGATCGGTAAAGTCGTCACACATTGTGTCTTGCCTTAGTTTTTGAGATTTATAAGGATATTTCAGTGGTTCATAGTTAGCTGGTTGAAAAAATTCAGCCAGAAAATCTGTTTACATTCCACAAATTGCAATTTTTTTAGAGCACAGGCGTCAGGTAGGAAGAGTGTATTTATTTTATCGGTATAACGGTTAAAGATGCTCCCCGGATATAATGTTATTGATCCCTCCGGCACCGGTGCATAGTCAGAAAACACGCCTAGTCGTTTCCACGATTTGTTCTTGAATTCTTGGCTGCGTAAGGATTTGCCGGCTCTGTGTTTCCTCCCTCCAACAAAATGGATCTCTTTAAGATCCATTTTTACACCTTCCTCTCTTCAAAAAGAGCAGCATCCCCAAAGATGACAAAGGCCGTCTTGTGTGGAGTTTGTAAAAAAAACATATTTTCAAATGAGCACTCATTATGTAATCTATTTTTCAGTTTGCTTAATCTTTAAATAAGGTTTTGAAAATATTTGTCCGAGATATCCCACCAAAAATGTTAATGTTTATGGCTTTTCTATCGGTTGAATGCTATTCAGAGTGTTATTAAAGCTAAAGTAAGTGGTGTACTTGTTTGAATGAAGAATATTCGAAAGCCAACGAATTACCGAGGCTTGATACTTTGTGCGTACATGACATTAAGTTCGGTTTTACTACCAGGCAGATATATAACCTGATGCCACATTGATCTATATATCATCGGACTCTTTAAATAAATCAAAATCTCCGTCAAATATGTATTACTTTTTTATTCCGGCTTTCAACAGTACCCAAAAACTACTCCATTCAACTAATCGTGTCATGTCTTGCGATGGTGTCTCTCAGGGGTTTCGGAAACTATCAAGCGGCTTGATGGCAAGCACGTAAATTTATTTTATATTATTGTCTATTGTTGTTCATGCTAAGCCGCTTGACGCGCGTATCGCAACCGGCTTGGGCAAACTTTTGTTAAGGTTTCGTGTGATTTTGCAGGGGGTTGAAAGAGAATTTGTGCGAAATGGAATCTTACAAAAACAAAGCATTATTTATGTTATAAAATTATATTATTTTTTGCATCATGCGTAATATCTAAAATCACCACTCACTGTAATTTTTTTCCATGCGTACTTATTTGTCTATTGCCAAAAAAATATTGATTCGCATCAAGTCTGCTGCAAGCACGTAGATTATTGCGCAATGCCTGTGACTAGCCACAAGCATCCTCTGGAGGCGGTCAAAATGCTAGCCGTAGACAAAAAGCTACCTGCTTTATAGTGTCCGAAGCTTTTTAGCTGCAAAAAGCAACTCCAGAAACTGTGCAAGTAAAGGTTGAGCATACTATAGATAGAGGCTGCTGAATAGCGCAGGAGATGGAAGTCTGGAGGCGCCTTTTTGAGCCGATACGATGGGTCTTGTGAAGAATATAAGATATGATGAAATGAGATGTATGTTAACAAATTGGTAAGTAACAAGTAACTGGAATTAAAATAAACTAATGAACCATTTATAAATAAATATCCAATAATATGTGTGAAATAGCTGGGATGCAGGCGAATTCCCTAGTTATTGTTTTATATTGTCGAGTTAAATATTTTCTGTAACTGTAACTACGCGAGAAATAGTTGCGTGTGAAAAAGAATGCAGGCAAATTCTCTGTTGTTGTATTGTTTTATATTGTATTGTTAATTACTATCTATATCCTTTAATCCGTGAGAGATAGTTAGGATGCTGGCGAATTCTCTAGCTTTTGTTTTATATTATATTGTTAATTACTGTCTGTATCTGTCCGTGAGATATAGTTTAGGGGCAGGCGAATTCTCTAGTCATCGTTTTATAATGAATTGTTAATTACTGTCTGTTATCTGTCCGTGAGATATAGTTAGGGGGCAAGCGAGTTCTCTAGTTATTGTTTTATGTTGAACTGTTAATTACTGTCTGTTATCTGTTAATCCGTGAGAAATAGTTAGATGCTGGCAAATTCTCTAGTTATTGTTTAATATTGTATTGTTATTTACTGTTTGTATCTCTTAATCCGTGAGACATAGTTAGGATGCTGATGAAATCTCTAGTTATTGTTTTATATTGTTTTGTTAATACTGTCTGTATCCACTAATCCGGAAGAAATAGTTAGGATGCAGGCGAATTCTCTAGTTATGGTTTTATATTGTATTGTTAATTACTCTCTGCATCTGTTAATCCGTGAGAAACAGTTAAATGCTGGGGAATTCTCTAGTTATTGTTGTGTATTGTATTATTAATTAATGTCTGTAACTTTTAATCCGTGAGAAATAGTTAGGATTCTGGCAGATGCTCAAGTTGGTGTTTTATATTGTCTGGTTTACTGCCTGTAACTGTGTTTTCTCCCAAATAAAATAAAAAATTAAACGAAACAAAAAAAAACTGCCACTAAGGAAAAATCATATTCCAAAATCAAATTTTTCGTGGATTAATTCCGATTGTGTTAGCGTAATCTCTCGTAGATATGTAGGTAATCAATAAATAAATATCAGTAGGTATCTACAGTATGAGTAGGTACATTGGATTACATAATTTGCAAAGTAGAGAGTTACTTGGCACTGATTCAGAAATTTTGGGTTGAAAACTCGACGTGTTAAAAATATATTTTTGAAAACATAAATCATTGAAAAATACTGTATTTGCAACTCATTTATTTAAACTAGAATATCACCAAAACCACTTTGGTTAAAGACCACCAATCGAACAAAAAAAATATTATTGTACATGATAATATTGGTGTTTAAGTAATTTTGCTGACCACAAATTTCAATATGTCGAAGAAAATATAAAAAAAAATCAATAAATTTACTATAGGTGAAAAAAAGTTTAAATTTGTTAAAAGTTTATCATTTAAAAATTAAAAATGCAGCTACTTAATTGATCCACGAAATTAAACAAAACAGTGTAACGTAACGTTGCTCAAATTACATGCAGACTGAAATTTTTGGATATTTTTCATAAAAGTATTATTGTGATTAATTTTTGGGTTATTATGCCATGTTGTGTTTTCTGCTTCTTTTGTCAACGTTTCGGAGAGCGTCACAGTGTCCATAAGTCTTAAACGAATCTCAAAAACTTCCGAAACATCGGCTAATGAAGAAATATACCCCAAAATTAAGCTCTAGATTGAGACTTGTTAAAAGTTTCAGTTTTCTCATAGTCACCTATCCTTTAAACTGAGACCATCAATTCGTAGATATTTAGTAAAAAGAACGTTTAAAAGGTGTTGTTTAAATAAAACCGAGCATACAACTGAACATAAAGCCGCATGCGCCCTGAAAGCTGTCCAACCTACACGTCTCGCGGAGAGCAACAGAGCTTTTTGCCTCTCGAGTTCTACCGCGCCATCAGTCTGCTCTGATATCGCGGCTAGCACCGTCTACGGCGCCGATACACTGTACGAAACTCTCACTAAACTTAACCAGAAGTTTAGAAATACTTAAACTTTTTAATAATTGGGTCGATTCAGTTACAATCAATGCAAAATAACTAGTGAATTTTTATAGTTTCCACGAAAAAAAATTGAACGATCTGTATATTTGTTAATGGATAAATACTTGTTTATGTGAACAATATAGTTTGGATTTGAACTTACATGTTAGTGTTTGGAAGTTTATCCGTTTACCGGTAAGTACCCATTCTATTTTAATTAATACCTACTGTTTGTAACGTAAGTTTTATTTGTACAGAATAATGATGTGGCTTGGGATGATTTCATTCCATCTTTTTTCAGCAATGTAATTTTTCACTTAACGTTTCATGTGGGTAGGAAAGTTAAATAAATTCTTGAAACGAGGCCAAAAGCCTGCATTTCTTTCAGATGTTCAAGGTAGGGGGAATATAAACCTCAAGATCCGATAATATACTTTGTACAAACATTTAAAATGAATAGTTATTAATAAGCATTTGTCTTGCATTGAGAGATAAAAATAATGAGTGTTGCATTAAAACTTTTTATACTTATTTCGAAATCATTTATAACTCACCAAACATTTGGTAAATGTATACCAGTCCTACAAATACTAATTAAAAGCTTGGTCGTCAGCAGTGGATGCAGTCCGTAATGGTTTAAGAAAACGGTGCACACCTCAAAAGCGAACAAAAAAAACAAAGATGTTGTAAAACAAGAAAGATGTTGAAATTGTAATTTTTTAATTTACATCATCAACAACAACTCTCAAACTAATAATATGAGTATAATCTTGCAATCAAGTATCAAGATAGTAGCCAAAAAATCCTCAGAAAATAATGATAATGTTTTTTCTTCTTAGTCAAAGTATGATATAGTTAAATATGACCGAAGGGGATAGGTTCGGATTAGCTCAGCGGTAAAGCAAAGCCCCGACAAGGTTCGGGGTTCATTTGCTAGATGTAACCGAATCTTTTTTAGAATTTTCTGTTTCACATTTTTTTTATTTTAGAGTTTGTTAATATATTCTTCGATGATTAAATATTACAATTTGAGGTTTTACTCAATAAGTTCTGTTATTCCATCAAAATAATTTTGAATTTTATGGTAAATTAATATTTTGATTGTTAAGGGTGTAAATATGTTTTGTCAGAATTATTGTTTTTCTTTACGTACGTAAATAATAAATAATTGCATAATTGTTTTAAGTAGAAACATTTCTACGTAAAAGTTGTTATCTGCCTATTGTGCATTTAGAATTATATGACTTCCGTAATATTGTTTTTTTTTTCAACAAAGACGATTGTTTTTTTTTTTTCAAAAAGCCACCTGCACACAAAAGTGTTCTCTAGGTACAAATAAAAAGGCTTGGAAATCGATTTGGAAGTTGCAAAAACATTTTTCTTTTACAGCGAAATGTTTTTTACATTTACATTTACATTTTTTTGTACACGAGTAGGTACCTGTTTTTTAATTTACAATTTTGTAACTTGTAATTAATAATGATCTTCCATTAAGCATTTGCTTGTGGATGGAAGACATTATTATCAAAACCCTAATTCAACATTTCTCTCTTTATAAATTGTCCAATTTTTGGTTTTAAAAGCTTAACTTTTGTTATTTATTGGGTTTGATGTGAGAATATAGTAATCCCAGAGAGAGGTTGTACGAGACGTCATCGTCCTAATGTCTTCTGCGTATATTCGTTTTTCTACAAGGCATGAGGACTTAATGTGAGGAAGCACGTCTTGTAAGAAAACGAATTAAGGCAGAAGATAAAAGGACGATGACGTCACGTACAGCCTCTCTCTGGGACTAGTATATGAAAATTTCCTCGTATTAAACCCAAGAGGAAGAGGACGGTCCCCTACACTTGTACGTATAATCTCCCTCTGGAACTAATATATTAACATTTCTTTAACTGCCGAAGATTTTTGAAGATGCCGAAGAAAACATGTCTAAAAATCGTTTTATAAATATGTGTGCTTTGAATTAAATTCGAATAAATTGCCCTACAAGCGGAATTTCCTAGGTAAACTCCGGTAGTATGTAGCTAAAATATTGAACCTTTTACATCTAACGCTTCAAATACGCTCTATACCACAAAAATCTTTGAAAAAGTCAACTAAATTCGGGATATTGAAGTTATGTTTGATAGCCAACTTAATTTTGTTAATCACATACAATAAATAATTAACAAAAGTATGAAGCCATTGGTATTTATAACCAGAACTATCAAAGACTTCGATTCGTTGGAAGTTATAAAAATCGTAAATTTGTCTCTAATAGGCAGCTTAATAGAGTACAATTCAATTGTGTGGTCCCCATACTATCAAATACATATAAAAAAATTGAAATTTGTTATTTTTAAAAAGTCATATATTTTCGTAGAATATCATAACTACCTTAAACACATGTGAATTGCATTGATTTATTTTATTTCAGCTAATTAATTTCCGTATTAATAGTTTTGTAGATAATTAACGTACTTAGTTAATAAATAATTTTATTTGTAAATAATGGAAGTACTCGGTAAACAGACGAGATAGTTCATAATGAAAGCAGGTACTGGAGCACATAATGAAATTACTTAGCAAATATTAGTGAAGGGCTGATAAGAAATAGAACACGGGTAACTCTGTTTTTTGGAGTTGACGTTGACGTGATATCAGTGACATACCATACCTGATTCCCTCCATCCATGAAACACTTTGGCGAGAAACCCGGAATATAATTCACCTCGGGTATATTGAAAGTAACAAATAAATTTTTAGTTCAAAAAAAAATTTTTTTGACTTATTTTGAACACATTTCGAGATGTACATATATGTACATTTATGACATCAATTTCCTTGAGAAACAGCATTTGGTGTTGCTTATGTATATTTATGATTTTTTTGCGAAAGGAGAACAACAAGAAGTATTTACTATGATTGAAGTCGAATATTGGAAAAGTTTTACAATGTATTTTTAAATTATATCACTAGTGCAGACCCGTGAAAAATAACGCACACTGAATTCTAGACAAATCAGTTCCAATTTTGGAAAAGGCGATTAAAATATTACATTTAAAATACGTGGGTATTTTATCGCTTGTCTGAATTCTATTGCAAAAAATTAACTTAAATGCAAAACAAAAGTTCTAAAGTTCATTGAATCTGATTAACAGAGAGATTCAAAACCAAAATTATTATTACGGTCAGTTGCATTCCAAAGGATAGGGAAGAATGCCTTGGTTTTTGCACAAAAAATCTTATGTACAATGTAAAATGGAGCTCGTTTTCACTAAAAGCTGTATATTGGTCGCGTTATTAAATTTGATAACTCTAACTTAGAATTGTGCGTATTGGTGCATGTTTAGGGGAAGTCGCAAGCCAGACGCTCGATTTCGAGCGCAAAAGTGGTTTTTATATATTTTGTCAATAATTTCATAAAAAAGATAAAAAGTTAATCAGTGGAAACTGCCACGGGTAATCTTATCCATAATATCGTATATTTTTTTATTTGTTTGTTATATGCGTTCTCATACATATTTAAAATGAAAAAATACGTTTTCTAGAAGTACACGCTTGACATGAAATGAATAAACTAATATTAATTTTACTCCAGCAAAACGATAGAAAAAGCTTCAATTTATTCAAAGCATATTTTTTAGTATTCATATTATAAACAACCGATTTGTAGTTAAAAATAATACTAAGTAGTGATTTCATGTTAAGTTTTGCCTTAGTAAACATCCGACGTCGACGTCTTTGCGAACAGACATTGAGAAACAGTCTATTTTTCGTACCGCTAATACTGTATCTAAAGGAAAATTGCCTAGTGTATGTTGTATTTGTTGATGTAGACAGTTATTAAGAATATTGTAACACTTTTAATAAGTGTGTACTTTCATTCATTAGTGGTTCGAATTGATAGTTGATCCCTGATAGTTGATCCCCCGACCGTTGGCCCCCTGGCAAACTTATATGAAATATACAGTCAGTATAGGGAAAATACGATAACCTTACACAAATTACATATGTGACCCCAAAGAAGTGTGTATCAAAGAATGTGTGTGTATTTTTTCTAATGACGTATAAAATCGTCTGGCAGGAAACATGAAAATTAATTGCATTGTTTATAATAATCGATAATAATAAGTAATTTGCGTGTACTTATAAATGAAATGTTTTTCTTCACTATTACTACTGTTTGCCGTCTAACGGAAACATTTTCTCATCCCACAGGAGGGCAATATACCTACTGGTAAGACACGACCTTATTCGGCGAGTCAGTTTAGTATTAAAGTACTTGAAATCGAGACTAGTGCAATTGCCTGTACTTTTGGCTCCCTACTTCTACAGTTTATTGTAACGTCATTGGGAATAACAGAATGATTTTCTTCCATGTTTGAAAAAGCGTTTTTTTTGTAACTTCGCTGGAATTTTTCCTTGTGAAGTATACTACTACCAGTTTGAAACAAGCTGTAAGCATACAATGCACCTGTACAAGGTGTATATAGGAACTGTATTCTAACGAAAATTCGTCGCAACACCTAACTGAGCAATTTTATTAATTGGAGTATTTATAAAATGTTTTCAATCTTCCCTTATTCCCTTTGACTACATATTTTAAGTTCTTAACCTAATCCTGTCAGAGTTGGCACTAAAACTAAAGACGCTCTTTATGTTTCTGTAATCCTGGGATCGTGCAACATTTACGGTCCCAATACAAAGCACCTGTACGTCGTTCAGTTGAAGCGGTTCCGCTCATTTGTAAAAAAAGTACCCCATTTTTATTTTGATGAAATCTGTAGATCAAGCAAATAGAAACTTCTTCGTAATTATTTTTTTAGGAATCTCCAGTTTTCCACGAAAACGTACACTTACTTCTATTCATTAGACGTCTCATTCATTTAAGCCATAAATTCAACGTTGTTTTTTAACTCTACGCAATTTATTTTACTACTAGCGCAGACCCGTTAAAAATCAGGAGATATTATAATTTTAGAAATTGTGAGCCTGAAAACATTCATAAAAATTTTAAAAATCTCGATCAATACCTACCACAAAAAGAAATTTACCCTTTGAATGTTAGTAAGAACTTTAAAAATTACGACACTTATCCTGCATCTGTCAAACATTGAAACAAAGATTTCAAATTAAGAATTTATAATTTATTAAAAAAATAATTATGACATCTGCTTTATCGCTTTTAAAATTTTTGCTTATTAGTTTCAATTTTGATAGATGTTATTTGAACTTGAATAATTTTCCCTATTAACCAAATTTCAAATCACGTATCCATACACCGACAATCTTAAATTATATGTTTACAATTGTGATTTACTATGCAGTTTGAACTATGTTGATGTTTTTTTAAGAATACTGTTCTTATGTATAATACTTGAAGTGAAATTACACAAAACTGCGCTATATAAATACTACTTTATTATTATTATTATTATTAGAGCCCCAACTGTCCTGAGTAGGTGAGGCTAGCACTCGATTAGAATGTGTTGTGAGGCATTCATGAAGAAGAGCACGTTAGGAAAACAAGGCTGAAAGCTGGCTGAAAACACGGCACATATCTGGTTGTTGTGATCTGCAATTTCAAGCAACATTTAGTTTTCTGAAAGATAGTCTTTTACCAGGGCGATTCTGAGAGTACCTATCTACCTCTCTGGATCACGCCGCAAATATTTTATGTTACATTTAATAATTGCGAAATAAAAAATTAAAAAAAAAAATAATAGATATTCCATCGTTTTTTTTACATGAGCACCGCACAAAAAACCCAATGTCAGGAGCCGGCTGAAGGTAATTAGAAGGAAAAGGAGATTAAAAAAAAAGAGAAGAAAGAAAACCTGAGGAAGAGAAAAATGTGGAAATTCAGATCTGGACACCAAATTAAGAAATAAATTAAATAGAAATATTACAGAGCTCATTTGAGGTGTGTAGAATCAAATGCAGAAATCTCCGCTTCTTTTAAAAGTGGACTAACAATGCAACTTTTTTAATGACTCACCTAGAAATTATTTGTCATTAGAATCAGCTCGTTATGCTTTTTCCACTTTTCCACTTTCCACAATTATTTACTTATGAATGCGTGAGAATTACTAAAATGAAGCGTTTTGCTTTTGATTTTTTGAAAATAACGACGCATTTGGAGATTGCTGCATTTGATTCTTCACACCTCACTTTGTAAAACTATAGCTACTCCATATTTTGATTACTGCTCTACAGGGTTATATTTGGCCAATGAAGAAAATTTGAATAGGCTAGAAGTTATACAGAACAGAGCTATGAGATGTATATTGGGGAAATGCAAACACGCAAAGGTTGATCAAATGAGAGAGGATATAAATAAAAAAGAGACTGCTTAATGTGTTAATTTTTGTACATAAAGTTATGAAAAACCAAATGCCAAAATACTTAAAGGATAAAATTGTTTTAAATAGAGATGCGCTTAATTACGAAACAAGAAATATAAATAGAGTAAGGTTGCCACATATGAAAAAATCAAAATCACAGAATTGCCTAATGTACAGAGGACTTAAGATGTGTAATGAAATGCCTGAAAGTATGAAGAAAGAAGAAAGAATTAATGTATTTAAAAAAAAATGTTATGCTTACTATAAAAACATTTAAATTTATCAAATGAAATTTTGCATTGTGCTTATTCGTTTGTATTCATGTAATATAAACTAACTCAATAAATAATTAAAAAAAAATAATTTAATTAAAAAGTACGTCTAAAGCCATTTCAAGCAACGTTTCAATTCTGAACGGTATTGTTTCAAAAGGGCGAATGTGAATACGTCTTCCACTCCGAAAACCTACCGTAAATATAATCACTATATTAGATACCTATTTAACTTTGTATGAAAACATGCCTCAAATATACTTACTAAATTAGGTATCTAATTTATTATTTTGAATTAAAATCTGCTTCTTATATACTTAGGAATACGTTAGGTACTTTTAAAGCTTACTCGCTTTAAAATTATTTTTATTATCGTCTTCCTTCTTTCGTTTTAACTTTTTTATAAACGTGTGTTTTTCTTAGAAGGCTTCAATTATATTTCTAATTGTGAAATACTTAAGCACATAATAGAAAAATGCTTTTGTAGTCCACCCACTCGTTCATCTAAATATTATACTCTACACAAGGCCGAAAGTCGTAATACAAAAACAATAAAGATGAATGCCATCATTTCATTGAAGACTGCAAACTGTGGTAAAAAAGGAATAAAAAAGTTCCTGTTAGCTTTATAAAATCATAAAAGTGTTATTTAGATATCTGGCGCACTAATCGAGAGTCACGGAGACCAGAGATGGCATGGTCGATCGAAAAGGATTGATAGAATATCTTTCGGTAACTGCTCATCGTTCTCTAGGACAACTGCAGATCGCTTATGTACAAACAACAACAGTTATTGAACTTAGATATGAAGAACACTCAGTCATTGTGAACTATTACTCCGAAATCATACCAGGGAACGATGAGAAATTACCTAAAGTTAACATATCAATCCTTATCGATCGACGGTGATAGGGGGCCTGGCCATTAGCGATCTGCAGTTTTTTTTATTTTCAATTTTAATATTTAATTAAAATTAAATTTGAGAGTTTTATTATCAAGTTCTGCAAGTATTTTAGTGCGTATTTTTGTTACAGCTGTTTCGGTTTACAATACCATTTTCAAACTGTTGCTAAATCCACTGTGCGGCGACTTGCCGAAATTGAATGCCAATTCAACTGACATTTTAAAAGGCATTTTTTTTATTTTTTTATTTTTTTTTTTTTAAATTGACATTTAAAATCTTATAAATAAGTCACCTAACAGTGTTTTTAGCCAAAGTTTGAAAATGGTCTTGTAAACCGAAACAACTGTAGCAAAAAATACATACTAAAATACTTGCAGAACTTGATAATAAAACTATCAAATTTTATTTTAATTAAATATAAAAACTTAAATGGAGTTCTAAGAATTAAACACAAAAACAATTAATATCTGCAGCTGTCCTAGAGAATGCCGAAAAGTTACCGATAAACCGATCGTGTTAGGGGTCCAAAGAGTCTCCAGCACGCTGAAATCGATAATTCCACAATGTCGCAGCGATAGTCTTAACAACCGTCAATTTTATATCAATATGCGATTAGGAACTATCAATACTCAAACCGATATTGGTATGAAATAAATGAGAAATCGTTTTACGATGGCGACACTCCAGCGGATCTGAACAATATAAAACGGCTCAGTAAAAATCCGAATAAATTGGCAATGTCGAATTACAATACTAACTTTAATATAAAGGGAGACCTTTTGACCTCTGCCGAACTCTCTCATCGCTTTGCACCGCTCTGTTAGAGATGGATTCATACGTTCGTCACTCCTGAACACATTTACCTCAGATTCCTACATACCCTCATACCTTTTACTTTCTCAAAACTTTTGCTTCTTCCTTTCCCTAAATGGATTCTCCAAACAGAATCCCCAAAGATGACTCAGGCCCTAAGGGAATTTTTTTACTCAGAGACTCCCGTTTGGAGATAATGTAAAAAATAACTTTTTAATCCTGATGGAGTTGAACTAAGGACATTTTAAACAAGCGATCAAATTTTTAACTTAATTTCCATATTCTGTGTAACTTCTATTCAATTTCTGTTAAAACATCATTATATTTTCCTTTATAGTTATTTACTCTAGAGTCCAGCACGTCTCTTTCGGAACATTGCCTTGCATCGCAGTGGAAAGGATGGATTCATTCGTCCGTCTCTCCTGGATTTCCTCTCGTTCCTTCCCTTTAAAAGACCTTCCACATTGCATCCTCAAAGACGAAATAGGCTCTGGGTGATATTATTTTTCTTAAGGCCTCGTGTGAGGAACAAATATAAAAACAAATTATTTAATAAATAGGTCAGTTGCTTCACAAAACTTAAAATATCACGGAACTGGAATAGAACTAACAGGTGTTAGAACCAGAGAAAAATCACTTTTTCATCTTCAAAAATGTTCTACTAATCTCAGACAAAATGCTTTTATATTCAGAACATGCAATGTATTTGATAAGAATTTTAATAATGTAGACATATTCTCATGTAATTTAAGTTCCTTAAAAAAGTATGTCATAGCCAACATTAAATAATTTTTTGACCGTGTTGCAAGTTACCATAATATTGCTGTGAATCCTTTCCAGTTGCATACTTGTCATTCGACTTAACTATTGAGTTGTAGGTGTGTACAATGTACATATTATTATTATTGCTGTTGTGGAGTGAGAATACTCCATGTTGAAATTTAGTAAGCAGGTTATTATAGTTTATATTGTGTTTTTATATCTTTTTTTTGAATAATTTTTATATTTTTAAGTTCTTACGGGTACAGGACCCTTACTTTTTTGTTTTACTTTTTAATTATAATTTTAATTATGTGAAAATCTTTCATTGGATATTATGTATATTATTAAGGTTATTATTATAAGTGTAATATATCTGTTGATTTTCCAAAATAAATAAAAATAAAATAAAATAAAATAAAATAGAACTCTTACAAATCATGAAAATTAACTTCCAAAATTTGATGAACAACTGTTAAAATTTTTTAAGGGAGTTGTTCTGAAGGAAGTTGTTTAAGGAGATTTCACGCCTTTGATTTATTAAAATAGAACTTAGTGATTTTCTGAAATAAGCCAGTCAAAAAGTTTGTGTCTCAAATAAATAAATAAATAAAATCGATCTCTTGTTTGTAGTCGGTAATATAGCTGGTTAATAGTAGAAATTTGTATTTTAGTAAAAGTACTTAAACTAATCACTTAACTGAAAGCAATAACGTTAGTTTTTACCATAGTATTTTACTATTTCTTTGTGGCAGCATCCATACTTTTTTTACATCCATTACCCATAAATCTTTTATGGAACTAAAAACTTCTCGATTCATTTCCGAAAAATCCGATTTTTTCGCTGGTCGGGTAATTCTCCTCGGCATCGACATAAAAAGGATTAAATTTAAGTCTCGTAACTAAATTTGAAGTTTCAGAAGGAATCTTATTAAATTGTTAGGAAACAAATTTTCGAAACTTAGAGCGAAAATGCGATCATAGACCGAGTCGGTTGTAATACGGTTGCCTTCGAATAGATTGTACTCAAATCAAGAATACTAATTGCTTGTTCTAACAAAATTAAGTTGGGTACATAATATCAAAGATTATTTTATGAGTCCATACTATAAAATAACATTGTATTGCGTTGGGTCTTTGTAATGATTTTATTTTACTACGTTTTAATTAATATCTGTTTTAATTAATTTGCCGATGATGCCGATAATAATTAATTACTTTTAAATTAATTACATGGTTTAAATAAACAAACACGTTCAAAATGATTTCTTTTGAAAAATGTGTTCTGTTTAAACAATCTGGTGGTTTGTAAATATTTTGATTACAACTTACAGTTAATTAAAGCTCTTAAATTGAAAAAAATATATAATTTATTAACGTTCAACTAGTTGATAGTTATAAAAATCGTATATTTGTCACTAGTACGCAGCTTTTTGGAATACAATTCCATAGTTTGGTCCCCATATTATCAAATTTATTTAAGAAATATTAAACGAGTGCAGTACAAATTTTTACGATTTATTAACTTTAAGTTATACATGCCTATTCAACACATTAACTGTACCATACCTGTAAAATTTCTTATTTGAAAAGCAGTACAATTATTAGCATGGTGGCAGATACTCGACATAGATAGACAACTATTTAAGATCGAAACGTTGCGTTGCTTAAATGGTTATTTTATTAAGAATGTTTGGTGACCAGATTTGAAGAACTAGTTAAAACAATAACTTAAACACAATCAATACAATAAATTAAAAACAATCTCAACCAATAAGAGCCTTGAAAAGTGAGCTTATAACCAAAGCTGCCAATGTCGTAAGGTTCTCTCGCAGGGTAAATCCTATAGATGTACATGTTTGTCTCTTTTTAGTGTCGCTATTTTTTTTTCATCGAGTTTCAAATCACAACGGTGCTAAAAAAGATTCTAAAAATCAGAATGTACAATTCACACGCAAAGAAATGAAATCTTCAGAAAATTAAAATAGATAAGAGTGGGGAGGCTACGAGTACCGGACAAAGAGGAGATCAATTATACCATCTCATTCTCTCTTCGGCTAAATCCTGATAGATGTACATGTTTGTCTCTTTTTAGTGTCGCTATTTTTCGATTCACCATGAGTTTCAAATCACAACTTTTCTTTTCTTTTCAAAAAAAGTTTTTTTTCAAAATGTTCACATAATAATAGTTCTGTACTTAATATTTGGTTTTTACCAAAAGTTATGGTATGCAACATATCTAATAGTAATAATATGTGACATACGAGTATTACTTTAATGTATTAATTCTCCGCCTGAAATAGTTAGGCCTTCGTGATCAAAAATTATATTTTTATTAAATTAGCCTATTTACACAAACCAATTATAAATTAAACTATTCGTCGCCTTCTAGTTTTGCTTATGTACTTAACCCCTTGGGCCTCGCCCATGTTTTGTCAGATTGTTAAAATATTTCCAAGATCCAAATAAATGCAATATTTCTGAACGTAACCGAAAACTAAAAACTTTTTTAGAAAGACGATGACATAGACTTTCAAATATAAATTGAAATAAACATATAAATTTCGAAATATTAAAATTTTGCATGCAAATATTAAAAAAATTAAAAATTGATCATCTTACGTTTTTCTAACTGAAATTAAATTATCGAAAAAGAAAATTAAAAACAGATACGTATTTTAGTAGACAAATCTATTTATACAAAAATAAATTAATTTTTGGGAGTTTGTAGCTTATGCAGTCCCTTAGCAATTTATCCGAGTGATAAGAAACTTTGGTGAGTTGTTGTGCGCACACCCGCAATGGTTTCTACATATAATTGCGAGTTCTGGAGTAAGGAAATTTATATTAAAAAAATTGCGATGGGTAGCAGGCGAGCTATTTGAAAACTGAATGTACCGGGACTGAATATATGGAACACGGGAGGGGGGAGGGGATCGCGGGAGGGAGGTTCGCAGGAAGAGAAGCGGGAGAAAGGAGTGGGAAGGCGGGGAAGGTGTAGGGGGAACGCGTGAGAAGAAGGGACCCCGAGAGAGGAACGGGAGGAGGTAAGGGAACGAATCGAATGGGAAAGCACACGCAGAAAGAAACAATTTCCTTATTAACTGGCATTGCAACGCATGCCGGGAACTCACTAGTGTATTATAAACGTTATTATCTCCTCACTTTATCACCGTTCCATGTAAAAGTAATTAATAAAAAATTCCCAAAGTTTAATTTTTTTTTTTAAATTGTGATCCGAATTGTGGTTTTCATAAAGGTGAACTTACTTCGTTAATTTTTAAATCTTAATGTAAAGCGTGTGTTCTCTTTCTAGCACTGTTAAGATCATATTTCTCACTATGATAGTAAGGGAGACACAACGATTTTTATGAAACCTATATGAGTTGATTCGAAAAGCGAACATATTATAAGCCTGACGGGTTAATCAACATAGCAATATATAATTAACTGCAATTAGTTAGCAAAATAGTGGTTAATTAGTGTAATAAAATGATAATTTTCTATTTTAATGACGCCTAGATTAACATAAACATTAATTAATTTTATCGTTACTGAGCATTTCAAAATGTTCAAAAGCGGTAATGTTACTAAAATGAACTACTAAAAATACCATGAAAATTTTTGAGTTTGTTTTATAAAACCTCCAAATCTACTTACGATAAAAAATAACAACTTATTTAAACTTCAGAAGAAACAATGTAAAATTGTCTTTAAAAGTGGTTTGTCTATAAAGTGGGAGAATTAGAACAGTTCCAAAAGGGTTTAGCGGAAATCTTCAGTCTTTCTTCTAAGTTTTGAATCAGCCACTCAAAAAAAAGAATCTTTTTTTACATATTGTTAAAAATACAGAATTTCATATATATTTTTTTAAATTAGCTCCACACAGGAGGCCTTGAGGAAAATAATTCCCCTCAGGACCTACGTCATCTTTAGGGATGCTGTGTGGAGTGTCTTTTTATGGAAGGAAGTTCTGGGAAGGAAAGGGGTATCAGAAATGAGAAGGAATCTGGGGGTCGGTGTATCCAGGAGTGACGAACATATGAATCCATCTCTACCACTGCGGTGCAATTCGGTGTTCCGAGAGAGTACGGCTAGAGAAGTCAGAGGGACTCCCTCAACAATTCTCTACCGATCTGGCCCGCCATGCAGCTGGTGGGCAGACGCATCCGCCGTAACAACCCGAACAAACCTCACCTCATAAACCCGGGCACCCCTTCTAAGTCACCAAACTAGCGAACGACTTGGGGTGACCTGTGGCAGGGAAGTTGGCGGTTACTTAAATTTTTTTTTTTTTTTTCAGAACTGTGAAGCGCTTTTTTGTTGAGATCTGTGCTTGAAAAATTTTACAGGTTTCCGTCTTATAATGCAGTAAAAATTTTATTTGCGAAATAGTGACCTTACCGAACGATTATAAACAACAGCCTCTTTGGTTTTCTGGACATTGATTCTGTAATTTTTTTCCCTCTTTTTATATTTATTTATTTTATTCTATGAAAACAAATGTACATTGGTTACAGAGATGAGACAATTTCCAAATATTGAATAACAATTCGTGGTGGTTACTTACGAGATAATTATTTATAAAAACTTATTTGTGGTATGTATATTAAGTAATTACCAGGTATGTGCGTAGTGTATAGATGTGGGGGGAATATGTGAGTATGTTTGTAGATGTGAGAAGTGGTGATCACTGAAGGGAAATGAATGCGCATTACAGTTTTTATCATTCACATGATTTTGCGTTATTTCGTAGTTTTATTAAAGAATAACATTTTATAAAATTCAAATAGGTTTGCGACACCACCAACTGTAAATTTGACCATGTCAAGCGTACCCTACGACCTATATCCCGCGTACAAAACGAAAATGAATAATTTTGCCCTCCGGCTAAAAATGTTGACCATTACTGATTTAACACATAAGAAACTGGGGGTTGCAAGGTCGTGAAGTTTTTTTAATACTGAAAAGGGGTCACGCCTTTAAAGTTTGAAAACCTCTGGTCTTTAACATTAAAAACACAAAAATATTGTTTTTAATTTTTTCTACATATACATTGTATTATTATTTTTCAACCACGCAGAGGTTCTTTATTAGTTTTTAGGCATTATCCCCAGCACAAAAAGAAAGCAAATACTGGATTATTACAAAATAAAAGGTTTTTAATTTTTCCTTGTCTAGAATATGTGAGTTTTTTTTAATGTAAGCCTCCTAGTATTATTTACCAACACTTCGACAAGATCGTTTCATCTCAAAAATGTATCTACACCTTGGTATTTGATGTTGTTTACATTTTCTTAGGAGTTGCAGTTACATGTTTGCAAACAATTTATATTCTTTAGTTATGAGTGGCAGAAGGTTGACTTTTAAATGAAATGCTAAAAGTGATAAATTTGTTTTTTGTATGTTCAAAGTTAAAATACAATTTTTAAAAAAATCACACTAGGGCTGACCTATGAAAAACACGGGATATGAAATAAGAAGGATTATGAATCTGTGTAGTTTTTAAATATCGTTTCCTGTCGGAGACATATCAATTTTATAGACATTTAAAGTGGTTAAAACAAAGAAATCTTTTAATTTTGTATTTACACCCCACCCAACTGCTCCCGTCTGGAGCCTGTGAAACTATGGCATCCCCAATTGGAGTATGTTGTGAGGCTAAAGGTAGTGGAGAGGGGAAAGAGATGGGGAAGAGGAAGGTGGGAAGTACCCCGCTATTCAGATCTGGTCACCAAACACGGCCAAAGCCATTTCAAACAACGTTTCAATTCCGAACGGTGGTCTTACACCAGGGCGATACTGAGGGTATTTTCCACTCTGGAACGGGCGAAATTATACTTTATATTATTTTAAATGAATAAATTGTGAAATAACACAAATTTATCAAATAAAATTTATTTGCCACGCCGGAATTTGATCCCGCGACCTTCGGATTGCGAGTCCAGAGCCTTACCGCCGGTATGTATTTATTATAAAATATTTTTTTGGATAAAAGATATTTTAAGTAGGTAGGTACTTCAAGTTCTTAAAAGTGCAATAGAAATCTGGTAAAAGTATTAAATTATGGTCTTAAGAGGACTCATTGACAAAATCTGTAAAAAGTAGCAACTTGTGGAAACAATAAAATTCTTGCGGTCAAACTATGAAAGACGACTTTTGACTGAAACCTTTGAGTCTAACTAAAAATTGTGGTCTGAAGAAAAATCATTGACAAAATCTGTAAAAAGTAGCAACTTGTGGAAACAATAACATTCTTGCGGTCAAACTATGAAAGACGACTTTTGACTGAAACCTTTGGGTCTTACTAAAAATTGTGGTCTGAAGAAGAATCATTGACAAAATCTGCAAAAAGTAGCATTAGTCGAAAAATCATAATTGCACAGCACGAAATGCAAGCGTTGGGGTCAAACTTTGAAATCAAATGTTTTCTCAGCATCTTTGGCGCCAAACCGACCGGAATTTAGGATTCTAACTAAAATTATTTATTTTGTACACGATCTTGTACTCGTAGCGCATACTTAACTACGTGTGTCAAACGAAAGTACCCGGGTGACGGAAACTCTGGTTTCGGGTTCCGGATACGACCTGGAACAACGGTAAATTTACTTTCGACTTATGGCGGTCAGCGCGCCTCTATGCCATTTTTTTCATGTACGTCGTGAGGAGCCCAGGCTTTCGAAATAATCGGTTGATCTAGCTCTAGTGGCAAGGGGTATATCCAATAAAAATGTTTCTATGACAACTCAACAAAGTGGTAGTTCAAAACCCTTTTAAAAATACATTAAATGTTATTACTTTTAGTTAAAAAGCATATCCTAACGTAACCTGTTTAACGATTTTTTTCATCACTTTTAATGTCTTTTCAAAGAAGGTGTTGAAGTAACATGATTCTGAACTGTCCCGGGTTTATCGAGATTTTGGCAGCACATACGTTTGTTCACCTGCTGCGTGGCAGGCCGAATCCGGAGAGATTGGTTGAGGGAGAACTTTTTATATCTCCAGCCGGACTCTCTCGACCCATTGCTCAATACCGAAGTGAGAGGGGTGGATTCATACATCCATCACTCCTGAATACACCGATCCACAGATTCTAATCCATCATTGGTATATTACATTACTTTACCATTCCTTCTCACAACTTCTTCTTCTTTCTTTCCCTAAAAACATCTCCATGAAGCAATCTCAAAGATTAAACAGGTAACAAGTGAAATTGTATTCCTCAACGCCCCCTGTGTGGAGCTAATGTAATAAAAAAATTGTATCGATCAATTGTTACAATGTTGATATGTATTGGACATGTGAATTATTACTCTTGTCTTGGCATAAAAATCTTACACATAAAAATCAAAATATTTTTGTTTCTGGATTTGCACGTGTGACGCCTATTCGTTGCTAAACCATTCATCGGATTGCGATGAAACTTTGAGGATTTAATGTGCGCATGCCCGCAATGGTTTTTATGGTACCATGCTAACTGAACATAATGTCAACTCAACACTTCCTTGAAAAGTCATTAAAAGCTATGAAAAAAATAATTCTAAATTATCCGACAACCCTAACCTAACGTAACCTATTTAATCAATTTTCTATCACTCTAAATGACTTATCTGAGATGGTTCTGAGTTGGTTACATTCCGAGTTGTCCGGTCACCGATTTTTATATATACAAAAGTGAGTTCTGGTATCATGAAATTGTGCATTGCTAACCGTTCACCCGATTGCCATGAAACTTTTTCGTGTGCATGCCCGCGATGGTTTCTATATACAATAGTGAGTTCTGGCATCATGAAATTATGCGTTGCTAACCATACACCCAATTGCGATGGAACTTTGTGGATTTGATGTTTATACGCCCGCGATGGTTTCTATATATATAAAAGTGAGTTCTGGCATCATGAAATTATGCGTTGCTAACCGTTCATCCAAATGCGATGAAACTTTGGGGTTTTATGAACATTCTAGCTTTTACCCGCAGTTTCACTCGCATGGTATTAGGAGGAAATCCCACTGATTCATTTACTCACTCACTCACTCACTCACTCACTCACTCACTGGCCAGAACACTCCATTGGGGTGATAAGCCATGAAAAAAAAAAAAAAAACTTTCGGGATGATTGAATGAGTGAGTGAATGAGTGAAAGAATGAGTGAGTGAGTGAGTGAGTGAGTGAATGAGTGAGTGAGTGAGTGAGTTAATGAATCAGTGGGATTTCCACCTAATACCATGCGAGTGAAACTGCGGGTAAAAGCTAGAATGTTCATAAATATTAATAAATATATAAATAAGGTGCTTTAAAAAAATCACAATGGAAATTAAAAGACAAGCTTAACATTAGAGAAAACAGCAGAGGCGTATCCCAAGTTTAAAATAAAACATTGTTATTCCAAGAAAAAAATTTACATGGTTTATCTTGAAAAATTGCTTTTTGGTTTTTGAATTTTACCGCGCCATGTTTTTCTTAGAAATGTTTTCCGATTAACGCTCCCTTAGTCAAACGCCGCGATATTTATATCTAGAAGACAGAAGAGATGGGTAAACAAACGCGTTCATCATGACACTAACATACGTGAAGGTGTATACCTACATGTTGCGGTTTACTCTCTGTCAATCCCTCTACGTGGGAAACTTAATGGAAACTATTTTTGTTAAACTCTAATTAAAACCATCCGCTTGTGATCTCTTTCTGATTTTCTTTGTAGTCGTATTTTAATTCAGAAATCAATTTATGTTACTGGACTTTTAATTGAGCGTCGTTCTTATGTTTCTAAGCTTTTCAAAACAAGCTGAACCAGAGGAGTAAATATTTTTGCCATGATGATGTTATCGAGGTTACTTAGCTTTGTGAAGATTTTTAAAGATGATATCAGGTATATTCTTTACTTAAGTTCCACGCAGAAGGCCGAGAAAACACGATTTTCTCTTCTAAAAGATTCTTTGTCATCTATGCGGACGCTATGTTAAGTGTTTTTTCAGGGAAAGGAAAGAGAGGAGGTTATGGAAAGGAAAAAGGTATGAGGGGCGGGAAGCAATCTGGGGACAATGCGTCCAAGTTACGGACGTATGAAGCCATCCCTCCAAATGGTGCAAGGCGGTTGGCAGAGAGAATTTGACTGGAGATGGCAAAAGATCTCCCTCAACAGTAGGTGGGCAAACGCGTCCGCCGCCAAAATCTAGACAATCCTAACAGGCACCCGTAAGTCATCAAATGTAGCGAACAAAGGCAAGGCAAGTCAAGGGTGACAAGGGTGTTGGTTTTCCAGTAAATGGTTCCCGGAGGACGGTACCCGTATTGGGTGTGCTAGTGGGGCAATATTAAAAAATGGCATTTTTGATGTTGTTGTAGCTTAAAATAAATATTGTAATATTTTGTGTGAAAAATTTCAGTTTGACGATTGTGAAAATTTTAATACAAAAAAGGATTTTCGAGAGAAAAAATACTTATTCTCCTACGGCAACATTCAAAGCGCCGTTTTTTTTTTAATTTTATCATTATGGCACATCCAAAAGTCACCCATACCCGCCTCTCGAATTTCCATAATATTTATTTAATAATTTATTTTAAAAAGTGTCTAAATTGCTGTAATATATTTAATTTTGAATTGTTCTACCTATAAATTTATAATTTAAGTCTTCACCGTTAAAATTGTCATTCCCCTTATAAAATATTGTATACAATAAATGTGAAATCCAAGCGTGGAGGAAATTATTCACTTTCTTGAATAATAAAAAACATGTGAACAAAATTTAAAAAAAAATCATGTGCAAAAATAAATTAACACACATTAAATGAAATATTTAAGAATGCATGACTAACGAATGAATGAAGAGGTAATCTAAAGAGTAAAAGGTGAAAAATGGAAGGTTTTTGCTCCTTCAACTACGCTGACTGCAAAATAAAAATTTAATATAGCAGCATTTTATATTCAGCCGTATGCTTTTCCGAACACATACTAATAAAAAAATGTAATGGTATTTTCTTTATACAAAATGCGCATTTCAAAAGCTTGTATTATCGTTCACAAATGGTTCAACACAACAATTGTTATTAAAAACGTTTTATTCAACTTATTTAATTCCAGTTCAATTACCTACAAGCTATAAAATCTAATTCTGAAATTGTTCAGTGACATTTTCCGTTCCGTTTTTCTTCGGACAATTTTTTTGGACACATAACTAGAGAACACTAGAAATTTGGTCGTAAATTGTGATCCAAAAATCTGAATGCTTTGTTTCATTATAATTGTGAGATTTTCACTTCGATCAAATATGATATTGATATTTGGATCAGGCGAGTGTAAGAGAGACACAGCGTTTGCTAAATTGCCTAGAACTAAAAGGTACCAAGTCAGTTGGGGCATTATTTTCTATTCAATTCATTATTGAAGGCATTAATTGTGTTCTTCTTTATTCTGTTTGGATCTTTATAAATTTTTTTTATGCCAAAGTTCATAAAAGTTTCTTGTAAATGCGATTCATGTTAAAAAAATTACTTTACCATAACATCGTTGTTGCGGTTAACTTTTATTTGCAGACATTGCTGAAACTTTTTTAAGGGTGAACCTAAAGTCATTATGTGTCAAATGTCAGAACGTAGTATTACTCTAAAAGTACGTATTTTAATGATAATGAGGTGCGCTAGTGAGAACATGGTTGCTTAATGCTGGCCGTAGGTCGCTTCCCAGGAGGGTTAAGTTGTTATTATTACATATACACATACCTAAGAATTAAAAAAATATTAAGAACACGTCATTCATCGTCGTACATTTTATTCAAAAAGTTAGTATTAAAAAAAAAAAATACTTTTATTTTAAATTTTTTTAGGAAAAAAAAAATTTAAGTACCAAAAAATAAGACAGTCTTTTTCAAAACGGGGTGTGTGGTCGCGTTAATTATACCTAATAATGTTTACGGTAAAACAAATACTAAAAAAATAAAAAGTGTGGCGTTTATTGGATAATTAGTAAGATTTTAGATGATGAAATGTTTCTAAAGTGTTGATTATCAGATACAAGAAACTTATTAGCGAGCGGCATATTAAAGCTGGCGGGCTGCACATTAAAGCTTGGCGGGCCGCATGTTAAAGGTTGGCGTGCCGCATATTAAGGCGGCACAAGACTCTATAATGGAGTCTTGCTCGAGGCAGACATTTTGATTCATGCTTATGAATTCGTAACTATAATATTTACACACACATATTTTTGTACACGCCTTTTTCAATTACGTTAAGTTTTCGACTTTATTTTAGGGAATAGTGTCGCCTTGAAGCTTGGCGGGCCCCAAATTAAAGCTTGGCGGGCCACATATTAAAGCTTAGCAGGCCACATATTAAAATTTGACGGGCCGCAAATTCGAGCCTGGCGGGCCACGTATTAAAACTTGGCGGATCGCAGGTTGAGTATCATTGCTCTAAGTCAGGTTCTGATTCCTAATTATCTAGTTATTATCTTATCTTACCTAATCTGATTATCTAATTTAATCTGGTTCCTAATTATTTTTTCCTGAGTAAGTGGCAAACTCTCCCCCCCCCCCCCCCCTTCCCCCCTGTAACCAGAATAAAAAATATTTTTTTTATTTGTTTTTCGACATTTATTAACTAAACATATCTTAATACTTTTTGGTTTAACCATTCTAACGGCAATGAAAATCACATATTGTTAAATAAGTTTAATGGAACGAGTGTCCCTTTTTGTCTTTTTGAAATATTACACAATGATGTGTCGTGCAAAATGGTAGTAAAAATATTAATGCTGTTTTGCTAACCAAAGAAAATCCCATAGGTCAGCCCAAAACTTAACCAACGATTGTTTTGCAAACAACTCTTGAGTCTGCTGTGGCTTGAGAAGGCAATTAATTCCTCTTGGTGGTGGTCGTTTACCCAGTTCTATTGCGACGATATTTATATATGTATTTTTTTTTTATTTTTTTTTTACATTAACTCCACACAGGAGGCCCTGAGGAAAAAATAGAAACAGATATTGCAAATAAATTTGTCACACGCAGGTTGATTGACTCAAAATTTTTTTCAGCGATTTTAATGTTAACGTGCGCGTACCCCTTCAAGAAACCACAAGTGCCCCTGGGGGAACGCCTACCACTAGTTGGGAACCACTGCTCTTCCCTCGCCAGATCCATTGGGTTAACTCTAACAACTCCTGACGACCACCGTGGTTGAGTGATTAAGATCTTCGGTTACGAATCGGGAGGTCGCAAGTTGATTTTATTCTGTCAATTTGTTTTGTTTCACAATTTATAAAATAATCACCAGGTACTTCCCCACCTTCCTCGTCCTTATTTACTGTCCCTTCCCACTACCTTCAGCCTCACAGCATATCCCAATTGGGGATTTCATGGTATTCAGCTTGGATTCTTGTGCGGTGGTCACCTAAATAAATATATACTAAAAAGCTAGTACCGCTGGCTCGACTTCTCAGTTGACATGAAATAAAGCATTTTTGTAATATTTTTATCTTCCGAAAAACGGTTGCAAGCAAAATTAAATAAATTGAATAATCATATTTATACTCTCTGCCGTCATGATTACATAGATTGTATCAAAACTGATAGATATATTAATTAAAACTGGCAAATAAAAACCTGCTCCGCAGGTTTTGCTGCTCTGCCCTGTGGTCGGCTTTTGGGGTCGGCTTCGCCCACTTAATGTTGGTGACAATTTTATAAATCCAATAGGAACTGGTTTCAAAAATAGCCCACTTCTCGGATCCACCAGTGTAGCTAGTCACCGGGACAAATTAACCGTGACAGGCAATGACGTCATATGCAATAAATAACCGCTTGATATAACTATGTATTACCGTCAATCTTTCTGAATCCGAAGAGATACAACGATACTCACAAATTTGTAGCAGTTATACTTTGGGGGGACACGTCCCCATTCCACCTGCTGACAGAAGTGGTGACATCTTGTGACGAACTCTTGAATACGAAACCAAATTACAATGACAGCTTTGTTTGGAATTCCACGTTCAAAGATGTTATTTGTAGCGCGGCGCGTGTGGTGTGACGTCAGACATGCACTCGAAGCCGGGCTCAAGCCTATTAATACTATTCGATATATAAAAGAAAATATCAAATAAAAGCATTGAGTTGTCATTTAATTTCTACACTGAAATAAATCCGTCTCTGTCTCGTCTCTAGACATTATAGCGATTGTCAAACGTTAACACAAATTTATTGTATTTTCTAGAGAAAATAGCAGTTAAATATAATTAACATTTGGTTGTCCTAGTGAAATCTGGTTAAAGGATCACAAATTTGATTTTATTTTAAATGCCATTTAAAAATTAGAACTGGTTTTTTGAAGGATTCTGGCAAGCAATTAAGTAGGTAGCTACCTACATTATAACATATTAAAAGAAAATTATTCTAATTCTCTTTTTCAAATTTTCGGGCCTTTTGCAATATTGGAATTATATTATCACTTGAATTTTATTGAAACGATTGTCTTTGAAACAAAATCATTTGTAACATTTGCTAACGTTATTCACGTGGATGAATCTTGAACATTATTTCGATTTCAATTACAGTATCTTCAAATTTTGAAACGCAGAACGCTTTTATTTAACAGTCTTAATTTATGTAAAGAGTCTTTGTTCTTTTAAAGCGAAAAATATATTGTGCATTGAAAGTAACGATTTTTTTAATGCTATTTAATAAACATTACCTTTAAGACAAAGATCGTAGACAAAGCCCTTTCATTACTTTGTAAGGACCTCGTAAAATGATGACGTAATGCAGAAATGGACTCGTTCAAAATAGAGCAAAAATCTCGTAGAACGTATCTTAAGTATCATTTAAAGAAACATTGTGAATTTTTTCACAAAAATAACTTGTAAAATAATAGAAATAGACTTGTTTTAAATAATATTCGGAGCATTTTTTGTATCGAGGGAATTTCATATAATTTGCGTCTCGGCGTGGAACGTATCTAGATATTATCTTTAAAATTAACATATATTTTTTTAAGAGCTTAAAAACTTCAAATGTTTAGGGGAGATATGTAAGAAATCGGTCGAAATTCGGATAGCGGCGGCTTAAGACAAATGTATAATTCCATATTTGAAAATAATTAAAAGCATTTTAAAAAATATAATTTGGTTCACAATTTAGTAGGTGGGTATTTGATTACCTAGCCACAAGCCTTATGATGTCAGATGAATCTTTGGTTTGGATTTCTTTAATAAGGGAATAATAGAAACATACTTTTTTTAAAGTGAGATCTTACTAACAGTATAACAAACAAAAAAGGGACAAAAGGATTTTCAAACCTGCAAGGAGCAAATTTTGTTCTATTTTGTATACCCTACAACAATATTATAGAATAATGATATGGATCAAAAACGCATGTGAATTATACATCATGAAATATACACTATACATAATATTCGTTTCACTCATGAATAAAATTTTTACATTTGTTAAACATTTTGTTTATGCTGATGATACGGCACTAGTCATTTTGCATGAAGAATTATCAACTGCAATGCAACATTCAGCACGATTTCCTTTCCTTACAGAAATGGTCAAATGATTTTGGTCTTATTATAAATTAAAAAAAAAAAAAACTAAATTCATGCATGTATAATAAAATTGCACACATTTGAGTATAAACACAATTCTTTACAGCCCTTCAAATGCGGAACCATTATACAAAACTACGTATATTTAGGGATAACTGTAGACACGCACATGAAATGGAATACTCACATAAGTAACATCTTCAAAGGCCTACGAGCTGTTGCGGGGCGAATTTACAAAATTAAGTATTTTATACCCATAAATACGTTAAAAAAAAATTATTTGTCACTGGCGGAATCTACTATCAGATACGGAATAACGTCTTGGGGAAACTCATGCAAGACAAATATAGATTACATTCAAACAGTTCAAAACTCTTTGACTAAGCTCTTGGTAAGCAAAAGTATTAACGCACAAAGAAGAGACCTAAAATTATTATATGAGTCACGTAATATATTTTACGTTCGAGGGATATTATGGTTTAAAATTGAATGTCAAAACCTATTGTTGGATTCAATATACAAAGAAAAGGTAGATCATGCACATGGCATTAGGTTTAGTAAAATTGAGGGTTTGTCCGTTCCGAAAATTATAAATAAATACGAACAACGGAATTCACTTATCTTGTCCCTACCATAATTTAATAAGATGCCAATAAACATAATAAGTTACTTGTGTGTACATATGACTATTAGTAATTTGTCTGTTTGTACATTTTTATGTCTTTGTATTGTAGTTACTTAAAAGTTATTCTTCTGTATTAATTTTGTGTATTGTGGTTTCTTGTTATATTTGTGTTATTTTTATATTAATATTGTTGAATTGACCTGCTGACAAACTGCTTCAGCAGTTGAGCGGGTGCTTAAAATGAAGAATAAAAACTAACAAAGTAAAAAATAAAAAAAATAAAGAAAACAAAAAAAAAATAGATTTGCGCCCTGAGGAAAATAATTCTCTTCGTAGTCTTTATGATCTTTAGGGATGCTGTGTGGAGGGCATTTTTATAAAAGGAAGGAGATGAAGTTCTGGGAAAGAAAAGGGTGCGAGGGGTTGGTACTAATCTGTGGATCAGTGTGTCCAGGAGTGACGGAAGTTTGAATCTATCCCTCCCACTGAGTGCAAGGAAATATTCCGAGAGAAAGATCTCCCTCAACCAGTCTTTCCCGATCCAGCCTGCCACACAGTTGGTGTACAGATGCATCCGCCGCCAAGACCCGGACAACCTTCACACCATGAACCCGGGCACCCCTGCTAAGTCACCAAGCGTAGTGAACCACTCGGGGAGACCTATGGTAGAGGTGTTGGTTATCCAATAAATTGTTCCCGGGACGGCGGTACCCATACCTACCTCCCAGAAGAATTATTGAATCAATATTATAATTTAAATAAGTTAAAAGAAAATCGGCGAGATAGTAATTCTAATAAACATACAAAATAATAAGAGGAAAACAAGAAATATATTTAAAATATATTAATAAATATTATGCTTTTCAGCAGAGTTTTGACAAAAGGTATTTTTTAACAGAGAAACAGGACTGGCTTGTAACTTCTTTTGCTAAAATTCATACATACATTTGAATTGTCAGGCATTTTGGAGCATTATGAAAAATCTACATGTTTTACATAATTTTGTGTAAGGGTAGAAAAATTCAATTCTTTCATTGTCCTTAAGAAGTTATGATTATGGCCAGAATAAGTATAGCTTAAAATCAAATAAAGAAGTTGTAAAGTGGCTATCCAAGCATAAAAAAAACATTTTATCTGGGAATTGGTGTTTTTTATGTATTTTATATGCATTGTAAAAGTTTACCGCAATATTAAAAAAAAACGATAAAACTGAAATCATGCAGTTGACTGCAAAAGGGAAATATTTTATAGTTATTTTCAGCCTAACCACATAAAATAAACATCAACTTGTTTGAGAAACGATATCTTTCAGAATGTCATAAAAACTAAGATCTCATGAAAAACCAAAGGTTTTTTAGATGCTTGTGAACATTTGGACTGGATATCACATTAAACCCTTTCTACATTTAGTCATTCAAATGGAAACCACTATAATAATAATGGAGAATTAGGCCATGCAATTTATCTCCGAGTACAAACGCTGTAAATTGTTCACTTACCTAAAAGTTAGTATCGATATGAAACACTCGTCTGTTGTTAGGTTGAAGTTAAAAGCACACACTCTTCGTTGGGTACTTCTGACTGACATTATAAACAGATAAGTTTCTTCGAATCTGGGAAAATTGACTGTAATATTCAATCATTTTATATGATTGATGGTTCAGAAAATGATGAAGTTATCGTACAACAAAATAATGATTCTGTTGACAAGAGACTACAAACCTACGTAAAACTAATAAGGTAGTAATTCTTTTTTATTATTCCAGTTTTAACCCCAAACTTTATTCTAGCTTTATTTTTAAAACAGTTTCAACATGTTCGAAGAAATTTCCCAAATATTTTTTTTTTAATTCTAATTACACCATCGAACCAATTGCTATATTTTTTAAAATTACGAGTCAAAGATATATAATTATTTTATCGTCGAATTTCGAGTTTTTTTTAGCCAGGAGGCCCTGAGGAAAACAATTTCCCTCAGGTTTGCATAGAAAGCTTTAACGTTCACAATGAAAATGGCTTTTCGGGGTGGTAAATTTGGCATTATCCAGATAAGTAAGAAGGGTTGGGTAATTTTGGTTACCTAAGGTAATAGTTAGGGAGTTGTTTGCACTTCAGCACACTGATTTTTGGCATTTTAGTATTTAGTATTTATCTGGAAGACAATTACATGAATTGCCCCGCTCGTAGTCAATAGATTGCTTGTCACATTGTGTTTGCCTGTTTTTAAATGTATTTTATTTGATGTCGTCGATTAATCTGGCTCCTGGACCCACTGACCTCCAAATTTCTACCCACCCCTCATACCTTTTTCCTACCCAGAACTTCCTATATTTCCCTTCCGTAAAAAGACCCTCCACACAGCGTCATCTAAGATTACATAGGCCCTGAGGGAAAACATTTTCCTCAGGGCTTCCTGTGTGGAGCTAATGTAAAAAATAAGTCGCCAATTGGGGAAATATTCTTCCACAACCCTTAAGTCCGAATTGAGGATCTCTTTTGCTACTTTAAGGGTAAGGCTTGGGCTATGACGCAATGTCATCTGCTAAGCAAATTTTTTGCCTTCAGTGTGAAGAAGATCTCGGGTATAGATTTTAAAAATCGATGGGGTCATTATTAAGGGGTATTTTTATAAACTTTTAAGACCCCCCCTAGAAAAACCCTTTAAGTACGGCCAGTTAGCAGTTGCTCAATAAGTCTAACTGTGTTGCCATTCTCTACGGTGTCGTAGAGCTTAACAAGGAGGCCTTTGTGCCACACCGTGTCGTAGGCCGCAGATAGATCAACGAATGCTGCTGCAGTCTTCTGCTGCTTCTGGAAACCATTGTATGCTGTCAGAACTAGCACCTGGTCCCAGCAGTTACGGCCTGATCTGACACCAGTTTGTTCTTGTAGAACCACTTTCTCTAGAATTGGAGGAAGTCTTAGAATTTGTACATGGTACTTAAAAGCGAAATGGGCCGGTAGCTGTTTGGATCCTCTGGTGGCGTATTGGGTTTGAGAATTGCAATAACTTTAGTTTTTACCAGATATTTGGAATTTCTCCAATTTTAAAAATTTCAGTTAGTACCTATATAATTTTGCAATCCAAAGTTTTGTCCGTGGCCCAGCATGTTTCATAAAGTCTGGAAAAATTCCGCCACATCCAGCAGCTTTACCAGCTTTTGTTGAGGTGAGGGTGATGTCTACATCATCAGCTGTAGATAGGTTTTTAATGAATTCTGTTTTCTATGAATGAGTCTAGGTATTATTTATTTGATATTATAATTTTATGTTAGGAGATTTTAAGATGCTTTGATAATCGAATGTAAGTTTATCGACCCATTAAAGTTTTTCTCGTTGCCGACGAGATGGGGTCATTTTAATGCAAGAATTTTATGATTTAGAACGCCACCCAACTTATATAATATTAGGACACCTACATATATGATATCTGGTGACCGGACAACTCGGAATGAAACCAACTCAGAATCATCTCAGATAAGACATTTAGAGTGATAAAAAATATATTTAAAAAATTGGGTAAATAGGTTATGTAAGGTCAGGGTTATCGGCTAATTTAAAAATATTTTTTCATAGCTTTTAATGACTTTTCAAGGAAGTGTTGAGTTGACTTTATTCTCAGTTGGCATGGAACCATGATATCTACATTCTGTACAAAAATATTTCTGAATCCTAAAACAATCTTCGAATAAAGCATGTAACACCAACTGTTCTCAAAAGTGTTATAATTTCTTCTCTTAGATGCCAGTACTTTAATCGGTACATAATAAATTAAGCTATTAACTAGAAATAGCAAGTTGATAATTTTGATCATCAAAATTGACGGATCATAAACTTAATCGAACAAAATCATGGCTTGATAATAGTTTGACAGATTTGATTGATGAAGGCGAAGGAATTTATGTAAAAGAATATATTTATGGAGGGCTGAAACTTTGTCTAAGTACTTTGTTTAATCATGTTTCGTGGAATTGATCACAGTTTCATGACAAAAGTTGTAAATTTCAATAAAATTAAATTAAAATACCGAATGATGAAAACATTCACTGCAATACACCATTCTGGTGGAATTTTTTAAAAATTGTTAGAACGAAGGTATGTGTTAAAATTATTTTTTCGCTAATCAAATAGAAATAATAGGCTTGCGTTTGCGTGGTTGAATTTCAGAACCCGGCTTCGAGTGCATTTCTGAAGCCACGCCATACGCGCCGCGCCACAAATAACATATGTGTACGAGGAATTTCAAACAAAACTACCGTTGTAATTCGGTTTCGAATTCAAGAATTTGTCACAAGATGTCGCCACTTTCGTCAGCAGGTCGGATGGGGACGTGTCCCTCCTAGGTATAACTGCTACGAATTTGTGAATATGTAGTATCTTTACGGATATGGACAGGCTGACGGTAATACATAGTTTTATCAAGCGGCTACATATTATATATGACGTTGTTGCCTGCTCGGTTACTTTGTCCCGGTGACTAGCTACACTGGATGACAGTGGATCCGAGGAACGGGCTATTTTTGGAACCAGTTCCTATTGGATTTATAAAATGGTCACCAACACTAACTGGGCGAAACCAAACCAAAAGCCCCCCGCAGGGTCTAGCAGCAAAAAAACCTGCGGAGTGGGTTTTTAACTGCTAGTAATAAATGATTTTTCATAATTGTAATAACCTTTATTAATTTTTTTTTTTTTATTTATATTTCATAATATTGCATCAATATAAACTTTTTTTGCGGTATTACATGTTACATAAATATAATGTGAGCATTTGGGTTTTTACTTCAGTTTTTTTAATATTACATGCGGGATAAAATACCGAATTCAAATAAATTATAAAACATTTTTTTTGAGGGTCGTCTGTTTCAACAGAAAATTAAATTGTGTCCTAAAGTTAAATTTTAACTGTCTTTTAAAGTAGCGAGGATGTTAAATTGGACCGCGCGCTGTTTCAAGTGTATTTTCACAAAAGTTATAGTTGTCAGTATGGTCAGTCTAAAAGGCAGAATATTCCCCGGAATTACGTGAAAAAACGCACCGCATTATTTTTCGGTGCGGCCACACCATAAACTAAATTTGAAAATCAGAGGAACTGTCAAAACATCCGGCCGCATTTTGTTTCCCGTTCTTCGTTAATTCAACCATAAATACGGCAGAATATGTGAATAAGTACAACTATGTTGTTTTACTTGTTTAATGACATGGCTTTAATATACGTTTTGTTATGATTACATTTTATTATTACAGAGTCAAGGCCAGCAATTTCTCGCCCGAAGAAATCTCGAAGTTGAATAAGTTGGTGGCGAATTTACGTGTACATGTGTCCTTGTATTTGATGCGTAACAAATTTGACGAGATTTTTCGACATCCTATACCGTGCCAAAAATTCGGGATCGTCCCAAATGACTACATTATTGACGCGGGGTCGAAATGTTTTTGGTTTTCGCTGCAAGACATATTGAATGAGGAATTCATCGTCACTATCATCGTCTTTTACAATATTTATCATAATTACTGATTAAATATTGAAGCGCGCAATTTCATAGCTTCCCTCGAACAGAACTGTCAAACGTGCCAATATGGTGGAGTCATTCTAAGTATGGGTTGTTTCAAAAAATTTGACGAATTCGTCAAATATTTGACGTTAATTTTCGCGTTCTGTGTAAGTTCTATTCAAGTTCTGTGATGATTTCAGTTTTGTGAAGCAGCTGGCCTATGATGATAAAAAACAGAACTCGAAAAGAACTTACACAGAACCTGAAAATCAACTTCAAATATTTGATGAACTCATCAAATTTTTTGAAACAACCCGTCCTTAAGTAACTATCGGTTTTCGGAAAATAAATACAAAAGTTAAAAGTAACGTAAAACAAACAGTCAAATTGATCGAAAAACGCATTTTGGTGAAATTTAACTTTAGTAACTGCTTTTTGTTTTACTTTTACTCTAGCGAGCGTTTACATCTGTGTACGAGGAATTTCAAACAAAACTACCGTTTTAATTCGGTTTCGAATTCAATAATTTGTCATGTCGCCACTTTCGTCAGCAGGTCGGATGGGGACGTGTCCCCCCTAGGTATAACTGCTACGAATTTGTGAATATGTAGTAACAGACGGCCCTGATATACTTAAACTCTCCGTAAAAAGGGCGAAACCTTTTTTTTTTTGAGACACAGACTTAGAAAATCATTAAAGAATACATCTACTCGAATTATGGTTTAATGCGAAATTGAAAACGGCTCCCCAAAATCAATCTAAATTATACTTTTAGAGTCGGTTTTATTTTATAATACGGTTACGGCTATAAAACCGGCCCTAAGTCATAATAAATTTAAATCATTTTATCAGAGAAAACAAGATGGTGACCTGAGATTTGAAAAATTTGATAGATTTTACTAACAAATAAACACGGGAGAAAGAAAGTCCCCTATATGGCAACAGAAACTACCATTTCTGAGAGTGGTAGAATACAGGTCTTAAATGTGAAAGGCTTGAAGGTGTCAGAAAAAAATGATCTCTTTCCACGTTTAACTTATCTTTTAATTTGTAAAGTAATATAATGCACAACGTACAAAACATCATGAATTAATTCTTCATTAAGGCGGTACACATGTACACAACCCTATTAAAACTGACATTTTAATCATTTCCGGCGAATTCGTAACTATAATAACTTTTTTAATCCAACCGATACCTGGGAATGTAAGTTCATTATATTTAAAATAAATGAAAATAATACCTTACCATTATTATATTTAAAAACTTTATAACCTGTTTTTTTTCAACTATAAAGTTAGCGGTAAGTACCAGATTTTATTTTTCTAGACGATAAATTAATAACTTTAGGAGGTATTCATTTAGAAACATCTTAAATAATTGTAACACGTTTTTCAGAATTAATTAAAATGAACGCGGCAGAAAGATCGAATCTCCAGGCCCGCTAGGGCGAATTCGATCGTACGTTCGTCTAATACGCCGTGTCGCGGGCGTATACTTGTTTACAAGCTTTTTTTACCGTAGGTCCGTCCAATATACGGGCCGCGAGTGGCAATTTGTATACACGGCTTCTTTACTTACGTCGTTAAGATTCTGAATCTATTTTAGGGTTGTCGTCTTAATAAGGAACTTTTATCATTAACCTCTTGTACCTCGATAGGCAAGGTAAAAAACGTACATTCTTTTGTGGGATAATGCACTTAGATATAAAATATAAATTAAATACAAATGCACCTAAAAAATATATTGATTGGCAAGAAAGTAATATTCAACGTTACGTTATAAAAATCTACTTGAAAATCATGCCGATCTCGACAATACGGGCTGCAGTAAATATAATCTCTTACAAGATTTTCTCATCCCGCCAAAGAAGCCAAAGAGTTCACAATCGTTGAGTAATAAAGAAAGTCCTAAGGATTTACTCGACACTCAGATTTCTTATTTTTTTATAAATCCTTACACCCACTATTCAAATTTTGTCAATAAAGCCACTTCAAGCAACAGTTTAAAATATTACCCTTTATTTTGTACTACAATCGCAGTTTGTTTAATGATATTAAATTATTTTATGTTAAGGAAAAATATTGTTATATGTAAAGGTAAAATTATTTAAGGGAACATTAGCTTATCTTTTATAAGCTACCGCTAAGGTTTGAGAAACAAGTAATTAATTAATAGCCAATAAATAAATTATCAATAACCAAATACGTTTTTAAAAATAGCCATCTCATAAATCATTTATTTGGTGTTTACACCTAAATTGAGGTGCTTCATTTTTTATTATTTAGACATCTTGGTTACTCGATGATTATTTGTGTTAATTAAAAAATGTTTTTAACAAAATATGAATTCAATTATTACCTTTTCTAAAACACTTATTTACAACAATTATTTTTTTTATGATACCTCTGATTAATAACCACTTTTCATAATATTTCTTTTTTAAAGGTATATTGGTGTGTATTTGTGTCGATTGTTATTTTTGGTAATTTTCATTTGATCTTGACAAAGAAACCATTGGTTTTGAAACATGTTTTGATTAAATAAATGGTGTGTATTTTGTTTTCATTTAAATAAAATGAAGCCACAAAGTGAATTTGCGTTTATTGAAGAGGTAATCTAATATATGCTCGCTAATTTCCTTGTTTGGCTTTATACAATAACACTAATAATTAGGTACTAATGTCCTTGGTAAAACCCGAGACAAATTATCTGTTTTAGCTTGCCCAGATAACTGGATACCTTATTATTTGGTTAGTTAGACTGACGGTATTTGGGTTACTGAATAATAACGGCAACAAGGCGTTTGAGAAAACTGACAATTAAATCACATAGCATCTCGTTGAGATAATTTGATAATAGTTAGATGGGATGAAATATGTTTACGCGATAAAGTTGCTTAGGTCCTACAACATAACATTTAATTCTGTTTTGGGAAAGGCTATCAGCATGTATATTCCAACCATGAACTGTAAGCTAAGCACCTATCCATAATGGTATTCGAATGAACTTATTAATCTTCTTATTACCAAAAAACTAAAACATAAGGAATATAAATTATATGGAAAAAATTCTGATTACATTGAATTTAAAGATTTAAGAACTTCGTGTAAAAAATGTCTATGACCTGCTACCGTAACTATTTAAATAATCTTCAAAACTCCATAATAAATAATGATAATTATTTTTGGAAATACTCGAAATCTCTTAAAGAAGATGATTCTGATTTTCCGAGCATTATGCACCTAAGTGGCAGCCATAGCAATAATACTGATTATACTGGTATTGTTAACTTGTTTGCAAAAATTTTTAAAAGTGTTCATTCAACAGACTCAAATAATTCTCCTATTCCAACTACTACTCTAAATGAAACTCTTGATATTTCACAGTGTACCATAAGTATATCTGATGTAATTACTAAAGTTAAATCCTTAAATATCCACAAATCTGCTGGACCGGATAATTTCCCTACAATATTTATCAAAGAATGTATCAAAGTAATTGCTCTTCCATTATCCAAACTTTTTAATATATCTTTATCTAGTGGAACTTTTCCCGATAAGTGGAAAATTAGTTATTTGTCTCCAATTTTCAAAAAGGGTGATAAAAGTGATGTTTGTAATTACAGACCTATATGCATTCAATCCACCATACCGAAACTCTTTGAAAGCCTAATACTTGACAAACTTTTTACACAAATAAAACCTGTTATATCACCTCGCCAGTTTGGATTTATGTCAGGTAGAAGTACTCTTTCCAACTTAATTATTTATAAAAATTTTATAAACAAGGCTTTTAAAGAAAAAAAAACAAGTATACTGTTTATACTGATTTCAATAAAGCATTTGATAGTTTCCCATAAAATCTTAATTTGGAAATAAGGTCAATGAAACAAGTGGAGTTCCACAGGGTTCACACCTTGGCCCAATCTTATTTATCTTGTTTATAAATGATCTTACAAAAATATTTCATGATGTATCTATTTTACTTTTTGCTGATGACTTCAAAATTTTTAAAATTATTGAAAATATTTATCATTGCAACATTCTTCAAGATAATATCAACAAATTGTTAATTTAGTGTAAGGAAAATAGACTTTATTTAAATATCTCAAAATGTCAAATTGTTAGATTTTCTCGAATAAAAAATCCAGTGATTTTTAATTACAACATTGATAACAATGCTCTTGAGACATTAATGCAAATTAAAGACTTGGGCATCACTTTTCAATCAAATCTTTCATTTGTTAACCACATTGACAGAAATCTGTAATAAGGGCTTAAAAATGTTGGGGTTTATAACTAGGCTAACTAGAAATTTTAACAATATAAAGTGTATTAAACTGTTATATTTTGCTTATGTTAGAAGCCAACTTGAGTACAATTCTCAAGTCTGGAATCCTCATTATAATATGCATGTACAAGCTGTTGAAAGAATACAAAACAAATTCTTGCGTTCTCTTAATTTTAAAATGGGTATTCCAGCAATTATGTTAAACTACAACATTATTTTAAACGATATGAATATGCTAAAATTGTCAGACAGAAGAATTTTCACTGACTAGTATTTTTACATAAAATTCTAAATGATTTAGTTGATAGTCCGGTATTACTTGAATTGATAAGCTTCCGAATTCCACTTCGTAATACTAGAAGTCAGGATTTATTTCAGTGCAGAAATTCTGCTAACTACCATATGTATTCTTCTTTGCCCAGAATACTAATGGAGGGAAACAATTATACTAAGTCAGTGGACATCTTCAATTTATCTTTGAATAAATATAAAATATTGTTATTGAGGCAGTTCAGTTACGTACAATAAATATGTATTTTTCTAATTATGCTATAAATGTAAAAGCCCTGAAAAAGGGCGTTTATTAATAAATAAATAAATAACGTGAAGAGGGGTATTATGTTGGGGAATTGGTAGTACAACTAATAATGGTGTCAAGTATATATATATTTTTTAAATCTGTAAAAAATCGTTTGTTTTTAACGATTAACGATTTAACGATTGTATTTAACAAAACGCTTATTAATTTGATAAAGGTAGATCATTGAGGAAAAAACATGGGAAAAAAATTTAATAGTTTAATAAAAAAATAAAAACATTTTTAATAAAAATATTTCTTTCACTACGGTCAAAACAAGGTTAAATAAATTAAAAATATATATATTTTAAATAAGCAGACGTTAAAAATCCTTTCTCAGCCTTTGATAATTTTTGACAAAAATGACACTTATTATAAGCTTTTCATGCAATTTACACGTAATTTTATGTTATCGCTATTCATCATAGATATTATTAGCTTTCATTTCATATCTTTTAATGAAAAAATAATCTGTGAACCTGTCTAAAGGTCTTCAAAAGATAATATGACAAGATAAAACCATTTTTTTTACTCGAAAAAATTATTTTCCAATGATAAAAAAAAAATTGACAGAAAAAATACCTACTTATAAAACACTGCAGAAAAAAATAAGTTTTACATGTTTAAAAAACATGAAGAATACTTTTCAACAGAGATTGATCGAAAATATTGCAATTTATCTTATAATATGGAATAAATTATGTCGTAATATGGAAAACATTTTAACGTGAATAAAGTAAGTTAAATCCTATATTCACATTATTCGCACTTGCCTACACTTAGGAACCCTAATAATGTCGTTATCTATTCCCAAATACGATCACGGTATACCATTTCCTGCTTCCGCCAAGAGATTGCTCCGGCGCACACAGGACCAAATTATCAATTTACGTGGCCAAATTATTTTTTTTTGATATTCTGATCAGAAATTCTTTTGAAGAGACAAATAAAAAAATCTTTCAGGTGAATACCACATGAACAGATTTAGTTGTGGTCAGGTCGCCCTAGCAAAGCCTTTTACCCTTTTCTCACCATAAACTTCCTCATCTCGCTGGGTGAGGAAATTTGTGCTCAACTACATATATGAAATCATGTAAGTAAAAAATAAAATATTGCAATTTATAACAAAATTATAAGTCAGAAAACTCAAGATTTCTCAATAATAGATTTTAAGATGTAAAATAAATAATAATAATAAATATGAACTTTTACAGCAGTTTTTAAGTGAGATATGCATATATTAAGCATATAATTATGAATAAACAGTAAAATGACAACTTGTAAAACTGTTTAATTTTTTTACATTATAAATATGTATTTTTTTCGTTTGGAATACCAACAGTACAATATTGAAATGAAGCATGATAATATATATACGTTACATTGATCTTACCAATAGTTTCCACATAGATTTTATAATGCAGAAAGTAAGAATTTTGTGATTTAAAAAAGTTAATTAAGAAAAATTACATAATAAGAAAGATGTATAATTGGGAATAGGGAGGAGGTAGGATGAGGGTGGGGGTTCGGACTATGTGGATGGAATGTATTTCAATAATAAAATGCGTAACCCAGAAATGAAATTCATTAAATGGTTGCAGGATTCTTTCAGTATCTACAGTTATGAGAGATCGCCTGAGTGACTTTAAGGAGTGTGGTGTGGAATTAAAAATGTCAAAATATAAATAGTGTGTATTGAAAATGTGTGAAAAATAATTGCAGATTGAAGTACATACCTGATGCTTTAATATCCATTTTCAAAACCTTCTGATTTTAAAATAAGGAAAACAGGACGAGCGCAATGTCAATGTCAGCGAATTTCAATGATTCAACATACCTGATGCTTTAATGTCCATTTTGAAAACCTTCTGATTTTAAAATAGGGAAAACAGGACGAGCGCAATGTCAACGTCAGCGATTGTCAATGATTCAGGGGCAATCAAGCAGTATTGGCTGCCCGAAAAATATGTAACTCAACTTTGCGCGCATGCACCAATAAAAAATAAATTCTTTATTGTGAACTAGCTTAAAAAGAACGTTTTAAAGGTATTTGTGATTAGTTTGAAATAATAGCGTAATTTATTTGGCCTGTCTTATGTGCGGCGTGCCAAGATCCAATGATCGTACATATTCACCATGTGGTGTATTAAATTGGGTGCGTTCATGGGAACTAAATTATGTATTTGGATATAACATGTCGTGTTTCACCATCTTACAGGCATACAGATGATTATTTATAATGTTAAGTCTTTAATTTTAATTTTTTTTTTTAAAGTATATTTTATTAATCTATAAAATTTGACATCTTATATCTAATATAATCTTTTCTAAGACTACTATAATATTATTTACAACCTACTTACTAAAATTTGGCAACATCGAGACATAATGCATAAAAAAAATTTCACAAGACAATTTTCAGACAAAAATCCACGAAATACTTTTAGCCTCCTTTACATTTTCAGGGAATTCATTGAACATTTTATATTTATAATAAATATTGTGTTGTGTTCCCAATAAATTAGTTTTAAGGAGATTAAAATCTTTGCAGTTTCTCGTAGGATAACAATGAACTGTACTATTAATTCTAATATTATTAAATATTTAATCATAATACATTTTATTTTTTAACTTTACAAGTGTAAGAGACCCGTGGATATTATGATTACAGAAATCGCAAATTTATAAAAATATAATCTTTCCAATGACATACTTTTTCAAGCTTACCAACATTCTATGAGTAGATTAAAAAAAATTTGAAAAGCAGTGATCCTGAGGTAAATATTTTTTTGTACTGCTTTCAGCTTCACAAATCTTACACTTGTTACAAATGCCCATGATTTTTAATGGTCTGATTATTATTATATGAAGAAGACTTCGATTTGCCTTATTTTTTAAAAGATTGTTGCAGATCTTTAATCGGCATGCCGGAAACACCTCTTTAACTAATTAATGAGTGTGCAAGAAGGGTGCATGAGAAAGCACCGAATTTTGATTATAACCTCCCCACGCCTTGTCACTTATGACTTAGCGCATTATATTATAAAGCAAGCAAGCGAATGGGAAACATTCATAGCACGCGTTTGTCGTAAACCAAGGGCAATTAATAATTATAGCCCACTGATGCGCAGGGGTTAGACAGAGTACCTCTTGCGGCGGAACATTCCTTGGAGGCACTCAAAGCTTTTCGAGAATTGTCTTCCTTCTTAGCTTAATTTTTTTTGTCAAAGTAATATCATCATGTCAAGTAATGTAATAAGTCACATTTCTTTTTTTCAATCCCATTTTTTAATTATTTATTTTACATGTTTTTTGACTATTTTTTTATTTATTTAATAAATATTTGTACGTTTTTACAATAAGTGTACATTTTTATATGTTATACAGTGTTATAAAGGAATATAAAAAAGCCTTCCCTCACCATAAAGAGACAAGTCTTGGTGAGGGAGTTCATGCTCAATTATATGACATCGTGTAAGTAAGTAAATAATAAAATATTGCAAATAATAACAAAAATATAAGTTTGAAAACTCAAGATTTATTACTAATAGATTTTAAGGTTTTAAAGAAATAATAATAATAAATGTGAACTCTTAGAATATTTTCAGACAATTTCTTAACTATCGGAATTCACGATTATTTTCGATAATTTAGATTTAATGGGAGGTTGTTGAAAAAAGCTGTACCTAAATAAAGATAGATATTTTTAATGTGCTTGGTATTAAATTCTTGTTCTTTTAAAATTATTCTGATATATTGAAATGTAAGTACTTTAGCTTAATAATGTAAGTTATTTCTTTGAAAATTTGTAGTAACGAATATTTTTTTATTTATTTTGTCTGTTGTAGGTACATTGAGTTTTGAAAAGATTTTTTCAGTAGAAAATGTAAAGGGGTTTTTCAAGATAACCTTAATTATTATCAATCTTTTAACTATTTTGAGAGGATTTACAATAACATCGTCTGTTCCTCCCCAGCCTGTAATACCTTTTAGGTTTTCTGGTCTAAAAATATTCTTAAATTTTATTTCGCATAATTATTATTATTAATATTACTTAGTATTCTATCAATTTTCAATTAAAATGGTGCCACAAAATAAGTTCGCTGCGTTTGAAGATATATTTTTTATACATATAATTCCCTTACACGTATCTTATGCAGAAACCTGACTGGTGATCAGTGATCACATTTTTATTTATTCAATAGTTTGTTTCCTAAACAAAGTAAATAAAAATAAATAAATAAATGCAGCACACGCGCGCGCTCTATCGCCATCGGCGAAAGACGTGTTACACAATATATCTGGCGAACGTACACACAACATCTCTCGTACAAAAACTTTCTCAATAAAAACAGAGCAGGTAGGTAGACGGAATTTTATACACAGGCCTAGTCATATGCAGGGGAAAATGTAGAAATCCTCTCCAGGCGGTTGAGGCTTGTTGCTGAAGCACACTAATGATGAAAGCCCCCTAAGCCTGCGGGTCGAGACTCATAATAATCTATGCTAATATTATAAATGCGAAACTGCGTGTGTTTGTTTGTTACGCTTTCACTCATAAACCAATAAAACGATTTTAAAAATTCTTTCACCAATAGAAAGCTAAATCATATGCAAGTAACATAGGAAATACATAAAGGTAAGCTCTGGCGTTATGAAATTATAAATATTAATATATTATAAATATTAATATATAATATATATGAAATTATAAATATTAATATATTATATATCTGTCGCTAACAAAAACGAGTTATTGCTAACGTCAGAAAACGAATCGTTGCCGTAGAAACGATGTTGATTTTTTTTATTTTTTTATTTCAGGCGTCTTAGCTGCAGCGCCCTTCAGATGATCTTTCATGAAAATGGCGCTTTATAAATAAGCCAAATATTATTATTATTAAAATTTTGTTATACTCGTGCATAAGCATAATATAATCACCAATACAATCAATCAAATTGAAAGATACAGGAACTTCTACGGGACAAACAAAGAATCATTTAATTTTATATATTAAGATAGTACTTGACAGTGGAATCCTTCAAAATTTTATTTTATTTTTAAAAACAAATAAAAACTAAACCATATACGTTGTCAAAACATAAAGAGGCACTCTAACCTGAACATAACATTATTTAGCTTGGATTTCAGTGGCAATTAAGTTTCTGACAGAATACGGCCCATAAACATTCTAAGAGCTGACATTTCTTGACAAAAACACATTATGCAAATCATTCCTGTAAATTATTATTAAAATCCTAAAGTCCTGGATGCGAACATCGCTTGACGGATGCCTCTAAGACTGCCAGAACAAACACGCTGGAAGTGAGAACCAAAAGCTCGCACACATTTGTCAGGGATTATCAGGGATTCTAATTAATATGATGAAAATGGTTTTAACTAATTTACCAGGTGGATCTACAGTAAACACGGTGAATAAATAATAAGGATGTTATGAACTAAAGGTTCATATTGAACGTAGTATTTCAACTTTATATTTTTAAAACGCCTACTCAAGTGCTTCAATCTAAGAATTATATATATATATATATATATTTTTTTATTTTTTTATTTATTTATTTAATATTTGTATGTTTTTACAATAAGTATACATTTTTTTACATGTTAAACAGAGTTGTAAAATGAACATAACAATAGCATTTCCTCATCATAAAGAGACAAGGCTCTTGTGTTTGGTGAGGGAATTCAAGCTCAAGTATACGTAAAATTTAGTAGAAAATAATAATATTGCATCTAATAACAAAAGATATGTAAGAAAACTCGAGATACAACAATAAATAAATTTCAAGATTTAAATGAAATATTAACGGTAGAAATGGACTCTTAGGATGGGTTGTTTCAAAAAATTTGACGAATTCGTCAAATATTTGATGTTAATTTTCACGTTCTGTGTAAGTTCTATTCAAGTTCTGTGATGATTTCAGTTTTATGAAGCAGCTGGCCTATAATCATAAAATAACAGAACTCGAATAGAACTTACACAGAACGTGAAAATTACTTAAAATATTTGATGAACTCATCAAATTTTTTGAAACAACCCGTCCTTACAGTTGTTTCAGGTGATTTTTCAATTTAATTTGGAATTTATGTATATTTTCGATAATTTTTAGTTCTAATGGGAGGTTGTTGAAATAATTTATACCTAGATACAGATAGGTATTTTGGATGTGCTTGGTATTAAATTTAGGGATTTTGATATTGTTTTGAAATCTTGCTGATATATTGAATTGTAATGTTTTTACCTGTATTTCTTTAAAAGTCTGTAGGATTGCATATTTTTTATATATATTTTCTGTTGTAGATACTTTAAACATTGAAAAGATTCTTTCAGTAGAGAATGTAGATGGTTTTTTCAAGATAACCTTAATTATCATCATTAATTATCATGATCAATTTGATGGTAATAAAACCAATTTGATGCTTGAAAATTTTATTTGTGCAGTGTTGTTTATTTTTTTCCCAAGGAAGTTGAACTGAGAAATGAAAGATACTCTCAATATCGCCCATGCAAGTCCACCATTCAGTTGCTTAGATTGGTTTTTGCCGATTTTGGCTGGCGACCAGATTTTGAAAGCCAAGTATTTCCCCATTTTCCTCTTCCCCGGTATGTTTTTAGGTTTTCACGGCCAAAAGTATTTTTGTTATTTGTTTTTGGGGTGTTGTGCCATCTGAGCTCATCTGCCCTGATGATGGACGCTGTAACGCTGTCCGAAACGTTGGCTAAAGAAGGAGGTAGCGAAACACGGCATAACAACCCACAAACAAATTCCTCTTTCCCGTCTCCTTCTCCTCCCCACTACCTTCAGCCTCACAAAATACCCCAATTGGGAATGACATAGATTCGTTGGCTCTGCTGGCTGGAGTAATTGGGACTCTTGCGTAAATTTAATTTAAAAAATTGAAACATTAAAAAAATTAAGCGCGCCAATTTATAGTACATCGTATAACAAAAAATTTTTTTTTTTTAAATCATGTGAGCAGTTAGTTCACACGCGGTAGAAGTGAAACTTTCTGAAAACTAAGCTTCGAGAGAATGAAACGAATGAGTTTGAGAGTCAGGAGTGGGATAATTGTAGGGTTAATTTACCGCAATATTGTTACCAAGTTTATTTATTACAATACTAAATACATTTATTATATACAAAAAAAATACATTTTATTCTACGAAATACCGCACAAAGAGAACACCAATTAGTCTATCTCATGCTCTCGCAGGCTAAATTCTACAGATGCATGTGTTTGTCTCTGTTTAGTGACGCTCGTTTCAGTTTTAGTTTTAAATCACAACGGTGCCAAAGAAGTTTTTTTCACTTTAAAAATATTCCAACAATCATGTTACATGAACACAAGTTATCTTACACTAAGATAAAGCTTGCTCTCAACGTTTTCTTGTTTTCCTTGACAAAAAAAAAGATTTTGGTTTAAGAATGATGCTTTTTTTTATTTTTTTATTTCTAAATTCCTTACACAACATGCCATTGGAATAAGTTTAAAATGTATAAAAAATACAGATTTACAAAATTTATAATGTTAGGAATCGGATCACTGAGGCTTATTCTTTTCAAAGAATCAATAGGAATTCTCTTTTGAATCTCTCCTCATTGCCGCAAAATGTGTCAATATCAGAGAAGGTTTTTTTAGAAGCAAAATTATCCTTCACACAGACAGAATCTTTGGCAGATTGGTCATAGAGATAGGAAGATAGAATAATCAATATTTTGTTGTGACGCTGTCTTAGATTGTCAACACAAACACAATTCCAAGATATTTTATAGCGGAAGCACGCTTGAGATTATGACCAAACTTTGCGCTTCTATTTTTTTATGTGGGCAACTTGTGGAATTCCATAAAAATGATTTATTAAAGCAATTTAAAAATCTTTCAACTTTTTTATTTCTGGCCATTACCGGCTTCAGTCCAGCCATCAGCCTTCAGCCTATCAATCCGAAGACGGCCGTAATAGTCCAAAACCGGTAAAAATCACGTATAGAAAAGTGAAATTTACTTCTAAATTGTTTAATAAAACGAGGACAGTACACCTGTGGTAGGTGAGACCAAGACGATCCAGCGAAAGACAGAATTGCAATTCTTGATATTGAAATGATTCTGATTTCTGACCTAGAAATGTTATCGATATCAGCTTGAATATGTAGGCAATTCATAATATTAATAATTCGAAGAAATAATTTGAGATTGAATACGACAGGGAAAAGGTAGAAAAATGGATTACTTCAACAAAGTCAAAGAAAATAAAGAAGGAAATTGGCCCAAGGATTGAGCCTTGGGTAAGCCTCAGCAGTTTTTTTGTATTTCTTGGGTATTAACTATGTAACAATTTCTAGACATTTTGTTTTGAAAGAGTTTTATTTATCAATGTACATTTGTTACTTTAGTTTTATTCACTAGCAGGCTTAAAACTTTTAAAACTTTTAAGCCTGCTAGTGAATAACACGGTTGTGTCGAAACCGGTCGCAGAAAATTTAAATTAAATTAACCAATGAACAATGATTAATAAAACTCTTCAAAAACAAAAAGCCTCAGCATGTTGGAGAATACTGTGTTTTAACGCAAATATACAAACCTTTTCTTATACATGTACCTTTACATTCCTACCTATTCTATATACCCACATAAACTTTCCTGAGCTGACAACAATACTGCTGGTGAAAAATGATAATAATAATTTACATTAAGTCTGAAGTCTACTGTCTGTTATATGCTTGCAATGGTTAAAAGTGATCTCATGGTGCCCTTCACACTTTCTTGAATTAATAAATGTTAAAGAAGTTTGTTACGTGCTGTACAATGGTCCACAATAACCTCACGGTGCATTCAACATCAATTGTTGATGAAGTCTATTATTAATTGCTGTGCTGTGACCTTGCTCCATCAGTTCTAAATTATATCAACCAGGAAACTTGTGCAGGAATTCTCTTGCTTTCTCAAGAGCTTGTGCAGCAATAACCGCTAGAGGTGTCCCTCAGAACCGCAAGATCGACCTAGAAGAAGGATTTATCATCACAACCGAATAACTTTAGGTGAGTCAGATCCTGTCCATCATCATCATCGAGGATCCACCGCATCAACAAGGCGCCTCCGTGCGTCCCTGTCTTGCACTGATTGTGTGGCCTCCGTCCATGGCAATCCCATCCTCTTCTCACACAGTTTCTGGAGTTGCCTCGCCCAACTATGTCTGGAGCGGGCCACTGGACGTCTACTCTCTGGAATCGCATTATTGCAATGGTATTTTCCTAGGAATTTGGTCATTAGACATTTTTAGTACGTGCCCAAGCCACCTATGTTGGGATTTTTCTGTGAAGAGTAACAGCGGTTCAATCGTCGAGTTTCTTATATGATCCCTTTTCGTAACCCCTGCCACTCTCAAGTACCTCATTTTGGCAGCATATTTAAATACACTCCACTCTTTGAATCGCAGTAAATCTAGATTACATTATTTATTTGGGATTACAGTGTGTGACAAAAGGTTTTCTTTTTTCGAGGTAACTTCAAATAAATGCGAGCATACGAAGGGAGAAACTGTAAGATAGTATCATGAATCTCTGTATCAAGGACTTTGGAGAAATAGTTTTGAAAACTTGATTTACTCCTAGGCGTAGAGAATATACTGCTTTAAAAAGCTGTTGTGGTGTCATAGACTTTTCTCTGCATTAATTTGCACATATGTCTCACGCATACTTTTCTTTTATTACTATGACATGACTCAGTTATTCATTTCACTTGATTATCTATTATCTTATATTCTCCCGACTTTTGCGAAGAATGTTTATTTTGCAAGTTCCAAATTTGTGTACGAAAAAGCAAACAGATAACGATAAAAAAGTTATGACGCAAAAGTTACTTCAGATTGCACGTATCAGAATAATGTAAAGTTTCAACAAAGCGGCGATGTAATATTCGAAAAAGCTTTATAACATTATTTGATAAAATGAGACAAGTAAATACGTGAAATAATACTTTAACCCTTCAATTCCCATGTCAAAGTTAATAAAGATTTTTCTTTTCTCTTTAATTAAAATAGTTTAGATATATATAGTTAAGACAAAAAAATATTTAATAAATAAATTTATTACTCCCACTTCTTTTTATGGGTGTGTCACTTACAGGTGACACTGGGCATTGTGCATACAGCGCATGGGCTATGTACATTAGAGTGGGCCGATGTTTTTTTTCTTCCGAATTTCTTTTAGCGCTAGTAATAAAAAGTTGTCTTTGCATCTAAAACATCAAAAAAATTTAGTTTTAAAAAAATCAAAAAATATCCTAAAGTTCCGCAAGACCTCTGAAGTTTGAGAAAATATCGAAATATTTCCATTTTTTCAGCCATTGCACAAAATATTATGAAATAGTTTAAAGATATTCATTTATGAGCTCTTATTAAATAAAGTCTATAGCTTCGATGTATAAAACCACCATTTATTATTTTTGTAGTAGTATGGCACTAAACCACGTCCGCCCGCAGTCCCCAAACCCGCCCTCGCTTGAGCAGCGCGCCATATTAACCGTTCCTTAGTCGACCGAGGACCCTCCGTTTCGTGATATTGTTTTGTAGGTAACTAAAAGTATTATTAAAATATGGGAAAAAGCTGCTTTGTAAATGGAACTGACCTCTGAAGTTAGGTTAAGTTCTTCTAATTCTTCTTCCGTTATATTTTCCAAAATGGGAGGATTCATGATTGGCGTATCTTGCCAAGATATCGGACTTTTTCATGTCCTTTTGAGTGTGGCATATTGCAGTTTTCTAGATGGTTTTCCCGAACAATACCTGTACCCCAAAATTTTGCTCTCACAAATATTTTTGCAATGGTAACCCCATGAAAAAATGATCAAAGTATAAATAGTCGAGTCCTTACTCTTGTGGTAATTTTGAATGAAGCTCTAAAATAACAGCAGCTTCTAGGCCTATGTCAGATTGCATCTTGAGTCCAGGGCCGGATGCACCCTGGTAAGGTTCACAACAAATTCTAAAACACCATCACAACATAGCGATGAAGCCAAAATGCAAACAACGGTCTAGTTACTTATTACTTAGAATGAATTCCGAACAATAGATTTGTTACAAAAATAGAATAGTTACAATGCCCAGTGTCACCCACAGGTGACAGAGCATATTTCCAACGTTGCAACAAACATTCTTTAAATTATTTTTGTCATAAAATACATTTGTACTTTAGCTTATTTATTCATTTATTGCATACAATAAGAAAAAAAACAATACTTACGGTTTAGGCATTTTTATTTCACTTTATGTCGCAAGAGATCACAGAAACTCAGACTGCACCAATTTCGCGTGAAACACAATAATGGATTTGACAAATGGCGTGTGGCTAGTGCTGCCAGAAAAAAATAACGAATAGAGTTACAAATTGCCTTTGCTATAGTAGTAGTAGAATTTAAAAATAAAATTTCCGTGTAGTAGAAAAAAAATATTAAACTTCTGTCAACTACAGGTGACACTGGGAATTGTAGAGTTAAAAAATAACGCAACTTTTCAAAGTGAAGTCGTTACCTATCTACGAAACGTATTTATAGAAAAACACATCACTTATTTTCCGTCACGGATAATAATACGTCATGGATCTCGATAGGTATATAGTACAATCGTAGTATGAATACTTGAAAGCCGAGCTGAGAAACTTCAAGAGTAGTTTTACGTACTCAGAAAAATGTCAATTTTATTTCCGGCACGCTGCCGTATTGAATTATCTGCTCTTCAAATATTAACACGTAAGAATAAAAATTTCCCAGTTGATCCCATTTAAGAGGCGAAAGTTTTACCATTTATTTCAGATATCAAACAAATTTAAACTCGATATAATATAAAAAAAGTTGTGTAGAATGCGAAATACAAGAAGCTTCAAATATTATCTCGTACTTTTCTAGTGGAATAAAAAAACATCAGTTATTTTTAAGGTGAAATGACATGTGTATGAAATTTCATGAAGCCAACTGAGTGATATTTATTTAGCTATTTACCCTCGATAAGGTTAAAGATTAACGAGTCATTTATCTAAGAGAGTAGAACAGTAATCTTATTTTTTTACGTTAGTTCTACACATGAGGTCCTTATGAAAATAATTCCCCTCACGGCCTATATCATCTTTGGGAAGCTGTGTGTTTGGTCTTTTTGTGAAAAGAAGGAGAGGAAGTTCTGGGAAGGAAAAGGGTAGGAGGGGTGGGTAGGAATCTATTGTCAGTGTGTCTAGTGTCGGACGTATGAATCCATCCCTCCTACTGCGGTGCAAGGCGATGTTCCGAGAGAGTACGGCTGAAGAAGTCAAAGGGACTCCCTCAACCATTCTCTTCTCATCCGGTCAGCAATGCAGCTGGTTGGGAGACGAATCCGCCGCCAAGACCCGGACAAACCTCACCCCATGAATTCGGGCACCCCTGCTAAGTCACCAATCGAACTACTTGGGGTGACCTACGGCAGGGGTGTTGGTTATCCAATAAATGGTTCCCGGGTGACGGTATCGACCTTTAAAGTGACAAATATAAATTAATATCATTCGGATGAGTCTAGCTTACATTTCCCAGCGGAAGTCCATTACTTTTTCAATATAAGATAATATGCTCTTTAACTCTAAATAAAAAAAAATTAATACAAATACTTACGAAATCTTGGTGCAATTTAGCGTTGGAACATTAGAAAAGATTGCATTTAGGAGTTATAGTTTGAGAGGTGGGTATGGGTAGCGCCGCAACGGGAATAATTTATAGGATAACGGGAACAATAAATTGGATAATAACTAAACTTCTGCCATAAGTCAACCCAGTTTCGCCACTTTAGCAGGAGTGCCGTGGTTTATAGAATGAGTTCAGGCCAATCCAGTGGTGGTTTGGATTGGGAGAGGATATCCTTTAAAGGGATATCCTTTAAAGAATTCTCTCACCAATTGCTTTGCAACGCATCGAAAAGGATGGATTTATACATCCGCTATTCCAGTACACACTGGCCCCTGATTTCTTCCCTTTCTCACATTTATTTTCCTTTTCAGAATGTCCACTCCTTCTTTATCTAAGAAAGACCCACACAAATCGTCCCCAAAAATGACTACAAATTGAACGTAGGAATACAGAAAGCAGCCGGTCAACCCTTTTGGCAAAAATAAGATTTTCCTCCGACTGAGTAAGGTTAATTCTATACTTAAACCTGCCAGGCTGCTTTCGTACAAAAATTCGAAATAATCGTCATCTGGAAGTATTTGTTGATCGCCAAAAACCATTTAAAAATGTGCGAAAAACTTCCACGACAGTCAAAACTCTTTTAATTTTATCTATTTCTCGAAATCTGAGGAAGTAAAAATATTAATTCAAAACGGTTATGTTTCCCCATTTGAACCATGACCTTGACATATCTCTGGCCATTCTGAGTTTATAATCCATTTTATTTTACTCCCACCACAGAATTGGAAATTACAGGAATCATCTCAACATTAAAAAGTAACCATTCAACAGGAATAGACAAAATCTCCACTAACTTTATGAAACATTTAAAAACTCTTATTGCCAGTCCTCTCCAACATATTTTTAACTTCTGCTTCCAATCAGGTATATTCCCAAACCCTCTTAAACATACCTCAATCATCCCGATTTTCTAATCAGGTGACAGATCCTCCCCAAATAGTTACAGGCCTATATCGCTATTGAGCACAATCTCCAAAATCGTTGAAAAAGTATTAAAATCAAGTCTCCTCAAGTTCCTCCAGGACAATAAACTCAACTCAAAAAACCAATACGGTTTTCGCAAAGATCGTAGTATTGCTGATGCGATTGCAACTTTTACCAAACTGATATCCAATAACCTCGATCAAGGCAATAAAAATCTTACTGTCTTTCTAGATCTGTCTAAAGTCTTCGAAGCCTTTCACACCACATTCTTATAAAAAAACTGCCAGAGATTGGGATAGAAGGTACTGTCCTAAAATGACTTAAAAACTACCTCACACAGAGATTACAAACAACTGTCATCCACTCCAACCAAGAATATAAGAGTAAATTAAAAATAAAGACCGGTCAGTGGCTGAGTGGGCATCACCTTTGGGTCCCACCCGGGCGTCGCACATTTGATTCATCGGCTGGCTAAGTCCTCCATCATGACTCAATCAACATTTTCGGCTTACTGTGGTGGTAGTAGGAAAATTTTAAATATTATTGGGTTATTCGTAACCCGGGAATATTTGTCTTCTTTTTAAATAATAAAAAAAAATGTTTACCTTTTAATATTCTTTTATCACTTTCATATAATTTTAAACTCATTTTCATTCTTTATTTTCTTTAGTACTATGTTATTGTATATTCTTTGATTTTATTTTATAATCTTTTATATTCCCTTATATTATTGCTTATTTAATACGCTAATGCACTATATTTTAAGTGTAAAATTGACCACCATAACACGGGCATTGTCCTAGCATGGTGGTCGAAAATCGAAAATGAAGAAAGAAAAATTTTAAAAAATAAGCTGTTTCCAGATTTTCGATTGAGTTTCGCTCATATTGTCTTCATTTAATTAAAATATTACAATTTGAGTAATAGTTGATAATAAATCATAAAAGTTGATGAACTTAACGACGAAATACTTGTCCTTTCTGCTGATCACGATTTGTTCAAAATTTGAAACGGACTCAGTCGGCATTTAACAAGGAATTTTAAACTGTCAAAAAATCAAAATGGTGTTGAATAGCCATTTCATGATAATTCTACATTTAAATTTCTGTAAAACAAAACATCACACGTCGTCGGTTATCGGTATAGTCGTTATCTTAATTTTATTTTCAGATTCTCAGAAACAGAAAATTTTTCACAAGACACCGTTATTTTTGTATTCCAAACCGGGTAAAATAAAATGCATGTTAATGCGTTATCTCCATTGTTGATCCATCGATCCAATAAATGTTAAGCCGGCGTCGTAAATAGTTTATTTACAATAATATTATGATAAAACAGTTTATTTGGAAATTCCATATCATGATATTTGTTTAAGCAAAAAATACTTCAAACAAACTTCATCTCGATTAATTAATGATGTATTTAGTAAGCATTGATAAATAATTCATTCACATCCGTCTAATAAAAACCGGTCAGTTATTGTGTGGGAATTACTCGAAAAAATTATAATTTACCGAAAAATAATATGAGAAGTTGCTTGAGCTCTCGTCACAAATCGCCCATTTTATTTTATTTTTTGGTGTATTCCATTAAAAAAACTGGCTCTTGTTAATTAATTGATGTCAAGTACAACAGTATGATCGTTAAGTTTGATGGCCTATCATTTTTCAGTAAATGACCAGTGGGCAGTTATTTGAAGAGACAACTATCAAAATATTCAAAATGGAGCTAATTACCGATGTGTGACTGTCAAATGAGGCGAAGATTCAAACAAATTAATCAAAAAAAAAATCCGCAGCAGTTTAAAAAGCATATCTTTGAATACTGACTTTTTTAACCTTTTTCATAAATTTAATTGAATATAAAAAGGTCATCGTAGAATAACAACTTTCTGGTATAGATGTATATAGTATATTTTGCTTGATAAAATCATTGAATTGCAGAGATTGTTCATAAGAATTTTTTTAACGTACAGTATTCAAAATAAGCCTTAAGTCTTAAAATTTGTGTTTAACCGACAAGCATACAGTAAGCATAAATTGTTGTTGTTGAACCGACTTCAAACGATCCAATTTTTACTATTTTTTTGTGTTAACAGAGTTGCAGCTGCTCCCAACCGGAGCCAGTGGGCTATGTCATCTTCAATTGGGGTATAATATGAGGCTGAATAGAGTGGGCCAGGAAAGGAGATTCAACGATGAGTGGTGTCCTTTTACCAGGGTAATACTGAGAGTATCTACCACTCTGGTGGTCAAAGAGCAACCAACTACATACATTATTTTATGACGATGATGTGAATGTATTTACCTGTAATGGCTGTGCTTCTTCTTGATGATTCTTGTCCACTACCATGGTGAAAATGTATCAAAAATCTAGATCAACACCGATGAAAATTGTTATTAACTACATAAAAAAGGACATTTGTAAAAGAAATGTAATTTTATGACACATTAAAATCAAATATTGATTGATTGTAAAAATCAATTTTGTGAAAAGGAGGATAAGAACATAACAGTTCTAATTATTTTAAAAATTGAATATACAATTCAACATATAATAAAGAAAACATCTGTCGGAAAAATATTATAAAATGTTTACATGTGGAAGAAAATGATCCAATTCCAAAAAAACTCGGGATTGTTTTTCCATTTAAGAAAAACCAATTTTTGTATTTTTTTCCAAAACCCCGCATTCTGAAGTTCTATCTAAAAACAACATAGATACTTTCCTTGAACAATTTAATTAAATAAGCTCTTAAAAATTTAAACACGTGTCATTTTTAGACAATATTTAATTTTTTAGCCGGGTTGAAAAGGAATATATTTGAATTTCCTACGATTGAAAAGAATTATACTCCAAATATTATAAAAAATAAATCTCTTTCCGTTATTTTACATGTAATAACAATTTTTTCATACCTATAGGTATTTTTAAATGGCTTTCACAAGGCTTTTTTAAATGCTACTTAAGGCATGTGTAGAGAGATTTTTTGCTCAATTTTTAGTAAGTCGTGCTTTATTTAATATTTTCACAATTTTCGCTTCAGCTTATTAAAAATAATAATTTTTTCAACATTAGCGCGCTCCCTTTTACATTAGTTTTTGCAAATATTCCTTTCAAAACAGCTTCAGTAATCTTCTTTATCTATTTGAACGCTTTCCGTATAGCCTTAAAGTGTTTCATCGCCAAGGTTATGCTTCAAACCGTATTATTATGTACGCACTCCAAAAGATAAATGACATCCTTAAATCCTTCTGTGTATTCATTTACAAAAACATTTTTCTTTAACTATTCCGGAGTGGAAACGCTTCATTAACCCTTCAGAAATTTTGCTTTTTTTCAGATGGTGGAGATATTTCAGCTTTACATTAAAATTCAAATAAATAGAATGTATCTGAACATTTCCGAAACCTAAACACTGCTTTTAAAGGGTGATAAAAAAAACTTTCAAATTTTGTAATTTGAAATAAAAATATAATTTTAAAATTCAAAAATTTTGCATGCAAAAAACATTAAACTGTTTTAAAAATGGCTCACTTTACGTTTTTTTCTAACTAAAATTGCTAAGAATATACAACAATAATTTGATAATGAAAAAAACACACACATTGTATTGTAAACATTATGGTTACCTCATTTTTTGTCGTTTCATGTAAAAATAATAAATGAAAAATTCCCAAAGTTACAATTTTTCTTCCAAATTCCGATTCAAAACTTTGATTTGTAAGGGTGTACATTTTACTTCTTTTTGAGTTATTTTTTAGATTAGAATGTAAAGCGTGGTGTTTTGCCAACACAGTTTAGAACATATTTCTCATTTTGGTAGTAAGGGAATTACAGCGATTTATATGAAACTTATTTGAGCTGGGACACTTTTGGTATCCTGTGATTAAACGGGTTAAGGGAGATCCCCTAAGGAAAGATTTACGTTTCCTTACAATTTACAATATTTTCAGTTGAGTTCAAATGCTGAAAAGAGTTCTTAATCGCTGATTATTCAATGTTTTAATTCCCTTTCGGGATACATTTAGAGCTCCATAAGATCGTTTAAAATACTGGCTTTTCTCTCTGGTAAAGAAATATTGGTTAGAGTTTTATAAAGGATGTAAAGGGATGTACCTTAAAATTAAACCAGTAATTCCAAATCTATTTAGAGTAAAAAATTAAATTTGAATCCCCGGTGAAACTTTCACAGGAGCCTCTGAGGAAAATAATTTCTTTGAGGATTATGTCATCTTTGGGGATGCTGTGTGGAGGAACTTTTTATGAAAATAAAGGAGTGAACCTGTCCATTGAAGAGGCCTATGTTATAAGAGGGAAGAAAAACAAATGCAGGCAAATTGTTCCACTGGTGAACTATTAAACTCAATTATATAACTGTGTACAATTGTTGGGCGTGCATTTGGCGTGTTTCCCGACTACACACCGGTGACGAATGAATCCTTGATGCCATTTCCCCGGAACATCTTCCAGTAAAATACCGGTAGAACAATCATTCCTGCCCGATGCTCTAAAAATTGCAATCCGTTTTTTCAAACGACTATTTCTGCACAGAGTCGAGGGTTTTTTCTGGTATTTTGAGACTCCAGACCAGAGGGGGCTGCCAAATTTGACTCTGGTTTTTGTGTTCTATTAAAGTATCTGCGGGCCTTGTACAATTCACCCTGATAGCTTTTGAGGGGTTAACTTAACTCTGGCTTTAATGGAGCACCTGTACCTGAGCAGAACACTTAAGAGTGACATCAAGCAAACCAATGGAACGCCTGATGACAATAAGTAAGTCAACCAAGTCTCCTACCACCCTGTGTAAAATACGTTTGTCTTTTTTTTTTTTTTTTTTTTTTTTATTAGCGAAATTTTTTTGATACATCGGAAAAGGTACATACATAATAACAAAAAAAAATATAAAAAAGTAGCAAAAAAAGATCCCACAAAGGCGAAGCCTGTGCGTGGGTATTATATTATGTTTATATTAGACAGTGGCAGTTAAAATATAATTTTAAAATATTTGTACATAGTAAATATAAAGATCAAGAACATTTAATTTACAGAATTTAAGTTGATTTAACAGAGTTACAGGATTCTACATTTTACAGGAGTTAGTGAGAATTTTCTTAAAGTTAAAAGTATATATATAAACGTATTTGTATACACCCATATAAGTACATAAACTTGTTCATATATACATGTTTATATATATTACCTCGTTTTAAATATAGATACAGGAAGACATGGAATATTTTGGGAAATTAGAAACAGATAGTACAAATTATAGAAAAAATTTACTCACTTCCAAATTATTTTTTACCCAGCTTTTAACATTTTTTTTATATACGTTCAGATTTTGACTCGTGTTGATGGAATTGGGTAGGGAATTGAACAACTTTGGGGCAATACAGTTAATGTGCCTTTGGGCCAACCTGGTTTTGCAGTGAGGCACTGTGTACATGCACGTGGTATGTCTCTGGCTAGAGCGGTTAGTGTTTTTGGTGAAATTGTTAGGACGAGTAAATATAAATTTAAGACATTGGATACAGTAGATTCGTCTTAGTTCCGTAATTTCAGTTGTCATTTTTAGGTCCTAATTTTTTCTTATCTTTTAGTAAAATGAGTTTTTAATAAAATGAGTTTCGAAATAAAAAAAATTCTCAAAAAAACGATAAATTCTGAAATAATGTAAAATTTAGTCCAAAACTTTTTTATAATTGGATTTGGAGAAAGTGGATGTTATAATATTTTTACCACGTGCCTGTGTTTTACATATTAAATATGATTTAAAATAGTACCGGGAGGCATAACGGTCTAGTACATCAGTACGACGTTTTGATATTGTAACCCGGAACATCAACATTTTGTAACTTCTTGAATGCCAGGATTTCACCAAGTTTTTCTGCATTATAATTGATTTGGTGGTGTTTATGAGCAATCTGAGTATTGAACCAGTTTAAATTTGAGTATTGTTCAATTTAAATTTTTTGGAGATGTCTGACTAGTCTACTAGACGATTGATATGTTTACACGCATAATAATAAATGAAAAGCAGGGCTTGTTTCAAAATAAATAAATAAATTAAGATGTATCAATAAATTGAATATATGATAAAATTATTAAATATATAACTAAAAAATAGAGTTCTACAAATTAATTTATTGGTTACAATAAATACATTTTTCGTTTTATATATTCAGTTATTTTGGAATGATTTCCTACAACTTTTAAGATTCTTAACTTTTCTTCCAACCAATAAACAAAAACGCATTCTTAAACAAAACAATGAAAATTTATGCTTGCGATTTCGTCGCCTTAGTTCTTAATTGTCCAAACGACCATTAGAAAATTTTACAGGGGGAGAAGGTTTTCTTTCATTATTTCAATGAAACATTAAGAAAGGTGTTTAAGATAAAGCTATGTCCGTAAAGGTAAAAGTCTCATTTGTTAAAATAATTTTTTTTAAGGCGACGCTTCCCGGTTCAAAAAGAAGAAGATGGAGAGATATGTAATTACGAATGTTGGACAGAGTGCGTTAAAATTTTCAATGATAAAATTAAAGCGAAAATTATGAAAATGCTTAATAAAACATGACTCGTTTAAAATAGAGCAAAAATCTCGTGGAAGATATCTTAAATATCATTTAAAGAAACATTGTGAGTTTTTTCACAAATATAACTTGTAAAATAATAGAAATAGACTTGTTTTAAATAATTTTCGGAGCATAATTTGCGATTTTTTTCTATCGAGGAAATTTCGTATAATTTGCGTTTTGGCGTGGAACGTATGTAGATATTATCTTCAAAAACAACATGTATTTTTTTAAGAGCTTAAAAACTTCAAATGTTTCAGGGAGATATGTAATAAATCGGTAAAAATTCGGATAGCGGCGGCTTAAGTGACTAACTTACATTTTTTATACTTTATTTTTAATTTTAAAGAGAAAATTAAACAAACACTAAAATGGTCGCTTGGACAATTACGAACTAAGACGACGATTTGTCAACGTTTATGTCGAAAATATTGGGAGAGTCATTACTGATAGCGAATTAGTTAAGCTTTGCAATGCCCACGCTACCAACGCGCTTTCATCAAACTTTTGATTAACGTGATGTGACTTCTATATTGATGGCAAAAATGTCCACAAAAAATATTTAAAGTTCATTCACACGAAAATAAATCGCCTGAAAATCTGAAATTCAGCACTGTCACATATCTACATATCATTGAAGAAGAAGATAACATTGATAATCTAAACGAAAATATGAAAGAGAACAAGACACAGAAAAATAGAAAAAGACAATGGCCGCAACTGGGACTAAAACCCAGACCTTTCGTCTAACCGGGACGTGCGCGTTAACCAATTTCGCTTTTGCCACCTTCTGTCAAACCGTCATATTTGTCAATCTCATATTTCAAATTTTAGAATTAACAATATTATCTTCAACTAATTCTTTTTTCTATATTATGGGCAACTACTCTTTTTATTGGAACAATCATACTAAGAATTGGTTTGTAACCTGAATAGCGTCTCGGATAAAATGTATCCGAATTTATTCATATGGAAATGTAGACTTTATAAAAGTCTTAATTAATATTTAATAAAACAATAACTTTAAGAAAGGGATTATGGTAAAGAAGATTTTTTTAGGCCTATAGCAGTTTGGTTTGTGGAAGAACGTTGTGTAATGCCATTTATCGAAATCACGGAGCATGGTTTAATTCACGGGAATAAATGGAAAAAACGAACATCTCATGGCTTCAACTAGAAGGACTTCAAAGCCAAGAAGCTCAAGAATGCAGGAAGGCAGAATTTGTCAGAAAACATATTATTTAGGCTGCTTTTTAGTAATTGAAACAATTTTATGGAATAATGTTGTAGGTTTATATTGATACAAATGTAAATTGGCAATCACAAATTAATAATACCGTTTCTTAATTAAGATACCTTTCGTATATATTTTACATACATAAAGAAGTACTTAATATTGACAAAATAAAAATGATTTATTTTTCTTTGTTGCAATCTTTATTCATGTACGGAATAATAGGATGGGATGGTGCGCTTGATGTATTTATAAAGCCTTTATAAATAACTCAAAATATTATTAAAGTTACGTATAATAGAAACAGAACTTTTTATTTATTGTTATCAAGTTTAATTTGTAGAACTCCATTTTAATTTTTTTATTTCTTTTATATAATCAATGATATTTTTATTCAATTTATAAAAACAGTTTATTTATAAACGAGTTCTGCTAGGTAATTATTATTACACGTTACGGCTACTGTTGCACTGTTGTGTACTGATTTTGTGCACAGCTGTTTAGACAAATTTTAATCATGTTTTTGCTTTATATGCCCATTTTTTGTTCTTTACCAAGTTTTGTCCAAGATTTTTTGTAAGGCTGTGGATGTGTTTTTTCCATGAAATCAAATCTGTTTCAATAAGTCATAAAATTACATTATGACATTGTTTACTAGACTTCATAAAACTAATCTATGAAATGCTTCATCTTGTTTGGAATGAATAAAATTAATGCCCAAAGCAATTCTGATCGAAATTCATTCGGGTTGATTGTAGTAGATAAAAGGTAGTGGAAGAGTGGGTGGTGGTTCGTGTTTCATGTTAGGTTTGTCTTACTTATCAATGTTTGCAGAGACCGACTGTCTAGTGGAGGTCAGCCTACCCCCGATCTCAGACGTTTGATCGCTTCATTGCCAGGGTCAATCACATGAAGACACGTGAAGAAAATAAACTTAAATTAAATAAACAGTATTATTTAAATTATTAATTGCATTTTACGGTTGTGTTTTCCTAATTCTTATTTATGTTTTAATTACAGACAGAAATAATTTTAATATCACTAAAAAGTATCAGATTGGTATTTTTTAATTTAAATCTAGCGAATAACATTATTGTTATTTATTTATTAAACATTTCTATTTTATTACTTTTATAATTATGCACAAACTTAAAATAATATTTCATGTAAAGTTTAATTTACTATTTTACTTTAACGACGGCCTCCGTTGTCTAGGGGCAAGGCTTGCGACTCTCGACTAGCGATTCGGAGTTCGCGGATTCAAATCCCGGCGTGCGCAGTTAAATTTTATTTAATTGATTTTGGGTTTTCGCAATTTATTATTTGCAAAATAATATAAAATATATTTACGGCACGTTCCAAAGTGGAAGATACTCTCCTTGATGTAAAACCACCATTCAGAATTGAAACGTTGCTTGAAGTGGCTTTAGCCGCGTTTGGTGAGCAGATTTGAATAGGCAGGTACTTTTCTACCTTCCTCCTTCCCGAATCCTTCCCCTCACCACTTATCTTCCGCCTCAAACATACCCCGATTGGGGATGTCAGTGTCTCACTCACTGCAAGCGGTTTTATACGGTATTAACATAAAAAAACATTTTTTTTAAATACATATTTAATTTAATATTTAGAATATGCAAAATATAGGAATGCTTATTAAAAATCCCGTTTCTGCTTGAATTCAAATAATTTAATTAGAAAAATATCCTGTTAATTTTTTCAATGAGCGTCTTTCTGACTGAATATTTAATATAATTAAATACCTTAGCAATTTTTCAAGCGAACATCACGTATTTAACAAATGTTTTAACGTCAAATGACGATTCTAAAGGTAGAGGGAAATGTACATAGTTCTTATTAAATACCCGTATTTACGTTTTTGTAATTGTTTGAGTTAAATTAAATATTTGACAAACGAGTTTGCGTTTTATGTCAACTTGAACCATTTGCTGACAGAAATTGATTTTGCTGTAAAAATATTAATTCTGTCTGTAACAAGCAGCAAGTTTTGAAATGCCATTAAAATTATTGTTTAATTTTGTAATTTTGAATCCATTTATAATACATCTCGGTCGATTTTAATTTTAAGTATAAATAAAGACACGAATAAAAGACAACACAACTGTTTGTGACAACTTTGTGTTTGATCTTGGTTTTATGATAACATTAAAAATATTATTTCTCGAAAAAACTTTTTTCCCTGATGTGTACTTAACGGCACATTAAATAATGTTAATAATTTTTAAAAAATAGAACACTTGAAAAATACTGTTTTGTTTTGAATGGATTATGGTTTATGTTACAATTATTTGGTTTATGTTTCAATTCTGAATGATGTTCATACGCCAGGGCTATACTGAGAGTTTCACCATCTGGAACGTGCCGCAAATATACTATAAATTATTTTTAATGAATTGATCGTGAAATTAATGTGATAAAATTTATTTTCCTAAGCCGTGATTCAATCCCGCGACCTTCTAATTACGAGTCAAGAGCCTTACCCCTCGACCACGCCAGTCATCGACCACAAACCCTGGTTAGAGCGGTCAAGGAATGGCAAAATTGGAAGCCTTTGACGCAATCAACATTCATAATTGCTAATGCCACTAATGGCCAATAAAGGAGTAAAGGGCAATGAAATTAATAATGTTGTACCCCCAGGCGATACTAAGGATGTGGACGTTGGGCTTGTATAAACAATGGTGCTATTCAGAATACTCAAATATACATACGTGATTAGTTATTGTAACCCCGGTTTACAACGATTCTATAGCTACGTCCTGATTAGAGAGGCTTAAGGGGGTATTCTAGTCTAGAGGCATGAATTGTAGGTGTTTTTTCAGGTGCAACAAAAAAAAAACCAATAATATTTTTACCAACTTTCATTTTATGAAATATTTATTAAACATTGACAAATCCATTAAAAAAGAGTTGAACTAAAAAATTCAGAAAGTTACAGGGTGTTGAAGAGGGGGGTCTCAAAAAAATGGCGCGGCCTGGTTAACACGATTGCAACCCTCCCAGTAAACTAAAAAAAAAAAAAATAATTCTTAATCCAAACAAATGTGGCTATGGTCCGAACTAAGGAAAAGTAAAAAAAAAAAATTGCAAAATGGCGGCTGTTTGAAATAAAAAAGACGTTTTTGTACCAGTTTTTTTGACTTTGCAAATTTTTTAAAAATAGTAAAAATTGAAATTTTTTCATAGTTCTAGTTCCCGCCATAGAGGAATGAGTAGAAAAGGCTCACACCAATTTTCAAGTAAATTGGTTTAGTAGAACTTGAGATATCGTGTCAACCGCCTCGAAAAACGTGGTTTGGAGAAAAATGGGTTTGAAATTTTGTTCTATTCAGATTTTGGTTGGATTTCGTCTAAACCGCGACATTAAAATGGTTATAACTTTTAAAATAATGCCAATTTCGAAAAATCCTTTTAAGGACATATTTTTGAATATTTTAACTTTGGAAATATGAAGAAAAAATTTTTTTTTTTTTCTAGAATAGAATACCCCCTTAACAAGCCGAGCAGCACCCAATTTGCAAAAAAATAATTTAATCAATTAGTCAAAAGGGAAAAACATGTGTATGAAATCAATTTATTTTTATTTTTACAATAGCTCCATACTGCCCTGAGGAAAATATTTTTCCTCAGGACCTATGTCATCTTTAGGGATGCCGTGTGTAGGGTCTTTTGAATGAAAGGAAGGAGAGTAAGTTCTGGAAAGGATAAGATATGAAGGGTGGGTTGGTATCTGGGGGTTAGAAGGTTCAGGAGTGACGAACGTATCTGGCCTATGTCTTTAGGGATGCTGTGTGAAGGGTCTTTTAAAAAAGAAAAAGGAGAGGAAGTTCTGGGAAGGATAAGGTCTGAAGGGTGAGTAGGATTTTGGGGGTCGTTGGGTTCAGGAGTGACGGACGTATCAATCCAGCAGGGATGCGGAGCAAGGCGATGTTCCAAAAGAATTCTGCTTGAGAGGTCACAAGGTCTCCCTCAACTAGTCTCTCCCGATCCGGCCACCAAGATCCCGACAACCCTTTTCCCATGAACCCTGGCACTCCTACTAAATCACCAAACGTAGCGAACCAATCGGGTGACTTATGGCAGAAGTATTGGTTATCCAATAAATGGTTTCCGGGGTGGCGGTACCTATACCCGCCTTCCAAATTGTGTAAAGGTTTCACGACAACTCAACATTGTGGCATTTTAACACTCCTTCGAAAAGCCATTAAAAGCTATGAAAAAAAAAATCAGAGTGTGCAATTCACACGCGGTAGAAGTTTCAAACTTTTTTTCTTTTGCCTGTTTATTTAAAAGTGGTTTTAAAATTGGATATTGATTTTGCAAAAATAAAAACGTTTGTATTTTTTTTTCGATTTTGTAGGATTCGAACCCAGGTCGCCAGAATGTCTGGCCACTACATTCGTTACGCTCTTTACGCCGTTGGACTATGACAGGCTTGCGTGAGGGCGAGGATTTACCGTATTATATTAGAACCGAGTACCCATGAAATAATAAATTTTAGTGACGCACCACCGTTTCAAATCTTGGAGTTTCAAATCTTAACGGGGTTATAGAAGTTTCACTTCAAAATTTTAAATAGTGCATTACCTAACCTAACGTAACATTTTGGACCATTTTTTGACATAAATTTAAACGACTTTTCAAAGGATGTGTTGAAGTTGTGCGATCATGAGTTGTCCGATCACCTTGACTTATAGTGCATTCGAGCGCCATGAGACGAGCGCCTTGACTTATAGTGCATTCGAGCGCCAATTTTGACGGCTTACTCCGTTTCCTATATAATCACCTAATTTCCAGATAATATAATAGTAATAAAAAAATTTAATAAGGACGGGTTGTTTCAAAAAATTTGATGAATTCATCAAATATTTGAAGTTGATTTTAACGTTTTGTGTAAGTTCTATTCAAGTTCTGTGATTATTTCAGTTTTGTGAAGCAACTGTCCTATAATTATGTAATAACAGAACTTGAATAGAATTTACACAGAACGTGAAAATCAACTTCAAATATTTGATGAATCCATCAAATTTTTTGAAACAACCCATCCTAACTATTTTGAGTCCAATCCTCGAGCTGGGTCACTAACGACACAATTATATTCCCCGCGCCAACTCGTCCTAAAAAAAGGTAAACCACCTTATTTTTTAGGCATATGCCAAAATATGACAATGGTAGATATATCTGAATTTGTTCACAATTTTTTTTTTGTAAGGATCTGGATCGAGTCGGCTAGGCTATGTATTTTGACAACAAGACCTGAATAAATTATTTAATAATAATTAATAAAATATCATTGAAGAAGAAGATAACACTTTTAATCTAAATGAAAATATGAAAGAAAACAAGACACAGAAAAATAGAAAAAGACAATGGTCGCAACTGGGACTCGAACCCAGACCTCTCGTCTAACCGGGACGTGCGCGTTAACCAATTTCGCTATTGCCACCTTCTGTCAAACCATCATATTTGTCAGTCTCATATTTCAAATATTTAGAACCAACAATATTATCTTCAACTAGTTCTTTTTTCCATATTATGGGCAACTACTCTTTTTATTGGAACAACCATTCTAAGAATTGGTTTGTAACCTGAATAACGTCTCGGATAAATGTATCCGAATTTATTCATATGGAGCTATTGACTTTATGAAAGTCTAAATGAATATTCAATTTTTTATACGAAAAACTCTCTTTTTATAACTTTTGAAGGTTATTCCCATCAACGTAATATATCGTTGAAGAAGAAGAAGATAACACTTAAAATCTAAATGAAAATATGAAAGAAAATAACACACAGAAAAATAGAAAAAGACAATGATCGCAACTGAGAATCGAGCCCAGACCTCTCGTCTCGTGCACGTCCCGGTTAGACGAGAGGTCTGAGTTCGAGTCCCAGTTGCGACCATTGTCTTTTTCTATTTTTCTGTGTCTTGTTTTCTTTCATATTTTCATTTAGATTTTAAGTGTTTTCTTCTTCAATGATTTATTACGTTGATGGGAAAACCTTCAAAAGTTATAAAAAGAGAGTTTTTCTTATAAAAAATTGAATTAATAAAATATTTAAAATTAATAACAACTGATTATTAAAAAAATATATATATTTGGTAGTATTTAAACACTTTGGCGGTGACCGGAGAAGTATTCTTGACTTCCTACTCCGAATTAATTCCAAATACGTTTGTACCTCAACCGGCAGTGTCCAACTGTTTGTGAAACAAAACAGCAAGTGTCCAAATGATTGAAACAAAAACGGAAGTGTCCATCAAAAAAATACCTGTTTAAAAGAAACAGGTGCATTCAGATACATAGATGATTTGAAATATTATTTTTAAACCGGTTTCCTTACATAATATTCAATGTTCCTTCCGTATTGATGAATAACGGATTGATTAAACGTTTTTTTAGATTGCCAACAATTTTACAGTGGACACTTCCGTTTTTGTTTCTAGGGGCCTCAACTGAAGTATCTCGGCTGCCGGTGTCCTTACTACCACAGAAGAACTTGGCTATTTAAAAAAAGAATCATCATCATCATCATCATCATCGTCATCATCATCATATCATCATCATCATCATAATATTAATACGTGAAGCCAAAACTTTGTACCCCTTTTTACGAAAATTGCGCGGACGGAGGAGTATGAAATTTCGCACACTTATAGTTTATATAAAGGAGGAGTGCAGAATGCTAATATTTTTTTAAAATTATGCATAAAAATAGATTAAATCAATAACAAAAACATTACACACACTACCATGTGTTTGACACACACTCTCGCGTCTTTACTCTATTGTTTATTGTTAAAGTCTATGGTCAAATTGAGAATAGATTAATATTGTTTGTCTTTAATATTATTTGTCTATGGTCTTACTGAATGTCAAACATAAAAAAAAACATAACAATTATGGTCGAATTTCGACCATTGGGCGACCACTAGTACAATAAATTACCCAAATAGTAGGTGCCTACGCAAGGTTCATAGAAATTGTAGGTTAAATGCATATTCTATAAAATGCATTTAATTTATTGTGCCTTCGCCTTGTTTTTCAAATGCGATGCGGAAAATTAAAGGCATTATAAAAATAAACTAGCAGTTAGCTGCGAGCGGCAGCGGGCGACACGAAAATAGCTTAGTCACTAACTTTACATACATGTCATTCATATTCAGACTGGAGAGATTCATGAAAATGCAAATCCAAGGGTACTTACGCCTGCCAGCTGACGTTCCTCGTGCTAGCTGTTAACGTAAGTGGCTCCATCGTTTGGCATTATCATCCACTTGCTTTAATTCAGTTCCATTACGATATTAGCTCGGTCATCAACTCCACGTCCGCAGATGGTCTCCATGGTACTTCCCACCATCCTCTTCCCCATCTCCTTCCCCTCCCCCTACCTTCAGCCTTATAACATATCCCAATTGGCGATGCCATAGTCTCACTGGCTCCAGACGGGAGCAGTTGGGACCCTTATTTATATACGGCGCAGCGTCAGAGTTGTCTTCGGAGCCAGATTCCAAAATTTCAACCGTACAGTCGCTAGGTTAATAATATTGTCAGATTCACTATTATTTAGAGATGACCCTTTCATAAGGTCGTAATAATATTTGTAAAAGTAAAACAAAATTGAGTTACGAACATATTTTTTATTGAATCCAATTTTTTGCTTAAGTCAAAAGAAGCTTAGAATTTAGTAGGTAGGTACTCCTATCAAATGTTGTAGATTAAATTGTTGTGAAGGTTACACGATTCGAGCTGGATGGGTGGAAGATGTGACTACCGGAAGCGGCGATCAGACGTGTTGATATTAATTAGAAATACGAAGAGGCGTCGTCGGGTCGGGTTTCTAAACAGAAGCATTTTCTTGGAAAATAGATCGCAATTCGAAAATTTAATAATGGACGAAATTCGTTAACAGAATAAATCTGTTTAGGTGATATCTCCAATTAACGCTAAAGTATTAATTGTGTTTGGCGTCTAAAATCCAAAATTTATTTTAGATTTTAGCAGACACGACCACCATAAAATTCACACCTGAAAACAACAGGGTTCAAACAAACCTCGATGTATTCTCGGGTTCCTGAAGTTTAAGCTTTACTTTCATATTTTTTACACAGTTTTGGAGGTACACTTAAATAAATCTCAAGAAAGGAGTAAATTTGTATTTAAATTCGAAACGTCAGTATTTATTTCATGATTCCTAGCTAACTTAAATATCTTGAAAGTATATCCTCGAAGCCTAAAACCAATAACACTCAAAACACTTTGATAAAAAAAAATCGCATTGAAAGTTGTGTTGCATCAATTTTAATATAAGCATTTTAGGTAAGGGAGGCGGGTATGGGTACCGCCGCTCCGGGAATCATTTATTAAAAAAAGCAAAATGGTTTGCTACGTTTGGTAAATTAATAGGGGTTCATAGAGTGAGGTTTGTCTAGGTCATGGTAGCGAATGCATTTGCCCACCTTTTGCGCGGCGGGCCAGATTAGAAGAGTCTGGTTTTGGGAGACCTTTCGTATTCTCCAGCCGGACTCTGTCAACCAATCGTCTTGCACGGGTGGATAGAGGGATGGATTCAATCGTGCGTCATTTTTGGATACATTGCTCCATTCAGGATACATTTACACACACTTCTGGATGGTTCCATGCCAACTGGGAATAATGTCAACTCAACACCTCCTTGAAAAGTTATTAAAATCTATGAAAAAAATAATTTTAAATTAGCCGATAACCCTAACCTAACATAACCTATTTAACCATTTTTTATATATATTTTTTTATCACTCTAAATGACTTATCTGAGATGGTTCTGAGTTGGTTTCATTCCGAGTTGGCCGGTCACCCTTCTGGATACATCTCTACCCGCCTCTCTTTTTTTTCTTTCCCAGAACGTTTTCTACATCTACAGCATTTCCAAAGATGACATGGGCCTTGAGAGAATCTTTTTTGCTCAGGGCCGCCTTTTGTCGAGCTAATGTAAAAGAAAATAATATCAACAAGAATCATATTATCATTAAATGGTATTTGATTATATTTAAGTATGAAAATATAACGCACTAGGTTACTACAATTAGTAAATGTTTAAACATTATAATTAAATACTCAATTTTTAATTATACAATTGTAAATGTTCTCCAAACTGACCTACCTGGAAAGAGTCTCTACCTTGCGATCTCTCGAAAGAAACCATTCATTATTCTGAATGCAATTATTAATGTTCTCCAAAACGACCTTGGGAAAATCACATCTTTGCGATTCTTTCAAAGACATAAAGAAACCATTCCTTCGCTTTGAATGCAATTATTAACGTTCTCAAAAATTGTCAGGACAGAATCTCATTCTTGTGTTATCTTCAATGAAACCTTTTCTTTGTTAAGAATAGTATGAACTAAATATGCAATTTGGATGTCCTGAAACGGGAATCCTTCCCATTTGGCAGACAAAGCATCATTTTGTAATGTATCTTGTTTTAATAAATGTATAAATAAATAAATAAAGGAACGCCAAAATGGTAATTTTAAATTATCTTGTTTCATTTCAACATTGTAGGTACCTACCAAGAAAATTCTGTCCGACGCTGACAGGTGTTTCGATGCGTTCAGTTGGTGACGAAACGCCTCCTATGTAAATAGGTACTCTATGAAGAAATTCACTGGATTCAAGCTGTAAAAGATTTAAGAACCTGTCTGTTTATACCCGTAGCTAACCCCTGTTTTATGCTTTAGGTGAAACACGTGAAACAAATTGACGATTTTCTCACGTTTTCAATAAGCCTGCCGCTTCGTGATAACGGAATATGAAAATGTTTTCCGCTCTCGATAGGCATTTAATATTTAAGTAAGTATCATAATTTCACACACCACATTATTTGTGAAACGGGGAATGTGTAGATCTCAGAACATTTTATCTCATTCTTTAAAAAAACATAACACTAGCGAAGGGTTTTCCAAACTTTTTCCACAACGGAACCCTTTGCAAACCCGGAAATTTCAATGGAACACTTGGCTTATTTTTTTAGATTGGACAATTTCTAAGAGCAGAAATTTTTAAAAAATGTTACTAAGCACATTATTTACAATTGCCACTCTTTTGTAATTGTCAACTCATTGTATGTTTGCCCTGAGGAAGGAACGGTCGTTCCGAAACCGGTTGGCGTAGATAAAATATACAGTGGTTTTAACAAAGTTATATTATTGTAGGTATGTTTTTAGGTTTCCACGGCCAAAAAGTATTTTTGTTTTGATTTTTGAAGTCATCAACGTAATTTATTATTTATTTCATTTTTTTGTTTGTTTTTGTTCCATTTTTTCGTTCATTTTAAAAATATGTAAACAAAAGAAATGGAATATGAACAATTTTGATGAATTAATTTATAAACAAAAAAAATTAAAATAAATGATAAATTATAAATAATGTATACTTTTGACTGTAGCTATAACTTTGTGGTTATCTATTATAAATAAATGAAACAATATAACTTTGGTATGATTTTAGGTTTTCACGGCAAAAAGTATTTTTGTAATTTATTTTTGGGGTGTTATGCCGTGTTTCGCTACCTCCTTCTTTAGCCAACGTTTCGTACAGCGTTACAGTGTCCATCATCAGGGCGGATGAGCATGATGATGGACACTGTAACGCTGTCCGAAACGTTGGCTAAAGAAGGAGGTTGCGAAACACGGCATAACACCCCAAAAATCATAACAAAAACAATAATTATATTATTGTAATTTATTTTTGGGGTGTTATGCCGTGTTGCGCTACCTCCTTCTTTAGCCAACGTTTCAACCATGATGGACACTATAACGCTGTCCGAAAAGTTGGCTAAAGAAGGAGTTAGCGCAACACGGCATAACACCCCAAAAATAAATTACAAAAATACTTTTTGCCGTGAAAACCTAAAATCATACCAAAGTTATATTGTTTCATTTATTTATAATAGATAACCACAAAGTTATAGCTACAGTCAAAAGTATACATTATTTATAATTTATCATTTATTTTAATTTTTTTTGTTTATAAATTAATTCATCAAAATTGTTCATATTCCATTTCTTTTGTTTACATATTTTTAAAATGAACGAAAAAATGGAACAAAAACAAACAAAAAAATGAAATAAATAATAAATTACGTTGATGACTTCGAGTCCGTGAAATTCATTTCTTCTTGAAATACGGCACATTATTGGTGAGTTGGATTCTAATATCTGATGTGGCGTTGAGCCTGTTCCTGCATTTGATTTCGTTGCAGCATAATTAGAAAATCCCTCTTCGCAAAAATAGGTTGTAGAAAACGGAAGTAATAATAACTTGTTTTGATAAATTGGGGTACTCTTCTAACAAACTCACCTGGAAATCATTAAAGATTGATCTTCTACCTGGAAAGATCTACTAAATAAATTAAGAACTATTGGAAAAAAATTATGCAAATAATAATTTCTTGTGAACAATATCAGTTGTGTAACAATATGTGTACACTACGTTAAATGAAATTCTTCCGACAAATTGTCGCGGAACCCCTATTCAGGTTCAGCGAACACTGGTGTTCCGCGGAACACAGTTTGGGAAACCCCGCACTAGCTTAATCTTAACATTTTAACAATAAGTTTTTTTTTAAGTGAAACCTCAAAAAAGGCTTGGAATTCGGATGAAACCGATATGACGCACACAGCACCTGCGAAGCATCAAACTCCTATCAAGGCTCCTATTGGTTGAGATATAAAACGGGAATTACGCTAGGTCTGCGCTCATTGGCCGATTCGATTATGACCTCACTTTTTAAGACTCCTTGGTTCTTCATTTTTTTAGATTGTTTTGGTAAAGTTTTGCTTCTACCGCGTGTTAACTGCACTCGACTTTTTTTTCTTAAATCCACCATGATGGTATTTATTGAAACGCCATAATAACAAAATATTAAAACTATAATAAGTGGAGACCGGACAACTCGAAATGAAACCAAATCAGAACCATCTCAGATAAGTCACTTATAGTGATAAAAAAATATATATTAAAAAATTGGTTAAATAGGTTACTTTAGGTTAGGGTTATCGACTAATTTAAAATTATTTTTTTCATAGCTTTTAATGACTTTTCAAGGGGGTGTTGAGTTGACTTTATTCTCAATTAGCATGGAACCATAATAAGTATATGAATACTTAGGAAATACTTGCAGAAAAGACAAAAGATTAGATTGTGACCGAGAATTTTGAGTCAATAGTTAACACAACCGTGGGTTTATTTATGCACATAGTAAATTGTGCAGGGTTTCACCACACAACGGTAAAATGGATATAGTGCGGGAGGAGACACGACCGCAAAGCATTCAGCAACAACCTTTGAAATGTTTTTTGCTTTTAACGTGACGTATTCAATATTCAGGCTCTAAAACCAAATTCACTCAAATTATTAGGGACCTTGTTTTACAGCGGAAAAAAACATAAGTGTTTGGTTGTTGATTTCAAAATTCCACTGAGTTTTTTAGATATCAGATGCCACATAGTTTTCAGTTACGACTACGAAATAAAATAGTTGTAGTACGATCAAAATAGCAACATTGTCACCTTTTGTCCCATAAAGCTTGAGATACCATAATAATGTTATATCGGGGCGATTTAGTTCAATCCAATTCAAACTATTCATTCATTGTTGGGGAAATTGTACATTAAGCACTTTTGTTCAATTTGCGACCCTTTTTGATATAATGTAATAAATATAAAGGATCAAGATTATTTTATTGAGGGTCCGAGTCGTAACATTCTAAAACAGCAATCCAGGATTTCATAAACTTTGTACCTCTATGTCATGTTAATTTGTCGACACGAATTTCGACTTTCACTAAAACTTCGACCTAAAATGTATGTATGGTAAATGTATGTATGCGCAGATGCCGAGAATTTTATACAAATCACAGCCTTTGAAACATGACAAAGACGCGAGTTATATAAGAAAAGCGTAGATATTCACAAATATTCTGAATATTTCAACAAACTCGATTTGTTGGTGGTGGAAAATGCGAACTTTGTGAGCGACGCGATGCGCGACGTTCCGTTAGTGAAGAAAATTGACTGAATTTTTCAGTTTTTCTTGTCACTAACCCCAAGAAATTTGTTCTTAATTGAAAAAAAAACTTTTATGTCACTAATCCGGCGAGACTGTGGTGAAAAAATATAACAAGAAGTATGTGCAGGGTATGACTTACCCGTTTATAAATTTGATTGTAAAACTTGATTCTTAAGAAAAAGCATTATATTAAATAATTTTTTTAAAGCAAGACTATTTTATAACGTATAAAATTTATAAATTAATGGAAATAAACCATTTGCGCCATTTTAACAATTTTTATATCTTGCTTAAATGGGCACAAGTCGCTATGAATTTTCAACAAAAATTTTTACTCTCAAAAAGAACTAAAGAGGAACTAAAGAAAACAAGTTTATGAAAAAAAAACTTAAACATATAATAGAACATGAAACAAGTAAAAATTAATTAAAAAAAAATTAGGAACACTTAGAAACTGGAGTTCAAATCAGAGCAGTTCTTGCAAAAAAAGTTGCATGCGACTTGTTAAAATATTTTCTAATACTTCTTCCAGCATTGACCAAAGTCGGTTTTCTTCACTGTCAACGTCCATTCTCTATTAAAATCTACAATGCAACAAAGAAAATTAGTTAAAATAGCAGAAAAAGTAATGTTAGTTTTTGTCCCGAAATATATACACCAGCTTTGTGACAGGGTATCACGTACCCAAACGCAGTTTGCAAACGTATAACACGAGCGCAGGCTGCCGCGATACTGTGAACACGCCACTATCCCCTCCCGCACCCCTTTAACTCCAGCTACTCGAAGCAGCAATAGGTTTGAAGGTCACAAACAAAAAATACACGCAAAAAAGTAATGTGGTGGGTATGACATACCCTGCCACATTCTCGCCGGGTTAAATTCATCCTAGTATAATGTGAACAGAACCCTTAGATTACAAACCAAATAATTTCGTACATCAAAGTAAAATAACGTTTCTCTCCGTTGTAAAGCATCCGTTTCCTCTTCCAAGTACGCTTATAAAAAATACAAAAAACTGGGCTTCCTTTTAAATTAGCGGCGCAATAATAATAATCTGACGCAAATTACAAGAGTTCCACATTTTAATGATACTATAAATATTTTATTATATTTTTACCATTTTCGGTGTCTCAGTTTTATTTAAAATTTCTCTCCGTTATGATCCTCAATTTCATTCATTTATCCGAAGCGAAATGGAGATCTACTATTACAAGTCGCCTCCAGGCGTTCATATTACGTTTTACTACGGGGACTTGGTCTATTAGAGGCAAATATTTTCTCTCAGAGCTTCGGCATCTGTTTTATTCAGAAATATTGAGGCTCTAAATTATGTAGAAGTCTTCCCGCTGAAATTATCAAGAGAATTCTGTACGATAGTTGTTCTACATAAAACGATACGATGATTGATTAACTATTAGATAGTTTGGTGAGAATTTGTAACAGGCGGCAAATTTGGGAGGCGGGTATTGGTACCGCCGCATCACGAACCATTCATTGAATAACCAATTCCTCTGCCGTAGGTCATTCCAAGACAGTGATTCTCTTTCTATGGTGATTCAGCAAAGGTATCCGGGTTCATGGGGTGAGGTTCATCCAGATCTTGGTGGTGGATGTGTCTGTTTAACAGATGCGTGGCGGGCCAAATCGAAAGAGAACGGTTGAGAGAGATTCTTCGACCTTTCCAGCCGGATTCTCTCGACCCAACGCATTGCACCGCAGTGGGAGTAATGGATTCATACGTCACTTTTGGACACACTGATCTCCAGATTCCTATTTAACACTCATACATGTTTTCTTCCTATATTAGCGTATATTGGTCTATATGAAGATATTTTTTTAAAGCCATAATATTTTTCACTGGAGTTCCTTATTGGTGCAAATTAGCAAAACAAATAGGGTGATTGCAATTGAATTTAAATTGTAATAATATAAGCCTAAAATAGTAAGTGAAAGAAAGTTTTTTTTACATAACCCTCAGAGCCTATGACATCTTTGGTGAAGGTCTTTTCAGGAAAGGAAGGAGAGGAAGTTCTGGGAAGGAAAAGGGTTTAAGGGGTGGGTAAGAGTCTGTCGGTCAGTATGTTCGGGAGTGACGGACTTATGAATCATAAGAAAGAAAACAAAAATTAAATGTAAAAACGACTTCTACATCGTTAAAACAAAATAAATTTACCTTCTTTGTAAAGTAAAAAAATTATAACTTATGTAGATTGCATTAGGTCAGTATATTTTATGTATTAAGTGTGTTTTTTTGTATTATGTATTATGTAAGGTATAGATTATAGATGACCGGTCAGTGGTTGAGTGGGCATCGCGTTTGGGTCCCACAACATCCCATCCCACAGTCCCATCACAAACAAGCAACATTTTCGGCTTTCTGTGGTGGTAGTAGGTAGTAGGAGATTTTCAAACATCGTTGGGTTATTCGTAACCCGGGAATGTTTGTCTTTCTTTAAAAAAAAAAATGTTTCAAATTGTGTTAAAGTGAATTATACGTAAATGTAAGGCTTTGTAGCCTGATACATGTCGAGTTTTTTTCCAAAGGATGAGTTTGTTTTTGGTATTTGTAGTTAGTGTGATTAGTCATAAAAAGGAACATATATTAAAAATAAATTTTATACAATAATTAATTACATAATAGATGTGTTTGATGTACCCCATAAATAAGCAGGGCTTGTGTGTATGGGGGTGTAATAATATTGGTTTTATTTGACATGATTCAGTTTTCAGTATAATTTTTAGGGTAAGTTTGAAATTCTTTTACAATATCTTTATTTTTATTTTTTTCTGGTAACGAATTAAAAAATTTAACTCCGAGATATTTATGATTTAACTGTCCTATTGTTTTTTTACATTTTGGAGTAGGAAGTTTTGATTTTTGTCTAAGATATTTAGGTCTTCTTTTAGTATTGCGAGTATTTTCGAGGTTTTAAATGTATTTACGATCTTTTGACGAAATGTTTGAACATAATTTATGATTTTTCAGCAGTGGGATATTTTTTTTAAAACAAAAGTTAGTGCTGGTTCTACAAGTATTACTTTCACAAAGATTTTATATGCTTTACTTTGAGTATGCCTATAAGTGTTTTGTTGTTTCGATTCAATTTAGGATTACCAATAACAATTTTTTATCAATATATTGATTGACAAAGTACCTAAAAATATTTTAAAATAAAATTAAACTCAAAAACTCAGAAGCTTTTTTAAAGTAATGAGTTTTCAATAAAGTTCTTTCATTGCAAAGTTAATAATATAATATATATATATATATAAATAATATTGAAAAAAATATAATCCATTAAAAGAGCGATACCACAAAGAGAAATAAATTCACTTATGTTAATGGAAAACCTCCGAAAAAACATTTCAATTACTTGAAAAATATTCCAGTAAAAAGGATCCAGTTTTGATGACAATGAAATTTTTTGTAATCTTATTATTTAATTATCTAGTTTCAAAGGGTACGAAGAACATTTTGTGTAAGACTTCTAAAGATTTTTATAGCGAGTTATTAAGTGGAAACACAAAGCCTCAGAAAGTTTTTAAGTCGTTTTAATAGAAAACTTTGTTAATGTCATCTTTGTATAACAATGTTTCTTACTGCATGTCTAAAAAATTACTTATAAAATTTTGGTGTATCGATGGAAAATCAGCAAGAATAATTTGGTTCTTTGTTGAAACGTAATTAATAGCAATCGGACTGAAAGCTGTTTTAGGTTTAGCTGTCCAAGTTTTAAGTGCTTACGCTTCTGAAACTTTTTGTTGAAAGTAAAGATAACGTAAAAATTTACTTAAAACGCTTTTAACATATAACTTTCGAATTTCCTAAGAAAACGAGATTAATTATTGTAATTCACTTCTTATTCAGTATTGATTAGCTCTTTTTGATACAATAACCAAATTTTAAGGACACAACACGTACACACAAACCGGTCAGTGGCCCTAGTGGGCATCGCGTTTGGGTCCCACCTGGGTGTCGCGTGTTCCATTCCTCGGCTGGCTAAGTCCACCACGAAACAAGCAGTATTTTCCCATTAGAGGAGCGTTTCAAGCAGTATTGGGTTATTCGTAACACAGGAATGTTTCTTTCTTTTTTTTTTAAATATAAAAACTAACAAATAAATCATGATTTGAATGAACATTTGTAATAATGCCATATTTTCTTCTTAATTTTGAAGATAAATTAACACTTGAATAGAGGTCGAGGAACTTTGGTTCGGGAGGACTCGAAATCAATCGAATTTCGAAGTAAAAAATCTAAGAAGGCACATTACAGCTGGTAATCGAAAACATGTTGTAAATAAAAAAATTTGCTGAGAATTAAATTGTTTGCAAAAGTATATCACTCGAGATACATTTTTTTCTTAAAGAATTAAATTATTTGGAAAGTGAATTTCGGAAGAAAAATATCGTAAATGAAAACATCCTAGAGATTAAGACGGTACGGAAAAGCAGCACATCGTTTGATTACAGCCAGTGGATCCCAATCTTTTTCTGACCGGGAACCACTATTGCATTTATTTTTTTGTTAGGGACCACAAGGTACAATAGTGATAAACCGAATTTTGTCACGATTACATTCACCGCAACGGAGGGGGCGGAATGGAATATGGACGAGACGTGATGGGGTGGGTACCGGGTTTTTTCTTTTCAGACTTCCTTGACCAGGGACCACCCGCGCGCTGAGCTCGCTTGTTAACCGGCGCGCGTTATTGACAGTTTGAAATCTTTCGCGGACCATATTCGAGCTCTTGCGGACCACTAGTGGTCCACGGATCACTGGTTGGGAAACCCTGGACTACACTCATCGACCAATTTGTTGATATTTTCACTATTAGGTACATTTATTTCACCACTTATAAATTGGAAGTAGGCATTTCAGGTGTAATATCACCATTATTTTCTATTTGGAATCCGCTGAATTAAATAATAAATAAAATAAAATGTTTAAGGGGGTATTCTAGTCTAGAAAAAAAAAAAACAATTTTTTTTTCTTCATATTTCCAAAGTTTAAATATTCAAAAATATCTCCTTAAAAGGATTTTTCGAAATTCGGATTATTTTAAAAGTTATAATCATTTATATTTTAAAAATTATAACCATTTTAATGTCGCGGCCTAGACGGAATCTAACTAAAATCTAAACAGAACAAAATTTCAAACCCATTTTTCTCCAAACCACTTTTTTCGAGGCGGTTGACACGATATCTCAAGTTCTACTAAACCAATTTACTTGAAAATTGGTGTGATCCTTCTCTTTACATTTCTCTATGGCGTGAACTAGAACTAAAACAAAATTCTAATTTTTAATATTTAAAAAAAAAAATTTAAGTCAAAAAACTAGTAAAAAACGTATTTTTTATTTCAAACAGCCGCCATTTTGCGAAAATTTTATTTTTACTTTTCCTTAGTTCGGGCTAATTAATGATTATTATTATTTTTATTTTTTTTGATTACTGGGAGGGTTGCAAATGTGTCAACCAGGGCGCGCCATTTTTTTGAGACCCCCCACTTCAACACCCTGTAACTTTCTGAATTTTCAATTTTTTAGTTCGACTCGCATCCGAAAACAAATTAAATACGGTTATAAGTTATTAAATCAATTTCATTATCTTAAATCGTTATTTAACTCTTAAGTCACGCCGTAGTCCATCCACAAGGTAACTCTCCCCCTCTGCTTCCCTCGTCCTGTTCGCCAATGAGCCTCACGCATCTCAGTACCTTCCTATATTTTGGCTGAGATCACGCAAGAGCATAGACAGTTCTCTCACATAAGTTAGTATCAGGTCTATTTATGAGTCATGGACCAAGTACTTTAAAAACTATATATTTATCTCAAAAAAGATACTATGGCTATTGTTGGAGGAACTGTTAAACGAAGTATTAATTGAAGGTCCAATTCCAGATCGTGTACGATTTGTTGTATTTGGTGCATCATTATTTTAATATGCAAAGTTTTTATTTGTACTTATATATACATTCAACATTTAAATGTTTGTCATTTATTACACATGTAAACAACTTTTCAGTAAAGCAGATGTGATATTTTGGTGGATTTTAATTATTTTATGGAAGGACTTTGCCGTCTTAAGTTCAGCAGTGAAAATTTGTCTGATTTGTCGTTAACATTTGTGATTGATAATTTAACATAAAACACGCATTTATTACGTGTAATTTTACTTTATGTAATTTTTGAAAATGTCGATCCCCGGAACCCACGATTTCACTTTCACGTGTTCTATTAACCACATCGCTAAAGGGTTAATAACAAGTTATGTAACAAATCAATAAGATTTTACTAAACGTAGATTATTTTATTTATTTATTTCATTTGTATTTAGTAAAATATTTACACATTTATGTACATTAATTATAAAATGTTTTGACTGTCCAACTAGGATGATTCCCGTTTTAGGACAGTCAAATTAGGATAAGTGTGAATATATATGGACCATGATTTATACAAAAAGAGGGAAAATTGAGGAAATGAAAAGAAGAGGAGTAAGATAATTGTGGGATTTAATTATTTTAATATTGTTACCAAGCTTAAAAATATTTTAAATTTTATTTTACGAAGCACCCACAAAGAGCTGGCCGATAGGCTTTGAAGCACCGCACAAAGCGGACACCGATTAATCTCATTCTCTCGCAGACTAAATCCTGTAGATCTATGTATTTGTCTCTTTTTAGTGCCGCTCGTTTCCGTTTAATCGAGTTTCAAGTCACAAGATGCTAAAAAATTTTCATTTCGAAATTGTTTGCGGATCTCTGTACTCTGACTATATGACAAATATTAATTATTAATGTGAGTATTTTTTGTAAAACGGCTTTCCTTTGTTAACGGTGACGTGTTATATTGTTATTTGTTTGTTTCGAATGGTTAAATATCTAGTTAAAAAATCTCGGAAACATTAATAACTTGAAACAAAAAACGTATTAAAAAAGTGCACTTATGATTTTTTTACATGAGTTCCACACAGGAGGCCCTGAGGAAAATAATTTTCCTCAGGTCCTATGTCATCTTTGGAGATGCTGTGTGGAGGGTTTTTTAAGGAAAGGAAGGGAAGGAGAGTTCTGGAAAGGTAAAAGGTTTAAGGGATGGGTAGAAAACTGGGGTTCAGTGTGTCCTGGCCATCCGCCTCCAAGACCTAGACAGACCTCACCCCATGAACCCGGACACTAAATCACCAAACGTAGCAAACCACTTGGGGTGACCTATGGCAGATAAAACTAATGTGGAAAGTATATTTGATTTCTTCCGGTAGTCAAAAAGCACTTGGCTAGTCTTGCCCTTATTAAAGATGCGATTTCACATCAGGATTCTATTTCCTTTTGTTCCCAGATATCCGTCTTTCCCGGCCTCTTCAGCTATCTCAGAAAGTTCGTGAAGCATTGTCTTAGTTTGAATAAAGACTTGGTTCCAGCTGAGTTAGCTTGTCTTGAACTTTATACGTATATTTACCGTCTTAATCGCTTATCCCACTCCGCTTAGCAGACATGACCTATCCATGCGAGTCGACTGGTTGTCATGCTACTAGTTTTTAAGAGGAAACACGGTCGCCGAGATATTTGAATAATAACTATTTTACAAACTGTACCTCAAGCTGATAGTAATAAAATCCTCAAAATCGTGGTTTTGTAATCCCCATATTTCAAAGTTGTCATATTTTAAAGATTTTTTTTTTCAACTAAACGAAAATATCCTATGTCTGTAATTTTTGCTTTTTTTAATACTTTGTCTAGTTTGTGCACTGACGGCGTTCAAACCAGGAAATTTTAAGGATTTTAAGATTGTCTTAACTTCTATAAGAAACAACTTATCAAGTAAAACTTACCGACACGCTAGTGGTCGATATATTTTTTTTACATTGACTCCACACAAAAGAGACATCTAAGATACCACTAGGCTACACAAAATAACAAAGAGGTAGAAAATAATTTTTTTTTTTATGTCCATTCATTATTTTATTCACTTTATTGTATTTTACATAATAGTTGATTGAAAGAAATCGCTCACTGTTCATGTTTATTTGTTTAGAATGAAATACTTAGCACTTACCTTAAATTTATGATCTTAATACATAATATATATTATGATTCTTAATAAAGTGACACTTAACTTACTTAAAATTATAAAACTTAACATTAAAAAAGTACATATTTTAATTAAATGCACATAAAACATTTAACTGACTTTCGAAACGTTTTTCGTATCTAAAATATCATCGTGATACCACACAAGTGAAGCACACACTAATAAATAAACTGAAAATTCGGAGTTACGTGGTTGAATTTAAATTTTAATGTTATTACACATGGATTAAAATGAAAGTTAAAAATGAAACGATTGGAAATACAAATAATTGCAGAGCCAAAAATTTCTTTCAATGTCACGTGTCATCTGCAACCATTTTATTTTGCGTGGTTTTCCGGTGGATTTTCTATTACTTGAAAAGGTACGGGTTTATGCACTAGGTACCCTTATTTAACTTTATAACGGAACCGGGGGGAAACAGTAGCTTTGCTTTATTTCATGATGTAATCAGATTGCCTTAAATTAAACGCGTACTCGACATTTGAGTGTCGGTTTTAATGTTTACACTCGGAAAATGAAAATTTTACGTATAGGGTAAATGCAGGAAGGACGACACGGCAGAAGAGACGCTACATTCTTTATGACTTTAAAAATGGTGGAGATCATGGGCGTAGGCATGGTGGGGGGCGTTTGCCCCACCCTGGCTGGCCGATGCATGACCTCTGGGACTGTCGACCGAGTCGCGTTTTCAAATTAACAGCACTTCATAGGATGGTATTCCCTTCTTCTGTTCATTTTCGTTGTTGACATAGGGTCTAAAGCATGAATATGTTGTAGAAGCCTTTTTTTTCGTACCTACTCTAAATTTTTATTTTTTGCCCCACCCTAAATCAAAACCTGGCTACACCCACGGTGTAGATATGAGGGTTTTTCAAAAACTGTTTGATAAAGGCATTGCATTTTATTGGTATGAGACAATTCCTACCCGGCTGTGATGGCTTAGCATTGAAGAAAATTTCGCCCGACAAAAAAACCCCAAATTTTACGCCATTGTCGTTTACATTCTGGTGTCGATTACAAGAGTAGCTGAGGCAAAACAAAGAAATCGATTATATATTTACTTACAATAACTTAATTTTAACATGTGTAAATGAATTTCCTTTGTTTTATATATGTGATCCAGTCGTGGTTTGGAGTAGTATTTCTAATATAATATGGGAAGAGATGCAAAATTTGTTAATTTATTCCTACATTACTGTTTTTAAAATTATTTTAGAATGTCGTTGAAGCATATCGGAAGAAACAATTTTATCGGAGGGAATACAGAGAGAGGATCCACATAAAAAATATTAAAGCACGAGACGGATAGAAAATATGAAATCTTCTTCGATCCCTAACAAAATGACTCCAATATAAAAACCCCACCAAATCTTCCATTTCTAAAACTTCTCAATCCGGTTCTAGAAACGCCAAATTTGGGCTTACAATTATTTATTGTGATAAAGAAAGTCCAACTAAAAACTTAAAAAAGTAAATCCAACTGCGACAATGCCAACACGTACTGTTCAGTGAAGCAAACAGGAAATATTTTAACATTCCCAGCAAATTTAAGGCAAAAAAAAATCATATCTATAAGGAGTGCAGCCAAAATTCGGAATTAGGTTACATCTAAGACCCTGACATATCACCTGCAAGATGTGGCATCTCTACTATACAATGAAGGAGAGACACCACTTTTTCATAATATCTTTTAATATTTTTTAATTATAAAAACTCTGCGTTTAATTTTTTACCAAAAACAACAAAAACTTTTTTTTTTATTTAATTAAATGAAGACATTATGAGCGAAACTCAATCGAAAATCTGGAAACAGAAAAATCAGAAAAAGATATTGGCACCTCTGGGACTCGAACCCAGGACCTCCCTACTTTCCGGGTTTGGCGCTCTTATCCACTGAGCTAAGGTGTCGATATCCAATCCGGTCACTTTTAACTGTACCATACTTCGACTAAGAACCACCCATATTATCTTCATTTTTCTTAACGCATATTTTTATTGGCTGCCATTTTTATGAATGATTGCAAGACTCAACTCGAACTAAATGCAATCTAGATGGTGTCTGGATAAATTATTATCCATTTTTTTTAATGTGCGACATCTATTGACTCTTCTGCAAGTCTGGGATGAATATTATTATTTATTATTTTAACTTTATGAGTAAAACCTCAAACTGTAATATTTAATTACAATATCTTTTTCTGATTTTTCTGTTTCCAGATTTTCGATTGAGTTTCGCTCATAATGTCTTCATTTAATTAAATATTACAGTTTGAGGTTTTACTCATAAAGTTAAAATAATAAATAATAAAAACTTTTTTTATTGTTTTTGGTAAAGAATTAGTGAAAATTTAAAATTCAAATAAAACGTTTTATTTATTTGCAAAACCGATTTTTTGTTGCCATTCTTTTAAAGTGAGTGGCGGCTCCCCTGCTTTTACCCTAGTTGAAAAATAGCAAATCAGAACGGAAAAGTCATTTGGACAGTTTGGATTATTAGTTTTCCGTGCAAGGTAACATTCCGTCATTAACTTAGGTAACTTATACTGTATAAGTCATGTTACCTTCCTTTCTTCAGCCATCGCTTTGAACGCCTTGCGTTATCCATAGAACTTAGAACTTTGCGCAACACACGACTTATTACCTCAAAAAAACAATCAACATAATCCTGCTGGTGTGAGAATCTCAATTTGTATCTTTTATCGATAGTTTTTTCTAATATCGTAACAGTTATAAAATTACCTACGTACCTTTAATCGATATCTAGTTTAATTGTGCCACGCGTTGTGTAGAATCTAGTTAGTATTGTTACTTTCCAAGAATTAACGACATATGTTTGCTTACCAAGCTCAACTTTACTACAGGACTACACTCTTATAAAACATTTAAAAAGAATTTTTGTTCTTCAACATTCGTAAATTCGCTTTGTGGCGTCATTTTAATTAAATAAAAACAAATTTCTTTGTATACTTTATTAATTTAATCAATTTTATCAACATGTTTCAAAACCAATGGTTCCTTCACCAATATAAAATTAACAAAAATTACATCAGACAAATAAATATAGATAAATAAGACAAATAACATTACAAAAAGTGATGGTTAATTAAGTATAAAACCTAGTACCTACATTAAAAAAAAAACAAATTATTTTAGAATGTGTTGTAATTACAATTATATATTAAAACTTTTATAAATTGACACAAAATAATGAAAGATAACCAAGTTGTCCAAATAAAAAAAACCTATTATTTTAAATATAACTATTGATATGTAAGAAAATTTAAGAGATTTTTCTATATTAGCCACATGGAGGAAAATAATGAAGAAAATAATCCCTGAGGAAAATACCTCCTGGAGTGACGGACGTGTAAATCCATCCCTACCACTGCGGTGCAAGTCAAAGAGAAGTCAAAGCCTCAACCACACTCTCCTAATTGGGTCTGCAATGCAGCCGGTAGGCAGGCGCATCTGCCGCCAAGACCCGGACAAACGTTACTCCGCAGAGTTGGCTATCCAATAAATAGTTCCCAGGGCGGCGGCGTCTCCCAAATTGAAAGAGGCTATTTTAAAAAAAATATTTGGTTATTAATAATATTTAATGGGCTATAATAATAATAAAACTTTTTTGATTTCTAAGTTAACAAATTGGAAACCCATTCTCTTTGTGTGTGTACATATTTTTTATTTACGATTTATTTTTCTGTTAAAACAAAACAAAAATTATATATTTTTAATTTAATTTAAGAAACAAATAATATGTTCGCAACAAGAAGCATATACAAGAGTATGCGGAGTAATTCCGGGTTTCACACTGCAGAATGAGGGGATTGCCAACATCTATCTATTTTTGTTATTGTTTTTGGGGTGTTATGCCGTGTTTCGCTACTTTCTTCTTTAGCCAACGTTTCGGACAGCGTTAGAGTGTCCATCATCAGGGCAGATGAGTAAATGATATTGGTGAGAGTGTTTACTTATGTGTGTCTAAGCGATACCGTGCTGCCAGCTCCATTTCTCTACGATCTGGTGTTAGAAAAACGTGTTTCGTAGAAAGAAGTGTTTTCTAACACTTCTTTCTACGAAACACATTTCTCTACGATCTGGTGTTAGAAAAACGTGTTTCGTAGAAAGAAGTATTTTCTAACACTTCTTTCTACGAACCACGTTTTTCTAACACCAGATCGTAGAGAAATGGAGCTGGCAGCACCGAGGCTAACGAGGGAGGTAGCGAAACACGGCTTAACACCCCAAAAACAATAACAAAAATACTTTTTGGCCGTGAAAACCTAAAAACAAACATCTATCTATTTTGCATTCCACTAGCATTTTTCATGCAAAATAAAGGGCACCACATACGTCGACTTAGATAACTACATACACAAAAACAACGTCTCAGTTTCACGAATCAAACAAAAAATGTTGGTCATTTTGGTCAAATAGAATAATATACACACCTAAAAACCGAGCAATTTCCTTTTCCCATAACTTACATAAATATTACTTTCTTGGGAAAACTTTTGATACGTTTGACACACAGATTTAAAATACACTAGGTGTGCTTTTATAGATGAACTGATTTTTACCCGCGGCTTCGCTCGCATGGTATTAAACGGAAATACCACTGATTCTTTCATTCAAGCATTCATTAATTTATTTATTCACTCACTCACTCATTCGTCCTTCATATTTATGGTTTGGCAACGCATAGACATCACATCTGGCTGGTACCCAACAATGTCATTCAAAGAAATAAATTGATTCTACTTGCATGTCCTTTCCCGTGCGTCCCCGTTCCCTTCCATCTTCGCCGCCTTAGCCCTCCCTCGTCTCTTCCCTCTCCGCGAACCCCACCTTCCCCCTGCCTTTCCTCTATGCTGCTAAAATATATTAAATTCCCACATTTTCATTTATACAAATTTCATAACGCCAGATCTTACCATTATATACAGCCTGTGCTATTTGCTGATAATGTAGCTTTTTTTGGTGAAAGAACTTTTAAATTCGGTTAAGAGTTTTAGGCGTGAACAAACAAACAAACACAGTCACTTTCGCATTTATAATATTAGTATGGAAGCATAGATTTCACAAAAGGGTATGTTAAAGATATACAATATTTTCACTTGATTTTCTAAAAAATCACCATTATTTTACTATAAAAATACACTATATTATACGAATATAATTCATCCGTGTAAGGAAATGCACCAAAAGCTTTTGATAAATAATATCCAAGACAAATTTACATAAATACGCAATATTTTTCTTGTAAAATAAAAACATAAATGCTTTTCCAATATTTTATTCAACAATGTCATTGATATGTTAATTTCATGGGCAATTGGAAGACATCACAATACATATCTCCATAAAGAAGTCACTGTTACAAATAAATTATGGTTATGGGTATGGGAATATATGGTTCAGAGACCATAGACTTCTATTAATGTAGATTTCATTTTAGCCATGTAGATATTATGTTAATTTTTTATACAGTCACAATTTTAATTGTGTTATAATTCCAGTACAGGTTTATTTGCATACCATTTCACAACTATTTAAAAATTAATAAATACTTCTTTGTAATAGCTTTTAATGTTTAGATCCAACCGACGTGTTTCGTAAGCCATTTCACCGGGGTTTACTTTAAACTAAATTACAATGTAGACTTTCAGAAGTAGTAGAAGAAGAGAAAGGGAGGATAAAAGGGAGAGGGAAGGAATATATCAATGGAAACAAATCTAGAGATTCTACAAAGTTTTCTGATTATTGATAATATTTAAATTCTTTTCTGCACTTTTTCTGATTCATAAAATTTCCAGTTTATCTAAATGGATACCAATAATCCTTTAAAGCCATTCGCATTGGGAAAGTATTTAGTCGAGTAGCGAGTATATTAAACGCGTCCGAACGCCACAATTTTAGTAGAGTAGTTTAGTCTGCTCTTTATGAGTCAATCCATTTCGTTCTATTTTTTCGGGCGAGTAGCGACCCCCACCACGCGTCCCTGCGCACTGACATGCGCGAACCTATCGTTTTAGCAGAGTTCATTAGGAGACGCGCACATTTGTCGTGCCATTTGGAGCGAAGATGCTACTCTAAAATTGTTAATTTTTGCTGCTAATAATCTCTTTTTGTTTCTATGGTTTATTTATTTTCATCTCACTTATTCATTCTTGCACCTCTTCTAAAATAAGCATTCCAATCATTCCAATTAGCGTATTTACTTTGTTGCGTAGCAGACCGTCATTCTGCAATGCGTGACTTACTATTGTATTCTACTTGACTGTAATACGAACGCTTTTCGGGCAGTCTAGCGAGTTACTCAACGGAAATAGAGGTCGTTGTATCTCCCGTACTATCATAGTGAGAAATAGTATAATTAACGGTGTTAGAAGGAAAAAACACCACGCCTTATATTCACATACAAAAACTAACCACAAAAGAAGTTAAACTTACACCTTTATGAAACCAAAGTTTCGAATCGTAATTTAAATAAATTTCTGAATTTTTGGGATTTTTTTTTTAAATTAATTTTACACGACACGACAAAAAACTGAGATGACATTAACGTTTACATATTTTATTAAATGACAAATAACTTTGTACACATACCTTTATTTGATACACACTATACATGTTTCATGAACAATGTTCACCTCAGAAGGAGTTAAAAGTATACTGAAGTTTCAAATTAACATTGAATATTGTACATTGTTCATGAAACTTGTAGAGTGTGTATCAAATAAAGTGATGTGTACAAAGTTATTTGTCTTTTAATAAAATAAATAATGCCATCACAAAGTGAAAACCTTACAAAAGAAGTTTTCTTCGAAAAATTAGTTTATAATATATTTGTCTAGTCAAAAATGCGTGTGTTTTTTATTTACTTTTCTTCGTTATCTGTAATTTTAGTTAGAAAAAACTTAAGGTGAGCCATTTTTTAAATTTTTATATGTTTGCGTGCAATTTTTTTATTATTTTAAAAATTATGTGTTAATTTTGATTTATAAAATTTGAAAGCTTTATCACCTTTCTTAAACAGATTTTAGTGTTCGGATACGTTTAAAAATATTCTATTGATTTGGATTTTAATTCAAAGCCTTAATATTTTGACCCTCAACGATCGAGGCCCAAAGGTTATTATACAAAGTTTAAAACTTCTTTCTCATAAATCAAAAGTATGGTTACTCTTCAAGAGATGGTTAGCAAAACCCGAGAAAGTATTACTGTTTAAAGGCTTTAGAAGCTCTTTTATCCTAATTTCAAAGTTCGTCGAAGTTAAACCTATGCAAAAAAAATCCGTCATCCTTACAATTTAATTTATGGCCACCGGATGTAATTCTCTATTTAATATGAAATATTTTAGTTAATTATACGTTTGAACGGCTGGCTGAATTCTGTTTGGTATTTTCTTTGTTATAGAATTGGAAATTTGTTTATTTGAAGATCTTTTAGAATAGGAAAAATTTATGACTTCTGAAAGTATTCTTATATTTTTATTTATTTAGGATGGTATCGATCATTTTAGTGGTATACCCGTTATTAATTTATTTCATTTAATTCAATTCAATTAAGCATTTTATTTAATTAAATTAAGTCCATCAAAATATGTATTTGAAGATAGAAAAAATATGTATAACATTATTTTTTTAATTTATTGAATGTAAAATAACGCAAAGTATCTGAATAAAATATGCTTGCCAGGATTTGAACCCGTGACCTCCAGATTGGATTGAATATTCTAAAATCTTACCCCTCGACCACGGGAGTCAGTCGATGTTCCGAGGAAGAACATTACATACGGTTTTGTTTATCTTCCTTCATTCGGCACTCATATTTGTTTTTAAATATTTATTCCACAATTAATCTGTAAATTATTGTATGGAAAGCTGATAGTTTTCGAAAAAACGGATTATTTGTTCTTGTTGTGGATTATTATATCCGTACATCTTGTAAGTACCTTTGCGAAAGACATAAAATTCAAATTTGTTTTTTTTATAAAATAAATATTTATATCTGAAGGCCAGACGTTTCATGAAAGACGATTCATCAAATTTCAAAGTTAATGTTCTGTGAATGTTCTATTCACGATCTGTTATTATTTCAGTCATGTGAAACATTTGTCCAATAATTATACAACAACAACAGAACTTAAATAAAACCTTTACGGAACTTAAAAATTTAGAAACAATTGGCCCTAAGAAATTTTTATCGATATTTTGTCCGATCTCCACAAAAAAAAATAATTTTTTTTATGAAGTTAAAAATACTGAGTTGTCTCACCATACAGACCAAATACAAAACACACCTCCAGTCATGTACATATTTCAATAATAAGGTTATAATATTAAAAATCTATGGTTTGGTACTAAAATTTTCTAAGTAGATCCCTTTTAAAAAATATATTCGCGGTGTCATCCCTTTGTTTAAAATAATATCAATGAATTGGAAATAATTTTGTTTTAGGACTACATTAAATATGTAAAACATTTTGTAAAATATTTACAAAACGGATGAAACTGCTAAAATGACGGACGTACGAATCCTGCTGCGGTGCAAGACGATGGATCGAAAGAGACCAGTTGGGGAGGTCAAAGTGTCTCTCTAAACCGGCTGGTGGGCAGATGCATTTGCCGCCAAGACCTAAACACACCTCAACCGATGAACCCTGAACCGGTGATTTAGCAGGGGTGCCCGGGTTCATGAGGTGGGGTTTGTCTAGGTCTTGGAGGCGACCACGACACACTGAACCCCAGATTCCCACCCACCCCTTAAACCCTTTTCCTCCCCAGAATTCTCCTCCATTTCCTTTCCTTAGAAAAACCCTTCACACAGCATCCCCAAAGATGACATAGGCCCTGAGAGATTATTTTCCTCAGGGCCTCCTGTGTGGAGCTCATGTAAAAAAAAAAAAAAAAACCCGGGCATCAGTGACCAAACTTAGCGAACCACTTGAATTGATCTATGGCAGAGGTTGTGATTTTCCAATAAATTACTTCTTAAAGACTTAAGTATCAAAGATAGGCAAAAAGATTAAAAGAATCGAGGAGAGAGAGCAGAAAGTAGAAAGAAAATAGAACACAAAAAGAAAGTTCTTAAAAGCAAAAAAAAAAAAAAAAAGATAGATAAGAAAATACTTCCTCGAGGGGGAAAAGTGAAAGTAAAGTTTAATTTTAGACCTCATCCAGGCACACCGAAACAACATTTAACACCTTGCATGGTTGGCAAGGAAGTTTACTAAGTCATCGGACTTTGAGTAATATTTGGCAAGAATCATATTATGAACATGGTGAACAAGTTACTTGCTATGCTGTGCGAGCAAAGTGGAAAAAAGAGACGTTTTCAAAACTGATCATATTTGCCAATTCTTTTATTCAAAAACCAAAAAATGTAAGATCTTTTCTTTAATAAACTTTCAAAAACTTCAAACTTACATTTTCGTAATTAATCTGAAGACCGAAGTTAAGTTTTCACCTTGCCCTTCCTCCCCTTACATTGTAAACACTACCAATATTAAAATTTGATGATCACGATAAATGTAGATTAGTTTTTAGATTTTCAAGGCTAAAAGTATTTTCGTTATTTGTTTTTGGGGTGTATTATTCGTGTTGCGCTACCTCCTTCTTTAGCCAACGTTTCGGACAGCGTTACAGTGTCCATCATCAGGGCGCACAATTACACATCTGCCCTGACGATGGACACTGTAAAGCTGTCCGAAACGTTGACTAAAGAAGGAGGTAGCGCAACACGGTATAACATCCCAAAAACAAATAACTAAAATGATATATGTACTTTATATCCCAAAACTAACCAAATTTTTTATGAAAGTCTAAATGAATATTCAATTTTTTATAATAAAAACTTTATAACTTTTGAAGGTTATTTCCATTAATGTAATATATCATTAAAGAAGAAGATAGCAATAATAATCTAAATGAAAATATGAAAGAGAACAAGACACATATGATATTGACAAATATGACGGTTTGACGGAAGGTGGCAATGGTGGAATTGGTAAACGCGCACGTCCCGGTTAGATGAAATGTTCTGGGTTCGAGTCCTAGTTGCGACCTACTTTCTATTTTTCTATCTTGTTCTCTTTCATATTTTCGTTAAGATTGCTCCTGTTATCCTATTTAACAGTGTATGTTGTCTATTTCTATGACCATTGTCTTTATCTATTATTTAAAATTAGTTTTTAAGTAAACCCCGAAGAAGTGAGCATAGCTCACAAAACATGTTTGTTTTATAAACAATAGTGGTAACAAATGAGTATTTTATTAATGTTGAATTAAAATGGTGCCACGAAATAAGTGCTGTATTTGAAGAAGAAAAAAAAGTTTTAAACAGCCAACTTATAATTATTTTAAAAACTCAAAACGGTTTAAATTGAAGTTTTAGAAATAGAATTAAAGCGAACAAATGCATCTGAACATATTCTTCTCTGTTATTCAAGACCCGACTTGTGTAATTAATTCACTTGTTCAACACTAACTTTAATTTGACCTGAGTAAAGTTAAGAAAGACAATGCTATTCCTCAATGACGTTTGGCAATTGCAACACTGTCGGTGAAGTAAAAATATGCACCAATACACACAGTTCTTAATTTGTTGTTGTTCAGATTTACTACAATAATTGTGTGACCTAAGCATATTTAAAAAAAAAGTGTATTTTCTGTATTTACCAATCTTGCGTAATCTATTTCAATGCTATCTCATACCCAATACATAATAATAATAATAACATAATCCACTGATCAGGCGAACATGGTCGCGGGTACAACAAAAAGTTTCCAAACAAAAATCCGCATGGAATATAAATCACCACCACAAGTATTTTCACGGTTGACAAACTTTCTTAATCTTTTTTTAGAGAGGTATAAATTGACCGAACATTTCGCGTAGAACAAATAGTTCACAAATCATAAACATTGACAGCGTCGCAGCTGGTGTAATGTCTTAACAATGAAAAAGAAACTGTTTGTTCGAATCCCTAAAAATTTTATCCTTGTCCTTTGCTTAAAAAGTTAGTTGTAGATACCGATACTGTCAAAAATGCATGATGGTTTTGTCAATAACACTTTGTGCATTTTATTGAATTTTTCTCTGTAATTTTTTTTTTTTTTTATATATGAAATACCGCACAAGAATCCCAACTGCTCCGTCTGGAGCCAATGAGACTATGGCATCCCCAATTGGGGTATGTTGTGAGGCTGAAAGTAGTGGGGAGGGGATGGAGATAGGAAAGAGGAAGGTGGGGAAGTACCTGGCTATTCAGATCTGGTCACTAAACACGGTTAAAGCCATTTCAAGCAACGTTTCAATTCTGAATGGTGGTCTTACACCAGGGCGATACTGATAGTATCTTCCACTCTGGAACGTGCCGCAAATATACTATATATTATTTTTAATGAATAAATTGTGAAATAACACCAATTAATCAAATAAAATTTATTTGCGCACGCCGGGTTCGAACCCGCGACCTTCGGATTGTGAGTCGAGAGTCTTGCCTCGGGACCACGGAGGCCGTCTGTAAATACACCAACTTCTTCATTAGACATGACATCTGCGTGCAAACAAAAAAAATATCTAACCTTTCTTTCTCTCTAGTGTTTCTACGTTATTTTCTGCTTTAAAACTTTAAGTAGATATCTTATGAGATATCGTTTGAAACTTTGAAAAATAGATTACTTGTAAATGGCCAAGGAGGAAACGACGTAAATATTGTGGGTTTATTTTGTGCTATCGTATATTATTTTTACCGAAACACATTCCTTGAACAATAAACTATGCATAAAAATAACATTAATTGGGTTTTTTTGATAAATTTAAAGGTTTTTTGATCTTTTTCACGACCTACGACGCTCGTAGTTTGACATCTCAAATCGCGCGAAAAATGAAGGATCGATTTCATAGACAAATTTAATAAAAATTATTTCGAGTGGCTAGGTGTATTTAGGATACCTTATACGTCAAGAACAAGAATGCCCCAAGCGATTCTGACCTTGTCCTTCATGGGTTTTTTTTATAAATAAGGGTTAAAATCGTATTTAAAAATAAAAATAAAAATAATTGAAAATTTAAATACCCGGTCATTAAGATAGTATAGCCAGACTCGGCCGGGAATTTCGAGAAATATTTCAGAAATATCGACTGTTTTCTACAAAAAAAAACCTTCATTGATTTCGAAATAGCGTTATTTTTTCTAGCACAGTTAGTTTTTAAATTTTGAAAATAGCATATGTATCTGGTGGTAGTTAGCACTTACGCAATTTTCAGTACTAATATTATAAAAATAGTCATGTTAGTACTCTGTAAATGTTTCAAAATAATAAAAATAAAAATGTACATCACACAGAGAACTCAAAAATCTTTTTCGATCCGACCATTATGGTTTTTTTCGGCAGTCTACGCTTCTGAGCATTATAAATACATTAAAACAGCTGATATTTATTATCTCCATTTCATCAAAGAATTACAATTTTTCTCGATTTACTCGAAAAGAAAACTCAAATCAAAAAAGTTTACTACAACATCTACTCCGAATGTGACTTGATTCGCCAGTTTCACGCATGTACTACGAGTTTCTGGACACCGTGTTTAAATGTTAAAACTTACGCCAAAGTACATGAAACCTTTAGTGATTGATTGACAAAATAAAATAAAAAGATAGACAACCTATACGTATACTTATCACACGTGTGACTTATCATATAGAACATTAGAACGAACTTTAAACCAAAAACATCACAAAATTTCAAAATAATGAATGACTTCTCACCAAAGATAATGAAATACAAGAGAAATGCTGTGATGGCCGCCCGGCCGTCGGCGGACCACTACCTAATGGGCGTAGTTTGAATACGGAAAAAAATCGTTCATTTAGTTGATTTTTTAAGGTGTGCAGTAGGATTGGTGAACAATATCGGCGACGCCAGGAAACACAGTCCCACCGAGTTAAAACTGCGGATAGCACATTTTTCAATATCTTTGCTGCTCACGTGCTCACTATGTAGAGTATTCAACATTTTTTCGGGACTGCACCATACCAAATCGCAGCTACGAGCAATTATATTAGGTACGTTACCTCAACCGTACGGTACGGCTGATGATACTGACTGATCGTATCTATCTCGTTTTAAAAAAACTTCCGTTCGTGAGCACCGTCTTTTGACGAAATCAGAATTCTGATTCGCTGGTAATAGGGCCCAGATGTGAAACATGACGTGAGTTATTTGTTCAAGAGGAAGAAAATAGTTTTGAATGTCGGGTGACGGGTATATAGTTTTTGCTCCGCAGGTTTTTGCTGCCGCGAGCGGCTTTTCGTTCGGCTTCGTCCAGTTAGTGTTGGTGACCATTTTTATAAATCCAATAGGAACTGGTTCCAAAAATAGCCCGTTCCTCGGATCCACTGTCATCCAGTGTATCTAGTAACAAAGTAACCGAGACAGACAATGACGTCATATGTAATATATAGCCGCTTGATACAACTATGTATTTCTGTCAATCTTTTCATATCCGGAAACATACTACATATTCACAAATTAGTAGCAATTATACCTAGGGGGGATACGACCCCATCCAACCTGCTTACGGAAGTGGCGACAACTTGTGACTAATTCTTGAATTCGAAACCAAATTACGACGGTAGATTTGTTTGAAATTCCACGTACACAGATGTTAACTGGCGCGGCGCGTATGGCGTGGTGTCAGACTTGCACTCGAAGCCGGGTTCCGAAATTCAACCTCGCAGCCGCAAGCTTATTAATATTATTCGATTCCATACATATATAAAATTGCTGAGAAATTTTAATAAAATTCAACTCAATATCAACTCTGCTGAATAAGCTTTTTCACTTTTACGATAGCTCAATAATTTATAGAAAGCTTGGCTGCAAAACTTTCAACGAGTGATAAAATCTGTTATTTATATATTTATATAAGTACATGAAACCTTTTAAATATTAATAAAATACGCTTTTAATGTCTGCTCTTCTGGACTGTGCGGAATGAATACGGGAGAGGAAAGAGCTCCATTCTCTGAACTTGCTTATTAATTACGAGTCAGTGAATAACTTTGTTCAAGTTTAATACAAAGTGAGAGTGATTTCACTGTCAAAATAAACAGAATGTTTGTAATGTCGACTTGAATGAAAATGATTATTTTTAATTCGCATTGAAAACACCTAGTTAGGTACATCATATTCTCTCGCGTAGTGGGACTTCAGAGAGGTACCTACTATAATATAAACAAATTATCAAACTCCTAACATGACACTTCGTGGAGAACAGTTATGTAGCTGCTTTATTGTCATACCCTTTCTTTCTTTTTTTTTTCTCTTTCTCTGCAGGTTATGTATTACATTTTACACTACTTTGTTTTATATTTTATTTTGATTATCATTATTTCTTTTATCACTACAAGCATTTACGTCTAGTTACAACTAAACATTGATTACTCATTCTGCGAACATTTCTAATTGGAGTATTAATATCTATATACATCTCAATGGCAATTCTATTATTGTAATAATTGTTAACACTCTGTAAATGTTTCAACCAATAAATAATTAAATAAATATATGTTATGAATGTATGGTAAATACTGCACGCTAGGTAACTCCAGATCACTGTTTGACATGCACAAAACCCACATCCATGTTCCCTCGCCAAATTCTGTTTTTTACGTAAACCCCAGGACAGGACTACAGAGACTTACTAACAAAATAACTAACCATCACGTCGTTTCACCGAAGAGGTGGGCAGAGAGGACGGACCGCCAAACAACTCGGTCTTGGCACACACTCTTTGGCTCATTCACATTCATACATCGTCTCATACATGTCAAGAATTATAGATATTTTAAATAGATACCTATTTTAGGTACCAAATTTGACATTTTTTTCTTTTAATATATAAAAATTAATGTTTCAAAAAATCAAGGAAGCTGTTTGAAAACTGAATGTACCGGGACTAAATAAATGTGGGAGAGGAAAGGTGGGGAAGATAGAGGGGGAATGCGTGATGGAAAGTGGACATGGAAGGGGAAGAAGAGGTGGAAGGGGAACGGGACGAATGGGAAATGACACGCAGGGAGAAACAATTTCTTTATTAAATGCCATTAAAACGCACGCCGGGAACTCGCCAGTAATACAATAAAACATATAATTATTTCCACTAATTTATTTTTTGACCGTAACCGGTTTCAGCTTGTCAAAGCCATCTTCAGACTGGTACAAATAATTCTTAATCTACAGTTTATACACATAACATATGCGAGAGAGGGAAAGTAGTCTACAAGGATTTTATTCAATTGTAGGTAGTACCCATACCCAATGGAAATTTTCATTTTTTAATCAAAGGGTATAGTAAATACCTAATACGGATCCGTTTCATTTTATATATTGATTATTTATATAATAAATTCTACCATTTTAAATATTTGTGATTATTTAGATAATAAATTCTTTAATAGCCTGTAATAAAACAGGCTATTAAAGAAGGCACCTGTGGCCAAGATGTTGGCTTTTCAATAAAAGGTTCCTGGAATGGCGTTACCCATACCCGCCTCCCAAATTATAAAAAATAAAACATTGTTAACAAAATATTTTTTTGTCAAAATTTTAATTCATGAAGGATGCAATTTATCTTCCAAAGTAAATGTGTTATTTTTAATTTATGCTCATGGCATTGTTTATTTTTTATTAATTATGTTTTTATTTACAGTAATTTTGTTAACAGAATTGGTTTTTAAATAGTTATAGTATATTTGTTAAATTTATGCACATCACAATGTTTATTTTTAATTTCTTTTATTTTTTATTTTAATTATATTTACATGGTAGGTAAGGCAAAATTAGTTATTAATAATTATCATTAACTCTCCAATAATATCCAAAGTTTCTTCTAGTTGATTTCTTTAAAGCCTTATATTTTATAATTTAAAATACAAATAAATAAAGAAGCACATACCCATACTAGATATTTGCTATAACTTTAAAAAAAATTATATTTCGGTTTCGTCAATTATTTTGGTCTCAAATCCAAATTTAGTTTTCAATTGGAAAAGGTCGCGAAGCCGTTCCCCCTCAGCCTAATTTGTTCGAATTTATTTGTTCTGATTTCGGAACAACTCATTTAGGTATCATAAAAATTGTTGTGTCTCCCTTACTATCATGGTTAGAAGTAAGATTAATATCATGGTTAAAAATATGATTACTCTCATGGTTACAATACGACGATGTTAGAAAGAGAAAACACCACGCTTTATCTTCAAATTTAAAAGTTAATTGCAAAGTTATTAAAATACACCTTTAAAAATGAAAAAAAAAATATGAAATTTTGGAAAATTTTTACAAAATTCTTTCTTTCAAGAAATGACAAAAAAGTGAGCTGACAATAACTTTTATAATACATTTGTCAAATGAAATATTTGTAGGTTTTTTTTCCTCATCAGTAGTTTTAGTTAGAACAAACGTAATGTGAGCCATTTTAAAAACTTTTTATGTTTGCATTAAATTTTTTTTTTTAACATAATGTTTATTACAAATTGTAAAATTTGAAAGCATATTTTAGCACCTTTTACAAACAGTTTTTAGTTTTCGGATGCGTTCAGAAATATTCCATTTGTTTGGACTTAATTGCAAAGCAGAAATATTTTGGCCTTCCGAGAAAGTGGGTCCGCATTCTGAGGGATTTACAAACCTTTATTATTAAATCGTCAATAAGCGAAGAGAAAAATCATGGTATTAAATTGAAATATTCATAGCCCGTGGGTGTGTAAAGCGTTTGCTCGGGCTAATTATTTTGATATTCATATTATTATTTAATCTGTTTTTAATCGGTCATCACTTCGTAAAGAATCTTTTTCACAGCACCGAGATACTCTCTGAATGTTTAAAATAAAACACACAGGCCATAACGTGATGAATGAGCGTATAGACAATGTTTTGAAATAAATTTAGATTCCTTGACTTTGTACAAGGAAGTGATTTAATAGTGTTTAAATCAGTAATTTCGTTTGGAAAACACTTTGAAAATTAGTAACGACTTAAAAATAAAGTGATTGAAATGGATACTGCTGATTTTGTTCTGCAAATCAAAAATGATGTTCTCAAATCAATAATAATTTGGTGTTTTGATCACTTGAACAGGCAAAGAAAATCATATTTGAAGTAAGCTTAGCATAACGTAATGACTTTATTATCGCCTTAATTAATTCGAACTGTTGAGTTTCATGTCATTATTATTTTGTTTACGATCTGCTTGTTTTTTGTTTGTGCAATAAAGATTGGCACCATAGATAAAAGAAACCTAGGTAGATATATCATGGAAGCGTGCTGACTGCCGCTGAGCTAAGACCAAACTATACTGACCATAAAAGCTGAGAAAACGTGAAAGATATGTATAACTCAATCGATGTTTACCGTTATCAGTCAGTGTCCAAACTTAAATTCAGCCTATTAGAATATTTACAATAGAACTATAAATCTCCAGCATGTAAACCGTTAATCGCAAATCCACACAATTATGTTATGAAAAACACCCACCATATAGGGCGTAATAAAGATAAGTGATTTATATTTTTTAAACAAACTTTACAAAATCTATTCGTGCTTATTTTTGTAATAATAATAACAAAATTACTTCAACGATTTATACTTTCAGCTTATATTTTGATACTAATAATATATTAAAGAACTCATTTGTCCTTTCCGTGAAAGTGTAACTAACTATCTGAAATTATTTATTTTAACCTGAAATGTTCCATGGCAGCAGTTTAAAGAATTTTTCTGAAATTGAATTCTTTGCAGAAGTTCTGACGATGATTTAATTGGTCAAAGTGAAATTGCTGTATATTAATGCTGCTATAAGTGCTCTGCAAGCCTTTATTTTTGTTTTTATTCAACTTTGTTATGTATTCATCACATACAAATTATATTTTAAGAGCCCACTCATTATTATTGTTTGTTATATAGGTATAATGCAACCTGCAGTTCAAAAACTGATTTTTTCTGTCTCTCTTATTGTGTAATGCTTTACTTTTTACCTTCCATCTTTTGTTCTATGTATCATATGTAATACCTATTTATGTTATCTTTGCCATCTAAACACACCTGTGTGCATTAAATCATAAAAAATGTGAATATATGTAAAAGCCCATAATGGCATTAATTATTAATAAATAATTAAATAAATTTACTGTGTCCGCAGAAACAACGGAGTGCGCAGACGCCATTTGCAATGGTTTTAACAGTGGTTTGTGGGTCATACCCATTTGTTCCATTATTTAAGGATGCTACCATTGTTGTCAGATTAATATTGATTTAGAATATTACGTTTCCCACCTCAATAGACAATGTCTATTCTGTGGGGGCTCTGTACGCTACTTTCAAATTACAACGTTTTTTTGCGGATTCGCATAACACCTTTGTTATAATATTTATCCTGTCTAAAGCTTTATAACCATCTTTAATTATAATGAGTTAGAACCTTTGTATTTCACCAACAATGTATTTATTTAGAACTTTGCATATTCTCTGTTCCCTTTTTTTAAAATTGCATTATATGCGTAGTATTTATTACCACTGCATTTCATGCAGATTGTACTTAGGTTTCATAGAAAAACGTTTTTAATTGAGTGAAAAAGGACGCCTCGTCGGAATATGAATACTTTTTTTTTTTTACATTAACTCCACACAGGAGGTCCCGAAAAAATTAATTTCCCTCAGGGCCTATGTCATCAGGGATGCTGTGTGGAGGGTCTTTTTGAGGAGAGCAAGGAATGAACATTGGTCTTGAAGAAACCCATGTTGTAGGAGGAAGGAAATACAGAGGCCGGCAAATCGTTCTATATCTGAGCTGTTGACTCAAGAACGGGTCGAAAAAACGACCCGTTCTCAAATGACAAATGTCAACCGTTTACATATGTTGGGCGCGCGTTTGGCGTGTCTCCCGACTATACCCCGCTGCCGAAGGGATCAATGATGCTAGTTCCTCGGAGCACCTTCCATTGAAATACCGGTAGAACAGGGATAGCATTCCCACCCGACGCCTGTTCTCTAAAGATTGCAATCCGTTCGTTAAGGTGGTAGAATCTATCAAGCGGACCGCCCGTTTCTGCACAGAGTCGAGGGTATTTTTCAAGTATTTTGGAGCTCCAGAGCAGAGGTGGCTGCCAAATTCAACCGTGGGGCGCACTTGCGATATATTTTTTTTACATGAGCTCGACACGGGAGGCCCTGAGGAAAATAATTTCCCTCAGGGCCTATGTCATCTTTGGGGATGCTGTGTGGAGGGGTTTTTTTTTAGGAAAAGAAGGGGATGAGAGTTCTGGGAAGGAAAAGGATTTAAAAGGTGGGTAGGAATCTGGGGTTCAGTGTGTCCTGGTCATCCACCTCCAAGACCTAGACAAACATCACCCCATGAACCCGGGCACCCCTGCTAAAACACCAAACGTAGCAAACCACTTGGGGTGACCTATGGCAGAGGTTTTGGTTATCCAATAAAGGTTCCCGGGGCGGCGGTACCCATTCCCGCCTCCCAAATTGATATGTACAGATTTAGCAATTGCGTACTATTAAGGAATCTGCGGGCCATGTACATTACACCTAGTTTTTGAGAGGCTAATTTAACGTTGTGAAGCGAATGTAATGATTACTGTCGCATATCATGAATCTTGGAAATTATTTGTATCGTAAGGAAGATCTCGCGTTCACAAATTATCCAAGTGTTGATTATTATGCAGTCAGCATTTAACGTAGCAAAAGATTCCAGGATCTCGCATGATTGCTAATTCTTTCAATTCCTCGAAGGCTGATACTAATTAGATTCGTCTTCCAACAAGGATCACGTTGAATCACTACATAATAATATGTGTAAGTATTTTCCTCAGGTTATACCACCGAAGCATGCGAAGAGAGCAAATGGACTGATTGCTATATACCTACTGCGGTAACCTAGAAACTACTGGAAAGATGTCTGTTGTAGTTTCCGGAGTACGAACGAGAAAATACGAGATGAGAAAATAATTACGATCCAAGTAGAGTTTCACCAAGAACTCGGCACATACATGTATCTCTACACGCATATTACATGATAAACATACATTTTGTGGTTCTAATCAACGTGGAAACGTTTTATAGATACGGCACGTGGGTGTTTTCTGAAAATCTGAAAGCCATATTGCAAAAACTTTAATAAGTTCCTGCGAAACATCGCAGACCATCGAGTATCACAGGTATCGTTTTCGATAAGAAAACGAATACTAATAAATGAAAAATATAGTGTTACAAGAAGAACGTTATATTACAAAAAAAATATTATACTATAACCTCTAATATCCAAATTCCTCTAATATCCAAATTTCTTTAATATCCAAAATCCTCTAAAATCCAAATTCCTTGGAAAACTCACTCTTACTAAAACGCGTACAAATTTATTCCACTGAAGAATTATTAATAGTACGTACAAGTACCTAAATTCTACCGAAACAATGTTAAGTATTCAAAAGTAAGAGCTTTATCTATTTATGTAGTTCTTCTCGTAAGCTTTTTGACATTTAGCTTTGAAAATGGGAATCTTTCAACTATATGCATTTCGAATGATTCTTAATGCTGAATACTATCTGGAGGTGGCTCGTTATCTACCAACATACCGTCTCCATCCGATGTTGCACTTTCCTATGAAAGGCTAACCGATAAATTCCAAGAGTCAATACTGATACTCGCATGGGCCTAGAATTGCACCATATTTTCGTGAGATGTTCCTTGATCTTGTGATAATCTGTGAATTCTATTACCGCTGGCTGAAATGCGACGGTTAAAAACGACGCACATTTAAAAATTCATCGTTGTTGTAACAAAATTGTTATCCTGGAATGAAACATATAAGACTGTACTCTACATATAAAAATAACATAAGATGGAGAAGGGACACAAATAAATTCTGCTCTTTAAAAAGCATAAAACTGGTATCCAAAGCTTATTTTAGTCCAAGACTGGAACTAAAAACCAATCAATTACAAATTTCGAAGTAAAAGTTTGTTACCTAAGTAAATCATTTCTGCCTAAAATCCTGTATTCAACTTTACCATAAATCTATCTTTTGTCCTATTACTAGATGCCATTCATTTCCCCAAAGTCGTTAGAAATTCTTGAGCGATTTATAGATTACAATTTGAATAGATCTTCAAAGCCAACATCCAACCATTCCACTCTATCCCATTCCACTTATCATCCCCTATTCCAACTCATTTGGATCGCAATGAACCACTGGTAATAATTATTAGCTGTTCGGTGCGACCAGACCGAGTGATCGTTTTAAGGTGTAATTGGAAAATGATATCTCAAGTCTTTCTGCAGATAAACTGTAGATAAAAAAGTAAACACTTTAAGCCGGTTTTCTTTTGAAAGTAGAAATGGCTTTGTAAAATTGCGGAATAAAATTTCGGTCGATTATAGAAGTGCCACAAGAGACAATGTCAATAGGATATCTAGGAAAATCCGGCAGGTAAACAACCTTTTGGGATTTCGTGTATTATTTTTCTATACAGAATTCCAAATATTTACGTAACCCGTAGCATCATAAAATTTTGGTATCCAGACGAAAAGATTTCAAGAGAATTCCATCGTTTATATATATTCAATAATATTTTTATTTAATCTATAAAACTAGTTTATTCAGCAACCAGTTTTGCTGTGCAATTATTATTTCACGCAATAGCTGTTTGATAATGCCTTCAGAAGGTGAAACATCTGTCACGCGTAATAGTAATAACAATTACACAACAGAAGTTGTTTAAAAATAAACTATTTTTTATAAATGTAATAATTATATTTATGAATACAAGAAAGAAAAGCGTATAATTAAAACAGAGTTCCACAAAAACTTAATGACGATGACTAAAAACAACCTGTATTTATAAAATTCAATAAGTATGAACTTTTCGCTGATATTTGTAGGAATTGAGTGTTTTGTAAATGGATTATCGAGATTTAGCCAATTTCATGGTTTACCAAACGAAAAGTTTTTAATCGGTGTTTTGATAGTCAAAAATTGTTTTGTATTCATGGGCGGTTTGGGAATTTTAAGTAATGCGGATCCTTGAATTAGAAAATATATATTCATGTCGTGTTTATGAAAAGGGTCAGTTTTCTGTACAAGATATTGTACCCAATTTTTTAAATAGATAAAATAGGTAATATATCTTATAAGCAGTATTTTCATTCATATTTGAATGCCCTGAAGAGATCCGAAAATTGTTTAAATTTGAATCTGAATTTTTACTTACCAATTCTACAAAGTCATAATTTAGATCTACTTGTAGGTTTTTTTAAAGTTAAATTCTGACGTATGTATCTTGACTTTTTGAAAATTTTAAAACAATTATGTTTAACAGTCTCATGAGTGTTAGAAGTCTAAGATTTTTTCAAAGTTTTCAAACGAATGTGTAACACGCAAACTCACTCGTTTTCGTTCGGTTCGGCCAGTGCGGACGTGTAAAGAGCTCCTGGGTCTTTTTAACCCGACGCCAGTTTTTGGTAACAAAAATGTTCAACAGTGATTTTTTATCGACCCCTTTTATTCATGATAAATAATAGACAGTTGAACAAAAATTAAATATTTGACCAACTTTTGCACCAAATTTAAGTGCATGGTAAATTAAGAATTTTGCTAATAGTTATGGTAGAATGTACTAAAGGCCGAGCAGCGACTTTTGCGTTTGGAAAGCAGGCAAGGTGTAGCGGTTCAAGAAAACAAAGAATTGTCTTTTCAAGAAAATAAAGAAAACTTAAACCTGTTAGCCAATTTGCAAGTACAGAGAATCTCGTAGAAAATGTGCACTAATTATAATTAAAATGTTTTAAATAATACGCAAACAGTTTTGTCTTCACTTACAAGCGTCTAAAATTTTAAAAAATATATACAAATTGATAAAACTGATTTTTTACAAACATTTCTTATCATTACCAGTATTTTCTTCCAATTTTTAAAATCCTTGTAATCTTTAAAGTGAGACTAAAAGAAGTTGAATTCACAATTTTTTTTATTTTAGTTTTATTTTACTGAAGTGAAATTCAATTACACGTGTTCTTGCGTTTTATGAAAATCAATATAATTAAAACAACAACAAAAAATTGGTTAGCACTCTAAAAACACAGAAAAAATAAACAGAAAATCCTGGGTCTTTTTTACCCAACGCTAGCGCTCTTGTTTCAGAGTTAGACGCGAATGTTCCCGGGTTAAATAGATTTGGGGGTAACATTGACCAATCAAGAATCTGTGACGCAATTTATCCAGAATCCATTTTAATTCCATGTCAAAGGATTTAGACCCCTGACTGGCAATTTAAGGGACGCGCAAAACGAAGCAGATTCTCGATGATTTATCGGGCGGAATGCGATTTGCAAAAAGAAATGAAAATAGTTTAGCTAGATAAGCCCCAAATGCGTGCAATGATTTTTTCTGTTTTTACATTAACTCCACACAGGAGGCCCTGAAGAAAATAATTTCTCTCAGGGCCTACGTCATCTTTGGGATTGTTGTGTGGAGGGTCTATATAATGAAACGAATAAGCCTGGGTCTTGAACAGACACACGTTGTATGAGGGAGGAAACACAAGAGCAAATCGTTCCAAAGCCGAGCCGTTGTACCCATAAACGAGTCGAAGAAACGACCCGTTCTCAAGTGACAAATATCAATTGTTTACAAATGTTGGTCATGCGTTTGGCGTGTCTTTCGATTATGCACCGGTGCCTAAAGAATCAATGATTCTAGTTCTTCTGAGCATCTTCTATTGATATACTTAGATAGAAAAAGGACAGCATTTCTATCCGACGCCTTTGCTCTAAAGATTGCAATCCGTTTGACAGAAGAATCAACTAAATGGACTGCCCGTTTCTGAATAAAGGGTTTTTTTTAGGTATGTTGGTGGTCCAGACCAGAGGTGGCTGCCAAATTCAACGGTGGGGCGCACATGCAATTTGTCTTACGATCTAATAATTGGCTCATCTGACAATTTATTTTTCTTCTGCGATGTAACTTTGAGAACTAACCACTTTGGTATTCATAAAGCAATGCAATGTCTGTTGTAGTTATCATGTTTAATTTTCTCCTTTGAACCCCTTTTTAATTTGAAGTTTTCCTTTGTTAGTATTCAGTAACATTTTTATTCAATTTATAAATTTTACTTTAAAAGTAAATTAAGCTCAATTAAAAAAAAGCAACATTTTTAAACTCCAGTGCGATTAATGCAGCGCTTCACATGTTGGTATAACTGGTCGAACGTTTAATATTTTATTTAAAGAACCCATGCGATGGCCTAAAAATAGTCACAATTTACCTCCTAAATAAAAAAAAAATCACTCACTCAATGATAATATTAAGCCAACTCCCTTACGTTTAAAAAATAAAGGCCGCAAACTCAAACTTTTGACAAATCAAAATAAATATATAATTCGCTAGTTTAGTTAGTTTTTGTTATATTCGGTACAAATCCTACGTGGCCATGTCGTCGATCTTAGGTAAAAATTTGCTCAGATCTGTGAATTCACGAGATATTGTAATTGTAGAATTTGGAAGGCTTGTTAAGTTGAAAGAATTTAACGAAAAAAAATTGAGTATCACTGCTTTCCAAAAGTAGAAATTAACCAATCAAATGTCAGCAAACTTGAAAAATTACGATACCTCTCCAATGACATTACCAATATACACGTTATTTCATACCATTAGAAAAAAAAGATTTAGCAGATTTGATTAAAAGCTTATCCATTAAATAAATAAAATGTGAGTGTATGAATACAATATCTGTATGTATGTCCACTGAACCTAGTTCAGTAAGTTTTGCATTATGTCAATAAGGTATCATCAATCTATTAATTCATACAAAAACCTGTCAAACGTTAAAAAAAAGAAATTCACATTTCCCAACAAAAAATTTCGCATCAATGGAATTATTTTTGTACCTAATTTATCGGTTGTTTGATATGATAAGCAGTTTCAATTTTGAATCAAAAGTTCATTGAACTAGAATAATGTTAATCATTTTACCGGAATATTTTATATTACTAATATATTTTGCTCTCTACGCTATGGTTGAATTTTAGTTTACAGAGTATGCAAATTGAATTGCGGAAATTCCGCGAACCATTCTAATGATATCTGAGTCTATGAAAACTGGTAGGAAATGTTTTCCGATGAAAGCAAATATATCCTTTCCGTTAGAAATTTATGTTTTTGTTCTGCTACATCTACATATATGATCATTACATTATTTTGCAACGTCAATGTTTGCAACACATACACAACCAACTATCAATCACGCTCACTTATCAATAGGATGCATGATTTAGGCAACAAGTTTGGTGATATTGTAGATATATTCGCCGATTCCCTTTATAATCTAAAATGCAATTTAAACCAACACTTTGTGGAATCCTACAAATTATTGTAAAGTGGGTATAATATATTTAACGATTTGATGTGTTATTGTAATGTTTTATATTCTATGTTATTGTCAAATGTTATATTGTTTAAAATATTTCACGGTTTTACGCTATATTCTTCAATAACTACTTGCATATTTTTTAAATGTTTTCACTTTTATAACTTTTGATATAAATTCTATGTATGTATAATCCTCGATATCTTAAATATTACTTTATAATCTATGTAAAAGCCCCTATGGGCGTATAACAACAATAAATAAAATAAATTAGGGGAAGAATGAATGGGGAGTAAAATGATGGAATTGAGTGCCTTCTTTTTATGAGATTTATGTTGACACCAAACATAGAGTGCTCTTTGGAACATTTAAATATTAAGTCGTTAACCCAGAGCTTTAGTTCAACAGAGTTCATTGTTGACATCATATTATGTAAGTATTAGGCAGTAAAAGGCTTCAATTTCGCGTGGGTGAAAATTAAGTTGACATTATTCGTTGAACGTGTTGAGATATTATTACTTGCGGGGCAAATCCCTGAGCCAAACGGCGACTGGTGCGAGTAAAATTTTTGCGCCCCTTATTAAACCCAGTTACATCACCTTATTTGGATAAGGTTCTAACCGACAGTTTTTCAACAATGACTTTTGAATGCCAAACCATTTCTTTTTCTCATTTTTATAACCGAAATATATTTTAGAGTAATTAATCTTTTATTGTATTTCCGTAGATACTTGTATGACAACGTTGAACCGTTAGCAGTTACTTTGTTTATTTTGTTTGTTTGATAATTTTTACGAGGCGCATCGTAATTTGTCACTTTATATATTTATTTATGGTTTGAAACATTAACAGAATGTTAACAATTATTACAATGATAGAATTGCCGTTGGTATATTACATAGGTATTCCAATTAGAAATGTTCACAGCATGAGTAATCAATGTTATGTTGTTACTAGACGGAAATGCTTTTAGTGATAACAAAAATAATGATAATCAAAATGAAATATAAAACATAGTAGTGTCAAATATAATACCCTGCAGAGAAAGAGAAAAAACAAAGAAAGAAAGGGCATGACAATAAAGCAGCTACAAAACTGTGCCACGAAGTGTAATGGTAGGAGTTTGATATATATATTTTGTTTTTAATATATGAGATTGTTTGCATATCTATATGGTCACATTCAATGGTATTATATAGATGACACATTCGAGGCAGAGGATCCAGAGTATCCAATATTGTTATTAAATAATTCAAGATGGAATATTTTATGACTGCTTGAATTACGTCTTTTAGGAACTTTAATATTAATATTGCTCGAACAATGAGTGATTTGAAGCTTATCGTGAATAATTTTGTATAAACATTTTAATTCAGCAAATTGTCTTCTTACCAGGTTTGTAAGGCTAGGTTTACACTCGTAAGTTTTTTCCCGTAATTCGCTCGTGTAAGCGATTTTTGGCCAAATTACCAATGTAAACGACACCAAAAGTCACTTAACGTAATTTAAAGCAAATTACAGAACTTCTTCTTTCGGAAGTTTTTTGACAGGTCTAATCGCGTCCGCGTGAAATTCCAGCCTTCTTACAGCTTATAAAATCAGTTTGATAATCTGAGGGACTTTCTGTAATAAATAGTACCAAAATGCGCCGTTGCGAAATGTCAAAAATCAAAAGAAAATTGTTTTTATTGGATTTTTTCCTGTAAAACTAGTATTTATTTCCACTTTTTTGAGTTTTCCAATCCTTTCCAATCTCAATGTTTATGTTTTTTAAATTACGTATTTGAATACGAAGTCGGTTGCTGTCAGCAGCCGTCAGCTGTCATTCGGAAAAAATTAAAGAAATCCATTAATTTTCGCTTTTGACGGCACAAAAGTGCATGGAGAATTCTTTAATTAAAGCCAAATGCTATTTCAGCACGTTATTTGGGCCTTTTCGTCTGTATTGACAAAATCGCGTAAATTTGACAGTAGCAGGTCGTTTTGGAAAGGAGGCCATCTTACCGCAAATGAATTTACAGATGTAAATGGTCGCATGAGCAGTTACACAGTTCGAACTTCCGAAGAACTTCTGTGATCATTAATTACCACAAGTCAGATGCATGTGTAAACGCTCCTGTGAGAAACCTGTCAAAATCTTACATAATCCGTAAATTTTAATTACGAGTGTAAACCTAGCCTAAAATAAAATTGTTGGAGTTGTTCCTCGTAAGATAGGAGTAAGGCATTTAATCCAAGTTTAAATGATAGCAGTCTTAGGATTTTTTTTGTACGGATTCAATGATTTTTTAATATTTTAAATAGTACTATAATAGTAGGTACTTTTATAGAATACTTTAGTTGGATAGGCTTGGATAGTATTCTAACTTCGCTTTAACATGGTCTGAGGTGTCAAAGTTTGCAAAAACGGTTTCTCATCTATTTACCGATTTTTAATTTTGAGTTTCAATATTGTGTATAATATTTTGAAAGAAAATATTTCTACCAATCTTCCAATGGCGTTAGGGAAATATAGTTAGAACCTTGTGTAATGAATTATCATGCCCTAGCTGGTTGCATATATTTCTATCTGCACGTTTAGGTGTGTTCTAAAATGGTTAGTGCACGACCTTTTTAAATATTTTATTTTAAAATTTGTTAAATTAAAATACTGTACACAAAGATTCAACCTCAAAATCAGAAAAAAGTAAATAGATTATGAGAAATCGTCTTTGTAAACTTTGACACCTTCTATCTCAGAAGAAGGTAAAGTCAGGCTAGAACCTTGTTTAAACAAGTGACGAGAATACGCTTAGGTAAGTGATCACTCTGATAAATAATATTTAGATGAAATGTGAATTTGTGCAGCCACTTTTATGTAAATTTATATCAAGGGCGATATGTTAGGTTAAGTATTTGAACACTTTGGCGCCTTGGCAATTCTGCGAACTGCTCCAACTGCGCCCGCACGGTACCGGCCCTGATTATTTGGAGCGAAGGTCGTCGTCCTTTAAGCGACTTTCTTTTTATTTTTCCATTGCGTCATTGTATGGCTCCTTATCAAAAGCATTATTTGAATGAGGTCTGAGCGTTCGTAGAACTACTTGTTTAAGCTTTTGTAAGTTCTTTCATTACCCCTTTTGTATTCCAGCCCACACAAACCGTGGTCAAGAAAGGCTCTCAAATAGCGAACCGGAGGTCGCGGGTTCAAATCTCTACGTGCAGAAGTAAATTTTATTTGATTGTTTTATGTTATTTCACAATTCAATCATTTTAAATAATGTAAGGTATTTTCCGGCACGTTAAAGATATAATTAGCATCGCCCTGGTTTAGGACCACCACTCAGAATTGAAACGTTGCTTGAAATGGCCTTAGCCGTGGTGACTAGATCTGAAAATAATTGAATATGTCGTTACCCACCTTTCTCTTCCCCATCTCCTTCTCTTCCCACTTACTTTCATCCTTACAACATATTCCGGTTGTAAATACCTTAGCCTCACTGGCTCCAGGCGGTTGGGAGCAGTTTTTTTTTTACATTAGCTCCACACAAGAGGCTCCGTGGAAAATGATGTCTATGTCATCTTTGGGGATGCGGGGTGGAGGATCTTTTTTTAAAAGTGGTTTTGGGGTGGATAAGAATCTGGGGGTCCATGGGCACGAATGGGATGCGAATCCATCCCTTCCACTGCGGTGCAAGGCAATATTCTGAGAGTACGGCTGGAGAAGTCAAAAGGACTCCCTAAACCATTTTTTTCCGATCCGGCCTGCCATGCAACTGGTGGGCAGACGCATCCGCCGCCAAGACTCGGACAAACATCACCACATAGGCACCCCTACTAAGTCACCAAATGTTTGAAATGACCAAATGAAATTTTCAATTTTCCAATTTTACTATATCACTTTTACAACTTAACCTCCTTCATGCACATATCAAAACCAAAATAACGGCGTGAGATAAAAGCATCACGTTGATTTGCGTTGCAGAATAAATTATCATGTAGCTTCGTTTTAATAATTACTGGTACGATAATGGTATTTGCTTTACGTAGCGTTTAATCCGAATGTCATTCGATGATATTGTATGCCATCCTTGTAATTAGTTTATTGCAGTGATCTCCCGATAAGGATATAAGCATTGAATGTAATATGTTTTATATAGATAAAAGTGAGAAAAATATTACTCTTTAGTGGCATTCTAGTACTGTTATACCGCCCATCACAAAATTTTGTTATCCTTTCAAAATAAATACCAGTTGCTCCCCTGACAGTTGGCCCCTCGAAATTATAATTATCATAAAATTATAAATATTTGCGCATTATTTTCCAATTTAAAATGGACTTCAATAAAAATTCTTGTTATGGATTTGGAACGAGCAGGGTACCTAGCATGGTCAATCGATATAACCTTATATCAATACGATATTGCCCAAATCCGTCATCTATGGTCAGTTAGCAATATTTGCGATCACCGTCAACAATTGGTAAGAGAAATTCCGACCGACGCGCGACGATTGACAAATTTTAGCCCGGATTCCATAGTATCAGATAAGTTTCGGTTAGCTGTCAATATATGCATTTATTTGAATTATGTCGTTTGTTAATCAACATTACTGGCTTATTTTATGAACTTATTAAACTAACGAAGATTTTTGTATTGAAATAAGTCATATACGCCATCCATAGACTTTATAATTCAACAAAGATGCGAACAAATTATTCCGTTCGAATTTTGATAAACTTAAGTGGCTGAAATATGACTCAAAACATGATTAACTAATTAACCTCCGTGTTGTTCAAAAAGTAAATGCGGACTGCCAATGCATATATAGGTTTGTATTTCAATTCAAAATTGCCAAATTATTCATATTTTTACGTATTTGACTGGCGTTTGACGTTTCTGAATGTGAATTTATTGACAGATCCGCCAGTGTTGCCAGCGTATATCAATTTCTAATTTGTTCCCCACCAATATCGGTTCGGCTATCAACAGTGAAACTGTGCTAGGGATATCGATATAAAATCATCGGAAGTTACTCCTAACGATCCGATATTGTAAAGTTATCGATTTCACCAAGCTGGAGCCCCTGGTATATACAGTATGTAGACAAGTAGTTTTATCCTTGGTGTGATTGATGGAAAATATGTTTCATACTTTTGTTATTCAGAGGTACATCTGTATGCATACTTCTTCGGGGACACTCAGTTATATTTTTAAACCGTATTTTCTCTAAACCTACTGCATATTCTATAAAATCATGCCGGGGAGCCAACTGTCGAGGGACCATCAATTAACCGATTAAATAATAACATTCCCCTTTACATGTGTTTTTTATTTGGCACTCTGCGTGTTACACTGTATCTATTAGTTGTTTAGTTAATTAGTTGTTCGTTAGACTGTTTAGTCTATGGTTTGTAATAATTCAGAGCATTAGAAATTGTGTATGTATTTGTACAGTGCTCTTGAGAATTTTCACGAAAACAGCGCTAAAAAAATCATCCCAGTAACATTATTGTTTCAGCTAGAAGTATAGTTATCTACGGCACAATAATTTTTATGCACTTATAATGACAATAATTGCATTGCTTAAGGATATTATATATAAGGGCATACTGTACAGGGCACGCAGATACTTTAATAGTACACAACTGCTAGCCCTGTACAAATCGCAAGTGCGCCCCACGGTTGAATTTGGCAGCCACCTCTGGTCTGGAGCCCCAAAATACCTGAAAAAAACCCTTGACTCTGTGCAGAAACGGGCGGTCCGTTTGATAGATTCTCCTAATTTAACTAACGGATTGCAATCTTTAGAGCACAGGCGCCAGGTGGGAATGCTGTCCTTGTTCTACCGGTATTACAATGGAAGATGCTCCGAGGAACTAGCGTCATTGATCCCCTCGGCACCGGTGCATAGTCGGGAAACACGCCAAACGCGCGCTCAACATTTGTACACGGTTGACATTAGTCACATGAGAACGGGTCGTTTCTACGACTCGTTCTTGAGTTCAACAGCTCGGCTGTGGAACGATTTGCCGGCCTCTGTGTTTCCTCCCTCCTACAATATGGGTCTCTTCAAGACCCATGTTCACTCCTTCCTCTCCTCAAAAACACCCTCCACACAGCATCCTCAAAGATGACATAGGCCCTGAGGGAAATTATTTTTTCCTCAGGGCCTCCTGTGTGGAGTTAATGTAAAAAAAAAAAAAAAAAAAAAAATATTACTCACAGGAATAAATTGGGAATGGATTCTCTCCGCGTTTCACCAAGAGTTTTTTTTTTTTGTTTTCACTTCGTATTTTTTCTAAATCAATTTGCTTCGCATTTATTATGCGATTGGTATAGTTCGCGGAAAAGCTTGTCCTGTTACTAGCGAAATAATAACAAAATAATGCACTGCGGCGTCTTTACACTGGTTATTGCGAACTGACCGAGAAGCGGGAAGGGTAGAGCGGGGGGAACAATAATCGCCGGAACAACAATTTTCTCGTTCCAAAATAACACAAAAATATTAGCCTAGCGCGGCCAAATCATAATAGAGAATTCCAGTCTAATTTTTTTTTTATGAATAATGCTAACTTCAATAACTGCATATTTATTTTTATTTTTATAGTTAGTTTTAATAGTTAAAATAAATGTCAAAGTTTTAATTTTTCAAGATCCCCCGAAAACCACCGAATCAAGTGTGACGTCATCATGACTAACCGAAGTATGAATCTTGTAGGGAACAGCTGTTCGACTCCCGCCATTTTGAATTTCAGCATTGAAGCGTTTTCATAGACATTACTGGGCAATACGATCGTTTTTTGTACAGTTAAAGTTTTTGAATATTTTAAATAATATAGATAAACTAATGGAGATACTTTATTTTTGATACTGAATTATTAATGCCTAAATAATGTTTCAATAAAAACAAAAACTATTATATGTCCAATTCTCTATAAACCAATAACACGGAATGCCGAACGGCTTGCGTCTTCATTTCTATTGATTTCTATACAACTTTGACCCAGGTGACGCGGCGCGGTGACGTCACGCCGCCAAAATCCAGCAATAGGTGTTTTAATGACACGTTTTAAAATGGACTTTTTAATATTTTTTTAAAAACTCTACGTTAAATATTATGTAATAAAACTTATATATTCAGAATCAGCGTGTATTGGTCTATATGAACATATTTTTTTAAAGCCTTAATATTTTTTACTGGAGTTCCTTATTGGCGCTAACATTATTATTTTTGTAGAGTATCATACAATATTAGATTTGTTAGGCACTTGCAAATGCGAATTCAAAGCGTATTTCAGTTTTATTTAAGTATTACTTACTTCTTGTTTTGTTCAGTAGTTATTTCAGTTTTAACTGCGTATTTCAGTTGTTCATAACGAGTAACTTGCATTACGAGAAAAATAAATTGTTAAAAAAATGGCTCCCTTAACGAGCGTTATTTCAACGAGTGACAGAACGGGAAAAACTTTCCGCACCAATGTTACATCAGTCCGTGTTTAGCACTCGTTCCGTTAGAATGTTAGTATCCCTTGAGATCACACAACTTGTGTTCAGACATCGTTTATGATTTTTTGTACAGAGTTTAATAATCCTTGCAAAATGACCCCGAAGAAAAACCCGCAAGAAGACAGACATAGGAGAAAAAAAATAAGTGTAGAAATGAAACGTAAAATCATTGAAAAGCGAAAACAAGGTGTGAGCATGGCTGATCTAGCACGCACATACGATCGTTCTATACCAACGATTTGCACTAGCCTCAAGGCAAGGACACGATTAAGGAGATATATGCTTCAAGGGGAGTGACAAGAATATCTACTCAACGGTCATGTATTCTCGACGATGTTGAAAGGTTGTTTCTCATATGGATAAATGAAAAGCAATTGCAGGGCAGCACTATTGGCAAAACATTATTTGTTTTTTTTTATTTTATTTTTTTTTTATTTATTGAGTTAATACTACGTGAACATAAACTAATAAGTACAATGTAACATTGCATTTGATAAATTTTAATATTTTTACGGTAAGGATAACACTTATTTTTAAATACATTCATTTTTTCTTCATTCTTCATACTTTCAGGCATTTCACCATACATCTTTAATCCTCTATACATAAGGCAGTTCTTTGATTTTTTCATATGTCGCAATCTAACTATTTATTTCTGATTTCGTAATTATGTATAAATCTATTCAAAACAATATCATCCTTAAAGTATTTTGGCATTTAGTTTTTCATAACTATTTGCCCAAAAATTAACACATTAAACAGCAGTCTCTTTTTGATAAGGCGAAAGTAATTTTCGCAGACCCAATTAAGAATTCCTACTGATTTACTGGTCAAACTGGTCAACGGCTGAGTTGGCATCACGTCTAGGTCACACCCAGGCATCGTTGTGATTTTAATTCCTCGGCTGGTCACGTCCTCCATCAGAATCACAAATTTTCCGCTCACAGGAGATGAGGAGATGAGACTTTGGTAGTGGTAGGAGATTTTCAAAATGTCTTTAGGTTATTTGTTACCCGGAAATGTTTGTCTTACTTTTTAAATTAAAAAAATAATTATTATATATCGAGTACATCCCTCAGCACATTGTGCACACAATATGAACTCTGTATCGGAAAACTTTTTTCTTCTGTGAAATTTTGACATTATTTGGCAATGGCCATCAAACAAATAAATCATTTTCCGTTTGAAACGGTAAGAAACTGTTTATCGCAATTTTTTCCCAAGAAGTCATAAAACTCACAAAAACAAGACCTCTGAGGATATTAACTGTTAGAAGTGCGTTGTTATCATGTTCGTGTGCGCGGAGTAAGCTCAATTTTTCCTTACTTCTGGTGAAATTGATCAACATCAATTCCAGGAAATAGTCAATTTCATTGGCCTGTCTGAGTAGAAAGGTCTTATACCAACTGGTTACGTTGGTTTTCATTCAGATCACACTCCTTGCGATTGTAAAAATAACGATTACTGTAATGGTTGAGCATAATGGCGGCAAAATTCCTGTTTTATTAACTTTTGTTGTAATTTACAAATTGTTTGCCATTATCACAAATTACCGTAACTTTTCCCAAATTATGAAAGAATTCCCACTGCTTTTTAGAAATTTACCCGACAAGTCTATTCAGTTTGATTGTAAACTAAATAATGTTTGTCTCTTTACTGTCACATCTATCAAGGAGCTTGGGGTCACTCTAGACTCAAGACTACTAACTTTCTTTCCGTGATCACATTAATTACATCGTAAACAAATCACTTAAACACTGGGCTTCATTCATAGAAATACCGCTGACTTTAAACATACTGTTCGCTAGTTCGCCCTCAATGGTTTCCTTCTATGCTGTCTACATTTGAAACATCGAATCCGTACAACATCGCTTCCTAAGAGGAATTGCTTGGAGATTAGGACTTGAAAGAGGCGAGTACTCGTATGATGAAATTGAACAAACTTTAAATATTTCTTTAAAAAATCGAACAACACTGATCTAATTTGCGAATTCAAAATTATCAACAGCATTACTGACACACCTGCTATGTTACAACTCATCCAGTTTAACATCCCTTCCCGTAGACTCCGAAATAATGAATTGCTGTTCCTCAATCAACATTCTATTAATTATGGATATCATTCTCTTTTATCCTGAATGTCCAGACTTGTTAACTCAAGTCAAAGCATTGAATTTGTTGGTGTTAGCCTAAATGACTTTCGGCGTAAAATGTGTAATTTTTAAAGTCTTTTAAATCCATCTTCACGCTTTGACTTGAAGTTGTCTTCTATATGTTCTTTTTTATAACAATTTGTCAATGGTCTTCATTTATATGTACTTTCCTGTCATTTTCATCTCTTTTTTTATTCGTGTTATTGTTATATTATTAATAGACTATTTTTCCGTAATTAATAAATAATTAAATAAATAAATAAATCTAAAAAGATCCACGTAATAGAGTTTACAGAAATCAGGCGCGTACGTAAATACAATTGTATTTGGAATTTCAAGAAATATAATAGTAGTAGTATAGTAATAAACAACGCTCCTGGCGCGTGTACCGAAATCCTCGGCGTAAAATACAAGTGCATGTATCTACGTTGAATGTAAATGTAAATGCTTGTTTTTCAATAATGGGGTAAACACATCTGTTCCTTGTAATGTGTTCTTTAAAAAGGAAACAATGTTTCACAGTCTTACTTCACACGATGCTTTTCACAGTATTGATAATGATAAATAGACGTGAATGAGTTAGAAACATCATTGAAAGACGTCGGAATTTTTGGGAAACTATATTATGAGAAGGCCTGAGGTTTATTGTTAAATAATGATGAACCGAAAATATTTATCTAAATGGAAATAAAATAATGATCAGCACTACATTTCTTGCTTGCACTTATCCAGGCAGGAATGGGTAATATTGATACTATTCTAAACCACACTAAAGTAAAAATGGGCAGTAAGTACACCTGATACCACCTGAAGCTACGGACTGCTCATTAGTCGCCCACACACACCCCACACCACACAATGCAGGACTACATATAATGACGTCACTGAAGGCCGCCCAGTTTCATGTTGACTACCGGCCGAATCTTCCTGGATGAGGTGTTTCATGGTTCCCTCATTCCCGAAGTCAGATGCAGAAGAACTCCAAACAAAAAGGACATGACGCCTCCTTCTGCCTCCTTTCTACTCCCAACATAACACAAATAGACACGTATATATATTTCCCCCGGTTGCTGATGCTGATGATTGCTGATGTTGATGCAACGCAAAACAAAACAAGAAGGATTTTTAAATTATAATTTTTCGACGATTGAAGACTTATTAATGAACGGAGTTCAACTAACGAAGCTTGTTGTATTTAAAGAAATCGTGTGTGTATGTAAACTTAAATGTTTTTATTAAAACACAAATATCTTTGTACACATCACTTTTATTTAATATACACTCAACATGTTTCGTGAGCGATGCTCACATCCTCAGGAGTTAAAGTATACTGAAGTTATAATTTTATACAGATCATGGATTAAATACAGGGCTAGGGGTAGGAGGGAGGGGGAGGGGTAAGAGCGGGGAAGTTTACTGGAATTTGGGATTACATAATATCAATATAATCATTAGAAGGGAAAGACCGGTTAAGTGGGAAAATATTTAAAAGAGTAACAAGTTGATTGTATATTAAATAAAAATGATGTGTACAAAGATATTTGTGTTTTAATAAAAATAAAATAATGCCATCACAAAGTAAAACCCTTAATGAAGAAGTTTTCTTCGAAAAAATAAACTTAAATAATTCATCTCAGACGCGATCGGCTTATTTCGTCCGACTTTTGAGAAAATAAAGTGGTTGAAAGATTGATTGAGCGTTGATAGCAGTTGATGATTGAGTGAAGGGTGGAAGAGGTAATGAGCATGCTCATTTATGAGCATGTGTATCGTAAGTTGGCAAGATAGCTCTGATTTACCGCTAACAAACATTATGATAGAAGTCTCGCGGAGAAAAAAAAACAATGTTGGGAATTATAAGAAATGTTGAGTTTATAAGCAGGAAAAGGGGGTTCGGTAGTTCCGAATTGGATTATTGGTTACACTTCCAGACTTATTTCTGTGTTTAATCAATATTATTTACATTTTTTGAATATATAACAATCCGCCCTCCACCCAATCCGACTTGCACGAATCTAAACGAACTATTATTATTCCGACGCGACGGCCCGACAAGGGAATGATACATATATTTTAAAATTTTATTAAAACTGTAATAAAACTGTAACTGTATTATATTTTTTTAGAAGACATATATGTAAAATAAATGTATAATTATTTTTTTAGATTAACTCTACACAGGATACCCTAAGGAAAATAATTCCACTCAGGACCTATGTCATCTTTGGGGATGCTGTGTGGAGGGTCTTTTTAGGGGAAGAAAGGAGAGGAAAATCTGACAAGGAAAAGGGTGTCAGGGGTGGGTAGGAATCTGGGGGTCAGTGTGTTCAGGATTGACAGACGAATGAATGGCAATGTTCTGAGAGAGTCTTTAGTTCTGAGAGAGTTTTACATTTATCAATCAAGGAAGCAAAATAGAAATTCATATGATTTTTTTTAAATTGGTATATCTTATTTAAAAAATCATGGCAAAATGAAATTCCATCATAAATTAAATATTTAAAAATAATAGGGTCTACAATATAGTTCTATTGGCAATACAATTTACCTCTCGTTTTAAGCTTTTATGTATGTTTAACCTCTCAGGCTAATTTTTTCGTTTTTCTGAACAATTCATATGTCTCATAGAAATCGTTGTGTCTCCCTTACCATCATAGTTAGAAATATGATATCAACGGTGTTAAAAAGAAAAAACTCCACGTTTCATATTCAAATCTAAAAATTAACCACCCTTTACCCTTTTAAAACCAAATTTTCGGATTTCTATTTAATTTATTTTGACATGGAACGACAAAAAATGAATGAACAATAACGTTTATAATACATTTGTCTAATAAAACTCGTACGTGTTTCTATTATTTTTATTATCAGTGACTTAAGTTAGAAAAAACGTGAAGTAAGCCAGTTTTAAAACTTTTTTACGATTGCTTGAAAAATTACACTTTACAAAATTTGAATGCGTATTTTATAACCTTTCGAAAACAATTCCTAGTTTTTGGATGTGTTCAGAAATATTCCATTTATGTGAATTTTATTGCAAAGCGGAAAAATTTTGACCCTGTAACAAAATTTTGTCGAGGATTGGGGGTGTAATTAAACAATTTCTTTTTGCGCTGAAACAAATGGGGAAAGACATCATCAATCGTTGGTCTCTTTCAGAATATTCTTTTGACACGAAACAGACAGAATCATCGCATTTTGTTTTCATTTCCAGACACCGAGCTGTAGGCTGATTAAATAATAATAATAATAATTGGATAATTTGTAGAGCGCCGTTTTTGTGAAAAATCACCTCAAGGGCGAAAAAAATCACATGAACCTAAAGTGAAACCTAAAGGCACCTAAAGTGAAAAAAATCACATGAACATACAACAGAAGTAAATAACAAATAACAAAACAAAGCTGTTAAATGGTCCGAGGTTTGTTTACTACGAAGTAATTGACACGAACCTAAGCTAGTTATTCATGTCGGTGTATCAGCCGGAACTCGGATGTTGAAATTAGAAGCTTGCGCTCATGGACTTGATTACTGGAGTCCCGATTGTTACGGGATTTGTCCACCAAATGCCATAAGTATTTGTTGTGAAAAAGACGAAGATAAAATACACTGCGGGCTAAACATCCCGAATATTGTTAAAGAAGCCTCGACTTTCATCGAGGCTGAATCAATCAATAGACCAGATATTATTTAATCGCATGGAGAACCTGAAGAGGACTTTGTTACTATGAGAGAAAATATGAATGAAGAAATTATTGGTCTCTGAAATTTGTAATATATTTTAAAGTATTATTTAAGTCCGGTATCGAGGAAATGATGAAATAAAATATCAAGTCACGTAATAATTTTATTGCATTGCTAAGCCACCATGAATAAACGCTGACCACATAACTCAAAATTATGCAACTTCAAAACGTCCTTTGAAAAGTTATTAAAAATGATGGAAAAAATCAAAGTGTGTAATTCACACGCCTTAGAAGTGAAACTAGAAAATTGTTTTTTTTTTCTTTTGTCTATTAATTTTAAAATTGTTTGAAGATATTATATTTATTTGCAGCGCCCTTGAGGTGATTTTTCACAAAAACGGCGCTATATAAATCATCCAATTATTATTATTATTATTATTTCACAAAATAAAAACGTTTTTTTTTTATTTTGTAGGATTCGAACCTCCGTTCGCTTGATGTCTGTCGTTCTGGCCGCTGAGACTTTTCAGACGCCTTGCACATTGAGCTATGGGGAGGCACGCGTCGGGATGCGAATTAACCGCATTATATTAGAACCGAGTATTTGAGAAGAACTGAGTGGTGACGCATTTCCGTTTCATCCGAATTTCAAATGGCGCTAAAGAAGTTTCACTTCAAAAATATATTAAAAATATTTTAAATAGAGTAAGCTTCGTAGGCGACGTGCTATTTTTTCATAATTTTTAATGACTTTTCAAAGGAGTGTTAAAAATGCATGATTCTGAGTTGTCAAGGAACCGAATCACATGCTTAAAAACTTAATACACGTATATCTACAATTCTAACGGTAGCAATGTGCAAAGCTCATAAGTGCTTCTTGGTACCTAGGATACCATGGAAGAACGATAAAACCATCTATGAATTCGATATTGACCAAATCCATCATCTATGGTCAGTTATCAACATTTGCGTTACGGTCAACAATTGGCAACAGATATCGTATCGCTTGTGCAAATCTTATAATGCCTTAAGAGATATTGACATTTTCCATTGTACCCTTAAATCGTTTAAAATCAAACTAATCTTACAATGTTTTTAAACTAAAATTATTATTTCTTGTTTATTATTTTCTTTTTAATAACTTTTTACTCAACACTGTGTACTATTATAACGTTATGTAAGTACTTGAAATTAGTACTTCTGTATTGATTATTATCTTCTTTTTAACAATTTTTTACAACTTGCTTACACCAAAATACTTTCTATAACTGCGTAATAGCCACTTGATTCCCAATCAGTAACCATAACAAAATATTTTAAATGGAAGTTAACCGGTTTATATTATACTAGCTGGTGCCCGGCATGCGTTGCCATGCCATTTAATAAATAAATTATTTTCTCCTGCGTGTCCTTTCCCATTCGTCCCGTTCCCCTTCCGCCTCCCCTTCCTCTCCCGCGTCCTCTTCCCGTCTCGCGTTCTTACTCCGCCTCCTCCACCTTTCCTCCCCCCACTCCAATACCCCTTTCCTCATCCCGCGAACCCCCCTCCCAAGCTCCCCTCCCCCCTCCCAGATTCCCCTCCCCCTCCCGGGTTTCCCTCCTCCCCCTCCTGCGAACCCCCTACCCGAGTCCCCCTCCCGCATTTCATACATTCTTTCCCGATACATTCAGTTTTCAAACAGCTCGCATGCCACCTTTTGCATATTTCATAATGCCAGAGCTCACCAGTAGTAAAATCCAATTTGGTGCCGTTGTTCGGAAGTCATGCGCGTAAATACATTTCGGCGATTCATTTTTTAGAGATAAATATTAACTACGATGACTGATTTAAAAAATATATATCAACATGGTTTTCACGGCAACGATTTATTTTGCTTTTCTTTTGACGTTAGCAATAACTGCCGGCCTCCGTGGTCCCGAGGCAAGACTCTCGACTCACAATCCGAAGGTCGCGGGTTCGAACCCGGCGTAAATTATAAATTTTATTTGATTCATTTGTGTTATTTCACAATTTATTCATTTAAAATAAATAGTATATTTGCGGCACGTTCCAGAGTGGAAGATACTATCAGTATCGCCCTGGTGTAAGACCACCATTCAGAATTGAAACGTTGCTTGAAATGGCTTTAGCCGTGTTTAGTGACCAGATCTGAATAGCCAGGTACTTCCCCACCTTCCTCTTCCCTATCTCCTTCCCCTCCCCACTACCTTCAGCCTCACAACATACCCCGATTGGGGATGCCATAGTCTCACTGGCTCCACACGGGAGCAGTTGGGACTCTTGTGCGGTATTGTAAAAAAAAAAAAAAATAACTGTAAAAAAAAAAAAAATAACCCGCCTTTTTCGACAGAAAACGTAAAATAAATATAATATTTTAATATTTATAATTTCGTAACGCCAGAACTTACCATTATATATAGCCTATATTACTCGCGTATAATGTAGCTTTCTATTGGTGAAAAAAATTCTAAGATCGGTTTATTAGTTTATGCGTGAAAGCGTAACAAACAAACACACGCAGTTTCGCATTCATAATATTAGTATAGATTTAGAATTTTAGGGTAGGTACTTTCTATTACATAATTCAATTTACCAAATTCTGACACAGGCATTTAAATACAATAGCGAGTTCCCGGCATATGCTATGCCACTTAATAAAGAAAAAAAATCGCTCTACTTACCCTTTCCCATTCGTCCCAGATGATGCCAGAACTCACTTTACACGTATATAAACCATCGCGGGAATGCGCACATAAAATCCCCAAAGTTTCATTGCAATCGGATGAACGGTTTAGCAACGCAAAACATCTCACAAACATAGACAGAAACAAACACATTTTCTATAGATCAGTAATTTTAATATCAAAAATGTCAGTTGAGTATTTTTAAATTTTTTTAAAGTTTACATTAAAAGAATTTGTATTTAAAAAATGTTTTTGTAATTTCTAAGAATACCATTTATTTAAGCGTATTTCACCTTTCAAAACCAGTACCTATTTAGTTTTTCGATACGTTTACAAATATTCCATTTATTTGAATTTTTATTGCGAAATCGATATATATCGAAACATTTTTACCTTTTGACAAAATACGCCAAATTTTTGAAGGGTTAAGCTTTGGGCTTTAAGCTTTGAGCTTCAAGCTTTGAGCTTTAAAATTTTTGAAGGGTTAAGCTTTGAGCTTTAACCTTAAGCTTTGAGCTTTAATCTTTAATATTCAAGCTTTGAGCTTTAAGCTTTGAGCTTGAAATTTTGAGCTTTAAGTTTTGTGATTAAAGCCTTGAGCTTAAAGCTTTGAGCTTCAAGCTTTCAGCTTTAAGCTTTGAATTTAAGTTTAGAGCTTTAATTTTTGAGATTAAATCCTTGAGCTTCAAGCTTTGAGCTTCAAGTTTTGAGCTTTAAGCTTTGGGATTAAAGCTTTGAGCTTAAAGCATTGAATTTCAAGCTTTGAGCTTTGAGCTTTAAGCTTTAAGTTTTAAGCTTTAAACTTTTAGCGCTAAGCTTTATGCTTTGTGCAAAGCTCAAAGCTTAAATCCGAATGCATAAAGCTCAAATATTAAACTCAAAGCTTAAAGCTCAATCTTAAAGCTCAAGCTTAAAGCAAAAATTCAAAGTTTAAAGGCCAAAGTTTAAGCTTAATATCAAAGCTCTAAACTTGAGTTCAAAGCTTAAAGCTTAAAACTCAAAGCACAAAGCTTAAAAATAAAGCTCAAAGTTAAAGCTCAAAATACAAATCTCAAAGAACAAAGCTTAAAGCTCAAAGCTCAAAGTTAAAGCTCAAAACACAAATCTCAAAGCACAAAGCTCAATACTCAAAATTCAATATCAAATCTTTAAGTTCAAGGCTTAAAGCTCAACACGTAAAGCTTAACGTTGAATGCATAAAGTTCAAAGCTTAAAGCTCAAGAATCAAAGCTCAAAGCTTAAATATCAAAGCTTAAAGCTAAAACTCAAAGCACAAAGCACGGCTTGCGTTGCAATGCAAAGAAATCAATTGATTCTCCTTGAATGTCCTTTCCCGTGCGTCCCCGTTCACCTCCCGAGTCCCCTTCCCCTTTCGCGTTTCCCTTCTACCTTCCCCGCCTTCCCATCCCTCGTCTTCCCACCCACGTACCCCACCTCCCCCGTTCTCCTCCCCGCTGCCTTTCCTCCTTGCCACTAAAATATATGAAATACGCACATTTTCATTAATACAAATTCAATAACGCCAGAACTTACCATTATAAATAGCCTATATCCTTTGCGGGCGTGCGCACAACAAATCACCAAAGTTTCATCGCAATCGGATGAACGGTATGGCAGCGTATAAAATACGAACAAACAATTTTTGATTTTTATATATAAGATAGGAAAGATTTGATTGTTTGTTGGTGTCCTTCCGTACGGCCCGTACCCCAGTGACGCCAACATTGTATAATACTTACATTTTTAAACTCGTGATATCTTTTGAATGGGATGTCCGAATGGAATAATTCAAAAAGTTATATAAAGGCATTAAAGCAGTCTCGAATATAAAATAATTTATATTGATAAGAATTAATATCAAGATACAAATAAAGAGTCTTTTCTAGCGGCGGCATTTCAATTAAATTTTTTAAATAAAAGAACACTTATTGTGGCATAACTATAATAGTAAGACATATGCTGTCGCGACATTTTTTGTAGATAATGATGTGTTCTACAAAGTTGTAGTACATTATTTTATTCTATCATCAATAGTTTTTGCAGCGCACGTGATTTAAAGAATATTTTCGGTAATTTTTTTACACCTTGGGTTACATTATTGTAGTTTTAGTAAAGATCCCTAATTTTTTTTAAATAAAATATAGCCTATGTTACCCGGGAATAGTGTAGCTTCCCAACAGTGAAAGAATTTTTCAAATCGGTTCAGTAGTTTCGGAGCCTATTCGATGCAAACAAACAAACAAACAAACAAACAATCAAATCCTTCCTCTTTATAATATTAGTATAGACTAGCTTTTCCCCGCGGCTTCGCTCGCATGGTATTACGGGAAATTACTGTAGCGGTTGAACTTATCAATTATCCCCCTCCTCCACACTCCCACCCCCCCCCCCCCCAGCATTCCATACATTCATTCCCTTACATTCAGTTTTCAAACATCTCGCCTGCTTTTTAAATTTCATAAAGCTATAGCTCAAAGAAAAAAAGAATTATCGAATTTTGTTCATTCGTTCGGAATTTATGCGCTTACAAACATTTCGGATGTTTATTTTTAATTAAATATTTGGAAGTTTGTTAATATAATAAAAAAATTACACTATTTATTATTCAGTCTTTATAATCGTAATTACGAATAATATTTTTAATGTAGGAACTCTTATCTGACATTTATTCCAAAACAGAAGCTTGTCCAAAAAAAACAAAACATATTCTAATATTTGAATTTTCTGGAGCAGTAGCTGACCAGGGGGTACCTATCAGCTTAGAGCCCACAAATATGTCAACTTCGTTTCCATGGAAACTATTATTTCTGACGTTAGCAAAAACTCGCTTTTGTTAGCAACAGAAAACCTATAACAATTATATTAATTATTATTTTATAATTTCATAACGCCAGAGCTTGCCATCATATACAGACTATAGTCTTCGCATATAATTTAGCTTTCTTTTGGTGAATGAATTTTAAAAGTCTTTTTATTGGTTAATGCGTGAAAGCGTCATAAACAAACTCGAGCAGTTTCGCACTTATAATATTAGTACGGATTCACTGTTCAATGTACAATTACTTTATATACAACTATATGTTTCGTGAGCCTGTTACGTATAAATAACCCCAGAACTCTCTGAGCGTAATACTCAAAAATATGATTGTGAACTTACCTTGCGCGGATAATACATTACAAAAAATAGCGATCTGACAAAATTTCAAAGGAAAAAACAGATACACTAACTTCGATTGTCGATATCTGTGACGTAAGAGGCCTCCCAATATTTTCAATCCACTTGAATTAAGATCAGTACGATTTTTTGTAATTTTGAAATATGCACAAGTCAGTTGTCAAATTAACACAACTAGAGTAGAAATTAAAATGAATTGCAAGATTTTCACTGGTCGCAAAACTGGTTTAAAAAAACTGGTTTAAAAAAACTGCGTTATTTCTTCAAACGGACAAGCGAGCGACATCTCTGATTCATTTGGTCGAGCATGATGATTTAGAAATTTTTTCGAACAATACATTTGCCAAAAATCACCACTTTTGCAAAATAATAATGCAATGCAATATATTAAATATTTAAATTATTTTTTCAAATAAATCAACAAAAAAACATATTACAATGCCTTACCATGTTTCCTAAATAAAATTTTAAAAATCCTTCGACTTAGGAATGATTACTTTTAGCACGGCCTCTACAGTATCACATAAGTTTCGGGTAACTGCCAATACATGTATGTACTTGGATAATGTCGTTCGTTAAGCAAAAATAGTTATTAACGAACGGAGTTTAACAAACGAAGCTTTTTGTATTTAAAAAAGTCGAATACGCAATCCATAGACTTAAATAATGAACTAAGACGCGACCCATTTATTCCATTCAATTTTTGATAACTAAAGTGGTTAAAATATGACTAAAGAAATGATTAAACAATTAACTCCCGCTTAGTGTCAAAATTAAAAGCGGACTACCAACGCATATTTAGGTCAGTATTTCAAATCAAAATTGCCAAATTATTAATATTTTTTTATCTTAGATTGGCTTTTGACGTTTTGAAGTGAGAATTTGTAGATTGATCCGCTAGTGTTGCCAGCGTATATGGATTTCTTAGTATACCCTGTCAATATCGGTTCGGCTATCAACAGTGAAACTGTACTAGATATATCGATATAAAATCATCGAAAGTTACGCCTACCGACCCGATTTTGTAAAGTTATCGATTTTACCAAACGAAAGCTCCTTGATCCCGATGAAAAATAATGCTGAAACGTACCTAAATACAAATTTCATCAAAATAATAAGCCCCCATTCTTTGCCATCGAATAACGGCACGTTTTTGAAAAAACATAAGCCTGTTTTCCATAAAACTAGTAAATTGTTTATCACATTACCCATTGCGGTCACGTGTTTTGGTTCATCGGAATAATAACATCAAATTAATGCTGTGTGTCATTCGCACGCCAAAATCAATAATTTTGGAGATGGGAAATAGTAAACAAACACAATGTAATATGCTTCTGTGTTGATTGTAGATAAATCGCCTTCCGTTGACTTATATAAAAGAATATAGTGCCTGGGTTGTTACCGAATTGTGGATAAGTCAGAAACACATTTACACTCGTTACAAATTGAGTAGTGTTCATATCGGAAAAGAAGTAATTCTTCATGTGTCACATTGTTTGGTTCAATTGAATGCATTCAGACCAAAAATAAAATCACAAGACGGTATTAGATAATAGATTATCAGTGAAAAATTATAGGCATCTCTTACTATTTTTCTTTGCATAAAAAGGAAAAGGTTATGTTCATGTAATTCACTTTATGTTTTTCTTTTATAAAGATAATGTTTGAATACCAACATAAATACCAAAATGTCTATAATATTCTGTGATACCTTTTTATATTGTAATTCAAACCACAGACAATAGTAAAAATATTTAGGCGCCATCAGAATTTTTTCATTATTTCTGTATTTTTATTCGTATATTTGGGCATAAATTTATCGAGCAACGTTTAAAGGGTACAATTTCTCGAATACAGGATGTAAAAATGTGCTTTTTCTATGCCTTTAAGAATTTGAAGTTATTAACTAAAGAATATAATTTATTTCTTCAATATTCGAAAATTTACTATGTGGCGTCATTCTAATTAAATGATAACAAATCACTAAGCACTCCATTTTTAATACAAAATTATCAATAGAGAATTCCAGTCCAATTTTAAATAACTGCATTTTTATTTTTATAGTTAATTTTAAGAGTTAAAATAAATGTCAAGATCCCCCGAAAACCACCGAATCTAGTGTGACGTCATCATGACTTGTAGGGAACTGGAATAATCTGTTCGACTCCCGCCATTTTGAATTTTAGCATTGGAGCGTTTTCATAGACATTACTGGGCAATACGATCGTTTTTTGTACAGTTAAAGTTTTTGAATATTTTAAATAATATAGATAAACGAATAGAGATACTTTTTTTGATACTGAATTATTTAGGCCTAAATAATGTTTCAATAAAAACAAAAACTATTATATGTCCAATTCTCTATAAACCAATAACACGGAATGCCGAACGGCTTGCGTCTTCATTTCTATTGATTTCTATACAACTTTGACACAGGGGACGCGGCGCGGTGATGTCACGTCACCAAAATCCAGCAATAGGGTGTTTTAATGACACGTTTTAAAATGGACTTTTCAATATTCTTTTAAAAACTCTACGTTAAATATTATGTAATAAAGCTTATATATTCAGAATCAGGGTATATTGGTCTATATGAACATATTTTTTTAAAGCCATAATATTTTTCACTGGAGTTCCTTATTGGGAAAATAAATATTTATGTTAATTTACATCAATACAACATCGCACTCTCTTGCAAACAAAAATACTAATATGTTTATAACATATAAATATAAATATGTTTATAACAAAAATGTTTTAACATTAAAGAATTGCAAAAATGAGTAATTTTTTTTAATATTATTACATTTTTTCCCTTGATTTTTGATACCTATTTGAAAACATGTTTCTCAAAAAAAATGTATTTCAGATTTGACAAATTTTTAAATTATACTTGTGAAAGCATTTTTCCAGATCTGAGAGATATTTTACGAACACCATAAACACCATTGTACGGTCGTAATGTAAAATTATTTGAAAACATTCAGTTTCAGTCTTCCACTGGGTTTGCGAAATGTTTGTTTATAGTTTGAAATGGTTTTCGGATATGGTCCGATTGAATAAAAATTCCAATATATCGTATTTCAAACAGCGCGTACTTGCAAAGGGAAGCCCTATTTTTATAAATTGAAACGCCACAGAACGGATGGGTTATCTTTCGAGAATTTGTCAAAAAAAGGGGTATTTATCTTTACTACGTATCGGTTTTAATTATTAAATTTTCGGTTTTATTTAAAAATTAATTTTGATAAAATGAAGATTTTCACACGGTTTCCTTACTTCACACAAATACAAGCGTAAACTACTAAAAAATATGTTTTTTCATTGTATGGACATTTCATGATCATACAAATCATGACCTCTAGAATCTAGACACCGTTTGCCAAGCAATTTTAATACCTTTTATATACATTCGTGGCTTTATAAGGCAGACTAAGAATATATACATTTTTGGTCATTAGCTTCCTTTTAAACTGTAATTTATAATTGCTCCGACAGTTGGCCCGCCGATAGTTATTCCCCTAAACAGTTGATCCCCCGACAGTTGATCTGCCGACAGTTAATCTTCAGACGGTTGAGAGAAGTTGGGCCACTTGTGATGTATTCGGATAAAAAAAAATGTTATTTGCAGGTAGGAACCCTTAGCAGTTTTTTGCTAAGCCGACTGAACGTATAGGTATGCTCCTTCGGAGAGTCGAAAGTATTGCTGTTAAAAATATTTTTACATAGAAAATCATTTCCCTACGTTTAAAAGTGAACACTTCAAAATATTAATCTCTGTCGTTATATTCATCCAATTTACTTGGAAATGATTCATTACGTTCAAACTCACAAATTAATTCAAAGCAAATCAGAGTTATGAAGGAAGATTGAAGGATTCTTCTCATTTTCCATCATTAATTAAATGTAATGAACAAAACATAACACGAAACGATTTTATACTCTAAAGATATTTTTCTAGATAGCTGTCAATCTTCTTTTGTCATAATTTTATTGCAATCGGAAACCAAAAATCACAATACAAATAATACCACCAAGAAAATTGTATGATACAAGGATAAATATTGCTAGGAAAAACATTACGTAATATTTGCCGACAGTTTGTAAAAGTTTTCACATATTTGTGTTTATAACGCCTTAAAATTACTAAATAGTCTTCATATTTCGATAAAAAAAATTCTTCATATTTCGATAGTTCAAAAATATCTGCTTAAAAGTTTTTTTTTTTTAATTCGAATTATTTTAAAAGTTATAACCATTAATAAGTGTCGTGGTATAAGTGTCGTGGAAACAGACGCAGTCTTACTTGAATCTAAATAGAACAAAACTTTAAACCCATTTTTCTCAAAACAACTTTTCTTACGAATAAAATATAGTTTTATACGAATAAATATAGTTTTGTTTTGTCGTATAAGTGCATTTGTCACAAAATAACAAGATCTAACAAATCGATTATCTTGAAATTTGGTAAGAATTTTTTTTTATACATTCCATTATGGTAGAAGCCAACAAAAAATCAAAATTTTCAATTTTTACTATTCGTAAAAATTCGCAAAATTTTAAAAATAACTAAAAAATATATTGGGTAGGCGCCATTTTGCGAGAAAGAACTTTTTTAAATTTTTTTTTGGTTCCTACTATAATGACATTTGTCCTGATAAAGAACCTACATTTTATTTATTCTTTAAATGACCAGAAGGGTGGAAATCGTGACAAGATGGACACCCTCTTTCCCCCCCCCCCCCTTGTAACTTCGTGAAATATATATATTTATTTTTTTCTGAATTTTTTTTGTGAATTCTTAAAACATAAATAAGTCAAAATTTTAAAAAGCATAATTAAAATATTAATGATTTTTTTTTAATTGACCGTCAAAAAACGTTCAAAATCGACTAGATAAAAAATAAAAAGGCATAAGAGTGAAAAAATATTTTTTCATTACAATGTAGATATCCACTGATCTCAAAATTAGAATTGCATAAAGGTACATTATTATTATACCTTTGCAATTTTTGTTACCATATTGAAGAATAACGATATTGTAATAAAATACAAAGTACTGTTTAGAAATTGCTCACATTTATTTAAGGGGGTATTCTAGTCTAAAAGCATAAATTGTAGGTGTTTTTTCAGGTGCAACAAAAAAACCAATAAGTTTTCTACGAACTATTATTTAACCAAATATTTATAAAGCATTAAAGAATCCATTAGAAAAAGAGTCGAACGAAAAAAGTAAAAATACAAAAAGTTGCAGGGCGTTGAAGTGGGGGGTTTCAAAAAATGGCGCGCCCTGGTTGACATGATTGCAACCCTCCCAGTAATCATGGGTTGAGGTTTGTCTAGGTCTTGGAGGTAGATGACCAGGACACACTGAACCCCAGATTCCTACCCACCCCTTTTACCCTTTTCCTTCACAGAACTCTCCTTCCTCTCCTATAAAAAAACCCCCACACAGCATCCCCAAAGATGACATAGGCCCTAAGGGAAATTATTTTCTTTGGGGCCTCCTGTGTGGAGCTCATGTAAAAATAAAAAATAAAATTAAAAAAATAATTATTATTATTCTTCATCCAAACAAATGTGGCTATGATTCGAACTAAGGAATGGTAAAAAAAAAATCTCGAAATGGCGGCTCTCTGAAATAAAAAAGACATTTTTGTACCAGTTTTTTTGACTTTCCAAATTTTTAAAAAATAGTAAAAATTGAAATTTTGTTGTTGTTCTAGTTTCCGCCATAAAGAAGGCTCACACCAAATTTCAAATAAATCGGTTCAGTAGAACTGAAATATCGTGTCAACCGTCTCGAAAAAAGTGGTTTGGAGAAAAATGGGTTTAAAATTTTGTTCTATTTAGATTTCGGTTTGATTTCGTCTAAAACGCGTCATTGAAATGGTTATAACTTTTAATAGTACGAATTTCTAAAAATTCTTTTAAGGAGATATTTTTGAAAACTTAAACTTTGGAATATGAAGAAAAAAAATGTTTTTTTTTTCTAGACTAGAACACTGCCTTAATGTTAGCTTAAGTACCAAGCATTGCCCGGGCTTTAGGTCATTTCTCTAATTTTAAATCTGAATATATTTAATCATTCAGATCTAAAAGTAGTGTAATTAAACTCATAATTAGATGTTAATCTACTGTTAAATTCAAATTTATGTTGAAAGAAAGTAAATCCCTTTGCAAAACACAATTTAGTCAAGTGTTTGTCATTAAGTAGCTACCTCAACAAGAGTGCTTCTTCGATTTTTTCTTTTTTTTCTTTAAGAACAAAAAATGTTTTTTAAATTGTGGTTTACTGGGTTCTATATATTCAGTGTCTTTGCACATTAAAAGAATATTTCACAGGTAAATTGGTGTTGCCAGCTTACAAATTTTGTTGTTCTATTTTTAATATTTTCTTCTCTTATTTGACAGACTATACAATATAGTCTAAGAATTAATTTTATAATAGTTTTCTGTGCCTTTATGATTGGGTCTAGTGCAAATGCAGTACCACCTCTTTTCTCTTTTTTTTTAAAGAAAGACAAACATTCCCGGGTTACGAATTATCCAACAATGTTTGAAAATCTCCTACTACTACCACAGTAAGCCGAAAATGACGTCGCCGGTGCGGTCAGTTGAAATAAGCACGTGGATAAATTTTATAAATAGTTTTTGCACTAATCGAAACCATGTTTAAATTTTCGCTATAATATTTCGCAGGTAATATATATTTTAATTTATTTTTTTATTAAGAAATCATACAGTTATATATGTGAATTCATATTAAATTTCATTAGTCACCTTAAATTGTAAAAATATCTTTTGTAATTTACTAAATTTTGTGATATTATTCCAGATCCAGTTGAAATGTTCTGACCGTAATTTGCTTCCGCAAACAAATCTCCTTGGGAAAGCTCAGCATTCAGAGCTTTCACACTCAAGATATAATGGGTAAAAAGGCTCTTTCGCTGAGGAGCTTCAATCCACTACACAACAGCAAAAAGCTTGGGGTCAACTCAGTATCAATAAATCGTGGAATCTTTTGACCATTAAATTGATTTATCATTCGTTGAATAACCCTTATCGACCCCATCCTATTGTGCAAAGTACCGCCCTATACCTAAAATTCCACAATTTTGCGTCAACTCCTGGATGTTGAGAATTATGGTTTGTCGTGCTATTTATAGAGTATTGTTTTAGTGCTAAAGGCGGCACGAAAACCTCCGTGAAACTATCCTTTGCTTAGACGAATCGTAAATTCATTTATTGACAAGACGGCTTTGTGAATAACTAATTGGGCAATGATGAAGGATGGGGGCGCTAATCAATTATACAATTCGTTTGCTGCGAGGATGCGATCAATAAACAAATCAACAATTCACTGAACTATCCAAATATGCTTAACAAGGAAAGGATTTCAGAAAATGCCAAAGACTTACCTTGGTCCTATACTTGTAGTTGTAGAGATGAAAAACAAACATATCACATAAATGATTAACCGGAAAGCTCAGGCGATTTACACTGCATAGGTAGCGGAACAATACAAAGTTTATTTTTGTATTTTTCACAAAAGCAAAGGAAGAGAAATGGAGCAAATAAGCTATTTAGTTACTATGGTTAGATACTATCGATTCGCGCAGAGGACGAATCTATCAATACAATGAGCCCATGGTGCCAGGTTGGTTGGAAACCTTATGCTTCTGACCACTCAAACACTATCGGTCAAAAGAAAATAATGTAAGGCTCATAAAACACAGTGGAAACTCTACTAAGAGGACGGACTATGAAGAGGTCCGTGGTCGTTGTAGAAAAACTAGTACCGTTGAGATACCTGGAACCTAGATACCCATCGTATATTTGTAGTGATGTCAAACTATGTAGTTTTCCGACTGCGAGATAAGTGCGCTCGCGACCGCAACGGTCGGGGTGAAAGGTCGTATTTTTCTTCTCCGTTAATTAGTTGAAAGTCTGTCTGTGTAAGTGCAACCGAGGTGTTCCAAGCATACCGCATGTAGCTTACGTATCGTGGATAGAATGCTGAATAATACTTATTCCTAATGCCAATTTCAAGTTTATTAAAATTTCTGTAAAAAGGACATGAAGCACGCCCTAGTATGAGAAAGTACGTGTTCTAGATACCTAAGAGTAAAGGTTTTTAAAAGATTTTGTAGCTACCATATTAAGTTTTTTTTCATGATAAAAGCTTATTATTTATTGGTTTCGTTCATTGTTTTACTTTGCATTATTAATACTATTAAGATTTTTTTTCTTTAAATAATGCGCATTATTTGGTGGCAACACATAAATATCCTACTTAATTACCCTCAAAAGTCCATGACTGTCCGTTTATACGATGAAACGGAAAATTCCTATTTTTTAGAGGTCACAAAGCACTCTTTAGGGTGAATTGCCTATTTTTAAAAAAAAACTCGGCCTAAGCTCAGAATTCAAAAGGATTGCGTGATTTCCACTATGGATTTAATGAGGGGATATAAAATATTTTTTAAAGAATCAAGAAGAAAAATGTCCTCTTCATTGTGGGTCTCCCCTAAATAATATGATTCTCAACTGTTGAGCTAATAATATTTTTATTACCTCTAAGGGAAAACTTAATATAAGTTTATATGAATTCCCCAATGTTGATCGTAAATCCTTTGGCGATTGTTAAGCCGATTACAACGGCAAGAGCGAGAAAACGTTTTTGATTCAATGGATTCATGGCCGAAGTACCCTATTTCAACTACAGGGAAAGTTTCGAATTCCCAAAAAGCATTACATAAAGTAAGGTTTATGTTATCAAACCGTACTTTAAGTATATGTACATAATTTCAATTACTTTCAAAAAATTTATTTATTTATAGCTGAAGTTTTTCAAAATCATTTTTTTTTATTTTTATTCTAACTTTATGAGTAAAACCTCAAATTGTAATATTAAATTAAATGAAGACAATATAAGCGAAACTCAATCGAAAATCTGGAAACAGAAAAATCAGAAAAAGATATTATATACGAAAGAAAAAGATATTATATAAAAAGAAAGCGAGAGGTCCTGTGTTCGATTCCCAGAGATGCCAATATATTTTTATGATTTTTCTGTTTCCAGATTTTCGATTGAGTTTCGCTTATATTGTCTTCATTTAATTAGACATTTCACTTGTTTTAAAGGACAATTAAATCAGACTTAGAAAGTGACATTCACTTGTATTGAACGTCAAGGGCAAAATTTCATCAAACTCAGAATAAGACTGTAGATTTTTATTAAAAACAAAGCCCCACTTGGACAATTCTGTAAATGTATGTTTTTAGGTTTTCACGGCCAAAAGTATTTTTGTTTTTTTTATTTTTGGGGTGTTATGCCGTGTTTCGCTACCTCCTTCTTTAACCAACGTTTCGGACAGCGTTACAGTGTCCATCATCAGCTCATCTGCCCTGATGATAGACACTGTAACGCTGTCCGAAACGTTGGCTAAAGAAGAAAGTAGCGAAACACGGCATAACACCCCAAAAATAAATAACAAAAATTCTGTAAATGTACACGGTGAGATGTGCAGCTGAAGTTTCCAGTGTTGCCTGGGCTTAATGCAGAATTTTTCGAAATGGTAGACCGAAGGTAATTTCCCTGTAATTTTGAATATTAAATGTTCAAAAATTCATCGAGCAGTACAAAAATTCTGCTTGTTGGGTTGGAAAAAAGGGATGGGGCCTGTTTTTGAGAACTCGCGTAAATGGATACCTTTTTATAAATTTGAGTTGAATCTGTGGATTTGTGTAAAAAGCAAAGTCACACCGGGACAATTTTACATGTGTAATGAATTATATATGGCTGATTGCCCGGGCTTTAATCAGAGTTTTATAAAATCAGACGTAGACAGTTATGATCTCAATCTTACGCTAGAATTTATCAGGTCTGTGATCTACTTTTTTAGTTTGTTGGTTTGTGCTTTGGTGAAATATCAGTACATTGTTTCAAAGTACGTGGCATGCAGTTAAGTTTAATGGAATAGTATTTAAAGGATCTTTGTCCGTGGCATATTGGCATACGTTTTCTAGGAAAAAGGAATGATAGTGTTTTTCTTAGAGTTAATTTGTGAAAATTTCAAGAATAACGAAAAATATTTAAGTGGAATATTTTGATAAATGAAATTAGCATGAAATAGCTCCTGTACAATAATTGATTTTTTTTAATGCAACTGTTTTGGATTCTTAAATACATAATACGTAATATGAAATTAAAATATTATATATTTGAATATCGCTTTTGTTTGTCTGACATGAATCTTGGAAGTGGAAATTAACACACACAAATCCGACCGAGCTGAAATTCGGCATTTAGACTCGTTGTTAATGAAAATTAAATTTTGGTGGCAATCACACACAAACACACGGATACTCAGAAATTTTTCTTAGATTCAAAGAAATCAAAGCACCTTAATGTCTAAAATAAATGTCAATTTAAACATCGGAATTTGGCCAGGTTGGTAACGCGGTTGATTCGGATTACTAGGAAAGAAGGTTTAAATATAAGTAAAACCGTTTATTTATGTTTTAAAAGACCTTTGAAAGTAGATGTAAAAAAAATTGTGGTTTTACGAGTTGATTTTTTCATGAAATCAAATTCATTGAAAGTAATGAATTTGTAAAATTTATTGGAAACTTCCATTTAAAAATTTATCGCATTTTTTAAATGTTTTTTGATTTATTTTTATGTAAAGGGCAGAGAAGGATAAACCTTGAATCAAGCTCCTTTGATTTTTGAAAAATGGAAAACGGAAATTTCTGATTTACATTAGCGGAATTTGGTTTTTATTTTACTGAGCCGAGCAATATTAGAAAGTTATTTTTTCGAAATGTGCGGGATCGCAAGAATTATTTTACAAAAATATAGAATTTATGAAATCATCGGTATCTTTAACTTCACTTCACCTCACTTAAGAGAAACGTATGCGCGGCTCATTTCGGCCAGTTTCATACAAATCTTAAATTTGGATTTGAGATCAAAATATACAACGAAACTGAAAAACTATTTTTGTAATCTAAAGGTTTATTAAATATCTAGTACGAATGTGGGCTACTTTATTTATTTTTGCTTTAAATTAAATAATAAAGGCCAATAAATATTTTTATTGTAAAAAATAATTTTACTATATTTATCATAAAAATATAATGAAATAAAAATTAATAAAAAAAATCATTTGAAGGGTGTAAATTTAAAATACAAATTACCTATTTACGGCGGAAGAAAAATTTGTCGTTTATACATTAAAATTAATACTTGAAAAATGCGTTTTTAAAAATTTTTTTTTTTTTTCAACGTATTTTTAAATATAGCAAAATTATTTTTTTAATGTTTTTCATTTACTAACAAATAATTGTCTAAGTTGCCTCTAAAATCATGAAACACTAAAAATTTTAATAGCCTATGTCTTATAATTTAAAGCAAAAATAAATAAAATAGCTCACATCCCCACTAGACATTTCATATACCTTTTGATAGCAAAAATATTTTTTTTAGTTTGGATGAGTATATTGATCTCAAATTCTAAATAAAGATTTGTATGAAACGGACCAAAAAGGGCCGCGCGAACATTCCACTTAACTCACCTTATTGTAAATCAACGCTCGGCTTTCGATCAAAGCATAGGAATTCTAAACAGAACGATGAGCTCGTTCATTGGGAAATTAGAAAAGCGTTTCTTTTTAGAATAATAATAATAATAATAATTGGACAATTTGTAGAGCGCCGTTTTTGTGAAAAATCACCTCAAGGGCGCTTTACAGTTTTTTTTTATTTATTTATTTAATTTTTTTTATATTCTTAGAATCTATCTAGTTTTATTATTTACAAAAAGATACAGAGCCATACTTACCTGGCAGGTCACTTCCGATAAACACACTTTTTTAGAAAGTTTATGCTTGGGGATGGTACGACTTTGCACGTGGAGGACATTATATTGAAAACACTGGACATTGCAAGAATTTACCTTTGCTACCCCCATCGCTGTTGCTTTTACATTTATAAGAAGATTAATGCCAAAATTGAATTAGTATTTATTTTGTAAGACTAGTGAATTTAGAGCTCTCTGGGACTGGAAATTTTCATAAAATGACCTTTACAAAAGATTAAAATAAGAATTTGGTTATATTTTACACAATTAGTTATTTACAATGTCGTGGGCCGTAAAGGCGAAGGTGAAAGGTTTTTTAACTTATGGATACGACTGTCTGAAAAGATGAGTTGTGAGTTTAGCTCTAAATTCCGCTGAATCTGTGATCATTCTTAACTCGTGTGGCAGTCCATTCCAGGCTTTAGGTCCTGACACTCCGAAAGCACGCTCACCGAATTTAGTATCTGGTGTGCGTTTTGGTTCCTTCAACCTTCCGATAGCTGATGTTGCTGCTGACCTGAGGGTTAATTGTCGAGGATTGAAATTTTCTGGAATACACATTTCCGATAAGTGAGCCGGAGCCATTCCGTTAAGGGACTTAAATATCATCCAGCAGAGCTTAAACTGGATTCTTTCGGGACACTTGAGCCAGTGAAGGTTTTTGAGATGCTCAGAAATATGGGAGTATTTAGATACGCCGGTGATAAGTCTTGCCGCAGCGTTGAACACGGATTGTAATTTGTTAATATGATATTTTGGGAGACTAGCATATATTCCGTTGCAATAATCCAGACGTGAAACAACGTACGAATTGACAAGTAATTTAGTCGCTAGAATGTCTACATTGTCCTTGCAATTATTTTTAGTCCCTGTGTCATTTGAAACGTGAGACGTTTCTTTGAAGGAGCTTTGAGTTGTCAATTTTGTTTTTTATCAGCTATAATTTTCCGAGCCAGATTTTTTTTTCTTTTCAGCAACGTTTCCTTAAACGTTGAAATTATATTTACATAAATCTAATTCACAACCAAGAAGCGTGATAGTAAGACTAGTTTATATTAAATCAGAGAAAAAAGGAAACAGAAATAAATGAATTGAAGCAATTTATGGACCTTCGTAGAATCCCTAAATTCTTTTGGAAAACAAAATTATTTTTATTTTTAAACTATCCAGACTTTCGGGAGCTGCGAGAAGAAGATGTTTTCTGAAGTGACATTGAAATGAATTTACACGCTTCAACAAATTACTCGGTAGGGTCATTTCAGAAAGGGTTTGAAAAAGAAAGGATGAATCTAAATTTAGTCACAGCCTCTGAGCTTCCATGTAAAATATGCTGACTTAAGCAGCTCCTTTTTTTACAGTATGGTCCGAAGATGGGGTACCCCTTTAATTTCACGAAATGCTAGTTCTGAAGCGGAGAAATTCAATTACAAAAATCGGATTGGACCTCAAAAACTTTTAGAATCTGAAAGTTCTTTGTTATTTTAATAAACGCGGCAATTTACAATCGGAGGGTTGTAAGAATTTTACGCAAGCACTTACTATAACTTTATTTGGATCAGTCGTAATTTTTGTAATATTTTACATTTATTTGTTTAAATGCCCATTGGGCTTTGACAAGTATAAATGGATGTAGCAAGGTTTTGATTTAGTCTGGGGAAAAAATCAAAATTTAGAGTAGGTACCGAAAAAAGTACGCTTTTACAACATATTCATGCCTTGGGCTCTATAAATATAAAGAATATGAACGGAAAAAGGAAAAACCATCTTATAAAATTCTGTAAATTAGAAAACGCGACTCGGTCGAAAATCCCAGGGGTCTTGCATTGGTCAGCCAGGGTGGGGTAGATGCGCTACCTTACCCAACCGTGCCTACGCCCATGCATAGATATATAAAAAACTAGCTGGTACCCGGCATGCGTTGCCATGCCATTTAATAAATAAATTGTTTTCTCCTGCGTGTTCTTTCCCATTCGTCCCGTTCCTCTTCCGCTTCCCCTTCCTCTCCCGCGTCCTCTTCCCCTCTCGCGTTCCCACTCCGCCTCTTCCACCTTCCCTCCCCCCACTCCACTACTCCTTTCCCCGTCCCGCGAACCCCCCTTCCAAGCTCCCCTCCCCCCTCCCAGGTTCCCCCTCCCAGATTCCCCTCCCCCTCCCGGGTTTCCCTCCTCCCCCTCCCGCGAACCCCCTACCCGAGTCCCCCTCCGCATTTCATACATTCTTTCCCGGTACATTCAGTTTTCAAACAGCTCGCATGCCACCATATTTCATAATGCCAGAGCTCACCATTAGTAAAATCCAATTTGGTGCAGTCGTTCGGAAGTCATGCGCGTAAATACATTTCGGCGATTCATTTTTTAGAGATAAGTATTACATACAATGCCCGAATTAAAAAAATCTATATCAACATGGTTTTCACGGCAACGATTTGTTTTGCTTTTCTTCTGACGTTAGCAATAACTCGCCATTTTCGACAGAAAACGTAAAATAAATATAATATATTAATATTTATAATTTCGTAACGCCAGAACTTACCAATATATATAACCTATATTACTCGCAAATAATGTAGCTTTCTATTGGTGAAAAAAATTCTAAGATCGGTTTATTAATTTATGCGTGAAAGCGTAACAAACAAACACACGCAGTTTCACATTCATAATATTAGTATAGATTTAGAATTTTAGGGTAGGTACTTTCTATTACATAATTCAATTTACCAAATTCTGACACAGGCATTTAAATACAATAGCAAGTTCCCGGCATATGCTATGCCACTTAATAAAGAAAAAAATTCGCTCTACTAACCCTTTCCCGTTCGTCCCAGATGATGCCAGAACTCACTATACACGTATAGAAACCATCGCGGACTTAAACACATCAAATCCCCAAAGTTTTATCGCAATCGGATGAACGGTTAGCAATGTATGATAGCGATGCCAAAACTCACAATCGTACATAGAAACCATCGCGGGCATGCGCACACCAAAACCCCAAAGTTTCATCGCAATCGGATGAACGGTTTAGCAACGCAAAACATCTCACACACATAGACAGAAACAAACACATTTTCTATAGATCAGTAATTTTAATATCAAAAATGTCAGTTGAGCATTTTTAAATTTTTTTAAAGTTAACATTAAAAATTTTTGTATTTAAAAAATGTTTTCGTAATTTCTAATAATACCATTTATTTAAGCGTATTTCATCACCTTTCAAAACCAGTATTTAGTTTTTGGATACGTTTACAAATATTCCATTTATTTGAATTTTTATTGCAAAGTCGATATATATCGAAACATTTATACCTTTTGTAAAAATACGCCAAATTTTTGAGGGGTTAAGCTTTGAGCTTTAAGCTTTGAGATTCAAGCTTTGCGCTTTAAAATTTTTGAAGGGTTAAGCTTTGAGCTTCAACCTTAAGCTTTGAGCTTTAAGCTTTGAAGTTCAAACTTTGATATTTAAGTTTTGAGCTTTAAGTTTTGAGCTTTAAGCTTTGAGATTTAAGCCTTGAGCTTTAAGCTTCAAGCTTTGAGCTTTAAGCTTTGAATTTAAGTTTTGAGCTTTGAGATTAAAGCCTTGAGCTTCAAGCTTTGAGCTTAAACCTTTGAGCTTTAAGCTTTGAGCCATAAGCTTTGGGTACTATGCTTGAGCTTTAAGTTTAGAGCTTTAAGCTTTGAGATTAAAGCCTTGAGCTTAAAGCTTTGAGCTTTAAGTTTTGTGATTAAAGCCTTGCGCTTAAAGCTTTGAGCTTAAAGCCTTGAGCTTAAAGATAGGAGATTGAAGCTTTGAAATTTTGGCATTGAGCTGTAAGTTTTGAGCTTTAAGCTTTGAGCTTCAAGCTTTGAGCTTTGAGCTTTTAGCTTTGAGCTTTTAGCTTTAAGCTTTGGGCTTTAAGTTTTGTGATTAAAGCCTTAAGCTTTGAGCTTTAAGTTTGGAGCTTTTAGCTTTAAGCTTTGAGCTTTAAGATTAAAGCGTTGAGTTTCAAGCTTTGAGCTTTGAGCTTTAAGCTTTGAGTTTTAAGCTTTAAGCTTTTAGCATTAAGCCTTGTGCTTTGCGCAAAGCTCAAAGCTTAAAGCTCAGAGATTAAAGCCGAAAGCGTAACGCTCAAACATTAAACTTAAAGTTTAAAGCTCCAGGTTTAGGCAAGGTTTTAAGTTTAAAGGCCAAAGTTTAAGCTTCATATCAAAGCTCTAAACTTAAGTTCAAAGCTTAAAACTCATAGCACAAAGCTTAAAAATAAAGCTCAAAGTTCAAAGCTTAAAGCTCAACACGTAAAGCTTAACATTTAATGCATAAAGTTCAAAGCTTTAAGCTCAAAAATCATAGCTCAAAGCTTAAAGTTCAAAGCTTAAAGCCAAAACTCAAAGCACAAAGCACGGCTTGCGTTGCAATGCAAAGAAATCAATTGATTCTCCTTGAATGTCCTTTCCCGTGCGTCCCCGTTCACCTCCCGAGTCCCCTTCCCCTTTCGCGTTTCCCTTCTACCTTCCCCGCCTTCACATCCCTCGTTTTCCCACCCACGTACCCCACCTCTCCCGTTCCCCTCCCCCCTGCCTTTCCTCCTTGCCGCTAAAATATATGAAATACGCACATTTTCATTAATTCAAATTTAATAACGCCAGAATTTGCCTTTATCCTTTGCGGGCGTGCGCACAACAAATCACCAAAGTTTCATCGCAATCGGATGAACGGTATGGCAGCGCATAATACGAACAAACAAATTTTGATTTTTATATATAAGATAGGAAAGATTTGATTGTTTGTTGGTGTCCTCCCGTACGGTCCGTTCCCCAGTGACGCTTACATCGTATAATACTTACATTTTTAAACTCGTGATATCTTTGAAATGGGATGTCCGAATTGAATAATTCAAAAAGTTATATAAAGGAATTGAAGCAGTCTCGAATATAAAATAATTTATTTTGATAAGAATTAATACCAATAAAGAGTCTTTTCTAGCGGCGGCATTTCAATAAAAATTTTAAAATAAAAGAACACTTATTGTGGCATAACTATAAGAGTTAGACATATGCTGTCGCGACACTTTTTGTAGATAATAATGTGTTCTGCAAAGTCGTAGTACATTATTTTATTCTATCATCAATAGTTTTCGCAGCGCACGCAATGTAAAGAATATTTTAGGTAATTTTTTTACACCTTGGGTTACATTATTGGAGTTTTAGTAAGGATCCCTAATTTTTTTTTAAATATAATATAGCCTATGTTACCCGGGAATAGTGTAGCTTCCCAACAGTGAAAGAATTTTTCAAATCGGTTCAGTAGTTTCGGAGCCTATTCGATGCAAACAAACAAACAAACAAACAAACAAACAAACAATCAAATCCTTCCTCTTTATAATATTAGTATAGATACAGCGAAGAATCATTACGACCCCTTTTTCTATAAATGTTAATCCTCTGAAATAATGTGTGATCCTGCCACACATAACACATATGGTTCTACTGGTTTTAAATATCTTCCTCAACTGAATCGTGATTTACTTCCGAAATGTGTTTTTTTTTTTGTACTTGGCACACCATTCCCCCTTGGATCATAATTGGATGCGTGCAATGAAACAATTTAGTAGGCGGGTATAGGTAACGCCGCCTCGGAAACCATTTAGTGGGTAGCTAACACCTCTGCCGTATGTCACCTCAAGTGGTTCGCTACGTTTGGTAACTTAGCAGGGTCGCCCGGGTTCATGGGGTGAGGTTTGTCCAGGTCTTGGCGGCTGATGCCCACACGTTGCCTGGCTGGTCAGATCTGGAGTTGAGGACTGGTTGAGAGAGACCTTTTGAGAGAGACCTTTCTACAGCCTGACTCTCTCGATCGATCGCCTTACTCTGCGGTTGGAGGGATGGATTCATACGTCCGTCACTCCGGACACACTAACCACCGGATCCCGAATAAAGAAGATGTAAAGAAATTATTCTCTCCTCAAAAAAGTATTGATGTCTTTTCCTGAACATGTCCTTAGATAATGCTGATTTTATTGCAATATGCTCTAACTTTGGATTTAATAAACGCCAATTTGACAATTATTTTCACGAAAGCAAATTATAAATTATATTCTAACTATGTATCGTAAGTAAATGCTAACTCTGGCTTGGGTGAACTAGAAAGAGTTATAAGAACGTTATTTTTAACTGACACAAAAAGGGTCTTATATCTTTCACCGTGCATGCTACGCATCCATTCTCATCCTTTGTTGTTAAATTGCGAAATCCTGCAGAATGATGAGTAACGAGTAACTCTTCAAAAACACTACCATCACAAAAGCAGCAATGCTCGAAGACCCAGAAACATTTGTGGAGTACAGCAAGAATATTGTTTTACGGCGGTGAAATTCATACATGAGTGTTTTGTACTTGTGTATATAAATATGCATCTGCATGATGATTCATTCTTTTGTTTAGGCCAGAAGAACACAATGTCATTGTATTCTTCTGAATGGCTACTGGGTACCTCATTGGGCCTGGTAGAACGGAAACCATTATGGTGCCAACGTTTTTTAACGGCGGCAGAATATTTTAAATGCTCAGTGTAAAAACCCTCGGATAAAATCGTGAAGGAATTTATTCCAGTGATTTCTTTCAATACTTTTTTTATGTATAAATTGGATCTTTTCATAAAGTTCTGTTATAAGAAGTCATAGGGGTTTAAAAATTAATTAAAATGAAGGTATAATTTAAAGGGTGAACAAATTAAATACAAACACATTACGATTTTCTCAAAAGACAACATATAAATTAACCACATGAAAAAAGGATTTTTCAATCTTTATTGTTGTTAACGTACTCGTATTTGTTCATATTTTCGTATATATTTTTTCTACACATCCTAGTCGTACTTGTTAGACAGATGTAAATACGGTTTTAAAATGCGTAATAATTTTTCTAACAAAAACAAAAAATATGTCATTTGCGTTTTATACTGATATGAACAAATCAATTTAGTAATACATAATTTTTTTACACATTTTAAACAGACTTTTTAAAATGCGCGAGCTCTGTCGTTATGAAATTTGTTTAAAAATTGTATAATAGGTGGCGAGCGAGTTGTTTGAAAAGTGTGTGCATTTTATTCAGTTTGGCAGTAGGGCGGAAGGGAGGGTGGGGGAGGGGAATTCAGGAGGGGAGGAAGGTTCGCGGGAGTGGGGAAGACGGGGCAGGAGAAAGGAGAACCCAGGAGGGGTACTTGGGGGCGGGGATGGGGATCATGGGAAAAAAAACCCAGGGGAGGAGTGGGGACGATGGAATGGCAGAAGAGAGTATTGCAAAGGAGATATAGTAACGGTCGTATAGGGGATAGCTAGGGGTAAATTTGTAAAATTCATGCTTCTCACACAGTTAGCTGTATGCGGCCTGTTCACGCCTCAAAAAACTCTTACGGTAAGAACATTTTGGGTTGACGTATGCGGCGCAAGCGACACATTGCGATATCTGGACAACCTATAATCCATACGTTTTCTATGGAAATGGATGCTTCAGAATCACATTGCGCTGCATGTGATAAGTGTGATTCTGAAGAATCTATTTCCATAGAAAATGTATTGTTTGCAAGTAGTCAATATATCATAATGTGTCGCTTATGTAGCTCACGTCGACCCATTTTGCTCTTAAAACGGTAAAAAAAATATACGAAGAATTTCCGTTAAAATTTACAAGTCTGTTAAAAATTCAATGTTTCCTTCGGGCGTTCAATTTCAGGCAGGTATGACAGCTTATATGCTTCTCGTGTATTCCTTAAACTTACAATACCCGAATTACAACATTTCCATTTTTTATGAACATATCCATAAAAACGGTTAAAATACGTGTCTAAAATATTATTTCAAACGACTCATAAATCTGTAAAAGAAACATAAAAGTTGACAAACCAAGTACCCAATAAACAAACATCAGCTTGGCCGGAAACATTCCAAAAAAATACACAAGTCGTATCGCACACAATAAATTTAACGAAATCGTTGATTACATGTTGATGTGTTTTATAGGGTTCAATCTAGTAGAGAAAAATAACATACGAGGGGAAACGAGGCGTAAACTTTTGAAAGTCTTTATTTTCTTATTGTTGGTACATTTGTAGCAGTGGTATTAAATGTTTCTTTATTTAATACTGTACAAGTATTTTCGACAATATCCCACCATCAGAAACATTTTTTTCAAGATATTTTAACCACATGTATTGTTATCAAGTTCAATTTGTAGATAGAACTCCATTTTAATTTTTATGTCTTATACATTTAAAAGTTTTTTTTTTATTTATTTATTTATTTACACACTTACGAAAATACGACAAAAAGTCCCGATAAACTGCTTTTTAGCACTAACGGGTTCTTTACATTTAAAAATCTTATAATAATGAATTGATAGTTACATTTTTACAATTTTTTAAAATAAAAATTAAAAATTTTACAGATATATAGAAAAAAAGAACTATTATGAAAACATAAATAACAATTTTAAAATCTTAAGAATAATATGTCATTGTAAGCTAAAACAAATTAATTAACACACATTCTTGCTAGTAAAGTTTCTTGCTAGTAGTTGACGGCCTCCGTGGTCCCGAGGCAAGACTCTCGACTCACAATCCGAAGGTCGCGGGTTCGAACCCGGCGTGCGCAAATAAATTACATTTGATTAATTTGTGTTATTTCACAATTTATTCATTTAAAATAATATATAGTATATTTGCGGCACGTTCCAGAGTGGAAGATACTATCAGTATCGCCCTGGTGTAAGACCACCATTCAGAATTGAAACGTTGCTTAAAATGGCTTAAGCCGTGTTTAGTGACCAGATCTGAATAGCCAGGTACTTCCCAACCTTCCTCTTCCCTATCTCCTTCCCCTCTCCACTACCTCCGGCCTCACAACATACCCCGATTGGGGATGCCATAGTCTCACTGGCTCCAGACGGGAGCAGTTGGGACTCTTGTGCGGTATTAACTGTAAAAAAAAAAAAGTTTGTAAAATCAGGCTCACACTCGCAGTATCCCATTTGGCCCCTCCCAGCACGCAGTGAATTCACAAAAATAGCTTCCTATCCCGAATAGCCCCTCTCCGTAGAGGGATTGCATTCGACACAAAAATATCCCATCTCGCCCCTTCCGTTGTGGTATACGACCGTGACGAAAAATTTCACAATACTACAAGTTATTATCAATTTTACACGTAAAATTGCGGGATGTCACGCTAGGGGAGAGGGGTTGTCACAAATGTGACAGCGCGTGACAAGGACCGGGGTGGGGTCAAAAAATCATGAAATTCGTGTGAAATAATTTATAGAAGGCCCCTTATTATGAAAAACTTATTTTATTTTTATTACCTACACCCATATTGATTTCCGAGTAAAATGACGGAAATTATTAATGGTTATTACCCTTTTAAAGTTTCCCCAATTACTGCATTGTTTATATTTGACTGAAGGTCATTAGTCATTGAAGTGAGTTATTCCCAAATGATGATTTGGGTGATTTTTTTTCCAGCATAATTAAGTATTTTTATGGTCTTTCATACTTGATATTGGCTATAAATATCGATTTAAAACAGTCCAATATTTCACGATCTTGAATTTGAGAATTTTTCAATAGAGTTAACACAAGTGCATTGAATGTCCTCGTACAAGTCCTCGTACCTGAATTTTTCGTTCGTAAATCACATTCAAACTCCGCGCGACAATCAAACCTGAAAAGAATGTGGAAGTCATAAAAACGGAAGTAAAATAATGAGGTAGTATCCGCTGCGACACTCGGCGCTACACGAGGTTATGATGCCACCTTTTCACCCGTGGATGAAGATTTTATTCGATTGGGAAAAGGTCGGCTTTTATGGAAACATCCACTCTAATGAAAGAATTGAAAACAGGATGTCGACAATCCCTACTGGTTATAATGATCAATTACCTTTAAAGACATTTGATTATAAATAAATCCGTTATTATTATTGTTTCCTTATCTAAGGCGGTTGAAAGAGTTGAAAGCAAATTTCATCGACACGTAAATTTAAGAATTTTTTCCTTCTTCAAACACAGCAAACTTATTTTGTGGCACCATTTTAATTTAAAATTTATAAGATACTTAGTTTTTACCATTTTTATTGTTTACAAAACCAACGGATGTTTCGTGAGCTAAGCTCACTTCTTCAGGGTTTACTAACTAATTATAAATAATAGACAAAGACAACATAATTATAAATAATAGACAGTCAATGGAAAGGTGAGAATGGGTAGAGGGAAGAGGGGCAATAGGGAACAATTTAAAAGGGAATAAGTTCATTTAAGAACAATTTTTGGTTTTTAATAATATTCGTGAATGCGAATTTGAATATTATTAATAACCAACAAAAATAGTTTTTAAATGACCCAATATCAAACTTGATTCCTTTGTAAATTGTTTCCTGTTGCCCCTCTTCCCTCTATACATTGAAAAAATGTGTATATTTCATATATTTTAGCGGCGGGGAGGGAGGGGAGAATTCTCGGTAGAAGGAGGGGCTGGAAGAAGGTGGGGGCTTACAGGAGGGGGAACGAAGGAGAGGGAGGGCGGTGATGATAGAAGGGGAAAGCGGGAGAGGGGAGGGGAACACAGGAGGAGGGAAGGCGGAGGGAGGGATTGCAAAGGGGACATATTAGCGGTAGGGGATAGCAGGGGGCAAATTTGAAAAATCCATGCATTTCACACAATTCATGCGTGGTCTGTTCACGGAAAATCTTTTGATTTATTCGTGTACGCACCAGACGGAATAACAAAAAAATATTGTCTACCCAAAAGCACTTCAATAAACAAAATTCAAACAAACACTTTCTTTGAGTGGCATTTCAACGCACGCCGGGTATCCGCAATTTTAATACAAAACGTTTATTATTACATGAACAAAATTCTATTACTCTACGTAATATTATGAATAATAGTGTAATGTTACCAATCTTCTGTCCCGGATTTATTTTTATAATATTAGTATAAACAGTGGAATAAGGAAGTGATAATTATTTTATTATGCGGCACGTGTTCTTTGTTAAAGTAATATTGTGATTCCTGCGACTTTAAAATACTGTATCTGCTATGAATTATTTTTCCATAGAATCCATTCCAAAACACTCCCTCTGTGCTCCATCGAGTCTAGCTCCATGCAACCTGCTTTCTTCGTGTTTTTGTATGCTTATTGTTCATCTTTAAAACGATAATCAAAATACGTGTCCATGAAAATGAACAACCTGCTATCACAGGGCATTGCAAATTGTCTAACGCCTCTCAGAAGCCATCCGAATACGTGAATTACGACTCACTAAAGTAAAGCTATAATTTTTCTAGAAAACATTTATTACATTTTTTGTTGATAGAATTGCTTTTTTTTTTTAACTTTGTTAGGTTTTTGAAGTGAAAAATTCTTTAGCACCGTTGTGATTTGAAACTCGTTGAAACGGAAATGGCACTAAAAAGAGACAAACACATACATCTACAAGATTTAACCTGCAAGAGAATGAGATAAAATGAAACCTGGCCTACAAACAGTGCCTACGAAGCGTCGCACTGGCCGGATTGGCCGCTTTGATTATGAGATTCTGTTGGTGAAGTTTCGCTTCTACCACATGAGAACTGCACTCGATTTTTTTTTATTCACGGGTCTACGGTCTCGTGCGAGCCTCCATTAGTGTAATGGAATAAAGCGCCTGACGAACTTCAGCGGCCAGACATCCAGAGAACCAAATGTTGAATCCTACGAAATCCAAAAAAAAAATATATATTTTTTTTTTTTTTTTTATATTTAAAATAGATACATAATAGTATAGTGGTGTCAATATAAATTACAAGTTGGTACAGAAATTATTTAAAATTGCAATCTCACCAAAGAAGAAGCTAGTTCTTGTGCTTGATGAGCGAGTTACACTAATAATCAGTGTAACTTCCTCATCATTATTATAACAGAAATAGAATAACATTATGCAAAAGGTAAGTATATAATAGGAACAATTGAAACTTCTGGATCATCTATGTGTGAAGATGTACATATATTTACATGTATTATTATATATTATACATGTTTTTTTTTTTGTAAAATCGATATCAAATCTTCAAACCACTCCAGAATGAACAGGGAAAAGAAAAAAAAGTGACATTAAGCGACTCCGAAAAAGAAAACACAAATACTAATAAGACGAATAAATTTATAGGAAAAGTTGCACTGGAATTCGACGGCTTAAATTTTTAATTCGACTTAAAAATATCATTTTTCACATTGATAAAAATAAGCGCTTCGTGGTCCCCACTCTTGTCTACTTTAGTTTTCTGGAGGTTTCACTTCTACCGCTTGTGAATTGCACATTCTGGTTTTTTTCTTGTTATAATGAGTTACACATATTTTATAATGAGTTTCCCCTAAAGTTAAGCGTTACGAGCGTGTAACACGGTGTATATTTATATTGTATCAAAATTTCTTGAATGGAAGTTAAATCTAAGAGAGATGTTTTCAATATAAACAGATATTTGGATAACGATATAAGAAAACCATTTCTCAAAGATTGCTTCATGCCAGATTTCCTAATCGTATTCTGTTGTAAATGAACATTTTAAACGATTTTTTTTTTTTTATTTCAATACTGTAGTTATTGTGAAAACAAACGTTAAAATATACTTCATGAAGTGTGACGTGTTAATTGCTCAAATAATGTATTAATTATCCGAAATATGTTCATATAATGGTTTATTATTTGTATGACCCCATTCACTGCTGAAAACTTCAAAATAAATATAATATTCGGGGAGCAAAGGTTTCGGAGCTTTTACCTAAACGACCAAAGAATCAAGTATCGAAACGTGAATTTTCGTATCGTGCTTTCAAATCATATCAAAGTCTGTGAAAATACTAAATTACATAGTCTGAAATTGCAATGTTTAACATAAGGTCAAAAAACAATTTTGTAACTACATTAAATATAGAAAAGGGTTGTCAGAGGGTAAAAATAATTAATAAAAACTTCCCAAAGTTTCATAAATCCTTTTCAAATTGCGCGGGAAACGTTATTTTTAAAAATACGTACATTTTAACTCTTTTTGGTTAACTTTTAGATTTAAATATAAAATGTGGTATTTTCTCCCGACAACCAAACGTTTTTTATTTTTTCGATCGTCTTTTTTTCTTTCTTTTCCTGTTCTCTTTATCTCTTTTTTTAATATGTTTTTTTTTACATTGAAGATAATATTAGCGGCTCCCAAACAAAAATTTGAAACAGAAAAATAATTAAAAGATTCGGTTTCATCTATGAATTCAATCCAGGATCTCAGCATTGCCGGAGCTTTTCTCTGTCACTGAGGCAATTCGGCCCTTTCCCCTTCGGTCATATTTAACTGTATTATACGTACTTCGACAAACAATATTTTAATTTTCTTAACGCATGTTTTTTTATTTGACAGTTATCTTTGTACATAATTGCAAGATTCTACCCGAACTAAATGCAATCTAGATAGTGTCTTGGATTAAAATAAACATTTTTATTTTAATGTGCGACATCTATTGACTTTTCTACATGGTATCGCGGATAAATATCTCTTGCGTATATCCAGTGGGAGAGCAAAGCCCCGCCAAGGCTGAAGTCCTCGGTTCAATTCCTAGCTGCGATCGAATCATTTTCGAATTTTTCTGTTTAATTTTTTTTTTTTGAGTGTTGCTAATATGGTCTTACTAATATTATAATATAATAATATTATACTTACTCATTAAGTTATTCCAAAAAAATTGTTTTTATTTTCCTAACTTTTGACTGACAAACTTAGTGGGCATAAAAACAAAATTATACTACTTATAATTGTATTTATATATATTTTACCAGCGAACAAAATAATTTTTAAAAAGTAAACTTTATTTTGAAACTTAGCATTTAATATAACGAATTGCTCAATACTTAAGAAGCCCCATGAATGACAACCGTGTATATCAAGTCTTTCTTCAAAACTTTGGTATAATATAGCCGGTATTCTAGAAATCTGAACAAGAGGTATCACACACGTGACGGCCACTTTGAATATTGCACAATGGTTTCGCATCGAGATGAACCCTTAAGATGGTCAAAACTCTGTAAGGGCTGTAACGCTGAAGACGGTGGTGACCTTTGTCAAAATCGGCATTTGTCAAAATCCGTCACAATGAAAAAAAAATCGACAAACTGCAACATATTTCAACGAACGGAATACCAAATGAACTTATTTTTATGATTTTTCTTGGTCTTTGGTTTCCAATTCGGTTCCAATTCCAATTCGGTTCCAATTCAAAAGGAGTGGCATGTAATCAAATAATCTGCCTATGTGAGCTAAATAATTCCACTGTTGCCAGTGAAAGAACATGAATCATTTGTTAGAATCAAATTCGTGAGTAGAATACGGAATAATTTACTAAACTTTTGTAATTAAGGCGGTGTAACTCCCTAATACTGGGAGTTTGCTCAAATTTTAATAAATTCCGACGAATTCATAAATATAATAACTTTTTCTTCAAACCGCGACCCGGGGATGTAAGTTATTTATATTTAAGATTAATAAAAACGATACCTCACCATTAATATATTTTACGTAGAACTGTTTGAAAATTTTATTTCCAGTAAATTTATATAAATTTAGAGGTGAGCACCAGATTTTATTTTTCTAGACGATGAATGAATAACTTCGGTAGGAATTCATAGAAAAATCTAAAATATTAGTAACACGTTCTTCAGAATTAATTAAAATAAACCCGGCGGAAAGGTCGAATCTCCAGGCCTACTATGGCGAAGCGAATTACGCCAATACGCCGCGCCGTGTCACGGGCGTACATTTGTTTACACGTTTTCTGCACTTACGTCGTTAAGATTCCCACATTATTTTTCTTCTTCTTCTTTTCTTTGGTAGGGCAAATTCGACAGTGGGTCCGTCCAATACACGGGTCGCGAGTCGCAAATTGTATACACGGCTTCTTTACTTACGTCGTTAAGATTCTGAATATATTTTAGGGTATTGTATCGTCTTAACAATATTTATGTAATTTATACTGTGATGAAACTAAGCAGTAAATGTCTTTGGGCTGAGATTAGTGAATTCAGAAAAATCTAAACCATTATTAAAAATGTATATTTTTATGAAACCCCAGTCATAAACACATAAAATAATATTTATCGGCAGGTAAAACTGCCTATTTTTCTAACTGTAATGTAAATTACTTTATTTTCATTACTCAACCTTTACGTTCTTGGGTCCCCTAAATATTGGTTAAATAGCAATCGGTTATTTTGCCTTATTCAGTTTAGTAGTTAATTTTTGGCTATTTAGTACTTACATACTACTGCTATAACCGGATATCGCCAATCTTCGCCCAGCGGTCAATCATTAATTAGTAATAATGTAAAACGATAGAATAAAGGGTGTAAAACTAGAAGTGCAAATAACAACCGCTCAGTGTTCCGTTACTCTTGCACTCTCCTTACAACGTAGATCCCCATCCCATTTGAATACACAGTTTTGTATCCCATCCTATCCAATTTGAATACACAGGTTTGTATTTTATCCCATTTTATATGAATACACGGTTTTGTATCCCAACCCTTTTGAATATACAGTTTTGTAACCCATCCCATCCCATTTGAATACAAAGTTTTGTATCCCATCCCATCCCATTTGAATACACAGTTTTGTATCCCATCCCATCCCATTTGAATACACACTTTTGTATCCCACCCCATCCCATTTGAATACAAAGTTTTGTATCCCATCCCATCCCATCCCATTCCGTTTGAATACACAGTTTTGTATCCCAAACCATCCCATTTGAATACACACTTTTGCATCCCACCTCATCCCGTTTGAATACATAGTTTTGTATCCCATGCCATTCCATTTCAATAACCATTTTTTCCCTCTCATCCCATTTGAATACGCAGTTTTGTATCCCATCCCATTACATTTGAATACGCAGTTTTGTATCCCTTCCCATCCCATTTGAAAACGCAGTTTTGTATCCCATCCCATCCCATTTGAATACGCAGTTTTGTATCCCATCCCATTACATTTGAATACGCAGTTTTGTATCCCTTCCCATCCCATTTGAAAACGCAGTTTTGTATCCCATCCCATCCCATTTGAATACGCAGTTTTGTATCACATCCCATCCCATTTGAATACGCAGTTTTGTATCCCATCCCATTCCATTTGAATACACAGTTTTGTATCCCATCCCATTTGAATATACGGATAATATAACCGATATATATATAAATATCCATTAAGCAAATATGTGGATCATGAAACACCTCCACATGTGCCTTTTTGTGTTTTTTTTTTATTGTATATGTAAACGGTAAAATAGATAACACGTTAGTACGAAATCGAGCGTACTTAAATACTTATTATTCTAGCAGTTTCCAGTAAAATGCACCCTTTACGACGGCACTCGCGGCTTGTCTGGGCGAGGAAATTTTTTAATGCTCATCCGGGGGGTGGGGGATGGGAGAGTATTTTCGTCGGAATTTGACAGATATTATTTAACATCTTAAAACACCGTAAAAGGAAAAATTTTAATTGCAGGATGATTACCGAATAGTTTTATTAAATTACATCGTACGTGTTGTAGATGTCACAAAATATTCTCGTTTGGAGGATTGTGTCATTCCTTTATGGAGCGAGAATGTTGACATGTTTTCAAAATGTAAATAAATATACTCTGCTTCCGTTCGTTTCACTTCACATCAATTTCAAATCGTGAAACCGGAGAGTAACAGATGACAACTTAATTTCACACCTAATACGGCTTGCCTACTTTTTTAGGTACGGAAATTTTATTTTCGGTAATAAAATTGTGCGATATTTTGCGAATATGTTGCCAGTCGTGTCGTGTCAATTGAGTGAAGTTTTTTCGAATGACAAAGATTTTAATGTAAGATAATTTATTTGTATATTTATATAAAAAAGCCAACACCTGTGCCATGGGTCACCTGTGCCAAGTGGTTCTTTGGTTACTTAGGAGGGATGCCCGGGTGCATAGGGAGAGGTTCGTCCGGGTCTTAGATGTAGATGCATATGCCCACCAGCTGCGTGGTAGGCCGGATTGGGAGAGACTGGTTGAGGGAGACCTTTTTACCTATCCAGCAGGACTCTCTCGGAACACCGCCTTACACGATAATGGGAGGGTTGGATTCGGACGTCTGTCACTCCTGTAGACACTGACCCCTATCCACCACTGATTCCTATCCACCCCATACCTTTTTTCTTCCCAGGACTTCCTTTCCTCTAAAGACCCTTCACACAATTTGGGAGGTGGGTATGGGTACTGCCGCCCCGGGAACCATTTATTGGATAACTAACACCTCTGCTATAGAACACTCCAAGTGGTTTGCTACGTTTGATGACTGAGCAGGGGTGCCCGGGTTTATGGGGTAAGATTTGATTGGATCTTGGCGGCAGATGCGTCTGCCCACCAACTAATGGCAGGCCAGATCGGGAGACTGGTTGAGGAAGACTTTTTGATCTCTGCAACAGGTCTCTCTCGGAACATCGCCTTGCACCGCAGCAGTATATATTAATATATCCGTCACTTCTGGATACACTGACCCCCAGATTCCTACCCATCCCTCATATATTTTTCCTTCTAAGTGTTTCATCTCCTTCCTTTACTAAAAAAAACCCTCCACACAGCATCCCCAAAGATGACAAAGGCCCTGATGAGAATTATTTTCTTCAGGGCCTCATGGAGCTAATGTTTAAAAAAAAAACAAAGCATCCTAAAAGTTGACGTGGGCCCTGAGGAAAAATTTATATACATATTAAATTGGATAATACATAATATGATGGTTTGAAAATAGGCTTAGAGCAAAAATACAATAATGTTATAGAGTATCGAGGAAAAATAAATATGTGCAAATAAAATTGTAAATATTTTTTTACTTTGCAAAATACTCTCTGGAAATTGTTTTTTTAGTAATTTATTTTTTTAATATTTAACTAATTTATTTTTATTACGTTAACCGAAAACTGCGTAATGACCATTCATTTGCAAAATGACTTTTAATGGAAAACTCAAATTCCTGCAAAAATTCACTGATCGTTAGTGGAAATAAAATTCAAGATGCCGTCATACAAATTACGGGTAGAGTCTAGTCTGGGGTCCACGCTGCCATAATGAGATTCTTCAGTAGGGCGGTGGGCGTTATCATCTTTCAAAGTTAACCGAGTGAATTTACTATTTGCGTGTGCCCCTCTTTATTGAAAATAGTGACAAAAATGTCATGAATTTCGATTTTTAGACTTCCGAAAATAAAAGCAAGCTTGTTAGGTATGTCTTCTCTGGTTAAGCCACCAACAACGTCACTGGAGCGATTTTTGCCACATATTGGCGCCATTTTAAATGTCTCTGATTGCTTTTCGGATAAAAAGGTAATTATTTCCTTAATTCGGCAAAAAATTGTTTTTTAAATATTTGTAGCTCTCACATTTGTTAATTTGGACTTAAAACAAAGCTATTAAAATGCTTTATCTATTATGACCATAGATATCACAAATCTGAACTTTGTAGACTATTTTATAACGATGTTAATAATACATTTGGATACGCGCCATAAAATATATTTAAATATATTTGGACATTAATTTCTTTTAAATTAATAATTTATGCTATGGGACCATGGAGGCGCCATCTATACTGATTGTATTAAATTGAATTTACCTATGTGACATTGAAATTCAGTGTATTCATGCATTTTCTTACCTCTGTGGAGCAGGCAATTACTTCCAACGTGAGTGTTAGTGAAAGCCAAGAGATGTCAGTCGTAGTCAAATCATAATCAAATAATTCACCCATAATTGAATTATTGTTGTACCTAAGATTTTGGCACGTATTATTAATTTGCAAATCTATATTCATTGTTTGAACTTCCTTCCTGTGATAAACACATGTTGAGATTGTGCATTTACCGCCTTGGCAAAAATCAATATTTTTAATGAAAACTAGTGTCGTTTTGTGCTGGACATCGTGCAAGAGCTGCATTCTCTATGTGAGTATTGTTTTGTTTTCACTTAGGATTTTGGAATTGCTGTGCAAACTGTTTTGTGTCACGAAGGGAAGAGTTCAACTTTCCTTAATTTACATAGGGTAGTATTCCCTCGTGTCTGGGGCTATTTACACGCCCCTACAACATTTATAAAATATTTTTTTCATGCAAAATTTCTGATCAGCTATTTACGGTTGAAATTAAGTCATTTATCCATAGATATGCATCTTTTATTAGCAAGTTTACCACAGATAATAAACAGAAATCGAAAATATTCTATGTTGACTCGAACCTCTCACGACAGTTTCAAATTAACAAACATGCAGGATTCGCGCGGTTATAAACATAACGATTTTTTTAATATTTATTTTATAAATTCTACAAATATGAGACAAACGGTAAAATACAGGTTAATTCAACTTCAAAGTACTAAAATAAGTTTTTATGACTCAGTGTTAAAACTGGAAGGTACGATTTTTTTTAACGTTGGCGAAAAATTAAAAAAAATGATCTTCTGAAAATTTCGTTTAAAAAAAGTTTTGAAAAGCGCTGTCGCTCCGGTGGGTAGTGTGTTCCAATTAGATGGATTACCTTTGCCGAATGCCTTTTCTACTTGTCATTGTATATTTAAATTCATCTTGATTGATTTTCGTGTGTTACTTTCAATTTAACGTCTTTTTTACATTTTATTATTTTTTACGTCTCGTCACATTTTATTTTCTTTTTACACAACAAAATTTGAATCATTTTGTCTACGGTTGTAGAGGTCAACATTGGAGCTCGATTTATAACCGACTCCATACCTCCAGAGACCATCCAGGACTATACAACCTAGACTATATTAGTATCTGGATTTCTCTATTTTTGATGGTTATGCCTTCCAATCTTGCGGTGGTGGCGGACATTGTTCAAAGCGGTCTTTTAAATATGTTTATGTTAATAAATACTTCTGATCTGCCGACTAAAAATGCTTCATTAGCATTGTGCACGGTCAAAAATTTTTTTCAATTATTTTTATAAGAAAATAAATTGTCGCTACCAGTGACACGCGAAGCTGAAAATTTTGTGAGAGAAAAGTGTGATAATGTAAAAATAAAATGTACATCAAAAAGTTAGTCAAGAATCTTGACACACATTTTATAGGTTAGCATTTTTCTCATATTCTTAAGCGAGAAACCATCACAGAATATTTGAAGCAGGCAATTTGCTGCAATGTAGCCGGAGAATAAAATTCAATTGGCAATTTCAGAGGAAAGACTCCGGTCGGAAGCGTTAGAGCAGTGAAATAAAATTATTGAATCTTTGCAAGATGATTTTGGTCGTACACTGATTTGAATTTGTTTCAAAATAAGTAGATATAATATGTATTTAGTAGCGAAAAAATTATTATGAAATTTAAAAAATTATTACGAAATTTAAAAAATTTGTTCAGCGAGAATCGTAGAGGTGTCCTTGTCTTCTTAATATTAAAGCCTCTGAAGGTGAACTCAAATAAACAGAGATAAACAGATATGTTTACGTACCACTACAATAGACATAGAGACTTATTTGCCAATCTTTGAAAGTAAAAATGTCTATAATAGAAAGTCTGCCTTCAAAGCGTTTTGGGCTGATATTTCCATAGAACCAATCTTTCAAAATATGAAAATCATTTTCTGAAAATATGCTTTATTCCTCTTTCAAGTTTCAGCATAATAATAATATGTCTTGTCACCTCATGCGAAATATCAGTATTTTGACACCATTTTTAATTTTGGGAGGCGAGTACGGGTACCGCTGTCCCGGGAAACGCTTATTGGATAACCTACACCTCTGACATATGTGACCCCAAATGCTTCGCTTAGTTTGACGCCTTAGCGGGTTCATGGGGTGAGGTTTGTCCAGGTCTTGGCGGCCGATATGTCTGCTGCATGGTGGGCCGGATCGAGGGAGACTGTTTGAGGTATTTTGACCTCTCCAGTCAGAATCTCTCAGAAAGCCTTGCACCGCAGATGGAGAGATAGATTCATACGTCCGTCACTCCTGGAAACACTGCCCCCCAGATTTCAAGACACTTCTCACACCTTTTTCCTTCTCAGAACTTCGTATCCTTGCTTTCCTTAAAAAAAACTCTCCACACAGCGTCCTGTAAGATGACATAGGGTCAGAGGGGCATTATTTTCCTCAGAGCCTCTTGTGTAATGTAAATATATAAATAAATAAAATTGCAAATTAGTAAGCATTAATTAACTAACCATAACATTTCCCGTAAGAATGGGATGCAGAGCGAATTGAATGCCACATAACTTTTCATTCACATTCATACGTACGTATCTATTCTAAATGGAACATTTTTTATTTATGCGGAAGCATAAATAATTTTTTCGATAACAATTTCAAAGATTTAAAAAATATATATAGTTCATCTTTCAACAGGTTACCCACCTATTGAACTCAGTTGAGTTGACACCCGTGATGATCATTCAGGTTACCCACCTATTGAACTCAGATGAGTTGACACCCGTGATGATAATGCAGATTAACATCCAACTAGGTATATCAGTATTTTTATTCCAACTACTTAACAAATAATATTGAATTAATTTGTATTACGGTGATACTTAAAAGAATTTCAATCTACGTCTTCACAGATGGTTATAGTTAAATTATTTATGGAAAAATACACATCAAGGTTATGCCATAAAATATAAAGATGAAATAATTGTTTGCGCCCGTACATACGCAATATGAATAAATAGTTTTTCTTAAACAAAATTAAATCTTTTAAGAAAGGCTTACAAATACAATATCGTATAAGTGATTCAATCCAATGTTGTATTTGTCGGCCATTCTTGAGAGATTTCAGTTTGTTTATAGACACAGCTATTTATTTTCATGTTGCGTATCTATGGGCGCAAAAAAATAATTAATATTAATATTTTTAGGCTGTTATGACTTGTAAAACGTGTTTTTCCCTAAAATAACTCGCGCTATCTATGAAAGAGATTATGAATTATTTGAGGCGATACACAACCCTAATAATTTTTGTTTGCTCAAAACTCACATTTTAATCATTTCCAGCGAATTCGTAACTATAATACCTTTTTTTCAAACCCCGACCCGGGGATGTAAGTTAATTATAATAAAGATTCTTACCCCGATCTAAGTGATCCAGAAGCTAATCATTAAAGTCATCCTAAAAAAACCCTCCACATATCCAACAGGAACGCTTTTCGCAGATTTCACGGTGCCTCGAGTAGAGAATATCTTCAAAAAAAATGCAATTGTCAAAGATAATATCATCAAAAAATTTGAAACCCACCATCAATCAAAAAGATATCAAGACAACATTAAAATACCAAAATTTAATACCAAACTAATGCAAAACAATTATATCTATTTAGGAATAAAGTATTTCAACAACCTTCCGATTGAAATAAAAAAAAAATCAAAGACATCAATAAACTGAAACTCAAACTGAAGCTACACTTCATCAGGAATAATTAATTAAATAATTACATGTTTTTCTCTTTCTTTCTATTTATTATCTATCATTATTCATCTCTATTTTATTTAGATTTTTCGAATTTCTCTAAAGTGCGCAATATTTAATATGTAACCATATCCTATGTATGTACATCTTCACATATAGATGATCCAGAAGTTTCAATTGTTCCCATTATATACTTACCTATTGCATAATGTTATTCTATTTCCGTTATAATTAGTGTAACTCGCTCATCAAGCACAAGAACTAGCTTCTTCTCTGGTAAGATTGCAATTTTAAATAATTTCTGTACCAATATGTAATTTATATAATACCTCTGTATACTTATATATCTATCTATATTAAATAAAAAAATAAATAAATAAATAAAATAAAAAAAACAAAACCTTACCATTAATATATTTTACGTACAACTATTTTAAAACTTTATAACAGTTTTTCAACTATAAAGTTAGCGGTAAGCACCAGATTTTATTTTTCTAGACGATGAATTAATAACTTTTGAAACACCTTAAATAGTTGTAACACGTTCAGAATTAATTACAATGAACGCGGCGGAAAGGTCGAATCTCCAGGTCCGCCAGGGCGAATTCGACCATACGTTCGTCTAATACGCCGTGCCGCGGGCGTATATTTGTTTACACGCTTTCTTTACTTACTTCGTTCAGATTTCCACACTATTTGTCTTCTTCTTCTTTTCTTTGATAGAGCAAATTCGACAGTCGGTCCGTACACACGGGTCGCGAGTCGCAATTTGTATACACGGCTTCTTTACTTACGTCGTTAAGATTCTGAATATAGTTTAGGGTGTATTGTCGTCTTAAGTATCACTTTAATGTAATCTCCAAACACCACACGTTTAATGTGGTCTAACCTAGAGCTCGGTTAACATGTTAAGCTGAATATATTTTTCGATTATTTTTAGTAGTAAACAATAATATGCCGCTGGCCTATTTTCGTTGTGTAATTATACAACTAATGGATGCGTGAACCAAAGTACAAACTTGCGTTTAATATCCATATTAAACCTGTCACCGAGCGTTCTACAGGCAATATAGACAACAGAACCATCAGTAAATCGCTCAGTGAGTGATCAATTCTTTACCAACAAATAAAGCAATACTTTTAACTACATTTTCTCCGGCAATTAAGCGCTATCTTTCGCAGAGCAAACGAGCCAAGGTGCTAACTGAAACCATTACAACCTACGTGTGGAATTTTCCTAAAAGATAAATGAACCGTAACTACATTTTAACGTAGTCCGTCTGCTAATGTGCACATTGCTTCAGTGAACGCGTCATCCGATACGCTGAAATACGAATTTAATTTTCAAACTATTCAAAAATAAACAACACGATACGAGATTAAAAATACAAAATTTTTCCTCGGACAAAAAACCAAAATTAATACGTTTTGATACCGTTAATGGTGGTGAATTTCTATTTTAATTTTATGATAAAAAGACTATTTATGTAAAAAGTAACATTTCTTCAAACAAGCAAACTATGACATCATTGAGTGCAAACTAATAAATTCTTATTTGATTTCTTATTTTTATTTTAACTTTATAAGTAAAACCTCAAATTGTAATATTTAATTAAATGAAGACAATATAAGCGAAACTCAATCGAAAATCTGGAAACGGATATTGGCAACTCTGGGAATCGAACCCAGGACCTCTTGCTTTCCGGGCGAACGCGCTAACCACTGCGCCAAGGTGTCGATATTTTTTAAGTATCATACTTCGACTAAGAACCACCCACACTTTCTTCATTTTTCTTAACGCATATTTTATTTACTGCCATCTTTACGTACGATTGCAAGATTCAAACCCGAACTAAATGCTACCTAGATAGTGTCTGGATAAATCTTTATCCATTTTATTTAATATGAGACACTCATTGACTTTTCTGCAAGTCTGGGATGAACATTTAAATTTTTAATTGTAACTTTATGAGTAAAACCTCAAATTGTAATATTTAATTAAATTGAGACAATATAAGCGAAACTCAATCGAAAATCTGGAAAAAGAACAATATATTGGCATTTCTGGGGTTCGAACCCAGGACCTTTAGCTTTCCGGGCGAACGAGCTTATAGTGTCTTCATTTAATTAAATAATAAAATCTTAGTTAACCAATCAAAAACCAACATGTCTCGTGTAGGCTAAAGTATTCGTACGTACACATATACATGATGAAAACCCTGATGAAGCATTGCTTACGAAACATATTGGTTTTTTAATCAATAAAAGTTGTTAAAACTAAGTATTTATTAATTTTGATCGCTTTTAATAGCTTTGGTATTTCATCTGAAGTAATATGTTTATTCATAATCGTTCATACTTTAAAACGTATTGTACTGCTAGCCAAACCTGAAATTCAGGTCTTTTTTTAATTTTCTGGTCCCTCATTTTAAATCAATCAAATTCTACGTACGAGGGGGTACCCAAAAGAAACCGAACTGACGTTGTGGTGGACCTTGCTTTTTGATTTGAGGGTGAAAAGGGTGTCTGCCAAATTCTTGCCTCGACTGCTGACTGCTGAGTTTTTGCATGATCGCGTGGAAGCTTGCTTTGCTTTGAAAGAAGAATTCCGAAATGATCCAAATTTTTTTCCAAGGGTGACAGCTTGGTGACAAATCAGGGTGCTACGGTTACGACCCTAAAACGAAGCAACAATCAAGCCATTGGAAGACTTCAATTTCGCCATTGAAAAAACGCCGAGCACTCAAAACAACTGTCACTATAAATTTCACAAAAACCGAACGGAACCTTCTTTAGTGATGAAATTTGGCTTACTGACTCGGAAATGGTTGTTCTATAGCCCCCTAGCGGCAGAACGCGGTACTACAAAAACTCAGCCCACCACAACATCAGTTCGGTTTCTTTTGGGTACCCCCTCGTATGTGGACAATTTCCAGAATTGAAACACCAGATGGTGATCGCAATACTAGGCCTGTTCATTGCGGTACTAATTATGAAAAAAAAATCTGTCTGAATTATCTTGGTCAACGCAACTATTAATTGTGAGTTTTCATCATAATTGAAAACAATATATCTTTTAACCTCATGGTTAAACTAGACAAGACGCCACAATTTCATAATTTTTAAGTGTTTAATAACGAAAAAGTGTAAATGAAAGCTTTCACTTTCAAAGAATTCACACTTAGTGTGCGTTTTGCTTGAAAATAATGAAGCATAAATAGAAAAAAGGTTGAAAATGATATAATATATTTATATCGACCACCACAACACGGGCATGTGCCTAGCATGGTGGTCGAAAAATTCAAAAATTTATGTAACAAACAATTTCAATGAATAAAGAAAACTTAAAAAAAAAAAAAATTATACGTTTCAAACGTAGAATATAACATTTAAAAATATTTCGAAAATAAGTCTCGCCCTGCTTAACATCATTATTATTATTAAAAATACTGAAAAATCCTTTTCAAATAAATTTAAAGCTTTGCTTTCATATAGCATGTTAGCTTAACAAATTCAAGTATATAAAAAAGGAGAGGAAAAAATATCAAAAAACATTTCAAAATTGTTTGCGTTCAGAATCGTAATAATTAACTGTCTTGGTATTCCAACAATGTATTTCGGGAAAAATTGAATCGTTTTTCGGAGATTGTACTGTAAGCCTATTCAGAAGGAAGCAGGTGTGGTAAGCAATCTAATTACAAGTAACCACGCTACATGGAAGAGATACATTTCTCTCGCTAACTTCCGTAGAGCAAAGATAACATTGCCTGAACCTTCCTCACTCCATATCAACGAGACGTGAAGCTTGGATGCTTTGAAGTCGTCATCTAAGTAGATTAAAATCTTCCTTGGGTGATTTTTAGCTGAATTCACCATACGAAAAATGTTTTTTTTTTTTTCATAAATGTATTATCATCAAATTAATCGACTTTTGGTGTGTATGTTTAATTTGGTATATCAAAACACCTTTGCGATTATCCACGTATTTTATGGATTATTTAGATTTTCAATTTAGAAGGCATGTGTGGGTACCGCTGCCCCGGGAACCATTTACTAGATAACCAACATCTCTGCTATAGGTCACCCGGTTCGCTACGTTTGGTGACTTGGCAGAGAAGCCCGGGTGCATGGAGTGAGGTTTGTCTAGGTCTTGGCTGCGGATGCGTTTGCCCACTGCGTGGTGGGCCGTATCGGATGAGACTAGTTGAGATAAACCTTTTGATTTCTCCAGCATGTCTCTCTTGATCCATCGGCACCGCAGTAGGAAGAATGGATTCTTACGTCCGTCGATCCTGAACACACTGACCCTAGATTCCTACCCACCCATCATACCCCTTTTCTTCCCATCTCCTTTCTTTCCTTTAAAATACCCTCCACACAGCACCCCATATGATGGAAACTTTTTTCCTCAGAGCCTCCTGTGTGGATAAGCATGTATATATATTTTTTTATATCTACATCTGCATTAAGAAGAACTTTCTGCTGGCCGTTGTTGGTAGAATTGTACGTAGCACGTGTAAATAAGATGTACATAGGTACAGTGGCAGCCCAGGGAAGCCATGGCACAATTAGGTGAATCAAATATCTACTTGAATCGGGTCATGTATCTTATTTCTGTCAAAATTTTGGCCTGAATGCTTTCAGCAAAACCACGTTTTGTGATTCTTGGTGACGCTGCCCAGCCAATACAACCATACGTTAAGGGTCCATTGTTCGAATTTCGACCGATTTCTTACATATCTCCCTTAAACATTTGAAGTTTTTAAGCTCTTAAAAAATATATGTTATTTTTGAAGATAATATCTAGATACGTTCAACGCCGAAACGCAAATTATATGAACTTCCCTCGATAGAAAAAAAAATCGCAAAGTATGCTCCGAAAATTATTTATAACAAGTCTATTTCTATTATTTTACAAGTTATATTTGTGAAAAAATTCACAATGTTTCTTTAAATGATACTTAAGATACGTTCCACGAGATTTTTGCTCTAGTTTAAACGAGTCATTTTTTATTAGGCTTTTTCGCCATTTTCGCTGCGATTTCATCACTTAAAATATTAGCGCGCTCTGTCGAACATTCGTAATTACACATCTCTCCATCTTCTTCTTTTTCAGCCGAATAGCGCCGCCTTAAGAGGAGGTTGCGACGTACGAAATATTTATATATGTTTCTAGGTCTTGATACCGTAATGCAAAGAATATATGAATCAATTTTCTTACCCTTGTTGAAAAGTATATTTACAACAAACGCATGGATTCCTTTCAGAAACCCCTCGTGGTCTATAGTTTGCATACTTTCGGAGGTTGCGGGTTCTATTTTGGTAACTTGGGAAAGTTTCGAGAAGAAACGATGACTGATGGTATCCGAGGGGCTAAAAGAGGAGCTCAAGGAGTATTACATTATGTGATGACAAGTAACAACTAAATTTGGTAGACCGCAGCGAGAGACAACAAGTTTTGAAGGAACTTCTCACATTAACCCATATGTTTCAAGAAATCCACCTCACCGCACTTGCCTCGATTTTATGATATTTTGAACCTAATAAAATACTCCTACCATACTTAAATAAATTATTAGCCTTGCAAGGAAATAACGTACTTTAACCCTAGATTCATAGACTTTATTTACTATGTTCATAAACATACGTCTGTGATACACCCTGTTTTTAAGTGCACCAAATTTTTAAACTACAAGAATAATAATAAATAATACTAAATTATATTAAAAAAGGAAGGTTTATTTGAGATCAACACATTAAAAACAATTTTTGAGATCATTCAGAGCTTTCTAAGCACAAACTTTCCCGATGTTCTATGCACATGAGACGTTTACAAGAGGTGCAGATAAAACTAATCACACTTTTTTTTGTAACGACAGAAGTTGCATAGCTTCCTGGTTTGTATTCTAAGACCGGCTGGTACATCAGGAAAAGTATCGCCTAAAATCGCATCGATATTCCGTTTTAGGCTTCGCCTCAAAGTTGGTATTTCAAGGCGACGCCGTAACCAAGGCTCGATCAACTTATTTGATATTTCTTTGACTCTCCTTTTCAGTGGTTTGTTTTAATGACGACTATTATTGTGGACATGGATGACAAACGAATTGACTATGGACATATTCAACATACCGTAAAAGTAGCATAGTAGCATAGTATATCTTAATAAAATTGTTACACTATTCATAAACATATGTACCTCAGACACCTTAGGCGTAGTATTTGCGCAAATACACGATTAGGCGCCAAGATCCCTGGTGCAACACTGAGCTCTAACCGTGTCGGGAGGGTACTGAGACGTACGTATTGCTATCTCTTTTGCGCTGAGCTCTATGAGCGTTTTACTACTTCAGGGTGTATGAGAGACGTATGTTTATGAATCTAGGGTTAAAATTGTTTTGGCTTGTGGTTTTATCATTAGCAAACATGTTTATTTTATTCTGTGAAAAAGCGCTTCGCAAAATTTCATGTCAAATGTCATAAATCCGATTTTTAAAAGTCGTACTGTTCTTTATTTACTGCTAATCCTCGTACGAATTGTTTTCATTGTGAAGGAAGCTTATTGGCCGGTTTTCAAAATTCGCATTTTATTTACAGGAGATATGGAGGAGTACGACTTATTTTTTAATTGCAAAGAACGCTTAGTTTCGAATGTCTTCACTACGTTATATCTTTATCAATAGAGAGAGGAAAATAAAATTCTTTGAAAATAAGTACCTACCTTGAGGAAAATAAGTTAAGTACAGCAAACGATGAAGTGATCGTTTATTAAATTTTCTCATTCGATACTTTTTTGGCTTCATACCGAGCCCGCGAGGCTCAAGTGCGAGACAATCAGAATGATTATGCGAAATATTTTTTTTTTCATAACCTTCACACAATGGGGTATTTTCACAATTTTTTTATTATTGAAAAAAATTAAGTTAAAAATTACGATGATAACGGAATTTTTATTTTATTTTTATGAAGATGACTTAATTTTCTATAACGTTTTAAAATACGCCTTTTTAAAATGCCTCCAAAACAATGTTTTTGCCCCCATTAATTCTGTGACGTCGCAAGCGCCTCTCATGCGATCGCCGCCTGTAGGTGAATGTAGAAGTTATACTAGGTGTGATTTATTGACTTTCAGTTTGCTCAAATTATCTTTATATTTATTGTATATTTTCCCACTTGCAAAATATGTATAGTTTTCTACACATGTATACAAATACTACAAGAAAAAACCCAAAATAAGATGTTTAAACGACCCCTTCTAAGGCGACAAAAAATGTCGACCATGTACAAATTTTGGGCGTGCGTTAAATGTGTTTGACACCAGTGCCGAAGGGTTCAATGACGCTAGGTCCTCGGAGCATCTTCTATTGAAATACGGGTAGAACAAGGACACCATTCCCATCTGGAACCTGCGCACTAAACATTGAAATCCGTTTGTTAGAGAGGGAAATCTATCGAACGGACCGCCCGTTTATGCTTTCTGAATTTTCAAATATTTTTGGACTCTAGACCAAAGGTGACTGCCAAATTCAACAGGTGGACTTGCGATTTGTACAGGGTCGGCAGTTGTGTACTATATGCAGTATATATTGGGCCTATGGTACAATAAGAAGAAGAAGAAGGAGACTTCGATGGAGCCCCCGTGCTTCCTTTTTTGCAGATTTAAATTTTAACACTGCGAAAAAAACCTTTCGTTATTAACTATTTATATTCATAATTTAAACGTGGAAACACCTTTGTATACAGTCGTAAGATGGATATCTATACAATAATGACTGCCTACATGGTCGAGGGGTAAGGCTCTCGACTAGCAATTTCGGCATTAATATGTATATATGTAAGTATATAATCAAATATAAATTTTATAATATACTTTTAAATTATATATATATTTTTTTTATTTATTTAAAATAAAGACAAACATTCCTGGGTTATGAATGATCTGACAATATTTGAAAATCTCCTACTACCACCACATAGGAAATAGGAAAATGTTGTTTGTGTCGTGATGGAGAACCCAAACGCGATGCCAACTCAGCCACTGACCGGTCTTTGAATAAGTTGTTTTGCATTTCACAATTTATTCATTTAAAACAATATGTAGTATATTTGCGGCACATTCCAGAGTAGACAATACTTTCAGTATCGCCCTGGTGTAAGATCACCTTTCAGAATTGAAACGTTGCTTCAAAGGCTTTAGCCGTGGTTAGTGACCAGATCTGAATAGCCAAGTACTTCACCACCTTCCTCTATCGCATCTTCTTTCCTCCCCTTTACCTTCAACCTCACAAAATATCCCGAATGGGATGCCATAGTCTCACTGGCTCCAGATGTTTGGGAGCAGTTGGGCCTTTTGCGCGGTATTCACTTAAAATAAGGAAATTTACTTGTAGAATGGCCAAAGTTTTAAAGGACATTTTATGACAGGGAAATTATGTGACGAACTGACACTTGCTGTTTTGTTCCAATTTAATTTTGAAAGGGCCGAAATCAACTCTATTTTGGGCGCATGTTGTCAAAATATTGAAACTAGTGTATAATATGAGAGTTTGTTTAAACAAAATGTTTTCATTACCATATCGTCTTAGAATCCCGAAATTCAGGGCTTAGAAAATTACTGTTACTAATTGTAGCGTCTATTTCAGGCAAGCTGTCGGATTACGCCGTCAAAAAAACTACTGTCAGTCATTAGACTAGACAATCACAACTAGACAATCCATACTTATATTATAAATGCGAAACTGCTCTAGTTTGTTTATGACGCTTTCACGCATTAATCAATAAAACTACTTTCAAAATTCATTCACCAATAGAAAGCTAAATTATATGCGCAGACTATATTCTGTATATGATGGCAAGCTCTGGCGTTATGAAATTATAAATATTAATATATTATATTTGTTATAGTTTTCTGTCGCTAACGAGTTATTTCTAACGTCAGAAAAAAAATCATTTTCGCTTCAGTAGTTAATATATTCTACTTATAAACTGAAGTAAAAAATGATAGCTGATAGTAGATTGATATATTCAGGAGACATTTACTCTTCAAATATTCACTTAATGGAGTTAAAGTTAATGTTTAGTTTATGATTCGTTGAAATGCTTTAAAAGGCCTCGCAGCCATTCGCCGTCTCTCTTGGGAAATATGGGAGGGAAGAAGAAAGGAAAGAGGAAGATAGGGGAAGTACTTGACTATTCGGATCGGGTTACCAAACACGGTGCCGCAAATGTAACAAACATTAAATTTAATTAGTTAATTGTGAAACCAATTGATAAAATAAAATTTTAATTAATTATGTACCGGCATCCCCGGATTCTTAATACTCCTCAATCACATCTCCAAAAAAATTGTAATTTTAGTGTCTCGTGCGATCTTAGTAGTGATATTTTTTACATTAGCTCCACACAGGAGGTTCTGCATCAGCCGCCTCAGCCGCCAAGATCCGGAAAAACCTCACCCATGAACCCGGGCACCCGTCGTAGTCACCAAACATAGTGAACCACTCGAGGTGACCTATGGCAGAGGTGTTGCTTATCCAATTACCGGGGCGTCGGTACCCGTACCCGCCTCCCAAATTGAATTTATAATGTACGGCTTAACCAGGAACAATTTAACCAAACTTTTGAGGAGCGTGAGCCAATTAAAACCAACACATAAATTAACTGAAAGGTTTTTTAAAATGGCCCTTGAGCTATATTTAATCGATGATATTAAACCAACGCGTGTATACATTTTAAAGAAATCATGAACGGGAAGACTGCTTCCCCTATTTCCACATGAATGTAACACTAAAAATTATGCCTGTTTTTACTCTTACGGAATACATGGATGTCTTGTTATGTTAAAGGGTCTTGATTACGATGTGTTTGTATTAACTGTACTCATTATCCATGTGAAACACGTGACTGTTTAAATGTATACATAAAATGTAAACTCTTCTTCCATCCACAAGCAAATGCTTTTAATGGAAGATCAGTAATACTATAATATGTACCATTTTTAAGATAAACAAATAAAAAAATTTATTATTATTTAATAACCACCATTTTGTTGCTAACTGGGAAGTAAATTGGCATCAATAGCAGAGCCAATAAAGGGCTAATAGCCCCATTAAGAACCCATGGGAACGTTTAAAATTAATTCCGTCAGAAGCCGTGGCATTTCATTGAGCTAATTTCTTCTGAAAATTTAATTATTACGAAATATAATTTAGCCCTTGTCGATGTCGACCTCTTTGGTTACAAAATTGAGCCGTTGACGATATTTTGGCTAGTTTCGCTCCCAAAAGGGCAATGCAATTAGATATTTTGTTTTCTGAATTTGTTGTGAAATCCGAAAAGACTCTTTCTACGGAAGATGAAACCGGGGAATTCTACTAGTATTGAATGAAAGCGTTTTCGCTCACTGGGTAAAAAAGAGTCACGGGGCATTTAGATCGGTGATATCCAACCCGGGCAATATCGCTCGCCAAGATTTAATTAGCCTGTGGGGCGAACAATTTTTAAACATGGTTTGGGAAACGATTTTATATGATTTGGTGTGAGATAAGCATACTTTAAGCACTTGCTTTATTATAAACACCGTACATCAGCGGTTCTCAGAAGACGTTCAACGTTTCAACCCTTTTGAGGTTCACTCAGACAAAACTTAAATTTAAGACAAAAAATATCAAACTTAAAAACGTTAATAAATAAAATTTGGGGTAATGTGATCGTCTTCTAAATGTTTTATATTGAAAGAATTATCACGGCTGTTTAGTTTATCCGATTTTCTACATGTTCAAAATTGACAAGTTAATTGAAACTTATTGCAATGGTGTATGACCATCCTCACATCACCTACTATCATATTTTAAAATTTAGAAAACGTAACGTTAATTGAAACTTATTGCAATGGTGTATGACCATCCTCACATCACCTACTATCATATTTTAAAATTTAGAAAACGTAAGAATTTGTTTTTTATTCTTTCAACGGCTTGTATATGTATCATAATTTGGGTACATGTATTATAATGTGGGTTCCAGATGGGAGAATTGTACTCAAGTTGACTTCTTACATAGGCAAAATATAACAGTTTAATACACTTTATATTGTTAAAATTTCTAGGTAGCCTATATTTAAAGATACGTTTACATTTATTCAGGAAGGGGAACCATTTTTTTTCTAATTAGGGCTTCCAGTTAATAAAAAATTGAACTAAATGAATTTGTGCATACTTGCGTGCATTTTGGCATACCTAAATGCATTATTGAACCCGCGACCTAAGTGTTATTTTGCATATTACATACCGAACTAACGCCTCCTCTCATCGAATTTCCACCATGAATATTATGTAAAATAAGATTTATCTTGCATCAGCAGATTCGACAACCTTTAGTATGTAAAATCTCCCGTGAACTTTCCGCGTTATGGCATCGAACTTCCCACGTCAGAACTGTTTACACTAAAAGCCCAAGTGTTGCTCTGTCTGGCTTGGTTTAATCTTTATATTTAACTCCTTGGGGTTACCCGTGTTTACTTTTAGATATTCTTGTATTTGTTGATAAAACAAGGCACTTCAGATATTTAAATATTTTTACCTTCAAGTCCCAACGACGCGCGACGGTTGAATTTTTCGAGGAATATCGGAATATTTCCGAGGATTTTTTGGAGTTATCCTGAAAATAAACATTCTTTAAAAAAGTAGATCAAGGTTGCCGATATTTGCTTTTAAAATAAATTGCGATTATTCTCTTATATTTCTAAATAATTTTACATTTAACAATTAAAATGTCCCCAAAAACTTACCCAAACATTTTGCTTTGAAATATCTGTTATTTTTGTGAAAATTCAATTTAGAGAATACGATTTTTTAAGGAATTGGTAATAAAGCTGTCTCTTCATTTTTAAACCATTTATGCAATCTTTTTTTAATTTTTTTTTTTAAATAAAAAAAATGGTAGGGGCAGAAAAGCCTCAAGCGGCATGATGTTTGTTGCTAGTAATATACTGCCGAGGCTTAAAAAGATGTTAAAAATACTTATATGGACGCCCGGGGGCAAAATAGCCCCAAGCGGCACAAATAGCCCCTAGCCCACGTCTGTGGCTAGTAATGTCCTGCCGAGGCTTAGGGATGATAAAAATACTTATATGAACGCCCGGGGGCAGGATAGCCCCAAGCGGCATGATGTTTGAGGCTAGTAATATTCTACCCAGGCTTAATTAAGGATGATAAAAATACTTATATGGACGCCCGGGGGTAGAATAGCCCCAAGCGGCATGATGTGTGTGGTTAGTAATGTTCTGCCGAGGCTTAAAGAAATGATAAAAATAATTCATTCACTTTTTGAGACCAAGTAACTCCAAAAAACTAAAAAAAAATTATGAACATCACTGAATAAAAAGTTAAATTTGCATTTTTGATTTACATAATATCAACCAAAAAGATTACTTTGCGAAAAACGTTTCACGATATGGATTGAAGATTAACTTTTTTTTATTTATTATTATTTTTTATTCATAAAAATAACTTTTGCGTACAGTTTTGTATATGTTTTGCCACCACCACACCAGGCACATTCCCATATTATGGTATTCGAAATATGTATACAAAGGTAATAATTGTTATTCCGTTGGATATTTATTTATATATTAATTTTCCACGCCCTGATGGGCTTTTACGTGATTAGTGTATGACACGAGACACAGTTTTCAAATAAAAAAGATAAACTTGAAGAAATGATCTTTATACAATTACTAAGCTTAAATGTAAATGAAAATAGTGTATTACAAAAAAGGGGAAAGTTGTTAAATTTGCAGTTGACGTAGAAATGATAATAGAGTGTAGGTTAATAATTTAAAAAATACAGGTGACTTACAAGTGTAAAGAGGAATGAGTTTTTATATTGTTGATAAAAAAGAATGAATACAAAAATATATGTAATAGCTCTTATGCAAAGCTTCTTAAATTTCAAAATATGCTACATAAAGATATCAGGTATTTCTTAAATAATGGTAAACTTTTATGAAATATGTCGAAATTGAGGTGAATTTGTTTTCAAGTGTGTAAAAGTAAGGAATAAGTGCATGTTTGTGGTAGTTGGTTCGAGAATTATTTTTGCAGAATAATATATTACAACTGAAATGATAGTTTATTTCATCTTTTCTCGATCAGAAAGTGAAAGAACAAACTCTGTATTTTTCACAAAAAAAATACGTTTTACAATAGATCCACGGTATTTTTACATAAAGCTTTGTAACTCTAAATATTCGTTATTAATATTATTTTGCATTTCAACTTGAATTATTTATCCAGATATAAGAATTTTTGTTTAATATCAGTTTGATTGAAGTCCTTTCCGCTTAGGATCATACAATTAAATATTATGTATGGTGAGCTTCGTCAACAGCTGAATGTCTTTAAACCTGTTATAACTCCCCTGCTTATTAGATTCTTACGCGCCGGTTCAGCGTTGGTAGAGTTATGCCTCACTTTAAGGCCGGTATTTCACTAATTTCTAATATTTCACCAAATGATTAAATTTGATGACTACCTTTTTAACCATAAAAATATCACGTAGGAAATACAAAGGTTCATGGGGTGAGGTTGGCTTAGGTCTTGGCGGCGGATTCTTCTGTCTACGTACTGTGTGACGCGCCGGATAAGGAGAGGCTAGTTGAGGGAGGTTTTTTTACCTCTCCAGCAGGACCATCTCGATTCCTACGCACCCCTCATCCCTTTTGTCTTCCCAGATCTCGCTCTTCCTTTTAGTAATAAACCTTCCTCCCAGCATCCCCGAAGATGACATAGACCTTGAGGTAAATTATTTTCCTCAGGGCCTCCTGTATGAGGTTAATGTAAAAAAAACAGCAAAAACAAGCTTGTCTTCATTTTCAATTTCTGAACAAAAAGACGATAGAGATAAATACGTTTTGTACCAAAATACAACCTGCCTTACTCCCTTTACTCAGGGGAGGTATAATGTAATTGGGTCTTGAAAGAAGGAATTTTTATTCCAAGCTCCTACATGCATACGTCAGTGCTAGTCCATTAAATCAAGAGGGCAGATGTTTACCAAATTTTTTTCACGTAAAATGACGCCGAAAACGTTCATAAAGTTCATAAAGGGAATTAATAACCCTAAGATTCAAGCAACAACTTTATGCACAGCCTTACTTTTTTCCAAAAAGGATGGAAATAGGCTTTCCATTGACCATCAACATTGCAACAATAGTACAAATAAGTGATAAACACACTTTTTTTTTCAATCTGCGCAAATTCACTAAATTTACTAACTTATTTAATATTAACTTATTATCCTGACGAATAAAACATAGTTTTCTAAACATGTTGATATTTTTAATTAAATAGTGGTGTACACAAAGTTATTTGTTTTCATTAAACACATATTTTTATTCAAAACACACATTTTTTTTACAAAGTGACAAAAATACATTTTCTTGACAAACTTATTTAGAAACTTAAAAAACACAAGTATTTGTGCGAAAGATACACCAGCATGAGTCGTGATAAGTTCTAACAAAGTAATTAGTTAATACCTTTGTATAACACCACTATTTAATTAACAATATCAACATGTTTCTAAAAATATGTTTTCTTCGTCAGGATAATAACATGTTGATATTGTTAATTAAGTAGTGGTGTACATAAAGTTATTTGTTTTCATTAAATTAAATAATGATGCCACAAAGTGAATTTGCGAATTTTGAAAAAATTTTGTTTTATTGATTTGTGTTATTTCACAATTTAATCATTTAAAAATAATATCAGGTATATTTGAAGCACGTTCTAGAGTGGACGACGCTCTCAATATGGTCCTACTGTAAGACCATCATTCAGAATTGAAACGTTGCTTGAAATGGCTTTAGCCGTGTTTGGTGACTAAATCTGAATAATCAGGTAACTCCCCACCTTTCTCTTCCCTTCTGCCTTCCTCTCCCCAATATCTTCAGCCTCACAACAAAACCGAAATTGGGGATGCCGTAGTCTCACTGGCTCCAGGCGCAGTTGGGACTCTTTTGTGCAGTGTTCGCATTTAAAAAAGTAAAGTTTAATTTATTTTTCTCTGTGATGATGGTTCGCTCGGCGTAAAATCAATTATTTAGCTACGTTAATCAAATCTGCTTTTTGTAAGTTCAAATTACAAACGATCAGGGGTATTAATATTGATGTAAACAGTTCTTGTTGTCCGTTTTCATTGGAGTGTGGCGACCACTCCGTTATTTTTTCGCCATCAAAAACGCTAGAATAATCTACAAGCCGCTAAAGTACCAGTTGTTTACATTTCGCGCGACGCCGGCTACCTACCTACCTACCTACCGATATTGGTGTACAGCATAGCGCCGTGAAATATTAAGTACCTTCATCGGCCGGCTTAATTAAATGGGCACCTACGTTTCCGTTGCCGAGTACATTCTCGTATCTTTCAGCGCGCACATTGCCAGCGAACAAGTAGTTACTCAACCGGACGCTACCATATAAAGCAGCACGGCTTAACGCAAATTCAGTCAAGTCAAGTCAATCTCAATACAACAGTCGGCTTACAATAGTCAGCTTGTAACAGCGAGTGCCCGGTGCACCCGCACTCTTTCCAAGGCAGCTTCCTTTGAGGATCATCACCACACATCAGCTCTCCAGGTCCACCGCACTTAGCATCTACAACCACCGCTCCACTCCTGTAACTATAAGGTCCGCACCTTCTGTTCAGGAAGCAACTCCACATCTCAGGATATCGAGATCCGCCGTAGCCGCTGAGGTCATCTTCTCCGCCTCACAAGGATTACCTACCGATGGCTCCACCTACCGAGTCACCGCCGTTACCTCCGCAACTCACCGCGTCGAGCAACGGCCTGAAAGACCAGGTCATTCTCCACCGCCACGGTATCCATCATCGCTATCACCTTCATGCACTCGCAACACTTCACTCTACGGCACTTCTGCATTCATCCTGTTACCATCTCACCGACCACAGTTACATAGCTCTTCAATAAACGATCGACTCACTCAATCTGATGCCTTTCATTTTTATCACCCGTCTCTATCGACGCCGGAGTTCGTTCTCTCGGGAGATTTATTTTGGTGCTGTGTTACTTTTTTCGTGAACAAAATAATTTTGAAAAGGATTTTCATGGACAGTCGACTTTTATGAAAGTGAAAACAGTTTTTGGTTCAAGCTTAATTTGAAAAAGAATCAAATTCCCTTTATTCAAATATTTATTATTCGGGGGATATTATCAATTTTCTAATAATAAGTTGTCAAAAACTTTTCAGTATATCCTTTTATCAAAATTGTCACAAGTCTTTTAACTTTGGCACCACAATGCGAATTTAAATTAAATTCAATAAACTTAATTTAACTCCGCTGTGGAAATTCTCTCGAATTCTGTCAAATTCGTTCATTTTCTAAGTGGAAAAATATGTATTAATAATTTTCAAATAATTCATTTTGAAGGACTGTATAAAATTAATATTATTTCCTTTCTTAAACGAAGCAATCAAATTGGTTGACGAGTTACTATGAGAACGTAATATAATTTTCCAATTTCGGCTTAATTGTCAACTGTTTTCTTCTGTGAGTGGTCTGCCAAGAAATATTATCAGATTGCTGAAATGGTGAAACAGCCAGTAATTAAAAATATTCCTATAAGTCTCAGTGTGGCCAAAAGTTCACCACCGATCCGATTAAAAAAATGTAAAACTATATAATACCCAAAAAGCAAAACATAGTTATTTAATACTTAACAAAAACAATTTTTAATGTATCATTTAATGCTATATGTCTTATGCCATGCTTATGCCATAACCCTTTATTTACCCAACGGGTTTTCAACATTTAAATATATTTATAACTCTACCCATGGGAACGTACGGGAAAGAACACAGAGGGGTGGGGTGACGGAGAGATAGGGAACGAGGAAGGAGAAGAGGGAGGAATTGCAAAGGAGACATGGGAGAGTTGGGGATATCAGAAGGTAAATTTAAAATCAAACCCATGGGAGCGTGGGAAAGAACACAGAGGGGTGGGGCCACAGAGAGATAGGGAACGAGGGAGGAGCAGAGGGAGGAATTGCAAAAGAGACATGGTAGGGGATATTAGGAGGTAAATTTTAAAATCACTGCGATGAAAATCTGATGAGTAGTAGACGGATGGCGGAAGCAAAAACGTTGGGAATGTATGGCGAGCAATATGCTGAAATAGGCCAAAACCAAATGATCTTTTGTAGCTAAGTCTGCTGGCCTCATAAAACAAATCAGACCGGTCAAATAACGATAGTTTATTTGTTTCGCTCCCATAGCCGTTGTGCCCATATGATATGGTATAGATGGGGCCTTAAAGAGTCGGAGAGGTACAGACCACCGAACAAGTGGTCAACGAATGCCCGCTCCATTCATTCCTCGGCGGGATTGATGAGGTCCACAGGGCTATACGCCTGAGGCCCTAGACTGGCTTGCAGACCTCTGACCCCCCCCCCCCCTCTGACCCCCCCTCCCCCCCCCCCCCCCCACCACACGAAAGAAGAAGAATTGTTTGGCCTTTAATAATAGCGGCTCTGGAATTTTCGTTTTGTCTCCGCATTCCGCCTCCTACTGATGAGTTGTTGCGCGCATACTCGCGAAGGTTTCTAAATATAATAGTGAGCTTTGGCGTTATGAAATTTTTATTTTAAAAAACCCAATAAGTGGCGCGCGAGTTGTTTGCTTGTTATTTTGTCTTATTTCGTGTTCAATATGTATCTCGGCTGCGCCAATCCGAAACGTGACATCCTATTTCTGTACAAACGCGGTCAAGCATTACTTACCACTATGTAGAGATGTGTTAGTTGCTACGAAGCACAGAGAGACTATTGAATCGCCTTTCAACACTTTGTCTCTCGTATTCTCTTCGAACAGTCAAGTGTTTTCTGCTAGTCTCTAGAGACAACACTTTGAACGTGACATGCTGCAATCCTTTTTGCTGACGTGCAATTCTTATTTTCACACAGTCAGAACAGGTGGTTAGCGCATAAAAGGAACTTAGCTTTTATCCTACGGTGTACTTAATTAAATCTGACTTCCGCCACTGCTTTTAATTCGGTCCGACCAAGTGTTTGCAAATTCATAGGTAAAAGATGAAGAAATTGAAACTTTTAACTACTTCGAATATTCCCTCATAGCTAAATGGCAATAATAATTTAATAATAGTTAATATTACCTTCTAAGAACAATTTAATTTAGTAAGTTTGATAGTTATATCAATTCAAATAATTAATGAGGTATTAGCAATCACTGACTAGAGTGAAGATCTGTTGCCAGCTTTATCAAAATCGGCTTTTTTGTTTTCTTTGCCTTATGTTACCAAGTTATGTTGGTTGCAGGATAGTGAAAACGCGATGGGTTGAAAACTTTGAATTTTATTCATTCAAATATTTATAGCGTAAATAGAAGAGCAAGAAGTTGGGACATGACAAAATAATAGCTGTTCTAATATTGCAATGTCGTTTGCCGTACAAAGTAAAAGTTTTGGTGGCCATATTTCAACCGTGGGAAGGTCGCAGATCATTTTACATTTCGCATGCATGAGTTAAGTTAACTTAAAAAAACAACTTTTGCTTGTACACTTTTAGAAACACAAGTACCTACTTGACTTTAACTTTTTAGAAACTCAAGTACACCCGATGCCTTATGTACACTTCAATGTTGCTTCAATAGTGTTTACCAGCTTAAATACTTACCTAAGGAACAAATTTGAAAAGATTTTTACGAATGCAGGTGCGGGTTGTTTAAAAAAATTCAAACAATTCATCAAATATTTGAAATTAATTTTCACGTTCTGTGTAAGTTCTAACAAGTTCTGTGATTATTTCAGTATTATGAAGCAACTGGCCGACAATAATATAATAAAAGAGTTTGAATAGAACCTACCCAGAAGGTTTATTAACTTTTTTTTTTTAATAATTTGTTTTACGTGGTACATAATGATAATTTAACATCTTAGGTTTTTACTACTCTTCCATTGAAAGAATTTGCTTGTGTATGGAAAGGGAGTGTACATAAATGCTGTCATTGGTCAGTTAGTACTTAAATAATTCATTGTACATGTATATATGTATGCTGTATTATTTATTTTGATAAAAGTATGTATTTTGAAAAGAAAGAATGTTATGGAAAACAAAGGATTGTTTTTATGATTATTTAAGTGGCAGTAGTTTTTTTTTTTTAAGAATGTTTTTAAAATGTTTCTTGACAGAGAGCAATATTTAGGTTTTATCATTAATGCTTCTGATTTCTTCCGGTAGACGATTGAAAAAAGTTCTTCCCTGGTAAGTGTAATGATGTTGTGCAAAATTAGTATTTAATTTTGGGCATAGTAAAACATATTTAAGTCGAGTTCGGTTATCAGTTAAAAGTTGATATTTACATTTTTCTTTTATAATTTGAATAAATGAATTTTTAATACATAAATCTTTAAATGTGGGTATTTGAAATTCTTCAAACAGGCGTTCCGTTGGGTATTCCAAAGATTTGATTTATAATTGATGAATTGTTAATTTTTTTTTAAAGCAACCGTTCCTAACATATCGAAGTCCTAACATATCGTATATCGAAGGTTTCATTCGATACAATAAATACCCACTTTTTATGTTTAAACCCCATTACTAACAAACGCATTTTAAAATTTACTCAACAGATATCCGGCATTAATAGTTATTTATCAGTTACGTAAAATTTAACATGAAAGGCCCCAAGTTTGTATTCACTGTTCACCAGAGTTCTTCACCAGAATTGTTCACCAGTATTCTATCAGGTTTAATTTAGTGTATGTAAATCTCATGAAGTCATGATGTGAGGTTTTTCTGTCATTTTTAATCGAATATTACGTTTGCCTCTAGCCTAAAGTTTTCATGCAAATTTAGTCTGAAATAAAATTATCGCTAATGGTATAAAGTAACAGTTTAATATTTGAAAAGGGTTTGAAGTAATGTATAATAGATTACTTTTGAGGCACATTATTAATTAAAAATTCTATTTTAATTCATAAAAGTAACTCTGTGAAAGTGAAAACATTGTTTCACGGACAAACTCCAGACTTAGCTGTTCGCATTATAAAACACACCTTGAATTGAATTAATAATTTAATACTAACAGATGACAATTGAAATACGAAGACAAAATCTTCCCTGGCAGCCTCCATCTTTGCGATTAGTGCTGTCAAATTTCAGAAACAAGTTAATTATCCCGTGTTTTAGTAAATAACCGAAGGCATCAAATGATATTAAAGAAATTAGATTTTCAACGTGATGCGAAAGAAAAGTTAATAAAATTTCTCGAAAGATAAAAGTGGTCTAATGCAAAATGCCATTAGAAAGAATATAATTATTAGGGACCATATTTGAGAGAAAATGAAATTTTTTCGGGACACCGAATAAGCTCGATTTTCATTAAACGGGACTATTTCTAAATCTGATATCATTCATTTTTGACTCTCTTTGTCTTAATAGAATACATTTTAAAGGAAAAAACACTACGAAAAAAACATAAAAACATAAATTTAAGAACACGGTACTAGTACGATTTAGTACATCAGCTTTAAATTGGAATCCTTTTAGTTAATATTGTTAGTTTAATTTCGCTGAACAGAGCGGTAAGTGAATTATTTTATCTGACGTATAAAATCGTAATTGAAATGTGCGATATAAAATTGAATACAGGATTAATAAAATAGAATTTTTTACATATTTAACGTTGTAGGAGCGCGTCCTACGGCTCACGGTGGTTCCCTTAGAACAATCTAGCTAGACAAAAAGATTTCAACGATGTTTTTATTTATGTACAAAAACATACTCACAGCATAGAAAACAGTCCATAGCATTATGTTCGCATCGATAAAAAAATTAAAACAATACACGTTACACGTGGTAACGATGTAAACACGACACTTTGAATGTGCCAGGCGGCCTCCCTGCGGCCCATCTCTTTCGGGTGTACGCGATGTTCGGTCGTTAGTGGTGTTATTTGAAATCGGAGAGAAATTACATAGAGAAAAAAATTGAAGTCCATAAGATGTTCTTTCAAATTTATTTAAATATTTAATAATTTGCTTCTTCCATATTACTTTTATTAGTCATTAAAAAATCGTGAAACCATTATCAATATTTTCAATTACTTGACAAAGTTTGATTAAACTTTCAAAATCGTGTACCAATTTGTACCTCCAAACTAAACTATTTTCATATAGAACTCTTCTTTGTCTATATTTTCTTATAGAATTTGTCTGCTCTTACGTGCTCTTTTGACTTTTACAGAGCCTCTACTCTTGATCTATATTTTTGATATTTTGGAGATGTTAGAAGAAAAAGGCGCATCAAAGTCGAGTTATGCTGCAACAAGGAAAAATTTTGGTTGAGAAAAACAATATTAAAGGTCTCGAAAAAAATTAGCTAAAGAAGAATAGCTTCATTTTTATTAATATGTCATAGAAAATGGAAAAGAAGAATATCGCTTCATTTCTATTAATATTTCATAGGAAATGGTCGAAGATATACTCTAAAATTCATGTAAAAAAAACAGAAATGGTTTAACACAGTTTTTTTTCTTCCGGTAGTTACGTGTGATGATGGACTACGAGTTGAACGAGAAAAATAATTTTGTTTTTGCTCGTTAAGAAGTTAAATGAGTTTATTAACTCCTGGGAGTACAATGCTTTATATAATATACTATATTCTGTATTGTATACTTTTGATAAATAAATAAATAAAAATAAATAAAATAAATAAATAAGAAAAATTAAATGTCCTCTGCATTCTCGAGACTAAAATAACTCTTTCATGCTGCTTAAGTCAGTTTGAGGTCAAATGGAAAATGGGAAGCTGTAATATTTGAAATAACCATTATATCGAAAACATCCCAATGTCTTATCTAGAGATGACTTGAAATTATTGTCTATTTCGGAAGTACCAACGAAGAAACTGCAGAGGTCTGTTGACAGTGCCACAAAGGAATATTATCATTTAACAAAAGTGATGATAGTGACTCGACCATAAACAAATGTCAATAGGTTTTGTTCTTATATTATATTACAAATAATATTTTTAAATAATTACTTTAAATAAACAGATTGCTATGCCTTATTTAAATCATTGTACTACATGCGATTTATTTCTATTTTATTTTACTTTAAAAATTCTGTAAAAGTGGTTGAAATAAATGTAAATATTTTAAATATATTTTTTTAACATATTGTGACCCTTTTGCATCACATTCCGTGGAAAAATATTTTTGTCTAGCTAGAATGGGATTTGGGACCACTGTGCGGCTGTGCGAAAATAATTTCCCTCAGTGGATGATATATATGTTATGTGAATATGTTTTTCATGTTTCTATCGTTTAAACTTATAATTCTGTTATGTTTTGATTTATATTTACAACTTGACTTTTTTACGGATACCAATGTATTGATATTTTTATGTTTTGTGTAAATTTTTGTTTTATACAATCTTTTGTTTTATATAATTTTTGGTTTTATATTCCTTTATTATAAATTTATTATTTCTATTTTTTTTATTACGCTGTTTTCATTTAAAGTCACAAGGAGGAAATCCATAATTGGTTTTATTTTGGCTATACAAACATGTACAAACTGAAAAAATTTAACTGTCGATTTCTAGAAAATAAATAAATATCATATATTTATATACATATAAATATCATCTTAGGGATGCTGCATGGAGGGTCTTTTTAGGGAAAGGAAGGAGATGAAGTTCTGGGAAGGAAAAAGATAAATATATGTATATATAAACATTCCACCATTCCAATTCAACCAAAAACCATAACAAAAACCAGGTCCTCAACAAATAAAACACTGAACATACCGATAACCCACACCACACATGGACAAAGACACTTTCAGTATTATGCAACCAAACTTTTTAATTGCATGCCCATTACTTTGAAACAAATACTATCTGCAAATACATCTACAAACATTCATAAAAAACATATCACTGACTGGATTAAAAATCAAGATATTAACTTTATACAAAACATTATTATTCCCGGTATGTTTTTAGGTTTTCACGGCCAAAAAGTATTTTTGTTATTGTTTTTGGGGTGTTATGCCGTGTTTCGCTACCTCCTTCTTTAGCCAACGTTTCGGACAGCGTTACAGTGTCCATCATCAGGGCAGATGAGTGACTCATCTGCCCTGATGATGGACACTGTAACGCTGTCCGAAACGTTGGCTAAAGAAGGAGGTAGCGAAACACGGCATAACACCCCAAAAACAATAACAAAAAAAAAAAAAAATTATTATTCCCAACCAAACATAACAAAACTATAAAAAGTATAAAATTAAATAAACCTAAAAATTAAGTAGTTTTTCAAGTATCCAATTTACACACCCAATGTATCCAATTTACATACCCCATACATATCCAATATACATACACTTACAATTTATATATGTGTGTACATATATATATGTGTATGTGAATGTGTATGCGGATGTATACGTATATATATATATATTTATATGCATGTGTGCAGGTACATGTATTTATATGGATGTGTATGTATGTGTATGTTTATATATATATATATATATATTTTTTTTTTTATATTCCTCTAATATATTTAAATACTTTTTTTTCTCTTCTATATAACCAATGTACAATAACTGTTAAAATTTGAAAAAAAAATACATATAAAACTTTATATTACAACACATAAATACTTGTCACACATAAACATAAATAAACACGTAAACACCTCAGCACAGGTGTTCACGAAACATACAACAATACCTATCCACAGTTTCACCTTCACAAACCTACCTTACACCCAACATAATAAAATTATAAAATATATTATGTAAAAATGTTTTCGAAATTCTATAGGTAAATACTGTAATGTATAGAAATAAATAAATAAATAAATATTTTTTTTTAATAAAACATATAACGAAGTTGCATTCCCATGAGTTATCAAAACTCATTAAGGGATCGCCAATTGATACATTTAAAAAGATAAACCCAACCCAACCCAATATGCGAAGAATGGGTAGGAATCTGGAGGTCAATATGTCCAGGAGTGACGGGCGTATGGATCCATTCCTCCCACTGCGGAGAAAGGCGATGGGTCAAGGGTCACAAATCCGGAGAAATCAAAAGGTCTCCCTCAATCAATCTCATCCGATCCGGCCCGCCACGCAATAGGTGGGCAAACGCAACCGCCGCCAAGAACCAGACAAATCTCACCTCATGAACCCCGGCACCAAACATAGCGAACTACTTGGGGTGACCTATGGCAGGGGCACCATTTATTGACAACCAACATGTCCAATTAATGATACCCAACCGGCCTCCCAAATTGAATTTATTATGACGTTCGGAAATATTCATTTCTAGCTGATACCCGACATGCGTAGCAATGCCATTCAAAGAAATAAATTGATTCTCCCTGCATTTTCTTTCTCGTGCGTCCCCGTTCCCTTCCACATTTTCCACCTTCCCCCTCCCTCGTATCTTCGCTCCCTGCGAACCCCACCTTCCCCCTGTCTTTCCTCCCTGCTATTAAAATATATGAAATACACACATTTTCATTTACACAAATTTCATAACGCCAGAAATTATCATTATATACAGCTTTTGTTACTTGCTGATAACATAGCTTTCTATTGGTGAAAAAAAAAAAAAAAAACGGTTTAGTGGTTTAGGCGTGAAAGCGTAACAAACAAACACACTCACTTTCGCATTTATAATATAAGTATAGAAGGTATAGATAGATACTCAGAAATTCGGTCCATCGGTTCATTATTAATGACTAAAGGCATCTACGTACGAACTTTTTAGGTTTATTACATCCCTTGTTTTAGAAATAGCAATACTAACAAATCATTCACAGTAACTACAATAGTTGTTTTGTCATAAATTGCTTGCTGTAAGTTTAATTAATGGCTAGCATGTGGAGCCACAATATGAAAAACAAGCCGTAGAAAAAACAAACCACTCTCGGATGGTTGTCAACGTTAATTATTATAAAGATTATCTTACGTAAAACACAGCGCATTAGACGGGGACAAATAATATTTCAAAGTGTTTTTCTTTCAGTCAGTAACATACGTGTATAATAGATCTCATCAGGTTATTGGTCAAGGGTAAATCTTTTGATGTTTTAAAAAAAATAAAATGGAATTTTCAACAATATGAAATCAAAAATTGGTAAAATTGCACAGTGAATTGAATAAAATCATAGAACATGGACAAATTTAATTGTCAGAAGAAAACATTTAGGACGGGTTGTTTCAAAAAATTTGATGAGTTCATCAAATATTTGAAGTTAATTTTCAGGTTCTGTGTGAGTTCTTTTCGAGTTCTGTTTTTTTATCATCATAGGCCAGCTGCTTCACAAAACTGAAATCATCACAGAACTTGAATAGAACTTACACAGGACGTGAAAACTAACGTCAAATATTTGACGAATTCGTCAAATTTTTTGAAACAACCCATCCTTAGAGTACTGAATGTTTTTAATTTTCTGTGCATGTACCAATGGCGGCCTCCGTGGTCGAGGAGTAAGACTTTCGACTCACAATCCGAAGGTCGCGGGTTCGAACTCGACGTGCACCAATAAATTTTATTCGATTAATTTGTGGTATTTCACAATTAATTAATTAAAAAATAATATATAGTTTATTTGCGGTACGTTCCAAGGTGGAGGATACTCTGAGTATTGCCCTGGTGTAAGACCAACATTCAGAATTAAAACTTTGCTTGAAATGGCTTTAGCCGTGTTTGGTGACCAGATCTGAATAGCCATATACTTCCTCTTCCCCATCTCCTTCCCCACTACCTTCAGCCTCACAACGTACCCCTATTGGGGATGCTATTGTCTCAATGGAGCAGTTTGTACTCTTGTGGGGTGTTCATATAAAAAAAAAATTAAAAAAGTACGGTCCATTTAAAAATCCCGAAACGCACAAATAATATGTTTACTGTAAAATTAAAAAATTTAAATTCATATTAATATATTATTGTGATATTTAGACATCCTGTAGGCAAATAATTCTTGTTTAATTTCACGAAAATATTCTGTGTTTGGTTAGGAATATTTAAGAAAAAAAAATTGTATGCTTTTCAAAATAACTTATTCGGCCGCAACTAAGGGTAGTATTTACAGTAAGCAAACAGTGTTCAAACGAAAAAAATACGTAAGTTATAAAAAAATCTGACCAACAGGGGTGTTATTTGTTTGCACACTGAAAGGGTAAATTCAGAAAACGTAATTCCAAACCTAATTCATGCGTCAAGAATTGTATCTAGAGCGAATACTGTTTCAGCATCCTGTCAACGAATTATCCACTAGACTTATTTATTTCATGTGACTTTTTGTAAGAACTGAATGAAATTCCTTACGTTTGGTGAATGTGTTTCTAACCAATGAGTAAAAATACAAAAGTGAGATTAGATAGCAATAACATTGATAACACCAACGCCTTCTGCTAAACTGAAAGACTAAAGAGATTTATGATCTCCCAGCTATAAATAGGCGTATTTAAAAGGAAACCGGGCGATATTTTGTACAAACGCATACGCAAAATACGCTCAAAGAACATATTATATATTATAGTTTCCAATTATGTCCTCTGCGTGTGAACTGTACTTCTCTAAATTTCTCTAAATAAACAATAACAGTGTTAAACTCTGGTGACCTCCCAGGTTAGTATGGTCCTGTATTTATTTTTTGCCTGTACAGTACAATTTTACAGCAGCATCGCGTTTATTGGTCAAATCGATGTCCATATTATAGTTTCGTATCGGTGGTCGATGAACCGGTGGGTGCAATTTTTAGCCATAAGTTGTTAAAGTGGTTTGTCTTTTTAGAAGTAAAATAGTAGAAATGTATTATAAATTTGTACAGCGCCCTTGGGGTGATTTTTCACAAGAAACGGCGCTGTACAAGTCATCCAAGTATTATTAACATATAAACGTATTTCTCAAATTTCCTCTCTGGATTTTGATATGTATTACTGCATTTAAAAAATATATATAATATAGATATCAACTACTAGCGTGTCAATACGTTTTTCCACGGACCCTCCAGAAATCGTTAAAATTGTCTGGTTTGAACGACTTCAACAGACGTTTAGAGTTCAAAATGTATTTTTTAAAAAGCAAAACGTACAGAGTATTTTCTTTTAACAGTCATGAATGGAGACCATATTTGTCCCAGCTCACATACGTCTCATAAATTGCTGTAACGCCCTTACTATCAAAGTGAGAAATGTGTTCTAAACGGTTGTAGAGTAGCAAAACATCACGCTTTATAGTCAAATCTAAAAAATGACCAACAAAAAACTAAAATGTACACCTTCCTGAAGCCAAAGTTTTGAATCGCAATTTGTAAAAAGAATTGTATTTTTGAGAATTTTTTATTAATTATTTTTGTATAAAAAGTAAAAAAGTAGGGTGACTTGCAATACATTTGTCTAAAATAATATGTTTGCGTTTTTTTCAACAGTAATTTTAGTTAGAAAAAACGTGAGATGAGCCATTTTAAAATTTTTAATATTTGCATGCAAAATTTTTATATTTAAAAAAACGTTTATTTTGAATTATAAATTTTAATGCGTATTTTATCACCTTTCAAAAACAGTTATCAGTTTTGAGATATGTACAGAATATTCCATTTATTTCTATTTTTTTGTAAAGCGGGAATATCTTGGCCATCTGAAAAATACGCCAAATTTCTGAAGGGTTAAAAAAATCTTTTAAATGCGTCCAGTTTTGGGAGATAAAAATGGGGGAATACAAAACCGCGACTTTGATGATTTTTTATTAGTACTAGTTGGGGTACCCGGCTTCGCTAAGCGAGTTGATATGAGATTGAACTGACGTTCGAACCTACAACAGATCTTGCTTTATACGCCCCTACTAATGGGTAGCTCCACCCATACAAAAAAGGCTCACCCATATACGAATGGTCCACAATGTTCTAGAACATTCCACAACATTCAAGAGTGTTCTGGAATGTTCCACAATGATGTTCCCGATTCCCTATTCCCGAACATTCCAGAATGTTCCGGGATATTCTGGAATGTTCCACAATGATGTTCCCGATTCCCTATTCCCGAACATTCCAGAATGTTCCGGGATATTCTGGAATGTTGCACAATGATGTTCCCGATTCCCTATTCCCGAACATTCCAGAATGTTCCGGGATGTTCTGGAATGTTGTGAAATTCTCTCGAATACTCTCGATTGTTTTAGAAATTTCTAGAGGGCGAAACTTCCAGCTCTTATATCTTCAAAAACACGCCCTTCAACTAAAAACGGAAACCTTCCTCATGGATGCGGGACAAAGATGCGATACAACACATAACTCCCCTTATCTTACCCGGACCCATTTCTGAGTTTCAGCAGCACGCACATTGTAGTACATTTTCTTTTTTTTTTTTAATATATTGATTATAAACCTAGGGTGTAGTTGTCCCTTTCGCTCGGTATTCGGGGGAATAAGAACAACACTAACAACACAGCTTGGTAAAATACCTTTTTTTTAAATATCCCAGCGACCGGGTTTCCTCTTAACGACAGCCTTGAGGATTAAGGATTGGGGCCTTTCCTTTGTCACTCAACCAATTCCTCATAAGAGATGAAGATGATGAAGTAGGTACCGGCCTACTTTTTTCTGGGATTTCAGGAACTGAAACGTTTTTACAAGTAAACTTAATAAAATGTTCATTTGGTTAACGTTTACATTATTTTCAAAAATTAAGCCTGTTATGTTTATCAGATATCATACCATAATTATTAACTCAAAAATTTTACAGTATACACCAAAACATAGGGACCCTGTCTACCTTTTATTATTGCATTAGTTGAATTTGTTCTGACAATACATTTTGATTATGTTGGCTTCTCTGGTCTGTTTGCAATATGAGTATTTGCGTAGTAAAGACAAATAACGTACAATTTATAATATCTCATGATGTTGACCTATATTGGACGTTAGCATACACCAAACATAAACTTGATATTAATACCCACGCTTGAAAAGTATCATTGAAGAATAAACAACGCAGCATGACTTTGCAAAATATTGACAAAAACGAAGAAATTTCCAACATCCTAGTAACATCATGAAGAGCGATAAGTATATGATATCTAGCTATGTATGTATCGAGATGTAGGATATTGTGAAGAGCTTGTCTTTGTGTTTCTGATGACTATCTTAGACAGCGCCATCATAAATCATAAATTATTCTGTATTCCTTCCTGTAGTAACAAAGTTGTTATGTTTAGTTCAATTTTTTTTGCAAGGTTTAATTTATTTATTATAAATACAAAGTAATACAATATGACATAAAATATTATACAGAAAAAAGAAAAGTCCCAATAAACTACTTTTTAGCAGTTTGCGATGGGTACTTTTACTTTGGAGATATAAATAAACTTATTTTACATAATTAAATGCAGTTAGAATTTTTGTGTTGGTCTAATACAAATTTTTTCTTTCGGCAAGCCAATTTCTCAACAAAATATTTGTTTTACCATTTGTACATTTTTTAATTTCGGCATGTAACATATTTAAGCAATTAGGTATCGTATAGTCCAGCGTTCTATGTCCATATTTGTTTAAATGCTTAGGTACAATTAGTCCTTCATAAAACGTAAAACGAGTATTGTTAGTGTGGTCCAGTTTATGTATATGGGGCTATTCATATGCGGAAATATAATTTTATACCACAGAATTGTTCTTACTGAGAGAATTTTGAGATTTTGGTAAAAGTACGGAACATTATGCCTTTGTTCATATAAACTTTTATGAGCTAATAATTTAACTTATGAATTTTGAACTGATTGAACACGATTTACATTTGTTTTACAGGAAAGTCCCTGAAATTGAATCATTATGATGTGTTTACACTGTATAATATTTTAGTAATCTTGTTTTATAAAAACGATTTTTGTGTATTTAAAGAAAAGATAATTGTACTGTTAAAAAATTAAATAATTATTTGGACACGTTTCAAAGTGGAATATATTCTCAGTATCTCTCTGGTGTAAGACCACCATTCAGAATTGAAACTTTGTTTGAAATAACTTTCGCTGTATTCGGTGACCAGATCAGAAATTCCCACTTCTCTACTATGCCCCATCTCCTTTCTCCTTCAGTTACTAGTGTAACTGAAGGAGAATTTCATAACATTCCCCAATTAGGGATGCCATAGTCTCACTATGTAGCTGCAGATTATGGAAGCAGTTGGGATTCTTGTGCGGAATTCACATTAAAAATGAAGTTATCTTGACATGAGAGTGAAATTTGACTTGGACCAGTGGCGTGCATTGATCTATTTTTTTTTATATGAATACCGCACAAGAGTCCCAGCTGCTCCCATCTGGAGCCAGTGAGACTATGACATCCCCAATTGGGGTATGTTGTGAGGCTGAAGGTGGTGGGGAGGGGAAGAGGAAGGTGGAAAGTACCAGGCTATTCAGATCTGGTCACCAAACACGGCTAAAGCCATTTCAAGCAACTTTTCAATTATGAATGGTGGTCTTACACCAGGGCGATACTGAGAGTATCTTCCACTCTGGAACGTGCCGAAATATACTATATATTATTTTAAATGAATAAATTGTGAAATAACACAAATTAATCAAATAAAACTTATTTGCCACACCGGGATTCGATCCTGCGACCTTTGGAATGCTAGTCAAGAGCCTTACCGCTGGACTACGCCGGCCGTCAAATCTATGTTGAAAGGTACATAGATTTTCAAGTTCGGATAAGAATTATGCATTGAAAAATCATTTTTCAGTGCTAGCTTTTAATAGCTATATCGAAAAAAAGGCTGAATGTGGTACCTCCGCCCGGGAACAATTTACAACAACACTCTTGCTATAGGTCGGGTTCTTGGGGTGAGGTTTGTCCGGATTTTGTGGTGGATACTTCTGCTCCTCAGCTGCGAGGCAATCCGGATCGAGAGAGACTGATTGAGGGAGATCTTTTGACCACTCCACCCGGACTCTCTATACACATCGCTTTGCACCGCAGTGGGAGGGATGGATTCATACGTCCGCCACTCCAAAACAGATTGATTCCCAGTTTCCTACCCACTCTTCATACCCTTTTCCTTCCCAGAACTTCTTCTCATTTCTTCCTCTCCCTAAAAAGACCCTCCACACAGCGTTCCCAAAATGACAAAGGCCCTGAAGGATTTTATTTCCTCGGAACCTCCTGTGTATAGCTAATGTTAAGAAATATATATAATTGCCTTTAGTGCAAGCAGTATGCGGAATGCGGATGCACTACAAATACGAATCCCCCTCAAAAATTGAATTCAAATTAATAATTTAATCAAATGTAATTTCAATCTTTATGGACTGAACGCCACTGACGTGGACAGAATATTGTTGTTAAAGTTGGAAGTAGATTTATAGATCATAAGAAGCGTGAACACACAAGTTCTTTTCAGAATACATACTTGATCGTGGTTACCTATTCTCAACAAAATTGAAAGTGTCGAAAGTTTCCCGAAAATTTTATAACTGTTATGGTTCGCATACATTACAACACTAGACACTAGACAAATTGTTGACAAACGACGTCGGCGTAAAAATAGAAAGAACTGAATCAAGGACTGGTGTAAGGAACGTCTTGTCTCTCACATAGGCTGTAGGGAGCGCCGGTCAGTCCGTCGGTAGCCGCTATGTTCGGTGTGGGAAGCAGGTGGTGCTTGGAGTCGAATTTGCCGTGAACTGCTTGCTATGGTCGAGGTATTACAGAGGGGGGAAGAGGCGGGAGTTCAGTGGTATCAAAGCCAAAAAGATAATTAAACCTACTAATATGTATTATGTATCAAAATTTACTGTTACTGTCCTACATATTTATGATCCCTCAATGAGTTTATTTACTTTTGGGAATATATTGCAAGTTACGTATTGCACGTAAACGTTTTAATTAATATAAAAATAAATTTGTAACAAAGTAAATGAACAAACAAAATCTACTCTAAAACTATTTAGGGAAAGTGTTTGTATTGATGAATTGTATATTTAACCTTGCCTTGGATTGACAGCTACCTCTCCTATCACTGTAGCTGGGATCATGTGTAGGGAGAATTTTGCCAATAATAATTAGGGTTTATTCGGTCAAATTTATTTACAATAAAACTTCGTACAAAATAAAATTCGTCGCGACTATAGTACACTGGAAGAAACGTATAAAACGGCTGCAGCCGAAGGTCGTGAACAATGGAATAATTTTGCAATCTCATCCACTCAGCCTATCGGCAACTCGCGGTGATACCAGTCGATAAAATTTTTGTTTTTAATAATTGTAAGAATGTTCCGCCATAACAAGTCACATTAACTGAAAAATAATAGCGAAAATTAGAGCAACAAAGCGCTTTGGTGACTATAGGGTTTATAGATGATTTTGCACAACAAAACCTATATTCAGTCGCCGCCGCAACTGAACCCGTAAGCATTCCGACACTAGAGTGGACAGCGGTGTATGTACACCCTTAAACACCCGGTATACACACTCAGTGTCGAGTGTGTGTATACCTTTAAACATAACCATAGAAGATATTGAAAGTAAGAAAGAATAGTTTTTACCTAACATAAAATTTATGTCAGGTACAAATTATCGCAATTATTTAGGCCATTCTCAGTGTAGGCAGAAAGGGCGGAAGCGCACAACTTAGTTATTTAGTTAGAAACTCCTCGGTTCAACCATCACTGGCCAAACTCCTTTGTAGACTGCAAGATTGGCATCTATGACCAACGTTTTGTTCATGGACGGATGCTTGATAACCAGGTTTGAATTCAATTTCCTGCATTTACCAAATTGCCTCTACGTAGTAAGCAGGAAGCATTCCTAATATAATAAATATATTTACAGAGTGGAAAATACTCTTAGTATCGTCCTAAGATTTCATTGAATTAATTTGTGTTATTTAATAGTTTATTCAGTTAACCTTAAGTACCGAGGTGCCGTTTTAGTTACATAAGTACCGACGTGAGGTCTGTCAGACCACCATAGTTTTAATATAAAAAATTCATTTATTTTTCTTTAAAACGTTGCTTTTAAATATTGTTTGTATATTTTTAATTGCTTAAGTTAAATAAAATATAAAGATTTACGCATTTATTAATAATTACAAGCATTTAAATCGCAGACGTCGAATTTTTGGAATAAAAAAATTACTTTTACCTTAATCTCAATAAATATTAATTTATCTATTTTTTTCTCAAAAATAAGTTATTCTTAAAGTTAAATAACTAGGTAAACTATAAAAACAAAGAAAACATAAATAATTTGCAGTTTTATGAAAAACCACAAGGCATCAAGTTGTAGGAACTTTCAAATTTTACAAACAGTCTTTGCACACAGAATCTCTACATTGAAGACACACATGTTTCATGCGTCACATTTGTAAGCATTCTTGCATTTTAGTTTTGAGGGACAGATATGACAGAGTTTTCTAGGTTGGTAACCCTCCACTTCATTTTCTTCCCTTACGTTTTCTGGCGCATCTGACCCAAGAACTCTTTTTATCGACGAACGCAATTCCCTTGGAATGAGGCATATTTTTTTCTAGTGACAGGAACACTGTTATTTTCAAATGAGGTTGCTTATTTCATGCCAAAAGATAGTGGCTGATTCATTGTTACATTTGACTAAAAATAAAAGAGGAAACCCATATAATCTGAAAAAAGTCGTAGCCAAAAAGTTACATAAGTACCGACGTGTGGTTAGACAGACCACTCGCAATCTTATAACAGCCATTACTTGTTCACACGTTAAACACACGTTTAAGAAATCACACGTTCCAACACTGCCATTCTCCACGAAGCTGCTTGGTATCGACTCGAGGGATAAAAAGAAGTACAGGGTAATACTACTACGCTAACATAGGTAACTAGACTTTTCGAAAGCTCGAGGTTTCTTTCAGACCACGCGTCGGTACTTAATGGTTAAAATAATAAATAGTATATTTGCGGCACGTTCCAGAGTGGAAGATGTTCTCTGTATCGCTAGACCACCATTCAGAATTGAAACACTTATTAAAATATCTCTAGCCATGTTTGGTAACCGCATCTCAACAGCTAGGTACTTTTTGTTCTTCCTCTTCCTCATCCCCTTACCTTTCTTACTACCCTCAGCCTCACAACATATCCCAATTGAGGATGTTTTCTCACTCCGGTCTCACTGGCTCCAGACGGTTGAGAGCAGTCGGGATTTTTGTATGGTATTCACATTAAAATAAAAAAATCCCCTCCTCCTTCTTACCCCTAGCCCTGTATTTAATCCATGATCTATATAAAATTATAACTTCAGTATACTTTAACTCCTGAAGAGGTGAACATCGTTCACGAAACATGTGGAGTGTATAATAAATAAAAGTGATGTGTACAAAGATATTTGTGTTTTAATAAAATAAATAATGTACAACGTACATAAACAAAGTAAAACCCTTAATGAAGAAGTTTTCTTCGAAAAATTAATAAAAAAATCCAATAATATCGTTTGTGTCACACCTTTCAAAAACATTTTTCTGGCACGTTTTGTATCTTGTAATGCCATATAAACTTCCTTGAATAAAGCTTTTCACTATTTCATAAAACTGACATTAATGGTCACAAAGTGAAAATATAAAAGCAGACGATTAAATAATAATTGAAGTGAAAACAATGACATTACTTTTGGTTTTCTGTGACATTGTTTAATAATGTGGGCCTTTTATTACCCTGTGGCTTTATTACATCTTAAATAGCCATCTCTAAATCTTACGCCCTTTATAAGTCAACATAGAAAATATTTTTATATTAAACGCCCATAACGATAAGTACATCACGTCAGTAATATATTTCTGTTGTAACTTATTTTAAATCTTTACTTAATGTTGTCGTGTTTTGCAGAACAGACTCTCAATAGAAACATTTTCCAGGAATACTTAAATTCTGTTTTTTGTCAACAATCTAACAAACAATTTGCAATCTCTCACGTTGCCGCTACAAATCTATTTTGGTTACGCTTTTATGTAATATCCAAGCTTATAGAATTCTTTTGAAAAGAACTTAATCGAATTTTATTTTCTGAGATAGCTTCCGGATATTAAATGCTTTCAAATGTTGGCCCTCCGTGCACCAGGTGACTAAAAATCTCGTCCCAAACTAGGTGGGGTATGACATACCCCAAAATATAAAATTATCATATTTCTTCAAACACAGCGAACTTATTTTGTGGCACCATTTTAATTCAAATTTAATAAGTGAGTAAACCCTTAAGTGAGCATAGCTCACGAAACATGTTGGTTTTGTAAACAATAAAAGTGGTAAAAACAAAGTATTTTATTAATTTTGAATTTTCATATTTATTTTTTTCAGTGGAATTAAACATTTGGTATTTATAAATACAAAGTAATAATTAGGTTTAAGTAGAACTTTGAGTGGAAAGTATGTATTAAAACATTTTTATTGTAAAATAACAAAAAAACACAACTTCTGTAATTTTTGTAACTTAACAATCATTTTCTTAAGTACTTATTTTAAAAGGCACTTTTAATTATCACAATCGTTTTTATTTAACAAACTACAAAATATTTTCTAATAATTAAACATTGTAAAGATATATCTTGAATATGTTATTCTAATAGTAAAATAGTTTGACAGTAGTAAAAAAGTTACAATTATATAACATCTAACGACTTTTTTTCTATTTATTGATTGTAATTTATTTATTATTTATTTATTTATTTATTACACGCCCTAATGGGCTTTTACATTCTATACACATTTATTTTAAGTACATGAAAATTAGAACAATAAATAAAATATAATATAATGAGAAAAAAAAATACTATAAACAACAAAAGCACATGTATACATAATAAAATGAAACACACATTTGTAGAAATGATATTAAGGCTTACATAAATAGATAATGAAATAAACAAAAAATTGCAGAAGTTATACACGTCTATTTGTGCCAAGATATGTAAATGAAAAGGAATAAACAATATTTATATTGGTTAATTGTAAGGTGAAATATATCTCCTAGATCAGAATATTTATTTCCAATGCTGTGAAGTCTCGGGATTGGGGAATTTTGGTAAGACAATGTTCTGGTGTTGTTAAAATAAAATGGTAATAAATGTCGGCCAGATCTTTTGGGAATGTGGATGTTGATTAATTGAAGCAATTCAGGACAGTCAATTTTTTAATGCAGTTTTTTGTGATAAAATTAAATCTGTGTTTATTCTTCTCTCTGAAAGTTTTAATATGGACATTTTATCCAATAGGTAATTGTAATTAATATTTTGTAACGGAATATGCAATTTATAGTTTATATATCTTAAGAACTTATGTTGAATCTTTTCAATGTTATCGGAATGAATATTGTAAAAGGGAGACCATAACGTAGAGTTATACTCTAGTTGGCATCATACTAGGGTTTTATATAACATGTGAAATGTGCCTAAATTATTGAAGTCTTTTGCAGTTCTCAAAACAAAACCAAGAGTCTTAAGGGCCTTATTGATAATATTATTAATATGATACACAAAGAGGTTAGTTTGCTATCGAACATTATACCTAGATCAATAATCTCACTAACGCAATTCAATTTTTTATAATTTAATGTGTATTGAAACACATTAAATAAAAAACACCATTCAAAAAGATTACTCAAATTTGTTTGTAATATAATGCAATCATTAATGTTATTAATCTCTTTATAAAGTTTTATATCATCAGCAAAAAGTAACACGTTTATGTTAGTAAATATTTCAATTTAATAAAGCACATAAAATATTTTATTTTTATTTATTTTATTTTATATTTATTAACGGGCTTTTACATGAATAGACGTAAATTTATATACACAATATAAATTACATGAATTACAAATCAAGAAAACAGAATAAATAAGAAAGCAAACAACTCGTTAGGTATGGGATATTATAACATAAATTAAAAGAAAGAAAATAGCACGAGTTGTGCTTACAAAAAACACTAATACAATTCAGCTTAAAATATTTAATATATATATAAATAATTTATAATATATATAAATACATGTATGTAATCTTAGTATTGTTGGCGACAGTTAAATATGTATAATGAAACAATAAACACTGCACTTCCAGCCACAAGCTAATGAATGCTTCCATGGAAGAGTAGTATTGGAATATTTGAACACGTAGTTAAATATATAAATATGTGAAATAAAAAAAATATATCTTTCCTATGTTTATCATAAATTTAACCTTTTTATCAACGGGCCATACGAGGTGGGGTGTGTGATCCCCGTACGCACTTTAGGGAGATGTAACTCACTTGGCGGTCGCCGCCGGACTGACTGATAGGAGCGGCAACGTCGCAGCTACTGCTAATTCTAAGTTCGGCACTATCACAGTTTTGAAATTTTTGCGATTTTTGAAGAACTTGGATATGTCACACCCCACCTGGTGTGACATACCCCGGCAGGTGCACGGAAGGTTAACCACACGCTATGATTTGAGATTTCCAAAGGCGAAAAGGTAAAAGTCACCGGCCTAAAGTATTACGGTGATTTATTTTAGGGATAACTCAAAAACTGGGCGAACTGTACAGGGCCCGCAGATACTTTAATAGTACACAACTGCTAACCCTGTACACATCGCAAGTGCGCCCCATGGATGAATTTGGCAGCCACCTCTGGTCTGGAGCTCCAAAATACTTGAAAAATACCCTCGTCTCTGGGCAGAAACGGGCGGTCCGTTTGATAGATTCTCCCACCTTAACGAACTGATTGCATTTTTTAGAGCACAGGCGTCGGAAGGGAATGCTATCCCTGTTCTACCGGTATTTCGATGGAAGATGCTCTGCGGAACTAGCATCATTGATCCCTTCGGCACCGGTGCATAGTTACAAGACACGCCAAACGCGTGCCTAACATATGTACACGGTTGAAATTTGTCACATGAGAACGGCTCGCTTCTTCGACTCGTTCTTGTGTTCAACAGCTCGTCTGTGGAACGATTTTCCGGCCTCTGTGTTTCCTCCTTCCTACAACATGGGTCTTTTCAAGACCAATGTTCATTCCTTCCTAACTTCAAAAAGACCCTCCACACAGCATCTCAGATGACATAGTGTGTGGAGTTAATGTAAGAAAAAGGAATATTATGCCTTGACATTGCACTGCCTCCTTCTTTAACCACCGCTTTGGACAGCGTTACAGTGTCCATTAATAATAAATTATTTTTTTAATGTTTTTCATTTACTCACAAATAATTGCCCATCATGAAACACTAAAATCTTTAATAGCCTTTATCTTATAATTTAAAGCAAGAAAAATAAAATAGCTCACATCCGTAGTAGATATTTTATATACCTTTTAATTACAAACATATTTTTTTAGTTTGGATGAGTATTTTGATCTCAAATTCAAAATTGAGATTTGTATGAAACGGACCAAAAAGGGCCGGGCAAACGTTCCACACAATAATTAAGGACGGATTACACGGTTAAAAGGGGTATAATTATTTTGTTTATCAACTCGTGGGCGTAGAAATGTGAACAAATAATATTAACTAAGTATATTCGTATTTGACGCTTATTTGCATAAACTTGATGGGAAAGTATTATATCCACGCTTCCAGATGAAAACAGGATTTCCATCATCTAATTATCTGACACATGTCACCGCAGATGGGCATAACAACCCTTCGCCAAAAACAACGTGAATATATTTAGAACAGAACCCTCAAACAAAATGGGAATTGTAATTCTTCATTTTCATATAAATTAAGATATTATTACAAAACAAATTATAAAATTCTGGTTTATAAACACGTCAAGCAAAATTTTTTAGTCAATTACATCAGCAGAAATAACAATTTATCTAAAAATCTTCATTTGTAAAGTTATAATATAAAAAAATTCAAACAGTACTAAAAAACACTTAAAAGATTAAAAAAAAATAGCTGTCACTTGGAATCAAACCCGGATCTACCACTCGACAAGTGGTCGTGTCCACCTTTCTGGTGTGTCATATCTTTACCAACCTAAGATTCTATTTAATACTAGAGCAGACCCCCGAAACATCAATGAGTTTCAATTTTGAAAATGTGTTGAAAATAATGTTATCATTGATAGGTAGGTCTCAACCGAAATTGATACGATTCTTTTTTTTTTTTTAAAGAGGCACTCGTTTTTATTTTCGTTACTCATCGAAGATTCAAACCAGAATCTCATCATTATAATCAAATATATATTTGGTACCTAAATTAAAAATAATACATAATCTGCTCGTTCATAGATGACGTTAATTTAATTATTTTAGGAAAAAACCCCTTTTGCAAGTTGTTTCTTTGCGCCCGTGCACACGTAATTTTAATATGAATAAATTGTCTTGTCCATATTCAAACTCAATTCTTACAATAAAGGCTTACAAATACAATATTGGATACTGAAACCATATTGTTGTATTTGTATGATTTCTTGAAACAATTGAGTTTGATTATGGACAAAACCATTTATTGATATTTATATTGCGCACGTATGAGCGTAAACAATAAATTCATCTTAATATATAAAATCATAACTTGCACAAAGTGTTTTTTCTTAAAACAATTAAACTAGCGCTATCTGTTAAAGAGTAGAATATGAATTATTTTAAATATCACTTGAATATTTTACAGGTAAACTTGAAGAAAAGTTTGTCCTAAAATAATTAAAATACCGCCATCTGCAAACGAGCAGATTAAGAATTGTCTTAAGTTCAGGGTAAATTTGCAAGAATTCAAAATGAAGATGGCTCTAATTTATTGTTTTCAGGAAAAACACATTTTGCAAGTTATGCTTTAAAAATTAAGATGACTTATTTGTTTGCGCCCGTACAAATCTAAATATGTATCTAAAAATGAAAATATATAAACAATAATAAATATGAATATAGCTGCAAATGCTGACATTGACATATTGAAGGAATGGTTTGATGATAACTTACTTAGTCTTAATGTAGAAAAAACATCATATTTACCTTTTTACCTTAATGATCCTGTCACAGATTCCAATATTAGCGTGATAGTGCACAGTCGTTCGTGTAAAGGAGGAGAATGTAACGATAATAATTGTAAAATCCTGAAAAACCCCAGATGTCAAATATCTAGGGATCACTATAGAAAGTAACATGAAATTTAAGAAACATATCGAAAACTGTGTAAAAAGAATTAGAAAACTTACTTACATTTTTTTACGATTAAGAAATATCCTAAATCTTTCAAATATTAAAATGGTTTACTTTGCTCTTGTGCAGTCAGTTTTGCAGTACGGAATAATCGCGTGGGGGGGCATCTACAAGAATAATCTGTATCCGATAGTAAAAACACAAAAAATGATCATCACAGTTATTATTAAAAAAACCAAGAATTTTTCCAACCAAAGAACTTTTTGAAAAATTTAAGGTCCTACCGGTTTCAAAACTATTTCAAAGAAATGCTATTTTAAAAGTTTTTAAAGAATCTGAAATGAACTCAACGCGAAGTATAAGACCTAGAACTTCTGGGAACATATATGTACCTAGATGCAACACGACAGCTGCACAACACCATTATGAATATGTAGGCCCAAAGTTATTTAACGATTTACCGGATACAATAAAAAGTGAGAAAAACTATTCTAAATTTAAAAAAAAACTTTCGTTGTATTTTTACAGAGAAGATTGACTCGCTTTTATCGATGATTTTCAGATATGTTGCTATTATTTTTGTTGATTTTTTGTTGATTTTTGTTGATATTCTGTTTCTTTAATTATATGTTATTTTCTTATTGTACAATATTTTTGTAATATTTCACAGTATTTTTGAAAATCTTATTTTTCCATTTTTGTAACTACGCATATTGTTTATTATCTATATATATAATTACATAGACTAGCTCCCCAGTTAGACGCGAGAATATTTCTCTACTGATTGGGTAACCAAAAAAAGTCTGATATGAAATGTAATATATTATTATTTATAGTCAATATTTACTTTTTTTTCTAATAAAAAAAAAAATAAAAAAATAAAAATAAAATATCCAATAAATCAACTCTACACAACAAATGAATTAAAATTAAAAAAAAAAAAAAAAAAAATTGTTTGTTTCTGTCTATATATGTATGTATGCTATGCGTTGCTAAACCATTCATCCGATTGCGATGAAACTTTGGGGATTTGATGTGCGCATGCCCTCAATTCTTACTATATACAAAAGTGAGTTCTGGCATCATGTAATTATGCATTGCTAACAGTTCATCCGATTGCGATGAAACTTTGGGGATATCATGTGGGCTTGCCAACGATGGTTTCTATATATACCGGTAAGATCTGGCATTATGAAATTTGTATGAAAAAATGCAATAGGTGGCAAGCAAGCTGTTTTCAAATTGAATGCACCGGGAATGAATGCCGGAGGGGGGAGGGGAACCCGAGAGAAGAGTGGAATTCGGGAGGAGGGAGGGGAACTGGGAGGAGGGAGGGGAACTCGGGAGGGAGGTTCGGGGAAAGAGGGCGAGGGGAGTGGGGAGGGGGAAGGCGGACAAGGCGGAGTGGAAACACGAGAGGCGAAGGGGACGCGGGAGAGAAAGGGAGGCGGAAGTGGAACGGGACGAATATGAAAAGACACGCAGTGAGAAACAATTTCTCTATTAAGTGGCATAGCAACGCATGCCGGGAACTCGCTAGTGGAAGGGAACGCGGGAGGAGGGTTCCCGGGACGCCGAAAGCTGGAGAGGGGAGAGGAAAGACCGAGTGAGGGGCATTGCAACACATGCCGGGAACTCGATAGTATTATATTATAATCAATGATTAAGGAATAATTGTTGATATAATGAATTACTATTAAATGAAAATTTACCGCACCATGTGAAGTGTTTAGCACTGCGACGTGTTTCGGCCTATCTTATTTATCTTGGGCACAGGATCCACCTCTAGTATGCCAAGAAATCCAACTTTCTTTTACATTTATATTCTGAGTTTGAACCCTTCTTGTTCCTGCCAATCCAACGTGGATTTGCTCATGCTTGCCTTGATTTCATGGCATTTTGAATCCTAAAAAATGCTCGTAGCATGCTAAAATATGTTATATCAACTTGGCAAAGAAATAACATATCTTTATATTAGTGTAGCTTGTCGTTCCGTCACTTTCAGATATGTTTATTATATTATTATGAAAAAGCGCGTCGTAAAATTCCATGTCAAATGTGATCTCGATTTTCAAATGGCGTAGTACAGTATTTATTTATGGAAAAGCCTCATCTGATATATATTTATTGTAAAGAACGCTTATTCGGATGGAAAAAAATTCAATAATATTTTCGTGCGTTTTCTGTTTACGTAACTATTTACGTATATTCTATTTATTGAATACTAGTTGGTCCTCGGCATGCGTTGCAATGCCATTCAAATAAATAAATTGATTCTCCCTGTATGTACTTTCCCGTGCGTCCCCGTTCCCTTCTACCTTCCCCGCCTTCCCCCTCCTCGTCTCTTCTCTCTCCGCGAACCCCACCTTCCTCCTGCCTTTCCTCCCTCCCGCTAAAATATATGAAATACACACATTTTCATTCATACAAATTTCATAACGCTAGTGCTTACCATTATATATAACCTCTATGTTGTTCTGATGTATGAGTTATATTATTGTAAAGTTTCATTAAAATCCATTCAGTAGTTTTTGCGTGAAAAAGTAACAAACATACAAACATTCATACAAACATTCATACAAACTTTCGCGTTCACAATATTAGCAAGATAGTGTGGTGATACGAAAAGTAGGTTATGTATGGTTATGGCTTAGAAATTATTTGAATAAATGTTATCTTGTTAATAAAAAACTTAAGCGAGTTGGTTTTTTTATGCGGTTGGTTTGTCCAAATAATGAATTAGTGCAAGCTTAAAGAGTTTCTAGAAGTTTTAGTACACACGGGAGTTAGCGTTGGTTTTGGGTTCGGGCCCCCTGTTTTCTGTGTCATTCTTTTTTAAGTTCGGACTCTACGCCTTCGGGCCCAATTTCTGTAATTCTGGTTGTATATTGTCTTCATGTGCCGCGACATTTGAAGAAAATTTATATAGTAGATAATAAAATATGCGAAAGTCAACGTTAAAATTAGAGGAGTTCACCTCACAAAATCGTGGAAATTAGAGGAGTTCACCTCACAAAATCGAGGAAATTAGAGAAGTTCACCTCACTAAATTGAGGAAATTAGAGGAGTCCACCTCACAAAATCGAGGAAATTAGAGGAGTTCACCTCACAGAATCGAGAAAATTAGAGGAATTCACCTCACGAAATCGATTCACGTTTAGTAGGTTTTTGCCAATTATGTATGAAGGACGTTTCACACTACTTTTAACGCACATTTAATGTTTAATAAAGCAAACGCGAGAAAATGAAAAGTATATTTTATGGTTTGTGCTGTTTTACAAGTGTCAAAGCGGATGCAGCGCGATGAGCTCGCGGTTTGTTTGATCTTTGCTACCCTTTACGGTTTTTTTTATTAATATTTTTATTTTTCGGCATTTCTTACAAAAGCAGAAGCATTATTTGTTGAAGTAACATCAAACTTAATACAACACTTCACCAAAAATAAAGCGAATAATTTTACTTTAAACAACTGTACCCGTTCTCTCCCAAACCAAAGTAAAGTACATTAACTTTGAGGCAAAAGTGATGCTGGACTAGGCAAGGTGAAAAATGTGGTAATGAAAAAAAGACAGTGAAAATTCCTTTTTTTTAAATAAGATTATAAATTAAAATTAATAATCAATATTTTATGCATTATAAAATAATGTGTACAAAGCGTACCGCTTAAACTGAGAAACGGGCTCCGGTACGATTAAGGGAGTTATATGGTGTGGTAGCCTTCTACCCCCATCCATGAAGAAGGTTCCTGGTTTACCTGAATGCGTGTTTTTGAAGATAAATTCGCTGGACGTTTCGGCCTCTAGAAATTTCTAGAACAGTACAGAACATTCGAGAGAAACAAAACACAACAACATTCTAGAACATCCCTAAACATTCTGGTATGTTGTGGAAGGTTCGAAAATAGTCTGGAACGTTCGGTAACATTCCGGAACATTCTTTGTTATCAAATCAATCGAAAACTGCATTAAATTTCAAGAGGACCTCAACCGTCTTTTTGTCTACTGTGCATTAAACAAACTTGTTGTGAATACCTCAAAATGCAAACTTGTTATAAATACGTCAAAATTATCATTTTCACGCAACAAAAATAAATTTTCCTTTGAGTATACAATAAACAGGACTAATATTTATGAAGTTTAATCTGTCTATAGCCCTTGGGGTAACACTGTGTGTTAAATTAAACTTTATACAACACACTGATGAAATTATCAACAAAGCCAACAAATTGCTGGGATTTATAATTCGTACAATAAAACCTTTCTGCAGCATTAAAACTCTTTATCCCCTTTAAACAACGTATATCCGTCCCCACTTAACACTGCACACCGATGTGGACTCCTTTCTACCAAGCACATGTCGAAAGAATCGAAAAAATTAAAAAAAAAATTTTAACACATAAATTATAAACAAAACTTACACTTTTCAAATTACACCGAATCTTTTAACTTTCACAACTTCAACTCCCTTTATACACGACGTTTAATTTTTGATCAAACCTTGTTATTTAAAATTCTGAATAATTTTATTTTTATTTTAAATACATAAACGGCTATACTGCCTTTTATAAATAAACATATAATAGAGTACAAAAGTAAGAAAAATAATATCATTACATAATAGTAGTTTTAAACTTAAAAATAACATACAATTATTTTGTGTATCACAACAAAAAATAACAAGAAATAAAAATGAGAAATATCATCATTTCATTTCAACATGTCCATATTGCGTATATAAAGTTACATTATGGAAAAAATAAAAAACTTAAAACTGAAACCTAAAAATAACATACAATTATTTTGTGTATCACAACAAAAAATAACAAGAAATAAAAATGAGAAATATCATCATTTCATTTCAACATGTCCATATTGCGGATGTAAAGTTACATTATGGAAAAAATAAAAAACTTAAAAACTGAAACCTAAAATTAACATACAATTATTTTGTGTATCACAACAAAAAGTAACAAAAAAGAACAATGAGAAATATCATCATTTCATTTCAACATGTCCATATTGCGTATATAAAGTTACATTATGGAAAAATAATTTATGAGTGCATATTTATATTGCGCTAATTTTAAGAAATAAATGTCGCCGATGTTAGCATATTCATTTCTCAAAATGTGTAATCGACTGATTGGTGAGTAATAATGTGATAATGTATGTGATAATAATGGTCTAGACTCGCCAAAGCTTACCAACTTAAAAATAAATTCATAATCAGACAATATCTACAAGGTAATCCGATTTATTTCATTTGCCCACATGTAGAACTAACATTAGAAAAAATTTCCCAATTCACCGTATATGTGGGCAATATAATACAAAATTTTACAATAAAGACATTTTTAACAATACCCTTCAGAAATACCGAATATAAGTAACGCCTACGATCGAAAATTAATACAATAGTGTGTAATATATCGAGAGCATCTCCTATTTTTATCCTATTTTCCTCTTTCTCTCCTCCTCACCTACAATTAAGTTTAAGATATAATAAAACTCCATCTCCAAGTAAATTTAACATAGGAGACCTTTTTGGCTTAACTTAATTTAACTTTGTATATATGTATCTCTATATTTTATGTATAAGCAATTTCATCGAACCAAGCAACTTGCGAACAACCTAGCAAGGTCGTTACAGAGTTACGGGTATAGTCTGGAACGTTCGGGAACATCCCGAAACATCCCAGATCATTGTGAAACATTCCACTCTTGAATGTTGTAGAATATTCTGAAACATTGTGCACCATTCGAAGCCTTTTTTGTATGGGTAATTTACAACTGACTGCGGCAACGAACACTGCAAGTGCATTTTTGAACTTGTTTCAAATCCTAGTTCCGTCATTAGTTCATAACATTTCAAACCTGTCAAGAACCAATATCAATGGCGATCACAAAACGGTATCGTAAGATATTTTTGACGAGTTCTCAAACTAGAGATATCTAACCTAGAGAGACTCGTGGTTACTGGCAAAGTGAAAACAGGTGCAGCGCAGGAAGATCACCGGTGCGCTGGCGTCCGGAACGTCGATGCTTGCAGCTCTCCTTGCAGGACTGCAAAGAGTGGAGGAGCCTTCTTGTCCACCGGAGAAATTAAAATGGGGGTTACGATCCTCAGCGAAGAGAAAACCATTAAAGACGAAGAAGAAACATTAACTTCATGACTATAAAAACGTTTCCTTCAAAGATTTTTATATCTCATGCTTACATTTTGCACGTTTTATGTAGAGTTCGACAATGCCGGTTTTAGCAAAATCACAAATAGGTTAATACCGTCGTGAATGTATATGAGTGTATATCTAAAAATAAAAATATATTCAGCCTAAATTGTCAAAGTTGGCAGAGATTTGCGGCACGTACAAGGGAGTGTAAAACGATTGAATACAAAATTAGATCGCCTTGAGCCAAACGTCCGTCAATTTGAAAAATTTCTTTCCTTTTTGGGTGAAAATAGATTTCGCGGAATCAAATAAATATGTTTTCGCTGGAGTATGTACGTACGCGTTAGAGCATTATATGAAAAATGTGAAGGCATTATTCAATAAATTTTCTGTGATCCTTCAATAGTTATTCTATTGCCAAAGTGTTCTCGCTTAGTAATATAATACAAAGCTCGGAAGATAAGTTTCATGTCCAAATAGAGGATACAAATTCCAATCAATACTTCATTGAGCATTTTGCTGTGAGAAACTAATAACCAATCACGACTTTTCGACATTGATGGAGAACTCTGTGTTTGTGCGAAATAGCACAAAAAACTCTCGAACAATGATTTCTGGTACCATGGAAATAATTATTGCGCAACGTTTTTGTCTGATATTAACAGGTCCACCCAAAATTGTTTCATTTACAAAAGAACGCTGTTCTGAACAAAACATATTGTGGGCTAAAAAGCTATGATAATTCCACTATAAAAATGTGACATTATTTATTGTATTAAAAATTTAAAACCAGCGGGAAAAATTGTATTGCAAAAATTTGTGTTTTGGAATATTATACCGTAAACGTAAATACCCCATAGATGTACTTCTTTTCTTTTTTTTCAATGTTTGAATATTTTTTTAAAATAATGTTAACAATATGCTGAGACTAAGATCACTCGATTTTTTTGCTTTTTGTATAGGTTTAAGAAACTTATATTATATTAAATAACATATAAGTAATATACCAAATAGTATTATAAAATTTGTTTCCTAATCACGAACAAATGTGATTAGCAAAATAAAGTCAATGTATGCAATTCAGAAACATCGTTTTAGTTATAACGGTCTTCATATGCTATATAAACAAGACAAATATTATTATTATTGTGGATAATAGTAAAAATTATCCCGTTAGGATGGGTTGAAAAACAGTGTAACACTAACAATGCATATTATTTAATTGTAATGCATGTCCAAATTTAAGACTATCTATAACTACTCATTCGCAATGAATTAATGAACTGTTTGATCTCATATTTCATTTGCTTTTATATGTTTACGTCGTTTTTATTCTTAGGTCTTCCAATAACTAATCAAGGTCATTTAAACAGTGGCCGTGCAAAACCTTTTTGGCAAAAAGCTCTGTTTGTACTGCCGGGCAAACAGTCATTAGCAATCACTTAAGCATATTGAATGACGTTTTCCACCCATTGAACATCATTAAGCAATATCATGAATACGTATTTTATATCGAAATGTGTTTTAAAATGATCGTGAAGCGGGTTCTTTTTTTATCTGCGTTTGAATATTTTATCAACAGGGGAATGTGCCGGAACTTTTAGCCCGCAGGGCTTAAAAGTGTTATTCCTATTCCGATTTTGTTCATGACGACAGGGTACTTTTTTTTCCTTATGAAGGCCATAAAATGTAATTCTCCAATTTGAAATATGAATTTATTCCTAGGTATATGAACAACAATATAATCATTGAAGAAGAAGATAACACGTATAATCAAAATGAAAATATGAAAGAAAACAAGACACAGAAAAATAGAAAAAGATAATCGTCTAACCCAGACCTCACGTCCCGGTTAGACGAGAGGTCTGGGTTCGAGTCCCAGTTGCGACCATTGTCTTTTTCTATTTTTCTGTGTCTTGATTTCTTTCGTATTTTCATTTAGATTATACGTGTTATCTTCTTCTTCAATGATATATTACGTTGATGGGAATAACCTTCAAAAGTTATAAAAACAGAGTTTTTCTCATAAAAAAATTGAACAATATAATCATTTACAGTATTTTTTTTTTATAATTGTGTTTAATGATTCGCAACTCAAAGATAAAATGTATTTTAAGTAAAATTTAAGGAAAATTTAGTAATGTCATTATTGAGTTATGCAAGTGTTTTCTTGTTTACTAGGAAGTACCCGGCATACGTTGTAATGCCACCCTCCCGCTTTCCCTCACTGCCGCTAAACTGCAAATACACACATTTTTCAAGCACACCGCGTGCCAACCATTGTAAAAAATTATACATACATTTCATAACGCCAAAGCTCACCATTATATATATATAGAAAATGACGCGGGCGTGCGCACGAAAAATCACTAAATTTCATCTCAATCGGATGAATGGTGTGCGAACGCACATGGGACAAACAAATATCAACATGTTTCGAAAACTATGTTTTCTTCAAAGTTAACTTATTATCCTGACGAAGAAAACATAGTTTTCGAAACATGTTGATATTGTTAATTAAATAGTGGTGTACACAAAGTTATTTGTTTTTATTAAAAAAATATATACTCCTTTCTTCAAAATTCGCAAATTCACTTTGTGGCGTCATTATTACTTTAATGAAATATTAATAGTGGTGTACACAAATTTATTTGTTTTCATTAAAATAAATATTCATTTTTACTTATTAACACCATTGTTACAACTGTTTCGGCGTTTGAAAAACTATTATCAAACTGTCAAGCGTTTTTAAAAGTATGTAAATTTCTTCGCGTTATGAATTAAGAAATGTTAGAAAGATAAAATACCTACCTACATTGAAATACGGTGTCCCACCAAGGGCCACAGAATTTGAACAATTCACCATAATTCAAAATTATTTTTAAAAGTTCTGTAAGTTTCTATTCAAGTTCTATTACTATATCATTATTTTCCAGTTATTTCACTTGACTGAAACGATAACAGAACTTGAATATAATGTTCCTTTAAAATTAACTTTGAACTTTGGAGAATTTTTCAAAATCCGTAAAAAAAATGCCCCTTGGGGATTTATTTGTGAAACTCTGTCGTTCAACCATCAGTTTGAAAATGGACGCCGATCAGTGAACGCCGAAACAGCTATCACAATTATAAAAACGGAAATGCTTGCAAGAACTTAATAATAAAAAAACTCACTTTTACTCATCTGTCCTGATGATGGACATTGTAACGCTGTCCAAAACGTTGGCTAAAGAAGGAGATAGCGCAACACCCCAAAAATAAGTTACAAAAATAATAAAATTGTTAAGATTTATTTTTTTAATACATTATAATAATTGCTTAACCAAAACTAACTTAGTACATGTTTATATACAACAATTTGTAACAATTTGTTATTATTTCAAAAATCCGACGTGAACAGATTCGTAAGTGTTCATTTACACATATAAATTAACATATTGATTTATCTCGTTCCAGGTTGGAGGATACACTCAGTACTGCACTTGTGACAGACCATGCAGAATTGAATCATTGAATGAATAGCCAAGTAGGTACCTAAGCTTTATTTCCCATTACTCATATGTCTAACTCCTTCACTTCGTTTATCTTTTCACAGCATCTGTGAAAAGATAAATGAAAAGGGGGCTGTAAAATAAGTCTCCAGGGTGCTGCGGTCGCGAGTGACGATTTTACTCGCGATCTGGCAACGCTGGCTTGTAGCCTGGTTTCCCTACCCCAAATCCTCACCATGATGCACCCTCTGCAATGCATAGTCTCGGCGTGGCAGCCGTTCACGATGAAGCTTCCACTCCTCGCACCCGCGTATTTATTAATTATCATTAATACACACGCGTTTTTCATTTCATTTTGAAGAGTTTAATTTCACAATATACCTACGAGTGTTAATCAATTTTATTTATTTGCTACTGGTTTCGAATCATTCACTAGTATTCTTAAAACAAACTTACTGAGGGTAGTGGGAGTAGTGATATGGAAGGGGAAAACGGTGAGAGTAGTCAACTTAACAAGGAAACCTAGTCAAGAATGGTGACTTACAGGATGGTATTATTTTTGTTTCTAAAGCGCACAAACCAAAAAATGTATTAATTTAATTACTGAGGTTTTTTTCTTTGTTGAATCTCTGGCATGTCTCATATGTCTTATTATATGTTCATCGTATAAAACTCTTCAAAACAAAATGTCTAGAATCATTACACAGTTAATACCCAAAAATTAAAAAATTTTGTTTTTTTTTTTTATTCTCTTTTCGTCTTTACTACTTCGTTAGGTTCACTTGATGTAGTATCCTTTTCTTTTCTTTTCATTTCATTCACATTTTACTACATTGTTACTAACCATTATTACCATTGTTACTAACTGTTACTAAATATATAATAAAATTTTAGCTAAAATAAGCGAATTATTTTACAATCTGCTACCATGTTTTGTGTTGTTAAGGTCTATATTTGTATTACTTGCACCTCTCATCGCAATATACAATAAAATCTTATCTAAAATATGCGAACATATCAGCACAAGTTATCCTAGAAAAAAATAAATATTACTACTTAATTACTGGTTACTGATTATTTACGTAGTTACTGATTATTTTTTACGATCTACTATCATGTTTTGTGTTGTTAAGAACTATTTTGTATTACTTGCACGTGTTCACCAGCAATATACCAATATGGCAGTACCTACTCATGCATATATCATTTATATCAAGCAATCCAGAATTAAACCTGACTGAAAATCTTTCAGACATTCCTACCGATATTCCTAAGTGTCTGCGGCAACAAGAATTAGGGGTGGTTTTAGCGGTGTTCTCCCGGGAAGCGGACTAGTTTTACGTTTTACGTCGTAACTTAGATCTCTACCCTAAGAAAAAAATATATCTTTATACCTTCATTTAATTTTCACAACTCACCTAATAGTTTGAACGTAAGCTTTCTGTCGTTTGATATTTTTTCTGTTATAATTTTTCCATTTAAGCGATGACTTTGTTGTTTTTCTTTTATTCTTCTATCAATGGTCGTAACATACTACCACTTGTATTTTCTATATTATTTCATGCCGTGTTCATCGATCATTATAACGTACCCATCATCCCATAACTGATTAACTCCTGCTTCGCAGGGACATTTGAAGGTTTAGCTTCATTCAAAATAAAAGTAACTTCGTTTATATAATGAAACTATCTGGGTTACCCGGCTTCGCTCAGGACAACATTCGAGAGTGTTCTGGAATGTTCCACAATTTACTAAAATAGAGTCCTTATGAGAGCCCTGAAGGAGTAACCATATGTTACTTATACCAGGGCGGGAAATCGGTTGGATTACCTCAAGTGTCGTTCAATATTTTATTTTTGGATGTTCCTACATTACATTCTGCAGGGAGGCGGGTATGGGTAACACCGCCCCTGGAATCATTTATTGGATGACCAACACGGGTCACCCCATGTGATTCGCTACGTTTGGTGACTTAGCAGGGGTGCCTCGGTTCATGAGGTGAGGTTTGTCCGGGTCTTGGCGGTAGATTTGTCTGCCCACCAGCTGCGTGGCAGGCTCGATCGGGAGAGACTGATTGAGGGAGACCAGAACTTCATCTCCTTTTTTTTAATTTTTTTATTATTAAGTTAAAAGAAATATAATATTTCGCTTTCTTAACTTAAATACAGAGCATATATAGTATAATAGTGAGAAGTAATATTTTTAATTTTGTTCCAACATCTTAAGTTTAAATAGTTTTTTTTTTAAAGCTTTTTATATTTTTTTCCTTTTTTAGGTTATCTGGAAGGAGATTATATATGTGAACTCCCTCGTGGCCAATACTCCTCTTGCCACTTTCAGTCTTGACTGTATTTGTGTACAATTTATTGTGTTGTCTAGTATAATGATCGTGTACTTGTGATGTTTTTATAAATGTTGTGTTTGTGTGTATAAGTCCATTTTGTATTTTGTTGATAAAAAGACATGATTAAATGTTATATTCGTACAATGTTTTCATTTTCAAAAGGTTCATTTCCTGGTATAGTTTTTTGTGGGAGTGTCTGGGTTATAGTTGAAGAGTTTTTCAATAACTTTGTTCTGTTTTATTTGTAAGTCGTTTAAGTACGTAATGTATGTGTTTCCCCATATTTCTATTAAATAATTTAGGTGGGACTGGATTAAGCTAAAGTATAAGCCCCTCTTTACCTCTGTTGGTAGAAGATGAGCAATTCTACCAAATACACCAATTAATAGGATGATTTTTGTTTTTAGTTTTTCTACGTGTTGTTTAAATGTTAAATGTTTATCAATATATAAGCCCAGGTATTTTTCGCTATCTAGAATATGTAGGTCTCTTTCTTCTATTTGTAATGGTTTATGCGATGGTATTATTCTTTTAGGTGAGCTTAAGATCATGTAACCGGTTTTATTAATATTTATTGTTAATATATTTTTTATTAGCCAATCGTTTAGTACATTAAGATCCGTTTGAGATTGTTCTAATAGACTTTCTAAGTTTTCGCCGAAGTAAAAAATTGCCGTGTCATCTGCGTATAAGAATATTTCACCATGCAGTTTTAGCTGACAAATGTCATTTATGTATATTTGGAATAAAAGTGGCCCCAGTATTGATCCTTGTGGAACTCCGTAGTTTATACTCTCGAGTTGACTGTTTTTATCTCCTATGTTAACACATTGTTTTCTGTTGGACGGATAGGATTTTATAAGTTTGATAGCTGGACCGGTTACACCTTTTTTTCTATTTTTTTAAACAGTATTTAATGACTTACGGTGTCAAAGGCTTTTTGAAGGTCTACGAGAATTGCTATGACACAGTTTTTATTATCTATGCTAGTTCTAAGTTTATTTATAAGATCATTAGTTGCAGAGAGAGTATTACATTTTTTACTGAAACCGTATTGTTTGGCATATAGAAATGATTTTTTTTTCAGAAAGTTGTCTAGCCTATCGTATATTACTCTTTCATATATTTTTGATAGAATCGGTAGGACAGAAATGGGCCTATAGTTAGATTTTTGAGTTTTCAAGCTCCCTTTATATATTGGAATAACCCTTGCAATTTTACAACTGTCCGGAAATTGACCTTCTTTCAGGCTCAGGTTAATCAGTTAGTGTAGGAGTTAGTAGTGGGGCAAGTTTTTGTACTGTTGTACATTTTAGTTGATCATGTCCAGCACTCGCGTTTGATTTTAGGGATTTTATAATAGCTAATATTTCGGGTTCAGTTGTGGGTTGTAAGTATATTGATTCCGCACTTTCATACTTTAATGTAGTTTTATCATCCAGTTAATGGATGTATTTGTTGATTATATTATCAGCCAAAGAAGCGCCAATATTAAAAAAGTAGTTATTAAAGTATTTGCATATCTTGATGTATTCTGTGATGATTTCATTACCGTTCTTTAATTTTGTACATGGCTTACTTTGCGTGTTTGTTTGGTTCTTGATGATGCTGTTTATTACGTTTCAAGTCTTTTTGATATTATTTTCATATTTTTTAAATAGGTTGCTGTAGAATTGTTTTTTTAAGTTTCGTTTTTTTATAGTTATGTCGTTACGTATTTTAGTAAATTCTGTTTTTAGTAATAGGTTACAGGGTTGTGTTTTAATTTTTAGGTGCCGAGTTTTTTCACTTAAAATACCCTCCACACAGCATCCCCAATAATTACACAGGCCCTGAGGGAAAATATTTTCCTCAGGAATATTTTTTAAAAACGGAGTGAAACCTTCATCAAACTAAAGTAGACAGGAGTGGGGAGGCTACGAAGCACCCTACAAAAAGGAGACCAATTATACCATCTCATTCTCCCGCAGGCTAAATCCTACAGATATATTTGTTTGTCTCTTTTTAGTGTCACTATTTTTCGTTTAATCAAATTTCAAATCACAACGGTGCTAAAGAAGTTTCACTTAAAAAAAAAAACCCACTAAAATCCCCAAGTGACACACAGTAATTTTGTGTAGGTAGGTACTTTGACTTTCTAAAGTGTCTTTATTTTTAACTCCAGGAACATTCCTGCAAAACCTTTCAGCAAAGCTTTATAAATAACGAAGATCTGGTTAAAGTTATATGAAGCGGGACAAATAATAGGTCTCCCATGTGGGTTCCAGGTCTGTGCTCAAAATCTCTGATATCATATGCGGTAAAAAAAAAGAGAATAAAAGATGTTCTTATGTACTAAAAAGACAAAGAATTACCATAATTTTGATTTGTGCTGGTATTATTAAACTTATTTCATGTGAATATTTGGGAGCCCACCTGCTCTCAATCGTCTGGAGCCAGTGGAACTACGGCAAACCCAATTGGGCTACCTGTAAAGCGCATAGTAAACTTCAGGTCAGTCAAATGATTATTTTAAACCTTGACCTCTAATATGGGGTCAAAAGTAGCATTCTGACATTTTCGGTGGGTAATTTTATGCGCGTACAACCCATTCGTTTCTAAAAAATATATGAAATATCTCATCATTAGATATTTTCAGCTACAAAGGTCATAGTCAATTTCAAAACTTTTACTTTTACAGTTTCCATTGAAGACGATAACGAGACACGATTATGTATGAAAGTTTTGTTGAAGGGATTGATCAATAAACATTCCTTACATTAAGCAATTATTTCTTTCTATTAATTAAGTATAAGTAATTAGTAATCTGTTTTCTTAGATTCATCTTTAAATGTTTGGCATAGTTTAATGGTTTTGTTTAATTTTACCCTAACTCCTAACAAGAGTTTTATATTTTTAATTCAGTCTTATTCATATATTGACTAATAATAAAATCTCAACTTTCTCTTAGATGCTATAACTATGATATCAACCTATGGTGATAACTTTTGAAAATGCGCTCTTAAGAAGCAAATGGCAATTATTGTATCATCTCCGAGCCTGATTCTGAGTGAACTGCAAATATATCTTGATGCTGAAAACGCCCTCTCGGCTTCTACGCTAGTAGGCTGAACCGTCAGGATATATTCATAGGCGAGCGTCAGGTACTTTCTTCTGATACCATCAGGCTCAAAGAACGTCATTTCTTTCTTCAAAATTTTCTCAATGTTGTGTTGCTTGTTGTCTGGATTTTTCTTAAATATTTATTTTTCTTGTTAAAGCTGTTTTTCTAATTCTTTTTTTAGCGTTAGAGTAGGATCTGTATCAGTAGCAGATGTTCCAGCTATAGGTGTATTTTCGAAGACGTCATCTGTATATGTTTCTTGGTCTTGAACTACGACACTTTCTATCATTTTCTTTATTTCTTGGCGTATTGCAACTTTTCTTGGCATGAAGAATGTGTAAGTAAAATCTCTATTTTTGCGGATTTTGCAAATAAATCAAAACTCCTGTTAAATCACTGCGGCGTTCTTGAATACGTTCATGTAGAGTCTGTGACAACTGGTTACTCAATACCGTGTTTTGTTGTTGTAATTTATCCAAAATAAATCGAACTGTTGTGTCGCAGTTACAAGCGTTGATTCTCGCCGAAAAGCCGAACGGTGAATACGAAAACATTCATCACCTACAGAAAGACGTGCGCAGCGCAGTGCCATTTATGAACAATTGCTTTACGAAAAGATTTACGCGAAAGTTTTAGCGCCAATTTTTTAATTTGCGGGATCCGCGGATGCGCGCTTTGAAGGTGCGGGATCCAGCAGATTAATAAAAGCAGCGGGATGCCGCGGGAATGCGGGATCCCGCATTGCGGGATTGCAATCCCTAATTGTGATAAATAAATTAATCTGAAAAGTTTTCTTCGAAAGATATTTAAAAAAAAAAAAAATTAATAAATGTAAAGCAAAAGCAAGAATAAAATAGTTTCGTCGCATTAATGATGTTTTTTATGAAAATTTTCGGTGAAGCATCAAATGCGCAAGAGAATGAAATAAGTTTTAATTGCTAATTAAATTTAAGATTATGTTCTGGAAAAAAATATCGTAAGCAAAGAAAAATATTTTGAAATTCGTTACAAAATTGTCACAGAAACAAGACCCAAAGAATTCAATGAGTTTTCACTTAACATAGGTTCCTACGTTCCTTTTAAAGGCCGATTCTTTGCTTCAAGCTGTGCGTAATTGTAAAATCAATATTTTATGGTTACGAAGCTTCTTTTATTTTCACAAACAAATATGCACCAGGGTATATTGTCTTTGTGAAGAACCTACGGGACAGAAAAGGAGGGAAATCATTAGGAGGGTTGGCAGTTGGGGCACGGAGGTGCACTTTTGCGTGAAAAGTGGGTATTAGACCAGCGGTAAAATAATCTTTCTTTGATAGAATACAAAGAAAACTCGTTGTACGAGTGGGAAACTAGTGGATTACATCAAAAAATCTATCTGAGTGTTAAAAAGCTTTTGTTGCCGATTCCTCGCTTATAGAAAGACATTAAAAAATTGAAATTAATCCCGTAGCAATCCATTTTTTTCAAATTTTACTTAGTATGTCAAACATCAGACCCGATTTCCTCAAAAGCACGAATCAAAAAATGTTGTACCATAAAATCGACTCCTTGTGACTTAGATTGTGAATTCACCAGTTTTCCGCTTATGCTACGAGTTTTTGGACACCACATATTACATAACCTTGGAGAAAATATTTTTCTTATAAACACTTCATTCCTTTTTCTCATAAAAAAAACACTCCACCACCGTTAGACGGTGTTTTGTTAGAGTTTGTATAAAGACTGTACTTTTTCTTTTTTGAAACGTTCCTATTAAAAAAAACGTTATTATTATGTTGGCAACATTGAACTTCGGTACATAGGCGCATGCGCGAATCCGCCATGTTTTCTTTTTCACGGGTGCCATAATTACAGCTTTGTGATAAAAAATTATTTTCTAATGACCAATTCACTATTATATTAGTACGACTTTAGATCACCATAATGTTATTATTATTATCGGGCACGATAATAATAATAACATTATGGTGATAATGTTATTATTACGACAACATGGGCATGTGCCTAGCATGGTGGTCGAAAAATTCTAAAATTTATGTAACAAACAATTCAATGAATAAAGATTGTGTTATTTTTCGTCAGTTTTAATTCCTTAAATAATGTCAAATTATAAATTTTATTTATTAAGGGGGTATTATAGTCTAGAAAAAAAAAAATTTTCTTCATATTTCCAAAATTAAAATATTCAAAAATATCTCCTTAAAAGGATTTTTCGAAATTCACATTGTTTTAAAAGTTATAACCATTTTAATGTCGCGGTTTAGACAGAATCTAACCAAAATCTAAATAGAACAAAATTTCAAACCCATTTTTCTCCAAACCACTTTTTTCGAGGCGGTTGACACGATATCTCAAGTTCTACTAAACCAATTTACTTGAAAATTGGTGTGAGCCTTCTCTATATATTCCTCTATGGCGGGCTAGAACTATAACAAAATTTTAATTTTTACTATTTTTAAAATATTTGGAAAGTCAAAAAAACTGGTACAAAAACGTATTTTTTATTTCAAACAGCCACCATTTTGCGAAAAATTTTTTTTTACTTTTATTATAATTTCTTTTTAGATTACTGGGAGGGTTGCAATCGTGTCAACCAGGGCGCGCCATTTTTTGAGACCCCCCTCTTCAACACCTTGTAACTTTCTGAATTTTTAATTTTTTAGTTCAACTCTTTTTTTAATAGATTCTTTAACATTTAATAAATATTTCGTAAAATAGAAGTTGGTAAAAATATTATAGTTTTTTTTTTGTTGCATCTGAAAAAACACCTACAATTCATGCCTCTAGACTAGAATACCCCCTTAATGTCAATAATATCATAGTATTTTTGAACCATTATTTTTTTTAATCGACTTCTACCGTGGTCGCATAATAAAACTTTCGTGAAAGTACTGTTATGTTATTTAATAATATAAATGTCTTATGCGTGTGTAAATAAATACCAAATGTCAGATATTTTCTGTTATTCTTGGAAATTATTATTATATTTATTTATAAATGTTAATTGTATAAACGGGATAATTAGTGATGTGACAGTTTTGTTGCAATTTTTTTACATAAAGGGACTGTGTTCCTTTTAATTTTGAATTTTCTGAAACTTTTCGACGTTTCAATAGAAAATATATGGAGTAAGCATTCTTCAATTTTTTTCACGTTAGACGCTTAAAATATTGCAATTTTTTAACACCAAAGAATATTTAAAGTACAAAAAAAAAGTGTTAAGCTACCATCACATAAATCATCCCATCAAACCAGCATTAATTTTGGTGTACCACAGGGCAGTAAACTTGGTCCCACACTTTTTCTCATCTATATCTATGACTTATGTAAATTATCTATTGATGTGAACATTATCACATTTGCCGATGATACTGCCCTTGTAATTAAAAGTAAGAAATGGGAAGAAACATTCCATAAAGCGGATCTAATATTGAAGATTATTAAACAGTGGTTAGATGATAATCTACTTACGTTAAACATAACAAAAACGAAATATCTAACGTTTAGTCTTAATATTCCGAGTCAGCCTTCAATCAATCATACACTAATAATACATTCTTGTAGAGATGTCTCTTGTTGTCTATGCAAGCCACTGGAACGAGTAGATTACATTAAATATCTGGGTGTAATAATTGACAATAAGCTACGGTGGGAAGATCACGTAATAAATGTTACAAACCGGATACGGAAACTGGCTTACATCTTCAGGACATTACGAAATATTCTGAATAAAAATACACTAAAAACGGTATACTTTTCCTTATGTCAATCTTTTATATCTTATGGTATAGTAGTCTGGGGAGGATGCTCTAAAACAATATTAGATCCATTAATTAAAGCTCAAAAATTGATAATGCGGACTATTTACAAAGTACACTATATTCACCCCACGAAGGACTTATTTAAGGACTTCAAAGTACTCAATATAAAATCCTTATACGTCAAAAACATATCCACCTATTACAAATTCAAACATACGAAAAAAAATATTTTTGAGTCAACCTACAATACAAGAAACTCCAACAAATCCAATTATATTATTCCACCAACAAAAACCTCAATGGCACAGACACAATTTAACTTTCTTGCTCCTAAAATCTTCAATAATTTAACAATAGAAACAAAGTCAATAGCCAAATACGACAGTTTCAGGAAGGCGCTTGGGGACTTTTTGATGAGTGATTGTGATAATGTTAGTAGCCTGTTTCTCGTACTCAGATGAAAGTGTATATTTTGTTTATATGTGTGAGGATGTTGTTATATGGGAGTATGTACGTATGTGTAATATATGCATGTGTGCTTGCATGCACCCAGACTAACAAAAAAGGTAAAAAAAGTTATTACATCGCAAGTTATTACATTATTACATTACAAGTACATTTTTACAATCTTATGTTAATTTATTCTCCTTTCTACTTTCTATTTTTTTTATATACATAATTTCTACTTTTTATTATAATTTCTACTTTTATTATAATTTCTACTTTTTATTATAATTTCTACTTTTTACTATAATTTTTCCAATTTTTAGCATCATTTATACTTAAATCCATGTTCACACTAGACTCCATATTTCATAAATCATAACTTTTATCCATTGGTCACCATGAGACAGGCAGCCGCCTAGTATGGTGATCTAATATTCTTTATGTAAGTGTCACTAATACGTTACATGTGTTCTATAAAATAAAATAAAATAAAATAAAATAAAATAAAAAAATAATAAAATCTCACTTTATCTACTTTCTAAAGTAGAATTTTTTACAACATTTTCATAATAAGAAATATACAGGAAATTTTAAATGTCTTGGAAAAATTCCAAAATTCGTTGAGAAATTTTTAATAAAACACGTACAACAGATAAACTATCCTCTTTGGCTGGATAAGCAAAGTATATTTCTTTCTATGAACAATTTATAGTCAGTTTTTAATTAGTAAGGTTTTCACATACTCGGTCGTTTATCAATTTAATAAAATTTTCACGACGTTTTTTATTAGGTGTGGTACAATATTCCAAAATTTTAATCTAGAGTCCCGGAACTTGAAACCAACCATTGTGTAATTCTGTGTGTATGTTATAATAGTAATACAAAAATATAAATGTTGCTAGATGTTAATTTAACTTTGAAGGAACCAAGATAAAACAAAATTGTTCAATTTTCCGCAAAAATGACAGATGTTTAAAGAAACAATTAAATAAAACCTCCGTAGCGAGCTTAATAATTTTAAATTACATAATTTTAAGAAAGTTACGATCTGTAAGATTACAGCCAATGAGTGGAAAAGAGACAAATGTCGGAGAGAAAGCTTGTTAACAAAATATACGATGTACTTCCAAAACGGCAAACATATTGTTATGCAAATTTACGACGATATGGCTTTTCGGGATGGCTTTCAATGGGTAAGCTTCTCCAGATTTTAAGATCAATTCCTGTTGGCAACGACACGACAGAGAGGTAAAAAATTCAGTGCCGTATTACAGTAAAATCAACAAGGCCCGGCTTTTCGCAATTCTACGGATTAATTATATATTTTCCTAAAATACTGTAAGTTTTAAAGCTTGTTACGTTACAAGAATAAGGAATCGAGTCTTAAGTACCGTCATGTTTCGACAGTCAGCGAATCGAGCCCTAAAATACTGTTGCACCGCGGGACGGTAATGCGCAGGCGCATCACCCCTCCCGCGACCCACGGATCAAGAGACGCGCCGCACACCGCCATTCAAAGCAGTCTTCAGCAAGCGAGCTTCCCGGGCCCACGTCCCGCGCGAACATGTGCGACACAAGTTCAGTTTCGCCGGTTGTGCACTTCCGGTGTCCGCATGGACGCTGCTGAGACCGGGAGAACAAGCGCGTAAAGCCGCTGTTGGCCCATAAACCAAACGTGAGTCAATTACCATGTTACCCTTTGTGTGCAATTAAATGTTTTGAAGCCCTAACCACGCGGGTAGAGAGCAGAGACTGACGTTCAAACTAACTTTCAGCTAGGATCGTTCCTCTTATGTATTATTGTGTCTCCTAGAATTGAATAAACTATTTATGTGATAACCTACCGTGTTTTGCTTGTCGAGAGAGGCCCTGGGGGGATGGAGAAGCGTGAAGTTCCGAACCACGAGCACTAGCCTTGAGGTTAAAAGAAACCCTGCTTGCACCGAACCTGAGCTAGTTTTTATTTGGGGCAGATACAGCAACTAATTTGTATTAAATATGTGGGAGCTTTCTCCAACCCTGCCGATAGCATCAGCACGCACGCTGACGCTAACACTGGCGCTAAACGTGGGGCCATTTAAATTTTTTTTCTGTTCCACCACGGCCTCGTTCCCAAGCAACAATTGTAAACTCTGAAATGTTATTATGATGTATTGTTTATTCCCAATTGTCTAGCACTTCCAACAGGAATCTCGGCGCGAACGTAATTTCGAATCACAATTTAAATTATTACGGGCGCGATTTTATCATTTGTGAGTCGTCACTCGACAAAATATTACCGGTATTCCAACGCAAGGTGCCCAACCTAGGAAGTTGTCGCTGCGAATAATACAGTGATTACAAAGTGTCGGCCGATTAAAATTGCTATTTTCAATACAAGTGAATAGTGGAAATAAACACAAATTAAAGAAGAATTTATTCAACAATTAAAATCATGTACATGATAAACAAATCATCCGCTTGGTCTCGAAAGTGCTAAATATTTTTAATAATATACTATATTGCAGCACGCTGGTACGTCTCTTAAACGGACACTTGCTGACACCTAGGGAACAAGTGGATTTAAATTCTTTCTGTCATTTGACAATTAAGTATTTTTGACTCTGTCGTCTGCTGAAACCGGGTCATGCCGAATCACATTCGAATAATGCAAAAAATACTAAATTCGCGTTGACGTGGATTCCTTGACATCTGACACTATAATACCTTGTCAATTGACAAAGAAGGTAATATCTTGTCGAAAAGACGAAGGGAATTCGCGTGTAAATACCAAAAATTGGTGCTGTATAAAATCAGGCTATAGGAAGCCGCGTAATGAAACCATGCCCCCAAGATATTGTTGAATTCTCAAACAAATTACTTCCACGAAAACTTGTGAAAATTTTTTCGATTTTTCCTTTTTTCGATTTTTTTTTAATTTTCGAAATTTTTTTTTTCCAAAACGCTTGGAGTTTTTCTTAAAAACGCATGGCCAGAGGAAAATCGCTGCTCAAATTTTCTCCAGTTTCGGACTCTGAAAATTTTTTCGATTTTTTCCTTTTTTCGATTTTTTTTTTAATTTTCGAAATTTTTTTTTCCAAAACGCTTGGAGTTTTTCTTAAAAACGCATGGCCAGAGGAAAATCGCTGCTCAAATTTTCTCCAGTTTCGGACTCTGAAAATTTTTTTCGATTTTTTCCTTTTTTCGATTTTTTTTTAATTTTCGAAATTTTTTTCCAAAACGCTTGGATTTTTTCTTAAAAACGCATGGCCAGAGGAAAATCGCTGCTCAAATTTTCTCCAGTTTCGGACTCTGAAATTTTTTCGATTTTTTCCTTTTTTCGATTTTTTTAATTTTCGAAATTTTTTTTTTCCAAAACGCTTGGAGTTTTTCTTAAAAACGCATGGCCAGAGGAAAATCGCTGCTCAAATTTTCTCCAGTTTCGGACTCTGAAAATTTTTCCGATTTTTTCCTTTTTTCGATTTTTTTAATTTTCGAAATTTTTTTTTCCAAAACGCTTGGATTTTTTCTTAAAAACGCATGGCCAGAGGAAAATCGCTGCTCAAATTTTCTCCAGTTTCGGACTCTGAAAATTTTTTCGATTTTTTCCTTTTTTCGATTTTTTAATTTTCGAAATATTTTTTTCCAAAACGCTTGGATTTTTTCTTAAAAACGCATGGCCAGAGGAAAATCGCTGCCCAAATTTTCTCCAGTTTCGGACTCTGAAAATTTTTTTTCGATTTTTCCTTTTTTCGATTTTTTAATTTTCGAAATTTTTTTTCCAAAACGCTTGGATTTTTTCCTAAAAAGCACGTGGCCAGAGGCAAATCTCTGCCCAAATTTTCAAATAACCCAAACACTTACAAATACGCGTTTTTTCGCAGAAGCATTTTGTAAAAAAAAAAATATATATACGTCCCCAGTGGTCAATCCCTGGCAAAAATTTCTTTCCAATTACGGATAAAGAGTCGAGTTCTCGTTTTTCTCCCAACGTAAGGTCACCCTGACACGACCCTATACACTATGGAAGTCCCTCAAGTCACGCTGGGTATAATCCCCCACATTTCTACGTCAAAAAAGGAAGAACTACTACAGGCCCTGAGAAGTAGAAAGATTTCTCCCAGGAATAAATCCAAAAAATGCCTTATTCAATATGCTTCTTTCTTCAACAAAAAGTACATCAGGAGGCACGTCACATTCAAGGAAGAAGACATCGTCTGGAGGAGAAACAACACTCTGTCACAAGGTGCGCTGTACTTCTCTGCCAAATTGGCACCCCGTTTTGTAAAGACGAAAGTCCTAAAGAAAATCTCAGACCTGGTTTACCGATTGTCCGACATCTCTGGTAAACACATAGGTAACTACCATATAAAGGACATTGTAAAAAGTGGTAACATGGAAACAAACTCCATTGCCACGCCCGTATAACCCCAACGGTTATTCCTTGACTCCTAGCAACCATTCGTCTACACCGTGACATGGATCACTAGGGAAGTCAACCCTTTTGTTTCGTCACTAATGAGCGGCCTCTCGTAAACGATTGTCACTCATTGGGACACTCAAACGAAACCTTTCTAGCTCTGGCACAGTGGTGTCAACTGTAGCCAAAGTCATGGAAGAAATTATAATTCTCCCTTGTGGTTTCGTTTCATTTTATTTTATTTTATTTTTGTTTGTATAAATATCTCGTCATCATCAGTCATTCGCCTCTAATTGCTGCCCCAGGTGTCAAACCTTGGAAACATCGTTTTTTCTAAGCATGCACACCTCTACCTGAAATTGATCACTTCGGAGAAAGGAATTCCCTGTGGCTTACTGCAAGTAGTCAGAGACTACGTGCCCAAGGTTTTGTGCATCGTCACAACTCGCAGCATCATATTTTCACATCATCATGTCATACCTCGTCACCCCTTTCTAAATGTTAGAAAAATCTTTTTTGTACATTAAATATCGGGTCCTCGCCAAAGTGCATCTAACCCTTATGTCATATGTAGTTAAATTAGGTAAGCAAACCTGTGTAAACCCACGGCGGTATCAGATGTTTGCTACCCGTTCTAAGTTTTTTTCTGTTTTTTAAGAAAATAGAATGGCGCTCAATAAATAACCCAAATTGCTCTAGCTCTCCCCAGAACTGGATGTGGAGTCTGGAAAGTATCGTTATAAAAGGGACAACTTTCAACGTGCCTCTTCATTAACGATAAATTTTTTTACAACATTTCAGCAACATTGAGTCACCCTGGGTCTCAACTGCTCAAACTGAAATTTTGGGGTTGCCTTGTTGTGACTTATCACGTGCAAAGTACGAGGTCACAACAAGAAGCCAGGTCTCCAAGTGAACCACCCTGTGAACAACCCATCCCATTATTATAATTTTCATAACACCAAGGTGTGTCCATCGCAGTCTGTTTAAGTAAGTAAAACCTAGAAGGTCTTAAACACTCAAATCGGACCAATGTAAATAATTTTCCTTGTCAAACAACGATAAGCGCATGTCTTGTATTGTTGCTACCATCGTACGTGTAAGTACAACAAAAGTTGTACCATCACGATACGATACTCTGTGCGTAACCAAAAGGGTTGTACCACAAAGGATCTCTTTTGCGGTAAGCTTAGATGAAATTCACATTCCATCAGCACGCCAAAATTTTTTGTCCCTTAATTGTTGAAGTATAAAATCTTGGCCAGATCTTCAAATATGTTTTTGCCTTTGTGCAAGTCTTTAACGTACGCTAATATGGATTTATTATGCTACGGTATTGTTGTACTAAGTACATCAGTATGTCTCGCCGTCTGTATTGAATAGGTACCTTTATATGAACGTTAACCTTTGTTGCCATCATAGGTGGGAACCTTATAAAATCTGCCGTCATAGATGGGAATCTCAGAATATCTACTAAATGCGATACGGGGAGCCCGTTATAATTACTCTGTGGGTTTTTGTCAGAAATGTCATAAATACCTAGTCTTTTGCACCTCCCTTCAATACTGGGCAACCCAGTTGTAATTCGTTCATTGTTATCCGTGAAGACGTTATAAAACTTACTTGCAAATCTTTTGATTTTGCAATCTTGTACGCTATACGTGAAGACGTTATAATACTCACCATGAATCGTGCGAACGAAATAATATCAAACCTTTATGTGTGAACTACTCAATGTAGTCCACACCCCTTTTTTGTAATCATTAATATGCCCGTGGACTTCCTGTCACAAGAACCCAGGAACTATCTACTATCTCAAAAGGACTAATCATACGCTTCACTCATGATTATGGGGCATCGTGTCGTGGGAGTTAAGTTGATGGACACAAAAATACCTAACTCGTTGTCTGGGAGACGAACAAAGAAAATCCCCAGGTTTGTGAGATTTGAGCAAGGGTCTGTCATTTCTCGCAAACAAGTAGGAGAATAAAACGACCCCTAATCTTCTGCCCAATACACGTAGAGGATTAGACTTTTATGTCAGTGTATTCTTTTGTCCAACACTACCAAATATTATTGTAATGTGCCAGGATGACTGCTGTAGACCTTGTTTCACCTCCACCCAGAGGTCGAATTTCGGAAATAGCCGAGTCCCCAGCAGTTTTCTTCGTTCAAATGTTCCCAACTATCACCCCTCCCCTTCCTCGAAATTATCCGTGAATGGGGATATATACGTTACGCACTTGGCGTTTCGTTTGTCAAATGGGACAATCTTCATACGCGGATCCTTTCAACTTCCTACTCCTTTCCCAGTTGTCATTATTGTAATGTGCCAGGATGACTGCTGTAGACCTTGTTTCACCTCCACCCAGAGGTCGAATTTCGGAAATAGCCGAGTCCCCAGCAGTTTTCTTCGTTCAAATGTTCCCAATTATCACCCTCCCCCTTCCTCGAAATTATCCGTGAATGGGGATATATGCGTTACGCACTTGGCGTTTCGTTTGTCAAATGGGACAATCTTCATACGCGGATCCTTTCAACTTCCTACTCCTTTCCCACTTTGTTATAACTAATCTTGTACGCAATGTTTTGTTTTTCGAAAGTAGAAAAAATGCTACCGTATAGACGTGAGCATAGGTCATGGAAGACCAACTTCTTTCGAATGGGGAATTTTGTTATACGTACAATCCCTCAACCACGTATTCTTGGAAATGTATTTGGTAAAGAAAAAAAAAACCAAAAGGGGTTACACAGAACCTGTCCTTGAATACGTACCTTTGTAACATGTATTAGGAATTAGCCACATTTAGTTAGCTCTCTCTCCGTCTCTCTCTCTACACGCCAAACAAATCCAACTTTTTCTCAACATGCACACTTGTTTCTCTCCAAACTTTTTTCATCATTGGTCTACTAGGCAGGTAAACTTCAAGAATTTTGTTCTAATAATAATTTTTGCCGGATTAAAAAAAAAAAAAAAAAAAACCAGCAGCTCTGCACCCTATCTACATCTGCGCCTCTTCATGCTGCCCTCGCTACCGTCACGGAGGTCCCTTGCCTTCAATCCCTGCGTACCAAAAGCACCCGACCGCATCTAACATAACCTAGTGTGAGTCGTGCGTGTAGTTGCGAATTGTATCACCACAAAGAACCGACACTCAAAACAAACCCGAGCACGCCAGCTCTAGGTTGGTTCATGTTCCTGTTGCCCTTGTGCAAATGTTCCTGCTGCCATTATGCAAATGTTCCTGCTGCATAATGCAAATGCTCTGCTGCCATTATGCAAATATTCCTGCTGCATAATACAAATGTTCCTGTTGCCCTTGTGCAAATGTTCCTGCTGCCATTATGCAAATGTTCCTGCTGCATAATGCAAATGCTCTGCTGCCATTATGCAAATATTCCTGCTGCATAATACAAATGTTCCTGTTGCCCTTGTGCAAATGTTTCTGCTGCCATTATGCAAATGTTCCTGCTGCATAATGCAAATGCCCTACTGCCATTGTGCTGATGCTCCTGTGCCCTTGCGCAAATAACAATACCAACGATTGTTCACAAAACAATCCCACTACATACAAAAACCAGTGTACCAACCACCAATTACGATTCCACTCTCCAATACTTCAATGGTTTCGTACTGGCTCACCCACAGGATCCGGAAGCAGTTACCCTTTCGACCTCTGTGACAGGTAGAACTCTCCACACCACCTAGAAGCCTCATCATGTGTTCTCTTCCTCGTATTTTCTTAAAGGCCCTAGTGTCCCTTGAGTGTAATCTCAAATGGGCCAGGTTACTGTGACAAAGTAACCTTGTAACTTCAGTGAAACGTTCAACCACCCCAGACATCCTACGCAAACCACGTTCGCAAACATTAGCTCACAGACCAATGATACAATTTTAGAGTTTTTTTTTTTTTCTATCACTGCATAACCCTTGTACCTTTCTTCAACAGATCCTTGTTCTTTGCAACTGTATTTATGTATGCCACTGCCTTTATATACATTTATTGACAATTCCTTGTTACACCATGTATCATCTCTTTTGTGTTCTGTTCATAACTATTCTCCAGCTAGGAATTTCTCTCTCTCTCTCTCTCTCTCTCTCCTCGTTTCTCTTAAATGTTTTTGGCACAAGTGCTGAAAGGGTAAGAGGATTTATTAGCCCTACAGCTCCATTGCCACGTCGCTTTTATTGCGGCGAGGGGGGAAGTGTTACGTTACAAGAATAAGGAATCGAGTCTTAAGTACCGTCATGTTTCGACAGTCAGCGAATCGAGCCCTAAAATACTGTTGCACCGCGGGACGGTAATGCGCAGGCGCATCACCCCTCCCGCGACCCACGGATCAAGAGACGCGCCGCACACCGCCATTCAAAGCAGTCTTCAGCAAGCGAGCTTCCCGGGCCCACGTCCCGCGCGAACATGTGCGACACAAGTTCAGTTTCGCCGGTTGTGCACTTCCGGTGTCCGCATGGACGCTGCTGAGACCGGGAGAACAAGCGCGTAAAGCCGCTGTTGGCCCATAAACCAAACGTGAGTCAATTACCATGTTACCCTTTGTGTGCAATTAAATGTTTTGAAGCCCTAACCACGCGGGTAGAGAGCAGAGACTGACGTTCAAACTAACTTTCAGCTAGGATCGTTCCTCTTATGTATTATTGTGTCTCCTAGAATTGAATAAACTATTTATGTGATAACCTACCGTGTTTTGCTTGTCGAGAGAGGCCCTGGGGGGATGGAGAAGCGTGAAGTTCCGAACCACGAGCACTAGCCTTGAGGTTAAAAGAAACCCTGCTTGCACCGAACCTGAGCTAGTTTTTATTTGGGGCAGATACAGCAACTAATTTGTATTAAATATGTGGGAGCTTTCTCCAACCCTGCCGATAGCATCAGCACGCACGCTGACGCTAACAAGCTCTTAAAAAAATTATGATATTTTCGAAAATAATATCTATGCATTCCTCACGCCAAAACGGCAATAATATGAAATTCCCTCGACAGAAAAAAAATCGCAACGTTTGCTCCGAAAATTGTTATAAACAAGATTTTACAAGTTATAAGTATGAAAAAATTCTGTGTTTTTTTAATGCTATTTTAGACATTCATCACGGGATTTTTGCTCTATTTTAAACATTTTAAATTTTCACAATTTTCGCTTAAATATTATTCTTTATATTAGCGCACTCTCTCTCTAACATTTGTATTTACATATCTCTCTATTTTCTTCTTTTTGAGCGAGAAACTTTTTTATAATTTGTTGAAAACCTTACAGTGCCTCCCAGAAATTAATCCCCAAAATACTGGATAAACCACTCCAGGAATTAAAGCGTGTGTAAAATATTTTGGATACAATTTTAAAGTAGAGATGAAGTACAATGATGTAGTTCTTGTATAAAATTAACACCAAATATTTTACAATTTCGCTAATGCAAATGTGTCACATTTAAAATTTTTTGCTTGAAATAATATAGCAGTTCCTGCTGGAGAAACTTTCACAATTCATATGAATTTTATTGGTCGACTGTCGATACTATATCTTTGGTTCTGCCACAAAACTTTGGCGGTTTCAATGACCTATTTATGGATTCTATTTCAATTTTATGGCGTCGTAAAAAACGAAATGCTTTACTGCTTAGGGTAATACTATCTCTAAATTTAAATACAGTCACCGAAACCACGATATTATAACAAATAACCCTTCCTTCATTTACTGAACGGAACCCTTACAGATGCGAACATCGTAATATATTATTCAATATTAACTGTTTTAATAAATACAATTTTTGTGGTTTTAAATTATTGTTTGTAAAAATTACGTGTGAAATAAAGGAATCTTGTTTTTAGCACGTAAAAACATAATTTAGGCTACAAATGTACAAATGGCATTTTACATGAAGATATGCACGTATTAAAACTATGGAAGCCAATAGATGAAACAGGAAATTGCCAAGGTGAAAGTAGGTACCTAACTTACCGTGAACAGAAAATTTGAATGGAATCTGTATCAAAAAAGCTATAAAATATAGGAAATGGCCAAGGTTAAAGAGAGAGTCCCTACCGTAAACGGAAAATTTGATTGAAATCACTATAAAATGAGTTATAAAACATAGGAAATCGCCAAGGTGAAAGAGAGAGTACTTACCGTAAACGGAAAGAATGGAATCAGTATCAAAAGAGCTATAAAACATAGAAAATCGTCAAAGAGAGCTTACTTACCGTAAACAGAAAATTTGAATGAAATCATTATCAAATGAGTTATAAAACATAGGAAATCGCCAAGGTGTAAGAAAGAGTACTTACCGTAAACAGAGAATTTGAATGGAATCAGTTAAAATGAGTTATAAAACATAGGAAATCGTCAAGGTAAAAGAAAAGTAGTTACCGTAAACAGAAAATTTTAATGGAATCAGTATCAAATGAGTTATAAAACATAAGAAATTGCAAGGTGAAAGAAAGAGTAGTTACCGTAAACAGAAAATTTGAATGGAATCAGTATCAAATGAGTTACAAAAATAGGAAATCGCCAAGGTAAAAGAGAGAGTAGTTACCGTAAACAGAAAATTTGAATGGAATCAGTATCAAATGAGCTATAAAAAGTAGAGGAAATCGCCAAGGTGAAAGAGAGAGTACCTACCGCAAACGGAAAATTTGAATGGAATCAGTATCAGAAATGCTATAAAACGTAGGAAATCGGCAAGGTGAAAGAGACGGTACCTACCGTAAACAAAAATTTGCATGGAATCAGTATCAAATGAGTTATAAATAATTGGAAATCGTCACGGTGAAAGGGCTCAAATCTCACTCAAGTAGTCGAAGTACAAGATTTGCAGAGGTAGTGTTTTTTCGTATTTCGTCATTTTCATGAAAACCTTGGACAAAAAAATACGATTTCGGCACCAACATTTGCCTTTTCCCTTAGGCCCAAACCAATAAAAAAAAAACAAATTGAAGGTATCATGGATACTTTTGTTTTGACATTTAATAGCGGTGAAACATAAAATATTTCTTTACTAAATATACAAAACAAGTCAAATAATAACAGCGGCTTTGTTTTGATTCAAAGAGACCATAAAAAGTTTTAAAATTGTCCGTGGATACAAACCCGTATATCTGAGATGTCTGTTTAATTTGTAAGGGAAATATGAAAATAATGGGCTTTAAAGCTCCCATTTTTTATAGAATTTCGCACTTAAACCTACAAGCGTGACATAAAATACTACATAACGACGTCATAACTTAACATTTTTTTGAATTCTAAATGCCTATGAAAACGAATAAATTATAAATAATAATGTGTGTTCTTTTCTCATTTCAACGATATCTTTCTCTTTGAAAATTTTAAAAGATAAAAACCCTGATGTACCTTCAACCCACTTAAAAACAAATTACATATCTTTAGGTATGGGTCGTAGAAGTCGTTGTAGGTTGTATCTTTCAATGTACTCATGTTTTAAAATTTTGGAAATATGATTTGAAAAATTGTAATCAATGCTTCGTAGTATAAGTTGAAGATAAGATTAAATAAATAATCTGAAATAAACAAAGTAAGATAATAAAGTAGGACACATAAATTAATGTAGAATTTATAATAAAATAAATAGTGGGAAAAAAACACGATTCCCATTTTGAAAAATGATTTTCACGCGTGTGCCATCACTGGGGATGGGTAGGAATATGGGAGTCAATGTATTCAAAAGTGACGGACGCATGAATCCATCCCTCCAACTGCGGTGCAAGGGGATGAAGAAAGTCCGGATGGAGAGGTCAAAAGGCCTCTCCGAACCAGTCTCTCTCGATCAGGCCCGCCACGCAGAAGGTGCGCAGATGCATTCGCCGCCAAGACCCAAATATATATACCTGTATCTTTTATTTTATATTGAGGTTAAAAACTGAGTAAGACTGAACAAAAACTTTTAAAATAATAACAATAAAATATATCAATCAATATGCCATTTTCAGATACGTTTTTAGAAGTTCACTGCCAAAAGTATTTTCGTTATTTGTTTTTGGGGTGTTATGCCGTGTTGCGCTACCTCCTTCTTTAGCTATCACGGCATAACACCCCAAAAACAAATAACGAAAATACCTTTATCAAATGAAAACGAAATACCGCTTTTTGTCGAAAAGTTTCCATTATTTATTTTTTATTTTGTTTATTGTTTACTTTAAAAAGGGATATTTTTTTGTACAGACCTCGCTAGGTTGTACCTTTTCTGAGGTATGGCTATTACAATATTATTTCTTTATATTATTCTTTTGTAGTGATTTGGACCTCTAATAAAAACAAACAAAGAGTAGATCTCATGGTGTTGGTTCTGTTAAATGTGTTGTACTTAAATACAGGGATTAGAGATATTATTCACTATTTTCCAGTCTTGTTTTTTCATGCTGTCTCTTCTTATTGACTTGATCCAGATTTGTATTTGTTTTTGAAATCTAAATTGTTTAATCATTTTGTGTTTTAATTACGACTGGAATAATATTGTGCAATTTTAGCCCTTGATAGAACTTTGTCCTGCCAAGGTCGGAATTCAATGCGGGTTTTTATACGAATATTATGTGAGTAACATAATTATTATTGTGTTATTTGTTTATAAATATGTAAGTTGTTATTACGAACGTTTTGGTGGTTGAAATCTTAATACGTGGGTACGGCATAAATGTATATTTATTTTCATTTAATATGAAAATTTGGGTGAAAAGGTATTGTTTTTTTCGTGGAATCCCGACATTGACAACATTAATATATTGTCAAAGAAAGTTAACAAACGTGAATCCCGACATTGTTCGAATTTTAAATTGTAATTGAAATTTAGGTATCCAAAGATAATGTTTGTTGTTCGGGTATTTTATTTTTATTTATTTATTTATTGCTTCTTCACAATTTTAATTCATTTTTCGCATGTAATTATTAACCCCATTAGGGTTCGCCTGTATCGGGGTTAATAATTTCACATTTATTCAAAATAACACACATAAATATTGGTCATAACCAATTAGTTAAATAAAAGCAAAATACTGAAATTTTAAAAATGAAAATTATAAATGTAGAAAATTTGAAGAAAAAATAACAAAATGTTATCATTCATTGTGTCATTCGTTCATACCATTTTCAAAAATAAAGAAAATTAAAAAATACACATCCTTTTAAATATGTAAGTAAAAAATAACATAATCAAAAAAAAAATACTATGAACGATTGCATGATAAAACCGAATCTTAAGGTGAGTATCAAATAATTTTGAAATAAATAGGAAAGACACCTTTTTTAAGAGAACATTTCGAATAGTTTAAATAGTAATGGAAGTGTCCGTTTTCTTTAAAATACGGTTGTATTTTATTGATTATTTATTGTATAAGTGAATTCTTGGAAATGCCGCCTGTGTGATCTTTTAGTTTTGATAATGTTGAGGGATGTGATAACCCGGATATATTTATTTATTGTTTCTTTACCTATTTTTAATTTAGGTGTTGTTATTTAAATTTAATTTTTTAACCTCACTTGGACATTGGTTAATAATTTTATAAAAATGCTCAAAATAATGCAAGCATTTAAAGACAATATTGTTACAATAATATTTCTCGCAGAATGGGCCTCTACTAAGCTGTAGGAACTAACATTTTAAATATAAACATGAAAGGTGACCATGTGTTGAAATCAGCTTTGAAATATATTTTTTTTTTGTAAGCTATTTATTATCTTTAATATTTAAATTGCTATTAAAAAAATTTTTGAAAGGCATTAAATTTTTAATATTTAAATTAGATTCTGTACTTTTATGGTACTGGTACTGTATGATTTTAGGTTTCCACGGCCAAACGTATTTTTATTATTTATTTTGTCACGGCATAACACCCCAAAAATTAAAAACGAAAATTTTTGTTTTTTTTTTTTTAAAGTCAAGTATTTAACTCCAAATAACCTCAAGAATCACTGGCTAAGGTGGGTAAGGTGCTTCTCTTAACCCCCGTAAATAAACTCGTGAAGAAAAAATGCAATAAGGTATCCCGCGGTGCAAGGCCAAAAATATACAAAATTTACATTAATTACATATTAGACGACCTAAATAAAAATGTACGAATCCATTTACCATATTATTTGATCCTACATACATTTTCGTGAAAGATAAATTTTAAAAATACATAAAAAAAACATAAAAGATAAACCCACCCATAAACTTTTTGGGGTTATATAATGACTGGAAACTGTTATTTGTGGTACGCGACGCAGGAGGAAGTAATGACATAAATCTCTGTAGGTACTTTATCGATAAATTTTGGGTATCTCCATCTGGTATGTTTAAACCGTAGAGAAAATTGGCATAAACAGTGCCTATATTGTAAGCCACGGGAACTCTATTTGCCTCTCCTTGTCTCAGCGAAACTTGACAGTACAAAACAAGTTTGAACCAAGAACTTCCACATAATTTACTACTCTAGATTACGTGAGAGTTGGTCTACTTTATCAAAAGTAATGTATATCCCTTTGAGCACATCTCATCTAAAAGATTTATTGAAAACTTGTAAACCTACTACCTCAATATTTTTTTTTATTTTTTTTATAAATTGGAATCATCACTTTAACTCGGTAGTACAGGAGGGATCAAAAACAACTTTTGATATTTTATATTTTGACATGCTGCATACGTCTTGGTCGGATTCAGCTATTCTCATAGTGAAAAAAATCATAGTTATCATCCATTTGAAAGATGTCTAAAGGCACCTTCTTCGAAATAATGGGTTAGTGTGCAGCGACATTCGAGTTTCAATAATATTTTTTAAAAAAAACTGTTATTCATATTGTTAGCGCCAGTTATTATTGGCTGCGCTCGGTGGACAATTTTGTGTTTATTTTGGGAATTAACATTTTATTTCATGGCAATTATTTGTTGGCCCTTCCGCTCTTCTCCCCCGCTCCACGGTCAGTTCGCAATAACCCAAACCAGTGTAAACACGCCGCAGAGCATTCTCGCAAATAACGGGATAAGCTCTTCGTTAATTATAACAATCGCATCAATAAAACTCGTCGCAAATTGAGTTAAAAACAATACATAGTTAAAGCAATCAAGTGAAACGCTGTGAGAAAACACACCTTCAATTGAGGAAAACACCTTCCAAAATTTATCTTGTGAGTGATTTCTAAAACAATAAAATAATTGCCATTATGAGCGAATGGGAATAATTTTACCGAGATTATCAACTTCTAGCTGAAACACATATAAAAAATTAAATCATCAATACATTATGTATTTTGAATTTTATCATAAAACATTTTTATATTTCGATTTTTTTTTTTTGTATAATTTTTTTTATTATTTCATTTCATTTTTTTTTTTAGTCCTGAAACTGATTCATATCAGTTTAAGACTAAGATTAACATTTCGTGTGTGATTTTAAAACTTTAGTTTTGAACGACGTCAATGTTTAATTTAAATACACTTATGTCAAAAATATGACCGGTCAGTGGCTGAGTGCGTTTGGGTCCCACCCGGGCGTCGCGTATTCGATTCCTCGGCTGGCTAAGTCCTCGTTTCGGTGGTACTTGCAGGTAACTATTATGTAATATTTAAAAGACTTAAAGATAATAGAGGAAAAATTAGTTGAATTCCTTCTACTTCAGAAGACAGAGAACTTGAAAGCCAGGAGAGGATTGAACCTGCGATGCATGAATAGGAACCAATCGCATTTGTCACTCGACTACTAACTGGTATAATCATATGACGACACCAGAGATCATTTTATCAATCGAGAGATTTTGCCGCATGACACAAAAACAAAACATTTTTTTTTTTTTTTTTCATATAAATTTTAAAAGTACATTCCTTCCCTAGGTTGGTCGGGCGCAAACACGTTTTAAAACCCCATTAACCTAATGGAGCGAAAAGCAATCATAATTTGACGAAAAATCTAAATTGTTATTGGTATGGGCCCGAGCGAAGCCAAATTATCAGGAAAACAATTAAAATTCTGCCTCGATCCCTCGTTTGTGAAAACGCGGGTTTTTAATTTGGCTAGACAATAACATAAAACTAATCGACTAAATGTTAACAACACACATTGTTTTTTTTTACATGGGAATCAATGTTATCTGTGAAGATGCCGTGTGGAGGTCGTTTTAAGGAGAGGAAGGAGTGACTATGGATCTTGAAGAGACCCATGTTACAGAAGAGAGGAAACACAGAGGCCGGTAAAGCGTTCCACAGCGTTGTTAAACTGAAGAACGAATCGTAGAAACGACCCTGACAAACATATATATGACAAATATCAACAGTGTACACTGTACATACGTTGGGCGCGTGTTTGGCATGTTCCCCGATTATGCAGGATCGATGGTGCTAGATCTTCGGAGCATCATCCATTTAAAGGTAGAACAAAGTCATTTTTCTACCTGACGTCTGTGCTCTAATTATTGCAATCCATTTGTTAAGATAGAAGAATCTATCAAACTGACCGCCCGTTTCTGCACAGAGTCGAAGGTTTTTTTCAAAGATTTTGTTGCTCCATATTAAGGCGGAACTCCTGCGCCAGAATACACATGAAAACTAGCTTGAACCCCACTACAAACGTTCTTTGTTTTCCGTCTCCTGCGTTTTTTTAAACATGGTTTGAAAGATTGGTGTGAAGTTCGCGCGGTCACACACTTTGCTAGTGGCCTGTCCACGAGTCCACGCGTCCGCGCGTACGCAACTGACTTGACGTTTGACGTTTAGCGTTTAAATAAATGTTAAAATATGTTCCGATGAAGAAGAGATGCTACATCAGGGAGAAAACAGAGATATTTTAATAGATGTTTATTTACCAGGAAAGATTTCCGACTAATATCAATTATTATGACCTAAAGTCAGTATTTGAATTTCGAATGCGTAATTAATTACGCATTCGAAATTCAAACGTCAAAAGTCGAGTTCTGTTTAGAAATTTAGCGATGATATTGTAAACGAAATATAAAGGAGAACACGCAGATTTCAACTTAGACCTAACCTACCTAACTAGATTTTTATTAGGTATTTATTTATCAGGGAAAGAATAGAATACCTATTTTAATTGGTCATTTCTTCCGTGTCTCTTTATTTACAAGTGAGATCACGAAAGATATAATCATCATTACGACAGTATTTATTTGGAATTTAAAGTCATAATTAGGTATTAGGCTCGCGCGGTTGACATAACCCCAAACGTCATTCGATTTACCTCCGGTACCAACCAACCGCTTCGTACGGCTCCTGTAAAAATATGAACTTATTTCCCCCCCCCCGCCGGCCCCGCCTGCCTTCCCGCTCCCGCTTCACCCACTTCAAAAATAATATTAATATTAATATTGTTAATATTTGTTATTATGTTATAATTTTATTATCAAATATATTTATTATATTGTATTTAGGTATCATAATATTTTAAACTAGTGATTATTAAAGCTTGCTCATTGCGCATAACCTCAAAAACTTGTTCGGTTTGATTCTCCATACATGACCGCATCGCGCGGCTCTTGTAAAAATATGAACACATTTCCCCCCGCCAGCCTTCCCCCTTCGCCCGGGAGATGAATGTTTTCCGTCGGCTGTGGTAAAGCTTGAACACAGGGTTTTTGAACACGAGGTGTTCAAATTTTCAATGTTTTGGGTGCTGTTCAAGCTAGTGTTCATGTGTATTGTGGCGCAGGATACGGGCCTTTAGACGTGGCTGCCAAATTCAACCGTGAGGCGCACTTGCGATTTGTGCAGGGTTAGCAATTGTGTACAATTAAAGTTTCTGCGGGCCCTGTACAATACGCCCAGTTTCTGAGAGGCTAACTTAACTCAGGTTTCGATGGAGCCCCCGTACCTGAGCTGGTCACTTAGAGTCACCAAGCATATCAATGTAAGGCCTGTTCGAAAGATTGCTTCCATGTAGGTTCTTTTTTTTTACATGAGCTCCACACAGGAGACCCTGAGGAAAATAATTTCCCTCAGGGCCTATGTCATCTTTGGGAATGCTGTGTGGAGAATTTTTTAAGGAAAGGAAGGAAAGGAGAGTTCTGGGAAGGAAAAGAGTATAAGGGGTGGGTAGGAATCTGGGGTTCAGTGTGTCCTGGTCATCCACCTTCAAGACCTAGACAAACCTCACCCCATGAACCCGGGCCCCCCCTGCTAAATCACCAAACGTAGCGAACTACTTGGGGTGACCTATGGCAGAGGTGTTGGTTATCCAATAAAGGTTCCCGGGGCGGCGGTACCCATTCCCACCTCCCAAATTGAATTGGTTCTGTGACAAAACAAAAATTTGAATAAATGTGATAAAAGAACAAACGATCAATAAGCCTAACCAAATCTGATCCAACCTAACTAAACATAAAATAGCCTTACTAATTGCATTACCATGTTCTGTTTTATCCGGATACCTTTTTTGATTAAACCCATATCTTCACGTTCAAATTTCTGTAAAAATTTCTAATTTATCAAGATTACGATATGCTTCCACGAAGCGAAGAAAGATAAATTATCGTCACGTTCTATTGGAGGAAGTATGAAGGTACTCAGCGCTCTCTGCGGGTTATAAGATAAATCTGAAAATCACTCAATTATGATAGAAATTTTTCGAATATCATTTTTCTTGTCAACCCTCAACTCAAAAATTGATTTTCACCCTTTTTGCCATTATGGTAGCTACATGACAGAAAAAAAACATGCAAGCACACTTGAGTACTTTGTGAAGTTCTATCCAGATAATAAAAGCTTGCACGGAATTTGTGAAAAAATTTGCAGTAATTTTAGCTTCGTTGAAAATATCAGAAGTGAGGATAACATTCCGCAATGAAATTCTGAAAGGAATCATGTTGTAAACCAGCAGAGGAAAGCTGCAATGTTTTTTTAATGTGAATACCATACAAGACTCGACAGACTTGACTCGAATTCCGAAGGTCGTGGGATCAAGTCCTGGCGTGGCAAATAAATTTTATTTGATTAATTGGTGTTATTTCACAATTTATTCATTTAAAAATGATATATAGTATATTTGCGGCGCGTTCCAGAGTGGAAGATACTCTCAGTATCGCACTGGTGTAAGACCACCATTCAGAATTTAAACGTTGCTTGAAATGGCTTTAGCCGTATTTGGTGACCAGATCTGAATAGCCAGGTACTTCCCACCTTCCTCTTCCTTTTCTCTTTCCCCTCCCCAATACCTTCAGCCTCACAACATACCCCAATTGGGGATGCCATAGTCTCACTGGAGCAGCTGGGAGCTGGGACTCTTATGCGGTATTCATAAAAAAAAAATTAACAAAAAAATAATAATAATATACAGTATATTTGCGCCACGTTCCAAAGTGGAATTTACTCTCTGTATTGCCCTGGTGTAAGACCACCATTCAGAATTAAAACGTTGCTTGAAATGGCTTTAGCAGTGTTTAATGACCAGATCTGACTAGCCAGGAAATTCCCCACCTTCCTCCCCTTCATATCCTTCCCCTCCCCACTATCTTCAGCCTCACAACAGACCCTAATTGGGGATGCCATAGTCTCACTGGAGCTGCTGGGACTCTTGTGAGGTATTCATATAAAAAAAACACAAGTCCTATCATGATAATGTGCTGACAGTATTGAGGGTATAGTAAATCTCTTTGCTGACTCATTTAAAAGTGTTTACGATAAAGATATTCCCGTCAATGCAGTCTCCAGTACGTCAGTAGAAGAGTCATTAAACCTAAGCCAATGTTTCATAAATTTAGAATCCATAGAAAGGGGCATTAAAGCATTAGATAGTAATAAATCTGCTGGACCGGATGGTATTCCTCCCATATTTTTAATAACTTGCATTGATAGTTTGATATATCCTTTACATAAACTTTTTAACAAATCCTTAGCTTCTGGCTGTTTTCCGGCTTTGTGGAAAAAGAGTTATTTAACGCCTATTCATAAAAAAGGTGACAAAAGCGATATATCAAACTATAGACCTATTTGCATTATGTCTGCTTTACCCAAACTTTTCGAGTCATTGGTATTAGATACCATTGTAAAACCTATCAACAATATTATTGTTCCTAACCAACATGGCTTTATCAGAGGTCGATCTACCTTAAGTAATTTAACTATCTATAATAATTACATATGCGAATCCCTTAGTCTGAAACAACAAGTGGATTCTATTTACACCGATTTCAGTAAAGCATTTGATAAGGTTCGGCATCACATTCTTATATCTAAACTCAGACTGTTGGGCATCAAAGGTAGTTTATTGACATGGATTATCAGTTACCTCAGTAATAGAGTGCTTAGTGTCAGGATTAATTTTATAGAATCCTATGTATTCGAGGCCACAAGTGGTGTCCCGCAAGGGTCCCACCTCGGCCCAATATTCTTCTTAATATTCATTAATGACATTGTAAATATATTTAAAGATGTACAAGTCCTACTTTTTGCAGATGATCTAAAATTGTTTAAAAGAATACGAAATATACATGATTGCCTAATTTTACAAGCTAATTTAGATGAACTTTTTAAATGGTGCAAACAAAATATGTTATTTTTGAACATTGAGAAATGTCAAGTAATTCGATTTTCCAGAACTCATTCTCAAATCTTACATGAATATAATTTAAATAATGTTAAATTAACACCAGTATCACAAATTCGCGACTTGGGAGTTATATTCGATTCAAACTTAACTTTCACAGCACATATAGATGAAATAACTAATAAGGCTTTAAAGATGCTTGGCTTCCTTTGTAGAACCTTAACTGATTTTAAGTCCTTTGATTGCATGAAAACACTCTATATTTCATTAGTTAGAAATCAAGTGGAATATAATTCACCTATTTGGTCCCCTTTCTATAAAGTACACTCTAACAAAATAGAACGGGTTCAACACAAATTTCTTAGGTACTTAAATTTCAAGCTCAAAATCCCAATAGAAAACATTAATTATATAAGTTTGATGAATCGACTTAATTTAATTACGCTATCTGACAGAAGAATCATTTCAGATTTAATTTTATTATACAGAGTCATGAACAACCTAATTGACAGCCCTGCCATTGTTAGTACCATTAAACTCCATGTACCGACAAGGAATACTAGACAAAATATTACATTCTTTTGCAACACATACACAACCAACTATCAATCACACTCACTTACCAATAGGATGCATGATTTAGGCAACAAGTTTGGTGATATTGTAGATATATTCGCTGATTCCCTTTATAATCTAAAATGCATTTTAAACCAACACTTTGTGGAATCCTACAAATTATTGTAACGTGGGTGTAATATATTTAACGATTTGATGTGTTATTGTAATGTTTTATATTGTATTTTATTCTATGTTATTGTCAAATGTTATATTGTTTCAAATATTTCACGGTTTTACGCTATAATCTTCAAAAACTACCTTTATATTTTTTAAATGTTTTCATTTTTATAACTTTTGATTTAAATTCTATTTATGTATAATCCTCGATATCTTAAATATTATTGTATAATCTACGTAAAAGCCCATATGGGCGTATAACAACAATAAAATAAAAAAAAAAAATAAAAAAAAATGATTTAAAAAAACGGTAAAAGAGTTGAAAGCATTTTGTTAGACGGTTAATGCCAAAGAAATTCAAAAAAAATTTTTAAGCACTTCTTTTTAATAATAGGTTCGGGAACAAATCAACAACTCTTGGTAAAAATAAGCACCTACTACATTTTGGCAATTTCCAAAAATATTGACATGGGATAAGTTTCAATTTTACCAATAAATATTTTATAGTCCATTATAGATAACGAACACATCATATTAAAGATGGCCATGTCATTCTAGCAATACGTGATTTATTGTGAAATAAAGGTTTTTTTACCAAACATTTCCAATTTTTCTCAGTCCAATGAACGTTATCTTTCTTGTTATAAAAATTACTTAAAAAAACTTCAACAAAAGCCTTTAGATTTAACTTTCTATCTTTGTAAAAATAATAGTCATTGTCTGACGTACCTAAAATTCTTAAGGATTCAAATATATCGTTTTCATATGCATTGATTTTAGAATTTACTGTTTCATACGCGCATATTTCAACGTTGCGAAATGTCAATTTCCTTAGGAAATTGCGTTATTATACATTATTTTCCAGACATCCAGCTAAGTTCCCAACGCTTTCTCTGTAGGCTTAATTGAAAGTTTACTGTCAAAAATTGCACGTTGATTTTTCTCGAATCTTTCTTTACCGACAATTTCTTTGGACCAGCTAACTCCTCGTTCGTATTTGAAATCGTAAATCATTATCAGTATAGTCTGTCAAATAAGAGTAGAAAATATTAAAAATGTTACTACAAAATTTGTAGGCTTGCAACACCAATTTATCTGTCAAATATTATTTTAAAGCGCAACGACACTGAATATGTAGAACACTGTAATCACATTTAAAAAAAAACATTTTTTGTTCTTAAAGAAAAATAATTTAAATCGAAGAAGCACTGTTGTTAAGGTACCTACTTAATGACATAAATTTAATAAAATTGTGTTTTACAAAGGGGTTTTTATTTAATTTAATATTCATTTGAATTTAACAGTTTGTCGAAAGGAAGAATCATTAATGGTGAGTTTATTTACACTACTTTTTGATCTGAATAAGTTTAATATATTCAAATCTAAAAATAGAGACATGATCTAAAGCTCGGACAACGCTAGGTTTTTAAGCTAGTATTAAATAAATAGGAGCAATTTCTAAACTGTGCTTTATATTTTATTATGTTAAAACTAAATTGCAAAGGATAATAATAAAAAACATATATGCAATTCTAATTTTGAGATCAGTGATTATCTATATTGCAATGAAAAAATTTTTTTTTTCACTTTTATGCCTTTTCAATTTTTTATAAAAATGTAGGTTACACAGCTATATATTTAGTATTGCCATTTGAACAACAGTGGCACCTCCTATGTTTTACACTCTTATTTGACTGTACTTACATACATTATTCTCGAGCAACCCAACGCTTTCTCTGTAGGTTAATTTGAAAGTATTCAGTCAAAAATTGCAAATTGATTTTTCTCGAATCTTTCTATATCGACAATTTCTTCGAACCAGCCAATTCCTCTTTCGTAATTGAAATCGTAAATCATTATCAGGTAAGTGATTTTGTTCACCGGAAAGCGTTTCCGGGTACAATTATTATAAAATTCCAATAAGTATTTTCACGTTGCTTACTTGCATCATTAAATTTATTGATGATTAAGTTTCTAAGTATCACTTACCTCATGTTAGTAATTGGTTTAAGGAATTTTAAGTTTTTAAACCTCGATGAAATGTATTAAGCACGCACACATTACATAATTTGTATTAAAGTTCTGGCAATACAGAGAACAACAATAGAAAAAATTCTATAAACATTGCCAGCATTCTGGTAATAAAAAAAGGTTTTTATATTGCTTCCACAATGATGGGAAAATCGTAATTTACCTTAAATTGCCTTATCATGAAAGAGCAAGAAACCCACGCTTAACTGTAGGTAGTTAGGTACCCCAAGGTTTTTTTTGTAGTTCTTAAATAATTTAAAACAACTGAAACTATTTGTTATTCTTAAGTTCTGAAATTTTTTTAGTTTTTTTCCTATTATTGTAACAACAAGCCTAAAACTACAGAAATAAAGGTTATTTTAATATTTTTTTCTAAAATAATTGGATATTAACAAAGGAATACATTATTCAAAAACAACGATAATCTATACACATAAAAATCTAAAAATGCTTGCTTGGGTATATTTATATAAGTATATGAGATGTCTTTGCATTGCTAAACCATTCATCCGATTGTGATGTGAAACTTTGTGGATTTGATGTGCAATGCCCGCGATGGTTCCTGTATATAATAGTGAGTTTTGGCATTATGTGTTGCTAACTATTCATTCAATTGTGATGAATCTTCGGGGATTTGATGTGCGCATGCCTGCGATGGTTTTCTATGTATTTTGGTGAGCTCTGGCATTATAAAATTTGTATAAAATTATTTCAAAAGGTGACACGCGAGCTGTTTGAAAACTGAATGTACCGGGACTGAATATATGGAATGTGGGAGAGGGGAAGAGAACTCGGGAGGGGGTTTGCGGGACGAGGGAAGCAGAAGAGGGGAGTAGGGAGAGGGAAGGCGAAAAGGCGGAATGGGAACGCGTCAGGGGAAGGGGTCGCGGGAGAGGAAGTGGAGGCGGGAGGGGAACAGGACGAATGGGAAAGGTCACGCAGAAACAATTTCTTTATTAAGTTGCATAGCAACGCATGCTGGGAACTCGCCAGTAAATTAATAAAAAACATAATCTTTATCCACGCGCAGTACAAGCGATTGGCAATTGATAATAGGGTTCATGTCAATAAAACAATTAAAACCCGCCATTATAATCAGGTAATAATCATTAAGTTTAAGAAATTATATTTTTCTGGTAAGTGCCTCATTGAATACGAATATGAATTGTAGCGATTGATTTCTTAAATAAGTCGCTTTTCATCGAAATTATTAATTCAGCGTTATAAACTTCATTCGAATTAAAAGTACTGTTTTGTAATGTAGAATTAGTCTCAAACCAAAGGTAATCTTCAGTTTCCGTTGAATCTCAGTTGCCAGGTGAAGATTATTACTATGTTGCGATGATTTTCAGAGATCAGCCAGCTGGAAAAGTTATACCACTTTTAACCTTTGAATTAACGACAATTTTATAAAGAATTAGTGGAATTGTAAGTCATCATCATGTAATTTAGTCATACATTTTGTTCACCAATTGTTTTGTAATGCAAGATAACAGTCTCAAATCAAAAGTAATCTTCAGTTTACGTTGAATCTCAGTTGCCAGGTGAAGATTACTACTATGTTGCGATGATTCTCAGAGATCAGTCAGCTGGAAAAGTTATACCACTTATTACCTTTGAATTAACGACGATTTTAAAAAGAATTTGTGGAATTGTAAGTCATCGTCATGTTTAATAAATTGATTTAAAAGCAACAAAAAAGCACTAAAGTGTTTTTTTATTGTTTAATTTATAACATTGTTACAGCATTGAACATAATATTAAGCAAAACAAAATAGTGAAATACATATTTTTTTATGAATTTCTACGCCAATTAAGAGTGCTGGCTCTTGAGCTTGGCGTAGGAGTTATTTCATAATTATTTCATTATTATAACACAACTTTACATAGAATGTACAGTAATTATAAACTTAAGTACTAGGTTTTTGACGTTATTTTTTAATGTGGCATGAAATGAAGTTATAATTATAGTTTTATTCTGATTGGTGAAGTTATGGTTGTCAATTTTTTTTAAGGATTAATTTGATCTTACTCTTGAATGATACGAAATCTGAACTTTTTTTTCCGGAATATCTTGAATCCAGGACAAAACAGCTGCCTTCACCTCATTTTCCGAGGTGTAATTACGCTTGAGGTGTCTCTTGAGTAGGGGAAAAAAATTAAAATCGCAAGGCAAAAGATCGGGGGAGTGAGAGGGGTGTGGAATCGGTTCAAACTTCATTTTCTGCAGAGGTTCTAATCAGTGCTGTTTTTTTCTCGTCTGTGAAACGGCGTGGTACCCATTGTCCACAGATTTTACGGTATCGTAATTGATACTTTAAAATGGTTTACGATACACTGAGTGATTTTCCGATCATTTTAAATCAAACCGTGGACGAGTTTGGATTTTTTTTAAATTAATTAAAACTAAATTTGATTATTTTACTATCGAGTTCTTTTCGAGTTTTCGAGTTTATCTTTGAGTTTGGATTTTTATCGTCTGTATTAATGATCGGACGACCGCTTCGTTTTTTATCAACAATTATTGTTTTTCCAGGCTCACAATCATAAAATTTGATTACTCATCGATTTAGAGTAGACTTATCAACACAATCGTCACCATAAACATCATTTAAACGACGATGAATCTCAGTAGAAGTTACTTTTTCAGCAGTTTAAAACTCGATAACAGCACACTGTCTACTTTGCGTTGATATAACACTAAAACAAGTCATCATTCTTCCGCTTCTCAAAATACACTGCATGAATTCAACGACCTCAAATTTGCGCGTACGTATAGAAGAGGAATTTCATTTCCATATTCTACCTAGCGGGTTTCTGGAAGTCATTTTATTCGCACTGTACAAGCATGTGTGCATTTCTTTTCAGCCTACTCTCGTATTATGATGTATAAATTAATGAACTTGAACTTTTTAACAGTTGAACTTTATAAATCACAGAAATTTCATCCCGCGTTAGTAATGTCAAATTGTTTATTTTTCCTTAAGGGAGGATTTGAAACTCAATGAAATGACGAATAGCGACACTAAAAAGAGACAAACTCACACGGTAATGCGCGTTATCATCCCGCGATAAAATATCCCCGACAAAATATCCTCCTACAAAATATCCCACGAACAAAACATCCTCCAACAAAATATCCACTAAAACCTAACCTAACATAACAAAAAAACCTAAACCTAACAGACATAAATTATTATTCAAAAAAAGTAAAATGAGACAACCATAATACAGATAACAAAAATGTATTGTCTTTACTCCTGTAATTGTCTGTATTATTTTTGTCCCATTTTTGTGCTAGGTTAGGTTTTTGTAAATATTTTCCTGGGGGCTGTTGTGTCCGTAGGATATTTTGTCGCGGGATGAAAACGCGCTGAATCAAACACATATAGGATTTAGCCTGTGAGAGAATGAGATAGTGTAATCGGTCTCCTCTTTGTGCAGTGCTTCTTAGAGTATCGGTCTCCTGTTCATGCGGTGCTTGGTAGCCTCCCCACTCTTGTCTACTTTTGTTTTCTGAAGGTTTAACTTTTACCGCGTGCGATTTGCAAACTCTTGTTTTTTTTAAATAATGGATAACCACCAAGTTATGGCTACATTCAAAAGTAAAGGTATTTGTTAATGTAGATATGTCTGCCTTTACGTTTTAAGTTATTATTACCGCTGTGTAACGTAATATTCAAGTAATTCTTTGAAAAAGTTATTACACAAACTTCAAAACTAGAGCGTAATATAAGTTCAAATTATTGTAAAACAGGACTCTCGAGTCGAGAATTTACTTAACAAGTTAATTTATTGCTCTGTAAACTTCAAGTGCGAACCAGACTTGGCTTTGTTTAAGCAAAGTTAGTAAAGAAGAAACGTTTTTGCTTACACCATGTTTTTTTGGCATGGTTTTTTTTTGAGTAATCGCGGAGAAATTGGTATTTTAGGGAACAAATTAAATGTTATCACTCTTTTTTTTACATGAGCTCCATACAGCAGGCCCTGAGGAAAATAATTTCCCTCAGGGCCTATGTCATCCTGGGGATTATTCTGTGTGGAGGGTTTTTGAAGGAAAGGGGGGAAAGGAGAGTTCTGGGAAGGTAAAGGGTTTAAGGGGTGGGTAGGAATCTGGGGTTCAGTGAATCCTGGTCATCCGCCTCCAAGATCTAAACAAACCTCACCCCATGAACCCGGGAACTCCTGCTAAATCACCAAACGTTGCGAACCACTTGGGGTGACCTGTATAAATACAAAAAATGTGGAGGTAGGTGCATCAATTATGCATATAATTTTTGACGCAAAGTACGGATTTTGTGTGTTGTTATTGGGGATCACCATTGACCAGGTGTGACAGTTTAACAAACACAAATTACCAGGATGTTAAAAGTACATAATCACCTTATCACACTTCCTCTTTGTGTACATACTTTCAGGTTGCTACTGTGCTCCCCCACCATTTGCTTGTATTGTATTGGGAACAAATAACTGTTAAAATAACTATCATTTGAGAAATAATTAAATATATTTATTGTACATTTTTTTAAAAAGTTGATGATTCTGTTATAAATTGTCTTTATTTTTTTTTCTACCTAGAGACAACCTTTTCCATAAGATATTGAATATTCATTATGTTGTTACAAATTGTCATTAAGTTTTCCTATCTTTAACTTAGACAAACATTTTCAAGAGAGATAATGATGTATTTTCTACCTAGACAGACCAATTTTTTCATTATTCCATTTGAAAGGCGATTATCGGTATCTCCGCCCCGGGAATTATTTATTGAATAATCAACACCTCGGTCGTAGGTCACCCCAAGCGGTTCGCTACGTTTGGTTACTTAGCAGGGGTGCTCGGTATCATGGGGTGAGGTTTGTCCGGGACTTGGCGGTGGATGCGTCTGCCCGCCAGCTGCATGGCAGGCTGAATCGGGAGAGAGTGGTTGAAGAAGTCCCTTTGACTTCTTTACTCTCCGTAGTAGTACAGCCGTACTCTCTCGTACCGTAGTGGAAGGGATGGATTCATACGTCCGTCACTCCTGGACCCTCTAACCACCAGATTCCTACCCATCCCTCATATCCTTTTCCTTCTCAGAACTTCCTCTCCTTCCTTTTCTAAAACAACCCTCCACACAGTATCCCCAAAGATGATTGATGGAAATAATTCCTATCAGGGCTTCCAGTGTGGAGCTAATGTAAAAAAAAACATTTCAATGAGATAATGATGTACATTTTCTACCAAGGCAAACCTTTTAAATGAGATAATGATATATACTTTCTACCACTACTTTTCACACCCTTTTCCTTCCCAGAACTTCCTCTCCTTCCTTTTCTATAACAACCCTCCACACAGCATCCCCAAAGATGATTAATGGAAATAATTCCTATTAGGGCCTAATGTTATGAAGCTAATGTAAAAAGAAACCATTTCAATGAGATAATGATATATACTTTCTACCAATACTCTTCATACCCTTTTCCTTCCCAGAACTTCCTCTCCTTCCTTTTCTATAACAACCCTCCACACAGCATCCCCAAAGATGATTGATGGAAATAATTCCTATTAGGACCTAATGTTGTGGAGCTAATGTAAAAAAAAAACCATTTCAATGAGATAATGATATATACTTTCTACCAAGACAAACCTTTTCAATGAGACAAAGATATGTACTTTCTACCAAGACAAACATTTTCAATGAGATAAGGTTATGTATTTTCTACTGAGACAAACCTCTTCAACGAGATAATGATATATAATATTTTCTACCGACACAAACCTTTTCAAAGAGTGTGTCTGGTCAGTGGTTGAGTGGGCATCGCGTTTGGGTTCCACCCAGGCGTCCCGCGTTCGATTCCTCGGCTGGCTAAGTCCTCCATAACAACACAAGCAAAATTTTCGGCTTTCTGTGGTGGTAGTAGAAGATTTTCAAACATTGTTGGGTTATTCGTAACCCGGGAATTCTTTTTTTTCCCGGAAAAGTTTTTCTTTTAAAAAAAATTTAAAAAAAAAAAAAAAAAAAAAGTATGAGATATTTAACGTAACAAGGTTTAAGCTTTTAACATGAGCAAAAACTTATATTTTAAATATGAGCAAAACTACGTGCTCATGATAAGCCACTAGTAAATCGCGTGTCAAGATAAACGTCGTCCCGTAAGGGAGTGAATTACCTTTGAGACCTCTTTTAATCATGATAAGGTTTGCGGATAAGCATTATCTGGATCCAGATTTATCCTGGCACTAAAAATCACGACAATATAAAAAGAGGAGGAAAAATTATTTTTTTTATTTTTGTCAAGAAGATGAAATCTCAAAACACGTTATAAATATTTCCATTTACTTTTAATTTTTACTAATCCAGTGCATTAAAAATGCTGGCCTCAAGAATCTGAAGATTTAATCATTGAAAAAGAAGATAATGCTCATAAATCTAAATGAACAGAGTACAGAAAATATAAAGATGACGTTCGCACCTGAGAATCGAACCCAGTTTCTCTATCCTACCGGGAAAACGCCTCTAACCATACTCGGCTTTAAAAAGGGTACTTTTTTGTTTTAAAACTTCTTTACGCACGCTTGACTTGGGGAGTAAGCTGGTGAATGCGTGACGAGAGCGTTACGAAAAGTGTGATCGGGCGAAGCGAATGAAGCATAAAGAAGTTTTGTAATGTTTTTGCAACGTTTGGTAATTTTACCGCGGCCCCCTGAGGACGCGACGGAGGGGAAACTGGAATAAATTCACCAGTATAACAAACGCGTGGTACGTCACGTATTCTCAATAAAACGATTTCACTTGTATTTGGGCAAACAGAATATAAGAGCGGTGACTCAAGTCGTTGCGTCTCACTTAACGTTATATATGCGAGTGCGCAAGATGGAAGCCCAGTCGTGTTTTTTTTTATTTCGAAGGTATTGTGTCGGCGGTAACTTGGCGTGATGTGCTTCTCAACTGAATAATATTTTTTTTGTTGATAATTATTTAATTTTTATTAAGTACGTACTTTTAATTTTTAATCAAATACCATTTGATCAACGGACCGGTACCGGTCCGCGGACCGGGGGTTGGGGACCTCTGGTCTAAAGCACACTCGTTTTTTTGTTCAGTTTCATGTTTCATTTAAATTTATTATTTAGTATTCTTCTTCTTCCGTGATTCAATATTACATTGATTTGTACAACCTTCAAAAGTTATTCTGCTTAAATCCTTAGATTATTGTGTGGCTTTTCCATTTCGTACGATTATTCATGAGATTTGAAATTCCGATGTAGAGATCTTTGAATTTCCCATCTGTAATCTGTTTTTATTACCAGTCTGCCGGCAATTTTCATTGAATTTTCTTTAAGTTTCGCTGGTATTGGTAGAACGTGGATACTAATTATTTATAGGTGTGTGCGCTGCTCAATACATTTCATCCAGATTTAAACACTTAAGAAGCTTTAAACTAATTAATATCGTACTCGAAACGTGAAGCAAGTGATTCGTGGTAACTTAATCAATAAATTTAATGAGGCGAAGCGGTTCGATGGTACTTAATTCTTATTTTATAATAAGTGTACTAAGCATAAGAAGTACCCGGAAAGCGTTTACGGTGTATAAAAGCACTTACGTAACACTGATTTAAAACCTTTACATATGAAATTAATAATAAGTGTTCGCCTTATCATCGATCTGAATCTAAAATACAAATACTTCATGTTATATAACCTTTTGAACTTATTATTGAAAAGGTAAGTTAATTATTTTTAATTCTTTATAAGAAAAACTCTATTTTTTAACTTTTGAAGGTTATTTATAGGTTATATGGAAAAAAATAGTTGTAAATAATATTGTTAATTCTAAAAGTTGAAATATGAGATTGACTAAAATGAAGGTTTGACAGAAGGTGGCAATGGCGGAATTTATAAACGCGCACGTCCCGGTTAGACGAGAGGTTCTGGGTTCGAGTCTCAGTTGCGAGTTGCGAACATTATTTTTTTCTAATTTTCTGTGTCTTGGTCTCTTTCATATTTTCCTTTAGATTATTATTGTTATCTTCTTCTTCAATGATATAATTATTTACGAATTGAATTTTTAACCCAAAAACATATTTCGATTTCACGGATTGACGATTTCTGGCGAAATGTACGAATTTTTAAAAATAATGACAATATTGTTAAATGTTAATTATTAGTACCAATATTCATATAAAACAACAAACGTCATTCTGAATAGAATAGAGGATTTCATTATGTACAACCTTTTGGGTCAAAATGTTCAATCTTATATAAAATATCTATCCCAACTTGGCTAAAAAATCACTAAAAAACAAATATGTTTTTCTTGTAAACTTTAACAAATCCATTAATTATATTTATCATTAGCCAGCATTTAAAGTAGATGTATTATATTGTTGCAATGTTATTATTGTCTTTTAATTGCACTTATAATATTATTTAGAACGTTCATCATAAAACTTTCAAAAATTCGATAATAAGAATGCACACATCTTTTATGCTATAGTTTTTTTATTGAATTTATAGTTACTGTTTTTAAATACCTTAATTTATATTTGATACTTAAACCTCCACTTTAACTATAGGAAAACAATAAATATCACTATGATATGAGCGCACAGGCAGCGCCTTTGTTGGATTTTTTTTTATTCGTACGTTTCTTATACTAAATCTATTTTAATAAATTTTTCATTATTTTATTTAAAAAAAAAAAAAAATAAATAATGTGGTTTTTTATAACTAATAATTATAGAGTATTGTAGAGTAGATTGAACTAAGGCATAGTAGATAAAATATAGATTTTTATCGACAGAAAATTTCTAATTCTTAAAAATATTAATTTTCTAATTTTTTAAATACTTGACATATTTTTTCCTTCCATTTCAGATTTTTATGTAAACAAATTTAATATATACAAATGGCAGAATTTTTTAGAAGCTAATAAGCACGTTTTTCATATTTAATTTTTTTTTTTTTTTTTCACGAATTAAAAAAGTACATTTTTTAGTATTATTTCATTGGCCGTGCTAGGGATATCCCTGTGTTATGGCAGGTGAAGTTAACAGATTGGAATTATACATTTTGTACTTGATATTAATGGTAATTCAATTATATAATTCAGATTTTATGTTAAAAATATTTTACATAGTATTTAAATAAGTATTGAAGTTAAAAATATTTTACATAGGTGAATTAGTAAAATTAGATAAGGATTGTGGGAAGATAAGAAGGTAGATTGGATGGAAGGTAGATATTAATAACATATTGCATTTAGGGAGGCGGAAATGGGTACCGCCGCCCTGAGAACCATTTATTGGAGAACCAACACCTCTGCCATAGGTCATACCAAGTGGTTCGCTACGTTTGGTAACTTAGCAGGGGTGCCAGGGGTCACGGGTTGAGGTTTGACCAGGTCTTGGCGGCCGATGCGTCTGCCCACTTGCTGCGTGTCAGGTCGGTTCGAGAAAGACTGGTTGACGGAGGTCTTTTAACCTCTCCAGCCAGAATCCCTCGACCCGTCGCCTTTCACCGCAGAGATGAATTCATACGTTCGTCACTCCTGGACACACTGACCCCCAGATTTCTACCCACCCCTCATACATAGTTCCTTCACAGAACTTCTTCTTTTTCTTTTCCTTAAAAAGCCCTCCATACAGCATTCCGAAGTTGAAGTAGGCTCTGAGGAAAATTATTGTCCTGCATAAAAAAAATTAAAAAATGGTATAGGGCAGTGGTCGTCAAACTGCGGCCCAGAGAAGAATTTGTGCGGCCCGCGACAGAGCAAACAATGTTAGTAGACTTAGTTAGTTAGTTAGTTTAAAAAACTTTGTTTCGAGACATAAAATATCACCACAATATCATTTATACCACCGGCGTGTGGTCCATAAAAAAATATACCTACCCGTTTATCAAGACTTATTATATATCTATTCATAATCTAGAATCTAGATGCTTATGATCTTTCTCGTAATCTAGATGCTAAGAACAACTGTATATAGATCCTAACTGCAACTAATCTTTAATGTATGTATAAGATACTGCCGCCATCGGTCGTCCCACAGTGCCCTTCTTGACAATATCAAGGAGGATACTGTGTTTCGACTTATGTCGACAGAATAGCACTTAATCCCAAACATGGGAACACCTCAGCACAGGTTCGCTTAGTGAGGTGTTCACAAAATACTATTACTAACCTATTACATACAGTTACGGATCATTTACATTTTTTTTCTTATTTTAAACTTATTATCTACGTTAACCAATGTAATAATTTGTAAAGTTATGTTCAAGAATAGAAATAAATAAATAAGACAATGACTACCAAAACTGATTTTGCGTACAAAAGTTAACTAAATAGAGGTGTGCGGGACGGGACGCGGGACTGATTTTGCGTACGAAGTTAACTAAATAGAAGTACGCGGGACGGGACGCGGGATTGATTTTGTGTACGAAATTAACTAAATAGAAGTACGCGGGACGTGAACAGGAACGAGCTCGAAGCAAGAGACTTTTCTAATTTTCCAACTGTTGGACAGTTGCTGCTTTTAGAACCAATGTATCTATTGCCGATAGTATCTATCAAGATATGTTATCCTACCTGAAGGAATATTTGGCGGAAATCCAAAAAAGATTTAATGATGTGAGAAATATTGAGAACTGTTTTATTCTCGTAGAAAAACCATGGCATTTTGAAAACGATGGCATGAAATTATTCAGCAAGTTTGGAATCCCTAAAATACAGTTGATGAACGAAATCTTTAAACTATTTAAATTAAAATACGATACATACCTCAAAGCTCATTTCATTCAACATTGTGAAAAGCAGAAGTGCATTGTATTTTGGAGAAACGTGCAAAGCAACTGTAAATGTTTACAGACTGCGCCAATATTTTTGATGATTATTCCTTCGAAATATCTCTGTGAGGCTTTATTTTCGAAAATGAGCTTCTTGAAAAACAAATAGGGTAGTCACATTTCCACTCATTTAGAAAACGTAATAAGGATTTTATGCTGTCCCAAAGACGCCAACAGAAGAAATAATTTTTAATCACCTAAATCACCTAAAATAAATAGTATTTTCTTGTTTAATATCCTATTTTCTTTTAACTTGTTAATTCTTGAATTTACTATTTTTTTCTATTTATATAAATTTCTATTTCACCCATTAAAGGTAGGCAGGTCTGCGTTGTTGATGTACGTAATATCTAATTCGTAAGTGTGCGACCCGCAGTGATACCTCACATTGTCCTACGTGGCCCTTTGACCAGAAAAGTGTGACGACCCTTGGTCTAGGCTAGGGCAATGGTTACGGACCCCCAGAAGTCCTCAGGATCATTCAGTGGAAAATTAAAATTGAGTTGGGGGTCCCTGAACGACGTCAAGGGGTGAGCTTCGAGGATTGACTATAACACATACAACAAATTTTCCTAGTCTTGAACAAAAAGAAGTACAATTTTTGATGTTGTTATATTACTGTTATTGTTGCACGAATAAAAATATAAATTAAAATGTAATTTTTGCGTTTGTTGCAAAACTTTTGCTGTAAAAACAAAATTTGGGAAGAGGAGAATGTTCTCAGTATCCAAATCTTTAAAAATTGCCAAATGGAGATGAAGATTTGTTTGCTTATTGTCAACACTTAACGGCGCTTTTTCCGGAAGGGGGGAAGGGGTCCGTGGGCCAAAAGAATTTGGGAACCACTAGTCTAGGGTCTAATTATTTCATGTACTTTTAACGATATCTCAGCTTTTCGTCGTTATTAAAATAACCACTGGCCGCAGCCGCACCCCAATGCGGGAACGCCTTTGCTTACAAAACGGCCCATTTCACCGGCACTAAAACGCCGTGGTTAAATTTACACATATGCTTATATACTCCAATCATGGCTTCATGAATAAGGTCAACCGTCAAATGAACTTGTTTGACATGCCTTGAATTCTAAATACATTATTATAACTCTGTGTTGCCATCATGTATTACCATAAATTTACATCTTCTGTCGGTTCTCCGCTTATAAAGTGTCTAATCCCAATAACCAACTAACTACACAAATCAGTTTTTGGTTACTATTCCTGCGAAAAACACGTTAATTGAAAACAAGAAAAATGTTTTTAACGGTAACATCATTTCGTACTACTTCATTATACCTGCTTGAATACATGCATAACTGCGAAAAACACGTTAATTGAAAACAAGAAAAATGTTTTTAACGGTAACATCATTTCGTACTACTTCATTATACCTGCTTGAATACATGCATAACTCAAGTTATTAATTCAATCAACCGTAACATGGTGTCCCTGAGAGGGCTCGACCTTTTAATCTAAGTCTATCGTAGGTGATACGTCAGCGGAATCACATTTTAATGTCATTTCATTTCTCGTCATACCTCTACCAGATATTTGCCTCACCGTCGTACATAACATTTTGAGGCAAACATTATTTTGCCCCTAAAATCAATCAGGTTTCCCATGCTCAGCCAGAATAATTTTAAGTGCACTTACTTAGTGCAAAACTAATGTTTTGGATCCTTTATCTTTTCATGTTAAATATATTACATAACTTTGTTAATACCACACATATCTTTGTTAAATACATTACATTGGTGAAGTACTCCGCCTGTTTCACTAGCTCCTGTTTATAATACAAGCAATTTACAACAAAAATAGAAACATATTATTACTTCTTCAAACTTTGCAAATAATATACTTTGTAGTATCCTTTTTAATTAAAAACATGCCAGATAATATCCAAACAGCTTTTTACACAAATAACAAATTGAATAACAACGACTGGGGTGATTTTTTTTTAACTAATCTATGTTTTATAAATTAATTTGTTATGATTTTAACTTTTTTATATAGGGAAGACTTCTAGAAACTTTAGAGTTAAGGAATATCTAATATTATGTATAAATAAAGATCATTATTCTGAGTTTGCTGCCCACATTTTAAAAACAAATCATTCTTTTGACATAAATAAAGGGTTAAAAATTTAATACACAAATACAAGGGGTTTACAAACAGATTTTGAAATTTTTACATTAAAAAGGTGTTAATAGTCAATTAAATATTATTATATAATAACCAAATAGTTTTTAAAAATTTTCGTTTATTCAATTTATTTTCGTATTAACCTACATTTACAATAATTTATTTTTTATTTAATTTTCAAAATTGTATGTTTTAAAAGTTTTATTGATATTTTTATTGATATTTCTCCCTCTTTAATAGTTTGTCTATAGTTCTTATTTGTCTACACTTGTTTGTCTTTTTTTAATATTAATGTTCTATTTTTTTAATATTTGTCCTGACAGACAAAACTTGGATTTCGAAACATGTTGATAATACTGATCATAAAGTTGTTTTTTACAAATTTATTTTTTTTTTTGTTTTTTTTTTCTTCAAACTTCGAAAATGCACTTTGTGGCGTCATTATTATTTTTAATATCATTAAATTATTTGTTTTCATTTAACATAATATTACATTTAAAATAAAAGACAATCAACGTCGTATCTACCATTGGAAATATTTATTTATGAACAGCTTTTAATAAAATCTTTAATGTTTGAACTGTCTTCGATGATGATCCAAGACTTGTTTCTAATTTATATATTGAAAACGTTTCAAGTTGACACAACTTTGCGAGTTGGTAAAGATTGGGATCGTAAAGGACTGACTTACTTTGCCTTCTGATACTCTTGTTGATAAGAATATCTTATGGCCTCGGGGGGTCGTAGTAAACTACTCATATGTACACAACCAAGCATAAAAGATTTCTTAAAGCTGGTCACTGCCGAAAATTTGTTAATTAAATTCACCAAGACGATAGGAGTTGGTTCGGTTTGGTGGTTCAACAAGGGTTCCTTTAGTAGACTTCATGATTTATTGTTGCAATGTCCACACGTAGATATTGGCCATACACAGTGACAGTATGGACAGGTACACGAATAGTAGATTGATGGAGGAAGGGATGGTTGCGTCAACACATCTTCTATCTAATGCCAGTGGGAGTTCAATGTAACGCTTTGTAAAATATATTTGACGAAAAGCTAATTACCTAACTAACCATCCCGCTTTTTCCGCAGAGGTTGGCAGAGAGGGCGGACCGCTAAACAACTCGGTCTTGAAACACTTCTTGCGCGCTAATATTAAAATCGATAAAATTTAAGCGAAAGTTGTGAAAATATTTAATAAAACACGACTCGTTTAAAATAGAGCAAAAATCTCGCAAGGAACATCTAAAATAGCATTTAAAGAAACACCATGAATTTCATGCCTGTTACTTCTAAAATAAGTGATAAAAACGTGTTTATAACAATTTCGGAGTATACTTTGCGATTTTTTTCTATCAAGGGAATTTCATATAATTTGCGTTTCGACGTGTCTAGATATTATCTTTAACAATTTTTTTTCGTTATAAAGAAAGAAAAACATTCCCGGGTTACAAATAAACCAATTCAATTTGTGAGGCGGTAATGAGTAACCATAATTTCATTGGATAACCAACACCTCTGCCATATGTCACTCCAAGTGGTTCGCTACGTTTGGTGATTTAGCAGGGGTGCCCGGGCTCTTAGGGTGAGGTTTGCCTAGGTCTTGGAGGCGGATGACCAGGACATACTGAACCCCAGATTCCTACCGACCCCTTAAACCCCTTTCCTTTCCAGAACTTTCCTCTCCTCCCTTTCCTTAAAAAAACTCTCCACACAGCATCCCCAAAGATGAAATAGGCCCTGAGGGAAAATATTTTCCTTCCTGTGTGGAGCTCATGTAAAAAAAAAAAAAAACAATGTACAAAAATCTCCTACTACCACCAGAGTAAGCCGAAAATGATGCTTGAGTCGTTATGGAGGAGGAATCAAACACGCGACGCCCGGGTGGGATACCCACTCATCCACTGAGCGATCGTGTATATATTTTTTAAGAGAAAGTGTTTAAGGAAAATATGTAATAAATCGTTAAAAATTCGGGATGCGGTGGCTTCATACATCGTCTCATACATACTCTTCTATTATTCTGACTCTTAAAATGGTCCGAAATGTAACTGATTCATTTGATGATGCCATGTTATCTTCGCGCATTCCCGACTTCTTCTACCATTCTAATTTGTATGATCTCCTTTTGATTCTTCTTCGTTCATTCGCTCGAAAAGTGAGAAATATGTCCGGTGGTTCTAGTATCACGATCAGTTTAGACATTGTTAAACACGAAAGTTTGAAGAGGTGTGCTAATATGTTTTGGCGTAAAGTCACTTAACGTTAGGCGATTCTCCTAAAGATTTCGTCCGGACTAGTTGCGATCGATAGTTTTAGAATAATCGTTCCAATCAGTTTCTGAGCTTTAGAAATCGGATCGATGGCGGCAACTTCAGATTCTCCCAGGCCATAATACCGTATTCGATTGAACTGATTTGGAGGCCCTGATAAGTAGGAGTTACGAGGGAAGAATTTTTATTAATTCGTAACGTTTTATCTCTACGAATTTTATAATAATTGCTAGGAAAAAAACAGCGCCCCACGTTGTGAAATTAATTAGCCAGTCACTTATCACAGTAAACTATTATATAAATTTGCAAAAAACATAAAAGTGGGGTGCGTTGGTAAATCCTACTAACCTTTTTTACATTGAACCTCGCTTTTTTTAATAAATAAATCAAACAATTTAAATAAAAAATCAAAATGGCAAATGTTTTAGAAAAAGACCCAAAGGGAGGATTTCAGAAATTTTAAGATATACTACAGCATTTGCAAGTTCACTAATTGTTTCGTAGTGTTTTCACAATTGGGGTACGTTGTAAAATGCTTGCTTATAAGACTGTGTTCAACGTATAATAATATTCTATCTGAAATAGATATCTTGAATTGTGATGAAAATAAATATAAAAAATCTATTAAAAATGTATTAAAGATGTATTAAAAATGTATTATTGAGTACAAAACTGTATGATATATTATAGAACGACTTATATTATGTACTGCCTCTTGCTTTAATAATGTAATTTCTCTTAGCTATTGTAAGATTAATTTTTATTTTATAGATACATATTGTAATAATATAGTGAGGAAATCTTTAATTGGTTTTTCAGATAGGTTAATTAAACTTGTATAAATTAATCAAGTAGTAAACTGTTGATTTCCCTAAAATAAAATAAATAAATGAATAATAATGGTTGGTAATAATAAACTCACGTGAAATTTCCACTGCATTGCTTAATTAATCAGGATGACATTTTATCTTTATGGTGATTTTCTTCATAAATAATTGCCAATATAACTTATTGGAAAGATGTTTTGGCCACACAAAATGAAAGGGTTGGGTTATTACTCTTCAGAATAATGAATTCATTGCAATTATAATTTTTGTCATATTATTTCTCCTCATTATTCGTCAAAGCGGCAGTTCTGCAGTGAATAACCAAAAGGAAAATTTGAATTACAGCTGGCAGATTTATTACAATGTTAACAGTATTGATGTACCAGGAATTATCTTCCCACTTTTAATGTTGAAATACATTTTAAAAATTAATAAAAAAACACAATTAATCAAAAGACACAAAGCGCACGTCCCGGTTAGACAAGCGGTTCTGGGTTCGAGTCCCAGTTGCAACCTTATCTTTTTCTATTTTTCTGTGTCTTGTTCTCTTTCATATAATTGCTAGGATAGTTAGTGTTATCTTCTTCTTCAATGATGTATTACATTGATGGGAATAACCTTCAAAAGTTATGAAAAGAGAATTGTTCTTATAAAATATTTATTTAACTTTAAATTTATTTCAAAAGTTTTCCTTATATTTATATTATTGAACGACGGTTTAAAACATTTATTTAAGGAACAAGTTTTTCTTATTTAAACATTTGGGAAAAGGGGGTATTATAAAACTTTTTGCAAAGAAAAAAAACCTTTGCAAAAATTTTAAGATAATTAAAAGAGTAATTAAATCTATGTACTGTTTTATAAATTTCATTATATAGGACAATCTCATCTTGTCATGCTTTGCCATGCTAGAACATCGATTCTGCCGAGTGGTATCATGAACTATATACGTGGTCGAGGAGTAAGACTCTCGACTCGCAAACCGTAGGTCTCAGGATCGGACCCGGCATGCGAAAATAAATTTTATTGAATTAATTGTTTTATTTCACAATTATTTAATTACAACTAATATAGAGTATATTTGCGGTACGTTCCAGAGTCGAAGATACTCCCAGTATTGCCCAGGTGTAAGACCACCATTCAGAATTGAAACGTAGCTTGAAATGGCTTTAGTCCTGTTTGGTGACCAGATCAGAATAGTCTACTTTCCGACCTTCCTCTCCCACATCTTCTCTCCCCACTACCTTCAGCCTTACAATCATTGTGAAAACAAATAAGCGACTCTCAAACGAAAATTAAAATCGAAATTATCGAGATCATTACACAATGTTATGTCTCATTATAGTATCAACAATATGTCTCTGAAAAAGTTTTCTCAAATCAAGGACCTGGGTATCTGATGAAAAATTGACGTTTGTTCCACACATTAGTTATTAAGAAGGCTTGGGATTTATTTTAAGAACAGTTAAAGATTTTACGTCACTTTATTCATTTAAAATTCTCTTCACTGCCTGTAAAAGTAATTTAGAATACAATTCAACCATTTGGTCACCATACTTATAAAGCACAACAATTAAAAATTGAGAGAGTTCAACATAATTTTTTAAAGTTCATTAATTTCAAACTCTCTATACCCATTGAACAAATTAATTATAATAATTTAATGAAACTACTTAATTTAACTGACTTATCGTGTAGAAGAACCAAGAGCGATCTGGTATTTTTATTCAAATTAGATAATGGATCATTTGACGCACCTGACTTAACAAAACTAATAACATTCCGAGTACCAAATCGTGTCACGAGACTTCCAGAACAGTTCTTTGTTTATCCGCCAAAAACTAACTTTTTCATTAACTCCCCAATCCAAAGACTTCATAGGCTCGGTAATAAATCAGTTCCGTTGATATTTTCATTTATTTTTTACCAAAATTTATATCAGAAATTTCTCAAATTCTGACATAAATATTTTATTATTATTTTTCTAATATTTTCATTTCTTTTTAATTCTACTAATAATTTTTAATACAATGTTAAATAACTAATGTAACTATAATAACGTGTACATCTAAAAGCCTTCAAGGCGTGAATAAATAAACAAATAAACAATGTTCAACGTAGATATAAGAATAAAGTATTTTAATTAATGAGACAATATAAGCGACTCTCAATAGAAAATTTGAAACAAAATCAGAAAAAGATACGGTCACATTTAGGAAGGGGGGCGGCAGCATAACTTCTTTTTTTTTTAAATGCGCGCCGTTCAGTCGGTTGATGTCGTAGCGGAGCGCTAGTAATTTCGAGAGGCGGAACTGTAAAGTTTTGTCCCGACACAGTTTAGTCGCCTTCATGCTTCGGAACAGTGAGAAGCGTGCGTTTGCCCTTGAGGCCTACTTTTCGAACGAATGTTCTGTAATCGCAGCGACGTGTGCCTAGGACGTTACCTACCTGATTTGATCTTCAAAAACAAAGTAAGCAAAACTTTAGGTATGCGCATAAATACAAGTATGCATTATAAAAAACAAATAAAAAATTTCTGATTCATACAATGGGTTTTATTAAGTTTTGAAAAAATAAAATTATGCTGCTGCACCCTAAAGGCGCACTGGGTTGCGATCACAGGACATCCGTTCGAAAATTAGGCCTCAACGGCAAATGCACGCTCCTCACTATTCCAACGCGGGACAAAACTTTACAGTTCCGCCTCTTGAACGAGATCACTAGCGCTCCACTACGACATCAACCGACTGAATGGCGCGCATTTTAAAAAAGGAAGTTATGCTGCCGCACCCTGTATTTGTCCGTAGCAAAACTCTAGACAAGTTCAGATTCGCGAAAAAAGCCATTAAAATATGTATTCCACAGAACGTCTCTTTGATAAATTCTCAGTCCTGAAACTCGGCCAAAATTAATTTACTTCCTTCCACGATATCGTAAAAAACTTTAACCGGATTTTTCCTTTGTGCCTGAAATCGGGTGAAAATTTCGTGCTTTGGTGTATTTTTGGCTTTTACCTCTTAGTAAATATTCGAACGTGTTTTTGCACGATAAATAATTTAAATTCATATTTGGAAATACGGGAATTATTAGGCAACCGTATTTTTGGCAAAATTTTCCAGAAATAAAATAAGTTGTCTCAATCATGACATTTTTTTCATGCTATTTATTAGTAACCACTTACACGAAAAAAGGCTGTGTTCTTTTTTGTTTTACTACCCTTCAAAAATCCCAACTCTCTGAACAACAAAAAAATTAGATTGTGCAATTCATACACGGTAGAAGTGAAACTAGAAAGTCGCTAGATGTCGCTTTCTTTTCTTTTGCCTGCTGATTTTAAAGTGGTTTGAAGATTGGATATTGATTTCACAAAAATAAAAATGTTTAATTTTTTAATTTCGTAGGATTCGCGCCTCCGTTCGCGTATGTCTGTCTATCTGAACGCCGAGATTTGTCATGTGCCATAGCCGCTGCGCTATCAGAGGTTCGCGCCAAGCCGTGAATTTATTGCATTATATTATAACCGAGGACCCAATAATAAATTTTAGTGACGCACTTCCGTTTCATCCAAATTTCAAATCACAATGCGGCTATAGAAGTTTCACTTAAGAATTTGCGAATTTAATGAAACTAAACGAAGTGGAGAGGATGAGGGAATGATTGAGTTTGGGAAGAACGTGAATATTCAGATATGATCACTTAGTTATGAACACATCAAGCCAACTTTTTATAACCAACTTTTCTCTAGAAATTTGCCGGAAAATAATTTAAAAAAAAAACCATTTAATAACGATTCTATTTTTATCTTATTCCGCGTTATTCGTATCAACAGCCATGTCACGCAGTTGTAGATGACCCAAACAACGCACCCCTGGGATTGTGTATTGATGCATTTTCAACAGAGATGTCCTTGAGAAACGTCACTGAGAAACAGAAATAAAATTGTCTTGCTTACACCTACTTATTGTTTTAGGGAAAACAACAGTAACAAATACGTACCCATTATATATAGGAGAAGAATATGAACCAGACGAATACGATAAAACATATTAAATCACTGTTCATGTTACTTGTAACATATGTAGAGCTTAATACATATTTGTTTAATAACTCTTCAAAGTAATCTAATTATCGATATTAATCAACTAGGCTTGGTTCCATAAAATTTTATGTGATATCCCCACTGAAAAGATAATCTAATAGAAATGTATTACGGATGTGTCTGTTTACCTGAAGTTAATTCAATAATAATTTAACGTTGAATATTATTGAAATTAGTTCTAATAAACACAATAAAATAACATATTTGTAAAAAGCATTAACTTTGTGGCTCGCCATAATTTACAATAAAAAACACATAAATTTGTTAATGTTGTTGTAAAATAAAAGTGGTCTAAAACATATTTATGTGTTTTTTATTGTACAATAAAATAACTTTGTTTTAATTCCACTTTATTATTTCCTTATCCAACCGGTTTCGGTTCGACCCAAACCTTCCTCAGGGATGAATAAAAATATATTGTATTCATCCCTGAGGAAGGTTCGGGTCGAACCAAAACCGGTTGGATAAGGAAATAATAAAGTGGAATTAAAACAAAGTTATTTTATTGTGTTTACTATAATTATGTATTCCCACAAAGTGTTTGCTACATGTGAAAAAATAGAAATTAGTTATTACTGAAATCGATCAATCATTTTCAAAGACCGAAATACTTTCTTTAGCATTTTGCAACTGGCTCTGCTGGCCCTGCTGAGTGGAGTGTCTTTTTACGAAAAGGGAGGAAAAGAAATTCTGGGAAGAAAAAGGGGTTTGAAAGGTGGGTAGGAATTCGGGAATCAGTGTTTCCAGATCATTCGCCACCAAGACTTGGACGAACTCATCCTGTGAACCCGAGCACCCCCACTTGGAGCGACCTACGGCAGAGGTGTTGGTTATCCAATAAATGATTCCCGGGCGACGTTACCGATACCCTCCTCCTAAATTGGACCAAGACTTACGCATAAATTTTCTTCGAAACTGGTAAAAATCGCAATTCTAGGATATATCTTCTATTCTGTGACTTTACCTCTATATCTTTACTTTATCTTTACATCTAATAACGATGCACTATAAAATCTGAGAATTAATATTTTCGTACTTTATTATCTTATATAACGCTCGTTTCGAGGTTATTGATTCGAGCAGCAGCTGCAGCAGCTGTCTGAGGAACTGAGGATATGTCGGTCAAGGAAGTAAGAGAAATTTTGCGTTGTCGAGGCAAATAAATCAATAATCCTGTGGATTTTTCAAAAATGGTAATTTTTTTTTAATATGTATACCTCACAATGTCTCAGCTGCTCCCGTCCGGAGCCAGTGAGATTATGGCATCCCCAATTGGGGTATGTTGTGAGGTTGAAGGTAATGGGGAGGGGAAGGAGATGGGGAAGAGAAAGGTGGGGGAAGTACCTGGCTATTCAGATCTGCAAGCCATTTCAAGCAACGTTTCAATTCTGAATGGTGGACTTACACCAGCGATACTGCAATGAGAGTATCTTCCACTCTGGAACGTGCCGCAAATATACCGTAAATTATTTTTATCTACCGATGAATTTTTCAAAAATGGTGAGTTTTTTTTTTAATATGAATACCTCACAAGAGTCTCTGCTGCTTCCGTCTGGAGCCAGTGAGACTACGGCATCCTCAATTGGGGTATGTTGTGAGGTTGAAGGTAGTGGGGAGGAGAAGGAGATGGGGGAGAGGAAGGTCTGGGAAATACTTGGTTATTCAGACCTGGTTACCAAACACGGCTAAAGCCGTTTCAAGCAACGTTTCAATTCTGAATGGTGATTATACCAGAGCGATACCGAGAGAATCTTCCACTCTGGAACGTGCCGCAAATAAACTGTTTATTATTTTTAAATGATTTAATTGTGAAATAGCACAAATTGATCAAAAAAAATTATTTTCCCACGCCGGAATTCGATCCCGCGACCTCGAGTTGCGAGTCCAGAGCCTTACCACTACACCACGTCAAGTTATTGATAATACAGAAATGTTTATCTTTCTTTTTCAATTTTATTTGCTAACGGAAAGTTTTCATTTACAAAAGAGATTTTTAAAACTAGAAAATGAGCGAGAGTTAAATGTTTTAAAAAAAAATACTTTTCTGGATAGTTCAGGGCGCTTTTTTAGATAGAATTTAGAGGTATATTTTACAGTCCATTATATCGTCACAATTTTTAATAATTCTTTTTTTTGTGTATACTTTAACATATATCAACTGAATTAGTTTCTTTCTTCAAAATTAAATTATAAAGTTGAGAAATTTCACGTTTACGAGGAAATAACACTGAATTAAGTGCCCCTAAATCATTGCGAGAAAAGGGTTCATAATTCTACTAGACAGAGCTCCCTTAATGTACACCCAGCAACCCAAGAGATTGGAAGGGTGGTTGGAACTCAAATGCTTCTGAAAATAAAATGTTCACACTTTCTAAAAATTATGTGACGCAAATGGAAAGTACATCTAAGTGATTTTCAGACATTTTAACAAACTGGTTTGTTGTAATAATTTGAAAATATTTATTTAGTTGTTACTTTCGTTGCAGAAGTTTTTTGTATCACATTCCAGGATCAAACAACACAGTTTCTGGATGATTAAATTAATTGTTGAAGAAGAAGATAAGAATAATAATCTAAACAAAAATATGAAAGAGAAGAAGACACAGAAAAATAATGGCCGCAACTGGGACTCAAACCCAGAACCCCTCATCGAACTTTATCTCGTCTAAATTAATTGTACCTATTATTTTTATTTTACTTAAGCGGCAACATCCCCTCAGCCTACCTTAGACCATCTTCTCTTCACCTCACCCGTCCCATCTCCAATACCAGATATAATTAAATCAAATTAATATGAAATATAGGCATATTTTATTTGTTATAAGTAGGTACTTAAATTTTTCGTATTTTATTTGTTACATAGTTCGGCTTTTTATATTTTAGTTTGCACTTAATTCTTTAAGCACTTACTTGTGTATTTCTAAATAAACCTATCTGTATAACAATTGTTTACAATTGTATGTAACAATTGGTTTCTGTATATTACATTAGCATTAAGACTATTTATGTTCCTTAAACAAATAAAATTCAGTGCGGTTGGTGGTGAGGCCAAAATGAAAAAAAACTTTATAAATATTTTATATTATGCCTCTAGCTTCACTTAAAATACACAATACTACAGATCAACAAGCTGCTATGAAAGCTATTTGGATCACCCTTACACTTTAAAAATACTTTTTGGTATTGTTTAGTACGTCTATTTTCTTTACATAACAAGCAGATGGTTGGTGGCAATGTTATTAAAACGTGATTTTTTAAATGATGTATCTGAGAGGATATTTTAATATGTCATATTTCAGATAACCTTTTCAATTGCTTCTTTTTTTGTAATGTTTGCTACTAAATAATTTGTTTCATATAAAAATGCTTTGAATCTTTTTTTTTACTTATTTATTTAGTAAGATGTTTTACATTTAAATACATTATTTATGAAATGTTTTGACTGTCCAACTAGAATGATTCCCGTTTTAGAACAATCAAATTAAGATTAGTGTGAACATATGGAACATGATTTGTACAAAAAAGAGGGAAAATCCAGGAAATAAAAAGAAGAGAAATAATAAAGAATAAAGTTAGAAAGTTTAAAACACAGTAATTGTTATTTGTTTAGCATAGTTGTTAGAACAATATTAATTTTTTTTTAAAAGTTAGTATACATTTAGGTTCTTAAAAACAGATGATTAAAATATATAGGTAACTTGTGTATGCACGGCATACTATAATGGAAAAAATATAAAAAAAAGAGAAGAGAAAGAAATAAAATTAAGATAAAATAACCAATTACAACACACTATAGCCGTGTTTTGTTTAGCATGGTTATTGAAATGATAAAAATAATAAATAAAAGGAATATAAATATATTACTAAATGCAAATGATTAAAACATAAAGGTAACTGGTATTTGCATTTCATATTATAGTCCTACTAATGAGAACTATAAAGAAAACAGAAACAATAAAATTAAAAAAACAATTAAAACATCATTACTACTGTTTTTTTGCTTCCATAGTTATCAAAATAATAATAAAATAATAGGTATGTTTACTTAAAAATGGTGTTTGCCTTACATGTTATAAGCATACTTGTATATTTTGTATAAATATGAATAAAAAAGAGAAGTGATCTCTCAGTGATAGAATAAACTAAAATCTCCAATTAAAACGTAAGATTAACTGCTGCTTGGTAGCATTCTAATTTAAAATAAATAGGTAGGTACGTACATCCACATAATAATAATAAGATTAGAACATTAAGGTATTTTTTACATAGTTTATTTTTTATTTATTTATTTATCTTAAATCCTTACTTACTCTCACCCCCCTGTTTATTATTCTTAGCCCTCCACCCATCGCGTATTTTTTTAACGCGAGGTGACGCGAAGGGTCGCCAATGACCCCAGAAATAAATATGAAAAAAAAATACTTATAGAATACACTTTTTTTGTTATTTTAAATAATTATAGTCAAGTGATAGGGACTGCATCAGAATAAAAATAAATAGTAAAAAATTAGACATTTATTTTCAATATAAAGCTTAAAAATCAACAAGGTGCATTTTTTTATAATTTTGAATCATACTTTTTCAATACCAATTTTAAAAAAAGTCAACATAATTTCTATTAAACTTATGACTATTTGAGATTGTTACAGACTTATTATTATTAAAAAAAAAATCAACAAAATACATTGAAAAATCAAATAAGCTTGGTTTTTCATTGTATTTTGTTGATTTTATTTAATTAGCATTTTTGTAAAACCTGGGCTTTTAAAGACCCCACGCGACCGATTGAGGGTTAAATCACACGTATTACATCGTTTTCACCGCGCATTAACTTCAACCTACAACCGATCTCAAACCGTTCTCTAATCCCTAACCCTATTTCTATCTAAAATTCATTTTCTGCGTTTTCCCAAAATAATGTAAAAACAGTCTTCCAACTTTGGTGGTTGAGACCTAAACAGTAGGTTCTTTGAACGGTTGATCCCAAGTCCAAAAACCATGACTCTAATTTTCTCATTTATTTAATAAATTGAAACCAAAATCTCCTCTGAAATCATAAGATTTGTATTTAAATACCAACATTTTTAATTAACAAACACAATGTTTTCAAATTTGAAATAAATGTCTTTACTGAACCATTAAAACCCCACCTTCTTGAAACCGGAATCGAAACGTGACAAACAACTTTTACTAACAGATAAAATTTCCAAAAAAACAGCTTCCAAAATATTAATTAAATGAAATTCAACAATTTCATAAGAATTTTAGTTCTTCATTTACACAATATTATATTATAACAGAAGTAAAATAAACGATTTAACATTTTTACTCATAATACTTAACTCTAAATTCGACTGTTGTGAACTCCGGAAACTCATTAACTTCGGCTGCTCGGCGGTTTCCGTGGTCCCGAGGCAAGACTCTCGACTCACAATCCGAAGGTCGCGGGTTCGAACCCGGCGTGCTCAAATAAATTTTATTTGATTAATTTGTGTTATTTCACAATTTATTCATTTAAAATAATATATAGTATATTTGCGGCACGTTCCAGAGTGGAAGATACTATCAGTATCGCCCTGGTGTAAGATCACCATTCAGAATTGAAACGTTGCTTGAAATGGCCTTAGCCGTGTTTAGTGACCAGATCTGAATAGCCAGGTACTTCCCCACCTTCCTCTTCCCTATTTCCTTCCCCTCTCCACTACCTTCAGCCACACAACATACCCCGATTGGCGATGCCATAGTCTCACTGGCTCCAGACGGGAGCAGTTGGGACTCTTGTGCGGTATTTACTGTAAAAAAAAAAAAAAAACTTACAAGTACCCACAGTAACAACACGACAAAATACAATCTTCTGCAGCAGCACTCATAAGCATAACTACACTGCCCACTCTCCGATACAACAACTTCACACCACGGGAGTATTTGGGTACATATTCAATATCAACTTGACAAGTTTTGTGGATCATCTAAAACATTTGTTTCAACACTTTTACTAAACATATCTAGTAAACCTATAAAATAGCTGTATTTTTCTGTTTTTGTTTCTGTGTTTGTGTGACTTGTTGTATGACTTTTATCTAATGTAGTTTTATTTTTATTATTTTTTAAGTTTCAAAGTATCTGTCAGATTAAAATTATGCTACAAATCATGTAAAAGCCCTCTGGGCGTTAAATAAATAAATAAAATTAAAGCATTTAAAAAACAATAAAATTTTGTAACACTTTAACGATGTAAGTTTTTATTAAATTTTCAATTCAATGCAATCAATTTAATCATTTTAATAATAGAAAAACCATAAATGCCTTACTGATAAATTCGCTACGAGCGCTCCACACAACTAACAAACAACCATAACGTATCATAAATGGCCGCTTATCAGCCGCGTAAAATCCAAAATGCGCCCATCGCCCATCGCCCATCAGTGAAGGGGGAAAAAACATAAAAGCAGATTTTATGCCAGCAGCAACAAAGCTTGCCGTCTAAATTCGCCTTTGTTGATATGATTCAATATCCGAAATGATTCTTTTCAATGAGATAGCCCTCCCTACCGGCATTACTATTGGCAAGTTAGTCCTGCAGGTCGGGAGATAAAACATTATGTGCTGACGGTAACGGAGATAACCATGGAAATGTAAAAACCAATGCTTTCCATGATGGTCGAGTTTTCGAACCATCCACGAATCAGTCTGAAGAAATGTGATGCAATTTGCGCTTACCTTCTAACCCGTGAACGATTGATTCCGTGCAAACCCAAGACAGTGAGATAGAACGTCGGGTGGCAGCCAAACTCCCTCTAATTCAGAAATTTTAGAAATTTCTTCTGAACTTTCTCCAATGTGAGGGAATTCTTCACCTGGTGCGGGATTCAAACCATCGACTAACTCTCAAACCTACTCCTAACTAATACATTTACAGTACTATGAGAACCCCGGTGTCTCTAAAATTCCTCGCAGTGTGTAGGATGAAACTCAGCATTCTTAATGATACTACAGATCATTTCGATTTAAGCATTTCGACACCCTGAACGCAATACCAGATCAAATACCTCATTTTATAAACAATATTTCAAATCGAAATACACAAAAACTCCTCGCTCGGACGTATCTGCAAATCTTGAAATGCCCTAAGAGATAATATTAAGATTTTCCACTATTCCCTTAAATCGTTTAAAATCCTGTAAACCTTACTATATACTATATAACTATTATTTTAACCTAAACCTTGTTGGCTAACCTTAAAACAACTGAACAAACATTAACATTTTATGTACGATTTGGAAGATATGCTTACTATTGTGTATTATTTATTTTTAAATGTAGAAAAATGCATAATCTTGACTTTCTTCAGAAATAAAAATCCGGTTTTATTTGAATATTCCGTCAATAACAGAGCTTTAGAAAGAGTTACAGAAATGAGAGATCTGGAAAATATTTTGGATGAAAAACCAAGTTTCGCCAATCATATTCATGAACAAAGGTATGAAAACACCAGGCTTCATATTACGAACAACTTAAAACTTTAATTACTTACAAACCATTAAACTATTACACTTATCTCTAATTAGAAGCCTAATAGAATACATGTCAGTAGTTTGGTCCCCATCTTACAAAATTCACATTAATAGCATTGAGCGAATACAAAAAAAAGTTTCCGCGTTTTATCAATTTTAAATTAAATATCTCAGTAGAAGACTTAAAATGCGATTTCTTATTAAATACTCCAAAAATACATACAATAGAACGACTTAACATTTTTATTCAAAATACTTATCTCTAAATTAGACTGTTGTGAACTCTTGCAACTCATTAACTTACGAACACCAACAGTAAAAACACGACAAAATACAATATTCTACAGCAGCACTCATAAGCGTACCTACATTGCCCACTCTCCGATACAACGACTTCACACCATGGGAAATAAGTACTTGGGTGATGTTGACATGTTCAATATCAACTTGGCAAGTTTTGTGGATCATCTAAAAAATTTATTTCATCTTTATTACTAAACACATCTTGTAAACCTATAAAATAGATGTATTTTTCTGTTTTTGTTTCTGTGTTTGTATGACTTGTTGTAGGTATGACTTGTATCTAATGTAATTTTATTTTTATTATTTCCTAAGTTTCGAAGTATCTGTAAAATTACACTACAAATCATGTAAAGGCCCTCTGGGCGTTAAATAAATAAATAAAAATTTAAAAAAAAAGAAATAAATTATTTTACTTTTTTAAATATTTTACTTATATCATGTAAGTACTATTATAACTTTTAATAAGTGCTTGCTTCCTAATCAGACTTAATAAATAGAATAAAATATTATAAATGGAACTTAACTGGTTTATATTATATTCAATATTTTGATATTATTTTATATTAAATATGATTTTATATAACCGTATGTTTCCTAAAAAAACTTAAATAAAAATGAAAAAAAAAAACATGAAATGTCAGCCTGCTGTCAAAACACCAAGATCGCTCTTAGTGGAAATGCATTCTAAACTTCGAGAACGACCACGTCTTTGTAAAAAAAAATATATTAAAAAATTTGGAAACGTTGAACTCAATCTAATTTCGTTACTCCAGTTACTACACGATCACCTGTTACGTGAAGTTTTGATATTTCTAAGTTATGGGTGCACTTTCGTTGAAAAGTAATAAATTAAGTTTTCACTCCACCGCCTGTTACTAAAAGTTACTATAAAAAGTTAAATTTTATTATTGCTGTTTCTGTATTCCAATAACACTAACATTGGAGGTTATCCACAACTTACCCGCCCGTGTATAAGTAACAGATGGTTACTCCTTCAGAGCTCTCGCAAGATTATATTGTTTTTGTTAAAAGGAAGCTACATTTATTTTTAAAACGAATCTAGACCCTCCAATGTCCCTTCACGCGTGATTGTTAGTAAGAAAGAAAAATGTATGCATACTTACATTTGCAGTAATTAGCAAGATAAAGACACATCAGAGATGTGCTCGCCTAGTTAGAGTGAAGTAATAAAGAAAAAGAAAAATATTTACAGGTGTAAGTATCATTAAAACCAAAAAAAATGTATAAACAGAAATGTATCGGGGGCAGTTTATCCCACAATCACGGGGCAGTCCCGGCGAGAATGAGCGGGCGAGCGGCCTGGCCGCAACGTGCCCAACCTGCATCCCTTAGCCAGTTTCCCAAGAGTACCCTTGAAGAAGTTTGTGGAGGGAGGGGGAGAGATACTCCCAAAGACCCTGGGGAACGAAGTGAACCACGGTTCACCGGAGGCAGGACGGAAGGGAACCGGACTCGTGAAAACATTCCGCAGGCTCGCTCATGACGCCGGGGGAGGCAGGGGCTTTAGTGGGACGGCCCTACCGGAATTCTGCCAACTGGCTGGATGCAGGGACTGGGTCTATCCACCCCCCATGGTGATGAGTTGGACGATCTAGTACAATGGAGTTCAGTACAGTAACCTCGTCACAAGTCAAGGTGTTAGTAACACCAACAGTAATTAGTAAAATGATATCCAATGTGATGCACAAATAGAACTCAGCAGAAATTTGTTTTCACACTAGGATCACAAACAGGTTTAGCTTAAAAAATAATCTAGCATGCGCATTTGATCGACGCGATTAACCTTTTAGAACCGCAATGCGTGTATAAAAGGGGCATAAAACCTTTTTTAAACATTGAGATGAAAGAGAATCAAACGAGTCGAAATGAACTCATTGTGTACATTTCCCGGGAGAGACAGAGGAATATGATATGAAAAGCTTCAAAGAATGGCAAACATTTGTACCAAAGCAACCATCCGACCATTACAATAATCGCAAATAATTCAACATTTTGACCTTATTTACAAATTAATGTACTGAGGGATTTTTGATTGATTCAGAAGTAAACAAATAGCACTGGCAAAAAGCTTTTTTCATGACAGGTTTAGATGAGATTCGTATTTCAATCCAAAATCCAAGAAAAGATCCGTGTGTGATGTATGTTATTAAAAGCCGATTTGAAAAATGCTGAATATAACGAATTCCACGTAAATCAACGAAAAACGAAGACTGCAAGTTACCAAAACATAAGATTTGATAAAAATTCTATGCTTTTCAACTAAAATGGTTAGATAATTACTTAAAATTATTTATTTAAATTGTGAATATTGTATTTTATGTGCAAGTTTAAAAAATTACATCAATAATTTTTTTCTTCAAACTTCGCAAATAAATAAAATAAAATTAACAATTTATTATTTATTTTATTATTTGTTATTATTGATTTAAGAATTTATTATTAACTTCTTAAAATCAATTAATTATTACTAGCAGTTAAAAACCCGCTGCACTGATACCACTGAGCGTTAGAGTTGGCATGGAACCATTTGCAATCATGGTCAACAATAATTGTTAACAATTATTGTTAAGAGATATTTCGATCGACGCGACGATTGATAAATTTTATCCCGGATATATTGACACTTAGTCGAAACTTATGTGATACTATGGATATCTAAGATAAGTTTTGACTAACTGTCAATATACGCATTCATTGGATAGTGTCGTTCATTATGTAAAATCACTATCTTATTCATGAACGGAGTTCAACTAAACTTTTGGAATCGAAAGTCAGTACATTAATAACTTGTGGATCACGAGACATTTTTAACAACCCGGCGTGAGTCGTTGGTTTAACCATTTCCAGTTCACAAAATCGTAAAATGTTCTTCGATAACCCCAACTTTTCTTTTCTGTGATATAGTGGTACTTTAATTTCCCGCTATTTCCATTGCACGTACCTATTTTTTTCAACCGGACATTATTCTATACCGTATTTGTTTAAGTTCACTTGCAACCTAGAAAATAAATGTGGGAAATAATAATTTAGTTTTTATTATTTATTTATTATTGATTTATTTATTCAACGCTCAGAGGGTTATTACATGATTTGTAGTAATTTTAATTTGACAGATACTTTGAAACTTAAGAAATAACACAAATAAAACTACATTAGATAAAAGTCATACAACAAGTCATACAAACACACAAACAAAAACAGAAAAATGCAGCTATTTTATAGGTTTACAAGACGTGTTAAGTAATAGTGTTGAAATAAAGGTTTTAGATGATCCACAAAACTCGCCAAATTGATATTGAAAATGTCAATACCACCCAAGTACTTATTTCCCATGGTGTGAAGTCGTTGTATCGGAGAGTGGGCAATGTAGTTACGCTTATGAGTGCTGCTATAGAATATTGTATTTGTCGTGTTGTTACTGTGGGTGTTCGTAAGTTAATGAGTTTCAAGAGTTCACAACAGTCGAATTTAGAGTTAAGTATTTTGAATAAAAATGTTAAGTCATTTATTTTACGTCTGTCTTCTAATGTATGTATTTTTAGAGTATTTAATAGGTAATCATATTTTAGGTCTTTTACAGGGACATTCAATTTAAAATTGATAAAACGCAGAATTTTTTTTTTGATTCGCTCAATGTTATTAATATGAATTTTGTAAAATGGGAACCAAACTACTGAGTTATATTCGATTAGGCTTCTAACTAGAGATACATATATTAGTTTAATGGCTTGAAGGAATTAAAGTTTTTAGTTCGTAATACAAAGTCTAGTGTTTTCATACCTTTGTTCACAATTTGATATGATTGGCGAAACTGTTAGGATGGGTTGTTTCAAAAAATTTGATGGATTCATCAAATATTTGAAGTTGATTTTCACGTTCCGTGTAAGTTCTTTTCAAGTTCTGTTTTTATATAGTTATAGGACAGTTGCTTCACAATACTGAAATAATCGCAGAACTTGAATAGAACTTACACAACACGTGAAAATTAACTTCAAATATTTGATGAATCCATCATATTTTTTTAAACAACCCGTCCTTAATAATGGCTCTACAATTGTTTAAATTGCTTTATCGGTGATTCCACGATGGTTCAAAGATAAAAGCATTTGTAACTTTTTTTAAAATTTAAACGGTTGACACTTTGCACATTGTGTTCAAAATTTTTTCATAAATTAAAGATACTTTCCAAATGTAGATGATTCTAGATCACAAGGTAATTTAATAATAATTTTGTGTTTTTTCAGGAATATGGGGACGTTTGTGCGATCCCGCACATCCCATAAAGCATATACAATAATATACATTCGCGTAATAAGTAACAAAGACAAGCAAAGAAATTTTTTTTTTTATATAAATATTATTTATTTATTCATAAAATTAACGCCATTCGGCTTTTACATAATAACATAGATAAGGTTTAGCAACAATGGGGGAAAAAAGCTCAAGTAAGCTTGTATATTTAAATATTACAATATTGCAACAATGAAAGAAAAAATATATTTTAATATGATATATATGCAAATAACACGTTGAAAATGTTTAATGGTGGGTAAAAAGTAAGTCAAATATATTACAAGTTAGGAAACAAACCTTATTTCCAATGAAACAATAATATTAAGAAAATCTGTGAACAAAATAATACAAATAGCCACTATTGTAAGATAGTACCAATATTTGTAAGTTGGTAACAATGATGAAAAGAAAAAAAATGTGTTAATTTTTTTTAATAACTGTGATGGTTTATAAAATTACTATAAATCATACAATTAATTACTAAGATGCATTAATACGATACTACACGTAGAGATAAGTTATAAATATATTAGGTAAATTTATTTCACAAATTTACCAAATAACTTAGTGAGTACTTTAATTATGGATAAATGATTTCATAATTTCGTGTGAAATATAAATAAAATATAAATGTACGTACGTAGAACAAAAAAAATTTAATAACCTTAGAATTTGAGATTGACGGGGCCAATATCTTTTCAATGTCCTAACTGAAATCTGGCAGGATTCTGGCGAGATTCATGATAAGGACATTTTTGGAGTCGTTCATTCTCTCCCTTTAACCTGCCACCCAGGCTCTTACGAAAACTGCCAAACCTAGTCCCTCCGTGAACATGTTGGAAGTAATACTATCTAAAATATTTAGCCTGTGTTATCTATATAACATAGAAGCCATTAGGAACAGTTAAGTTGTGTCGTTTTTTTATGTCAAATTGAAAAAACGAGTACAAACTTAATTTTTTTTTTAATTATAAAGCAAAGATCAAATTTAATTTGTTGCTTAACTTTCTTAATTAACTTATTTAATTAACTTATTCTTATTCATTAACTTATTCTTGCTAGTAGATATTATTCATATTCTTAATTAACTTATTCTTGCTAGTAGAGAAACATGTTCGTGTCTACCTTGGGAGCTAGTCTATTAATTAATACTTGAATATAATGGTGATACCATATAATTGCTTCACATCTAATTTATTTATAGTTACATCCGAAAGTTAATACAATAATTCGAAAATCGGTCTTGCCATAATAATGTTTTTGTGCTTCTTTAATAAGTTCTCAAGTTTCATTTCTGGTGAAACAAAACGAAAATTTTATTTTCCGAGTGTTCCTAGGCATTGTATTTTCAACAATTTTGACATCGCCCGCTTTTTTAACTGGTTCCTAGAAAGCCGTTCAGCAAATTTCTGTCCCTCATTAATCACTTTAAATCTACAGAGTTATTAATGTTCAACCGAGCAAAAAATTAACCGCTTTTTAAAAGCGTGATGTTTCAGAAGATATGACGAATACACCGAGATTAATAAACTTAATTCGTGACGTTTGTGCACTTTGCGGAGACATCAAAATATATAACACTAGATCGGCCTGCTGTAGAAATAAAAATCTCGTGTGTAAGTAATACATCTTTATTGAAAAAAAAACGATTTCGTATATTATTGGGAAGGAACAAATTTTAAGTTTAATCATTTTAATGTGGGTAACTACACGATGATGAGTGGTAACGAAATGATCATCGTCAATAGTCATGTCCATACACAAATCAATATATCATCGAAGTCCTTGTTTTTGAATTAAAGTTATTATTCCAGAACATTTCAGAATGTAAAGAACTTCGAAAAACAGTTTGCCGATAATCCAAAAAGAGCACGGTAATGAAATGATCACAGTCAATGGTCATATCCACATACAAATCAATTTGTTCCTATCATTGTGTTTTTGAATTGAATTTATTGTTCCAGAATGAAAAGAACATTGAAAAACCATTTTCCAGATAATCCAAAAGGAGCACTGTAACGAAATGATCATTATCAACAGTCATCTCCACATACAAATCAATACGTGCCTATCGTTTAAGTCCGTGGTTTTTTAATTGAATTCATTGTTACAAAACATTCCAGATTGAAAGAACACTGAAAAACAGTTTGCCCGATAATCCAAAAAGAGCACGGTAACGAAATGATCAAATCAAATCAATATGTGCCTAATCATTGACGTCCGTGTTTTTTAATTTAAGTCATTGTTACAAAACATTCCAGATTGAAAAGAACACTGAAAAGCAGTTTGACTGATAATCCAAAAAGTGCTCCGGCATCAGGCATATTCTAAACTACACACTTAGTACAAATATATGTTCACAAAAATAAAGATTAAAGTTGGCATCTAGCATATTTATGAAATAAATGGAGTATGGCTAAATTAAAAATTCATGAGGTCCAATAAAAGACATGTTCGTGAAATATCAAATGTCCATGAAATATCATTTGGTATCAAAGTATTTTTGATGATATAACACAATCAAGTGGGTCTGAAGTTCGTAACAAATTTATCTCCGCGAATTAGGGATAAATCCTTTTAATTTTTTTATATTGCGATAAAATGTTGAAGCGGAAGTTACCCTTTCCGAAAAACTTTTTTTTTAAAACGTTGCAATTTGAGCACGACCAACGAAAAAACAGTTTCTACCAATTTTAAAATGAATGATTAAATGTTTGCAAAAATATGTTTAAAGACACACTCCGTTAAAGAACTAGAGCGGTTTAATTTGTCGTCTTTAAATCGAATTCTAGATGAATCGACTCTTTTCTACCAAAAAACAAAAATCTATTTCGAAAAATTGTTATTTCATGTGGTAAAGTCACTTTTGAAATTTTTAAAATCAATAAAAATGTGGTTATACCATTGGTCGTTGCTCAGAATTTTATTAATTTTTCAGTTGACATGATGCCTTATACAATGTGTATTTTAAATTACGCAGCATTAAAAATCAATAAATATTCTGCGAAACCTACTTTTCAGAATTTTAATTTTAGTTTTAAAAAAATTATTAAAAAGCCATCTGTAGGTACACTTATCTCGTTCTTAAAAATGTCCGATCCCGAGGACGTCAAGACTTGACAAAATTTGAATTCTCGCCCGTTGGTTAAACCGCCTTAATGGTTTCAGATTACGAAAGTGATTTAAATTCGAAAAATGTTAACTCGGGCACGTTTTAAAGAAAATTAAGATTTTCAGAAAATTAAACAACCAGTTTAGTGAATTTTTGAAATATGACGGCCTCGTGGTCGAGGGGTGAGGCTCTAGCAAGTTCAAATCCCGGCGTGCACAAGTAAATTGTATTTAATTAATTTGTGTTATTTCACAAACATTTAAAATAATAAATTGTATATTTGCGGTACGTTCCAGGGTGGAAGGTACTCTCAGAATCATCCTGATGTAAAACCACCATTCAGAATTGAAACGTTGCTTAAAATGGCTGTAGCCGTGTTTTTTGACTAGATCTGAATAGTGAGGTACTCCCCACCTCCTCCACTCCTCTTTCTCATCTTCCTCCCATCCCCACTCCCTTAACATACCAAAATTGAGGATGTCTTAGTATCACTAGCTCCAGACGGTTGGGAGCAGTTGGAACTCTTGGTTGGTTTTCAGACAAAAAATGTATGCCATAAGACTTGTTTGTCTTTTTACGCTGGTATGTAGTGTATAGTGTATTTAGGTTATATTTTTTTATTTATTTCTATTCGTGAACACACACTTTTCAAATTATTACATTGGTTTACATTGTTATATTAGATTTATTACTTGAAATTGCTTTAGCCGTGTTTGGTGACTGGATCTGAATAGCCACGTACATTTTTCAGATCTTTTTTCTTTCCCCACTCTCTTCAGCCTCACGACATAATAAAATTGGGGATGCCATAGTCTCTCTGGCTCAAGATGATTGGGAGCAGTAGGGACTCTTGTGTGATTTTCAAATAAAAATATTATTTCATTTGATTTTTCTTGTATTTTTACGCTAAAGTATGGTGTATATAGGTTTTATATTAAATTTATTACTTGAAATGGCTTTAGCCGTGTTTGGTGACTTGATTTGAATAGCCAGGTACATAATAGGCACATTTTTCACATCTCCTTCTCCTCCCCACTCCCTTCAGCCTCACAACATACAAAAATTGGGGATGCCATAGTCTCGCTGCGTCCAGACGGTTGGTAACAGTTGGATCTTTTGTGTTGTATTCGGATAAAAAAGTTATATTATACGGCTGTCCGTAAAATAAGGTGCGGTCGCGAGGAACAATTTTACGCGCGATCTGGCAATACTGGCATGTAGCCTGGCTCCCCCACGCCAAATACCCACCACGCTGCACTCTCTGTGACGTTTAGTCTCGGCGTGGCAGCCGTTCGCGATGAAGCTTCCGCTCGCCGCTCCCGCCAATTTCGAAAATTGAATTTTTATTGAACAATCATTCTTTGGCAAAGTGTCATTCTCAAATTGTGACATTTTTGACAGTTTCGTAAGGGTTTTTGTAATGTTTAAATAACTTTTCAGATTCATTGTCCTGTGGTTTTAATAATCCAGAAACCATCGTAAGGATGGAAAGAAGGTATTTTGAAAGTTTCAAACATTTCCTAGCAATACATAGACAACTCGTATATACCCAAGCATGCATATTTTGATATTTATATATGTATTTTTTTATTTTTTTTTATTAATTGAAACATTTATTAAGATTAAAATTTTACAATAATATAACAAATATATTTCAATCACTCTCCTAATAAAGCAGCTGCTTGTGTTTAGGAGATATTTTATAGATTAGGTATTGTAGTTTGTCTACCAAGCAGATTTCCAGAAATGGATTATACAAGAGAATGGTTGTTTCCTGTAACTTTTGCTTATAATGTAAGTTTCTAAAGTATAAAAGATATGACATAAAAATTCAGAATCATTTTGCAAATTGCTTTCTTGGTGAAACAAGACCCGAGCTACTAAAGCTTCAGACTTATATAAATTCATGAGACTTAAGATTAATTTCATTCCTTGCTTTAGAGAGCACTTAAAAATGCAAACTTATTTTTCTTGTAGTATTCCACGTAGTATTTATGATAAGAATTATAAATGGGCATGCCCTTGACATCTGTGGTCAAAATAAAGATACTAAGGAGAAGATAAATTTTTCGGTGTAAAATAAATGATTCCACTACAACTCACCAAAGTGGCATTTCAACACCCCTCTGAAAAGTCATTAAAGTGATGAATTTATTTTTTTTAATAACCCAACCTAACTTAACTTCTTAAACCAAGTTTCTTAAAAAATTTTTATGACTTTTCAGGGGGAGTAATGAAGTAATATATTATAATAATAATTTTATTGTTTTCTAGACTTTATGTCCGGGTTAAATCTTCCCCACATGAAAAACTTAACCCTTCCACACATTTTTCCACGAATAATCATCTAGTCAATCCACGCTACGCAATTGCACTGTATAAGTATAATGAATACAAAACAATTCAAGAACAACATGTTAACCTACCAGAGACCAAATGGGAAAATAATTCACCGACTCCAGATATTTTCATATCAGAGGGTTCGGCTCGATAGAACTCCTAACTGGACCGATAAATCCTACTGATCCATCAATATAAATATTTTAAAAAATCTTTCGTAATCCTACATGTATTTAAGATATATAGATTTTTATATATAGATTCTTTGACAAATCTAATAAGCTTAAATTTTGAATGAGAGAGCTAGGTATAATGCCAGTAGCCAAAATAACAAATGGTAATATTTTTATAGTCCAAGAATGCCAAATTCTTTTAATCTCATTTCCTAAATCTTTATATTTTCTAATTTTTTCAGAAACAGATTTTTGAATATTATATAATATATTATTATTATTGGTCGTTATTATTTGTCATTATTCAGTTGTCTAGTCATCAAACAAATACTCGACATCACATGCGTGCATCGACTTTAGAGCGGAATTCGTCCCATTTAAACTAAATGCTGCGCCAGATAACCGAAGTTAATTAGTATTAGTTTCTTTATTTGGTTTCCATTGTGTGAATTTTGGCCCAAATAACCGGCTGTCCCGACAAACAGGTGAACCAATTACGCGAATCGGCTGTATCAAGAGTTTATATGATTTGTGTGTTAATTATTGTTATGAACAAGTTACGAATTACGCGTAATCGACTGTATCTAGAGTTTATATGATTTGTGTGATAATGATTGTTATGAACAAGTTACCAATTACGCGTAATAGACTGTTTCTATGTAGAGTTTATATGATTTGTATGGTAATGATTGTTATGAACAAGTTACCAATTACGCGTAAAAGACTGTATCTATGTAGAGTTTATATGATTTGTACGGTAATGACCGTTATGAACGGGTTACCAATACGCGTAATCGACTATATCTAGAGTTTATACGATTTGTATGGTAATGATTGTTATGAACAAGTTACCAATAGAGAATTCCAGTCCAATTTTTTTTATTTTTTTTTATGAATAATAACTTAAATAACTGCATATTTATTTTTATTTTTATAGTTAGTTTTAATAGTTTAAATAAATGTCAAAGTTTTAATTTTTCAAGATCCCCCGAAAACCACCGAATCTAGTGTGACGTCATCATGACTAACCGAAGTATGAATCTTGTAGGGAACTGGAATCAGCTGTTCGACTCCCGCCATTTTGAATTTCAGCATTGGAGCGTTTTCATAGACATTACCGGGCAATACGATCGTTTTTTGTACAGTTAAAGTTTTTGAATATTTTAAATAATATAGATTAACTAATAGAGATACTTTATTTTTGATACTGAATTATTTAGGCCTAAATAATGTTTCAATAAAAACAAAAACTATTATATGTCCAATTCTCTATACACCAATAACACGGAATGCCGAACGGCTTGCGTCTTCATTTCTATTGATTTCTATACAGCTTCGACCCAGGTGACGCGGCGCGGTGACGTCACGCCGCCAAAATCCAGCAATAGGGTGTTTTAATGACACGTTTTAAAATGGACTTTTTAATGTTTTTTTTTAAAACTCTACGTTAAATATTATGCAATAAAACTTATGTATTCAGAATCAGCGTATATTGGTCTATATGAACATATTTTTTAAAGCTATAATATTTTTCACTGGAGTTCCTTATTACGCGTAATCGACTGTATCTAAAGTTTATATGATTCTTGTGTTAATGATTGTTATGAACAATTACGTGCAATCGGCTGTATCTAGAGTTTGTATGATTTTTATATTAATAATTGTTATAAACAAGTTACCAAATATGCGGAATCGACTATCTCTCGACGTATCTAGAGTTTATTTGATTTGTAGAAAATGATTATTAGGGATAAGTTAACCTGAACGTTAATGTGTTTTTAACCCGATAATTTAAGGGTCTTGTTCTTACAAGTTACTCCTACAATGCTCTTTTTTAAAATTCATAAAATTTAAATATACCTTTACAAGAAAAATACTTAAGATTGATTAATTAGTGCAACAAAAAATTTAAATGTCAATAAATGTTGTTCTTAAACTACTTCCAGACAGTTGCTGTTTTCCATAATGAGAATTCCCAAGACAAACTAAACAGCGCTTCACTACTCCATGGTTTTTGCCAGTAAAAATGAATAGTGCACCCCGGCTCCTTAGTAAAAAAAAAAAGTCTAACAGAAGTTACACGTCGCGGCGGTCTTGAGCGGGAATCTTGGAACGCACTTACGAAGCTAAAAATCTAAAGGATATTTCATACCACATAAATACGGTTTCGAGTGGTGCAGGAACGTGTGTCGGAGTCAAAATAGGTTTTTTTAAAAGGGCACATCAAAAGTTATATCCAATAAGTCAAACAAAAGTTATGTCTTCTAAGTTACTTTTTGTGGCCCGATAGATCACATCACAAATATGAACTTATGCTTTTGTCGTCTTTTGAAGTGAAACTTATTTAGCACCGTTGTGATTTTAAACTCGGATGAAATGGAAATGACACTAAAAAGCGATAAACACATACTTCTTCATATAGGATTTAGCTTGCGAGAGAATGATATAGAATGAAACCTTACCTACGAACAGTACCTATGTAGCGTCGCGCTGGCCGCATTGGCTGCTTTGATTACCACATCACTATTCAAGGCTCCTATTGGTTTAGATTTTTTTGGTGAAGTTTCACTTCTATGGTTTGTGAACTGCACTCGATTTTATGTAATGAAAATATTCAACTTTTTTTATTGGATCAATAAAATTGTGTAATTTCAAACATTATAAGATAATAGATACCCTAGATACTTACCAGATGCAGCCCTAGATATAGCCCTACTAGATACTTTGCACTTGCTGAGGCCTCTATTATCTATGGCTGTCTTAATAATTTTATTTTTTTATATAATACCTATCTGCCTCTCCATACTTTTTGAAATGACGTGACTCTATTATATTTGCTTATACTTTTTTTAATTTTTTTTTTTTAATTTCTATGTTGAACCTCAATGATTTAATTTAGATCACGAACCGCTACTGCTCCCAAGTTATAATTTAGGAAGATCAGGGCCTCCTGTGTGGAGCTTATGTAAAAAATATATTTTGTATAGAATTTAAATAATAATATAAAATATTCAATAAATTATCACAACACGATGCATTATTCGTAAAATATCATTGAAATCGGGCCGAACAAAGAGATGTAAAACCTACATCACATAGGATCCCCCCGAGGAAATTACTTTTCAGGATTTCGGAGGAGGATACTTCGAGTCATTGAAATGACCCGTTCCCATGAAATAAATAAAGTCAATCAAGTATAAACATTTTGTGTGTTTTCCGACGACACACTTGAGCTGAATGGATAAATGACACTAGTTCCTCAGAGCACCTTCCATTCAATTACCGGTAGAACAAGGACAGCATTCCCACCTGACGTCTGTGCTCTAAAGAATGCAATCTGTGTGTTAACACAGGGGAATCTCTCCGGAGATGATTGAAAGTATGTAATGGTGATGTAAGTTAAAGTATGTAGTGGTATGTACAAACCTATCTTTTTTTTACATGAGCTCCACTCAGGAGGCCCTGAAGAAAATAATTTCCCACAGGGCCTTTGTCATCTTTGGGGATGCTGTGTGGAGGGTTTTATGTAATCGTTATACCAAAAAATTATATTATATTCCTAGTGAAAAGTGAAAGATATCGTTCCTTTCGAACTCCAAGCAACGCGATGTGTTTTTTTTTGCCAAAAAGTTTTTTCGAACCCGTTATTAAAAATAAGATTTAAGCTTATATTTTTGGAATAAATTATTCCATGACAATTTTCATTTCTCCAAGAAACCTATTAAAAATGACATTATTTTTTTTAAAGCAAATTCAATAAGCTCGGCTTCGGGTATTGCTTTTTACTTCGAAGCGGACGTTGTTCAGAGATTTTCCAACCAATTTCCCACCCCAATGAAATAAATTGAGATAATATTATCTAAACCTAAGGGAAATTATTCAGTCACGCTCCGAACAAAAGCAGTGCTGCTTCCGAGAGGAAACAAAATTCATTTCGATAACTTCAAAATAATGATAAAGTACATTATAACTCGACATAATATGAATTATGATGGCATACAGGAATTGTTTCAACAAATCTTTACCTTTTATGCATTTAGTAAAGACTGGACATACGAAATTTTGGAGTACGGGGTAAAAAGAAAATTAACGAATTAACAAAAATATTGTTTATGTGCCTGTTTCCGTACGTATTTATTTTATTTAAACGCCCATGGGAATTTGACATATAACGCAGTACATGTTTTTGACAAAATACAGGAAATAACATAAAATATAAGAAACAAAATAAAGGTTACATAAAATATAAGAGTTGACTCAAAGTAGGTAACATAGAATGTGAGTTAAATAATAATAGAAATTAAAATAGTTGATGAAGCAGTTAAAAATAGTTGGCACATAAGTCGTTTGAAATTTTAAATTAGAATTGTTGTCAAATACATCCATATTGTTTAAATATTTGTTCCAAAACTATGTAAACGCTGTATCGGAGAATGCAAACCATAGTTGGAATGAGATGTATGTATATAAAATGTGAATATTTGTCTAGTTGTTGGTGTAGGTACATGAAGATTTATTAATTGCAGGAGTTCAAAACAATCAAATTTAGAATTTGATAATTTTAATAAAAAGGTTAGGTCCTTTATTTTTCATCTGTTTTTTAAAGTTGGAATATTTAAAATATTCATTAACAACGGGTAATTTTTTTTTTTTACATTAACTCCACACAGGAGGCCCTGAGGAAAATAATTTCCCTCAGGGCCTATGTCATCTTTGAGGATGCTGTATTTATACGCTCTAAAGAGATGTTGTGTGTAAAATTTATGAAACGTAGAAATTTTCTTTGAATTCTTTCAACATTATGAATATGAATTTTGTAGAAAGGCGACCAGACTATGGAGTTATGATGCATTAGGCTTCTAACAAGGGATATCTATAACAGTTGAATGATTTGTAACGATTCAAAAAATTTAATTGTTCTTAATACAAAATCCTTATGTTTTCATACCCTTATTTACAGTTTGTTGAATGTGCATGTGAATATATAGAGTTGCCCAGAGTGCTTAAACACTTTTTGTATTTATACTTGTTGGGGACTTAAAAGGCAAAGTGGAAGGAATTGGGATAATCAAGGATTGCCGACTTACCATGTTTTCTTCCTTCGTGTGTCTAAATTCGGCTGTTTTCACATTCATCACTGAACTCGCGAGCTCACGATGGTTTTAATCTGTTTTGACACGGTCGAACAAGGGCTCCGTTATCAACACTCATAATGTGTTGACAGGACTTTAATTAATTTTTAACTGAAGGCCACGACACATGATTGTATTTATTCGGCATCAGATAAGTAGGGAAAAAAGGTGTTTGGGGTAGGAATTACAATTTTGAAAAAGGTACAAGGATGAATGCTAGGTATCAACTATACTGTTAATATGTTTGGTATAAAAGAAATGCGATTATAATTTATATATTTATTTAAAGAACTTTGTATATTGTTTAAATTTTTGTGTTATTTCATCCGCCATGCTAGGGGTGTCTCTGTGTTATGGCGGCTTAAGTTTACTGATTGGAAATTATTCATAATATGATTGATAAATTAAAATATAAGTTAATTAATCAAAATTAAATTAAATTACAAATATTGTATTTTGTGGTTTCTAAATGTAGTAATAATAATATACTTTAATAATAATAATAGTAATCACATCTCTGATATGAAAATCTCCGGAGTCGATGAATTATTTTTCCATTTGATCTCTGTTAGGTTGACATGTTGTTCTTGTATTGCTTTGTATTTATTAACTTATATAGTGCAATTACATAGCGTGGATTAACAAGATGATCGTTTGTGGAAAAGTGTGTGGAAGGGTTTAGTTTTTCCTGTGGGGAAGATTTAACCCGGAAATAAAATCATAATAATAGATTGATAGTAAAGCTATAGTTTTTAAAACTATACAATTCAATTTAAGTAACAAATTTCATACATCATAGTTTCTAAATGTAAGGATCCGTTGTGATAATTATTTTTCAATATGGTGTGGGGTTGGGTTACGGTTTTGAAGTTCTCAGGGAGAAGATTAAATATTTTAGGAGCTGGGTACGTGAAATGTCTTCGAGATGACGTGGTATGTAGTGTTATTGTTCTGGTGGTGTAATTGCGATGTAAGAGGGTTTTTTCTTATATTTGAACAAGAAAGGCGTTAGAGTAAATTTTAGATAGAGTTGCCGTATGTTTAAGACATTATATTCAGTGAAAAGAGTGGAGAGGTATCTTGTCGATAGCACGTATTATCGTTTTATGGACTTTTCGTAGAGGATCAATAAAATTATGATCACAGCCGCCCCACATTATAATGCCATATGCTAATTGGGATTGGAAGACAGCATAGTAATTTGTTAATAATGCATAAATATTTTAAGATTTTGTGTGAAAGTTCATGATTGCTTAAGAAATTATACCTTTTTTTCATGTGAATAATTTGCCTACAAAATAGTTTATATATTGTTTATCATCATAATATTAATACGTGAAGCCAAAACTTTGTACCCCTTTTTACGAAAATTGCGCGGACGGAGGAGTATGAAATTTCGCACACTTATAGTTTATATAGAGGAGGAGTGCAGAATGCTAATATTTTTTAAAAATTATGCATAAAAATACATTAAATCAATAATAAAAACATTACACACACTACCATGTATTTGACACACACACACGCGTCTTTACTCTATTGTTTAATGTTAAAGTCTATGGTCAAATTGAGAATAGATTAATGTTGTTTGTCTTTAATATTATTTGTCTATGGTCTTACTGAATGTCAAACGTAAAAAAATATTACAATTATGGTTGAATTTCGACCATTGGGCAACCACTAGTATATCTAAATACTTCATTTTGAAATAAATTTTACGATAAACAAAATGCAAGAAGGTTTTTTCTCCCAGAATTTCAAGTAAAAGTTTCGCATTAGTTAATCCCGAGGGTTTGTTGATTTTCTAGTAAAACCTTTGATAGAAACTCATGTCATTCTGAATATTGACAACAAAATTCAGGAGGAAATTATTCCACAATGTATAACTTTATATGCAGCAAATTTTGCTCTGAGCATGTACCGCATAAAGAACTCTATAAGCAGGTACCTTAAAAAACATATGAAATTCTTAAAAAATCCGCAGAGATAAATATTTTTTGTCATTTATGTTTGCTCACACTCAAAAATCTTCTAAGGATCTTTATTTACTACGGCGGGCTGTTTTCAATGTGTATTTTGAGATAAGGCAGAAATAAGTAAGCCAAGCGGCTCTAAAAATCTATTGTATATAATAGTTAAGCGCGTTGCTAGTCTAATTCTTTACCGCGAGGCCAAAAAGGGAGTAAACCACGTTCCCCCGTGAAATCACGTACTTAATTTAAAAATCAAACGATAATATTTGAAACCCCGTCGAGATCTAAACATTAAAGCAATTTGAAAGAAAATCAATCCAAAATGGCTGAAATATTTCACCTATGCATGACCTCTGACCTAGCGACATTTATATATTTTTTTAACTTACTAACTAACCGCCGTTTCTGATAGGGGTAGGCAAAGACGACGAACCGCCAAATGACTCGGTCTTGGCACACACTCCTTGCCTCATTCACATTCATACATCGTCTCATACATGCTCTTCTATTATTTTGACTATTGACTTGGCCCAATTCAAGTAACTGATTCACTCGGTCATGCTATGTTTTCTTCAGGCGTCCCCGACTCCTTCTACCATTCACAATTTTTCCTTACATTCATGTCTTCGTTCATTCGCTCTACATGCCCAAACCATCTGAGCGTCCTTTTCTTAATCTTGCTCATTACGCTTACATCAGCCTTTGCATTCTTTGCGGATCTCTACGTTTCTCACACGATCGTACACTGTTTTACCATTATATATACATTCACTTTACTTTCATCCTTCCTCTGCCAGTTCCATGCCTCACTGCCATATATCAGGATAGGTACCAGCACTCCATTGTGGTCGACTAGCTTCTACTTGGACACTTCTTTGGACAGTTTTTTTTTTGTTGGCACCAAAGAGTTATCTGCATTTACCCTTATTTTAAAATCTCTATCAGCCTTCCCATCTCTGCTAAACATACTTCTCAAATACAAAAACTCATCCACCTACACCAAGTATTTATCATTCACAACTATAATGCACATTTTTTCGTACTCTCTCTTACAAATACCATGACTTTAGACTTACTTACATTCATCTTTAACCCATTCTTCATACATACTTCGTTCATCCTAGACACCAATTTATTATTATTAATCTTTTTCATCGCGCAATAACGAAATGTTTCGATTATGAAAAATATTCAATAAAAATATTAAAAGAGTATTATATAATATAATATTACCTTCTAAAGCATATTCTTTTTAACTAAAAGTTTAAAGGATATCATTAAAAAAATATTGTTTCCTCATTTTAAGAGATAATATTATTTCATAAAACCTAAAAATTCTTGCACTGGAAAGAAGAAAACATAAATTTTGCAAGAAAATTCTTGGACATGTTGTTACTTGATATGAAAGTGGACAGCAAGCTGAAATTAAAACTTAATAATGTTCTTAAAAGCACAAAGAGATTCCGGAAACCATCGCTCATTTTAAGACGGTAAGAAAGAAAAATCTTCTGAAGCAATAAAAAAAATCTTTGTGTCTCGTCAAAGAAATTATAATTAAGGCTTTTCAGCGAGGGATGGATTTGGACTACATACTCTCTATTCATTCCCCTTCAATATAAGCCAGAGAACGATTATGTGAAATTTGTTTTGAAAGCATTCCTTCAACAAACCCTATTCATCAGGACTGGTAAGTTGTATGCAAGAAGCTCTTTATTCTTTAAATGAATACCAAATAAAATCCTTACCAATTTATTTATTTCACTTACGAAGTAACTTTCAAGTCGCCATATTTGTGTTAAGATTATTTATCATAGATCCAACAAAAATGCGCACGATCTCTCATGAATCATTTTATTTTAAACTTTTAACAGATAGCAATCGAATAGTATTATTAGGTATGCGTCTGCGTGGTTGAATTTCAGAACCCAGCTTGAGTGCATATCTGACGCCACGCCGTACGCGCCGCGCCACAAATAACATCTGTGTACGTGGAATTTCAAACAAAGCTACCGTTGTAATTTGGTTTTGAATTCAAGAATCCGTCACAAGATGTCACCACTTCCGTCAGCAGGACGCATAGGGACGGGCCCTCCCTAGGTATAAGTTCTATGAATTTGTGAATCTGGAGTATCTCTCCGGATTTGTAAAAATTGAAGGTAATACTCAGTTGTATCAAACGGCTGCATACAACATCATTGCCCGTCCCGGTTACCTTGTCCCGGTGACTAGCTATCACTGGTCAACAGTGGATACGAGTAACAGGCTAATAATTTGGAACCAGTTCCTATTGAATTTATAAAATGATCACCAACATTAATTGAGCGAGGCTGAACCAAAAGCTGCCCTTAGGGCCTAGCAATAAAACCTGTGGAGTGGTTTTTAACTGCTAGTCACTTATTACTAACGTACCGGACATACCTGATTACAATTTTACGGAATTAAGTGATTTTCAAAGAATATATTTTTAATGTACTCTATTCTTAAGTTTACAATAACAAATTTAAAAAAAAACTCACTAGTTGACACTGAAATCTTTTGAAAAAGGGCTTAATGTAAATAATTACCATATTATTACCATATCACTAGTTGAAACTGAAATCTTTTGAAAAAGGGCTTAATGTTAATAATTACCATATTTGATAATTTTTATTTATCACTATTACTATTACTCAGATTGTATGTGTTACAGATTCTAGTGCAGATCAATTAAGAATTTTTTACATACTTTTTCTAAGAAAACATCAGCAGTATTTTATTTTTTACAAAAGATAATATCTTCTTTTTAAAAGGATGGTAAAATGAAAAATCGATTTTAACGACAGCCTGATAAAATCTGTCTTGTGACTTTTTTTATGTCGTGCTCTTAAAAAGGCGTTTTTCGTAAACTTCTTTGCAGGATTTTTAAAATGAACAATTCATTAACTGAAGACTTTTTCTAAAGCTGTTAGAATAAATTGCGTCTAAAAATATTCTGCTTCGTAATTTTTTTTTCCTTTGGCTTGTCTTCATTGCGTCGATTGGCTTATCTGTTCAAAACAATGAAAGAAATGTTGTTTCTTTGTGTCCAGAAAATAGTTGCCTGTTATATAAACAAGAACGCAATTTAACCAAATAAATTCATTCGTTCATTAAATATTCTTCAGAATTACTTTATTTTGTGTACTGATGATAATAATTTGTGAAAATATCAGGGCTGTGCTTAAAAACTCTTGGGCTTGAACCAACTTGTGAACCCGTGTACTGACAGCAATGGAAAGACTTTAATGCCTAAACGATTTCACAATCAAACTAACGCTCTCCCCCAGGGAAGGAAATGAGAGATCTGGAATGTTAATTTTTCGTTCACTTATATTTTGATAATTTGAATGTTTAGACACAAACCCCTTTGAAACCCTGGCTGTTAGGCAGTTCAATAATGCTCAGTCAACACAGCCGCTAAGCCTTTAGATAAAAAGTCAAGTATTGACGAAACTCAATATCAAATTCAATATCAGTATCATATAGAGATTTAAGCAGTGATTTGGTCGTATTTTGTATGATTTTGTTACAAAAATAATGGAGTTATTTAGTAGCTATCGCAAATAATGTAAAATGGCATAAATAAATTTATCATAACAAAATTACTCAAAATGCTGAATGCGTCTTTGTTAAATCACTTACGTTTATTGTAATCAATTTTCGAAGCTCACTGAAATTATTTTAGTTTTCACAAACTCTTTGTATTTAATTGTCAAAACAAAGGTCATCAAAGAATCGAAAGAGATATAGATATTACCAATAACGTTTAGCCCGCCATCCTGAAAATCCAAGATTCCAGTTTAACGAGGCGAGGGCATGATTTTAACGCCAAAACCATTCCAATAAGGCTGAAATTTTGCACAGTTTTAGAATTATTAATTGTTAATGTTTCCGAATGTTTCTAACAGCTTTGGTTAACTAAGTCATTTGTCTGTCTGAGAATCACCCTTAAGAAATACAATTACCTTCTCCCATTTGTAAGTGGAGCATAATTGATAGGTTTCTCGCGAAACAATATTACAGATTCATTTCACAATTATTTTGTCGTATGGTTTGTTGTTTAATTTTAACTAATCGTCATTTCAAAAGCTTATCAAGGCGCCGCTTTCAGTAAACAAAACCATTATTCTTATAATAGGTACGCCTAGTTTTAGAAATGTATATACGATTGATCTGTTGTTTTAGGAAAATATTTCAACATTTTTTTACAAATTTTATAAGAACTTCTGAAACGTTACTTTCATAAAAATATTTGTGGAATAGATAATTGTCAAACGTTATCTGGGAAAATCACGCACCTGTAAGTTTCCTGCTTGAAACGTAAATAACTATTTTTGGCTGTAATAGAAATAATCGAAAACATAATGAAAATAATCGAAAACAAAATGAAGAGAGGAAAATTAACATTAAGTAAGTATGGGTACTTCCAATTGCATCATAAATATTTACACGCAATTAAAAATTAAATAGTATAATAATTTTCTTTCGTTGTTTCAGTTATAATTCTTTAACAATAATTTACTTTGTCAATCCCCTCCCGTTGAAATGTTTTTGCTACATCATTGCTTTTCTTTGTTTGACTATTCCGAAATATGTTTCTTATTTCTCCAAAAACTTCCAGTCACGTAAGACGATTTTCTATCTTTTGAAAATGCTTTCCTTCTGACGGAATGTTTTTGGCATGTAAATTAATTGAAATCATCTCAATTTAGATTTTTTTAAAGAAAGACAAACATTCTCGCGTTACTAATAACCCATACATAGGTATGTCGAAAAGCTATGAATTTATATAAGAAACCTGCTTTGTTAACTCATCGCAAAACTTCAGAATATTGTTTGTAAAAGTCAGAGTAGATATAATATCCATACATTGGAAATTAATCTTAAATAATAACTCCAACTCTTGTAGTCTTTAATCTCCGAACTTATAACTTATGTTAATATTTTTTAATAGGACGCTACAAGGTTGAGGTGATTATATCATTAGAAATTTTAACAAATCTGCAAAAAATAGTTTACGGCTGTAGTACGTTAATGCGATTTAAAAATTATGAGAAAGGTAAGTAAAAATAGTTTGAGTTTTGCCAAATCATGGTTTCTATATGTGTGGGCGTTTTATTTTGTTTTGCAAGGTAAAAAAATAGTAGCTCCGCAGTTTTAGTAAAAATAACCAAAAAATGTATTGTGCTACCTGAACAAAATTTCATCACTTCTTCTTTCAAGTACACTACACTACACTAATGAAGAAGAACTGCAAAATGGCTAAATGTACCTATAGCCCAGTCAATTTAGGGTTCCACCTCGGAATGGATCAGAATAAGCTGAAAATTTGTATAAACCTTCATTTTGGCATTCTTAATGTTGTCTTAAAAGTCTCTGAAGGCCACGTGTGAGCTTTCTTAGATATTCAAGGTCAAAAGTCGCGAAAATCAGTTTTTTGGAAATATCTCGATTTCTTTGCCTACAATCGCATTAATTATTTATTTATTTATTTCAAAAACATACGGTACAACATATGCCATTAACATAAACTATATTTATGTTTGTATTATAATACAATAACAAAACGAAAGTAACAACATAAATAAAAGTTAAATATAAAAACAAAAGGTAAAAAAAGGAGTTGAGGTAGTAAGCAGTAAATAAAAAGTAAGATGGATAAATGAAAGTATAAAGTAAAAGCATAAGTTATAAAAGATAAAGTATAATGAAAAGTTAAAGATTGAAATAAAAAGTTAAAAGGTAGGAAATAATACAGTCAAAAGTAAAATGTATAGATTATAAGATAGATATCTTAAAAATAATAAAAAGTACAAAGTTATATATATTAAAAAAAAAGTGTAACAAGTAAAGAGTAAGAAATGCTCTCAGGAGCCAAAAATTGAAGATAATATAAAATTACCAAATATAAAAGGTATCACTGATTATGACATGTTTCTAATCCATAGATATTGGGAACGCACATACAGTTGCGTATACATACATCTGTTTACAAAGTTAATAATAGCGAGTGCGTACTGGTAGCACATGATTAGTGATTATATTATGATTACATGGTAGTAATAGCAGACAAATTCTGTTTTATGCATCTTTTGTATGATGACAGACTTCCGGCATTATCAATATGAGCAAATTCATTACCTACAGAGTGTAGAAGATGTATTATTGAATTTTGTTCAGCATAACTGAGAGTATTGTTGCAATAATAAGGTGTTTTGAGTCGAGTTATTCTACTAGGTACGTGAAAATTGACCAACGAAACTAGTTCAGGGGAGTTAAACCAGTTATTATTTATTTTAAATAAAAATTGTAGAATATAAAATTCTCTACAAATTTTGTCTTAAATAATTTTTTTATTCGCACCGTTTTTAAGATAGAGCACTCAGCCAGAGGTGAATCGCGATTCCCAGTTACTGACCTTGCGCTATGTATGGCTGAGCGCTCCGCATTCTTTGCGCTCTTTCTTAAAAATGGTTAAGCGTGTAAATAATTATTAGAAACAAAATTTGTAAAGAATTTTATACTCTACAACTACGATTATCATGACAGCAAATACGATTTGAGGCAAAAGAAGCGAGATATTTCCAAAAAACTGATTTTAGCGACTTTCTGAGAACGCTCACAAGTGACCTTATGAGACTTTTAAGAAAAAATTTAGAATGCTGTAATAAAGGTTTACACAAAATTTCCGCTTATTCTGTTTTATTCCGAGGTTAACCCCTTTTTTAAGTTCAAAATGACTGGACTACTACTATGTTTGTGCAAATGAAAAAAAATTTAACATTTCCACAAAATAGGTGGCATTTTAAAAAATAATTTCAAGATTGTTGAAAATATTTACAGAATATTCGTAAACATTTTATTGTGTTTGTTACACATGGATTCTGAAATAATATTGCATTATAAAGTAAACTAATTAGCTCTAATGGATTCTTTGAGGTGACAGGAGTTTAAACAATTAAATAGTGGGTTTAATGATACGATGAAGGTTAATAACATGAGAAGAATACCTGGAAATGTTTATTTTTATCAAAAGAACTGTGGCTGTAAACAAACAACTATGTTTATTACATGTTAATCACCCAAGTTAAAGAAAGCGGAGATGTTTGCGTTGGGTGATTGGATGTGTTTGCTGGAATTTTTAACATAAACATTTATTCAAAAATTCCAAAGAAATTACTTCTTTAACAGTTACATCTCCGAAATATGAAACGGAAAGTATTTTTGACTGTTTTTTTTTTAATAATATCTACACGTCACACCGAATTCAAAACTTGGGTAATATGTATTCGCAAATAGATTTATGAAATATGTTGCTGATAAAATATAAACAAAAAATAATTAAATCATTTATCCATGATACGAGTACTCACCAACGGAGTTCTTTGTTAAATTTATTAAACTACGTCGACTGATCTACAAAACTTTTCTCTACCTTTCGTATTAATGCATTTAAGTAATTAAATGTATGATTAATAGAAATGTTTATAACCTGTTAGATAATTTACTTACTTTAAAAACTTTTTTTCTTCATCATTTCAAATTTGGGCAAATAATGTTACCAACCTACAAAAGTGGCTATTCTTTTTATGTTGTTCACAGATTGTCTTAATTTAATTGTTTCATTGGAAATGAGATTTATTTCCTGTAATATGTAGATATCTTCTCACTTGAAATATATTTGACTTATTATGTCCTTACCATTAAACATTTTCAACGTGCCTCATCTTCATGTAATATGTATTATATAAATATATTTTTTCGTTGTTGCAATATCTCAGTTTCATTATATTGTAGTATTTATTGTTTGATTTGTAATCTACACATGTCTTTCCCAACTTCTTTTTTTCTATGTTATAGTATGTAAAAGCCGAAAGGCGTTGTGTTATAAATAACTAAGTCTTAAGTCCATTTTTTCGTAGACTTTAACTAAGTCCATTATTATTAGTAACTGACCATTGAAAAATGTCCTCCACGTCACAGGTGAACTCGTGGCGTGGAGAGCAATATAATATGTATATTATATCTTTGAATTAGTGGATAAACTTATATCTTTGAATAATTCATATGTTAAGAATAATAAAAATAATAAAAATTAGATACCTTAGTATATCACTCATAATGAAATTTAAAAAGAATTTATCCAAACTCAGGGCAATTTCATAAAATTAGCGCTTAAAAAACTATAAATTATGAAATGATATTTCTCAATAATTTGTACACCGCCTGAAATAAATCGTGAAAGATAACCTCAAGTGGGCTTTACCTCGTCGTCGAAAAATTTTGTTACTATATTTTTATAATCTCTGTAAGTCATAAAAACCCGTACAGAATTTTTTTGGCAAAATTCGATTAAATATTTAAATCCGATAAAAACCTGTTTTTATTTTTTTTAAATATTTTGGAATAAAAACTAATTTCACAATATTTCAATATTTGTGGCATATTTTATAATAATTAACTAAGTCCATTCTGATTTTTTGTTAATAAAAATTACCTTTGTCTAGGTGTTTTCATAAAGTAAAAATGAGTTTTAATAATCAAAAAAACTTCAATGCCCATTAAATAACGGAAAATTTTAAACATTTTTACAACTCAACAGTAAAATACAAATGGAAGATTTTTTTCGGTATTTTTATACCAAATAAAAATGATGATTAAGTATTGAAATAAGTCAAAAACATTTAAAAACCCTCCCGTGTTGGAGCGCAATGTCATAATTAATTACAAAAATCCAATTAATCACCTAAAAATTTCCAAGCTGGAACATTTGAAAAGCATTATTTTTTTGAGAGGATGAGAAATTGCAAAAACAAAATTTCCTAACCGTTATAGGAAAAAATGATTTCATAAATGTCGAGGTGGAACGTATTTTAAATTCCTTTATCAGTGTAGATAATTTTTTTTACATTTATCATTTTCCCAAACCAGCTCAATTTAGATCAGTTGTTAAACACACTCTCTCTCTCTCTCTCTCTCTCTCTCTCTCTCTCTCTTTAGTGAATTTATTTGATATTCTGTCAGCAACCTAATGAACATAAACAATATAACATAATAGATGTCCTTGCATTATTCCATTACCTAAGGCACTTCATGTAATAAGCAGAGGAGAAAGCAATCTTCAGATTCCGATAAAACTTATTTATGGTATTTCAATATTCCAGTGGGTTTTTTATTTTATTTTCATTTTTGCATTGAACTAGAATGATGGAAACTTTATTTGCACTGCATTTTTATTTCAGAATTCAACGTTAATATGTGGAAAACTAATACACAGCAATAAAAAAAATTATTTATTTTATTTTTAACATAGTGAGTAAAACCTCAAATTGTAATATTTAATTAATGAAGAGAATATTATTACAATCGAAAATCTGAAAAAGATACGGTCATATTTGGAACACGATCCCAGGATCTATGACTTGCCGGGTAAGTGCTCTACCAACTGAGCTATTGTGTCCCTATCCGATTTGGTCATATTTAATTATTATCATTCTTCGACCAAGAACTACCAACATTTTTTCCAGATTTGACTGTATATTATCTCATGTTTCTGTTTCAGATTTTCTATCGAGTTTCGCTAACATTGTCTTCATTAATTAAAAACTTTGAATTTTCACATAATAAGTGTTTGCCATATTATGGCAAAACCTACCCTGTTTAGGCACCTGTTCAACTACCCTTCTTTGAACATTTCTTGCTGTTTTATCTATGTAAAACGCTGAGCGATCATTATATTTAAGCTTATGGATGCCAGAATGGCTTAAGTTATTTTCTTTATCCTTATAACTTATCAAAAGTTTACGTAGGTTATTATTAGTGTAGAAAACAGCTTTAATTTCTATAAGAGATTTTGAAACACGTGAGGATTAAAAATTATTTATGAATAAAATTCTACACCAACCGTGAATTTTATTTTCTATGATGTTGGGTGTATTGTTATATAGGAATTTATTAGTAGATATGAAACTTAGTTTTTGGCGTGGAAACTTCTTTAGCACCGTTGTGATTAGAAATTCGATGAAACAAAAAATAGCGACAATAAAAAGATAAAACATATTCTCGCACATCTATAGGATTTAACCTGAGAAATAATGAGATAGTATAATCGGTCTCTTCTTTGAGCGTTGCTTCGTAGCTTGTCTATCTCCTCTTTGTGCGGTGCTTTGTAGTCTCCCCACTCTTGCCCACTCTAGTTTTCTGAAGGTTTTACTTCTACTGCGTTTGAATCGGACACTCTGATTTTTTTTTGCAAGGCTTCTATCAATTAAGGCATGGGGTATCCGTTATTCGTTGCAGTAGATTTTATTTTAAAGGGTTATTAATTATTTTTAATATTAATATAAATAACGCCCTTAAAGCACGTCAATGTGACACGACATTGAAAGAGTAAATACCTTCCATTGTAACAGATGAAACTATAAGCCCCGGTTTCGTTTCTAGGTAAACGATACTCATTGCAGCCCTAAGACAAAGAACATCACCACGGCACCGCGTTGACCACATAACTTTCGAAACGTCAGTTTCTGAGGAGAAGTGCTTTTGAGGAGAGGTCGAGCTGATTCTTTGAATTATGGTGAGAGAGGCGACCTTCCAAGATGCGGAACTAATAAACTAGTGTATTCTTTATTTATTTAAATTTTTAAAAAGAAAGACAAACATTCCCGGGTTACTAATAACCCAACAATGTTTTAAAATCTCCTACTACCACCACAGAAAGCCTAAAAATGTTGCTTGTGTTGTGATTTAGGACTTAGCCAGCCGAGGAATCGAACACGGGACGCCCGGATGGAACCCAAACGCGATGCCCATTCAACCACTGACCGGTGTGTTTTAGCATAATGGTTTGCAATATCATTCTAATATAAATATTATCATCCTTTCGGTGATATGGCGCCCATTTAAATTTAGATTAACTGACGTTATTTCAAATAGACTTCCTCTGACATGTGGGTGGTTATTAATCACGCAAGTTTATATGGACCCAACCCCCAAATAAAGAATTACGAGAGTCATTCAGTGAAACAACATTTCAAATGATTCATGTACAATTTTGCACCTGTAATAAACCTAACTCATATTTCAAGAAATATGACTTTCATTTCTGCAACAATGACATTTCAGAACTGATGCTTCATTTAGCATTTATTGATATATTTACAGAGCTAGTAAGAATATCCGTAACACCGTTTCCTTAAACCCGTTATCAGACAGATTTACAAATGATTATATAAAACTCAAAACAGAATAAATAATATCTTTCTAGCTTTCAGTGCCGTAAATAGCCTTTTCTGCGCCCTGTGCGAGATTCTATAACTGCGCCCTATTTAAGTTGACCCTTCGCCTATTTTACCATCCACTGTATCTCACTCACTAAAACTCAAACGCAAGTTCACTAGTGCAAATGCGTTGCCCACCCTGATGCTTAAGATTTTATTTTTGGGCCACTTTGGTCTTCATACTTCTATAATAAAATACCCTGCAAAGTTTCAGTAAACTGTAAATTAATTTAATTTTAAGTATTTCGTATGGTAGAGTTTCGAATAAGGAAGGTAGCATAGCATAATATAAATTGCGTTTAATTATGAATTGGTGAAAAAACGTTTATTCGAAAATATTTGCAAAGATCATTCACAACTACATAATACACAAATGAATGAGACCACAAATGAATAAGTTCAGATAGTAAAGATTTAAAGCAAGCCATAAACTTTTTTAAAGATTTACTTTTCGCGCTTTCTTCATTGCAAAATTGTTGATAACCTTTTCATACGACAGGCACCGTCCTATGTCGCGTTGAACCGACAAAATCGCTAGACCGGTCAACCTTTCTTGGCCAATCGTCGAGCGCAAGTAAGTTTTTATTAATTTGAGCTTACTGAATGATCTTTCGCAGGAAACTACAGTCACTGGCATTGTTAAAAAATCTTTATAGCGACTACTACATTGGAAACATCTCTTTTAAATCTAGTTCGACTATAGCTTTAAGAAGACCCAGATTTGAACTAATGTCACATTTATCAAATAATGTAGTCGTTTCAACTTGGCTCTTTAAAGTGTCTAATTCAGCCCAAAATACAGTAGCATTAATATCTGCTGAATATTTGATACTCAAATCAGCGGCATGTTTTTTTAGTTCTTCAGCTTAATAATTAGCAATCACTAGGGGCGCAGCGGGGCCGGAAACTTATCAGAAGCAAAACGAAAATATAATAGTCCTGCCTAGTCTGGCCATTCTTGCGCCCCCCAGAGTCTACGCCCTGTGCCTGGGCACCGGTGGCACCGCCCTATTTACGGCACTGCTAGCTTTTCCTCCGTGCAGATCAAAACATATGTGATGTTGATGTAAATTTCCCGGGTGACTCTGTCCAACATGTCAACCCGGCTAATGAAATTTATGAGGATTGATAATAATATTTTACTACCTATCGTAAATGGATGGTAATATGTATATCTATATGTGTGTTATTTTGGCAGAGATTTATGGTTTTACCAATTTGCCCACACACGATCTCTATTTTCGTACTTATGCAAACAATGGTTCTTATAACAGATCCAGAGGATGGCCTATAAAACAGTAAAATCTTTTTGTTTTGATAATATTGTATGGAAAATATTCGCAAAGTCACTATCAATACAACAAACAATAATACAGGCATTTTTCGAGTTAGGTGGTAATAAGATTTGTAAAAAAACGTATTCCTTTGGAAAGTTCAACGGAGAATTTAAATTTCAGAACAAGATTCCATTCTTATTGAGTTATGTGGGAGACCACTGATATTTCAGTGCTTTTTTAGGTTTTATTTCACAAGTCTTTATTTCTTATGGTATATTTTAATAAATTTAAAGAATTTTTTCTGGAAAAGTAGATTTGAAAATTTCCTGCACGATTTCATGCAATGTCATTCGTTTTATTTATCAGACACCGTATAAATTTTTCAAATACTCCGGAGATTGATTTCTTCTGGCGACAAAGGCGTGTATATACGCCAATTATTTTATTTTTTTTGTTAAAAAAAAATTTATATCGTTTGCGAAAAAATATATTACAATGTACAAAATAATAATTTCATATATTATGATACTACCAAGAGAAAGCTGAACTTGTGTGCATGAGGGATGTGTTATTAAATTATTGTTATTTGTTTGTTTATATGTTAGAGTTTATATTTACGGTTTCAGTGTATTTTTATAAAGTAAAATTTTAGAATATTTTAAATGTCTTTTTATGATAATGTATGAATACCACGCAAGAGTCCCAACTGTTCCTCCCCGGAGCCAGTGAGGCTGAGAGTATCTTCCACTCTTGAACGTGCCGCAAAGATGCTATGTATTGTTTAAAATGAATTAAGTAATAAATAATACAAATTATTTAAATAAAATTTAAAACCCGCGAACTCCGGATTGCTGGTCGAGAGCTTACCCCTCGACCACGGGGGCAGTCAAGATTGTTATTAATAATTCTGAAAATTTATGATATTGAATTACAAAAAAAAATTCTTATTACAACTAATTTAACAGTTTTCTTTAATCAAACACAATAACACGTCTATTTATTTTATTTTATTTATTTGTTTTATTTTAGTAAATTGTACATTTAAGTTTACAATTTCCTAATTAATTATATCATTTCATATTTTAAACTGTATTTTTTCTTGTTCTATGTATCTCCTACAATACATTTTGAACTTTCCAATTGGTGCGGCCTTTAAAGTTTCTGGTAGAGTGTTGTATAACTTCATCCCTTTGTATAGTAAACTGTTCTGCGTATCCTATAAGTAATCCGGAGGTCGCGGTTTCAAATCTCGGCGTGCGCTAATTATTTTTTTTGATTAATTGGTTTTATTTCACTAATTATTCATTTAAATTAATAAATGATATATTTGTGGAAGATACCTAGATACTTTCCGAATCGACCTGGAGAAAGACTATCGTTGAGATTCAAAACGTTGCTTGAAATGGCTTTAGTCGAATTTGGTGACCAGGGTAGCTAGCATGGTCGATCAATATAGGTTTTATCGAAAATGTCGGTAACTTGTCATCACTCCCAAGCACGACTGCAGGCCGCTAATGAACAAACAACAGTTCCCAACGACTAACGGTTCCTAATTTATTTAACTTGAACTGTTATTTGTTCGTTAGCGGCCTGCAGTCGTGCTCTGGAGCTATGACATGTTACCGACATTTTCGATAAAACCTATGGTCGATGTCGATCGACCATGCTAGGTGCCCAGATCTGAATAGGAATTTTTTTACCTTCGTCTTCTCCATCTCCAAACGATTGTCACTATCCTCAGCCTCACAAACCGAATTAGGGATACCAGTCTAACTGCTCCCAATCGTCTAGAGCTAGGCTCACTAGCTCTAGAGTCTGCGGTACACCAGTTCCGTTGAACATGAATAGGGATTCCGCGACAATTTGTCGCATGAATATCATTAAATATCAAATACACATATTCATATTTCACTACTAATATTATTAACATGAAATTATTATTATATTATTTAAAAGTTTCAGGACCGGCCACCGTGTGACTGACACTGCGAGTCACCCGATTAGAATTCTTTTTTTTTGTTAGGTTACCGCATCTGTCATTGACACTTCAAAAAAAAGTTACTCTGTACTGAGTACCTTTACCTTTGTACGTGTTTTCAATATTTTATAAGCCTGAAAATGGCATCAATTTTGCACCACAATAACGCACCGTCCCACAATGCTTGTCCGTGAGTTTTGATCAAAAACAACACGAATACTACCCAGCAGCCTTCGATTTTGCCTGATCTGGCTTCCTGCGACATTTTCCTGTTCAATCGACTTAAAAAAACCGCTTTGCGTTGCGCGTTACAGCACCCGAGAGAATGTCATGAAAAAATCAAAAACGACTCTGACGGACATGCAGAAAATGAATGATTAATTGAGTACCAGCGATCAAGCACTAGGTAAGTGTGTTGCAGTTGACGAGGAGTAATTTGAAGGGAACCATATCGATTTTAATAAAGTCCTAAAACTTTTTGATCAAGAATAATCGTGAAATAACACAATAGTTCTTAAGTTAGATACTAGACCATTTTCTTAAAGGGAGAGAAACTAAGCATTATGGATGTTGAAAAAGCCGTTTATGCTGTTTTCGCAGTAAATCTTCATTCGTATTAAAAAATCTCTGAAATTTATTACTGTGCTGTATAATACTGTGATAAGAGCCAATACATGAACATCTGTGTGAAGTGGAAACAAAGAATCTACACGTGTTTCACGAAATTTCTGTTCCCTAGGAACCCAACTATAGTTTATTGAATGAATTAAACTTTTAAGTATGTGAAAACGTTTCCAAAAAAATTTCTGAACATCTACATAACTTTAAGGAGGTGGGTATGGGTACCGCCGCCCCGGAAACCAATTATTAGATACCGACACCTCTGCCATAGTTCAGCTCAAGTGGTTCGCTACGTTTGGTGACCTAGCAGGATGCCCGGGTCCATGGGGTCGCCGGGTCTTGGCGGCGGATGCATCTGCCTATCAGCTGCATAGGGAGAGAATGGTTGAAGTAGTCCCTTTGACTTAATTAATTGTGCTGCAACCAAGTCAAAGTGCAGGAACACGTTCGACGTCACACCAGATATTAGAATCCGTACCATAGTGCCGATATCAAGAAGATAAGTATGTATTTCACGGACTCAAAATTATCAAAATCATTATTAGATGCTTTATTTATTCCCTTTTTTGTTGTTTATATTTTGTTGAAATACTAAATATTAATGTGTTTAATAAGAATTTTTTAATTTTTACTACCAGGAATTACCCACAAATTAAAAAAATAAGCCAAGTGTTTCCTTAAAATTTACGGTTTCGCGAAGTGTTCCATTGCAGAAAAAGTTTCGAAAACCCTACTCTAGACGTTTGGGAGCAGTTAGGAATCTTGAGCAAGATAAAAAAAAAAACAGTGATTTATAACTTAATAGTAAGAGTTATGGAAACAATCATACTTTTCTACAAATTACCCAATCCAATTTTTTTTGAAGATGAAACTATCGGGATCACTGTTATTACAATTTCAAAATTCATAGAGAATGATGAATACATTAAAAAATTGCTGAATCATGAAAGGGGTGGGAAGATGATGACTACATCGAAAGAAGCAAAGTTAGATTTGAAGATACCGGGAGACAGGTGGGTGGTAAAAAGTGATTTGGAAATGACAGGACAGTAATTTGAAGAGAAGAAATATGAAAGGATGACATGCGGAAAATTGGTTATACATGATCGTCATGTGCCTGCCTTAAGCACGTAGCTAACGATATTATCAAGAACAAACAAAATAATAAAATGAAATACATTTTACACATAGAAAAAGCATTGTAATATGATTATAGAAGTTATGCAAAGGAACGCTTAACATCTTTAGCAAAGTCGTAAACCTCACATAGATCATTTTGTCCACCAATGAATACGAGTTGTGCGGGAGTACCTTTAAACGTTCGCGCCTGGGTTATTTTTAAACTGTTTTTGTCTAATTTTGTCAAGCAAAATGAAAAAATGCAATTTGTTTCTAGTGCCAGTCATGGTTTTTGAGAAACAGTATTTAAGTTGTAGTTGAGAGCCCCGTTTTTTTATTGTAAGTATTGTTTTTATTATAACATCCATACTAATATTATAAATGCGAAACTGCTCGAGTTTGTTTATGACCTTTTCACGCTTAACACAATATAAAGACTTTAATAATTCTTTCACCAATATAAAGCTAAATTATATGCGCAGACTACAGGTTGTATATGATGGTAAGCTCTGGCGTTATGAAATTATAAATATTAATATATTATATTTGTTATACGTTTTCTGTCCCTAACAAAAGCGAGTTTTTGCTAACGTCAGAAAAAATCTTTTCCATGGAAACAATGTTGATACATTTTTGGGCTCTATGCTGGTTGACACTCAGTCTACTGGTCAGCTACTACTGCAGAAAATTTAAATATTAGAATTCGTTTTTTTTTTGGACAAGCTTGGAATAAATGTCAGATTTGAGTTCCTGTATTAAAAATATAATTCGTAACGATTATAAAGACTGAATGATAAATAGAGTATTTTTTATTATATTAACGAACTTAAGTAATTCTTTTTTTCTTTGAGCTATAGCATTATGAAATTTAGGTGGTAGGCGAGATGTTTGAAAACTGAATGTAAGGGAATGAATATATGGAATGCGGGAGGGGATGGGGGTGGGGTGGGGGGGGGAGATAATTGATAAGTGCAAGCGCTACAGTAATTTCTCGTAATACCATGCGAGCAAAGCTGCGGGGAAAAGCTAGTAAGAAATAAAAACTAAAAAAAAAAATGGTTACAAGTTTTAATGAACTGTCAATATTTTTTTTAAGGAAAAACAAACATTTCCAGGTTACAAATAACCTGAATAATATTTGAAAATCTTCTACTACCAACACAGTAGTGTTGCTTTTGTCGTGATGAAGGAATTAGCCAGGAATCGAACATGCGACGCCTGGGTGGGACCCAAACGCAATGCCAGCAAATGTCAATGTCAGCCACTGACCGATCATAAAAAACAATGGTTTAAAAATTAAAATATGTATTTTTAAATTAAAAAAATTTAAATAAAATTATTATTAAATTCCAAGGGATGGAGGATGTTGAGATTACGTGTGTTGCAATTACGAGATATTTTTAATTCGATATCTAGTTCTAAATTCCTTGTGAAATATGAAAACATTGCTCCAAAATTCCATTATTACAGGTACAGTTGGTGGGTAACTATTAATAATATTTTTATTATGGTGAGTGTACCGGATTTACGTATAATAAAAAATCTATGGGTTGGAATAATCCTAAAATGGGATATCTATATTAGGGTGGGTCATGACTGTATGGGGAAATCTTTTTTCTTATTTTGATTTGTCTAATAGTGATAAAAGGGTGTTAAATGGAGATATAAAATCATGTAATTTTGACTTTGAAATTTCATATAAAAGAGAAAAACCCACCCTTGTTAAATCTTAAAAAAATGTTAGATAAACCATTAAAAAAAAAATTCTTTAATAAAACACGAAATAGAGGAAACATTTTCATTTATTTATTAAAAAATGTATTGGAATATAATTCAAATTATCTCAAGGCGGAGTATTATTAAAAAAAAAAAACAAAAAAAATTTCAAAACACATTAAAATTTTGAAAACTTTGAAGTGAATCCGGAGGAAGAAGATCGTACCAGAAATTAAAAAAATTTAAACACGTCGTTTTGAACCTATTTGGCACCCTTTTATAGCTCTTAGAATTTAAAAATAACATTTTTTGTTAAATGACCCACCTTAATCTATATGCAACATCTAGGCTTGGTTAATCTGGTTTATTTTACTTGTTAATTTATTTGTAAACACTACTTCATTGTAAAGGGACTAAAAGTTATCCTTGATCCCAATGTTTGATTGGTTAGGTCAAAATTAGCTAATTCTCTATTTAGTTACCACAGTTGATGGTGGTTAGGTTTTTGGTATACGGAGATGTCCTCCGATTTCCACTACAGGTTCCCAACGAATACAAAACTCATGTACAAATTGCACTCACTAGTTTTACCTATTTTTTTTGGAAGACGGCTAAATGTAACATACCTAGAACCGTAGTTACGGCATTCACATAGCGGAGGGGCAGGGGAGTCAGCGGAAGGAGGGGGGGTTGGAAAATATATTATAAAGTTTATTGGAACATACATTCACCGCCACTTATTATTTGCATCACGTTGCTAAAAGATGGAGGAGCAAATAATATCGTTCTATTCTCCTGGAATGCACGAATTCTATTGTTTTGGTTGAACCCCCAACCCCCCCTGTCCTTCCTATTTTATACGTCCTATATTAAATGAATACTAATCTAAATTAAATAAATACTCTACACATTTATTTGAAATAAATATGCTACTAGTAGTTATGTTAATGGTAGACAAACAATAGGTTTCTAATTTTGATAAATAAAAACCAAAATTTCTTCGTAAAGTAGGAATATTCTTAAATAACTATCCTCATATTTATAAACCATAATTATATTTTAATATAAAATTAAACATTTTTTTTTAATTTCAAATAAGAAATTACGCAATTTGTTCAAAGAAACGTCACTATTCAATAGCAATTCCTTTTTCAAACTTTCTTCAGGCAGGTAGGTAGGTACCATAATATTCATAATTCAGTCAATGTTAGTCATTTTGTCAAAGTAATATTCTCTTACAAAATAATGTGAATCGCGAAATAAAAAAATTATTTATGTCATTTATTTGCAAAAAACAGCATAAAACTAATACATTGCAAAAGCGGTGGGAAAAGATACGTAATAGTTTCATTTACAGTTAAAGTAATACATTTAGTTAAAGCATAAGGGCTATTTCGCGCTTAAAATCGATGAAGGATATGTGGAAAATATCCACATTTCCTGCAAGGCAGTTAATTAACCTAGTGAGTCTTCCCAGGGGCATCACCATTAGTAAGTTAGTTCTGCACCTGGGAAGAATCAAGAGCTTGTGTTGGCGACCTCGCGTGAAATTATCTGGGACACATCCTCTGGTCCCCATATCTGAGATCTATTCTCGAGAATGCTATGCTAAAGAAAGCTACTAAGCTAAAGTAAAGCAGCCTTGTAACTGTAAGGTTGATCAATTCCTTTGAATTGTGTATGACAAAATCCAGCATCTTTGTAGCTGATTTACAGATTTTTTCAATTTGAGCATGAAATGTTAAGCGAGCGTCATGCACAATTCCTAAGTCCTTGCAAGTCACCATATGTTTCAATGACGTGTCTTTCATTTTACTAGTGGTCGCCCAATGGTCTAAATTGGACCATAATTAATTTAACGTGTAATGTTTTTTTTTTATTGATTTAATGGTTTTTTATGCATAATTTACAAAATATATTAGCATTCTGCACTCCTTCTCTATATAAACTATAAGTGCGAAATTGTATCCTCTTCCGTCCGCGCAATTTTCGTGAAAAGGGGAAGAAAGTTTTTGCTTCACGTATTAATATACTGATTTATACTGATAATTAAAATAATTGGTTTTTTGTGACCTCGTAATGCACATAACTGAACATTTTTTAAAGTTGAAATCGAGATTATTATCGATACTCCAGTCAATAATTTTGTTTATATTTTCCTGGAGTTTTCTACAGTCTTCTAATGATCTTATTCTCAAGAATTATGTCTTCATATCCCCATCCACAAATATGTTTCATTTTGATGGAAAAAATGTGTACGGAACTTATTTTGGAGAGTATAAATGAATTTTGGTGAATATTGAAAATCTATTATCACATGAAATGCAAAATATTTTGTATATGCTTTAAACTTTTCTCATTAAATTATTTCGTACCTTACATTTCAAAAAAGCACCTCTGATACGCAAATGTTTATTTATTTCCATAGACATTTTACATTTTTTTTACTAGAAGAGCAAAGAAACTTTTCACTGTTGACTTTCTGGAAATCCTTAGAGAACCGCCAAACAAAGGTACTAGGGATACCTAATATGTAAATTTCACAAACCCACTTGCTAACCAAACAACCTTACAATCAACCTTCCCTTATTTGACGTTTAAGCAGTTTTGCTAAAACTCCAGCAAGGCGATTTATAAAGCTGTAAAATTATTTAACATTCAACTTAATTTATTATTAACCTTGATAAGGTTTCAAATGTACCAACAATCTAAAAAAATAAACGCCCAATACATTAATTTATCCATGAAGTGGTAAAAAGCATTCCCACGCGATGATATTTTTAAAAAAATTATTTTAAACCTACTGATATTATTTTGTTAGTTTAACGTTCCTCCTAATATTTACTCAAAACAAATTTTAATTTCTCTTCGTATTGTTTTATTATATTTTGAAAATAACAACTAGAACTTCTTTCACAAGGGCATCTCATTTTTTTTAATTAAAAACATAATATTTAATTAAATGAAGACAATATTAGAGAAACTCAATCGAAAATCTGGAAACAAAAAAATCAGTAAAAGATATGGGCCCATCTGTGACTTACTAGTATTGTCTTCATTTAATTAAATATTACAATTTGAGGTTTTACTCATAAAGTCAAAACAAAAACACAATGTGCATGAGAATAAATATATTTTTTTTAATTTCAAATCACGCCAAAATTTTCTTTTTTTATTTTGGAATGCGATTTTAACCCTTATGTATAAAGAAAACGTATGAAGATCAAGGTCAGAATCGCTTGGGGCATTTTTTTTCTTGACGTACAAAATACCGTAAACACACCTAGCCACTTGGAATAATTTGTATTAAATTCTCTATGGCGTCCGAATATCATTTTTTCCGGGATTTGAGCTGTCAAATTAGTTAGCGTCGTTTTCGTGAAAAATATCGTAAAACATATAAATTAATCAAATAAACAGAAGTAATGTTGATTTTTTCGCATAGTTTATTGTTCAAGGAATGTGTTTCAGTAAATATAATATACGATAGCACAAAATAAACCCACAAAATATTACGTCAAATTCAAAACTTCCCGATTTTACCTCGTTTCCTCCCTGGCATTTAAAAGACTGAGTATTATGAATCGCGGTTTGAAAATTGTTTTACCATTTCAAATGTTTCCCTAACCCTATCAAAAGCTACTACTCTTTTATTCACTTACGTCGGAAATTATTAGTGCTGGTAACAACCTTTGATATCCGAGTTCTTTTGCTGACTGCATAATTAATAATCTTTCATGTTCTCGCCTATTATTGATTTTATCTTAGCGGCATAGAAACACAGAAAACACTGCTAATGGATCCTGAAATACAACAGACGATTCGAAAATGAGACGTTCTTTGAACAGAATCACGTAATTCTGAAATTCGCAAGAATGTTTGCTGTTGACAACACCAGAGTCAAATGAATTATCCTTTTACCCGAAACAAATAATAGCAATTTTTTCGGAACAATATTTTTTGGCACGCGTTACGACAATCTGTAAAAGAACACCCTGTAAGCTTTCAATTGTTGATAAGATTAATCGTAAGTATGCTATAGAAATTTCACGAAAAGAGTTTCAGAAATAATTTTTACAATTTTCATTTTACTCTTGCAATAAGGGGGCATCCATAAATTACGTCACACCTCAAGGGGGGAGGGGGGTAGAGAAGTGTGACTTTGTGTGACAAGGGGTATGGGGGGGTCATCAGCTCTGTGACGTCACATGTAAAAATCTGAATTTTGATTATTTTTAGATGTAAGATTTGCAAAATATCTGACGTCACACTAGGAGGAAGGGGGTCTCACAAATCTGACGTGTGACAGGGACGGGGGGGGGGGGGGTTCAAAAATCATGAAATTCGTGTGACGTAATTTATGGATGGCCTCCAAGGAACTCCAGTCCAATCATTTTTTTTTTTAATGAATAATGACCTTCTAACTTAAATAACTGCATTTTTTAATTTTTATTGTTAGTTTTAATAGTTAAAACAATAGTTTTAATTTTTCAAGATCCCCCGAAAACCACCGTTTCTAGTGTGAATCGAGTCGTCATCACTCTCCAAAATTTTATTTATTTTCAACAGGTGTTGTCATTTTGTATGGAAGAAGCTGTGAAACTATTCAATAAGTTAAACCTTATTTAGTTGGAATTATTTATTTATTTATTATATTTTTCAATATTATTATGGGAAAGTCGTATAAAAATTGTTTAAAATTATTATTTTTTTAGCTTATCGAATCGAAATCAATATAATAGTACACGAATGCTTAAATCATTTGCGAATGATTTTCAAGCGCGCTGTACGAAGATTGTTTCACTATAAGAAGGTACGATAATTTATTGTTATGCAGTCTCGTTTTCGCTTGTGTTGAACGTTCTGTTTATCAAACATGGTGGTCGAGTTGTGTTTTGATATGCATCGAGTTTTCTCCGGTCTTTGATAGTGTGAAAATACTACAACCCTGTAATTGGTATTGTTTAATTCGCGTTGTTAGCTCAGTGTTAATACGTGTCATGACATTCCGTGTGTGACATTGAAATAATAATATTTAACGTCTTTGTTGTAATAAGGATCTCCAGTGAAAAATATTATGGCTTTAAAAAAATATGTTCATATAGACCAATAAACGCTGATTCTGAATATATAAGTTTTATTAAATAATATTTAACGTAGAGTTTTAAAAAAAATTTAAAAAGTCCATTTTAAAATAGTTCATTAAAACACCCTGTCAAGTTGGTATTATTGAATTTGTGAGACGTAACGTCACCGCGTCCATAAAACGCTCCAATGCTGAAATTCAAAATGGCCGCCGATGATCAGCTGATTCCAGTTGCCTACAAAATTCATACTTCGGTTGGTCATGATGACGTCACAATAGATTCGGTGGTTTTCGGGGGATCTTGAAAAATTAAAACTTTGACATTTATTTTAACTTTTAAAACTAACTATAAAAATAAATATGCAGTTATTTAAGTTAGAAAGGTCATTATTCATTTAAAAAAAAATTTAAAAATTGGACTGGAGTTCCTTATTATTGCGGGCCGTCGATGACCCGTCTCGGAACCATGCTGCCAGTTTAGTTTGACGTGTGTTTTTTCGATAATTTTATCGCCGAAGGCTTTTTGCTTTGGTTCGTTAAACCACTTTTTCAAGACCGTCTTGTACAAAGTGTTGTCGCTTTATTCGTACTTGTACTCAAGTTGACTTCTTACATAGGCAAAGTATTACATTTTAATACACTTTATATTGTTAAAATTTCTAGTTAGCCTAGTTATAAATCCCAACATTTTTAAGCCCTTATTAGATGGTAATGTACCATGGTTTCAATTATTTCCCAGCTAAATCCTCCATCAGTGCACAAGCAGCACTCTCCGCGTGCTGGGGTAGCTGTATAAGAATTTCAAATGTTTTATAGAAGAATATTTTACAAAAATTGGTAAAGAAAGAAACAGCGCAGCACGGCTAACCTAATCAGTTAAAACAAACAAATATTTTCTTTTGTTTATTTTGTTTTGCCAAGGGACAATAAACGTGATATCACTCTTACCTTATTCCAATATAAATAAGGTATGTGCTCTGTTCGTGATGTTGACTTTATTTTATCTTTAATCCGTAACATTGGATTGATTGAATAGCTTTCGCAAAACGAAATGGAAACGTCGCATATTTTCTCTCCGACGTGTACAAAAGAGAACTCCAAAATATTTGTGAACGTTTTCTGTCCTGACTTAAAGCTAGCTTAACTTTTGGTTAACATAATTATCATTCTACGTGCTGTCGGCAATCTGTTTAATACAACAAAAGCCATGTTACCCATTATGTTTCAGAGAGTCGTGATGGAAAATGATAAACAAGGAATTATCATCTGTTCTTAAACGAACTGAAAATATGCTGTTAAGTAAATATTTAAAACATTTCACTGTGAATTAATACCACCTTTGTTCTTGATTAAGACGTTCACCATTATTCCGAAAGGTGTTGAAGCGATTACAATATTTTGTAGGTAGATAAATCACACTGTATTATTTTATTATCCCCACGGTAGACTAAAGCCTCGCTTTTCAACGAAATTATAAACACTCTTACTATTAAAATAAACATTCAAACGTGACATAAATGTCATGTGAAGATCTCAATCAAACTCACTTTGAACTATAAACAGAGTTGAGAATGTAATATTGCTCAAAATATTATATCAAGTTACGTCACGTTAATTATTAAAATTAAAATATTACATGCATGATATTATTGTACACATGTACATTATATTATATGTTATACGAAAGTTATAATAATGTCTCACAAATATCTTGAACTTGCGTTATGATATCAAATTTTCACATTTGATGTGAAGTTATTAATTCACCTTGAATATTGAACAGCTTGTCACGTGATATATACAAGTGTGTCATTCGAAGAACTTTGTAATTCTATATCATGTTTGATGTTAATATTTGTCTGCACCTGTACTGTACAACCTTAATTGAGACGTATTTACTTCAAATACACCATGGAGTTTAACTTTTAAGAGCGCTATTTTTTTAATTCAATTTATAATTTTTTTTAAGTTCTGTTAGGTTCAGAAAAACTAGTACTCAGTCGTGCACGTGATGTCGTAAATTTGTACTAATTACGCATTCGCAAATGGATTCGTGAAAAGGTATTAAATTATAATTAATTAACACTAGCTTTCGTGTACACTGCAGTGTTCTGGGTTATGGATGCACGTGATGTCGTAAATTTGTACTAATTACGCATTCGCAAATGGATTCGTGAAAAGGTATTAAATTATAATTAATTAACACTAGCTTTCGTGTACACTGCAGTGTTCTGGGTTATGGATGATTTGGAGTAAAGTTTCGATGTGTATTGTGATGTGGTTTTAACAATAGATTCGAGCTCGAAACAAACAAAAATTGGGTAAATTCCTGTTTTTCAAACACATTTTGTGACCGGAAAAAATTGAAATATTAATGATGTTTTAATTTACCTTTGTTGAACCATAACATAAGCATAACAAACTATTACTACAACGCGTCGATCGTAGAATTTTAATTTATTTGAAAATATTGCAAGCCAAAAATATTTAATTTCGCCAATTTCTATTAACTTTGAGTGCGATGCGCCACCGGAAATCGTTAACCCTTTTTAACTATTAGTCTTTTTTCTATTAATATAGAAGACATCTAGTCTCACACTGTTAATAGCGATTTGAAACACATTTTTGACCCACGTTTACGTATACATTAGGGTGGGTCACGACTGTATGGGGAAAAAAATTATCTTGTTTTGATTTGTCTAATAGTGATAAAAGGGTGTTAAATGGAGATATTAAATCACGTAATTTTCTTAATAGTATTTGGATATCATCTTCTTCCTCCGGATTGATTTAGAAATTTTACATAATAGAGAAAAATCCTTGTTAAATCTTAAAAAAGTGTCAGATAAACCATTAAAAATTGACTTTTTTTAATAAAACACGAAATAGAGGGAATATTTTGATTTATTTAAAAAAATATATATTTGAATATAATTCAAATTAACTCAAGACAGTGTGTATTCAAATACCTGCAAAATCCTTCATACTCTCAAATTTCGGCATTATTTTGCGAGACTAAATTTTGGGACTTTTTGTTAATGATTTTCTCAAAATATACTACATTTTCTATGGGAGATTACAAAAAATTTGGTTTGGTAAAAAAAAAATTTTCAAAATTTTGTAGTGAATCCGGAGGAAGAAAATCGTATCAAAAATTTGAAAAATTTTAAACGCGTCGTTTTGAACCCATTTGGCACCCTTTTATCGCTCTTAGAATTTAAAAATAACATTTTTTGTTAAATTATCCATCTTAGTTATATTAATATACATCTTATGTGTATCGCTTGATGGTTTTAGTAGATAATACTTCTAGTGTAGGCAAGATGCCGAACACCATTCTTAAGATAAATGGTAAAAATTAATTCAAAATGAAAAAAAAAATGGGCAGGCTTAAATTAGAAATAATTATAATTGGATATAATTTACGAAAAAAACGCATTTTCTTAATTTTACTTTTCCGTGATGTGTAAAGGGGGTCATTTCTACATTTGTTTGCATTTGCAACAATCTGAACTGAGTTTCATTGACGTTCAGTGTGATTTAGAATCACATTAAAATTTTAATATTTGATAAAAAAGACAAACGTAATGTAATAAAAAAAAAATCTTGTAAAACTAAGAAAAATCTAAATCGAAACACTACAGAGCTAATTTTCAAAACTATAGTTGCTCCACATGCTCTATAATATTACATTTGGCCGATGAATGAAACCTAAACCTACAAAAAGTAAAATATGTTATTTCTCAACACTAGCAGCAATAAAAGGTTTCCAAATGGGGTAAAAACGACTGATAAAAATATTTCGATTTTTTAATGTGAATTTTACCTCCGGATTGACATTAAACTTTCGAAAATTAAAGTTTTTATGGGTTATTTCTTGTGTGCATAAAAGTTACTTTGAATCCAATAAAAACGTTTTGGTCATCTTTACAGCAAATATGGTGTGTATTTACGGAATCAATTACCAAATGTCCCAGTTTTGATGAGTGGGGGCGTATTGTGAGGGTAGAAGGAGAACCATTTGCACTTAGCGCAAGCGCTTTATTCAACGTCTTCTACCTCATATGAATGATTGTAATTATGTTTTCAAACCTACTGTTATATCTCAAACTCGTCCGAAACAGGCTGGGATCACAAGTCACTATTAATTTTTCCACACTGTCTAAAATTTACGATAGATATAGAGAGTCAGACGTAATTTTCCAGTTATTAACAAAACTAAACTTTGCAGAGAATACTTGTCAGCTGAACTAAAAACTCATAGCACACCCCGATAATTTGTTACCGAGGGTCTGTTAGAAAATTGACCCCTATTAGATTATTCGAGAATTAGCTACGCGTCGTATTCTGTATAGTGTATATCGTGTGCGGTAAGAAATCAAGTATAGCAAGGCTGCTCTAACTTCAAAATATAAATCACGATCATATCGCTACGATCTTATTAATGGCAGAAAAATGTATCCAAAACCCTAATACCATTGAAGAATATATATCTGATGAAAATCTTAAATTATTATCATGGTACAGGTAAATTGCCTCTTCTGCGTCTGCAACGTCATACACGCAGTTTAAATAAATACGTTAACTAAATTACATTGCTAAATGTGTTAAACAAATTGTTAACTATGTGATGGTTCAGTGTTGTTTGAACAAGTAGACGAGGAAATTTTTTTTTTAAATATTTAAATTCGATCATATTACTGACCTCTGTTGGGTGTGTTTGAAAACGAAATTGAAGGAGTCTGTAATAAAATACGGGTTAATTATCGCGTGGGAGGTGCTAGACTATCGGAGATGTAAAACGTTGGACAAATTGGAAATGATAAATTAACAATTATTTTGAACACAACGAATAGCGAGAGAGAGGCGGAGCTAAAGGCGTTTATCTGGTTCTGGTTCTCACGAAGTCCATGGTATGGAATGCAGACCCTTATGAATTTGATCATAACTCACTTCATGATGACCAAAAATAAGAAATTGATAACTGTTGAAATTCGGGACCGAGACTCTATTGAGATTTTGAAAAAGATCGTTCAGGAAGTAGATTTTGGGTTAATTATGAACTTTTGCGTTTCAGTTATTAGGAGCGACATGGGGAAGGTTTACAATCTCTTGTACATAAGTGACGTTCTAAGAGATTGACAGGTAACACGATTTTGGCTCTTAGAAGAGGTCATTAAGCCGAAATCACCACTCTAGGTTACGTACAAAATAGTGGAAAAAGTAATTAGCCAAATGCATAAAATTTAACGGCCCGTCTAATTCTAAATTTATTTACAAATTCGAGTGTGATTTTTGAAGAGATCAATAAAACATTTTGACAGTTATTAGCTTTTTCGGGAGAACGAGACGATGAGATGTGGGAGGTTACTTAGTAGAGATGCAAATAACAGGGACAGATTAGGCCATGGTGGTGATAAATGGCCATAAATGAAAATCGAAATCAATAAAAATGTGAGTTTAATACTGGGAAAAGCCTTACGGGCGTTGCTATTTGTTTAAAGAGAGAGTTTGTCAGAGTATAAGGCCTAAACACTCACAAATACGGAAAAACAAGGGAGAATACATATTGTTCGTAGAATAATGCGTAAAATAAAATTCCTTCGCGTTAGGTTATAAAATAATGATAATAATAATAAATTATTCCAGAATGTATGCAGGGGTAGTGCGGTGTAATACATTTATTTTGAGTGGGAGAAAATGTCCTATGACAAGTTTGAGTCGAGCGCGTGGTCCACCCCTGTTGTACTCTGCTAGACCGAGATAGTCGGAACCCCGATTTCAAGGGTTGGTACGGTGACAAACGCAGAAAGGCAGGAGGAGGCATGAAGCAAGAGTGGAGGGTGGCAAACTAGTAAATACGACTCAAAATTGCATGAACTTATTTTGATTGATGGGAGATTTTCGTTTTAAATAGGCAGGTTTTTTTGATAACAGGAGAGTGAAAGACGGGCAGTGAGTGGACGAACACGGTTAAGTCTGGAAGTTTTGGTTCTAACCAGCTTGTAGCAACGGTTAATTAACCTCAGTGAAAACAGATAGTTGTAAGTTTTGTTAAAAGAAAGTTCGACATCAATCAGAAGTTGGTGAATTATAAAAATAATACAAGCTCGCGAATTATTGCAACGCTACGTAATAAGGAAAAGCACATAGTTGAAGTTACCGTAATTAAAAATAAAGTTAGTTTATCGGATTAAATTCAGTGTTATAATCACTTAGTAAAATTATATTTTTTATAAAAAATCGTGATTTACTTAGTAAAATTAAGCTGTAGAGTGTAGGGGTGGGTTAATAATATTATACTTTACCCGAATTGCGGAAATATGAGGAGGAAAAATCGTATAAACTTTACGTAGATTAATTTGGGCTTTAATAATAAATATACCGCTTGACGGGAGCTATAACTTAAGAATGATAACTACAGATGATCGAACAGAGTATAGATTTCAGGACATTACATAACAGGTGGGGGGGGAGGGGGAATGGTCGTAGGGAGGTGGAAAGGGTTTCTTTGTTTTCCCACAGGTTATAACAGGTGCAGGTCCAAAATCACAACGAGCGTGTATTCCCGCTAGGATAAAGGGTACAGTTATCAATCACTCTCGGTAAGTCGAATTACAACTCCATAATTTAAATTACAGGACATGCTGACCGCAAGAACGAAGCAGTCAATTGAACTATTGTTTACTATAAGTGTGCGTGTCGGTCAGGGGTTTTTTTTTCTCTTCACCGTTATCACTCGGGTCCAGCCACCCGAACCGTCGCCTAACAGCTGGATGCTAGGAACGGAACAGCAGCAAAAAATGGTTCTTACAAGTACCTAGGAACGCAGAGGCAATAAGACTACGATAGTACACCCAATCGAATTGATGAAATTTTGGCAGTACAACTTACCCAATTGCAGGCGTTGGCTGACAGTTTGGCGCAGACTTCGGCAGGAGGAGGGCGTGAGAACCAGATTCACGATTCTATGCATGTATAACATTATATCAACCTGTTTATCTGCGAAATTTCTACCTGTTGTATTGCGTGAATTAAATTTTCACGTTTGTGGAATGTATACGATGGTACTGAGACTATACATAAGTGAGATATGTATGTCGGAAAGGTAAGGGTTTTCCCTCATTACCATGTTACGAGGAGGGGAGGTACCAGCCACAGACTGGGCGGGTCACGCGCTATGTCGGAGGTCATTCCCTTTCGCGGGATCGTGTCGAGCGAACGGGCGCGAAAGGTTATGTACCAGGGATGCCGAATTGTATGTCATGGACACGATTCGCTGACGGAGGCGTTTGACCTTAGACATCACGGGAAGCCTGCAGGGTTGAGTGGAGGAGACCGCTAACAAGGCATCTTGCGGGAAAATTCTGTAACGTTGTTGCATTCTCTCATCTGTGTCAACCCAAAAGTAAACGTAAGGCCCACAAAGTGCGCCTTATGTCAACTATTGGAGGTGGAAAGACGAAGACGGTCGGCTTTAATGGTCTGCCTCACAGCTTCGCGCCACTTGCCCGCGGATAGAGTCATGACAAGGGACGAAATGGAAATACCCCTTTTAGAGCCAGTAACGTAGAATCTGGAGGCGTAATGAGTATTGGAGTTGACTGGGAAAGGTTTGAAAGCCTGCTGTTCTTCCTCTGGCATGAGTGAGTCCGGGTATGTCAGGGTGATCGTCCAAGAGATCCGCCAGATACCGGGGTATAGCTCAGACATGCATTGGCGGGATAGTTGTGTCCGGAGAACTGCCCACTCGGTCAACTTGGTTAGTGGAGGAGCCAATACTAGTTTGCAAAGAAATTCT